>JAYJMM010000041.1:9262500-10545000 GCA_037349105.1 Limnomonas spitsbergensis
CTGCCCCCTTACCCTGCCCCATTACCCTGCCCCCTTACCCTACCCCCTTACCCTGCCCCCTTACCCGTCCCCCTACCCTTCCCCCAACCCTTCCCCCTACCCTGCCCCCTACCCTGCCCCCTTACCCTGCTCCCTACCCTGCCCCCCCACCTGCCCCCTTACCCTGCACCCTTACCCTGCACCCCCGCGTGCCTTCCTGGTCTAACCTTAAGCTGCCCCCCACCCCAACCTGTTGCCCGCAGCTGAGTGAGGAGGTGGGCAGCCTCAATGCCTTCATGGCCTGCAACTCCAAGCTGTCGCCAGCCGGTCGCTGCCTGTGCGAGGTCTTTGTTGGGGGCACGGAGGAGACGAGGGGGCTGCAGGCGGGTGAAGGCAGCAGTTTGCCCTATCCGAACACTCGCCCCCGCATGCACTGCAAGGGTCGCTGTGGGGTCCTGCCTCAGCCCGAGCGCAGCCTGGCGTTGCCGCCCGGCCAGGCTCTCACCCCGCAGCAAGTTGCGATCATACAGACGGCTCTGCCCTTTGAGTTGGAGGCCTTGCAGGAAGGTGGGTGGGAGGCCAGGGCCTGCCCTGCTTTGCCTGTGGAACGAAATGCCGCCTGCTTTGCACTATTTGCGGCTACAGACCACCCCCCACCTTTCAGTGATTGTTGGCTGCCTACAGTACTTCAAAGACGTCCTCACTCAATTTAGCACATGCATTGTCGCATAATATCAAATCAGATTTCACAGACAGCTATGTGATAAGGCATATGTGGTATCCTGCTGACCAACATAGTAAGATAGTGACACACACCGCCCACGCACATGCTTCATCATTTCGAATGGTGACGAGTGGCCACCTGCTGCCTGACCCCTACTCCCGTTCGTACAGCTCTCTGCCTGCTGCGTCACCCCCCTCCCACCCACGGCAGCTGTCTACTTGACGTACCAGCCCCCTCCCTCCTCTTTTTCCAGGTTTCTGCCTGCGCTATCGGATCCCCTGCCCAATGTGGTCCACCGGATGAACGCCTTTGCTGGCTGCGGCAAGACGTCCACGCTCACGCTGCTAGCCCGAGCACACCCAAAGCTCAAGTTCCTCTATACGGCATTCAACAAGTGAGCCAGCTTGACCTTTGCCACCAGCATCACAGCTGTTGCTAAGATGTAGTGCCTGAAAGAAGCGAGTGTGACCCAAGTCTGACCCAGCAGTGACAAGCCTGCCCGAAGTGTGTTTCAAGTCTGACACAAGTGTGACTCAGTCTGATGCAAGTGTGACACAAAGTGTGACTCTTCTCATTGGCCCTGGCAGTCTGGCACCTGGAGCTTTATCTAAACGATATTTGAAGGTTGAGCTCCTAGGTTGTGTGCTCCGAGACCGATTACCTCAGCGCTCGACTCAATATGAGCGGCTCCAATTCTAACCTCCTAAACCTTATCAAGAAAAGCTTGATCTGGCCCTCTTGTTCCACCCTCCCACCGCCCTCCCCGCTCCCCCGCCGCCAGGGACCCCAGTAGCCAGCCTGCGCTTGTCCGACCGGCAGCCGCCAAACGCAGATCACCTTGCTCGTGCTGTCATGTTCTATGTGCTTTTCTTGCTCTTGCTAGGATGGGCTGCCCTCCTTAAGGGAAAGGGTCCCTGACAGGATAGTGTGCGCACGTATGCCAGTGTTTCTCTTTTCGGAGACGAATCCACCTTCGGTAGGCAGCCCCACAGCCGCCAGAGGCCCAATTGGGACCAAACCAGGACTAGGCAGCCAAATCAGCAGGGCTGGCAACAAATGGGGTCTCCGGCCGGAGGCCGAAGTGTAGATGACATGTAGCTGAGTCGCAAAAAAAGAAAGACTGACTCATACCGCCTGCACCTCTGACCTGTCGCTGAAGCCCACCCACAACTCAACCCTTCCAGGGATACAATCGAGAACGCTGCGCCCCTCATGTCGCCCAACATTGCCTGCTCGGCCCATGCTGGCATGCTCATTGTGCTGTCCAGGGCTATTGACAGGAGCGTGCGCTCCGCTCCCTCCCCACCCTTCCAAGGCCCCCATCAAGAGCGCTACACCCGTTATGCTGCCCAACCTTATCTGCATTGCCCATGCTGGTATGCTCAATACTCCTTTCCAGGAAAACTGACTGGAGCATGCGCCGCTCCCTCCCAACCCTTCCAGGGCCCCCATCGAGAGCGCCGCGCTCTTCATGCCGGCCAACGTGGCCTGCCTCACGTCGCACAAGCTGGCGGACTCCATGCGCCTCCATTACCTGAGCCAGGGCAAAGAGGTCGGCAAGTGGTCGAAGAACAGGGTGCTCAAGGCTGCACTGGACCAGACCAACGGAGGGGATGTCAGATACGCTGTCGTCGCCTGCATGAAGAGCACCCTGGAAAAGTGGTTCACGTGCGACCTGCCTGCAGTTGCAGAGGAGCACCTGCCCTGGTAAAGCGCCTGCCAGGTAGCTGCCAGGCACCTTCCAGGTAGCAGCCAGGCACCTGCCCATGTAAAGCACCTGCCAGGCAGCTGCCAGTCACCTGCCAGTCACCTGCCCAGGTAATGCACCTGCCAGGCAGCTGCCAGACACCTGTCCAGGTAATGCACCTGCCAGGCAGCTGCCAGGCACCTGCCAGGCAGCTGCCAGGCACCTGCCCAGGTTATGCACCTGCCAGGCAGCTGCTAGACACATGCCCAGGTAAGGCACCTGCCCAGGTAGCTGCCAGGCACCTGCCCAGGTAATACACATGCCCAGGTAGCTTTCAGGCACCTGCCCAGGTAATGCACCTGCCAGGCAGCTGCCCGACACATGCCCAGGTAAGGCATCTGCCCAGGTAGCTGCCAGGCACCTGCCCGGGTAATGCACCTGCCCAGGTAGCTGCCAGGCACCTGCCCAGGTAATGCACCTGCCGGGCAGCTTCCAGACACCTGCCCAGGTAATGCACCTGCCCAAGTAGCTGCCAGGCACCTGCCCAGGTAATGCACCTGCCAGGCAGATGCCAGGCACCTGCTGCAGCATGGAATATAGCACCCATGTCGAGGGTGGCAGCTGCTGTCTGGTGTGAACTGACTTTCGCTTCCCTTCAACTGTAAAGGTTATGCCTTTACATGCTTAAAGCTGTGCCTCCGAAGATGACTGGAAAACCTCCCCTTCATTTTCTTGTCCGCCCGCCTGCTCATCTGTTGGCCTGCTTTCCTGACGGCTCATCTGCTCATCTGCCCCCCACCTGCTCAGTGAGGACGGCGGGCCCGGCAACGATTTCTTCCTGGGGCTGGCCAGGGGTCTTTGTGACCGCATGAGGGACCCAGGTCAGTGTGTGCATCTCCCCCCCCCACCCCCACACACACCCTCTACCCTGCACCCCCCTCTACCCTGCGCCCCCCTCTACCCTGCACCCCCCCCCTACCCTGCACCCCCCTCTACCCTGCACCCCCCCTCTACCCTGCACCCCCCTCTACCCTGCACCCCCCTCTACACTGCACCCCCCTCTACCCTGCACCCCCCTCTACCCTGCACCCCCCCTCTACCCTGCACCCCCCTCTATCCTGCACCCCCCTCTACCCTGCACCCCCTCTCTACCCTGCACCCCCCTCTACCCTGCACCCCCCTCTACCCTGCACCCACGTCTACCCTGCACCCCCCCTCTACCCTGCACCCCCCTCTATCCTGCACCCCCCTCTACCCTGCACCCCCCTCTACCCTGCACCCCCCTCTACCCTGCACCCCCCTCTACACTGCACCCCCCTCTACCCTGCACCCCCCTCTACCCTGCACCCCCCTCTATCCTGCACCCCCCTCTACCCTGCAGCCCCCCCTACCCTACAACCTCCTCTACCCTGCTCCTCAGTAAAGTGCTTCATGCTGCCACGATCCCACTGTACAATGCTCTGCATTGACTTCCATTGAAACCTGCACCACCTCTGTCCTGCAAAGTGCTCTGGGGCAATGCAGCTTAAGGTAACAAACCTTGGAGACGTCTTATTATTAGACGCCTGTGGCCCCTCACGCCTGCTGACTCCTGCTCCACTGTCTACCTTATTGCCTTGTTCTGAACGTGACCCAGACACAAGCTATACCCATCCCATTCTCACACTTCCCTCACCTGCATGCGTATCCCTTATACCCCCCTGCATCTTAACCTCTGTTGGCACCTTGCCCGCTAAACCCTACCCTACTGCCCCCCCGCCTGCCTAACCCTACCCTGCTGCCCCCCCGCCTGCGAAACCCCACCCTGCTGCCACCCACCTGCTATACCCCTTCGCCCCCCTCCCTTTCACCGATGACCACATGCTCAGCATGCCCTTCAATGGGTACCTAAAGCTGTTCGCCATGTCGGGGGAGCAGCTCATCTCAGAAGATGACATGAAGCCATACGACGTCATCCTGGTGGACGAGGCACAGGTATGTTGAAGTAGGCGCCAACAGATCAAAAGAATGCGCCGCGTGCCTCTGGACCTGCCTAGGGACTGATAAAGAGGTCTACCTAGCATGGGGTCCTGTCTGTGGGGGGTAGAGGGGTGGAAATGGAGGGTAGGGGGGTGGGGGACCCGCAAGGCCGCAATGCATTGTCATGTGTTTGCCATGACTGACCGGTCCCTAGGAAGTGCGGGGCGGGGTGGGGCTGGGCGGTGGTGAATGTATGAGACTTGCCGTCCGATGGTCAGGCCGGCATCACGGTCCCCTGATGGAACTTCTGTCAACACCAGAAGCCAAGCACTGCATGCTGCCCAGGAGTCTGTCTTTGAGGCACTGTTCGCGCACCGCTAGCGCCAGTTCTATTCCAGTCTGCGTCAGTGTTTCATTTCTCGTAACTCAGCTGCATGTCAGGATCGTCAGCTACATTCAGGCCTGCCTAGGGAGGCCGTAGGCATGGGCAGCCATGCTGCTTGGACTGCTGGCCATCAGCCGGTCCAGGTTTGGTCCCCAATCCCCATCGGGCCTCAGGCGGAGGCAGGGTGGCCTGCAAAAGGTGGCCTCACAACACACTGGTCTTTGTCCCTACTGTGCCCCTGTTGCCTGCAAGAGGCGGTGCGTGGCTCAACTAACAAGCAGGAGAACTTCTGGTTTGAAGGGAGGGGGAGCGGCCGATAGACAAGCTTGTTCGTGGAGCACTAGTAGGAACTGCTCTCGGCTAGCTTTGTTGCTGGGCTCCCCCCTGACTGCTTGCCAGTCTGATGTGCCAACTGCACCCACTACCCAGCCTGGCTTAGCCCCATACAACTCAACTCCCCTCCTGCCTGCACCTATGACGCCGCTCACCAACCTCCCCTCCCCTCCCCCCCCCCTGTACCGCAGGACCTCAACAAGGTGACTCTTCAGATGATCCGCAACCAGAAGGGGACCAAGATCCTGGTGGGGGACCCGCACCAGGTGAGAGGGAGGGGGGCAGGGCAGTGCTTGTATTTCCCGCTATGAGGCCACCTTCAGCAGGCCACCTGTTGCTACCAATGGTCGGATGGTAGCCAAACCCTGACCGGTGGTCAACCTTCCCAGGAACATAGCTGACCATGCATATAGCCTCCCTAGGCAGGCCTAAGTGTAGCTGGCAATCCTGCCATGTAGCTGAGTCGTGAGAAATGAAATATTAGTTCGGGTCTCCTCCCCCAGCGCATACCCTACCCCCATTACCAGCTAGGAGGCATAGAAAGCTCTTCCCCCCACACCACCCTCCCAGTGATCATTCCATACTCCAGCCCCTACCCATCACCCTTGTTGCTGGAGTAACAATCCCACTATCCCCCCTTGCGCCCCCTCCCCCCCAAATACCAGCCTCTGGATCTTCCACCCTCCCCTGTCTCCTGCCCTGTCCCCTGCGCTCCCCGTAGCACATCTACAGCTTCAATCACTGCTGCAACTGCCTGGGTCTGCCGTTCCCCGCAGGTGGCCGAGAGTACGCGCTGACTGCATCCTTCCGGCTCGGCCCTGAGGTGGCTCAGGGGATGAACGTGGTGCTGCGCAGGCTCGGCGAGCGCAGGTGGGATGCAGCTGTAACGATGCGGCTTGGCACATTCTGGGTCAGGCATATGTGCATGTAGTGTGTCATCCTGAAACCATCGGTCGTCTTGTGTTTGCAATCACCATGACGATATGCATGCAGCTTGTGTCTATGCGTCGGGACGGTTGTTTGAATCCTGTTAAAGGCACAGTTTCAGTCTGGTCTAACCCTCAGGTGGGCATTTAAGGTTAAGGTTGGTGTTTGTACGTGCTGCCTTGAGGTCAAATGTATTTTGAGGTTTGGCCAAGCAACAAAAGCCCCACATACTTATCCTTTTTATCTTATTTTGGAACCCAGCTAACCTCAACCTGAGGCACCCATCAGCAGCCGCTTGAAAGTATTACAGCTGAGTTGCTTTGGGGGCTCCTGCATAATGTAGGCAGGATTAGGATGCAGTGCATGTCTATATGAATTGGGGTGAAAAAATATCCGCCGGTAATAAACCCTTCATCAGGAGGTGAGTATTATCATCTTGGCTGTGCCGATTAAGGTCCTTGCAGTGGCTGAGTTACGTAGATGAGTTTCTGTCACCATGTTTTCAAATTCAACCACTAAACCGGTAAGAGACCGTTATCTCTGACACGATTTCTGAATGTCGGCACAATTGCACAGCACTGATTCTAATGGCACACCGTACAATGGAATTGATGCGGCAGGAGGTGTCAAGCGAAATCACAAATGCAGGTCATGAAAAACGCGGTCTTCAAGTGCGGCACAAAACACCGACAGAACACCTCCTAGAGCTGCCTACATGCCAGCTTTCCCCAGTATTGTTCCTGCAGAGTGTTACTGGGTCTGGGGCCCAAGGCATCACAAGTCTACTACGGCGGGCACCAGATAGATCTGCTGTCCAATAGATCTGCAGCAGCGGCGGCCCCCATTGGGCTGCTTCCCAGGGCGTTGCCCTCTTCCCACCATACCCTGTTGGGGAGACTGAGGCAATGCCAGCTGCGATTGTTCAACTACCTGAAATCGATGGCAGGCGGCCGATGCTCATGTATATCTCACAGAGCAACTGCGACTGGTGTGTGCATTGGGAGGGGGGGGGGGAGCTTAATTAGGCGGCGCATTAGGTGGCAGTTTGTGGCCTTGGATGGCCATGGCCTGGGGGTGGTCGAGGGGAGCATTGTGTTGTTCTTAAGAGGCCGTGGTTTTATGTTGATGAGGCAGGCTGAAGGCTTGTTTTAAAGGATCTGCACGTGATGAGGTATCTCTAGTGGGGAAGTAGCTGGGGAGGCCCTTCTGCTGGGCTCAAGGGGTAGGTGATGTGTGGGGCACACGCTTTCGGGCAGCCGCTACTGGAGGCTGTAAATGCTGAGGGACAATCAATGGCATTACCACCCGGTTCTCGTTTCCCATCCCTCTTGTACTTGCAGCCGGGCGCTTGTTGATGCCAGTGCTGCAGCTGTGTGTCCACTCTGCCGGTACAGACTGCCTCTATCGCATGAGTGCCTGTCACCCTCCCGCCTTTTCATGTGTGCCTCTCACGAGTCTCACCCTCCCGCCTTTTCATATGTGCCTCTCTCCCTCCGCCGCTGCCGGTGCAGACCGCCCATATCGCACTTGTGCCTCTCACCCTCCGCTTGCTCTGGTGCAGGTTCAAGCAGGCCATCCCTCTGGCTGAGGCAGGCGAGCACCTGTACCTGGGCGAAGGGGAAATCGAATTCTTTGCCAAGGTCATCAAGGTGTACCACTTCAGTAAGAGAGCAGCTGATATGTGGCATATGATGTTGCAGCCCTGATGCACTTCAGCTGTCAATGCCAGCAGGCTGTGTATGTCTGTGTGCCGGCGCCTGTGGGCCGGGCAGTGTCTGTTCTAACTGAGCCTTGGCAGTGTGGTGGAAGAGTGACCGAGTAGTTTCTCTGCTTTGTATGCATTATGGTAGATTCACAGTCACCGAGTTGTTCCTTGCTAAGGTATGCATATCGGCAGGTTTACAGAACACATAGTGTGGCACCAGCCTTGGGCTGCCGGCATTGCAGCACTGCGAGGCATGTACCGGGGAGGCTGGGAGGCTCTGCGTTGCGCGTTAAGGGATGGCATCGACTCCGAGCTGAGGTCTGCTTTTTTGGTGCGTGCCCTGCGCCATGGGGTCCCGGCCACTATGCGGGATGGGTAGCAAGGATGCACAAAGCTAGGGGACAATGTCTGTGTCTTTGGGTTTGCGCCCTGGCTGGCGCGGGAAATGAAAGGGGTGACGGATTCGGGTTTGGTGCCTGGCTCCATGCTGTTTTGTGTGGGTGTAGCAGGTGGGGGTGTAGTTGGTGGGTTCTTGCGCCCAGCTCTGAATGAACTCCCGAGGCAGGTCACAATGTTCCAGGTGGGGGATATCCTAAATCCGAACACAGTCCCTAAACTTGCACCATCAACTCGTTTGTATTGTGTGCCCAGGTCGTGGATCGCTATGGACATCAGGCCTTATCAAATATCACTTTGCTGAGGGAATTCCGGGTGAGGAGGACAGGGGGTGGCGGTGCTTGTGTGAGGGGAGGGGGGCTATTAGTTGAAGCATACATACATGTAGATATCGTTTGAGGTGTTTTATCGACATGAGTTGTATTGATATGTTTTTTCTTTGGGCTTTCGCTTCCATGCGTCAGTATTGCAGGCTAGTCAGGGAAAGGGAAGGTGTGAACTCGCTGAGGATTTGAAGGATATGAGCGTGGTGGTGGTAGTTACCTGGCAGTACAGAGGTGCAGGAGCTGACTGACCCTCACATTGTGGATGGGATCACCGACATAGGATGCAGATGCAGATACAGCTACCAGCACACCGGATCCGTGCCGTGCTCTATGCCCCGAACCACAAATGCACCTGTTGGCTGCTTGGTGCCCATGCTGTTCTCCCGTTGGGATGCCGTGACTCGCCCACAAGGCCCAAGCCAGCTTCTGGCTGACTACCGCCCACCGCGCCAAGGAGATGCCGTACGTACAGATGGCAGACGACTACTTTGTCTGGCTTTCGGACCCCATGGCAAGTGACGAATGCGGCATGAAAGCTGCCTGTCGCGCGAGGGGGGGGGGTCCTGGCTCGGTGCCCTTGTTGATGAACCCCTCTCGCCCTTCTTTCCGTGGCTAAACCCCGTATCCGTAACATAAAATACTTGCTTGGCGTACTTCATTATGTTTGCGTGTGTGATCTTTCTCTGCCGCATTCCCTTGATGATCTGCTTCTAGGGGTGGAGGAGGCTTCCCCCCCTGTAGATGCTGCGCCTCTCATCCCCGCCCCCTTTACAGGTGCAGCAGACTATAGTACCGTATGTGCGATCAGGTGCCTGCTCACCTCGTCCAGGATCTTTGGAGGGGAGGAAAAGGTCGAAGGACTGCTTGCTAATAGGCAGCTGGTGGGGGAGGCTGATGAAAACATCACCGCAGCCTACAGAGTGACAGCCCTCCTGAACACACTCAGACGTTTCCTCACCTCGAACCCGCTCCCCTGATCCAGGCCTTGCTGCCTGAAACTGCTCTCCACCTGCTTCGCTGCGCAGGCTGCTCACCGCCGGCCAGTCGTCCCAGTCGACGAATTCAACGTGAGCTATGTTGCGGCAACCCGCGCTCAGAGGGCACTCTTCCTCAATACAGACCTTCGAGAGCTCGTCAGGTCCAAGGGCACACACCTGGTCCTCAGGGCCGGCGATGCCCCCCGGGTGGAAAGGCAGCTGCAGCTGCAACTGGTAGATGAGGTGCGCGCGTTTGAGGCCGTAAATGCCGCGGAATTGGGACTTGAACAGGCAGTGAATGAGGACGTGCTTGAGGCGCAGGAAGGTCCGGGAGATGGGATGTCGGAAGTTGACAGCTTGCTAGCAAAAGCAGTGGCCAGGGCGAGGGCAAGGGCTAGTAGAATAGCCCGCATCACAGCAGCGCGTGCAGAGCTGGCAATTGTTGCCACAGACAGCACGGCGGATCTGCTTACCTGCACGGGAGGCTGCTGCCTGCCGTTCATGAGGCCGCGCAGCCGTCAGTTCGACGTCTGGCTGGGGAATGCGAGCATGCTTTACTCACACTGCTCGGCTGGCTGCCTGTTTGGGGATCTGCAGCAGGCCTAGTCGTCCGATCCTTGTGATCTGAAGCAGCCTGAGTTTGGAGGCGAGAGGATGACTGTGTGCATGCAGCTGAAATGCAGCATGAGCACTGAAGCATACTGTGCAGCTGAGATTGAAGACTCAGGTCCAGCCATAGTAGGTGACCTCAGCGGCTGGGACAGGAAGGCAGCCACAATTTGAGTGGGGCCCGCATTTGCCGGGAGCTGTATGGAGCTGGCTCGAAAATATGTTCATCGTATCTTGCGGCTTTCATTTCAGGCCTTCTTCTCACCTTGTACTCTTGTTGAGTTGTATAGGATAACTGTGGTTTCTGGATTCTGAATTTTGATTTCTTAGCTGCGTGCTGAGTCCCACGTACAGTCACTACGGCTGACACCTCTGTTCCCCGAAGGTCACAATGCTGGCCAGGAGGCTACCCACCCCGCCCCTGCTACCCACTGTTCCTCATACTTGTTAACTTGCCGTGTCTGATGTGCGAGTTGTTTCGTTTCTTTTCTGGTGTCTTTCTTGTTTGTGTTGAGAAATTGCATCTTCCACCCCCTTCTTGCGCAGATGGCAAACAGGGATCAGGGGGCCATCTTACTTTTGAATTTCAGTTACACGTCACTTGTTTGGAAGCCTCAGGGTTACCTGGCGTCCTGGCCTGCTGATTCGGTACAATCAGATGGTACATTAGGGTTAAATTTCTGCTCTGGTGCCTTTCTTGTTTGTGTTGAGCAGTTGCATCTTCCACCCTCTTCTGCCTGGATTGCGAACAGGGATCACGAGGGAGCATTGACTTGCTTTTGAATGTCACTTACGCGCCTATTTTTTGAAGCCTCAGGGTTACCTGGCCTGCTGGTGTGGTACATTAAAATGGTGCACTAAGGCGATGCCAATAACGTTACATCTCCGCCGGGCTCAAAGCTCTGCTGCGTGGGCGCCCAACTGTTCAGAAGGGAGAACTAAATAAGATACTAAAGGGAAGAGGGGGGGACAGGAACAAAAGGAGAGGCCGGGAAGGCAGAGAAGACCAACTGAAGGTGCACTAAGGCGATGATGTGGTGTCCAGTGTCCAGTGTCCAGCCCTAACCGCGGTTGCAACCGGCCCTCAGTCCAGAATAATTATGCATGCACCCTCACTTTCCCTTGTCATGGGAAATACAATGGTGAATCGGTGGTACAGCCCTTGCACGGCCCAAGTACAGGAATGCAGTCTGTCGGCATCACTCGATGGCCCCAAGGTCGTCTTGCACGCATGCTGCCGTGAGCTGTCCTATGCAACTTTGCACTACGGCATACCGTGTTAAACCATTACCGACAAGATCGGTAAGGTACAGTCAGGACCCCGTGGTAGCATGGCACGTGACTAACACGAAATAAACGGTAATGCTTCATTATTTGCATGCCACCCATCACCCACACTTGGCTCTATGGAGGCCCGGTTCGAGTTTTTCTAGCTCAATACTCTTAACCAAAGCTGCATGAACGCAAAGCCGAAGCTGTTTGAGAGCATCCTCTCTACCTCTTCCATTGGGATATCGATAGGTTTCAAGGGTTGCTGGGGCAACTGAGGGGCTGGCCACACATTTGAAGGGCCAAGCATGGAGTCGACGGGAATCAAATGGGGGGCTGCGATTTGGAAGCCTTCACATCAACTGCTGCCGTTTTCAGCATTCGGCGAGATGATAAAGCTTCAAATCAAACAAAACAATAGGCAGGGTCGCCGCTTCCATTGATGCAGTTCCCCTGCCAGCACTCCAGCTGTTAAGGAACACAAAATCTGATTAAAACGCTGGTAAATCCGAGCACTACCGAGGGAACAATAGAGATCACTTAACCACTCTGTTTATAGCTTATACATCAGAAGTCAGGGTAGACAGGCACAAAAAACATATGAAGTGCACGTCCAAGTTATGTACAGTAGGAGGTCTTAACAGAGAAAACAAACAACCGGTCTGAGATTATCAGAACAGGTTTGCTGCTGCATGTTGCTTGCTATTGATTAGCCAACAGGCAGCAGTACGCAGCAAACAGCCTTATTCAATGGCAAGTACTGGTGCCAGCATTATGTGTCTGCCAGCTTGTTGTAATGTTCTATACTGCACTAGTCACAGTATATCGCAGTTCACGAAACACGAAAAGAGAGGGCAGCATATGCTAAAAAAATGTAACGCATGATACCGACTACAGTGGGTTGGCGGTTCCCAACTATCCCACACGTTCCCATGACTTACACACCGATCAAAGATGCAGTGAATAACACAAAGATCTCAGATCCAGTGAATGGGTGCAGGCTGACCCCAATTAGGTCATAACAGCACAGCAATGGGGGACGGGTGTTGATGAGATGGGACGACCAGGGCATGAAGGATGCTGTGACAGCCAGGCAGGGGCATAGGGAGGCTATAACAGCTAGGAGTCCCAGGAGACTAGCCTAGGAGTCTAGCCAACCCAGGACAGGTAGCAAGGCAACGAAACAAGCAAGCATTTTCTTTATATCTCACACTCACTGTGACCTCCGATTTCTACCGTTTGTTTTGTTGATTTCGTAAGTCCTTGGACAAATGTGCAATAGCCTTGATGTTGATGACCATTGGTGATCGCCTAATCCTTATCCTCAATTTACTTGCAGTCCTCATCACTCAGCAGGTTCCCCTTCTTATCGATCCATGCCGCCTGGCATATACCGTCCAACAGAGTCAACCTGCAGGCACAGGTGGCAAGTGAGAGGCGGCATGTTGTGATAAGTAATCTTAAACTTATAAGATTAAGTTATCTTGTAACCCATAGATTACAAATGTTTACACTTTAACGACAGTGCAAACATTTGTAAACCGAGGTTGCGCCGATCCTGCCATGCTGCCTTGGACCCAAGGTGTTCTATTCTTGTCCCTGAGACCTGTATGTGAATAACCGCATGCCATGTGTGGACAGAAATCCCATGCGCCAAACAAAATTACATGGCCTCACAGACATGAAAAATTGAAATCTGGAATCCGACCTGAACGATGTCGTACAGTAGATGGACAAGCACGTGGCCTTCTTCACGCTGCACGTTGACACCTGTGGATGACAGTGGAGGAATGCTCTAGGTGGGACCAATGGATACATGAACAAATGCGCCATTCAGCCTAGTAGATTACGAAGGAAGCGCAGGCATGAGCCCAGGGTGGCGTCGCTATCCAAGGCTGACGTTTGTCATTTAGCCCACAACGGGGTAGTGCAGCAGTGGCAGCCTGAGTTCTTGCATTCAATCGATCCTTTAAGATACTGCCGAGATGAATGCACCTGACAAGGATCAACAAAGCATCGGGCAGCCACGCCGCCTTTCACACAGCCAGCTCCCAAGTTGACCGCCTGGCTGCCGCGACACTGGCCCTTCTTGCATGTCTTCAGCTCCTTAGCGTCCAGTCCACCAACACACTGGACTCACATCAAACAAGGAGGTTTGTATTGATTCAATTGAAGCCTCCAGTCCACCAACACGATACAGTCACATAAAACAAGGAGGTTTGTATTTATTCAATTTGAAGCCTTTATGCTGCCAACACGATGCAGGCACATCAAACAAGGACATTTGTTGGTTTGTTATTCAATTGGAATTTTCCAGGCTGCCAACACAATGCAGCCGCATTCATATCAGCTGTCCAAAGTATAGGGAACTGTTGGCCGGTTGTGTTGCGGTGTTGCAGTAATGGACAAGGGTGCCCAGGGGATAGGCTGGCCCTGCACTGCAGCCAGTACATCATTGCTAGGATCTGACACCGTGAAAGGGACTCGGATCTAATTTAAGACGGTGTATTATACCGTTAAACAGCAACATGCTCATTGAAGAACCATACAATATATGTGGCATTGTCAAAAGGCCGACCGTCACGCCTGTAAATCATCCAGCACTGCAGTACATGCACATGTAGCCCACACATCTCAGCATAGCAGAGGTTGTGGCCATCTCCTTCCATTGCTGCGCGGTGAGAGCAGGGCAGCGTGGCCAGCTCATCTCAGCATATCGAGGTCCTCATAATCTCCTTCTATTTCTGCAATGCCAGAGCAGGGCAGGGTGGCCCACTGGCAGCACAGCAGGTTTTGGGATCCTCTGCCTCTATTTTGGCATGCCACTCCCCAAAGCTGGCAGCGTAGCCTGTCCCTAGAGAAGGGCAGAGGTCCCACACGCCCTCAGCACAGCAGAGGTGCGTATAACCTATTTATCTTTCCAAAGTGATCTTCCTGGTGCTTACCTCAGCATAGCAAAGGTTGGGGTACTCGACGCCGCTCCCACAGCATACAGACTTCTTGTGCCCTTGATTGCATAACTCATCGCATACTGCATTACAGGGGCCCTGGCAGTGGAATAGGGAACAGGGTGAGGCAGTTGAGAACGAGGATATCACTGAAAATGAGGGATACAGATGGTGCCAATGGCGCAGGTGTGGCTTGGAGTTGCGATCTTCTATCCACAATCACAAGCCAATAGTGTGGATGTGGCTTGGGCTGCACTCTTAAATCCACTCTCACAAGCTTAAGCACGCGCAGGTATTCTTTTATTTCCCAGCGATGCCAAAATAGCAGGCATGTCACAAACAAGGTGTCAGTGATGCCATGTACCTTAGCAATGCACAATGGCCAATAAATGCTGCAGCAAATAAAATTTCCTGCTGTTAACGCCCGTGTCGAAAATTGAAAAACAATCAGGCAACTTCCATATTGGAATGTGGCAGTGAAGGGGACAGCTCAGCCGGGCCCACATCGACATACACATACTACCATCAGCAGGGGACAGCAGTTGCTACTGCCTCGTCCTCGCCAAGTCCTAAGCCCTCACAAACCTTGTAGTACAGGTCTTGGGGCTTAGCGCCTCCCTCGCAGGTTGCCTTGCAGGTGTTCTTGAAGCCCTTTGAAGGGCTGCTCCGGTTGCAAGGGTTGACCACGCAGACAGGGTCCTCGATGGTGTCCATCAGGGACAAGCAGGTGTCGGAGCAGTCACTGCTTTGCTGAAAGCAGCAGAGGAAGTAACATATCATGAATATTGGTAGCAGGATGCCAGTACCCAGATTCGCCTTCTAGTTTGTTCAAAACAAGAATTTTAGGGTGCTCGCGCAATAGGGGACACCATATTTTAATATTAATGTAAAACAAAGTGCGTGTTCCCAGTAATGAGTCGGTGGAAATGAAAAATCGCTGGCTCACGTGTGCTCCAGTACAGCAGGTATACACCCTGTATCCATGCAGCAAAGCATGCTACGATTTTGAGTTAGATTGTTTTGCAAATCTCTCACTGGCTCCTACACTAGGGCAGAGTGTCAATGGCTGCTGACCGGATCTTCAGAATTGCTTTAGTTGCATGAATGTCCGACATTGAACCTCAAATTAGGGATTTTGACAGTGTTCTGCAGCGAGTTTCAGCGGTGCGCTAATCAGGATCAAATTATTCTCGGCACTAAGCTCAAATTCAAACATTTGCAAAGCTGGGCGCGTAGGGGAAGTGTAATTACGGTACAGCATGAAAGCAGTGAAAGACGATAAGTCCTCCCAAACGTTTTCTTCCCTACCGGTTTAATAAAAATCAACCCGCTGCCCCTTCGTTTACTAATGCCTCCCTATATTCTTCCCGTTCGCCTTGCATGGCCTTTCAAAAAAGGTGTATTAATAGATGATGCTCCATCCATTTCCAGGCTCACCGGGGAAAGATCGGACGGTCCGTCAGGGGTTGAGCCCCCTGATGGAGCCGGGTCATCCTTAGGCGGGCACTCCCCCTCACTCAGCACAGGCACCTCCCAGCAGCCAGCGCTGCGGCAGGAACAGTCGGATGTGAATTCTGCGAACTTGAGAATGTCGTCAGTCCAGGAGCATAACAAATGATGCATGGGACAGGTGCTTTGATATTGGTTGGGCTCTATACAAGCTAGGGCAGCGACAGCAAATCCTGTGTCACCCCCAGCTAGGATAGACAGCCAGCATATGAAGATAGGCTGGCTTAATAATTGTGGCCTGACTTGCGATGATGACGGATGGTGGACTTATTGGTGAAAGTGAGTGCAGTCATTGAACAGTTGCTGACGCCCAACCGGCAGCAGCCCCACATGAGAGATGGGAGTGCCATAGGGCACATCCTCGTGCCAGCACTCCCCACAAACAAATGCAAGCCCAACTTTGCGCCTTGGCCCACGCACCAGCCCCGGTTGGAGTAGGTCTTGTTGTCCGCGCCGCATACGGGGTCATACACGGCAACGCACGCGCAACCTGCCGGAGCAAACCAGGAAACAAACGGCGGTGAGACTCCGAAGGAAAATAACTCTTGTTCCTCCCCCGAGTGGTGCGCGCTTGCGCGAGGGTGAAGGGAGCAATGCAGCTTGCGGTCGGGCCATAGGGCCTGGCAAAACATTACTTGCTGGATCATGTCCCACGGGCTTTATTTTTGTCAAATAGTGGCTGTGCTGGAGGTTTAAAGCTGAGGGGACTCCATATGACCATGAAATGCAGCTGAAGGTGTTCGTCATAGCAAGGGTCCATGCCCAGCACAAGTAAGGAACAGCACTTTCAGCCCACTGATATCTCTGGTTCCTTTCGAATTTTCGTGCCCCTTAGACAGCAGCCCATGAACGCATTGAACGATTCATGGCATGCAAAGTTTCAATGGAGAACGCTTATTAACGCCACCCCAGCGACGACCAGACAGAACTCAGTATTGCAACCTTCTGCGCCCCCTGTATTTTTCGTGAGCTGCTTACTCCCTGGATTTACCTCCATCTTGGGTCTGGGAGCAGGGGTACCCAACGGCCTCAGGCGGCACACTCTCGGCCCCGTTGCATTTCGCAAAGCAGGTTGAGCCATACGTTGTGGCATTGGCACCTTCACCCACACAGACTGGGGCCCACTCCAAAGAGCAGCTGCTGCACTCTGCGCGAGTGCAGGTGTTACAGGTGGAGTACCGTACTAGAGAGTGCAGATACTGGTATCAGCGGTGCACAAACAAAAGTTGCAAGATTTCATGTACCGGTATTTTCCGCAAAATAGCAGTTCAGAGCAGAGAATGTGAAAGGCTGCAGTCATGATTGCCCACCCTATGTTTCTAAGATAAGATGGACAAGGCTTGCCTGACTGACAAGCAAGCTGCTACTGATATGCACTTCACGGTATGGCAACGAGGCAGTAGGAGGGATGAACATAGAACAACCTACCAGTACTTAAATCAGAGGTAGCTGCTAGAATCAGGCATCATGAGTTTCGGCACATCAGTTGAGGGATCTTTAATTTTGATCCTAAAGCCCGTTGCCTGAAGCCCTGTAGGCTCCAGTCGAAATCAAAGACGACAGCCCCCCGTCCCGTTCCTCAACCCACCAAATCGCTCAGCGTTAAACGGGGGTTCTCAAACTCAACCACGCACCTTGAATGCATGCCCCCGGATATGCAATAAGCGCCGAGTCAGCATGCGCTAAGCATGCGTTGTCATAAGTTGTCCCGTTCAACGAACATACGTAAGCTAGGTTCTTGGAACATCCTGCGGGCAGATGGATTCAAATATGAGGTTTGAAGGAAAGCACATTCGCTGGAAATATCATGTCACAAACGTTGGGTGCCTGCATTTGCTGAATAAGGAATCGCGCTGTCACGCCATGGAATTGTGTACCTTGACCGCGTGTAGCAATCACCAGACAGCAGGTGAGCAGCAAACGCAATGAGAAAGCATTCAAGTTTGCCATATTTTCATGCACGCGTCTGCAATCCTTGCGACAGGCCAGATCCTTACTGGATTTTGCTTGGACTTCACCGAGTTCCGCCACGTGCGCGTGTGTGTGGATTCCTACTGGGTCGCACAGCTGCATGGTAGCTTCCCACCTCTATTTTAGGTTCAAATTACATCCCTGGTCACACGTACCACCGTTGCTACTGCTACACTCCTCAAGCCATGAAAAGGATTTTACCTATTTATTTCTGGCCCACAGCAGCACATCATCTTCACCAGTATCACCTGTTCAGCAACTCTAATGCATAACATGATGGCTCACGGACAGAGTCACAGGACACTCCGGCACTATGTGTGGACCAAATGGTACTGAACAACAATCTATCAGGCCATCATATCCCACTCCGCCAGACTCCTAGAAATCGCATGGAACTTGTAAGCATACTGGTATATGGTCAATTGGTCATCGTATACGGTACATATGAGTGGTGATCACACGGTACTTGTTCATCATATTTCTTGGGTTTCACAAGTCTTCCACACCGCACTATGAGCTGCAGTGCACATGCTTAAAGACGGTTATAAAAGCACTGGTCCTGGCCCCAATAGGTCTGTGCTGAAGCGTGTCTACAAATTGAAGTTCCTGGGCATCATTGAACACGAAGGCGGCAGCATAAGGATTGCCATGCAGGGTAGAGAGGCGCCTATGGCTGTCACATCGATGCGCGTTTGCCGCATGGCGGCCAAGGTGCGTCTGAGGCATCATCTGTCTGCACGCATCCGACTCATGGCTGTCTATGCAGTGCATGCGGCGGACTATGGAGTTGTGGTGTGGGCAACCGGTCACCTCCGGCTGCGACACTGCCTCATGAGCAGGATCCAGTCCAGCTTACATCAGCACCTTTGCCAGCCGGGCTGAGGAGCTACCTGCGTCTGCTGCCAGCTGGGGGACATGAGGGAGCAAATCCAGCTATCACAACGAGATGGGCGGCAACACGGGCTTGGTGCTCTACCTCTACAACGCGGCGGTGGCAGAAACAGCACAGCTAGACAGCCCTCTCATGGCGGCAGCCATGACGGCGGTTCGTCAGAACACCGGAGGGCGCACATGGTGGAGGCCTTGGAAGAGTTGTAGCGCAGAGCAGCTGTTTCAAACTGTGCCATGCAGTCTCTAACCCACAGCGGCTACCCATCCCAGGGGGTCCCAGAGGTGTTACAGCTAGTGGATGCAGCCTTTAAGTCAATGACGTTACACTTCTGGGCCCTGCTTAAAAATGGTTTGGTCCTGTGCGCACTTATAGCCTGGATGCAGCCTATAAGTATGCACAACTGGAGGCGACTGGCAGAGGGGACCCCAGGGACCCCGCCACCAACTTGGCCCTGGTGCTCAGAAGTCAGGTCCGCGGCCACCTACCATGCCTGGTTTCAGCCTGGTTTTAGGCTGCGGCTCGGTAAGGATTGCACAGCTGACAACAGATGACGGCGTTGCGGTCAACAGAGAAAGACACTCTGCTGCCAGCGGAGCTGGGCAAGGCAAGATGGCGAGCATTTGCTGGATGCGCTGCCTGTTTGCCTTGATTGCCCTGGCATCAAGGAGAAGTGAAGGGAGAGAGGATGGGCAGGTCCCTCAAATGCGTCACGGATTATCAGCCCTAGTTTTGAGGCAAGCACAGGTTGATGGCTGTGACTTTTGTGGAGGCTGTGGTAGACATTGTCGATGGCCAGTCCCTAAAAGTCCTCTTTTGCGTCTTCTCCTCCCTTTAACTTGAAGAAGACTAGATGCTCCTAGGGCTGGGGAATTTACCTACTTCATTAACCTCCTAGAGTGGGTCTATCCCTTATTCGTAGTGTTACTCTCTTTCTTTCCCCTACCCTTTCTTGCTGTAAAATCCCTTTTTTCCCAACCAGATAGTTCGACGACCATGCGGTTGGGCGATTTTGCATTGTCTTGCCCCTGCATAGTCGGGGCCGGCCATGCAGAAGATTGCCCAAGATTTTGTCATGCCCCTTGGGCGACCATGCAATTGGGCCGTTTTCAGCAGGATGCACAGGTGAAACGCCATTGGCACTATGAGAATTTAGGATTTAAAGCTATGTCTGCCCATAATTTGCTATTATTTTCTGCCCATTGCCAAAAATATTATTTTAGCCTTTAATTTTTAGTAAGTTTTTCAGTCTCACATCAACAGTTCCACTTTAGTCCTATCCAGTAAAATCAGGTCCCTATGTTTAGGGGATATGTTTTGACTGGCAATACACAGACACAGCAAATAAGGATAACCAATGTGGTTAACAAGTGTCCTATTCCCTGGGAGTTTATCAACCAAAAGAGACGGTGGCAGTCACCAGCAGTCGATGTTTTCAGGTCATTATACCCTGTACCAGTGGGTACATTCTAGCATACCAGTACTTGAGGAACAGGGCACAAGATTGAGACAACATACACTAGAAATCAAAAAATTGTGCTTCACAATGCAGCAGGCATACATTTGAATTGCAGGATCATGGCGGTGACGCATGAGTGGTGCAAGTTGTCCGAGTAAGTGCATGAGATGAGACCTGGGGCAAACTCAGATAGGGGCGAAAATTGTCATCAAGGAATGGGTAGTAGCCCGCCTCAGATGAACTATGCCATAGTGTTACGAATCATCACTGTGTGCCGTGGTCAGACGTGTTTGAAAGATTGATTGATTGCTGTAATGATTTAAAGCATTCTATGAAAGCATGTTTGCAGGCCTCAGAATCCGAATATCGTCAGAGGCACAAGGCCTTGGATATATGCTTGTCGTTTGATAACATCACCAGCCTCAATCAACTTGCTTAATGGAAGGATGCGCCTGGAGTCATACGTGTGTGAAAGTAGGCCGCCTATGTCATATCACTAGTAGATCAAACATAATCAAACGTCATGAAATTCAGGGTTACCAACTAGCAGTCGAAGGATAAACAAAAGATCAATCAGTTGAAGGAGTGCGGATATACAAAGGATCGGCAAGATTAAAGCGTGGACATGCTCTCCTACAATCCAACGTCACTCGATCCTAGAGATCGGGTCGTCACATGCATGTACGAGAGGTCATCCCTGACATACGAGGATGTGAATTGATCATGGACAATGACAGTAAGGTATCAGGCATTAGGAACATGCGTGTCAGGGTCAGGTTGACAAATGTTGTTGCAGGCGGCTGCGGCTGACCGGAGTGTGACCTTTGTCGAGCCGTGTCATGTGGGTGCTCCTCATCTTTTGACTGTCATCGCTGAGCTTCAGCGAGATAAATTTAAAGTTCGCGAGCCTTCTTAAATCTGCTACTCCACACAAGGTATCTGCCGTAGTTCATACCAGGTCTATCATGTTCATACTTACCGACCCGCAAGCGTCCGCCGCCGCCTCCAGGCAGACCTGCTACTCCATGCATTGCTGCCTCCATGCCTCAGCGTTGCTGCTTTGTGCTGTTGGGGTCACCCGAGGAGATGCCCGGCCTGGTGGGACAGCATGGCACCCTGGCTGATGCTGCAGTTACCGCGGTCATCCATGCGCGCCTCAGCATGGCGTAGGGGTCCGTATCATTGATGAGTTCCCCCTTGCTTGGCAAAGTCCTGCCAACTGATAAATCCTGCAGGTACTAATTTGCGTGGAGAGCCTGGCCCAGTCGGGGGCCCTGGTCCATGTATGACACAAAGTGCAAGCTGAAGAAAGGGAAATTGGCCTTTCATGACTTCTGTGACAGGCAGCATTTATGGCACCTAGGCTAGGCAGTTCCTAGTGGGCACTAGGCAGCGCCAAGACTTCTTTCTCTTTCACCAATTGGCTGCTTCAGGATTGCTCTAGGGTCTTTCGTATACTTTTCATAAACACACGAGCCTAGTCCTTATTCTGTCAAACATCAGCATTCATAAAATGCAAAGCTGACACAAGCTTCCAGGGGTGGCACGGAGTACCTAGGCTTCTGGAATTTCTAGCTCTGTGAAGATGTCACCTTCAACTGATCACGGCATGACGCGCATCAAGGGGCGCATGTGTCATACGGTATTCGGATTGCAAGCTGACAAAGACGAAATAATACACGGAGGGGTCCAGAATAATCAAATTGGGGACTACACGTGGATAGAGAACAGCGCATAAATGAGAAGGGGAGTAGTTTTAAGAACCATCCAGCAAGTTCCTAGCCTGCCCCTTTGCCCTGCTTCCCTCCCCGCCTCATGGCAGCAGCTGCCGCCGCATGCGCTGCCAGCGACATCGAACCAGGCCCCGTCTTGTGGGCAGGTGGGGAGTGTCCCCCGCTCATGTTCCGCAGGGTGTCGAAAGCGGCGCCCCCTGCTCTCGTCAGACCCCTTGGGTCAGGCACTTGGCTCACCGGCCCACGCCTCAAACCGTCCCGCGGGCCGTCCGGACTGACGTGCCGATCCCCCGGTGGCCCCACCGGCTGGCTGCCCCGTTGCACTAGGATAGACGCGTGGCCAAGGCTCCGGGGCTGGAACTGAGTAGGCAATGGCCTCAGGCCCGAGAGGCCTCCTGCAGCCACGGAGCTTGCAAAGGGCTCCGTAGCCTGCTGCCGGTACTGCGCCTCCAAGTCTGCTCCTGATGCCATATGCTGGGCGAGCCCCCAACCACCATCACTTCCCACACTGGGGGAGCTTTGGTGCACAGCAGCAGGCGTGCCTCCCAGCCAAGGCCCTGGTGAGAGAGCCGCTCTGGCGCCCGCAGCTGCAGTGAACGTTATACCTGGGGGATCCAACTGCCTGTACACGGCCGACTGGACGGCCGAGGTGGCCGTAACCACCGATGAGCGGCGGAAGGCGGCAAACGTCGGCAGCTTCTCCAGGTCAGCATCAACATCGGTGACGGGCCTCCCTCTGGCTGAGTTTACCCCGGCAAAGCCTGGGGAGGGAGCTGGGCGAAGGGCTTGCGCACGCTGCTCAGGTATGTCCTCAAAAATTGACCTGCAAGGCAGAAACGACATGGATCTTGGGCGTGCATGCGATTGGCTGCCAGATGGTCACAGATTCCTCTTTCTCTTTGCGGCATGGACACACACTCGCCTGCACGTCAGCCTTTCCACCCAAACGACCCTTCTGAACGAAATCTGCCCTGAAATGCTTAAAAACACCTTTCATATAACCTGCCCTATAAGCAAACAGGCATAGCAGCCTTAGTACCTGGGTGCCGTGGGTGGGCGATCCTCACCAGCGGTTATATAAATTCCCCAACAGCAGCAGCTCTCACCCAGACCAGCATTTCCTGCCCAGCATTGTGTAAGCAGTAAAGTAACTCAGCAATACACTTCACACCACCCCTGACCTTTTAGCCATGGGGGCATCAGCGTTCCAGCTGGCAAAGGGTGGAGGCTGAGTATCCACGTCGTCAGCAGCATTCCAATCACCGCCCCCGAACATCCAAGAAGAGGCAGCATTAGCAGCAGCTGTAGGTGCTCCAGATTCCAGGCCTGCCGTTGCACCCCCGCGAGCAGGAGGAGCAGGCTGCCCGGCGCCACCACCCTTACGCAGAGCCTGGGCCTGTACGTAGCCGCTGGGTGTATCCCAGGTCACCGCAGAGCTGGGGTCAGGCCGGACCGGCCAGCCCGCGGTACTTGATGCACCCGGCGCGGGCCTGGGTTCCGCGGGGCTGTCCTCAGCAGAAAATTCAACGCTGTGTGCGTGTTGAAGTTCAGATTGGGCTCCGATGGATGCGCGGGGCTTCCTGACAGAGTCCGAGGGCAGGCCCTGGAGACTTAAGAGCTGGGCTACCTGGGGGGGCACCCAGATTCCTTTTTAGTCTATACCAGACAAAATCTTGGCTGGCCTACGTCCGCCTGACCGGGTGGGCTTGTTGGACCAGTCCCCCTGACGCAGCCAAGGTTCATCTGAATCGCTCCAAAATAAACAGTTGCGTTATCATGGCGGCAAGTGGGGGGCCATGCAGGGGCCCTTAACCCTGAAGTCTCACACTAACTCTCGTTGCGGCTACGCCAAGGAGTGCCCCACCGACGCTCCGTAAGGCTTGGACTCTGAACCTGAGTCTGACACTTGCGCGCCCTGACGGTTGCAAGCACGTCAGGAAGATGGCGCCACCGTTGATAGGGCATCGTTGCCATCATCATACTCGCTTCGTTGATGAGATTTGAAAATCTTTCATTTTGGAGGCCCTGGAGTGGCCTAGACATTTCCCACATCCGCCCCCAGACCACTGCACTTGCCTGCGTATGCAAGTGCATCATCATGGTACTGGCATGAGCCGAGAACTCAGTCAGCTCTTTCCGCAACTGGCTGTTGTTCTCCTGTGTGGGTTAGGGTGCAGGGTTAAAGTATTTCCGCAGATGGCTGCTTTCCTCATGATTGGCAGGGAGGCATGTGAGGTGCCAAAGTGCCTTAGTTAAAGGAAGGACTGGCCCTGGAGTACGTCCATCCCCATTGCCCATGATCTGCAAGAGCACCCGCATGAGGGAGACTCATACAGGCAAACACCGCCAAATTGTGGCCTCCGTAGGGATTGAAGGAATGAGTTTGCTGTTACTCCCATCCTTAGGGAGCCTAGCAGTTGAGAAATGTACCTGCTTCTCCTTGTGTGGGAGCCTACATGCGTACCCGGCCCCCTCTGTCCCCGATACCTGCTTCCCCTTGTGCCCAACAAAACCCTGCGAATCCCCGCTCTGATATGAACATGATATCCCACTATCCCAGTACCGTATGTTTATGCTTGTCACATGTATTATGACGCGTCAGGAGCACTGTTTATACCCGGGTTCTTCAGCTGCAATTGAGCTGCAATAATCCGGCCTGTAGTTCGTCAAGCTTGGGGGCACAGCAAGCCCTGTTGCTTAGGCCACCGGCTGAAGGTCGGTCAACGTCCTGTCCCCGTCGACTCCGTGGATGCCGACCGGCGTCCCGGCACTCCGGCAGCCCCCAAAGATGGTCAAATGTGCAATAAAAAAAACCCGTCCGGAGTCCAAGATAAACGTCCGGTTACTGGTAAGTTCCTCTACGGTATTGTTCAAGTTGGGGCTGCCCTGCCCTTCCTGAACAGGTCATCAGGTGGCTGCATAGGCTATGCCGTAGCCACAGCAACTGGCTCACCACCAAGCTTCACACTACCTCTCTGCACGGCCCTACCCCTTTTAAACAGCCTTTTGGGAACCAACAGCAACAAACTCACCACCAGGCGGCGCAACTCCGCTTGCACCGCCGTCATGTCCGGGGCTTCTCCTCCTCTCAGCTGGCTCTCGAGCGCAGATATGCGTGCCTCCGTCTGCATTTGCCTCTCTGACAGCCCATCAGCGGCAGAGCCCGTGGAGCCAGCACCGATGGAGGCTTCCTGATGCCTATAGTGTCTGCCGGGAAATGGGAGGCAGCAGCAGCCATGCTATGTTGCTGTTGTGACTATGACACAAAATGCACCCTCAGCTAGCAACAGACTCGTCGAAAATCAAGGAAACGATTATTTGACTAAAGGTCTGAAACTTGTGAACTCACGGTGGCGTACGTTCAGAAGCACGAGCTGTTGGTTGAAGCTCCGTTGCTGCATGCGCAGGTGGTGGTGGTGGCACACCCTCGCCCGCAACATCCTCCCTGGAAGCGGCCGCGTCCGCTGTTTTAATGATGGAGGAGGAGGCCGGGTTGTCACCGCTATTTCTCTTTGCCGGTGTGATCCAGACCTCTGCATGCCGAGTTGCAGTGTCCCTCTTGCCGGGGGATGAAAGCGGCCCAAACTGCAGCCCTGTTGGCTTTGCGGCAGACCTCGTCTGAGCCTTGCCCAGCAGAGAAAAGTTCGGGTTGAGCGTCAGATCTGCGGGCAGCATGCTGGCTGCATCGGCCATGGCATCTGCCGCCGCTGCGGCCGTCTCCTCGGGCGACAGCAGCTTTGCCACTGCCTGTGCCGGAGCTGTAGATTGCTGCTGAGGCTGCAAATGTAGCATCTGGAGGACAGCTCCGTAATTGATACTGGGACGCTGGTCTTCTTCAGGCTTGTTGATGGTGGCGCTTGTATCGTCTGAGCCTGGAGATCCATGCTCGGTCCTCCAATCTAATGGCAGGTGGGAGCAGGTAGGATAATCCGGTTCATTTCTGTCAGATATGATGCTTGTTTGCTTGCTTCTGTCCATACCATGCACGAGCCTCGCTTGCTCATGTCCATGCCATGCCATACATTGAAGCTTGCTTGTCTCTGTCCATGCCATGCTATGCCATGAAGCTCGTTGTCTCCTGTCCATGGCTCCGTGCCATACCATGAAGCTTGGTTCCTGCTGTCTATGCCATGCCATGTCATTATGCTTGGTTGCTCCTGTCCATGCCAAATCTACAATTGGCTTCAAAATATTATCTGTAATGCTAAGCAGCTAGCAGGTATAATTGTCAGAAGATATGCAAACTTGACCAAGGCTCTCAGATACCTTCAATCTTGCTACTGGTATCTCTGTCTGCAGCAAGAGCTATGATGCGGTTCTTGGAAATCCGCTCTTGTTTTTTCTTCCGCTGCGAGCAGTGCATGCGACACCTTCATGTGTTGGCATGCTGGATGCACCTCCAGACAGGTGGTACATGCAAAACAAGCACATGTTTCCTAGGCCGGTAGACTGTATGCTATGTCAGCCATGCGGCATACATGCTTACAAGTTCCTCTGCTGTCAGCTTCAGCTTCGAAACGTCGCCGGTCGTATCCTGCAACGATTTGAATTTCGATTTTACAGCTTGAAGGCCACCTTGTCATGCAGAGCCTGGGAAGAACATTTGAAATTCGCTTCAGCTCACATCCCACTGCGGCCGCTTCTCTTCTCTGGGTGGCGGGGTTTTATTCCTTTTGGGGAAGGCAAATGGACCCCTAGCATGCCTCGGTACGCTGACGCTCCGCCTGGAACTTTTCATTGGACACCAGA
Organism: Limnomonas spitsbergensis; assembly: GCA_037349105.1. NCBI lineage: Eukaryota > Viridiplantae > Chlorophyta > Chlorophyceae > Chlamydomonadales > Limnomonas > Limnomonas spitsbergensis. The sequence continues at coordinate 9,289,035 of JAYJMM010000041.1, forward strand.
ACTAGCAGGGCAAGGCGCGCGTCGACGGATATGAGCAGTTTAACCAGCTTACTCGTGTCCAATAAACCTTGATCCCTAACACGCTAAAGTGTATAGTTTAAGAAATGGCGGAAAATCTGGAGTCGTAAATCTGGTCGTAAATTGCCAGATTCGTACGGGAGAGGCAGGGGGAGAAGCACCTCCGGCGAGCGCCGCGGCCGTTGGCCGATTCAAGTTTGGTCTCATTCGGCTCAGTGATGGCTTACCACTAGCCAGCGACCTCATATGTCAATATCTTAAAACAACCCCCCCTCAATGTTTCAGTCAAACGTTCATAACCTTTCGAAAGTTCAAGAAAAAGTGATGTCATCTTTCTTGAGTCCCCCCAGCTTTGAAGAGGAGCGCGTGCACATGCCATTTATTCCTTCCCTAATTTCTATTTATCCAATACATTTAAATTCTCACCAAGTGTCTCGAGGGCTTCCGTGGAGTTGGGATTGCTGCAGGCGAGGGTGAGATAGTCTCTGTTGCATCCCAGCCTAAAGCGCGATCGGCTGAAGCCACAGGTGCTGGCTTACAAAATATGACGCTCGCCTTGACCTTGTCCTCCCATACGAGCATTCACGCCGTTTTGGTGTGCAGTGCTGGCCCGCATGCACCGATTCCAGCCTGCATATACAGAGCCCCACTCTCGTGCATAGTGTCCTGCATGCATTTGCAGCTTCCGCTCGCATGCGTAGTCAACCGTCTGCATCAATTTAATCTGCCGCATTTCCCCCCGTCTGCATGGCGCCTGTGCACCCCCTGCAAGCACAACTTCCCCAGCATGCACAGCCCCCGCCCGCTAGGCACCACCTCGAATACACAGTCCCCAGCCCGCATTCACTCTCACCTGCCCGTATCCTTATGCACACCGCACAGCCAGCATGCACTGCCGCCCACCCGATTTAGCAGCAACCCGCCCGTATGCACAGCGCCCTATGCCCTGCCCACATGCACAGCCTCAAACTGATCATCTGTTTTTTCAGGATAACCTACGACTGACTTCTCAAAATTAGACTTGGACAGAGACTTGGACTAACAGCATCCGTGTGACACATATTGGGAAGCCAAATAATCAAAGTGTAATCCGCCTGCAAACTTGCCATGGACGCTGTCACGAGAGTGGTATATTACTTCCCAACGTGCAGCCTCACGTCTTTTTGGATACTAAGCAACGTCATCATAAACAATGGGGTCACTTGCAACCATCAGAGCAAGTGCGTAGGTCAAGAACAACTGCTTGTGAATCCTGCCAGCGTATTACGCAGGCACATGGCCAGCATGCACCAGCGATTCCTCTGACGAGTGCCCATACCTTTCCACCAGGTCCTTGATCATCGCCATACTGGTGCTCTTCTGTCTTCTTGTCATGGCTGCATCTTTTACTGACACATATACAGCCTCAAATGAGCAGAAGTACCTCGTATTGCTCTTGCCAATGTACGGCCCCCTATGCTTCTCCCTCCCCACCGACTCTGACAAGGACCGGGTCTATGAGCGATACTATCTCAAGGTGAATGCAAACTACTCCATGCATCTTTCATTTATGGCATGCCTGTTGCCTGACTTTTTCTCGTTGTCTTGCCACACTTCCGGTATGGCCTGTCACACTGAAGGTCAGAGACTACGTCCATGCCATCATTTCCATGACTGCCTTCTTACTCATCGCGGTGTTCATCAGCCCGATCTCCATGTGCTTATTCAACAGTGGCACAGGGACATCAAGGTGAGTCTCTACGTCCTGCGACTGGTCTGACTGCGTTTCGAAATCACTGTGGATCCTTGTCATGCGCAGTCTTGACGCGTCCATCGTGAGGACCGTGCCCGTGGTGGTGGCTTTGGTCACAGCTCTGATCATGATGTGCTTGGGGCCACCAAGGCAGATGCTGGGCTTCCAGAATGTGGATGTTACCTGCCCGCAAATTGAGAAACAGGTGGGAGAACTGCAAAGATGCGGCCGCATATGCTCCTGCCAGTTTTCTTGACATGATCCATTCCATGATACTTGTTGCACAGATGGGGGACAATCCAATTTTCCGGGGCTCCCAGCAGGGACCAGGCTCTCATATGACGGGGCAACCTGAGGGTGACGAGGACGAATTTGGTGGCATGCCTCCTCCTAACTATGGCTCAAAAAGAGGCGGGCCAGCTCAAGGCAACCTGCGAGCAAGCAACTCGTGAGTGTGGCAACTGAGCATTGTTGTCTGACAGCTATCGCACTGTACACTTGGAAATATTTTTGATTTGTTTCTGTCATGACGTGCATCTATGTCCGGAACTGCTAAGCGTCGGTGCGCCCTCTGCTCATTTTACACATTAGGATGCCAGCCTACAAGACTGGTCAGTCAAGGGCCCCAAGCTTACAACGAGGTCCAGATGCTGGCTATCCAAGAGAGAGTGCGCTGCAAATGAGCCCACGGGAAAGCATGGCCAGACAAAGCGGGAGCTTGTCTCCGCAAAATATCGTCCATGACTCTTATGGCGATAGCCGGAAAGATGGCGGGTATGTCTAGATATCTCGGCTGCAAAGCTCTTGAAGAGATGTGCAATACCGTAGGGCTCTGATTCAATATTAACTTACTCTTCCTCCTCGATTTTATGCTGCTTGGCAACTGCTTCAGTGATAGTTGTTTTTTCTGACAGAGGCGGGGTAGACATGCACGGCATTTTTGTCGCAAATTGATGTTCCAGTACGGTCCTCTGGGTACGGGTCTGGGTTTGTGTGGGAAGCCTATTGACGCATTCGCAACCTTCCGCCCATATGCACAGTGCCCTGCCCGCTTTTGCAGGGACCTGTCCTCAAGCATGGTCCCCTCCCCTCATGCACAGTCCCCACACACGGCAGAAAGCATCGGGGAAGACGTTAGTGGGGCAATATTGGGAGCAGACGTTGGCGTGTGCTGTGACCTGCCATTCCCGCGCAGCCATGTCCTGAAGTTCGGCAAAAGGCCCAGGAAAAGCAATCCACTGAGTCTGGAACTTTTCTTCATTTTTGAACTTGAAATGCCCTCTCTGACACCAGGGCAAGCTAAAGCCAGCGGGGGCTTGTTGAGCCGTATACTTTAAACGCGGCAGTTCACTTTATTTCTGTGTGTACTGAGTCTTTTGCCCCAAATGAAAATATGTGGAGAGGGTGAAGCCAAAGAAAGCAAGTCCGCTCACTCTAGTGATTGGCAATTGGCATGTCCTTATGTTGCTCGAGAAGCAGCCGGCTCGGATCACACAATCAATATGCGCGCAATCATCAGTTTCCACGGAAACACGTGTCCCAAGATGTTTGTTATTGGAGGTCAAGCCCTGTGCATGCACGAGACCGACCACTGTTTTGGCCATGGCTTCAGCATACTTTAAGACCCTCCTCAGAAAGTCATACGAAACAAATTATGATCGAAGCCGAGTAGCTGACGCTTCCTTGCCGGGCCTCCCATGACATGTCTATGATGCAGGCTCGGCGTTTATTTTAGTTCATACCCGAACATCCTTGGCTGGCCCTTAGTTAGCAAATATATATTGGGCCTATGGAGAACAAACTTGGACCAGCCTACTGTCGGTGAGTTGGTGACCAAATCAGCAGGGCTTGCTGCTCTAGGGAGTCCGTGCCCCCCTAAAATGAACAATGCGCATGATGAGCTTCTTGCAGTCCCTTACAACCATGATATCAGAATGAACCCAATATACGACGTTGTTGCTGCCAAGTCTGACACACCTTAATGCCGGGTCAGTCCGTGCATGTCAACGACATGACACCTCTGGGCCCTGCTCATAAAGGCTCGGCCGCGCAGCCGCCCAACTGTCCCGTTGGAAGAAAAGGAACTAAAGGTAAGAGGGAAAGAAGGAGTCCGTGCATGTGATAGCTTACTTGTCATGGAATGGACCTCCGTCTGGGTCCCAGAGCCTGGGGTGGACCAGGTGGACCGCATATTGCAAAATTGAGTAATCATACGGAAGGTGAAGAACTGCCACTTTGTATGCTGGGCTATGTCTATTGGCTACCACAAGCCTTTCAGAGGGCGAAGGGACATGATAAGTTGAAACCCATCAACCATGTCATCCGTACACCGTTTTGGCTGTGGGGTCAGAGCCAGAGGAGTCAATTCATGTGCTTCCCTAAAATCTGTTGAGTCACCTTGCGGCGCCGACGCGTGCATCCCAGTCACCATTCCACAAGCCACGCTCAGGCGTTTTCTTTCTTTCTATTTCTCAATAATTCCTGCCCCCACTCCATGTATGTTCGCCTTATGCATTCAATTGCCTTATTGAAGATCTCACGTTGCTTGATTGACGCAGATGTCGAAACTCACACTGAACCCCACCATCAGCTTCAGACAACACCGGCACTGCAGACTGAGTTGCTCATTCGCAAAGACCTTGTTGTCATACTTACCTGACGGGGTGGGCACAGTGATCAATAAGGCTGTCCCTCTGTTGGCTCTGCCCACATTGCACCTCGTGGACGGGGTCAGCAGCAGGCGTCCAAGTGGCGTACTGCACCGTTTAATTTCTGGTAGGGGGTTGTAGCGTTCGCGCTCCTCCCCATTATATACGAACAACACAATCTGAATTTAGAACGTTAAGTACTCTTGCAACCGCGGAGTGTGACGGGTGCCGCAACATCGCCACCACACCCAAATCAATGACACCATCACACCACTCACCGACTACTACCCTGCTGTAGTACCTTTGGCCAACCCTCTCGCCAGGGAGATTCCACGTCTCGTTCCCTTGCAGCGTCCCGAATAACCTAACATCGGGACAAAAGCGGCATCGGCGGCAGCGGCGATGTAGTCACAGCCATTCGAGCACTAACGTTTTGGTAGTTACAGGGCCGTAGTTGGACCCTAAACCCTATTTTTTTTTGCGTGATCAGGTTGGTGAACCGGTATTCTGCCCGGATGAGAGGCTCCACCAGCCTTCCTCGATGCCCGGACGAATGTCAAACCTGCAATTCGTAGCTAGGGCTGACCCACAGGGTGTGGCTTCATGACAGAACCTGCTCGAAGGTTTGGGTCCTGCCTAAATTGTGACGGAGGTCGGGTTCGAATGATGACAAACAACATGGTAAAAACTCTGGTGCCGCATCCGCGTAGCTGGCATGCTTAGCACAGCAGGGCCCAGCACGTAAGCACTAACCTTACCAGATTTTACGCATAACCTAACAAAGGTCCCAAGGGTCCTCGTGTGTAAATGACGTTACACCTCTGGGCCCTGCTGAAATGAAGCTCAGCCCCGTGTGTGGTCTCGACTGCTGGGCTGGTCCCGCTTATAGCGCCTCCTATCAGTAAAATGCTAAACATGTGACAAACATCTCATGCATCCATTACCGGTACCGGTAATTTCGTGCCGCGAGGATCTAACAACATGAAATCTGAAAGTGCTCCTTTTATACCGGCTTTGATGTTGAGATAATTTCCCCTGGAGATGTGACAGCCCAGAATCGAGCAAAAGGCAGATCCAAGTTAGCTTAGAAAATCTGCAAGCCTAGTCCCAGAGTTACAAATCTTGCATAACTATCGTATCTCTCTAGGTTTCCTACCGGTTCGACCTTGGCTTCGACCTGCCCGGTCCTTTCGTAAGAAGCTGTGGCCTGTGGGTGATTGCTCAGAAAATTAGAAAATTTGTAAATGGTGTTGAGGAATCAGTTTTTTTTTCCTCGCCAAAAGTACTTTCTATCCTCGACAGTCGACATGTGCTCAAATTAATCAAGAGTTTTATATTGATTGGATTGTGTGCATCTTTTTTATTAAATAGGACAAGGTCGTTTGTTAAATAGGATATGATCGTACTGGCATAACGAATTAAATTGAACAATGCTTGCAGTTTTTGGGCACTCATGAAATAATAATTCCCGTTCATCAAAGGCACCCCCTTGGAGGATTTTGTCGGCTGAGTATCTCGCACCACTTAAACAGATTCTCAGCAATGCAGGCGAGATACTCCTAGGTGCCGGACATGAGCCCTTGCCCTGGCCTGCTGCTGACTCGCTGCCATGTCCTCTGGGCTCATGTTACTAACGATGCATCCAATGTAGCAAGACACCGCTCCTCGCTGAGGCAAGGGACCCTGCCCGGGAGGCAATGGACCGTGCCAAGGAGGCAAGGTCGTGAGCATTCTGTCTGCAGACACTGACTGCGTTGCACTGCTATCTCCTGTCTTCTCGTCAGGGCCCTCAGTCGCCTGCTGCCTCAGCAGGCGAGGCGGGTGCGGCGCAGGCTGCACCACCCGCTTCCCGAATGCGATCACGACACGTGCCCTGCAGATCTGCGTTCTTAAAGACATATCTGGCGGCTTTGCCTGCAGCACCGCCGTCCCTGCTTGGCGACCTCCCTTTGCAACCAGCAGTCCAGGGCCAGCAGGAGCACCAACAGCCCTTCTGTCAAAAGGAAGCGCCTCGGCTGCCTGGCATGCCTTGGCTGCCTTAGTTGCCTGGAAGGCTGATGACAGGCAAGGCTCGCTAGGAATATTCCGGCCTCTTCGACACTCCCGTTTCTGAGCTGCGGTTCCCACAGCATGAGTGGGAGCAGGAGCAGGTCGGTGCTCCAGGTTGCGGCCTTGTAGATCAGAGGACGAGTCGATGGTCACATAAGGCGGAAGCGGAGCCTGCAGCTGGAGCGGTGGCAATCCATTGCTCCCTAGGGGATAGTGAGGCACATTGCCGCTCCCTTCATCGCCAGACCAGACAAGGCCCGGTTGGGAAGGGGTACCTCTGGCGGCCTCATCTAACTGCAGCGGAAAGGGGGTCTGCAGCAGCAGCTGCGGCTCTGAGGCTGGAGCTTGCGGCGGAGACCGGTGGGTCAGCTGCTGGGTCCCTTGCAAATATGCTGAACATGACAGGGCCAAGGCTGCAGTGCCACTGCAGGATGCGTACAGTCCTGCTGAAGGTCTGGTCGCCAGATCCGGGGCCTCAGAGGCAGCTGTGTGAGCTGGTGCATGCGGCCTGAGGCAGGCATTCATCGTGCCTGACGGGTACCCGAGGCCCTCCGGGACAAGCGACTGGGGTAAGAAGCTGCTTCCCTTTGTGGGAGTGGGGCTTGCTGGCTCAGGCGACGAGGCCCAGGGACCAGGACAACAGCAGTCCAGCTTTTCCTCCACAGTGGCGGGTTCCCGTGCTCTGAGGGCCCTTGGTGGTAACAGGAGAGGCCCTAGGCAATGCTCACCACCGCCAGGACTTCGCAGCATTGCGGCGGCAGATGGATCTTCCGTGCTGTTGGCAGCATGGTCCTCAGCTGAGAGGTGAGACGGCTCTGAAAATCTAGGCTGAGGTAGTGGGAGGGAGCTGGCAGCCCATGGGTCGCCGCAGCCAGTGAAGCCGCTACTGAAGGCGTTGTTCCTTTTGGCGCAGCTGCTGGGGGCACAGCTGCTGGGGACACCGCTGCTGGGTGCGCTGCCGCAGGGGACGCTGCTGCTAGTGGCCAGACTTCTGGGGGCGTCGCTGCTGGGTGCACTGCTGCGAGGAGCGATGACCCTCAAAGCTCCGCCGCTGGGGGCGCCACTGATGGATGCCATACTGCTGGGGACACCGCCGCTGCCGTGAGCACCGCTGCTGGGGGCGACTCCTCCCGCTGGTCGCATAAACCTGACGGCTGCCAAGCGGCCGTGGTCGTTTAGCGCAGCCAGTAACGGTTCAGGGGGGACTGGGCAGATTCCGTACCCTGCTGACCCATCATCGTGGCTGCTGGTCCGCTGCCAGGTCTCTCTCCTGCTGGTGAAAGTGGTGCCAAGGCATGAGAGCTCGCCGGGCTGCCGCTCATGGGTCCACTGGGAGTGGGTGGCTAGCCTGTTGGGGCCAGCTGCGCAGCAGCCCTCCACCGCCGTGTGGGGGATGTAGCACGAATCGGGAGCAGGATGGGTGGAGGTGCCAGCTCTGTCGGGAGAGGCAGGTGCCGAGTCGTCAATGCGATGTGCTGCTGCTGACTCGTCAATTAGGCCAGGTATAGATGGTTTGCTGGTCATCTCTGAGGCCTTCTGGCTTTTTTTTCCAGCCTCAAAGGCCCTGATGGTGTTGCTGTGATGGGCATTGATGATCGTGTCGAGCTCCTGCAGCCCCTCTTGCATTAATGTCCGCATATCAGCCTTGCAGAACCTCCTCGATAGATAGGTGTACCGCTGAACCCTGCCAAAAATGGTTCACCGCGTGCCATTGTTTAGGGTTATGTTTTTGCAGCAAAGTTTCAACCTGGTCATAATTTGTACCGGGAGGGAGCATAATTACTAAACAAGGAGGAGAGGCTTGAGTGGACCCAACACACGCATACTGCTTCAGGTGAATATGACAAGGACCGCCAGGCCTTGACATGGTGCATTTTATGGGAACTTTGATGTGAAATCTGAAGTGCTTCCTGGGTCAGGCGGCTGGAATAATTTGATAGCCAGACCTACTCGTAGGAGGAAATAGCTAAGCCCCAAGATTGGCCCCAGACGTAAATATTCTAAGTAGGCCACTGTTGGTGCTGCATGCCGAATTCTTAAAATATCCCGAAAATATCCCAAATATTAAGGAATCAATGCTAGGCTGTACTTGACATCGAATTCCAATTTGTTTAGTGGTACCATGCAATCAATCTGACCTTTCTCGAAGAGTGGCCACATTTGGATGACCTCCGTAATGTTTTCTCATTGAAGATCTGGGGGTGTAGGAATGCCCGCTTCTTGACTCAAATATAAGCGGCAGTCCTCGCAGTGTTGCTGCTGCTGAAGATGCATGGCCTCGCTCAACTCCAGGCGTGACCACCGAGAAATTGCTGACCGCATAAAATCTCGCTGCAGTTCCACGCACCCAAGGCATGATGCCTCCTGGGTCCGTGTAGTCCGCGGAACTGCTGGATGTGAATTTGCTGGTAATCCATGGCTGATATTGACCATGCTGCATTTCTGCACAAGTCTGCTTCGGACCTTGGTTATGCTCCCTGTCCAAAGGCCAGCACGTGTCTGCTGCTTTGTATGCACACCGCAGTATGGGCAATGCCTGCGCAGCGGAGCATCGAGGCAATTGGTTTGTGAATGTGAATCAGTGGCATGCTGTGAATGTGACTAGATGATAGCAGCAATGCACTGACATGCTTGCGTGCACAGCCCCGACAGCCAGTATTCTCAAACATGGTAGTACTGGTAACAGTATGTACTTGGCGATGCTGCCTTTCAATCAGGGTCATTGAAGGGCTGTGTGTGATTCGGTAAATACGTACTTTCAGGGACTCAGGGTCTGTCATTTCCCTCAAATTACCTGTCCCAGCAGCCTCTGCTCTATTCGTCCATCCACAGCGTTTGGACTGACGGGCATGCTTGGGGCCGACAGACCGGTAGATAGGTTCAAGATACTGATCCGACTGACTGACGTGACACGAACGTGAAAGAATGAAAGAGAACACTAGCGAGGTTGACCACACTCAGCAGTATCGTCAATGTTGAGCTCCACAGTTCGTGCACACAATTGTAGGAATTGCACGACGACCCGACAAAATAGAAAATGCGAAGATTGTGGCCCAAGAGCAGGCCTGCTCTGAAGCCTCCTCCAAGAAAAAGGCTGGGATGTTTAAGCGATGTGACGGAATGTACGGTCGGTGTCGTTGCGGTGTGCGTAAGGTACGCGCAGTCAACAGGTCATGTCTTCCATTGTTGTAACACGCCCGAGTCTTATTTCCCCAAATCTACTCGATTTGACCACCTCCGGTCCTGACGTGAAATTTGACATGTTTTCGGCGGAATCCCATCAGATGAAACGATACTGTGCGACAATGCGGTGGCGACAAAGCTTGTTTTTTTACCAACCGCCGCTAGTCCTGGCCAGCCATTAGACCGGATGGAAGGTTAGTGCCAGCAATTTTGAATCATCGCTATGGGGACTCAATTCTAAGCCGGGGGTATGAATATTGTCCAGGACTTCTACACAATTCCTGGACCGTCCAATGTTTGTTCCTGAACCAGACTTGTGAGTGCCTGACATCGTTTCTTTGAGCGGTGATTAAGCTACAATTCAGCTACATCACGGTGCATGGCTGAGATGGCCTGTTGCAGCATGCCCTGGTGCATTGTTGCTCGAGGTGATGATCAGGTTTAAATATAATATTCATAAACTGTGATGGATGCATTAAGACGTCCAGATACTTTGGTCTAACAGGCAAAACCGCTTCATCAGGTCACCAAACGAAGGATCCTAATAGCTCAATAGTGAAAGCTGTGAAGTTGGCTTACCATAGGCTGGACATTGCACAATAAAATAAGTATACTCGTCTGGGATATTTCGAATCTCTCATACTGGCTGTTACACTCTAGCTATTCAGGAATGGAGGATGAGTTGGATTGTTGGAGATTCGATAATGAAAAGTATTTTTACAGTCTAGCAGAGCATTACATTTGTTATATGAGACGGGCACTCACCAACCCGACGATGTTATCTTAGGGTGCTTTTGCCATACTTTCATCGGGTTTAGTCCTTGGTGTAACAGTTACCTGCAACGTTGTTACCCTGCTTGTGTACATTTGCACTGGGCTTGTCAGTGATAAGCCTGAATGGCATGGCAGTTATTTCCTCTCCCTCTTTTTCATATATTTTCCCCCGTCCACATTCCTCCAGCGTCTGGAGTGTGCAAAATTTCATTTTTCAGGGCGGAAGGGTCAGCCTTATCACCCTCATGGATAAACCCTGAACTAAAAAAGATGCAATACAAATGTCAATGATACTAAACCTGTGGGCCCTTACTCAGGCGCCCACGCGGCCGAGCCTGTTTGAGCAGGGCCCAGAGGTGTAACATCTTTGACCTGTGAGCCCTGCTCATAAGTTTCCACCGCAACGGCATCCAGCTGTCTGGTTAGAAACTGAAGACAAATAACAATAAAAATAAAAGGAGGAGGATCCCCCCCCCCTCAAAACAGCGTACAGGAAATCCGTTTCTCCAGCCCCTCTAGAGTCTAGCCCTCAACAAGGTGAGCCTAATCTTCCACAAAAGCCAGGACATATCACCCATGCTTGCCCCGGTACAGCTGGTGAAAGTACCCAACAAAAATTGCTACCGTAGTCCTGCTGTCTGGAAATCTCTAATCTGTGAATGCAATCAGGCATACATGGCCTGCCATGCGGCATTGTGGCTCCAGCACCAGGGGCCGGTGCTGGTATCAATCCTCTGAAAACAAATAAATAACATGAACTAAGACAGGTACCGGTAAAGAAATATGAAATCCCTTCATGGTGTAAAACCTTGGCAGCTCGTACACACCCTCATTGAGTGACTCAAATCCACAATGCAGTCGTTATTTCTGTTGCAATCAAAGCGGAAGCAAACTAAGGAGCACCTAGTAAGTTTCAAGATAAGCTTGGCAGGAGTGGCTCAGCGCCCTCATGCGACAACAGCGTTTCTTCCGGACAGAACAGTAGCGGCAGTGTTGGCAGGACTAGCATGAGCTGTTGCCACAGCTGGTTCCATGGCTGATTCACAACCCACAGCCAAGGCTGCGGACGGTGCAGGACTGGCCGTTTTTAGGGTGGCAGGGCAGCATCAGCCACTGCTACTGTTATTGCTGCATCACGGGGTTGAAGAGGAGCAGATCCTCCGGGCAAGGCCGCATCCGCTGTTGCTGATAGCGGCCGTTCCTCAATGAGACTGGTTGACGTTGCTGTCGGCATTTGTGTTCCAAAGAGAGGCACAGGCCATGGCACTGACTCCTTTGCACTGCTTTCTTATGCATTCTCTGCGGTGCCCTGCTGAGTAGGCGGCTGCTGCCGCTCAAGCAGGCGAGTCGGCTTCGGCTCGGGCTACACACTCCTTTTCCCGAAAGCGACCACTACGCGTGGGCGCAGGGGGATGCTCCTGTACATCTGGTTCCCCCAGCACAGCTCCGCCGCCCCTCCATGTCGTCCTCCCTTTTCGACCAACCAGGGCGGTGCAGGGGCGCCAGCAGCGCCGCTGCCAACAGGAGGCACCTTCCCTGCCTTGGCCTTCAAGGGTGCTGCTTGTAGATGTTGCAGGTGAGACGCGATAGTCATACTCGTACTTTTTCTAGCCGCGGGTTCTGCTATAGCACCAACAACTGCAGGAGCAGGAGCAGCAGCAGGAGCAGCAGGAGCTTCAGCAGTGATGTGTTCGTGGGGCAAGGGCGTATTGATTGACGGCAACGTGCAGATCTCTGGACTTGCACCATCCAGATCGGCATTCCAGGTGTTGTGTCCGTCAGAGGATGGGTCGACGGATTCATAGCACCAAGGCTGGGGCTGCGGTAAGAACGGCGCCAGAGGTGTTGCCAGAGCAGGAGCAGAGGCAGAAGCAGGCTGCAGCGTTTTTTCAGCTGTGACAGGTGCATCATCTCTCTTGGAGAAGCCCTGTGGCATGCTGCAGCAAATTTTATAATTGGCTAGCAGCTGCAGCTGTTGATTCAGCGGCGTTCCAGCCTGGCTTCGTCGCCTCGGCGCCGCTGCTAAGAGTGGTGCAGCATTGATGAGCATCCCCGCCTCAGCCTGCGCCTTCTGCCAGATGTGGTGAGGCTCAGCCAGGCTGTCCACCATCACCTGTTCCATCCTCAAAGTGAAGCAGGGGGAGTTGGAGGAGGTAGAGGAGGTCATGAAGTAGGTTGAGGAGGTGCAGTAGGCCGAGGAGGTCTCTGGAGGTGTTGAGGAGGAGGTTGAGGAGGTCTTGAAGGAGTTCCCCACTGAGGCCGCCCCCGCTGCCCCAGGCCACCCGGCCGCCACACTCTGCCGAGGGATCCGAGGTTTTTGCCGTGGCCCTTGTGACTTGGGTGCCTCCTCCCACAGGCCATGTGAAACAGATTGTGGCCGATTGAAACCTCTGGACGAGGTCCGGCTATGTGGAAAGGGCCTCGCAGCCAACTGCACTGGTTCAGTGGTGAGAGCCAGGCCTCCACTGCTTGAGACTCCGGCATCCGTCCACACGCCTTTGATAACCTGGAACAAACCCCGAATGCTGCTGCCCCCGCCCCCACCACTGCCCGCCACACCCCTGGTTCTGCTGCTCTCTGTAGTGCAAGCTCTTGGGCAGAGATCAGCAGGGCGTCCCAGATGCTGCTGACAATGCGGCAGCCTTGCAGCTGATGGTGGCGCAGGTGCTGTCCAGGCCCTGGCTGAGTCCGGAGTCGTGGCAGTCGAATGCTGGAGATGCCCAGGCGCCTCCGAACGTCCTGATAGCAATTCCTGGTAAGGCATGAAGAAACCGGGGGGGACGGGACGGAGGTGCTGGGGCGGCAGATCCAGCTTCAGCATGCAGCGGGATGGACCGCTCACAGGCACTGGTGGGCGGCTCGCACTGATGATGGCTGCAGTATGAGGATTTGGCGGAGCATTGTCTGGAGATGGGTCGGAGGCGATATGCTGTTGAGGTCCTGCTGGGGGAGCTTCTGGCTCGTGGCTGGGGCACACGGATGGTCTGACCTTGAGAGATGAGAGCAGAGAGCAGAGCTGCGCTGCAGGGAGCAGATCTAGATCTGCAACTGCGTGTCGCATGAAGGGATATCTCATTGGCAGCTGTGCGTCGTCTGCCGTTGTAGTTAGCATTCTTCTTGAGTTGGGCAACGTGAATGCTGATGGGCGTGCGTGCAGTGCAGACCACCCAGGCAAGTATTGATGCCGCCTGTGAATGAGGAATGTGGAGGCATGTCAGGAACTCTGTGCACTGTGCAGGACCGTAAGTGCATTGACCACACTGAATCACTGATGGATTAGTAACTAGAACGACCTCTTAATTCGGCAATCAAAGTATGGGAGGCTCGACGGAGCTAGGCAGCAGCAGCGAGGACTGGCTCCGAGCCTGTGAGCAGCAGGCAGGCAGCGCATGGCACCTACCGCCGACCGTGTGTGCGGAAGAAAATGACGAAGAGCGAGGTATGTGCTGCACTACTGCTGGCCGGGGCACGTACCCCAGGACAGTGGCAGCGAACAGGTGCAATAAAATCAGAGAAGCCAGTGATTATATACCGGTAGAGCCAACTACCACGTGTAGAATATTTCAAATATTATTGTAAGAAGTGACGGCAGCAGAAGCAAACGTCTTGTCACCCTGTCATCACCACCAACCAACCTTGCCTTCCTCGCTTGGCTCCTCGCTGCCGAGTGTCAGGGGTCGCGTCAATCATCGTCCTGAAGTCGATTAGGGGTTTCGTTAAGCCCGGAACGGTTAGGGTTCGCGCGACTCACGACATGGCGTTAGACGCGGCGACAGACAGGCGGAAGCCAAACCGGGAGATAACAGGCTGCAAGTCAGCATTAGGGACATGCAGGTAGGGACTGATGTGACAGGCCCCCATCTGCCCATTTAAACAACCTCCGAAGATGCACACCGATGGATTGCACAGTCTGAAGGCCATTTATTCATCCAGTTTCATTGCTTGTCAGTACGCGGTACCGGTACTCATCTGCTGGGTACTCATCATCAGCTCCCTGCAGGGAGGAGCTGAATCAGTAGTCGCCCATCCCAAACGGCCAAATAACTTTCCACTCCTTACTTTCCCTTTTCGGCATTTGTTACATCTACAAACGCCCGCGGTGCCGGCATTCATTGCGCTGACAGCAGATATAGCCCTGCTGGTCGGTCGATCGCAGCCCGGCCTTCTTAGAACCAAGGTAGCACAATACGGCAAATCGTGTTTCGTATCCGGAGCGGATCGCTGCTCCGCTCCGGATACGGCAATACTGCTCCGATCCGGCTCACCATGCAGGAATTTTGTGTGCAGCCCTTCCGGGCTGCATGGCAAACGTGCGGCTTTGATGCCTTATTAGGGGGCCGCTTCAACCTCGCGATAGTACGCCTATGCAACATGTCCGATAGAACTGAAGACATCGCTGACGTTTTAGACAGATTCGTTGATAACCTCGGGAAAACGTCCAAACCCTCTGACCCCTCCAAGTTGTCGTCCAATAATTCGCGATGGCGTTGGAAGCATGGCAAGCTATATTTTTCTGGCTCCAGTATGACGAAGCCTTTATTAGCCCATTGCAACAAAGTGACTGGGAACCGACGATGTTTGCAATCAATCATTTGGCTGTATGTTTTAAGGGACAGCGAACTTCGAAAACAACGAAACACGTTTGTGATTACGGCATCCGAGCCATATTCTAATCGTCCGATCGATGAGCAATCCAGCATTTCACGAGCTCAGAAAACCCAGCCTTCATCCAGGGAACCTGAGCAAAAGTTGCCAAATTCTGCATACCGACGGTATCAGGCGAGGTTGCAGATTTGAACAGCGAAGGGGAAAATATAAGGAGACGTTGGTGATGCATGGCAACTACCAACGGGGGTTGTTATTGCTTGGGCAGTTCAGGAGTTGCATTAATCATTGACTGTTTTGCCATTTCGCCATTTTGCATGGTCCTAACCCCTAACTAATATGCATGCTGCATGGATGCATGGTTACTTTAGGGCCAGAAGAGGGGGCATCTGGGCATGCATGGGGCCTGTCTGCTGGCCTGCAACCATTTCCATGTCTTTATATGCCAGTATGTGCCTAAAACAAGTTTTTGACTGCAAGGTACTGATACTCCTGCCTAGCCCGCCGTATCGAAGCGGAGCGGAGCGGACCGGAGCAGAAGCGTATCCGGATTGTGCTACCTTGCTTAGAACCTGTCAAACAACTGGCTGTCTACACACATCGTCTGTGCATCGCTTAAGAAGAGACAGACTCGTGGCATTCATATGTAAGCGTATATAAAACTTCGTAGCTCAGCCTATGTCTTACCTATCTCATAGGTCGTAACTGATGCTTTGAAATGAAGTAGCTAGGCACTAGTACCGTTATTTAATATTTATGTCCTACCGGTCAGTCTGTATCACCCATTAAAGTTGCTAGTACCAGGCCAACCAGGGTAGTGACTGTTACGGTACTATCTACCTCTCCAAGATTTCCAGGTCCCAGTGGGTGGACCTGCTTCACCCATTGCGCCCAGCTTGGCGGCACGTCTTTTTCTTGCTACCGGTACACATACTAGGTCTAGTAGACCTACAGCCACAGCAATTATTACTTGGCTGTATATACGTCCCCACCTTCAGGGTGGAGCACTTCCTGCTTGACTACCTGCTACCTTACATACATGCTGCTGCATCATCGTTCAGATTCCAGGAGGAGACAGCGACAAGGATATAAGAGTGCCAAAGCGGTGCTGCTATCTATACATAGAGCTGAAGCTGAAGATCCTCCCGGCAGGAATTTATGACTCACACCGTTCAAACACAAGCGCACGACTCAAATAACCATCCAGGAAAGTCCAGCCTGCAAGGCTCGAAAATCCGAATGGGGAATTACCTGGCACTGCTATCTCACTCCAAGGCGGCCAGAAGGTACGGCGAGCCAGCAGGGTGTGACAGCTGCTCCTGCCTGTTGTGGTTTCAGGATCAACGCAACCTTGAGGTCGTGTGGTCAGGGTAAATGGTTCGCACATATCAGTGCCATGGCAGTCCTAAAATGTCATCAATTGGATGCTGACAGTGCCGATGCCCGTTCTAGACCATTCTCCTAAGCCATGCATCCCTGTCCCTACTTACCTTGTCCATGTTTTACTTTTATGTCAACTTAGGGCTTGGCATAAATGCGTTGACGTACCAGAGTTGCGTGCCATCCTGAAAGAGGAGATGCTGTCGCTCAGCAATGTGACGACCCCACGGGCCAAAGGCCTTTCGCCACTTCTGTGTGCCATGCTGCCTGTTGTGGAGCATGATGAACCCCTGGATAAGCATCGGCCCAGCGCCGACAAAGAAGACAAGGTCAGTAGTGGGGGTCAGTACCAGTGGTACCCACCAGTGTCTTGCTGTTTTGGGGCACAAATAGCCAGTTTGACGTACAGTATTCGTCGAATACTACCATCGAATTCAAAAGCAATGGCAGTACCAAGTGTCAGCAACCCTGTCGGATTGGCTCTCCAATCTGCTTGAAGGCCCGGCACTCATGCACGAGGGTGTACCATATCCTGGGACTCGCGGCCCTTGCGCTTCACTGGCCCCAGTGCCTTTGCCCTCTGTCCCTCCAGGAAATCGCAAATTTTCAGGAGGAGCATTATCGCATTAACAGGGAAGGAGACAGTTTGGCAGCAGCTCCCGGGTATCTGAGAAGAGCCCTGCTGACAATCTAGAGCAGCTGACACCACACTATAATGCATAAATAATCTCGCTTCCAGATCTTCTAAGCAAACCTCTTATTGCTGCTGCTGCTAGCAGGCATCGGGACAACTGCCAGCCATGCAGTATATCTGCACGCTTACGCTGTGGCAGCAAACTTCACAGGCGCGGCAGTCCGCCAGCCTGACGTTCAATGACCGACTCCAAAAGAGCCCATCCAACCTGCCCTTGGATGACAGGCATCCAAAGCTAAATCACCCTGTCAGCTATGAGATCATCACAGCAGCAAAACATCCTGGCAGCTGCGGGCCAGGCCGGGCAGTGCCAGCTGGGCCCCCTCCAGAAATGCAAGCTGCCACGCAGCTGCCAACGATCAAAGATGCAGCCGAGCAACCAGCTTCAGCAAACCCACGCACCGTTTTCAAAATGCCAGCGGGTGTCGGAGGCGTCACCTGTCCGGACTGCCCAAGCTCAAGGGGGCGACGCCATGATGTGCATGGTTGCAGTCCTTTGGAGCCGCAGCCTTTTGAGCCGTACCCTTTAGCAACAGCCGGGAGCGATTGGTTCCGCAGGAAGATGCAGCCCTTAGAGGCCTACCCTCCGTTGATGGCCCAGGGCAAGTGGATCCGCGGGAAGGCTCTCAGCACTGTTGCGGGATGCACTTCACACTTTTCAGAAAGGCCTGTCCCTGAGGTCCCAAGCAGCTGTATCATCTCCATCTGCGGCGCCCCGTTGCCAGTGCGAGGGACAAAGCTCCAGCCGTTACCACCAAGGGGAATAGTACTGGAGCTCCAGGGCGGCACCCGCCCGCTGCCCACCATCTCTCAGTCTCATTGGTCTTCCAGTGGCCTGACATCGGAAGAGGGCACTGCAGCCATGCGCATGTCTTGCGAGGGGGATGCATCGCACCCGGTCATGGTTTGCGACGAGCTTGAAAAGCGCATGACGGACAGGTGCAGAAGGCAGCACCACCGTTCCCCTCACACTCCCTCTCACAGCCGTAAGCCATTTGCACGGCATCGCCCTCGTCGGCCCTCCCATGACTGCACAGACAGTGTCCTGCCGCACATTGAAGCAGCAGATGGTGCAGCCACTGCGGCCATGCTGGCCGACCTGTTCTTTTATATGCCTCTCTCAGCAAAAGGTGTTCCGGGTCCGTCCGACACTGATTCAGGTCTCTTGACTGGTCTGGAACTGCCTTCCACGGCCAGGCGACCTCGGACATTGTCATCTGAGGGTGCTGCGGCTGTTCAGAGTGTTACAGCGAGAGCTGCATCAGCTGCACCCTCCATGCCACCAGGGTGGGCAGCAGCGCATAGTCCTGAACAGGAAGCAAGCAGATCGCAAGGTCAGCCGCAGAGTGGCTTCCTGCTTCTCGGTAATGACACAGATTTCTCGCTGCTGGCCCGGCAGGCAGCTGGAAGAGAGTTTAGGGTAGCACAGCGGTCTCTGATTCAAAAGATATCTGGTGTGACGCCTTGCATCAGTCGGGCAAGGGTTTGTATCATGTAGGCGACCTCTGATAAGGGAAACGGTGCGCAAACGTTGAGGATCCTTCGTTCATGAAGATAACGGGCTGTTCAATTGGCGGTGTGACCAGCACAGACATGAGCAGACGGTCATGTGACTTGTAAATACGGTACAAAACGAATGCTCCTTGTGTGAGCAGAATGAGGAAAGTATTATGCATAATGGTTTGTAAATGCTTGCCCAGTTCCCATCAGTCGATTTAAATCGCGTTGGATCAAGCAGCATCCACAGCAGGGGATCCCCTGATCCACAGCCTGCTCGGCAACAACCCTGACAACAACAGTTGGCGTTTTGACATGGATCCGGACGGTGGATCCGGAGCTAAACTACGTCACCCAGCTGGATATTGCGACAACACTGGCGATATTAGCATAAGCTACATTGATTCACTCGCAGCTCTCGCTGGCCCTCTTCTGACGCGAGTGTTGAAGAAGTACAGCATTTGAATTTTATATAGTGTTGGGCTTGGCGCGACCAGCACGCACGTATTTGGCAGCGACGCTATATCTCGCCTCTCTTGCTTAAGCTTAAACGGTTACATAATTTAAATGTCAGCCCAAGATATTGCAACGCTGCTCGGCGGCGGACCTGCGTTCGAGGGCCTGGTGGCTCAACTTCTTCAGCAGGAAGATGAGGTTCGGTCACGGGCGGAGGCTGTGTTTGAGGAGCTGAAGAAGCATGCTGATGCGCTGGTCAGCAACTTCTTGGTTGTCCTGCGTCAGTCAGCCCTCGTGGAGCATCGCCAATTTGCAGCCATCATGTTGCGCAAGGTTAGCGGGGCTCATTCATCGAGAGCGCCAACAACTAAGACTGCCTTCAGCCTTAAAACATTGAGAAATTCAGATTGTTTACTGGCATCAAATTGTTATTGATCCCTTTCTCACTGCACATATTCGAATTTAGGTGCTGACGAAGGACGATCCGCCGCTGTGGGTCAAGTGCAGCAGCCCCGTCCAGGTATTCATCACCTCTTCATTTAGTCGTGCCTCCATAATAGTAGATGCCGCCACCGCCACTGGGTTACCGCTGCTGACAAGATCTTGCCTCTTCAGACAGTCATGCCCCTTCGTTTCGTATTTCCTTCTCAGGTCCACATCAAGAACGAGCTGCTGAATGCACTCAAGGAAGAGCAGGAGAAGACCGTCCTGAAGAAGGTGCGCCTCCATGATGGGTCCATGCCAGGCCCTTATAGTGGCGTCTGCATGACACATCTAGTCCAACCCTGCCTTCGTTGCATCCTTTCACTCTTGCATCAATCGGCTAGCCTGGTGTATGACTCTGATTTTACGATGGATGTGGCAGTCACCACCGCCCTTATGCTGTCAAACCTGCCCTATCCTCAACCATATGTTTTCTTCCGCATGCACCCGGTGGCTTCCTGCCATGCACCGTCCATGCCCTGCTCTTACCCCATCCCTGCACACTCACACGTACACCTTCACTCTCTTTTCAAGCCCTCATCCCTCGCCGACCCTGCCACGCCTCCAGGTTTGCGACACCGTCTCAGAGGTTGCGATCGAGGTCTTCGAAGAGCCCGGTTGGCCGGAGCTGGTGCCCTTCCTCTTTGCCTGTGTGCAATCAGGCGTGCCTGTTTTGATGGAGTCCTCGCTGTCCGTGTTTGGCACGCTGGCGAGCTACATGACGGAGACCCTGAAGCCGCAGCTGCCGGCGCTGGTGCAGTTCCTGACAGCCTGCCTATCGCACCAGGTCCGCGATGTGCAGCTCGCCTCGCTGAGGGTGGTCTCCAACTTCATCCAGGTGCGGAATAGGGGGATACTTGCCGCTTTCAGAGATGGCGCTGAGTGTATGAAGCTGGCTCTCTGTTAAGTGAAGGATGTCTGTGATCTTAGGGCGGTAGTGTAGGGTGGGACATACCGTAATTTACATGTTGTTTATGGGAATGGCC
This sequence comes from Limnomonas spitsbergensis, assembly GCA_037349105.1. Taxonomy (NCBI): domain Eukaryota; kingdom Viridiplantae; phylum Chlorophyta; class Chlorophyceae; order Chlamydomonadales; genus Limnomonas; species Limnomonas spitsbergensis. Next base: position 9,309,540 of record JAYJMM010000041.1, read on the forward strand.
TTACGTCCCTTTACCACTTGAGGCACTAACTAAACAAAGCATCAAGGTAGCCAGGCCCTGTTATTATTGTTTAAAAAAAATCAGTGGAAATATCTATGGAATTCAATGTAAATGTGGGACACACTTTTGGTCGGAGCTGAGAAAGTGCGGAAGCTTCAATAGCGGAAAATGTGAAGCATCAACAGCGAGAGATAAAGCAGTCCTCTGTGATGAGTGTCTGCATGGGGATGCTAGGTCTGTATGGAGTGGCATGGTCTGCATGGGGAAACATGATCAGCGTGGGGAGGCATGGTCGGCATGGGGAAGCATGGTCGGCATGGAGAAGCATGGTCAGCATGGGGAAACATGGTCAGCATGGGTAGGCATGGTTGGCATGTGGAAGCATGGTCGACATGAGGAAACATGGTCGGCATGGGGAAATATGGTCAGCATGGGGAAGCATGGTCAGCATGGGGAGGCGTGGTTGGCATGGGGAAGCATGGTCAGCATGGGGAAGCATGATTGGCATGTGGAAGCATGGTTGGCATTCGGAAGCATGGTCAGCATGGGGAGGCATGATCAGCATGGGGAGGCATGGGGAAGCATGGTTGGCATGGGTCAGCATGGGGAAGCATGGGGAAGCATGGTTGGCATGGGGGAGCATGTTCGGTATTCGGAAACATGGTCACTATGGGGAGGCATGGTCAGCACGGGTAAGCTTGGTCAGCGAGGGGAAGCGTGAAGAGGCACGGCCGGCATGGGGAAGCATGGTGGCCATGAGGAGGCATGGGTAAGTATGGTCGTCAAGAGGAGGCATGTGGAAGCATGGTGGCCATGAGGAGGCATGGGTGAGCATGATCGTCATGAGGAGGCATGTGGAAGCATGGTCAGAATGGGGAGGCATGGGAGGCATGGTCGGCATTCGGATGCATGGTGGGCATTGGGAGGCATGGTCGACATGGGAGGCATGGTCAGCATGGGAAGCTTGGTCGGCATGGGGGGCATTGTCGACATGTAGGGGCTCAGAGGCATGATAGACCCGGGGAAGCATGGTCGGCATCGGGAGGTACAATCGACATAGGGAGGCATGGTTAGCATGGGGAGGTATGGTCGGCATGGTGAAATATGATCAGCATCAGGAGGCATGGTCAGCACGGAGAGCATGGTTGGCATGGAAGGCTTGGGGAGGGGAGTGATCAAGATACTAGATTTTGTCCTGGACACCCCCTGCTGTTGAAATTGTCGTACCATTGCAACATGACTGACCTCCATTCCTCATGTGCCCCAGATCCCCTGAAATGTTTGAATTTGTATCAGAGATCTGAGAGGTTTGTGAACTCGGCACGTTCAGGAGGCTCACACTGAGGCCGCTGCGGATTTGTTTACTGAAATAGTCGCGACAATTCTTCTGTGTTGATGACCTGAAGGCCATGACAGCCTCCAACAGAGCTGACAACAGTACAACACCCGCATTACCCGCCATGGATGGCGTGAAGGGGGCTTGCCAAATGAAAATGACCTTCGAACTTTATATATTTTTAATTTTGTGTGATGAACCCTCAGCTAGGGGTTTGTTCACCATCTGCCTGGCATCCCTTTCTTCACATTCCCTCGCCGGCATCTACAGGCCCTGGACGAGCCTGCTGACCGTGACAAGTTCCAGCACCTCATCCCCACCATGCTGGCGTGCATCGGCGCCTCGCTCAATGAGGGCGATGAGGCATCAGCCCAGGAGGGCCTGGAGATGTTCATCGAGGTGGCAGAGGCACATCCTCGCTTCCTGCGCAAGCAGCTGGGGGAGGTGGTGCAGGCGGTGCTGCAGGTGAGACAGGGAGACGGGCAGTCTGGCAACCCTCTGTGAGGTGCAGGTGGGACTGTAACCCTGCCTGGGCCAGGAAGTTGGGACTGGACGACCGGCATTACTCTAGGGGGTCTGGGAGGTGGGACTATAACCCTGCCTGGGATCATGAAGTTGGGACTGGGAGACCCACATACCTCCAGGGTGTCAGGGAGGTGGGACTGGGAGACAGGGACCTGCGCATGGGTTGCAGGTGGGACTATAACCCTGCCTGGGGTCATGAAGTTGGGACTGGGAGACCGACACACCACCAGGGGGTCAGGGAGGTGGGACTGGGGATAAGGGTGGGAGCTTGCTGATGCTGTGCTGCATGTGGGGGGCTGGGACAGGAGGCTTTCGGCGTTGCTGATGCTGTGCGGTGTGCTATACCGGGCCAGGGGGGAGGAGTACCCTTGCACTCATCTACCTTTGTATGCATCTCTATGCACCCAACTCCACCCACATTGCCCATGCTGAGGAGCTGAGGGACTCCTTCGGCCAACTGGTCGCTGAGATCCTACGGGGTGCTAGCTGGGACGTGAGCATAGTCCATGCACCTACCTCCATTTTCCCACCTTCCGCCTCCGCCATCCAGATTGCCCGCGCCGATCAGCTTGAGGATTCCTCCCGCCAGCTGGCCGCCGAGTTCCTGGTCACGCTGTGCGAGGCGCGCGAGAAGGCGCCCGGCATGATGCGCAAGCTACCCAACTTCGTCCCCAGCCTGTTTGAGACGGTGCTGCTGTTCCTGCTGGACGTGGAGGACGAGCCTCTGTGGCACGGGGCAGACACGGACCAGCATGAGGAGGAGGGGTCCGGGGAGAGGTTCCAGTTTGGGCAGGAGTGCCTGGACCGCATTGCGATGAGCCTGGGGGGCGCGTCGATTGTGCCGGCTGCAGGAGTACTGCTGCCCGCATGGCTGCAGGTGTGGCAGAGGGTTTTGGGGATTGATTCAGGGCCAGGACATTCTGGAGCATGCTGTTTTGACATGAGGTGAAGGGTCTTCCTGACGCACGCTCTTAATTGGGGAGGTTACGTTTTCGAGGATGCCCCTTTAAGTTTGGGAAGGGCCTTTCTGATCACGGTATGTGCCCAGCTGGCCTTGAAGAAGCTCCGGCAAGGGAGTGGGCATGACAAGGGTCTCCCCCCATTCCTGGTGTCAGAGAATTGTCACCAGGAATGAGGCGGAGGTTCACCTGCCTAGTTCTTTTATGTTATAACCGGAAGAATATTGGCAAGTCCGCTTGCGTATAGCTGCTTCATCAAACCTTGGATTCCCATAGCCCCCCATCATATGCCCCTGCTGCCATCCAATCTGGATGTCTTTGTCATTCTCAAGCCTGTCATCCCATAGCCCCCCATCATATGCCCCTGCTGCCATCCACTCTACATGTCTTTGTCATTTTCAAGCCTGTCATACGTGCATTGGCTGCAGGACCCCGACTGGAAGAAAAGGCATGCAACGCTCATCTGCTTAGCCCAGATCGCTGAGGGATGCTGCAAGGTGTGCAGGAACGGGTGGTACTCTTAATTGAGGGAACAAGCGTCGGGCCCTTGTTTTAAGTCTATCTGGTGATGTGCAGACCTATCCTGTAACAAGTTAACGTTGGAAGTTAGGGCATTGGAAGACACGGGAGGGGAGGACAGGGAGGTCACAGGGGGGGGGAGGGTATGCCTTGGTTGACGTCTAGCTCTCGACATGAATCATGCACCGGGTATTAGTCTCAACACATAGGGGCTTGGACTCTGCTTGTTCAGTGACTGATTCCGTTCCTAGTAGGAACATCATGAGCTTGGGCTGGGATAGTTCTGTCGTTTCAGCGTATACAATTTCCCCCCCCAGAGACCTGCTCGAAAGGACTGGGCAGTACGAACCGGAACGTCATCAAGATAAATAAGCAGAGCACCATGTAACTGTGTATGCGTTTCCCTCTATACCCTGCAGGTGATGGCCAAGCAGCTGGACCCGCTGACCGACATGTGTCTCAAGGGGCTGCAGGACACGCACCCAAAGGTCCGCTGGGCGGCCTGCCAGGCGTTGGGCCAGATGTGCACCGACCTCGGGCCTGAGCTGCAGAACAAGCACCACGCCAAAATCCTGCCAGCGCTCATGACGCTCATGGAGGACTTCCAGAACCCACGCGTGCAGGTGGGGTGTTGTGAGGGCCTAAAAGGAAACAGTTTAGGGTGGCTTCCGACTTTGTGGAAGTGTGTTGCTTTCAAGATCTGTAAGGGTTATAGTTGAGGGTTATTAAAGATTTCCAGAACCCGTAAAAGTGTGCAGTGTCGTTGGGGTTAAGAGTGGTGGGTGATGGGGGACGTCCAGAACCCTCAAGTGCTGGTGTGCCGTGTTGTTGTGGGGCTCAAGGTGATGGGGGACGTCCAGAACCCTCAAGTGCTGGTGTGCCGTGTTGTTGTGGGGCTCAAGGTGACGGGGGACGTTCAGAACCCTCAAGTGCTGGTGTGCCGTGTTGTTGTGGGGCTCAAGGTGATGGGGGACGTCCAGAACCCTCAAGTGCTGGTGTGCCGTGTTGTTGTGGGGCTCAAGGTGATGGGGGACGTTCAGAACCCTCAAGTGCTGGTGTGCCGTGTTGTTGTGGGGCTCAAGGTGACGGGGGACGTTCAGAACCCTCAAGTGCTGGTGTGCCGTGTTGTTGTGGGGCTCAAGGTGACGGGGGACGTTCAGAACCCTCAAGTGCTGGTGTGCCGTGTTGTTGTGGGTTTAGGGGGTCAGGGCTTGAAGTGACGGAGGATGTCCAGAACCCATGTGTGCATATGTGCGGTGTTGTTGGGAGTGAAGGGCGATGGAGGACTAGTTATCAGTTCTGCCAACCATGGCTTGGTTTAGTCATCAAGCACAGCAGTTTCATTAACAGTATCACGAAGGGGCAACCAGCCACGGCAGCAGCAGACGCAGAAGAAAAGGAGACGCGGCCAGCATGAACTTCAGTCCTCTTCCCTCCATTTTTCACCTCTGCATCACTCTCATGGGGGAAGTGCGGATCTTTGATACCAAGAGACCCCAAGTCTTAGCTTATTTCAACCCTGAGGCGTCACATCATGTGCATGGGAGTGCCCAGGGAACAATGGAGTCAGGGACTCTGCCCCCAATCCGCCTCGTACCCAATGTCAGGTGGTAGCTGTGGGACATCTTTTGCGCTTCCCCATTCCGCACCTCAACACAACGCCTAGACATGTCCCCGTACCTCGTGTACAACGTCCTAAATGCCAAGCCCTACATTCAGACCTTGTGGGTCCATCTCCAACCGATAGGCACGCACCTGCGCGGCCACTGTCTTCTTTGCTGAGGGTCTTGAGGATGAGGTGCTGTCCACCTACCTGAACTCACTCATCGGGCAAAACCCTCTGCCCTTAACCTGGCCTACCATTCCCACCTGCTAGGCACATGCCTGCGCGGCCACAGTCAACTTTGCCGAGGGCGTTGAGGAGGAGGTGCTGCCTCCCTATCTGGATGCACTCATCATGAAGCTGCTCACGCTTCTGCAGCACGGCAAGAAGCTGGTCCAGGAGGGAGCGCTCACGGCGATGGCATCCATGGCAGACTGCTCAAAGGTGTGTGGGGTAGGCGACAGAGGGGGAACTCAGGGCAGTGGCATCCAAGGTGGGGATAGGGCAAGAGGAGATAGGACTGTTCATCTACTGGGGCATAATGGAATGCATAACATCCATTGGTGGGTGCTCAGAAGGTGTGGACTACAGAGTTTGCTGGCTATGTGTGAACAGCAGGGGCAGACGGTCGCCTTCAAGCCGCGGTACTCAAGCTAGGTTCATAAGGAATATAACTATGGCGCCATAGCACTGATTTCAAATAAATGGAACCTGGGGATTGGATTTCAGGGCTGATTGGGGGTGATTGGGTTTTAGGTCAGGGACTAGATTTGTGTTAGTCAAGGGAGTTGAGGGTGAGGGAGTCCAGAGTTGTATGACACCGTCCTCAATGATGTTTACCCTCATGTTGAGTCTCCTTGCGTCCTCCCCCCTCCTCCCATACGCCCTGTTCATCAATGCCTACAACACAGGCATTATTAGTCTATACCCTGGTGCTGGAGAAAGTCCCCTCCCGCCAGTTTTCCCCCATAGGCACTGTTCAATGGTTCATCAAGTACTACAACACCGTGATGCCCCTGCTGTCCTCGTTCCTTGTTGGCGCAACCGACAAGACACATTCCCTCCTGCTCCCCCCCCCTTCCTCTCCCCATCGGCACTGTTCATCAAGCACTACAACACCGTGATGCCCCTGCTGTCCTCGTTCCTTGTTGGCGCAACCGACAAGACACATTCCCTCCTGCTCCCCCCCCCTTCCTCTCCCCATCGGCACTGTTCATCAAGTACTATGACACCGTGATGCCCTGTCCTCGTTCCTTGTTGGCGCGACCGACAAGACACATTCCCTCCTGCTCCCCCCCCCTTCCTCTCCCCATCGGCACTGTTCATCAAGTTCTATGATACTGTGATGCCCCTCCTGTCGTCCATCCTTGTTGGCGCAACCGACAAGACACATTCCCTCCTGCTCCCCCCCCCTTCCTCTCCCCATAGGCACTGTTCATCAAGTACTATGACACCGTGATGCCCCTCCTGTCGTCCATCCTTGTTGGCGCAACCGACAAGGCGCACCGCCTGCTGCGCGCCAAGTCCCTGGAGTGTATCTCTCTGGTGGCCATGGCGGTGGGCAAGGAGCGCTTCAGGGAGGACGCGGGGAAGGTCATGGCCGTGCTGCAGCAGCTGCAGACAGGCCAGCTGGATGCGGATGACCCCACACCTGGCTACATGATGCAGGTGGGCTGGGGGGGGTCGGCTTTGGAGATGGTGCAGTACCGGAAGCCAAGGCCGGGGAGCCTGAAACATGAACTTCCTGGAACCTGTAGTGTCGTTATGGCAGCTGCAACGGATGAAAATATTTGATACTGGTGCTTCTGCTTAAAAGCACACACACAAGAGTAGCAGCATCGATGTTGATTCAGGCTGGAGCACCACCGCTACGGCCGCTAGCATGTGGCTTTTTAATCCTTTTTCAGGGTGTGTCGTGTATGTCGTTGTCTGTGTTGCTTGAATGCTGCAGGCCGGTGCCCGGCTATGTAAGTGCCTGGGTCAGGAGTTCCTCCCCTTCTTGGAGATCGTGATGCCACCGCTCATCGTGTCGGCCAAGATCGAGCCGGAGGTCAAGGTCCGCGACGCCGATGAGGCAGAGGATGACGATGAGGACGAGGACGTGGAGCACATCATGCTGGGGGACAGAATGATCACCATCCGTACCTCGAGCCTGGAGGAGAAGGTGGGCAAAGGGGGAGGAGGTTATGACTAAGGGGGCTCAGTACATGATGCTGGGGGACAGGATGATCAGCATCCGCACCTCGAGCCTGGAGCTCATACCATGCCTCAGGATAGAATGGATCGATGCAGCAGATGCCTTGCCAGCATCACGAATCATTCCTTCATGATTGGCATTGCTGCCCCCAGAGCTGTATCTGTCCAATGTCGCCAGGGACAGCTAGGCCGTAGGGGCTGAGCAGATGCGCTGTCCATAAGCGACACAGTGCGCAAGAAGTTGGGCATTTGCCACTCTTGCTCCAAATTTAGGCCGCGGATCGACACCTGTTTCCCTAGCGCGGACAAGTAACTCCAGCCCATGACTGCAGTCAACTGGTTGCATCTTGTACCTCCTGCTCTCTGCTGCAGGTCACGGCCTGCAACATGCTCTGCTGCTACGCTGAGGAGCTGGTGGAGGGCTTCCTGCCTTATGTGCAGACTGTGACAGAGATCATGGTGCCACTGCTTAAGTTCTGGTTTCACGAGGAGGTGCGGCGCGCGGCGGCGAACATTGTGCCAGAGCTGCTGCGCAGCATGGTCACGGCCGCGGAGAAGTCTACACCGGGCGTCGGGCCAGGCAACGTCAAGGCCTTGCTGGACGCTATCTGGTTGCCATTGATCGAGGCTTTAGGTGAGGAGGCAGAGGGGGGCTCAAAGTCGACATGCAAAGTAGACTCTGTAGATTTAGCCTGGAAGTTATCCTAGGACGCTGCGGCTCAGGCTGAGGGTGATGTAAAGAAGGCTCTAGATGAGACTGTTTTAGAGGGTGATCTTTGTGTTGTAAGTTGATGTGATTCCCCTTAATAACATCAAATAACAACACCAAGATCAGCCCCTACTTCTGTCCCATCTAGTAGTAGGGGTCCCCCTTCCTCCTCAGCTCAAGGTAAGGATTCCCTTGTGGCATTGTCTCACTGTGATGCACCCTTAGCCTCGAAAGCTTGGCCCCCAACCATCAACCCCATCCCCCTGCTGGCCCCAACCCTCAAACCCACCCCCCTGCCTCATCAGGAATGGAGCCTGACGTGATGCACCCTTACCCTTAAAGGCTTGACCCTGAACCCTAAACCCCACCCCCCTGCTGGCCCCTAACCCTCCACCCCACCCCCCTACCGTATCAGGCAAGGAGCCTGACGTGGATGTCCTTCCCACCACGTTGGATGCCGTGTCCACCATTGTGGATTTGGTGGACCCGTCCATGCTTTCGGCAGAGTCGGTGGGGGCCGCTTTTGAGAGGTTTGGCAAGATCCTGCGCGAGGCGGATGAGAGGCGAGCGGAGCGACTCAAGAGACAAGTAGGGAAGGGGGGCGGGGTTGAGCCTTATCAGGGTTGGTTCGAATCGAGGGGAAGGGGGGTAAAGGAATGAGGTGTTGAGGCTGATATGCATGCGCCAAGAGGCAGGGTGGTGGAGGCAGTGTGGAAGAACGCAGCTGTTTTGTTCTCTTGCCTTAGCGTGCGCACAAAAGTCTGGCGCAACTGAATGATTTACTTTCACCTACTTACCCTAACTCGACCCCTGCTGGGACCCCTCCTTCCCTCCTCCCTGCAGGGAACGGAAGACTTTGACGCCGAAGAGTTGGAAGCGCTTGAAGAGGAGAATGAGGCAGAGGAGGCATTGTTTGACGAGGTGTGTGGGGCAAGAGGAAGACTCGTCAAAGGCACCTGGAATCGGAAATGCCGTGTTAACCCCCTTTCCCCCCCCCAACAGCCCATTATGCTGTCTTGTCTTTATGTAGGTTGCCACCTGCTTAGGGACCTTCCTTAAGAAGTTTGGCGATGCGGTGTTGCCCTACGTTGAGACCGTGATGCCCCTCATCGCGCCGCTGCTGGACAAAGGTCGCAACGCAGAGGACCGGCGCATTGCCATGTGCGTGGTGGACGACCTGCTGGAGCACTCGCCAATGGGACGGGCCAAGTATGCGCAGCAGGTGCGTGGGAGGTTTGCGCCTGGACCCTGAGCCTTGTGTTATGTGTAGCTCTGTTTCTTTGCATGGGGGGATGTATGTGAAGGGTTGTGGGAACCGCTAGGGGGTGAATGCAGTGCGCCGGGGGGAGGGGGGTGTAAGGGGGAACGAGCTTACTGTGTGGCGATGTTTGGAAACGTTCATGTATTACCAGAGGAAGAAGACTAGGTTTTGTTTTGGTTAGGCGAGGACTTGAAACCTAAATAGATGTGCCAGAAGTCGCCCTCAGAGCGGAGTCCACTGTCCAACATGACACGTCAGGTGCGCGTATGTGCTCGAGTTTGAATGGGGTCGTCGGTGTGTCGTCGTGGGTGGGTGGATAGAGGAAAGACCTAAGCAAACCCTGGTGTTGAGAACGCAACATGTCGAGATCTGTGCATGGTACACAATAATTTTTATTTGCATTTTTAAAAATATTTAAAACTTCTGTGCATGGTACACATTGGCACCACCTTACCAAGCCACCCTAAGTATTCAGCACTTCCAGAGCACCCCCTCCACCCAGCCCAGCCCTCTCCTGAGGCTCACCTTCCCCGTCTTCTACTGCCAGGTCATCCCGATCCTGCTGGAGGCCTGCAGCGCCACGGCCCCCGACTTGCGGCAATGCAGCGTGTACGGCCTGGGTGTGCTGGCCACCAAGGCGCCCGAGATCTTCCGGCCCATAGCGCAGGAGGTGCTCAAGAGGGTCGCGGCCATGGTGCAGCATCCACAAGCAAGAGGTGCGATGGCAGAAAGGCGCGGAGCTGGGACACATACCTTCAGGCTGTTTTGCCAAGCAGATAAGTGTGGCCCCTCCTCAATTAAGATGGGGAGGCATGGGGTTGATTTCTTCCTTGGTATCCTCCTCCCCTTCAAAGTAGTTAGGCCTGAAGGTTGAATTATGAACGCCACTCCTTCCTGAAGTAATACGAGGGCATGCCAAGGTGGTCATCGGTATAGCCTAATGCAGGCGATAAGGGGTGCGGGATCAGGATCGTCCCATCTTCCAAACCCTCCCCCCTCATCCCCCATCCCTCCATGACTGACCCCGGCATACGCCCTCCAGTCCCCCATCCCTCCATGACTGATGCCAGCATACCCCCCCGCTCCGCCTTCTCCCCTCACGCAGATGACGACAACGAGCTCGCCACTGAAAACGCAATCGGCACCCTCGGCAAGATTCTAGAACACCATGCAGACTGCACCGACAGTGCCGCGGTGGCCAGCATGTGGCTATCTGCACTGCCGCTGACAGCAGACGAGGTCGAGGCTCAAGGGCAACACGAGCTGCTTGTCAGACTTCTAGAGGGTCGAGATGCGCGGGTACTGGGCCAGGTGCGCTCGCGCTCAGGGGAGGCAGGGGGCATGGGGGGGAGAGGGACAGTTCTGGGTCAAATGCGCTCTCACTGAACTGGGATGTGGGGATTGGGATTAATACGCACTGCATGCAGCGGCGATCCAGCTCTGGCTTACTGCTGTGTGCGCGTCTGTAGCTTCTTGTTGACAAAGGTGACGTGAGCCTTAGAGCACTTGTTAGTCTGGCACTTGCTGATGTACAATATATGATCTCTCTGCAGGCCAACCAGAACCTGCCGAAGCTTGTGGCCGTTTTGGTCCGAGTTCTCGGGGGTGGCACGCGACTGGTGGCTGGAGAGGTTGGGAAGCGAGGCGCGGCGCTGCTGCACCAGCTTCAGGTATGTGTTGCAAACTATCAGGGGGCAGGTTCTTAAGGATTTCGTTGGGATTTCGAAACACGATATCCTAATTTGTACTTGAGATTTCAGGGTTTGAAACACGAAATCCTGGGTGTCCCAAATTGTGTCCCGCAGTCTTCCGCCGTAACAGCTTTGGCTTCCTTCTTAACCATGCTGACACGGTTGGCAACGCACTCTCTTGAATATCTAAACTTTCAGCGTTTTCTTGGTACTGTATGTCCGCAGCATACAGGACTTGTAGTGATACTGTTGTGCCGGTATACAGTGTAGACTGTAGAATATAGACCCACAATTTATACTGTTGCTCCGCAGATGCATGTGACATGCGTCTTGTTAGCGCCGATTCCACTTAAAAATAATTAGGACTGTGAAATGGGGCATGGTGCATGGGGCCTTCAGCTCCATCCCTGATGGGGCTCCTCCCCCGAGCCTGCCAAGTCCCCGTACCTGAATAATTGAATATAATTTGATGTGCTAGATGGCGCATGTGACCTGTGTAGATTTTAGTATGAAACTATGAATGTGTCCTGCCTGCTGACAGTGAGCCTGCTGACCTGTATGCAGGCAAGCGTGCCTGCCGTGGCATTGACAGCGGCAACAGCTCAGCTGACGCCCAAGCAGCAGGCGGCATTCCAATCCTATATGGCGGGGAAGATCCCGGACGCAGACGAGTGAAGCGGGGTTACGAGGGATGAGGGTGATTTGGGTCTGTTAGGGCTGCAGTAGTGATATGATGGTTTGAGCAGTGCCAGCCTGGCAAGGGGCCTGTCGCAGCAGGAGTTAAGTTTATTTGTGACAGGATTGGCAGCAAGGACTTGAGGACTTCAGATTAGCGAACGACCTGCCTGGCAGCAACTGTTTCACAGCTTTTGAATTCCACTTGAGTGCCAAGCTGGCACGTAGTACAAATACAACATAAAGACTCTGCTGGATGTACAGGGCGTTGAATGAAAGACACAATTAATTTAATGGATCGTACTGTCCTAGTCAGAGCGATTGCAGAAGGCAAACGAGAGAGTTTTGCTCGATAGGGGACAGTATGCAAACAGGTAACAACAAAACTGGTCGATTTCAAGCCTGGGCCTGTTTTCATTTACAAGTGTGTTCTTTGCCACTTGGCCTCCTCGTGCTAATGAGGGGGGCGAAGCCTAGCGTGGATAGGAGAAGCCCCAGGCCGCTAACGTTATGCCGGGATTTGGTGCACCAGTGGTGATGGCTAGGCTGGGATAGCAGATAAGGCAGATCAGACAAAATAAGCCAGGGGCATTACAGGGAGAGGAAGCCAAAGAAAAAAGCCAGGGATGTAACGTAGGACTCAGGGTCTTGGAGCAACCACTGGCCCACTATAACTACACATTGCGCTTGCTCAACCCCTGCCAGCCCCACGCAGTGGGGCGTTCAGCAAGGGCCAGCGGGTATGCACCATCCTTAACATCTGCAGGGTTGCTTTGTTGCAATGTTGTACCAGGGGCTGGGGAATCCTCGAAATGCCTTCCCTTTTTTAGCCTGTTTAGTGTCCCACAGTCACTTTTATTTTTCCACGTGTCATTTCTCTGTCTTCCCATCAATTTCCCCTTCCTGTTTCCTTGCTTCCTAATCAACCAGACAGTGGGGCACCCAGATAGCGTAGCCACTTTGAGCAGGGCCCAGAGATGTAACATTATTAACCAAAGGTTCGCCCCAAGGAAAACATGGGCGTTATATGGTTAATACTGAGCAGCTGACGAGGTTAGAGGTCACCGGCCAGCAATGTCAAGCTGCCGTCGTCAGCGTCGCTGCCTTGTCCACTGCTCCTCTGAGCACCTTCATGGCTTCCCCTGGGTCTGCTGCACCCAGGATCGCAGTCCCTGCAACAATCACATTGGCCCCACACGCAGCCGCTGCAGCCACAGTCTGCACATCCACACCTCCGTCAACCTGTGAAAGGGCGGGGAGGGGGATGCCCCGAGCTCAATGAGGGGTCATCGAAATCGCCTCAGAGGTGCCTACCCTCCTCATCAGGCAGCATCAGCCCCAGCGGCAAGGTGCTCATTGTGGCCAAATCATTTACTCTTTACTCTCAATATACGATGCTTCAGTCAAATCCTCTCAAATTTTCTCAATTTCTTTCATTTCCACTTAAGCATCAACTATACCTCCAGTTGACTCAAATCCTGCACACACTGCACCCCACCTGGATCAGAAGACCCGGCCAGCGGTCCCGGAGCACGCGGCATTTGGCCGCGGCCTCGGGCATGAATTTCTGACCTCCGAAACCAGGCCGGACAGTCATGACCAGAACCTGCACCAGCCCAGAGTAGGAAAGAAACCACAGGGTCAGAAACCACAGCACCATCTCACTCTTAGCGCATCCGCCCTTAACCTCTGTTACAAGCGGATCCGCTTTAGAACCCGGCACACTGCTCAGGCCACCTTCATCTTCAGTTCTGCTACACTTATCTGGCCATGCCTGCCGTCTGGCATGTCCGGCCAGAGGGTCCCTCTGCAGAAGGAATGTATCCCAAGGGTTCAAGTGCCGGGAGATGGGATTTGTTTTTCTTTTTCTATGCAGCAGTTCCTTGACTTCATTGTAGACAACATTTCTTGACACGACACCAGCTTCTTGACACCATCTATTGACACCAGTTTCTTGACAAAAGTTTATTTTTAAGACCGAGGGTTTGGCTGCACCCTACCGCAATGGCTGAATCCAATGTGGGGTTAGCTGACATGCAATGCATTCCTGATTCCAGTCAGACTCCTACTGATCCCAGTCACCAATCCAGCATCAAGTAGGGCATGCATTACGAGGGCAGGATGCACCTTAGTTCACAATTTAGGACTGTCAGCGTTTTTCGTTTTCTTATGAAATGCTTTGGCCACGATCGGCGCCTACTTCCCTGGACTGACCATGTCAACGAGGTCCACGTAAGGGAATAGAAGCTCCACTGGTGTCTCCGGTTTGAGCGTGATGCCCACATTCATGCCCGCTTGCCGGATGAGCGCGATCAGCTCGGTGACCTGAAGTCCACCAGGTGTGGAGGAACAGGATTCAAATGTGTTGCTACAGCCTCATTGCATCCACCGGATAGCCTTCATGAAAAAGGTAAGACAGGGCAGTAAGTCAAGGTCCGGCTGTTGGTGAGGGAATGCTGTCAATCAGCTAGGCAAAATATTATGTGGCAACTGTCGCCAAACAGCCCCACACTGCTATCTTCCACCCCAAGCTGCTTTCCTCCTCTCACCATCTTCTGGAGAAGACAACTGTCCTTTATTCAATTTTTTTATTCAAAGCCTTAGCCTGAGGCACTCCACAGGCAACAGGCCATTGAGGTAGCAGCCAGGGTCAAACTGTGACAGAAGTTTGGGTTTCATTGGTTGAAGGTAACGATTTTAAAGGGATTTGGCACCCAAGCCTGGAAGAGAGATTAAACCAAGCCATGGTTACGAGGCTACAGGCACAGGCTTACCTCTGGGTGAGCTGCGTCGGCTGAAAGGCCCTCTATGCCACCGCCCACCTGCACACAGACATCATGACGGCACACCTAGATAAGAGGGGGCTCGAAACACAAGATATGACAAAGTATGGAAAAACTGTGCCCCTGCCCGAGCCCCAATCTATCCCTCTCCTTTCCCCTACCGTGGTCCCTCCACCTGCCCCTGCCCGTATCGAGAGGAACACGTCAATCAAGGTTGACAGCCTGACCATGCACCAGACAACTGCACGGTCCATGTATGTATGGAGGGTGACGCGACGCGGGAGATCCAATGCGGTGATTCCCCAAATAGTGACCTGCATCCAGGCCCTGCATGGTCATGAAGCGGACGAGACTAATTCAGCTCATTCACACTATTCCTTGAACCCTCAAGCACCCGCGGGGAACAACTTTTCTTTATTGCGTCACCTTCGTTCCACACTCTATGTCGCATCCGGGAGTATAGCAGGAGCAACGTGTTCATCGAAACATGCACGAGGCTGCGAAGAAGAGGCGATTTCATGCGGATATATCTGATGCGTGAGATGACAGCTCCCGCCCCTGTTGAGAGCCTATTGACCACCCACCAGCACTGATTCAATGTGGAAGGTGTACATGTCGGCACCGGCCTTCGCAAAGTCCTGTTGCAGATTGACGAAGGGAGGGGCAGCTGCAGCTCAGAGCATGGCGCCTTCAGGTTTCACACTTTCCACATCTTCATACATGATCTTATTGACATATCTGAATCGGATTTCCATATCCCAGAATGTGGTGCAGAAGTGAAGCAACGTCTAGGTTGACGCAGACTACCAACCAGAGCGTGTCAGGTGATTGACTTGGAATCCAGAACTAAGCATGCATTACGCAAGACATTCCATGCATCAACTGGCCATCATGGAGCTGTCAAGAAGGTGGGAATGAACTGATGAAGGTTCCAATCCAACACGCAGCACACAATTGTCCCTACCGAGCCGTGAACGCAGCTTCATGACGGCGAGGCCTATACCTGAACCCTTCAACCCTCCTTGTCTGGGACAGAGGGGCATGGTGCCTAATTGTGTCCATATCACTGATATTGCGCCTCCTAAGCCCTTATCACATAAGTACACAACATATCCAGATCTCATCAGGTCTGGATTCTTCTTGCATCCTAAGATCCATGCTTATAGATCAGGCCTGGATCGCATCAGGTCCAGATCCTACTTGCATCCTTAGATCCATTCCCAAAGATCAGGCCCGGATCTCATCAGCTCCAGATCCTGCCTGCCTCATATGATCCATGCCTATAGATCAGGCCCAGATCACATCAGATCTGGATCCTTCCTGCATCCTCAGATTCATTAACGTACACCAGGCCCAGATCACATAAGATACGGATCCTACCAGCATCTTCAGATCCATGCCCATAGATCTGGCCCAGATCTTATCAGATCCGTATCCTACCTGCACCCACTGCTTGGGGTTGGTGACCATGAGGTGGCAGTCGAAGAAAGCGTCCGAGTGCTTCCTCAGACAGCCAATGATGGGCGCGCCCATGGTCAGGTTGGGGACGAAGTTACCGTCCTGCCCAGTGGGATGGCGGGAGGAGCAGATCATCGGCTACTCAGCTTCATTCCTTCACACCGCTTATCAATCAGGCTGTTCGCTGGGTGCCTTGGCTGCATTCCGCTCCTCTCCTCTGTTCTTCCTGTCTTAACTGCATTAGCCCTTCCGATCAAGGCTATTCACCAACAGCAGCGGTAACAAAAGATCATAACCTCACCATGACATCCAAATGAAGCCAGTCCGCCCCGAGCTCCACCATGCGTTTGCTCTCCTCGGCTAGCCTCGCAAAATCAGAAGACAGCATGGAGCTGCCAAGGAGTGAAGAGGGAAGTGAGTTGCAGCAGTAGACAGAATTACAAATGGTCATAGAATAAGATAATTATTTTCTGATGAAAACCATGGCATTGGACATGGCAGCAGCACCGGGAGCATCTCGCGGTGTGCATGTCTCATTGGCATCACCCCATAACTTTCTGTGACAGTTGCCTTCACGGCTAAGGTGCACAGGCCAGTCGCCAGTGCAGTTTCAGTAAGTTCAGCAAAGGGGTATCATAGGGGGGGGGTTATGTATAAGCTGAGGTGCTGACTGGCTAGACTAAACATGTCTGGATAGCGGCGCACGGCAGAACAACTAGCAACGCTTGCACGCAAACAGCTGTGATAATCAACACGTGTGATGTGGGATAATGTGGAGGATATTCAGGAAACCTATCATGGTATGCATTAATGCATCCCCAGGAAGCTGCAGGAGTAGTAGCAAGTATCCGCGTGGCGGGGCAGTGGGTAGATTGAACCACAGGGTAAACCAGGTAACTACTCAACCTGCTGGACTGCTAGACAAGGACTGCAAGACCCAGAGATAGGCAACATGATGCCCCCAGATGTTACAATACTCGCAGTATCTGATTGTACAGCCATATAATGTAGACAACGCTGCCATGCAAGAGGACTTTCCTCAAGCTGCCATGCAGCCATGCATGCTTCCTTCACAGTTGCAAAGCCACTGAGTGGAGAGCTGAGTGGAGAACTGAGTGGAGAGCACTTTCTAGTTGTGAATTATGAAATGATTATTGTGTGGCTAGAAGCGAGGAATGAGGACTCACGGACAGATGACCGTGGGCGGCCGATTGCGGCCCGAATCACTGGCGTTGCATGGCAATGGCTTCGGCATCGCCTCAAGTTTGCTGGGAAAGGTAAATTGTGCGAGGCGAGGGACAGTTTATGGAAGAAATCTCTGGGGCTTGTCTTGAGGCACGCCTGACGCCGCAGTGCAATTTTACGTGAATGTCGTAAGTGTTGACATCCGTCATGTGTGGGGACGGGTGGATGATCCGACCAGGAGTCTGGTCATACATCGGCGGGACTGTCCCACCACTCCAGGGACCCAATCCCTCGATAACAGGGCACCAGCTTACGACTCTTCCTATCACTGGTTGTGACGTAGGTCATGTTCGTGGAGGAGATTACGGCCATGGCCCACAATTTAGTATAATGGGGAGGAGCGCGAACGCTACAACCCCCTACCAGAAATTAAACGGTGCAGTACGCCACTTGGACGCCTGCTGCTGAATCCGCCCACGAGGTGCAATGTGGGCAGAGACGACAGAGGGACAGCCTTGATGATCACTGTGCCCACCCCGTCAGGTAAGTATGATTGAAGGATCTTTCAAAATATTCAAGTAATAGTATCCACGGTTTACAGGGTTTTGGCTGATGGTGGGGTTGCAATTATGAATACACTATTGTTTATTGCATTCATGCAGGCGCATGCGCATGATTGGTTCAAAACAGATCTCAGGTTTAAAGTTTCAAGACACAGATTTGTCCCGACCGAGAAAAAGGGTACGGGTCTTGGGCATGTCCAAAGTTTGACATCTTGTGCTGGCTTTCTCGTGACGGGTCGAATCCAAGACATTCAGCCAATCCAGAGATGTTATTTGTAAGCAACTGAGCACACCCAGGTATTTCAGGAATACACCATCCAAAGTGCTAGGTTTCTGTCGTCGCATGGTAGCTTGAACCGTTCTTTCCGAATAATCGGGAATCCCGATGCATCCAGCAAGCAGGCAGTCGATTTAACCGCGTTTGATTCGTCGAGCAGCCACAGGGTCTTTTTTCTCTGGCATTCTATCTTTTAAACAGCCACTGCTTAAGTGCTGATAGGTCAATAGCTCACTCAGCTGGCGACAGTAGTACTACTTCGGGACCCTCTTGCTACCCCTTGCATGCAGCTCCGCCGGTGATCTGGATTTTGCAACAAGACACATAACAGCAGTCAAAGTTGATGCCTCACCCTTTCCCCAACAGCCGGGGGGCATGGTCACAGCGCCTTCCGTTTTTCTGCTGCCTCCTGCTGCTCTTGTTGCTCCTGCCCTGGGCTTTGCTCAACACAGAGATCTTGCAGCGGCGTATCCTGGGGAAGCCGCTTTTACTGCACTCCTTCTTCTTAAATTTCAATTGCACAGACTGCCAGAACCCTGCTGGAACTGCCTCGTTGAATGTGCGTGGCATCCGCTGGACCATTCCGCGAACACAGGACTTCAGGACTGATGAATACAAAACGGTTGGTGCAAGTCATCAAATCTTTTTGGGGGGCTGACATCTTGCTGGTCGTGGCAATACTGGCTACTGCCATGCCAAACATTCAAGGCTGTACAGTATATTTATGTGACACTGTCTACACGCTTTTCACAACCACCCTTCAGGCTTCTTTAAAGAGCTTGGCTGTTTCTTTTGTCCTTATGCAATGTGCCTTGCGACTGCCAGATTCCAGGGAGGAGGGTTCTCTTAAAGTTTGAGCGTCCAATGCAAGATTTGTGCAATGAGGTATGGAGGCCTGCCACCCGTTCATACCTCCCTACTAAAACCGCTACATGCATCCCCACGTAGGTGATGGACAAGCTAGGGGAGACCCCGAAATTCCATCGCAAGCAATGGGAGTTCTTTGCCTTGTACGGCACCTTGGTCAAGATGGGTGCAGTGGGGCCCGGCAAGTATGGCCTGGGCTTTGGAGTCGGAGCGGAGCCGCTGCCCTCAGCCTTCGCAGCATTGGGCGCCAGGTAAATATTTAAGTTCTCCCCATTGCACTGCCCAGACATCACAAAGTGTGTAGCTGTTAGGTGGATGTTGGAGTCACAACAGCTTGAGAAAGCGAGGATGGCAAAAAACTCAGTCCCCCCTAGGAGCGTGAGAATTACTTCACGGAAGAAACCCTGCTGATTGGGGCTAAATATGTCACACTACCACTACTGCCTGCGTGATACAATCCCTCCGTGAAACGAGGTTCATTTAGCCTCAACATCACCTTTTTGTAACTGATTTCTAAGGATCTATGTTTGATATGTGTTCCATGATTTGATTCAAGGTTCTTGTTTAATACTCCTGTCTGCTTGTTGCAGGGTCCTTGGCACCGATATGTTTCCTGAGGGTGCTGAATCACTCAACTGGGCCGCGGTGAGACAAGAGTGGGAGAATGGCTAGAGCATGGATACAAACACTTGTATACTGTGAGCGTGAAGTAGCGGAGCGCACGGCGATGGCAAGAGTTACGGGCTTGGGCTATCACTTCTCTCCGACTAATCAGTAATGACAGGTGTAAAATCATGAAGCAAGCAGTTCCATAACTGTCAGATATTACAGACGCTTAAATCTGTGACCTTAGCTATGACTAGGCTGCACGGGCATGCCATACCGGTTCACAGTACTACAGTACCGTCATGGACTCGAAGATGGACACGGTCGATGCAGTGGGGGAGACCTGTGTGAGTGTATGCTGCTGATGAACACATGCACGGCACGCACGCACATGCGGAGGGGGGAGGCTGTGTTCTTGTTAAGCGCGGCTGACCATCTTCAGGGAGCCACTGGGCCACTGGGGGGCAAGCCTTCATTGGCAGCAGAGCTTGGTGCACCAGGAACCCTGGTCGCCACGAGCTTTGATGTAGCTAAATTGAAGCTCAACTGCGAGGAGAGTTTAGGATTTAGGGTTTAAACAAGGGCGCTGGGAATAGTTCCTTGAGCCGCAGATCCTGATGAACATGAATTCCACAGTTGTGTGGAACGTGATGGCGTCTTTGAACCCTCAATGCATCACAACCGCACCTCGGTCCCAGTGGTGTTTCAGCGGTATCTACCAGTACCGTAATGGTTATTTTAGTGTGCACCAGACCACCTTAGAAGGGCTGCTGGGCAGCAACCAGTAGGCCGATGGGGACCAAAGGTTTACCGGTCTACGGCCAGAAGACCAAGCTGCAGGGCTAGCTACGTTAGGCCATCCTAACCATAGTCATGTAGCTGAATTGTAGCTGAAGCACCCTACAATAGGTACTGACGACGCTTCCTTTCGATCTGCGTCATGCGGCCTTCGCCCATCCAGGCTGTATTGCCCTCATGATGCCCACTAAGAGTAAGATGTAAGACCTACTTGTGTTTTCCAATCCTCTATGATGTTTAACTTTGATTCACACTCCCATCAAGGGTAATACACATTTTTCATCAAGTCGTTGTTTCATGTTCATTCGCACCCTGCAGACGAATCAGTATGCCAGCTCCACGGATGCACTGTTCAAATCCCACTTGGTACAGCATGACAAGTTCGAGAAGCTGGTGAACTTCACGTACATGGACATGAACAAGTGAGTTGGTGTTGATGTTGGTGTTGGTCTTGTTTTTGCTGCCATGGTGGTGATAGTCAGGAGGTGATGATGTGCTGTGATGCTTGGCTTCACGTTATTTCGTTGAGGATGGGGCTACTTTGAACTTATAGCTGAAGGCAGTGGTCCATGCATGCATCCAGCCGCTCAGGAGTCTTCTCGTGACCAAACAAGCTGCGAAACTTGAGCCTGGATTGAGATGTGAATGCAATTTTGTGAAAAAGGAGTGATGGTGGCATGCCCTAGCTTTTATTTTGGTTAATTTTGCATGACTTGCCTTGGCTAGGAGTATGCTAGATTTAGTTCATTTAAAGTCCAGACTGTGTTGGGGTTTTGCTCTGACTTAACCGCTTCCCTCCTTCTCTCAGCAGTCAGCTAATGATCGCAGCTTCTTCTTCCTCATGACATTCTTGTAAGCACAATATCCCAACACTGTGTTCCCCTTGGCACATCCTTTATCAGGATACCCGTCGAATTGTATGGGCAATTCGACTTTGTATGGTCTTCTTGCACCATGGAGCATGCTGGATCCCTGGCCAAGTCCAAGGCTTTCTTCATGAAATCTGGTAAGTGCGGCAAACAGGAATGTGGCATCTGCTACTGCCACTGCCACTGCCACTGCCACTGCCACTGCCACTGCCACTGCCACTGCCACTGCCACTGCCACTGCCACTGCCACTGCCACTGCCACTGCCACTGCCACTGCCACTGCCACTGCCACTGCCACTGCCACTGCCACTGCCACTGCCACTGCCACTGCCACTGCCACTGCCACTGCCACTGCCACTGCCACTGCCACTGCCACTGCCACTGCCACTGCCACTGCCACTGCCACTGCCACTGCCACTGCCACTGCCACTGCCACTGCCACTGCCACTGCCACTGCCACTGCCACTGCCACTGCCACTGCCACTGCCACTGCCACTGCCACTGCCACTGTCACTGCCACTGCCACTGCCACTGCCACTGCCACTGCCACTGCCACTGCCACTGCCACTGCCACTGCCACTGCCACTGCCACTGCCACTGCCACTGCCACTGCCACTGCCACTGCCACTGCCACTGCCACTGCCACTGCCACTGCCACTGCCACTGCCACTGCCACTGCCACTGCCACTGCCACTGCCACTGCCACTGCCACTGCCACTGCCACTGCCACTGCCATCTGCTACTGCCACAGATTCCCCAGGTCACGGCATCCCCGAGTGAGCATGTACATGGCAAATGCTTGTATAGCGATGCATACGTCAGTCTGGATGGGCAGGCAACTGATGCATATCCACTATTCACACTTTCTCCACGCTTACAGTCAATCTGCTCAAGCCAGGAGGAGTCACCATCCACACCACCGAGCTCCTTCTGTCTGACCTGGAGAAAACGTTGGACAGCGAACACACTTCCATATGGAGGTGAGTGGCCTCGCAAATCCCTTTGAGACCATGTTTAACATGTGTCAGTCTGCTATTTAGCAATGTTTTGCCATTTCAGAAGTGTCAACTTAAATGCCTCGTAGCCGTTTACAAGGCGACAGGCAGCAAAGCGGAGGTACTTAAAAAGTGGAAGACAGATAGAAAAGAGAGAAAGGTAAAGCTTGCAGGGACAGGGACAAACAAGGGAACAAATAAACAAGGGAACAAGGGAAGGTTGCAGGGACAGGGACAAACAAGGACAGGGAGAAACAAAGAAAAAAGACAGCAGGCGAGATAACAGCACATAATTACATAAATGCTCACACAATTATTCGCTTGCCATTATTGCAGGTAGCCTTCGCGCACCCCTAGAAATTATTTTAATTTTATATATGCGCTGAGTAAGGGGGTATATTTTCTTCCAGGAAAGAAATAGACTTGAAGTGGTTGAAGAAAAGAGGTACAACTGGTGCAACATCTAGAGATGTACAAAAAGTGTGTCTAGGGACTCATTTGGTTTGTAACTGGCTGGACTTGGTTCCTACCAGGGGGGTGCCACAAGATAATTATTTATTTTATGACGCCGCCTTGAGGACGGGGATCCGCGCAGCTCTCGCTGCGCAGCGTTGTCGAAATAAGTTGTTTGCGGCCTAGAAGGTTCCCTGTCAATTGGCAACTATGCAACCAAAGCAATGCTGCAAACTACCCGGTCAGCAGTAAATCTGTAGTCATCCAGATCCCCCTCCCCTGCCGCCTCATCTGAGGGCTGCATAATCTCATCCTCAATTTGCTGATCCTCCTCTGCCTCCTCCTCTTGGCCTTGGCCTTGGCCTGGGCCTGGGCCTGGGCCTCGGCCTTGGTCTTGGCCTTGCCCCTAAACATCTTCCCTTTTCTTCTGCCTGGCCCCTGGCGGCCGGTCAGAGGTCCCTTGGCCACCACATCAGTATAGCCACACCGGAACATGCTTTTCTGGTTGGACCCAGGGTTTTAAACTGCCGTACTGGCACACTCGCGGGCCAATGAGGTTGTTCCCCCCCCCAAACGCCTGTTATTGCGCACCTCGAGTTTTAGACCATACTTCTTGAACCAGCGCGCCCTCATTCCACGCACCCCCCTAAAACAATAAGTTCAAGCAAACCAGAAAGCTCATTACGGGAATATTACGTACCCTGTGGAGTCAAGCAAGTATATAACTGTTTTTATGAATTCTTTCTTTATAATAACAGTAAATAATGATTTTATTGACAAACATGCAGTACCGGTATCAGGGGCCGGACTAAACTCTTTAAATAAAACCGTTTGATGCTCATGGTTATCAGGTACAAGGACATCCTGGAGGTGCATGAAAATTTGAAAGAAATGGGCATGACAGTCTTCCCCATCGATGTTGCAGTTCCTACCGGACCACAGGTGCGTACAGGGGATGTGCGAATCATATCTGCCACTGTCGTCACTCTTCGATTACGTTTTAGCTTGTCGTTGGTTTGCATTCGGTATTTTGCTTAAATGCGTCGTCCAGTCGGGATGCTTGTTTATGAGAATTCCTTGACTGGATAGGTGCCAGGTTGTGAGTTTACTTTGACTTGCTGGGCTCTTCCAAATGCAGTGGAGGAAACTTGATCTCCCACCTTTGCCGTGTTACGCCCAAGAATTGCTTGACGTACTATCACCGATGGGCGTGGGTTATCATTTATGACGACACGTATTACGACAGTTACGAGTGGCTGGCCATTGACACACATGTGATGACTAACGTTTTTGAAAACTTCCATTCATTGCCTGCAGCTGGACCAGTACGTCGACTTGCCCCCGTATCAACAGGAAAATCACTTGAAGCTGATGATTGGGAAGAAATATGCCTCCACCTCGATCCTGCTAGTGGCAAGCCGCCCTTTAATACGATGAGTGAGACAACTGATGATAACCTTCAAGACTTGATAGAGTGCGACTGTTGACGAATGGAGAGTGGGTTCCGTTCCCCCTCCATATTTAGAATAACTGCATTCAGTGCATACTGCATAGGATCAATAATGCCAGGCTTGCCA
Organism: Limnomonas spitsbergensis; assembly: GCA_037349105.1. Lineage (NCBI taxonomy): Eukaryota > Viridiplantae > Chlorophyta > Chlorophyceae > Chlamydomonadales > Limnomonas > Limnomonas spitsbergensis. The sequence continues at coordinate 9,333,445 of JAYJMM010000041.1, forward strand.
AAGGAGGGGGGTTTTCCAGGGAGGCCCCCACCTGGTTGCACCAGTTAGGGGCCGCCCGCCCCAGCGCCCCGCTGTTGCCTGCATATTGTTATGTCTCATGTTTGACATGATTTGCTCGTCCTTCTCGTCATTGTTTGCTTTACCGCTTACACCAGTAAACATGTGGCCTAAAATGCCATGCTTTGCAGGTTATTTCTAGCCCTGACTTACGTTGATCATTATCCACGGGATTAAGGTCTGCAGGTTCACATTTAAAAACCTAAACAATTGGCTTTTACAATTGGCGTGGGTTGCAGGCGATAGGGCGAGTTGTAGGTGGTGAAATTTCAACTGTTGCCGATAGGAACAGCATACATTTATGAAATCCTATGTCAGCTGCATCATGTCCCGTTTCCTGTGCCGGCTCATACCTGTCTGTCGTGCTTTTCCGTGATCATCGTGAAATATACTGGCCAGCTTGCAGGTTCTGCTGTGGACAATGCGAGGGCCCCTACACATTCACAGCGCCATCCCGTAATTTTGTTAAGAACGGTGCATACCCGCTGGGCCCTGCTTGTCGCTCAGCCGCGTGGGGCTGGTAGGGAATGACTAAGCTCAATTCCGGCTACCATGCACAGCCTGGGCCATGGTGCAGCCATGCCATGATCCTCCTATTTGAGGGGGCAGGAACATGGAACCCGGCGTTCTAGAGAGGAGAGAGAAGATAGTGTGGCGGATTCGATCCCTCAACCTCTGGGTATTGATGCCACCAGGGGCCCCTGGATGCCACCATCACGTAATTATATATGTAAGGACAGTGTGGCCCAGGGCATGCGTACTCAGCGCTCCTAACACTTCCCAGGAAGGAAAAACTGCAGAAGAACATCGGTTATTGACATGCTTGAAACTGAAACCTGTGCGCATGCAACCTTAAACTAGAATGAGGAGCTATGAAGAAGGATTTTCAAGTTTCAACTGAGCATCCCTGCTGTATAGGTGATACAAATCCGAATGCGATGTTTGAGAACAGCATGTCTGGAATTTAATTGAATCAGAAACTTGCCAACGTTTCTGCTTCAATTTAATTGACGACTCATGCTGTTGCTGGAATTCCTACATGAAAATGTCGGCCCTAACGTCAAGGAACAGCTAAAGGATGGGCAGGCCCCTGGACGGTGTCACACACTTCCACGAATTGCATGGGTGGAGTGCCTCTTGACGGTGTTGAGATTTTTTTAGTCCAGCATGGTATCACATGTTTCCAGTCCAGCATAGCATCACATTTAGTTTGTGGGCAAGTGCCCAAAGCTGGTTCCGGCACTCTTTACCGCTTCTGCCGCATTTATTTGGTCATTCGATGTCGATGGGGATTCGTTTTGTGTCATTGAAATGGGATGAACAAAATGGCTATTCACCTTCGGGGATTCATCTGAGCATTTAACATGTTCGGTGATGTACAGCCTTGGGGACTGATATATTTGTGTATTTCACCAACAGCAACTCCCCTGTATGTCCGTAATCTGTATCAGTGCCGGTATGAAAAAATTGTAAGCACGTCATAAACACATACAGCACCCCAATCGTGCAGGATTGCACACAAGCCCCCCAGCAGCTCACCACCGCTATCGACCTGAAATGCCCATGCAGTAAAATTACAAAATGAATGGTGATCTGGGTCTGAGGATTGCTTGTGCATTACTTATCATTAGCGATTGGGGATACAAAAAGGTTGAGGCTTGCACCGTAGTCAAATCATCAAATGAAAGTGGCATCACTGTACACTCGTGGCAGTACTGGTGGTATTGGATGGACGCAAGAGGCGGTGGGGAACCCAGGGACCCTACGACCGAGCACAGATCTGCGGCCTACCGCGCCTGGTTCCAGGCCACGGCGGGTGCCAAGAGCCGCACTAGCCAGAGGAAGTGTGCTTGTGTGCGCATAAATTTGCGACTGCGGCTCGGCGTGATCAGCACGGCTGTTACCAGAGGACGGCGCAATGGTCAGCGGCGAGAGGCACGCTGCTGCTAGCGGTGTTGGGCACGGGGGGATAGCGAGCAGGCAGGTGGAGGATGCGCTACATGTGTGCTTCCAGTGCCCTAGTGTCAGGGAGCAGTTACGGGAGCTGGGGTGGGCAGGTCGTCCTCCGGGCGCTGCCACTAACTTCCACCAGCTGTACTAGGCTGAGCAGGGGTGGGATGCACTTGCTTTTGTGGACTATGCTTTATGTGGGCATTGTCGAGGGTTAGTCTGTAGGGATTCTAAGGCGCCGGTGTCGTTTGCCTTTTCGGCCTTCTCTTTTGGTCCTTTTTTGTTTTTAGATGTTGTTGTTTGCCCCCTTTTTAGTTTCTTCTCTTCTCCCTTCTGATCAGTGGGGCGCCCTCGCGGCCAAGCAGGGGTGGGATACGCTTACTTTTGTGGCATTTTTTAGAGGCTTTGTTCAGGGCTACTCTCCAGTGGAACTCAGGTGTCGGACTTGGTATTCTTTGCCTTCCCGGCCTCTCCTTTCGTTCCTTTCCCCCCGCCCTCTTCCTTTTAGTTTCTTCTTTTCTCCCTTCTGAACAGTAGGGCGCCCACGCGGCCGAGCTTTGAGCGAGCCCAGAGGTGTAACGTTATTGACTGGTGGTATTTTACCGGTTTGGTGCGCAATGCCGTACTTAAGAACGCGTGAAGGAGGTTGAATTTAGCGGAGGTGGGTGAGGAGGTCGTTCAGTCTGAATGTGGCTGGTCAATAAGGGGCATGGCGGGCCTTTGGCATTTCTATTCCCTATTTATTTCTCAGCCTTTAACTTGTTCGTCCCTTACCTTAATTTCCCCGGTTTCTTTTTCCCTGTTCCATTCCCCCTCTGATATAACAGTTGGGCGCACACATGGCAGGCCAAGTCTGACCTTGTTAAGCATGGCCCAGAGGTGTAACGTCATTGCCCTTTTTGAGCAGGGCCCATAGGTCAATGACTTTACCGACGCCTCAGGGATCCGCTCAACAGGCTCCACCGCGTGGGCACCCAACAGTGTAGTTGGGAGAAAAAGGAAATTTCAGACAGGAGGGAAGGGAAAGAAAAAAAGGAACATGAAGATGGGCAATAATCCCCCCCAAAAGAAAAGGCAGGGCCTGAAGGTATAACGTCATTGACATTTTGTATCTCGAAGGCACATGCCGATTCTGAAGTAGGTGAGACATAAAAGGACTGCGTTCGTACTTCGTAGCTTAACAGTGCATGAGGGTTTTGCCTTGGTAGGCAAGCCGCAAGATACATAGAGGGCAAACAAAATCCAAATATGACGGCAATGATGACAGCAACAAAACAACTGCATCCTCAAGGAGCACAACGCATGCAAGAATGACGTCCAACTGTTTTCCTGACCTCAGAAAGAAAATCTGCTCCTCTCTGCTATCCCAACCTTGGGGTAACGGAAGCTTTGAAGAGTAAATGAATCAGGTGCTACCCTAGCACCCATATCATTGCCTAAGACAGTGAATGGAGAAGGAGGAGAAACACTCTATGTGTTTCTGTCAGCCTAGTATCTCAGTCATCCCTAGTTGTCCAGATATCTTCACTCTGTAACCTGCAGGCAAGTTTCATGCAGGCACGGAAACTCTAAAGAGTAAGCCCTGTTCGTCCTGACCACTTGCTGACATCTAAAGCAAGCATGTGTAGGGGCAAAATGTTCAGCCACCACCACCTGCATGTAGCTGTCGACTAACCGCTTCCATTCCAAGGGCGATAGGCGGTGCACCCTCGTAGCCGCCACCCATGTTTTGGTTTGAATGAGTTAGGATGGTCCCATCATGACTGCCCCCGTGATAGCCACTTGGCCATGCCTTGGCCTGAATGTGGAGTTCCTCTCATCTACGCCTCAGGGAACATCATCTCTTCAGTTGAAAGGGCGATGCACCACCAGCACTACCGATGTTGATGCATATTTCTCCGAAATTATCAGCTTCAGATGGTTGTCTTTTTGATACGGGGGCAGGTCCACGTACTGGTCAAGCTGCGAGTACATGTTCCATAATTCAGTTGAAGCATGAATCCTAGTAGGTGCGTCAGGGTCGTTCAAAATAGGCACAGCCGGGAATTCAACCTGTGTGAAGTTTGTGAAGTTTGTGATTTTTACAGTCCATCAGAGCATCACATTTGATGCATGGGACATGTTGCTCTACCTACCCCTTTTTTGTCTTGTCCGACAGAGCGATTATAGATTCCATTGCATTGCCTCTTTTGCATAAGGGCTATTACCTGCTGCCCAGCCGGGATTTCCACGTCGATTGGGAAGACCGTCATGCCTAATGTCTTCAATGCGTTGTGCACCTCCAAGATATCCTTGTACCTGCAGAGAGCATCCAACCAGAAAAAAAGTCATTGTCTTGGAGCCACATACTGGCACATGTTGAAGATGACAGCCGAAGCTTTGGCCGAATGGCCGCACAGCAGGCATTCAAGGACGCACCAGAGTGTGCACCAGAGTGACATCCGAGCAGAAAAATGTTCTGGGCAATAAAAGCCTCATACATAACTGTTGCCACAAGCTGCACTCCATGCACCCTTCCCGCCTTGTTGGCTACCTTGGGCCTAGGTGACACATTCCCACTAGGGCCTCCTGTGCTTAAGCGGGCACCCTTGGGCAGGCCCCAAGCGGTGCTCAAGAAACAGGCTGGTCCCTCAACTCGCACGCATGCCCCATTCAAGGAGTTCAGTAGCTGTCCTTTCTCTTCACCCAATGTCTTTGAGGCAAGCTTGGCGCATGCAGGCCTAACACCTTCCCCCTATTTAGGGTCCTTTTAGTGCTACCCTAAGCCCTGACTAGCCTGCCGAGCTACACAGTCTTCAACAGCCAGTCTAGATATGGGCATTAGGGCCTGTCAAGCTACGCTGTCTAAAAGCGTGAATGGGCAGAAAGCGCTTTAAAAGTTCGAAGGAAGAAAATTAAAGGAAATATAGAAAGTCTGAGAAGGTGAGGGCTAAGGCAACAGGAAAGCATTGGCCAAGGCCGTGGCACGCCCTATCCATCAGATATAGAAAAGCAGGGAAGAGTCAAATCCCCAGTTGTAGTGGGAATGTGGGATGCATGGCTGTCCTTTGAGCGGGAACCGTTTGAGCAGCAACAGAGCTCCCCATGCCCGTCTACAGCGCTGGCATTTGGATTTAGCCTAGGCTCCGACCGGAGATGTACATTTCCCTAATGAACGCACCCCTAGTTAGACGCAGTTTCTCCCTTTCTTTCTAGCATTCCAATGGACACCCTCACCTCCATATGGCAGTGTGCTGGCTGTCGAGCGTGTTCTCTAGGTCGGAGAGAAGGAGCTCGGTGGTGTGGATGCTCACGCCTCCTGGCTTGAGCAGATTGACTGTGTGTGGGGGGGGGGGAGCGAACACTTGAACGGGAAGCGGCATACAGTCATAGTCACCAGAATCTCGTCAGTCCATTTGCAGTTTCAGACTTTCAGAAATGAGCTCCCAGCCATTTGGAAAGGACCAGCCAGTGCTGACAAATTAATAGCCATGCATGAAGCTGATTTTTTTATTGAAAGGTATCACATTTGTTTCCTTGCTAATCTGAGGGATCCCAAGCGAGGTAACGAACCTGAGTTGATGACGAAATTCTTAGACTGCGCTAGAGAGCCAGCATGCTCAATAGTGCAGGAAGACCACACAAAGTCGAACTGTCCAAAGAGCTCCAGAGGGATTCTGCGAACAGGGCAAGGAAGAGTAAGTTCACACCAGCCGCGAGGGGGGAGGGAGGGCCGTGTGCAATTCTGTGAGTGGGGACGGGAGAAGGCCCGGAAGCTATCAGGGGCCGCAGCTATCTATCATTTGCAGATGCAGCCTTACCTTGAAGGGGGGGAAATGAAAGGTGCAGTCCACGGACCATCCCTGAGTGCAAGCCTTCAACCTTAACCCTGAACCCTGGCGCCCATACATATGGAAGGGCCCGTTTTGTATGAATGGGCAGCTACGGGCGTCGCGGGTACCCACAATATCGGGAGGCAAAAAGGAGAGAAACTACCCCCCACTTGCGTGTGCGAAACAAGGGAGCAGCACTGCACATGGCCGTTATAAGATGGACAGTCACATTGAAAAAGGCAGTCACTCTGATAAGGCAACATCAGCCAGCTGGCTTACTTGTTCATGTCCATGTATGTGAAGTTCACAAGCTCCTCAAACTTTGTCAGCTTAATCAGCTTGGACTGGAAGAGCGCCTCATTGCTCTTCGCGTACTGCTTGCCCTGTGGGTGGAGGGGATCCATTTTACTAAAAACACTGTACATTGATGACCTGTCAGGGAGCTACACCCTCGCCACTATAGTTGGAGGCGGCAGACTGTGAATGGAGCAGGGGGGATGCACAATTGTCCACACAAGTGTGAATGGATGGGGAGTGGGTCCACACAACCGTGTGTGTGGGGGGGAAGCACGCCACTGTGCGTGATTGGAAGGGGGGAATGGAGAATGGGGGTGGGGGGGGTACAATCCACACAACTGTGTGCGGGGGGGGGTCTACACCACTGAGGATGGAGGGGTGGGGATGTACGACTGTCCACACCAGTGTGAATGGAGGGGGAGGGGGGATCCACACAACTGCGTGCGTGGGGGGGGAAGCACGCCACTGTGTGTGAATGGAGCGGGGGGATGGGGAGTGGGGAATGGGGGGAAGATAATGTGAGGCACAATGACCGCAGGTGCTATCACCGGTGGCCAGTCTGCACTGTGTGCTTGTGAATGACAACCATCACCCCACCCCTCTTCCCTGCCCCTCCTCTTACCGCACTCCACCCAGCCGTGGCAGCACCATCGGGAAACATATCAGTGCCGAGGATCCTGAAGCAAGGAAACGGGCAACAACAGCAATTGTGAAGAATCATTTTTTATGTAAAATTGACGATCACGCCGGACGACAAAGCCAGAACAGACACGAGGCGAACCACGTCATCTGCTGAGAGTTTTCACAACCATCCAAGTTATGGCATGCGTCTTAGGGGAACCCAAAGCCCTGAACCCTAAACCCAAAAACCTTAACTGGTTCAATGTGACCAGAGGGAGCTCAGAAGAAGAAGTTGGTATCAGATCACAGCGATTCTGAGCCCTGACCATGAAAATACGTGATATGCACTCACTTGGCTCCGAGTGCTGCAAAGGCAGAGGGCAGCGGCTCCTGGCCCACTCCAATGCCCAGACCCGATTTGCCCGGCCCCACGACGTTCATCTTCAGCAGGGTGTCATAGACGATGAAGAACTCCCAATACTTGCGATGAGCCTTTCCGGCTGGAATCAGGAGCTTGCCTTGGGAAATCTGTAGGGGTGCCTCGTTTTTACTTTGGGCGGCGGCAAGTTCGACATGAAAGTTCAAGTAGGGTCATATGCATGGGCGAGCATCTGGCGACCACGTTATGACCCAAAAGATATGATACATCATAAGCCCTGAAGGGTGAAACAAAGGAGCCACCCATTTGATAATAACACTGGGTAAGTTACCATGATAATTGCCTCGACCTTAATCCAAGCCCAGAGGTGCACAGATTGATTTCATATTCATGGCATGCCATGGCATGGTCGCATCCCTCCCGCATGTTCACACCCCTAGCATGTCTGTACGAGGCTGACATTCCACACTTCTGATATGTGGGTTTGCGGCCTTGTGCTGTGCCCCCGTGAATACAGGATTATAATACAGATGACGTCAGAGTTTACAGCAGGGATGTTGATACCAAATTCCAAACGGCCGATAGATGCAAGGCTGTCAACCTGCATGCCATCACAGATGGGGCATACCTCACACCTACCCGTTTGTAGTCAGGTGTTTCAAAATCCTTCGCCTTCGGGATGGTCCACCGAATGCCCTTCCAGCTGGATGTGGCACCCTCAGCTGCAGCGTCTGCTGCTTGGCAGTCCCCACATTTGAAATTCAAAAAGAAGGGGTGCAAAAGGCTCGACTTGGGTTTGCTCGCCGCTGCCTGGATGGGTACCGCTTCACCCACGAGGTGCGGGCCGAAGCCTTTCTTCATGGTTCCTGCCAATGGGCGGTGCGCCACCAGCACCATGGAGGTGGATGAATACTTGTCGTTGATCACCATCTTCAAGTGGTTGTCAAGCGTCTCTTGATGATAAGGGGGGAGGTCCACGTATTGGTCCAACTGCAGGGATATTCAAATTTGAAAGTCAAGCGGGTCAGATGAGATTAGATGCAATCCAGGCAGCAAACAAACATGTTTCCGTCCATGTTGGCGCACCTGGCCTGATCTGATCTGACCTGACCCGGTATTCTATATTTGAATTAAATCTCCGGCTGGTTACTGGTCCTTCAGTATCTCAGCTCCTCTGGTTTGCACAGCCTGGCGCTTTCGAAAATGCCCCTGGTTGGATGCATTCATTTGCGCCGACACCACACACACCCACCTGTGATTCCGTCACAGGCACTGCCACGTCGATGGGGAAGACCATGAAGCCGAGAGAACCCACTGCCGAGTACACCTCCCGGACGTCCTTGTACCTGATGCAGTGCACACACACGACCCACCAAAACTGAGTTGAATCCACCGCATGGCGGTACACCTCCAGGCTATCCTTGAACCTGATGCCACTCAAACGTGCATGCAACGGACCCTTATAACAAATCGGGTTTAGTCCGCCCTGCCCTCACCTATGTTGTGGGCTTCCTGCCTGGGACCCCAATTTGGCTCTAAGTGAGAAACCAATCAGAGTAAAACTGCACAACAGCTGCTTTCACTCTCATTTTCTCATTCAAAATCTGAAGTACCGTGCCGAAGCCTGGGCACCCCATACATGTGTTTCTGACGTATGGATCCTGGTATGGACTCTGCTGACATAACAGGAGCCATTAGATTGCCATCAGTAAGAGCACAGGGATTCAGGGCACCCTGGGGGCAAAAATGTGTACAGCGAAGGCATGAAGTACTATGCAATACAAGCAATACACAAACCGCTCCATGCAATACAAGCAATACATATACCACTCCATGCGACAGTACTTCTCTAGGACCGCTCCATGTTATGACAGACAGACGGAATGAACCACAGCCCTAGCCCAGGCAGTGAGGTACTGAAGTGGCGCATTGGTTTAGCCTGCCCCCAGGACATGTGGTGCCCCACCTCCATATGGATGTGTGCGGGCTGTCCAGCGTATCCTCGAGGTCGGAGAGAAGGAACTCGGTGGTGTGGATGGTGACTCCCCCTGGCTTGAGCAGATTGACTGGAAGGGTGGAGAAAGTGTGAATTTGATAATAGACCTTCATGAACGTCCCTTATGACCAGTTTGTAATGCCTGATGCTGCTGCTTCGAATCTTTCCTTACCTGAATTTATGAAGAAGGCTTTTGAGGCTGCGAGGGAGCCAGCATGCTCCATGGTGCAGGAGGACCACACAAAGTCGTACTGCTCCTGGTACTCGGGTGGGAGCCTGTAGAGGGGGGGGGGCCTTCGGTAAAGATCAAAGAAAAGCAAACAGGACAGCGGAAAGCAAGAAGGCAGAAGAGAAGGACAAGGGGAGAGCTAAGTGGGAGAGGGAGCACGATGGATCTGCTGGAAATATGCACCTTCGCCACCTGCCCACAAAGCATCATTTCTCGACTGGCAGTGTGTACAACAATTACGGAATTTGAAATCTGGAGATGGGGGCTGCATTAAGTGCGCCCATAATCCAGAGCTATCACCCAGGCTCGAAATAAAAATATAGAACATGCGCCCCTCTCTTAATAAAGAGTGGGGCCGCGTGAGGGCTGCGTGAGGGTTCAGGACTTACTCGCAGCTCCTGGCCAAGCCAGAAGGTCACATCCACGCCATCAGAGCCACACATTTCACACTGCATTCCCCTACTCCAAAGAACAACTCCTGTGGTGGCAGCAATACCAGCAGCACCTGTTCATGTCCGCATAGGTGAAGTTGACCAGCTGCTCGAACTGGCCCCGCTCAATAAGGTTTGGCTTAAAGAGCGCGTCCTTGGAGCTGGCATACTGTTTACCCTGCGCAGAAACAGACACGAGTTGCTTTGTGCATGCAGGGATCCCAAGTTGTATTGCCCTCGGGCAGGATCTGACGACCTGCTTCCATCTGCCTGGCTTAAGCACATGAACGGCGATGCTTGAATTTAGGTTCCAAACTTCACTCCCTCGTGAATGAAGGGGGACTTTGCTGCTTCGGGTGTCGGGCTGGTTGGGCCATGAGGGAGCCATCTATTCACAGTGCGTAGCCGCAGACCTCAGTCTCAGCTACAGCCTGGGAACGAGCCTTTGCCAGACTCCCCATCAGCCTAATAAATTGCTGAGGTCATTGGGTGGGTTATACACGCCATTATAAGCATTCTAGATATCAGACTCCCTATCGTCTCTTCCCTCCCCCTTCAAATCTCCCTCCCTCCCTCTCTCCTCCCCCCCCCTCCTCACAGCGGTCCACCCTGCTGTTGCAGCGCCGTCAGGGAACATGTCAGTGCCAAGGACCCTGAAGCGAAAATACGGGGGACACGCTTCAGCTAGCCGGCACAAGAGCAACATACAATGCCATCCTTAATATCCCAGGGATGGTTACATGTGAGTGTTTCCACTACCAGGTCCCATGCGGTGCGTCCACTGTGACATCTTGTACCCACAGATGAAATCTGAGGCACGCAGTGAAACATGGCGCACAACAAGGCCCTGCCTGTCAACCTGCCCGCTCACGGAGGACATGTCCAGTGGCGTAGTACAAGGCATGCGACTACTTGCATTTGATGAGAGGTTCAGCAAAACCAGATTAGCGGCATGCCAGGCATGTATAAACAGGTCATCAGCGGATAAGACCAACCACTCGCGAGCCCAGCATCCAAATTTGCAAGAGTGGGCCCATATCATATGAGCATCACAGTTTATAACCGAGACCGTATCCCTGTCAGGCTACTTGTCCCAGGTAACTAATGACCATCCTGCCTGCACACTCACTTGGCTCCAAGTGCTGCGAAGGCAGAGGGCAGTGGCTCCTCGCCCACTCCGATTCCCAGACCTGATTTGCCTGGCCCAAGGACACCCATCTTGAGCAGGGTGCCATAGATGATGTAGAACTCCCAATCCTTGCGGATGCGTCGGAATGGCAGCGATAGCTTCCCTTGAACGATCTGAAAGAACAGCCGTTGGGATGGGGGGGAGAGAGGATCAGAGGAGCGACTGCAACCGAAGTAATGAAAGGCTCATCGTCCCTTCCCATGCACCACTTTGAAGAAGGGATGTATAGGCTAGTAGGCTACCATGAATGATGTATCTGAACCCTCAGTGTCCAGATTAACAGAAACCCAACCCCCTGAACAAGTGCTGTGAACTTCCTGGGGCTAGTTTCCCTCGATCTGCACCCTTCTGGCCACTCTACAGAGTACAGAACTCCCTCGCTGTGTATTTATCCACTAGTGAGGTCACCGCTGCTGTCAACTACGGTACAAGATGCAGAGAACCCCGGAGTACATGAAGTTAAGGACCCGTCCAAGATGCTGAGGGAGAGAAGACTACTGGGATGCTAAGACATTGAAAACCACTTGATCGGCTGCCCAAATTCATTATTGAAGGTATGTGTCCGGCACAGAACACTTGGTTTAGTAGAGCAAATTCGGAAAGTGAAATACGGTCGAGTGGGGCCGGCAGCTTACGGGCACATTAGAGTAAACACGCTCACACATCAGATATCACATTCATAGTATTTGGCATGCCTTTTAAGAGCATAAAAGTAGGCACACTCAGACAGGCCAAGGACTGATGCAGCTGCTCCAAGATTTACCACGAATTCTCTGGAAAAACTGCATGTTCAATAACTGAATTCGGCTTGCTGCATATACTGTTTCTTTAATTGTGACTCAGCTGCTTGATTGCTACAATCCAGCCTCTGGCTAGTGACCCCCGGCGTGGCCAGCAATGCTAATTGGGCCGCCGTCTGAGGGCTGATCCAGGTCTGGTCACAGATCACATTCGGGCCTTTCGCTGCGGCCGCGGGTCGGCCTGCTGCCAAAGTTGGCCACGGAGCCGAGAAGAGGAACCCAATAACAGAGTGGCTGCAGATGCATGGCAGCTGAGCAATTTCTTACGCCCACCTCTTTGTACTCAGGCATGTCGAAATCCCTCGCCCTCGGGATAGTCCACCGGATGCCCTTCAAGCTGGACGCGGCACCCACAGTTGCAGCGTCTGCTGCTTGGCAGTCCTCGCATTCAAAATTCAAAAAGAAGGGGTGAACAGGCTTCGCAACGGAGGAGGGCTCGCTAGTACTCTCCCCCGATATGAACGTCGGATGCAGACGCTTCGGGAGTTTCTGCATGGTGTTCCCTTCTTCGGCAGGTAGACTGTGCACCTTGTCCGTGGACCATTGCTCCTGGCCTAGCTCTTGCTCTTGCATCATTCCAGAGGCCATGCTGGCACCAGTTAGCGTTGCGCTGCCAGCAGCAGCAGCAGCATTCATGAACTGGTGGAAGTTATATTTGTTGAGCATGACCAGTGGCACCAGTATGAAGATCACCAGGAGGAGGCAGCCAACAGGCAGGCGCAGGGAGCTTGCCAGCTTGTTAGTGAGACAATGGCGTGACAGCCGAGGTCCTCTCATCATGGTGCTGCCTCGCTGGCTTAAGTTTGGAATCCTTGGATCCAATTGTGTTAGGGAAATCCCTGCATCCACGGACGGGAGGCAGAAACACACCGGGGGACTTAGTTATAAGAAAGGTGAAAGAAAGATGAGCTGCTTCAGGCGGCCACAAGCTCGAAAAGAGCTTCAATGCTTGCTAGGCTGATCTACGGAACGTCAGAAACTATCGGAATGTCCAAGCACCGTTCTATCTAACAGTTCCTCCAGGACCGTGCAGTAGCTAGTGTCCCTACGGATAACTGGCGAACCGTATGCTACGGGCGAATCCGTATGGTAATGGCGAATTTGTAGCGTTGCGTGTGTTCGAGGTTGGGCGCGGTTGGGAAGTTGAGGAGGCCTCTCGGCGGTCTTTGTGAGCGGTGTTGGAATTGTATTGATTAAAATGTCTATGAGAATATGACAAATTGGATTTCCAGGATTTTTTCGGGCATGACTAAAAGTGACTCACCGTGGATTGCGTGCGTGTAAGACACTTACTTGTGGCTCGCTCAGCTGGTTGTAATTGGACAGTCGTTTGTTAGATCTGCTGATGCCTGGTTTAATCTCGTCTGCTGAGACTTCCCGTTAGTTGGTAGCCTAACACACAAGGCGTGTCTAGGATAGGGCGTTAGGGTACGAGTAGGCACGTACCAGAACGCTTTACAGCCGGCTTGACAGCGGCTGGAACATGGGATGTGCGATAGTGGGATCCCACGTGCTCACTATTTTCGTGACGCAATTCAGAATATAATTGTTTTGCTAGACTGCGGGTTCCTGGATTTGTTCTACAGAGCCCTGCTACAGAGCGTGACAATTGGAATGGCCAACGAACGTCATCGTCGGCGTCGTTGGAATGAACGATATCGCGAGCCCCAAGTTTATATGTGCGGAAGTAAAGGCTACGTGTTTGGCGTATGTCTTACGGGTTAAGAAACGTGTATAAGAGCCGGAGCTAGGAATTTCAGCTAGCATCACTCACGATGTATGGGACTGACCTTTTATCCCATCCATCACTCACGCACAGCGGGGGCAGGATTGATGGCCGATGGTATTTGGGCATGCATGCCATGCGAGGGGTCCAGACTCGAGTAATAAATCTTGAGCACCATGGCGAAGCTGGCCACAAGCTGCAGCTTCCCGCGGGCGGAGAGCAAGGGCTGGAGATATATGCATGAACGCTGCACAAAGGGAAGCTAGCTTCGGTTGGATTTCACACTGTCGACCGGGCAGTCCTTCGGATGCATGGAGGGCTGCGGGGAAATCAGAATACACGGGAGTAGTCGGAATAAGAGTGGGTGTGTTTGGTTTGGGTGGGTGATGACCTAATCTGATCCGATTGCATGCCAGCGAGCATGGGGCAGTGGGGCATGGCACAAGTCCGCAGGGGGCATGTTCAGGCACAGTGGGGGGGCAGCGTTACACTGCTGGCCTGCTGTATGAACATTTGCGCGTAGAGGAATATTGAAGTGGCCAGCCCTAAGAATCATCACTTCATTTTGTTGTGATGATAACAGCGCGGACGCAGACGCGGCCTCATGGGCGTCATGGCTTGAGACATGCAGGGCCATGACCTTACATGGCCCCTCTGTCAGTGTTTGCATGCATGAGGCACAGCAACGCTGCTATAAGTGAAAATAAGTGGCAGTTATCCTAAACGTTGCGGGAGGTAGGTGCACCTGGCTTAAACCATGTAAAGTTCAGATACAAATTCGTCTCGCATGGGCAACATGGGTAAGGGCATGACGCTTTTAGAGGCCCCTCCAAATAGGCCCTTTGAACATGGTGGTATCGTCAGAAGTGGCCCGCCCAAGCAGCAGCGCTTGGTGCATGAAGCCCTGCCAGCCATAGACCGGGTTTCAGCTGAAGTGTGGCTTATGCACCCCAAAGAAAGATTGTTCAACAGTGGTCCAGAATGACAGGGACGGCAAAGCTTCACATCCGAAAAGTTTCTCAACGGTGTGGCAGGGAGGGGAAAACACAGCTCGGCCAGAGAGCAGCCGCACCCCATATTGTAACCAGTGGCCAGATGCACACCAGAATCAATAGATTCAAGCTAGCGCCGCTGGATTCTGTGTTGTCACCTAAAATTATATAAATGACTTCATCAGAAACAGGCTTGGCCAGCTGACAGCCCCTGCACATGAAGACTACGAATGGATAGGGAAGCCAGTACCGTAAGCTCATGCCGTTGGCTACAGCATTGCCACCTAAAAGCAACGATCTTTAATCATCTCCTCCACATGGTCCTCCATGCAACCCCATCAGCGCTCCTCCGCATGGAATATTTTATCATGCCGCTCCTTGCGCAACTTGGCTGCCATGTTCTTCTAAGTGGTTCCCACAGGGGTGTACAGTAGGCCTATTCCTCCTGGTGAACCGAGTGGCATTACCACCTTGTGGCAGCTTCATCAAAACGAATCTCGTCCTCAATCCGCTCCTCCCGGCGCTCCTCGCGCCGCTCCTCCCGGACCTCTGCTCGGAATGCTTGCTCCCGCATCTCCTCCTGCACCTCTTCCGAGTACGCATTCTCCCGCATTACAGCCACCATGTACGGATCAGCATTTGCGGACCCCGGAGTTGGGACGTACGTGGCCACTGGGAGGGTCCCGTAGCTGGGCTGCTGCTGGGGTGGGAAGCTGGGCTGCTGCTGCTGCTGGGGAGGGTAGGCCCCGGCTGGCTGGTAGGCTGTCTGCTGAGGGTAGCTAGGCAGAAGCCAGGGCTGCTGGTCCAGCTGCTGGGGAGTGTAGCTGGGTGGGAGGCCCACGTAGCCAGAAGGGGGGGCATTCTGCGAGAGGAAACGACGATGATGTTGTTTACGAATAATAATTTGTATGTTTGAGATGTTTTAATGAGAGTGAATTTCTCAGGGGTCATCAGTGGGAGGGAGGCGGGGGCTAGGGCACTGTGCATACAAATGCACCGTATGATGACAAAAGGCTCCGGATTCACTCAACACATGCCTTTTCCAGTGTTTGGAAACACACCTTGCAGTGTTCAGAACTACCTACAACAGGACTGCAACAGCTGCAACAGCTGCCTGCAACAGCCACAGCCGTAGCAAAAGTGGACGCTGAGGTGGCCCTCCTATCAGGGATGATCCCCACTGCGCCTTACAGTTTTACACGGTGCTAAAATGCACCTTGGAACTGCGCCTTTCAGTTTGCAAGCTAAAATGCACCTTGGAACCTTGAATTGCACTTATGCAGTGTCTGGGACTAAGAGCCTTGACTCTCAAGCCTCTCAAGTTCAGGCAAACAGATCTTGGAGATATGGATCCCAGGTTTGAATGAATTCACATGCAGCCTTGTGATCGCTTGCTTGACAAAGCCCAAGGCTGCCTCTTGGAGGTGCGATCATCATGAGGTGTCTCACTGTATGACCAGGCCCCGCTGTAACGGTCAACCTTCCATGCTCTAAGGTCTCAGAGTCAGTGCAATTCAACCATGATGACCATTGGAGCAGAGGAGGATGGTACATTACCTAGAGTGCCACCAGGCACCTATCACAGTAGCGGAGCTCTCATCCCCAAGTATTTTTCTATCGGGCGCAAGGAATTCATGGTGTCCACTGGACGTCAGGGATGATTGATGATGCACTCCCACAAGGGCCCCCCTGCCGACCCCGCCACCCACCATGTCATTGGGGGTGAATGCTAGTTGAACTTGGACAAAGCCATGCGGCGTGTCGTGGTAGAGCATCTGCGCCTGCGGCGTGTCGGTACCGTACTGCCTCACCCGCACCAGGGATATGACCCCTGTCCCGACCTTCTCATCAGAGACGATATCCTAAGGGGTGGACACAGAGGGGCAACAGACAGGGTCGAGAAAAGTTGGGGGGCAGAAGACATGTTCCGAAAAAGGACAGCCCCAGGCAAAAACATGAAGCCCTAGACGCTCTGTTGGCCATGCATAGGAATTATTTCCACGATCAATAATGAATGGGGGCAACTCACCGAGTCCTTCACCTCAAGAAATATCTCGTTCTCTACAGGGCACACAGGAGGGGGGTAGCGCTTAGGGTTAACACTCAGGATCTCATCCTCGGCAGGGTAAACATGGCAGGGTAAACAGGAGAAAACACGGCGAACCAGTTGGTGACGATGCATCAGTGGCCTTTCAATATTGATTATGCCCCTTCTCAGGTCAAAGGTCAGACATGCGCATGCTTACCGTTGCATACGTCGAACTCAAATTTCTCCTGCCATACGGGTTGCCTGCCACCATCCTTACAGACGCGACTTCGGCGCATCTGTGATCCACAATTGAGGATGCAGTAAGGGTCCTGCGATGCGAATTAGCAGCAGCAGAAAGTTGCACTCAGAAACCTCTGAAATCCTCGCTTCAGGATATAACAGAAAGGATCCCGCCATGCAAGTCAGCAGTGGTATGAGGCAGTAGAAGATCCAAAGGAGATCCACATTTGAGGATGCAGTAAGGATCTCGCGATACAAATCAGCAGCGGCATGAGGTAGCAAGAAACAGCCTAACGCGCATTTTGACAGCTTTCTCTTGGGCAGTGACAGGGTGTGCATCAGCGTTGCCTTGGTGAACTTCAGCGACGGTAGCCTATCTGCGCCTTATGATTATTATTCTTGTTCATAACGGTAAGGTGACTCTCTATCCATCACTTTCAAAAGCTAGTAATAAAGCGTGTCAAACACTCATCGCCCCCAAACCCTCAACCCTAATTCATACCATAATGCCAGGATATCTGTTGCAGTTGGACCAGTGCTGTGTAATTGCGCCGCAATTCAGAAATTGTGCAAGTAATTATGGTCCCTTACTGGTACAATAGCTGAATTTGCCTTGAAATTATGGTGACTGAATCTCAGCTACGTGATTCAGCTACTGGAGGGACTAAAATCGGCATAGCACTGAGTTGGACGCATGCACCAAGTTGGATAGAATACACATCCAACACCGACCAGATCCCAATTGCCTCACCAGGCCCCCACGGCCAAGTTTTTTTTCCTGCTCAATCAACACTGGTCAAATCGGCGCTTTGTCGCAGGTGGACCCTGTTTCCCACGCACCTGTTTGGTGACCCAGTGGCGGTCCTTGAGGCCAGTGGCATACTCGAGAACGACAGTCCTGTAGGTAGATGGCCAGTGGCGCACAGGAGCGGCCGTGGATGAGTGAGAGTATTGAGTCGGGAAATAAAGCGGGCAGGGCAGGTGAGTGGCAGCTGGTGTATTGCCAGACAGGCAGGTGAGGTGGTAAAACTCTGTTGGCGGCATGCACTGATCATGCATTCATGATTGACGAATGATGTCGTAGACAACTCCTTGGCAGTTTAGTTGAAGTAGGGGGGGGTGAGGGCAGCTAACAGCTAATCGTGCACACAATTGAAGCTATATTAGCCTCAATTAGCTGTGGTGAAGGCTGAGTACAACTCACAATTTGCCAGCCTCCATGGTGATTCGGTGTAACAGAGGGACAGTGCTCAACAAATAGTTATGTTTCCCCGGAGAAGCCTTTTGGTTCAGACTTCAGACTTCAGAGGAGGGTACTGGAAACGCCTGGTGACTGCGTGCGTGCGTGCGTGCGCACGGTGATAAACGCCTGGTTACTGCGTGCATGCGTGCGTTTGCAGTTCGTGACTGAAGAATCCACACCCGAGACCGTATGGACACCCGAAAAGACCAGAAAAAAATGTTGTTTGAAATGACCCGGAAAAATGTCGTGTTGACAGACGAAGGGTCAAGGCCCCGCGGCCGGAAACATGCGTAACCTCCACGCGCGAAAAACGAATTTGTTCGTCCACTTTTCTGGATGTAGAATTTCCGTGTAAATTGCCTACACGAGCCTACCGGTGCTGCCATCGGCATGCTTTCCTGCGGGAGTGGCATGAATGTGCATTGTGCAATAAGTGTGAACTTCACTGCGATGGATGTCACACTGGTCAGTTGGTTTAGCTGGTGCGATCGAGGTCAGCTACGGGACTTACTTCATGTATTTTGAAGCTCTCTCTTCTGCGATGTCGTAAGTATAACACACAGGATGTTGAGGCTGTGTTTGTGACCGGTCGCTGCTGGCCTGTCGTCAGTTGTCTCCCATCATCGCAACGGACGGTGCATAGCACGAACGTCACTCTATAAGCCCACTCTAATAAACTCACTCTCTTAGCCCACTCTAATCTGCACTCTAATTGGGAAAACCAATATACCGGGAGTAGCGGACGAAATGAAGGTATCTTCGCCAACACCGTAGACTTTGAGGATGCTTCTGCTAAAAGTCAGCTACGTAGGGAGGCCCAGAGTGACAAGCCCTGCTGCCTGGGCCAGCGGCCATATATAGCCCATGTGTCAATCAAGATTTGTTTTTCGGTCCTCATCCGCCTAGTAGAGTAGTAGCGGATGTCCAGCAGCTGATTTATGTTAAATCAGAGGGTACAAGCAGTAGGGCATACTTCGCCAGGCCTCTCTGCTTGTAGGCCATGCCATGATTTAGCAGAATGCCTGAATTCTTGCCAAATCGCACACATACTTAACACTGCTCTTGGACTTCTTTGCCTTCACGGCCTCTCCTTTTGTTCCTTTCCCCCCCTCTTCCTTATAGTTTCTTCTTTTCTCACTTCTGAACAGTTGGGCGCCCGCGTGGCCGAGCTTTGAGGGGGCCCAGAGGTGTAACGCTATTGACTTAACGCTGTTCTGCCAAGTGAGGTGGATGTCCGGATTGAGGGCATTCACCAAACCAGGAAGGCTCTCGGGATTCCCCTGCACTGCAACATAAAACGAGCTCATCCCTGACGAAGAAAGGAGGTCAATGACGTTACACCTCTGGGCCCTGCTCAGGCTAAGGCTCGGCTGCGCCGGCGTCCAACTGTCGTGTTGGAAACTGAAATGAGAAAGCAAGACAGGAAGTAGAGGAGAAGAGCCACCCTGCCCCCCCAAGAAAACAGAGGGCAGGAGGTCCCTTTCTCCAGTCCCTCTAAAATCTAGCCCTAAACAAGATGGACCATATCTTTTACAAGAGCCAGGGCCTCCCACCGATGCCTGCACTGGTACAGCTGGTGGAAGTCTGTAATGCCGTCTGGAGGATCTGCCCACCCTCGCTCCCTTGCACCTCGATGCCAGGAAATTGGAGGCAAGCGTGTAGCGCGTCCTCCACATGCCCGCTATGACCCCTTGTCCAACATCGTTGGCAGCAGCGTGTGTGCTGCTGCTAACCGCTATGCTGTCTTCTAGAATCAGCTGTGCTGACCACGTCGAGTCCAAGCCTCAAGTTTGTGCACACACGAGCTCATGCCCTCCTGATGGTGCGTGCACCGTAGGCTGAAACCAGGCTTGGTAGATGGCGGTAGACCTACGTTCAGTGGTGCGTTCCCTAGGATCCCCCCGGCCGCAGTTATGCAGATGGACTGATCAAGGAAGCGGCTTTCCTGCGACCGGGAATGCCCAGAATTAACAAGTTGCAGACCATTATTCCAAGGCGTGCTATTTTTAACTGGACAATAATACCAAGGCATGGTATTTTAAACCGGAAAAGGCAGGACACGGAGGTTAGTGAAGTGGCAGCCCAACTTATTGATGTGTTACTACCTACTAGTGGGAGTGCTGGCATGCGGATATGACACAACATGAAACTACCGGTGCGACAGGCAACGCTGAAAAATGTTAACATCCAATTCAAATACCGGTACTTAAAATCAGAGACTCTCTGATTAATCTCTGGTTCAAATATTAGGAAACATGTATAATTGGGTACAAAATTTCGAAACGTCATGGCTGAGCATAATACGTTGTTCCGAAAAATATGGTGAGCTGTGAGGCCCTGGATCAATTCAAAGTCAATATGCTAGGAACGGAAATCCGATGGCTTTGCGTAGGGCAAGGTGAACTGGATTTGGTTAAAAGGGTCCAGGTAAGTAGGTAATCGGGTCTTGGTGAAAAGGATCCAGGTGAAGAAGCATTAGGATGATACCTAACCCACCCATTGATACCTAGAGCATCTATCCCTTGTTCCCATTGGTGGCACTGGGAGGTGCTGCAGGCGCACCTCCCTCCAGGGAAGCAGAAGCCAGCTGTAGTTGTATCGGCTGCTGCTGCAGCTGTGGCTGTTGCTGCGGTTGTTGCAGTTGTTGCTGCTGAAGCGCAAAGACAGCCTGCAGCTGGCTCATGGCCTGTTGTTGCAGGGCAGACTGCGGCAGGGTCGCCTGCTGCAAGTTCGCCTGGGGTGGGATCGTATGCTTGGCGGGCAGCTGGGAAAGGTTGAGAAGCGATCCAGCGCCTCCTACTCCACTGCTGCCCGCCAGCAGCGCTGCATGCATCATCGCCGCTTGCTGCTGCTGCTGAAACGCAAGCATTAGTGCAGGGGGCCCGCCCCCACCCTGCTGATGATTTGCGTGCAGCAGTGCTGAGGACCCGCCCACACCCTGCTGCATCGCCTGCATCATGGCAGTGATGGCACGGGCGAGGGAGGCATTCGGCACCGACAGCCCCGCGGGAGGCTTTGCGGCCCGGGACCCATCATCAGCAGGCAGCCCTGCAGTGGGAGGGGCGGCCACACTTGTCCTGCCACCACCTGCGACCCGCTGCTGCTGTTGTTGTTGCTGCTGCTGCTGCTGTTGTTGTTGCTGCTGTTGTTGCTGCGGCATCAATTTCGTTGGTGTTGCATGTGACGCGGACGCCTGGGCCGCAATCAAACTTTGCCTCTCCGCCACCTGTCTCGACGCAGTCTCTGCAATCCTCCCGATGATGAAGCTGAACTCTTGCAGAACAACGCACTCCTGGGCTGCCTGGAGGCGCTCTGCATAGGATTGGGGGGGCGTTGTCGCGGCTTCCGATGCAGATTGGCCAGCTTCTGAGGCAGTAGCGTCTGCAATAGCCGCGGATGTCCCTGCTGCCCCAGCAGCCGGCCTCCCGTCCACCACTGCTGCCGCAGCTGGGTCAGCAGAAGAGCTCAGTGCTGCTTCTGCTGCTCCTGCTGTTGCTGTGCCTTCACCGCCTTCCCGATCGATGTCCATTGGGTCGGCCTGATGAACAGGCAGCTCCTCCTCCCGGCGCTCCTCCTTCAGGAAGCGCTCCTCCTCCTCCCCCGCAGCCAGAAACAGAAGCCGGCACATCTCCTCAAGCACACTGGGCCGCACAAGCTCCATAACCACCTGCTCAAAGGGCAGCACCGGTAATACATCAGTGTTGTACATCAATCTGCTGGAGTGCAGGCCCTGGTTATGAGAGACTCTCCCATGAGGCTGAAGCACGGGCCGTAGCAACTTGTGAAACAAAGCACATGCGCAGCCTGGGGTGTGCAGGTGCAGCTGGTGAACATGCTGCTGATGAAGGGGACGCCCACCAAGCAAGGGAGGGAGTGATCTTTTCTAAAGATAGGGAGTGATCTGCCTGCAAGAAAAGGAGTGATCCTCCTGCAAGAAGGGGGAGCTAGTAGCTTGGAGATCGCCTTGCACATAACGGGTACATCAGGCTTTATGAAGACCCAGAAGTGGATTTGTTTGATTGTCTCCAGCATCAAGTCCATTTTGTGATGCTTTCAAGGTCCCAACATCAGGACAAGGATCCACTCAACGAGTGACAAAGCAAGGGAGGAAGCGAGCCTTGCTCTGGAAAGCATGTCACAACATGCCGCCAGAGGATAAGGCGCACACATATTGGAAATACCGCTCCCCTTGTGGAGGTCATGAGGGTTTAAGGAGGGTGTGCAGGCCAGGCTGACTTCCCCTCCTAGCCCGACAGCCTCTCCAGGGCGCATCACCTGCTGCGAATGTGACTGCTGCGGCTGCGGCTGCTGAGGCCCTGCAGACACCGCCATCGACAAGGCTTGTCTTGTCGCGGGCCCCCCTCCCGGCTGCATCGTCTGCTGGAACTGAGAGACGCTGCCACTCCCTCGGTTGCCGCGGCGGGGCGAAGACGCGAGCATGCTGCTCATGGCGCCACTGTGGGTTTGGGCCAGCGGCAGGAGACCCGGCCCCCCAATGACACCCATATCCTGTACGGCCATGACCTGGGCGCGCGCCTCAGAGCCCTGAGAGACCAGGGGGCACTCAGTCATGTTAGGAAGTGACAATCAGAAGTTCAGATAAAAGAAACAGCCGTGTTCCTCGTGCTCACTTACCAGTCATCGCGTTATGCACATAGGCGGCTAGGCCCGCCCCCCTTTGCTAGGACTTTTCTAGCAGCCGTGGCCCCCTGCACCCACATCGTAGTTTTTGCAGTCCAGGCACTTGCACGTCTCTGAGCAGAAGATCCCTGCCTGGAAGCATTCGCAGTACTTCTTGAGGCAGGTGCTCTTCTTGCAGTTGCAACCCTTGGTGTGGCGCGGCGCGTTGCCATCGGCCAG
The DNA here is from genome assembly GCA_037349105.1 of Limnomonas spitsbergensis. NCBI lineage: Eukaryota > Viridiplantae > Chlorophyta > Chlorophyceae > Chlamydomonadales > Limnomonas > Limnomonas spitsbergensis. Next base: position 9,356,296 of record JAYJMM010000041.1, read on the forward strand.
CAGGGCACGGGCAGCTGCAGCTTCAGACTCGCTCCCCTGCGAGTTTATTTCAAGGGTACACGTTTCCGTGCGGTTGAATGTGTCTGCTTACCAGGTTTCGGTTATTGAGGATGAAGCGTGGCGTTGTTCAGCCGGTGCGCGAGTTGGAGGAGGGAGTTTGAGAATGATTGTTTATCTAGATGGAGAGAGAGTATGAAGCGTCATCAGACATCATATGACAATGGGGTTGGGCAGCACCAGACACCTCTCGCTCTTCATGCATCACATAGCCCTCCCTCCTCAGCCAATCAGGCGGTCCATCGCTAATGCTCATGCCTCCCATGGCCCGAGGCGCACATGCACACACCTGTATCTTTGGCCGGAAAGCATTGGGGTTCCTCTCCAGTATGGACTCCACCGCACTCTGCCTCGTGACCTCGTTTTCTCGGTTGTTAAAACAATTGATGCAGTTGCAGGCCTCGCAATACCGCCCAGAGGCAAAGCATTCACAGTACCTATTGCGCAAAACAAATACACACGCACAGTCGCACACACGGGTGCTCCAAGTTAAAGGTGTCTCAATACCATCCAGAGGCAAAGTATGCATAGCAGCTGCTTCCTCAAGCAAAACACACAGAGTAGATGAAAGATCAATATGAAGGTGTGCCAATTGGCATTTAGGGAAAGGCTGCATACCTGCTGTGAGGTTCCTGCAACCCAACGTGGTAGGCTCCCACAAACCAAGCCCAAGACGCCTTAATTTAGGTTTCGCAGTGGCATTCAAAAGTATTACACCAGCTTCATGTTCAGGCACAGGGATGTTAAGGTTCGCGGTCAAGGGTTTGGGATTGAGAGGTCTACCAATTCAACTGTTTTTGGCATCAAACTCAAGGGAGGTTTGGAATTTGAAGGTCTACCAATTCAACTGTTTCTGTCATCAAACTCACAGCTTGAGGCATCGTGAGTTCTTGCAGTTGCACTGCTTCTTCGACGAGTTGCCGCCTGACCGCGGTGGCCCCGTTGGAGCTGGCTTTCTATTGCTGTGCAAGCGAGGGTAGAGAAGGAATGGGAATGTCAGAATGGTGATTGCCGTGCGTGGCCATGTGGCAGAGACAGCACACACGGCACTGTTGCGAGTGGCCAGCTGTCATCCGTGGACATAACCCTTGGGCCAAAGCTCAGCGCACCATAGGCCAGGTCTCAGTGCTGCAGAAGTCAGGCGCCATGTGTTGTTAATGATAGTGCCTAGCCCCAGTTAAAGCCCTACTCCCGTCTGGCCTAGACAAGTTGAAGCAAGCCATCAAGCTGCTGCACATGTGCAATGTGGCCCGCATGAGAGAGTAACGGACATATTGTTGTTGACGCTGTTTTTGTTACAGCGAAAACACTGTGCATGCGTGCCATTTCATTGTGCATACACCCCATGTGACTGCATCTGCCTACTGTACCGTGCGCCCCTCATGAGGGAGAACCTGACCTGTTGTCCGCGCATGCATGCCATGTAACTTCGCATGCAGACCAGACCGCGGCGCATGTGTTCACCTTAGCGGCGAGGTTGGCATCATGTTGCCGGATGATTGGGAGTAATACTGGGCAGCACCCGGAGGGGGAGGCCTGAAGCCACCAGGTACAGTCTGGAACAGGCCCAGCGAGGGCAGCCCAGTGAAAGTGCCAGCTCCAGAGTGTGTCCCCAGGAGAGGAGGCAAGGGCAGCCTGCAAGAATTAAAAGCTGTTCGTCGGAAGGCTCTAGTGCGCTTATCCCTGGAGCGCGACCGTCTTTGCGGTTGAGGCAGGGGGTGCAAGCGCCATGTTATTTATGCGGAATGCTGCAATGTGAATTTCCACTCACTGCTGCTGTCCACCGAGAGTGAGAGCGCCAGGAGCTACATAATTGTGGCATTGCGTTAGAAGGGCGCCAATCATCATTCGAAGCTCCACAACCACCGTTCCCAGGTTTCGCCAGAAGTAGACTAGAGACTATCGCTGATATTGCTGCAAACCATTATTCACTTACTTGGGAAGGAGCCTAACAAATGAGGGGAAGGGCGCTGATCCGACATTCTACTTCATTGCTGATGCACGGCAATCGGATTTGGCATAGGTTGATTCGACTGGCGACAAATCCACATTCTAAGACACAGATTTGTTAAAGGCAGTGCAATGAGTCGCGTCAAATTAGAGGGTGCCTGATCAGGGTGCGCCTTTGGCCGTTCGTAATGTGAATTTACAAACACTACAAAATATTGGGCTTGCCCTGTCATTTGTGGGCGGCAAGGAAGGCCCCAGCAATGTTCGTTCACCTGCCTTCCTCAAAATTAATGATCTTACTATCAGCGACTGTCTCGATACAAATTGATGTCAGACGTGTCGGGTCATCTTCCAAAACTGCACCTATCAGGAACAAGTGTATGACACGATGTGCTCAAGATATCCATTATCCAGCCCTTCAACATGCACTGGTATCCGTGCAAGATGATGAATGGATAACCTGCCGAGCCTATGCTGGTTATTTTTTGGTACCGAAGGCCCACATGATCACATTTTGTCTTCACGTCAGGATTCTTATTCTTCCGGCAACGATTGTACCTATGGCAGGCCGACCTGTGACCGCAAGAGGTCCGATTGGGGCCAAACCTTGAATAGCCAACCGACACAGACCCAAGCAGCATGGCTGGCCACGTCGGGGTCTCCGGCTGGAGGTCGTATGAGGTAGCTGAAATTGCGCTGACTAATGGCCTAAACACGGAAATAGAAGCACTGTCTGAAGCCATGATCAGTCATCATGAACCCATGCATGCCACATTGACTGGCATGCCACCTGAACGAGCCATGCTGCATGGGAGGAGCGATTAGTTGAGGGCATGCATGCATCGGGGGCTTGCTTCCCTGGTAGTCCTGCCCAATATGAAGTAGGGGAAAGGAAAGAAAGAGAGGAACAGTAAGAAGAAATAAAACACTCCTCAATAGGAAAGGCAGTGCGAAGGTTCCTTGTGAGTTGTGACCTTTCCCTGAAGAGTCAAGGCCTGAATAAGGGGAATTGGAGAGGAGAAAGATGTTTTGTTTCTTCTACTCTATGAACTGAAAGAAGGACCGATGATGCCCTTATACATGCCCATGGCGTTACACCTCTGGGCCCTGCCTATATAAAGGTCGGCCACGTCGGCAAACAAAAAGCCAGCTAGGAAAACCAAGGGAGACGGCACAAGAGGAAAGAAGGGAAAGGAATTTCACTTTCCAAACAACAAGGACAACAATGCAAAGGTCATGCAAACAGTTTCCCTGCCCCTGAAGAGACTAAGCCTTCAAAAGGCTCAATGTCGCACCATAAAGCAGTAAACGTGCCAATATGGTAAATACCGTAAACTCCGGTCAGGACACCTTAGAGAGGTGTCCTCTACTCACAAACACGGTACATCACCGTACACTCATGCTCCTTGTACTTCAGACAAGAGTGTGTCAACAAGATAACTGTATCTGGAAGTCCCTAACTGGATATCTCTGCATAGAAGTCTCCGTCTCGTGGGTACCGCCCCTACTACTTTACTACGCGAGGTGCGCTTCAGGTCCGTGGCGGACTTCTTTCCTCACTGCAGTGACGGACGCCTACGGGCAGGCTCAGTGACTACTCACTGGCTGCGAGTGCTCTTCGAGTTAAGCAGCTAGGTGGATATTGTGTATATATAGCAACAGACTTTGGGGGCATAGGCCTTCTGGCCGTCTGGTCGCGATCCAGCTGGGCTATGTTAAGGACACTTACCGCGTAACACGCGGAGAGACGGACGGGACGAGGCTGCGTACTTCTTCTTCTGCAGAGTCTCGGTTCTCTTACTGGGGTACTTGTCTCCAGCTAGATCAGCGGTGGCTGAGCTAGGCTTGACTCGAGTTAAGGTACTGACTTATATGGAAGCTGCTGGTCTCAAAGACTGCCGGTGCTTGTTACAAATAGAGGTCTGTCCTTTAGAAAGGGACGAAGTAACTAGCCAAGGCAATTGCCGGGATACAGGGACCCGGCAGGCCCAGTTCAGAGTACGGTAGAACCTGTCAAACTAATCCTGCGTAAGCGGGTTTCTAGGTCTCAGCTCAAATCCGGAGACTCCGCAGATAAGCTGCGGAGGCTCCGCGGCCGCTAACTGCGGTCTAAACGGTTCTGTCACGTATACGGTAATATACTGTGACAGCTGTCGCACCATAAAGCAGTAAACGTGCCAATATGGTAAATACCGTAAACTCCGGTCAGGACACCTTAGAGAGGTGTCCTCTACTCACAAACACGGTACATCACCGTACACTCATGCTCCTTGTACTTCAGACAAGAGTGTGTCAACAAGATAACTGTATCTGGAAGTCCCTAACTGGATATCTCTGCATAGAAGTCTCCGTCTCGTGGGTACCGCCCCTACTACTTTACTCGCCCCCCGCTCCCCAGCGTTAAGCCCTCCAGGCATGCGCGGGGAGCCGGAAAAAGGGGTGGTACTGAAATAAACTTCTGGAAAAATATGTACGTAGAAGCTCAAATCATCATCTGCAAATATGCCTGGTTCAGGCCTTCTACAATTCTGCTTGGTTCCGGCATTCTACGAATCTGCCTGGTTCAGGCCTTCTACGAATCTGCCTGGTTCAGGCATTCTGCAATCAGGAAAATAAAAAAATCAACCGAGTTTCAGCTGAAGCGCAATGCGCAGAACCCTACAAACTCAAGCTGTTCAGCCCACTACTGGCTAGCAAACAGTGAAATTTCAAAGTTATCAGGTCAAGCTAAGAACAACCGCTGCTCTCGCCCCACTGCGCCATAGCCGCCTGGTCTTTAAAGGCCACAGAAAATGTGCGCCGTAGCAGCGTGATCTGCCCCCTGCTGTGCTAGAATTGCTCGAGTTGACTAATTCTCCTCGCTCATCATTTTCATAACTTATGTACTACTGTAGCCTTGCTGCCACGGTATTTGAGAAACAAATTTTCATTAAGCTGCCGTAACTCTACTCCTGCATCTTCCGTTTTCGGTCCGCTGGCTGCCGGCTCGCTGCCTACTGGGTACTAGGACAAGCCGCACTGCGTCTGCATTTCTGCTCTGTAGGTGCCTGCCCGCTCCTTGCCAGCTACGGCGTGGGTGACGTCACGTGCTCAGCGGCCCTGCCGCTCCGGGCTTCAGGTCCCGGTAAAATCCTCAAGGGCTGACTCCTCTTCCTCCCTTGCTGCTTCTTTGGCCACCTTGGCCCTTCTTGTAACTGCTCTCGGGGTGACATTGGCCTCTCCCCGGCCAGTGGTGTACGAGATGTCATACAACCCGTTCGCCATTGGTCTTGCGATGCCCCGCTCCATTTGCCTTGTTGCTGGGTTGGTGGCCATGACTTCCACCTCAGGCCTGTCCATGACGTCGGCCTCCTGGGCTGTCCTGGCAGCCGCTCTGGCCGCTGGGCTCGGTCGCCCCTGGACCTGTAAACTGCGCTCCTCTGTGGGGGGCCCTGCTACTGCAGCGGGCCCAGCTCCCTTGTCTTCCGGCGTGCAGTGTGGGCACAACCACTCGCCCTCAGGCACCTCCTCGAGTACTGGTACCAAGCAGTCCATGTGCCAACCTGTATTGCAGGCATCACACAAAAGCATCACCTCTCCGCGATCGGGCAGCTGGCACACCTCGCATGACAGGCTGTTATTGGGTCTGGTTCCACTGAAATCAACCACTCCCCTGAGGTTGGGCAAGTGGCATGGAGAACAATTGACTGCATTCTCTGTAACTGTGAGGCCATCTGCCCCTTCCAGCACCAAAGTTCCCGTCGCCCCCAGTGTTTTTACCCTGAGGATCTCAGGCCTGGCCTTGGGATCGAGGCTGCGTCGCTCTGACGAATACTTCACATACACGTAATCTCCCTCTGCAAAACGCCTGACCTGGGGGACATACCCTCCCCCACGAATGCGTGCATATCGCAGCTTGTCGCGGTGCTGCGCAATTTTTAGATGCTCACCCGCGACTGGCAGTGCCTCTTTGATCCTGGCCACTCTGGCCAAAAGCAGGTCTGCTGCCTCCTCTGCCGTTGCCACCTTGGCTGTGCTCCAGAGGTCCGCTCCCACTCTGGAGGGGAAGGTAGGTCTCTGTCCAAACAGCACCTCGTACGGTGCCATGCGCGTGGCCTGCTGCGGCGAGCATCGGAAGCCAAGGGCTACCCAGGGCACCATCTTGTCCCAGGACTCGTCGCTGCTGCCCTCCTCGCAGCACTTGCGCAGGCCTGCCTTGAGGGTCTGGACAGCCCTCTCCGAAAGCCCGTCTGCCTGGGGGTGGTTGGCAGAAGTGGTGCGATGGTCAATGAAGCAGTCCAACAACATGTCCTGAAATTCACCCTGGAACTCTGTTCCCTGGTCTGTCACCACCTCTGCGCATCCCCCGAATCGTGCAACAACATTTTGAAAGAATGCCAAGGCCGTCACATCAGACGCCTTGCTTGGAATGGGGATCAACTCCACCCATTTGGAGTAATGCTCTACACACACCATCACAAACCGATTTCCCCTGGAAGTGGTCGTGAATGGACCACACAGGTCCACTCCCCACCGGAAAAACAACCCCTCAATGGGTAGCGGGTGCAGGTTGGGCTGTATGTGATTGAACGTGGATGCCCTGGCCCTGTCACACACACCGCATTCCTGCACCGCCTTCTTGACTGCTGCTCGAAGCCCCCGCCAACAATGCTGCTGCATGACCATGAAAGCCGTGCGGTGGCTGCCGAAATGGCCCGTACCTGCATGCGCTGTCTGGATCACTGCTAGCCTGTCTTCTGGCCTGGGCACCACACAACGTCTACCATCAGGCATGAGTCTCATCAGGACTCCTCCCCTCTCTGATTCCCACTGGAATGGCGCTGCTCTGCGCTGTATTCTAGTCTGTTCTCCTAGCTCTGTTCCCTGGACATAAGTCTTTTCACGGAGAAACCTCAAGACGGGCTCATCTGCCCACACATCAACCCTAGCCGACGGTCCTGCAGGACAACCTGGCTGGTCCTTCTCACTCTCTATTTCCCTGGTTACTCTGATTGCAACATCAACTTGTGCCTCAGACGCGTTCCCACCTGGTTCCTGTGCCGCGTCGGCCCAGTCTGCCGCGGCCGATTCTCCCAGGCACTGTCTGTATGACGCGGCCGCTTCCCCGCTGCCAGAGCACGCGTTTCCTGCAGTAGCAAGGGCATAGTGGCTGGACATTAAAGTCGCCCCCAGCACTGGGTCCCTGTCCTGGCCTGGCAGCTTTGCCCTGCGCGTCAATTCTGCTGGCATGATCTTAGCACACTCGAGTGCCACATTGAGCCATGCACTGAGTGCCCATGAATCCATGCACCTGCCCAAGGCTGCCCGTCTGGCTGCCTCTGGGAAGTCTGGGCGCGGCAATGTGGACCCCACAGCGTACCCCATGGCGCGCTCACGCTCGTTTGCGTTGGGCTCCTGCAAGTCCCCCATGGGCCTGTACACCATCCCATTTTGCCCGTTCCGGAAAGCATATGATGAGGGCGTGGCCATCAAACACGGCAGCACCTTCCTGGGTTGCCCTGTGACATTGATGCGGTACCCCCCATTGTCCGGACATGATACTACCTGGGCCTTGCTGCCCTTGTCCAGAATGTCGTCTACAATCCCCTCGTGGGGTCTGGTCGACGCACGAATCACAAATTCAATATCTGCTGCGGGGGCAATATTCCCCCAATAGTTGCGGGTGCGGTGGGCGTAAGACCCCACCTGCGCTGCGTCAAACAACGCCGGTGTCCCTAGAATCCTGCACACTTCCTGAAAAGCCTCAACACTGGCCTTCTCACTCTTCTGATTCAATTGCATTGCTACATTCTCAATCAGGTACGCTGGCGGCCTAGGTCCCTGCAGGAACTGCAGAGTACCCAACAGCTTGACTAACGGGAAGAAAGACTTGCTTCTCTCTCCCGCGAGCCCCCGCCCCTTGCCAGCTGACGAAAGGTCCTGGCACTCCCAGCCTGCTACCATGAACCACTGGCGCCCCTCCTGGGCACCCGCCTCCTTGAGGTGTTCTGCCGTAATGGCATACACATCTTGCGGCAACGCTCTGAAAGCCTTATCAAACGCTCTGACCGGAAGCAACTGGGGGAATCTCTTGTGCAACTGCAACAGGCGACCCCCTGCGATCTCTCTGACTTCCTCACTGATATCTGCATACAAGTACTGCACTACTGGGATACCTGCCCTGAGTACCATTTCCAGCCCTGAGCACATACCTCCAAAAGGCTCGAAGAGGACGACTCCTTCGGTCTCCATGGCCCGCACAGCCCCACTTGACAGGCAAGCTGTATCCAGGCCTGCAAGGGAATGAGGGGGCGTCACCCGAGGCAAGTCAGCAAGAACATCACTGATCATCGTCCTGGATCGCTCCCTGTTGCTGAACGCCTGCTCTGCTGTACTGACAGGCTGCGCCTGTTCATCATCGTCAGTGGCGGCAGAGGATATCTCCTGCCCCACCGGTGCTGTCACGCAAGCTGCCTCTGCAGCTCGCAACATCTGTACTCTCCTTCTGCCCTCCTGCGCCATGCGCACTATCTGGTCAGCATGCCACTGGTTCACTCTGCCCAACCCTGTGAGCAAAGCTACTTGCTTCCCACTTGCCTCCTCCCTGGCTGCTGGCTCGGGCGCGACTGTATCAAGCCTGGCCCCTGTGCGGTCAGCTGAGGATGGGAGGGGGGATCTGGACGGGATGTCTGCATTCTGGTGGCATGCTCCTGAGCGGTGGACAATGGTAATGTCTAGCTCTTGAAGCATGAGAGCCCACCTAGCGTGCTGGCCTACCAACGTCTGGTTGTCCATGAGGTAAGTGAGCGGCTCATGGTCAGTGATGAGATGCACCTTGCACCCAAACAGCATGTGGCGGTATGTGCGTGCTGCATACACTGCGGCCAGCATCTCCCCCTGGAACGAGGAATAGTTCCTCTCGCTCTTGTTCAGGGATCTGGATGTGCATGCCACCATATACTCCCGCCCGCTGTCATCACACTGCCCTAGCACTGCGCCTATGCCTTGCTTAGAGAAATCTGTGTACAATAAGAACGGCCTTGGCGGCCCCTTGCCGTCTGGTCCTGTCCCACTGTAATCTGGTCTGCGCAGGACTCTCCCGCCCTCGCACATCTCTGTCTTAATCAACTGGAACGCCTGCGACTGCTCTGGCCCCCACACAAACGGGACCCCCTGGACCAGCAATGCGTTGATGCATGCTGCCTTTTTCGAGAAGTCCGGGACGTAGCACCGGTAGAAATTCAAGAATCCCATGACCTCCTGAATGTTTTTCACCGATGCGGGCTCTGGCAGCGCCATAACTGCTGCTATCTTAGCAGCGTGCGGCGTGAGCCCCTGGGCCGACACATTGTGACCCAGGTACTCTACTGTTGCACACCCAAACAGGGACTTGTCGGGGTGCGCCCTTAATCCTACACTGTGGAGCATGTCCAACATCAGCTCCACATGCCTGATGTGTTCTGCCGGTGTGTCACTGTACACTAGCAAATCGTCAATGAATGCTACGCAGAACGCACTCAGGCCTGCCCTGGCAATCTCTTCTTCCATCATACGCTGAAAGAAAGGAGGCCCGTTGCGCAGACCGAAATTGAGCTTTGTGTACATCCACAGCTCAGGTCCCATCCAGAAAGCTGTCTTAGGCTGGTCCTCGACCTTTATAGGGATCTGCATGAACCCCGACCGGAGATCAACCTTGCTGAATATCTTGGCAGTGCCCAGGTTCTGAAAAATAGTCTCCATCCTGGGGATGGCAAATTCCTGCTTGGCTGTACGCAGGTTTAACCTGCGCATATCGTGCGCTATTCGATGGTCTGTCCACTCCCCAGTTTCAGCACTCTTTTTGGCTGCTACTACTGAGTTGGCTGCAAACTTGATAGGCCCCCCCTGGGGCACCTTGACTATGATGCCTGCCTCAATCATCGGCTGACACTTTTCCTTAAAAATTGCTGCTTTAGGCGGTGGCATATCCCTGGACTTCTGAAAGCACGAACTGACCTCGTCTTCTAAAGCCAGTGTAAACTCACCCTGCGTGCCGCAGTAGCCTGGTAGATCCTCCATGGAGTAAGCGAATGCTCCTTGGCGATCCCTGAGGCTCTGCTCCAGGCTCTCCTGCTGCTCCGCAGTGAAGTCGGGGTGCCTGCCCAGCAGCCATCCCTCCTTGGTCTTGACGTACTCTGCAGGTGGCTCCACTACTCCCCCCGGCTGGAACATGTCGATCACCACAGCCGCCTGCGGGTCGTCCTCCGCGGGCAGCTCCTCCTCGCCAGTGGTGTTGCCGTTGTGCCATCTCTCCTGCTGGCTGCATGCGCCCCTCCCGCCGGTGTCCCTCATGGAGCTGACAGCCGGTGGGCGCAACCATCCAGACGACAGCTTTGCTGCTGCCTCCCTGCCAGAAACAAAAGCACCTTGGCCTGCTGTAAATCCTCCTCCTCGCACTCCCTGCCCGGTAGCTCGCGCCCCCGGCACACACACCGACAGCAGAAGCCACACCAGTATCAGCTGGAGCGCCCCCGTAAGGATCCCTTTAATTGCTGTACAGGTGAGGAGTCCTCTGCACGCTGTCGTCTTCCTCATGGGTTGCTGCGGTAACTGTTCTGCGGGCTGAACGCCTGGCTCTGCAATCTGCGCTGGCGGCTGCTGTCCTCTGGCCCACGTGATCTCCAGGTCTACCTGGCTGACCCTGAGTGGCAGGGCTGGGCAGTCCAATCCTGGTCTGCTGCCTCGGTTCCTGTCCGCGGCCGCCCTCTGCGCCTTTCCTGCGCGTCTCCTGGCCTTCTTAGACTTCTTTCCTTGCAACTTGGCAGTGTCAGCCCAAATTGCACTGGCCCTTTCTGGCCCTGCTCCTGGGATCTGTCTTGTGCTGCACTGTGCCATTCTCTCCTGCCTGTGGTTGGCGCGCTGCACAGCCTTACTGCTGCCTGCACCCGCGAGCTCATCCTGCCCACAGCCCCGTCGTATGGTGTCCTGCGCGCCGGCAACCCTGCTGGCGAGGTCCTCGCCCCTGCCGGTTTGGGCTTGTCTGCTGCGGCTGTCCGCCGGCTGTTGGGTGTCCGCTCCTTCTGCCCTCCCCGTGTAGAGGGCTGATACTCTCTCCGTCAGCTCCTCCCGTAGCTCCCTGACCGCCCTGCTGTAACCTCCCATCCTGGGGTCCGGATCGGGCTGTGGTAGCATTTTAAGTCGAAACAGCAGGCTAGCCTCCTGGCCCGCCTCTTGCTGCCCCATTTCCTGCCTTCGTAGCACGTCCAGCTGATCGACAAAGTTCCTGAGCACTGCAACCCAGCGTCCCGTGCTGTACGCCGCTGGGTCACCCCAAGGCCCCTGTGCCGCTGTCTGTGCTGGCTGGCTGATCTGGGGATATCCCGGGCGCCCGTTGCTCTTCTTGTCTGCTGCTGCCCCCTCGGGCCTGCGAGTGTGCTGGTCTGCTGCCTGCTGAAGGCTGATCCCCGCTGTGACCTGGTTTGCCTCTTCCTCCAGTGTGATTCCGTTACCAAGCTCTATAGCGGCCCTCCTGCTTCTGCGCTCTTTCATTGCTGCCTGCTCCTGAAAGATGCCGCGCATCCACGCGCGCCTCAGCTGTGGCAGCTCTCCCACCATGCCGTACCTTGGACTTCCTGGTCCTGGGCCGCTGTCTGCTGGCACGTAGTTGCCCTCTGCATCCCGAGCCTCTGCTCTGGTGACGCTATCCTGGTCCGAGGGCCTGGCTCCTGCCTCGTGCCACTCCTCATCTGACTCGGTGATCTCAACCAGTGGTGGTGGGCCCTCTGAAACGTTGTCGCTGAGCTCTGGGATCCTGCTGTCTGAGTCCTCCGTGGGCGATGTGCCGACACTGTCCAGGGGCGCCTGGGGCTCTGCCCGTCCCCTAGGCTCAGCCTCCAGTGCTGATACCCCCAAGTCGTCCACATACTCCAGCAGCTCCCATGAGGCTGCTGCCGCCCCAAATGTTACAAATGCCACCTGGGTCCATTCCGGCTCCTCATCCTGGACAGGGCCGTCGGTGGCTGCCGCTGGCTCCTCTGCATCGGCGCCTCGCCTGCCCACCGGCCCATGCCCCCTACTCGGCTGGTTCCTCAAGTCCTCCAACTCCTCCTCGATGCCTACTTCCCCTGCTCCTCTGAACAGAGGGTGCAGCGTGCGCACCCCTGCTGGGTGCGCTTGTCTCCACAACTGCGTCGTTATGACGTCAGCCTGCCAATAGGGCAGCACGCTGCTGGCCCTGTTGTCGTGCCACGCCCTCCGCTCCTGACGCACCCACTGGTGCACATATGCTGCCAGGCGTTCTACTGCGAACGGCGAGCTCGCCAGCTCTTCCTCTCCTTCCCACATGGCTCCTGATGCTGGCGACTGCTGGGGTCCGTAAGGCCATGTTGGACAGGCTGTTACCTCTGTAGGCGCCCACTGATCCTCTACGCCCCACACATGCCGCATGGCCGCTGATCGCTGTCCTGGGAGCAGGACCCTCTGCAGCGCCATTAGCATGAGCGTCCACACTGTCGGGTCTGCTCCCCTAGCGTAGGTATAGGCATGGAACTCCGCCTCGTCTACTGACGCGCACTTAGTGACTGCCACGTCCTGCTGGTGCCTTGCAAACAGGTAGACGGGCATATCATCGTGAGTCGCGTGCATGTGGATCCATGCCGATGAAACGGGCAACTCCTCATCAGCCATCTCCTCATAGTAGTAAGTTACTAGCTGCTGGACTGGAATGGCTGCCCTGGCGTCCCCTGGCGCTGGCCCCCACGGCACTGCTTGTCCTGCGACCGTCCTGGGGATGACGATGGACGCCTCTATGGTCGCCTCACACCGCCCTGGCCTGCCTGGGTGACACAGCCCTGCCCTCACTGGGGCCTGCTCTGTTGTTTCCACAAATCTCTCGAACTCGCCCATGGCTTGGACTGGCACATAAAATGCGCGGTCTCTGAGGGCTGGGTGCCCCATCAGCTCACGGACACAATCCATCGCCCACGGTGTGCGCATGAATCCTGGCTGCGCGCATTGCCACATCCCCTCGGCTGGCGCAATGTCTGGCATGTCCGGGTGCGCCCAGCATGCTGCATCCACCGCTGTGATGCCTGCTGCAATGGCGAGACTCACCATCTCGCTAACGCAGTGTGCATAGATGGGGTGCCGCGACCATCCCCTCTGCATGTAATCTGCTATATTTGTGCTGGGCAGGATGTATCCTTTGAGCGCAGCGCCCAGCATGACAGCTGTCACTGCGTCCCACGGGAAAATCATCCTGGCAACTGCCTGCATGGCTGCTGCCCTGTCAACACATGTCTGCTCTCCGCCGTCCAGGAGCCTATGGTTCTGCAACCGACATGGCCCGTCCCTGCACTCCCCTGGCATAGTCAGCATGGCCCCGGAGGTGGACGCCTCTGGCATCTCTTCCCCCAGGCGGAAGTACTGCACAAAGGGCTCGCCTGCTGGCAGCGACTGCGGGAACGGCTGTATGTAGATGCGTTCTCTGCTGTAGGACCTGTCTCTGCTGAAGGACTGGTCAAGCTGCCTGTCCTCGCCCCTTGCGTCAGACCTCCCTTCCCTCTCGCTGCCGTGCTGTGTCTCTCCGTCCTCGTCGATTCCTCCCCAAGCATTGCACCGAGAGCTGGTGCCTTTATGGGTCCTAACGGGCCCCGCCCGAGCGTCCAGCTGGCTCCCTGCTGCGGTCCCTCTGGCCGCTGGGAGTCGCGACCCCGCTCTGTGTGGCTCCTCTGTCTCGGCGGCTGCTCCCGCTACCCCTCTGCCTGTGTCTTGATTGCCCTCCGGGGTACCTGGACATAACACGCCAAACTCTCTTTCATGCAAGGGCGAGGGTTCCTGAGGCTCATATCTGCCTGCTGAAAGGTTGGATCCTGAATCGGTATCCCACCCGTCTACGTCGTGCTGGGGTACTGCCTCCCGCTCGCGTCTCTCAAACTCATCCCACTGCTCATCATACTTGTCCCATTCCCTGTCTAGGAACCTCTGCATCAGATTTGGCCATCCTACACACGGAGCTGGGCACCCCCTCCTCTGGAGATCCTTCAAGAACTCCAACGCATGTGCTACGGATCTGGCCGACCCTGCAGGCATAGTCCCATAATGGTTCATGGCTAACGCCTCTACAGCCATCGCCCAGTGGTTTACCTGACTGGCTACCTGCCCTTCTGGCACCCTCTGAGGGGCCACCTGAACTGGTCCTGCCTGACTGACCTCAGCCTGGTAGGCATCTCTGTCCTGGCTAATTTCCATGTGGCCTGTCATGAAGCACGTGTGGCCTCCTGTCCCCTCCCACCTTGGTTGCTCGCCCTCCGGTGGTTCCTGTCGCGCTGGCGGTTCTGGCCACGCGCTGGGGCCTGCTGCCCCCTGCTGGAAGTCCCTTGCACTGGGAGTTCCCATGGCAGTATCGAAGGTCCTGCGCCTGCTCTCCATGGGCATCCCCTGGCCCCTGCCTGGGCCCCAGGTTCCATAGCCCCGCGCTGGGCCTGCAGGTGCCCCTGGCCTGTCGCCTGTCAGCCCGGCCTGCTCCGGGTTGGTGCACTCGTTGGCAAAGTGCCCCGGCTGATTGCACTTGAAGCACAATCCACCATGGCGCGGTCCCAGGTGACGCCTAGGCTCTGCCGCCCCGCTGCCCTCTGCCAGGGTTCTGTTTGTCGGCCCGGGGCCTGGGCCTCTCTGGTGCTCCTGCCCCTGCCTGTAAGGCCTGGCAACCTCAGCATGGTGCCGTTCCCTGGATCTGCCCCTGGGCTGGTCCCTGCATGGTGACCGCTGTCTGCGGTCCCTGCTCCTTTCCTCGCTGTTGCTGCGCCTCCCTGCGCCCTGCCGCTGGGTCCTGGCTGCCGGCGTTGGCACCGCCCCTTGGCGCTCCTCACTGATGGCCCTTTGCGCGCTTCTGCTGCGCCGTCGTAGCCTTCTGTCCCCTGAGCCGCTCTCGTCGCTGCTAGAAGGACTGCGCTTCTTCGGCTCCTCCATGCCGGAATGCTCGCTGTCCACGTCTCGTAGCGGGGACGGGGTCGCCAACATTGCCCTGACGCACCCCGCCAACTCCGGGTCTGTTTCAAATGGGAGTGGCTGCCCGTGGTTTGGCGGCCCCCCCAAGTGTTGTAGTCCCAGGGCCTCCTGCAGCCCGGTCAGCTCCTCTGCCCGCAGGATGTACTCTCGCTGGACCGTTGTCATGACCTGCTGACCATCCGTGATGACCTTCCACCCGGCCAGCTGGCCTTTCAGGTAATCCACAAATTCCGCTGACTGCTTCCACATTTGCCGCTCTCTCCATGTTAGAGCCTTTTTCAGCCCGTTGACTTGCCCTGCCAGCCTGTTGATTTGCCTGTCTTGTGGGCTGGTCCCTGGCTCTGGAACCTTCTCTACGCTGCAATCTTCCTCCTCCTCTGCTTCCTGCGCCTCATCTTCGCTGTTGCTGGCTGATTGCGCGGGGGCCCTTGCCGCCCCTGGCTTTCCTTGCCCCTGCTGCTGTTGCGCCTGCCTACCCTTGCCGTTGCTGGCCTGCTGCACTCTAGGCCCTGCCACCTGCGGTTGCTTTTGCAGCTGCTGCTGTTGCTGCTGCTGCTCTCCCCTGCTGCGCGTTGAAGTTGCCTGTGCAGCTCTATCGGCTGCAGCTGTGCCGTATCCCCTCCTCTGCGCTGCAGGCGGCCCTGCCTGCACCGCAAGCGCTGTTTCGGGTGTCCGCGGAAAGTCCTGAATCCTCCTCTCACACTCCTCCACCGCGTGCTTGTCTGGTTTTCCGCACAAGGCGCACGGGTAGGCGGGGCATGCTGGCATGAAGTCCCTGACCGCCCTCTTCTCAACGTCAGAGAGTTCCGCGGCTCTGCGCGCTCTTGCCATTTCCTCTGCGGTTGGTGTGGCGGTCTCTTCCACTGCTGCTTCGACTGGCACCAGCCTGCGCCTTTGTAGCCTGGGGTTTGGCTCGCTGCTGGGTCCTGCGCCCTGTTCGGCCCTCATAGCGGTACCTGCGCGTGTGGCCATGGAATGCTGTAAGAGCGGTTCGTGCTCTGTTTCAACTGTTGCAGCTGGCCACCCCTCTCTTTCTGCGAATCCACACTGAATTCCTGCCCATGCCACTGCTGCTGCCTGGTACCCCCCTGCCGGAGATGCCCGCAGTAGTGGCAGCGTAAGGTCCTTGACCCCTTGCACTCTCTGTGGGCCCTCTCTGGGCCGTAAGGTCAGCCTTCCTGCTGCCTCTAAGACCCCGTTATACTTGAGGAACTCTGGGTTCCCTACCAAGTGCTCATATGCATCCGGTGGTGTCTTAACGACCCTGACCACCGTGGGCTCCATAATGGCATTGGGCCCTCCGTATCCATACACCACATAAATGAACAGTACTCCATACAGATCTGCCCCTGCATTGTCTGTGGTACGAATCTTCTCGTCTGTACGCACCAGCTCCGCCCCCATGGCAACTAATTGCTCTGCAATATTGACAGTGATGACATGGCACGTGCATGCGGAGTCCATGAGTGCTTTCTGAGCCACCAGGACCTTCCCATTGACCATAAGTCCCACACACTGCTCCAGGTTGCTTCTGTCATTTTTGAAATACTGCAGCTTGGGTGCAGCCGTCACCGTTCTACCCTCTGGCCAGGTGTTACTAGTCTCACCCCTGTGGCCGGTGTTGTCTCCTCCCATGGGCATCGTGGTGAACGACAGCGCTGAGAGCCGCTCGTTCAACTTGAACACCTGTAGGCGGATGTCAGACATATCGTCAGCTAGTTTACTCAATACCAGCCTCTTTGCTCCCTTCCTGGAGGGTTGTACCGTGAATCCTGGTACTGGTTCCTCCTCCTGCAAAGGTTCTGGCAAAAACGACTTAGGACGGGCGTTATGAACTGCCTGCTTGAAACCTGCAGGCTTGGGTACCAGCCCAACCTGCGTCATGAGTGCTACGGACTCGCTGAGCATCTCTGCCATGGTCTGGTGCCATCCCTCTGGCTCAGCCTGCCCCGTTGCATTGCTGAGATGCGACACGTGGGCTGCCTGCTGCGCCTGACCTCCCTGGCCAGGCCCAGGCCTAGGATACTGTCTGTTGTTCTGATTCCTGTCATACGGCCTGCCTGCCGCCTGTCCCTGCTGCGGCCTTGGCGGCAGGGGATACTGCTGTTGCTGCGGATACTGCTGTTGCTGCGGATACTGCTGTTGCGGCTGTCTGGCCGGTCCAGGTGTGATGTCTGTAACCAGGGGCATAGGTCTGCGCTCATCCCTGGCCCTGGGCGCCCTGCAATCCCTGGCTAGGTGCGACGTACTACCGCACTGGTAGCATGCCTTGGCTGCGCTTGAGCCACCCTCAGCGTTGTAATTTGCCGCCCCTGCTTGGTCCACCCAGGTAACTCCTCTGGGTTTACCATCCATCCGCGCCTGTGGTACTGCTGCTGAGCCTGTGGGGTGCACAATTCCATCAAGGCGTGTTCGCATCTCCCACTGTCCTGCTCTCTCTCTCCTGCCCCTGTTGGGCTGTGCCTCTCCCTGGCCAGGCCCGCTGTTGGTTATCTGCCTGAAGCCGGTACCTCCCAGGTCACCCATTTCCAGGGCAAACCTCTCCCACAGCACCACCTGCTGCGTGAGTACTGCGATTTGGTCTTCATCGCTCATGCTGAGATACCCTGGCACCGTCATAACGAACTTGCTCAGCTTGGCTCTAGCAACCGCTGGGAGTCCGTCATGGAACATGCGCGAGACCGAGTGGCTTCTGCCGAAGTGATCTACTGCATCCCTTGAGATCTGCAGCAACTCTGCCGTTGTCAGTACTCTGTGAGCAAATGCTTCCACCGTCTCCTCTGGCTTGACGTCCGGGTCTAGAGTAGTTTTTACTCCTAGCCTGAGGTTGGTGATGGCCGTCCTCTCCTCTGAAGTTGGCTTTCCCACCTCCTCCTGGACCACCCTGATCCACAACGTGAGTAGCGAAGCTTCGCAACCCTGCTGCTCCGCTGGGGCTATCCACTGCTGTCCGATCCGCTCCACCTCTCTGGCAATTCTGTTTCCTGCGTGGGGCGCTGCCCTGATGGCTGCCATCAGCGGCCTCATGCTGGCAGGCTTGCTGTCCCACAGCTTGACCAGCGACTTGATCAGCAACGTCATAGCTGACGGCGACTGGCATGATCCAGCTATTTCACCTGCCACCACGGCCAATGCTGGTTGGTCATCTGACATTGCCAACCTGTTGTGCGATCCCCAGTACCCACACGCCTGGCAATACTTTCTGGCTGCAACCGCTCCTGGGTGTGACATATCCAGGACTGGTACGTTGCCTTGGATGGCTGGGATCTTGGCTACCTTGGCTACCCCTGCCAGCTGCAATACCATCTGTTGCTGCAGCTGCAGGTTCACCCTCGCCTGCTCCCGATCGAGCCTTTTCATTTCCTGGTCGCTGGACTCCTGTCTGGCTCCCGGCCTGCGTCTGTCCGCTCCCCCTGGTCCCGAATCTACTGACCCTGACCGCGACCTAGGTCCTCCACTGCCGCCCCTCGATGGGCTGCGGCCTGAATGATACCTGTCATGTCTGTTATAATCCTCATCATGATCGTGAGCGTCTCGTGATGGCTGTCTGCCCGCTCTGCCTGCCGAGCCTCTACTTCCTTCGGGTGGCGGTCGTTCTGGTTCGCTTCTGCTTGGTCTGCTGTCAGATCCAGGTCTCCAAGGCTGTGCTCTACCGGGCTCTGCCTGTCCCCTGGGCAGCTCCTGGTCTTGCCATTCCTGCCGCACACCTCTGCTGCGTTCCGCTGGTCCCCTTAATTGCTCCTGGCTCTGCTGGCTTGGCTGTTCCCTGCCCTCTGCCTGTCCTCTGGGCGGCTCTTGGCTATGCTGGTGAGGTTGTTCCCTGGAGTATGCCTGCCCCCTGGGCGGCTCCCGGCTCTGCCGACCTGGCTGCGTCCCGCCTGTGTAATTCCTGGCGTAGGAATCAGACTGTGTTTCCTCTTTGGCCTCCTGTATTTTTGGGCCACTGCTCTGTGCGCTGCCTGCAGGCTCATTCCTCCTAGCTCCTCTTGCCGCGCCTGGCTGCCTGTTCCTCAGGAATTCCTTGATGTAATCCACCTGGGTTTCCTGGTATGCGTTCTCTTTGTCCTCGACTATGCGCAGCAACTCATAAGACTCTTGCCTGCTTGCTCTGCGTGTCGCTGTGCTTTGCTCTGCCATTCTGGCAAGTGATTGGCTAGTCAATTCCGCCCTTTCGCTGGCGGCTGGACTGCTGGCTCTGGGTGCTTCCCTGCCCCTTGGCCGTCCTCTGAGGCTGGGCTCGCTGCTGACCTCGAAGGCTGCAGATCTGAGTGTTGGTGTTGGCGCGGCTCCTGCCTGCTGCTGCCACCTTTGCACCTCCCTGATCCCCTCAGGCCGCTGCACCCCTGTTTCAAATCCTTCCCACACCTGGTCCTCCTCATCCTCTGGTTCTGACCCAGGTTCCTCCTGGTCTCCTGTGACCTCTTTGCACCATTCGTCTGCGAAGGCTTTAACAGCCCTGGCTGCTTCGTGTCCCGTCCTTCCCTTGGATACCTGTCCAAGGGCGGCTAACAGTAGCGCCCTGTCCAGACCTGTGTGGGGGATACCCAACATGGCCTTTGTTGCCCATCCCCGCAGATGATGGGCCTTGAACTCCTCAATGGCTGTGACCTGGTCCTGGAAATGCAAGAACGTCCTGGAGCACACTTGCTTCCACAGGTCTGTTGCCCACTGCACAATTCCTGCCCAACCGATCGGCCCTTCTACCTCCTCATTTCCGCACGCGACTCCCCCGGTCTCCGAGCGCTCTGGCTCTCTCTGCCTCTGGCTGCCAGATCCCTCCTTGGACGTCTGCGCAGGTCTGTTCACGCTGGGTGGAAAACTGGACAGCGGTGTGCCGAAGACTGTGGATCCAGCTCCTCTTCTAACCAGTGCCTTGCGCGGCTGCAGCTGCTGCACGGGACGCAGTTCTGCTGTAGTCTGCTGCCCCTGCTTTTCCTGAACTGGGTCTGGCTGTTCTTCCTCGGATAGATCAGCCCAAGGCTTCCCTACCGGCTCAGCTGGTTTCTCCCTGTCCTTGCCTGCCTGCGAGCTCTGTCTGCCTGCTGCTGGCTGTGGCTCATCTTCCTCGTGTTTGACCTCTGCAGGCACAACCCTGGCCCCATCTCCCTCCGTCTTTATTCGAGGTTTGACTTCGCAGGTTTTATGCCAGCCTGCAAACTTGTCTGAAGCTGCGGCTACTTCTGCCCTTAGACCCGATTGGCTGGGATCTTTTTCAACCTGCTGTGTAACACTTGCCACCCTGGGCAGGCTCTGCTGCGGCTCGGCCTCAGGTGCACTGCTCTGTCGCGTGTCACAGCTCTGGGATGCTTCCGTTGCTTGATCCAAGATCAACTCTGGGGTTCCCGCTTGAGTCTGCCCCTGCTCGAAATTCAGACAGCTGTCGGAACCAGCGGGCAACGGACCCCCTCGACCAATGCCTTTTCGTGTTACTAGTACTGCACCATCTGCTTGCGCCCCTGCCCCTCTGGGTGGTACACGGTCTGGCTCACGTACCCTGCACTCCTCTGCAGGCGGTTCTACTGGCTCTGACAGCTTTTCCGCTATCAACAGGGCCTCTGCCACAATCTCAGCACTAGCATTTTTTAGGTCTATTCCCGGCTCCAGCCCCCTCAGACGCCCACTCCTCCGTTGGACGTCAGGGTGCTGGTGCCTATCGGGGTTTAGATCTATGCCTGTCATCTCTACAGGCATTTTACGAACCGCACTGTTCTGCAGGCGTGCTGGCGACACCCCCTACAAAACCTGCTAACGTTTAGGCTTCTGCTCCTTATCCTTACTGCAACCTGGTGAGGATCTGCTAGTCAAGGCTGGACGGCAGGTACAGCAATTTTGCGCGATAGGCCTTGCCCTCTGCTTTTATGCTCACTAATATTTGTATCTGGCGGAATCCTCCTTCGCCCTTTTTAGCCCCTTCCCACCTTTGCTGGCTGGGCTGCCTCTAGCTGGCGCACGTCCCCTGCGGATGTCTGCCTCCTGGCGGATCTTGCGTTGTGTCAGTTCCTCTCTGACGCCTGCGGGGATCCTTTGGTACACCACAAAATTTTAACCTTGGATGATCTGTCAACAAGTTTACTTCTGTCAATGATGAATGATTGGATCCACCTGATCTCAATCTGCAGTCATACAGGAATTATCTGCTGGGTGTATAAATCCACAGCCAGATCCTCAAGCCTCTCCTGGACTCAACACTAAGTTGCCACTCTTAGTGATTCTCAGGGCTTAACTTGGCACTCTCTATGGAGATTACCACAGCAAAGTGCAATTCATATGCTGTCCAAGGTTGTTTGCATACAAACAAAATTCCAATCTCGCTGCACAAGCACCTTTAGCAGGAATTGGCAAATCAGGCTGATCAGGCTAGATCCACTTCGTCCCTTTCTAAAGGACACGCGAGGTGCGCTTCAGGTCCGTGGCGGACTTCTTTCCTCACTGCAGTGACGGACGCCTACGGGCAGGCTCAGTGACTACTCACTGGCTGCGAGTGCTCTTCGAGTTAAGCAGCTAGGTGGATATTGTGTATATATAGCAACAGACTTTGGGGGCATAGGCCTTCTGGCCGTCTGGTCGCGATCCAGCTGGGCTATGTTAAGGACACTTACCGCGTAACACGCGGAGAGACGGACGGGACGAGGCTGCGTACTTCTTCTTCTGCAGAGTCTCGGTTCTCTTACTGGGGTACTTGTCTCCAGCTAGATCAGCGGTGGCTGAGCTAGGCTTGACTCGAGTTAAGGTACTGACTTATATGGAAGCTGCTGGTCTCAAAGACTGCCGGTGCTTGTTACAAATAGAGGTCTGTCCTTTAGAAAGGGACGAAGTAACTAGCCAAGGCAATTGCCGGGATACAGGGACCCGGCAGGCCCAGTTCAGAGTACGGTAGAACCTGTCAAACTAATCCTGCGTAAGCGGGTTTCTAGGTCTCAGCTCAAATCCGGAGACTCCGCAGATAAGCTGCGGAGGCTCCGCGGCCGCTAACTGCGGTCTAAACGGTTCTGTCACGTATACGGTAATATACTGTGACATCAACTACACGTTCCACAAAAGCCAGGGCCTGCCACCCCTGCCTATGGGCTTTCCTTTTTCCTGACTCGTTCGGCGGAAAAGGAAAGGAACTATAGGCAAGAGAAAAGACACAGAGGAGCTCAAAGGACAAAGAAAACACCCACCCAGAAGACAGAGGTGTAACGTCATTACCCCCCGCACAAAATGGGAAACGGGGAGGCAAACCAAAGGTATCCCGCCCCTGAAAGCAAGAGAGAGACAAAAAGGGAAAGAGCCAGTCCCCAAGGAGGCAAAAACAACAGAGTAGCCCCAACAAAGTCTACCACGTCCTCAACAAAAGCCAGAGCCTCCCACTTATGCCTGCCCTGGTAAACCTGCTGAACGTCTGTGGCGCCCTCAGGGGGGCCTACCCAACTTCTCGCCCTCAGCCTCTCCTTCACGCTAGGGCACGGGAAGCACACATGCAGCGAATCATCCACATGCTGGCCGGGTCCCTCAGCCCAGCACCGCTGGCAGTAGCGTGTGTCATGCTGCTGATTGCCGCGCCGTCCTCTATCAGCTGTGTTGACCGCTGTGAGTCGCAGCCTAAAATTAATGCACACACGCCCTTTTACTAGTGCGGCTACTGGCAAGCGTATGCTGAAGGCTGAAACCAGGCGTGTTAGGCGGCCGCAGACCTGTGTTCGGTGGCGGGGTCTCTAGGGTCTCCCCGGCTGACGATCTCCATCTGCGCCCGTTCGTTGGCAGCGTCCACTAGCTCTAGCACCGTTGCGGCGGGGAGAAGTTGTAAGTCAACCGCTGCCTGACGCAGTTTGGGGACGGCTGCTCCCTGCTCTGGCTAAGGTACCTGGCAGTTTATTGCACCAAACGCATCCTCCAGTGGTCTGATTAAGCGCAAGCTCCTTGTCAGCCGCCATGGCTGTCGCCATGATTGGGCTGTCTTCATGTGATACCGCTGCATTGTGTAGAAGCGAAGCACATGGCGCCACCAATTTTATATCGGTTCCGTGCCCTTCTTGAGGGTGCCCAAGAGCAAAGCCATGATCACAATTCGTTGTAGAGCGCTTCGACAACAATTCAGCTACATCATGGCTTAATGGCTGAATTGTTGTCAATGGTGCAGCAAAGCCTGCTGCTTTGGCCACCGGCCGTGAGCTGTTTAAGGTTTGGTCTTGTTAGCCCAGTGGTGCACACCCTTCGTCCCCAAAAGGTTGTCTGATTCGCAGCAATGTAAACACTGATCATAGTACAATCATGCTTAGCAAGACCAAATGATCAAGAATCGAAACTGGTGCATGTGAGTCAGGTGTGAGTCAAGCCGTACAATTTGGCGTCCACGCAGATGAGCCTTAGGAGCAGGGCCCAAAGGGGTGAACTGATGTGTCAGTGAGACTCCCAGATAGATAAATGCCGGAGTGCACATTTCCAATTGGTAAATGGTGGCAAATTATCGGCCGACATAACTTGCAGCGCCAATGGCATAGCTGGGCTGCTATGTTGCCTCCAGTACAATTTAGGGCAAGCACAGTTACTTCGGAATTCAATATTATTCTCGAGGACCCCTCCATTAGGATGTAATATCCCGGTAATATCCCCAATCGTATACTTTTATATTAACTAAAATTATAAGCATTCACAGTTAAGGGTGTTATTTGGGTGCCTGAAGCGGTTTGCAGGTAAAAGCCCATCAGCCTTCAAGGCGTCCAAGGGTTCGTAAACATCAAAAACCATCGAAAAAACCTAGCAGAGCTTACACGCAGAGGACCATGTTGCAGGGGCAAGTCTGCGGCCCCAGAGACACATACCGATTAAGCTCCCACTTTGGCAATTTCCCTCATAACTCATAAGCCATAGGTCAGTCTAGCTGTCCTACTTGCCCTGCAAATTCATACATGATACCTTGCTTCCGAATGTAACATGCTTGACGCATTCTTTACTCCTTTTGTTTGAGCTCATCCGGGGGTTCCCTGACCTCACGAAACCGTGCATCACTCCGTCCCCGTCACACTGGGTCGTCCGGGTCGTACTCATCCATACCAGGCGCTTCCGGTGAGGCGCCCTCATCCCCATCATTAAAGATGTCCACCCCCGCCTCAACACCCAGGCCGTGTTGCCCGTAGTCACTGGAGAAGCCCCCCCTTGCTTCGCTCTGCATCAGGCCGGCCATGGGGGAGTGCGGCTGCTGCTGGTGCATGGGCTGGCCGCTGGCGCTGGGCCCCAAGTTCAAAAGCCCATCCTGCACACAACAGGAGGTTCATGTACAAAATGTATACCGTACTACCGGCACCGTAGGGACATAGGTAATAAAAAGAGCACAATTTTAAACATGCATTAAAATATTCATAGGCTGAGATCATGCAGTCAGGCATTATTTGATTCTTTCAGTGCTTCTCAATCGTTTATCCAGTAGCAACAAAACAACCTTCGCCCTACCCTACGCAAAAAAACGCCAGTCCCCTGCTCAATCGTCCCCATCGTTCACTAGAGCAGAAGCACACTTGCAACATGCCCACCACCCTGAACGCACTCCAGGCACGTGCCTACCTGAGGCATGAACTCGGCCAGCGACTTCGCCAATGTGAGCAGAGTATCCTGATTGGACAGGTGTGCCGCCAGCTGAGCTGCCATCTCTTCTGTCATTGTGAAATCAAGGCCCGTTGAGGAGGCGGCGGCTTGCGGGGGCGCCTCGGCCGGGGCCTGATCGGCAGCACGAGCATGCGCTCCCATCCCATTCGGTGCCTGGTGCTGCTGCTGCTGTTGTTGCTGCTGCCCTGACGGAGAGGCTGCTGTTTGCGGGGGTCCCAGTGGCGGCATCATCATGGGCACAGCAGCAGACACCATTGGCCGTGGCACGCCCATACCCCCAAACCCCGGCATTGCCGACCCAGCCATCATCATTGGCACCATGCCGGGCATCTGCATGGCATCCACGCCATGCGGCCACAAAGGGTTGGGAGGCGGGTGCATGGGCATGTGGCCTGGTGGGGGGCCCATCTGGAGTGCCAGATGAGCTGGCAGGGGCGTTGCGTAGCTAGGGAGCTGCGGGGGAGGGGCGGGAGCTGCTGCGGCCGCCACTGTCGCCGCCGCAGCAGATTCTGCGGCCTGTTTCTGCTTCTGCTGTTGCTGTTGCTGCTGAAGCATCCGAAATCGGTCTTCCACTCCTCTTTGGAGCAGCTCAAAGGACCGCACCTGGTCCTCAGCTCTCGATAGACCACCCTCCTGCATTCATTACAGGGCACACAAAGGGGTAATTTCTTTCAAGAAAACGGAATTTCTCTTTGAATAACACGAAAAAATCTTCCTGTTGCACTTGGAAATAGGCACGCAAGGAATCATTTCTGCAACAACAGTATTATGACATGCCCCTCTCCAACTACGTACCTGTCGTGTCAACATTATCCTCAGCTCAGCCAGGGCTTTTCTGCGGGCTGTCACCTCCGCCTGGAGCATCTTCACACAGTTGGTGTACACATCCCGGGCCGACGCCACTTCAGCAAACGCGCCGTCTGTCGACACACTCTGCGGCGATGCAGGCATTGTTCATTCAGGGGGCTTAAGCTACAACTCAGCTGTATACACCGCCTACGGCGAAGGGGGATAGGTGCTGCAACTCCTGCAAGGTATGATAGACGCTACGATCAGTGGATATGTGTGGAGCCCAAGCCTGTGGTAGTCACCAGCCCTCTAAATTTGCTTCCCATGCACCCTGCTCAAGTTTGAGGCAGTATCCAGCCATCTAGCTGCCCTTTCCCCCACATCAGGAAAAGGAACGGATGCAGGGTCCTTGTAAGGAAAACAACCCTTTTTCCTCTCACCGCTTTGATCTGCCTGGTCCGGTTAATGACAAACGAGACGGTCTGCTCAGCCTTGGTCACCTCGAGCAGCATATCCGGAAGCCTCCCACAACCCTGTGGCGCAGGGAGTGTCAAGAAGACAGGTCTGAGGTACAGACACAGTGATCGCAAAAGCATGAGCTTAATGGATGAAGGAAGAGAGACAGGGATAGCCCAGGCGCGAGGCTTAAGGAAGCGAGTGGACAAAAAGGAATTTCAGGCAGGTAGGCCTCACGCATGAGCAGGGCGATGTGCATTGATACAGGGCGCATTGTAGACTGCATCGATCCCCTACGTAAATTTTGGATACCGCCAAGAGCGGCGCAGGACGGGATTCAAATTCCATGCTCGTAATAGATGATCCAATTCATTGGGTGCTAAGAGGGCGCACATGCAGGTGCGCATGGCCCTTCATGTACTGCCCAAACCTACGACTGAGCGCCATGCACAGCCAAGATTCGCCACACATGCCTTGATTTATAAGACTTCCATGAGCAAGCACAACATGCTGGTTGAGAAGTACATGCAACGCATAGATCCCATGTACGCACATTGGTCTGTATGTATCCCGATCGTGTCAATCAGTCTGTATACATCCCGATCATGCCAATCAGTCTGTATGGATCCCATCCATGCCAATCAGTCTGTCTATGTGAGTGATTACACCGTGCAGGATCCTCATGCAGGGCCCAAACATGTGCCATGCATCGTCATATCCGATCACTCAATTGATGGAACAGCGAGCAAATGCACCATGCGAGGGTGCCATGCATGCATGCATTGCAGGAAAGCCCATGCACGGCTACAGCCTATGAGCCATGCAAGCTCCGCCCTCACTTGAAGCTTCTTGAGGTCGCTGGAGGCCATGGCACTCGGAGGCTGCGCTTTTGCTGCAGCGGCGTTGCTGCCTGCCGGCGTTCCTGCTGGTGGCACTGGTGCCGCAGGTTTGGAGGCGGATATCCGAATAGCATCCTTGAGGTGTTTGGTCTGGTTGGGCGAGAACACACGGCGATCCTCCCACACGTTGATAAGACGCTCCACAGATTTTTTCGATTTATCGTCAGCACGCTGCGCAAAGTCCCTCACGGCCTTTACAATTACCCTGCGTTTGAATGCCATGCGAGATGGTATCGTCGGCACCGAGCATCGACGGGGTGCAAAGATCTACTGCAAGACGTGTGTCAGTTTACAACTCTCACTTCGCGAACTCGTCCGCCCAGTCTTTCCCTTTCTTGCGGCCCTCTTGAAGGACATGATTGGCGAGGTACAGCAGCGCAAGCTTTCGCTCAGGGGGACATCGACCCAACTCCTCACACCAAAACTTCACGATCGTGGCTGCATCGCTGCTGTAGAACAATAACCATTTAGACGTCCCCTCTATGGACTGCTGCGATTGGTTCAAAGTAGAAAGCTTCTCCTGAAGTGCTGGTTTGGGCGCTTCCATCACGGGGACCAGATCGATTTGAAACCAATTCTAGTAACAAGAAGACATGTCGATTGCGGGCATCGCTGTTTAGGGAAGCAGGCTCGACATTGGTGTACAAATGGGTTCACACACAGTAGGTAGTGTGGATGACGCTTTGTGGTGGGCGGACGCAAATACCGGCTTCCCATATGCAGCTGGTACCCAATCATGGCCAACCATGGGTGATCATGGCCACTTTTCGCTCAATAGTTTCAATCGCTCATGCTGTCATGCAGCAGGGACCGCAACATCATTCAATGCCAGCTCGTGATATTGAAATATTGCTCAAAGCTGATTTACCAGTAGCAGACAGACAATAGGCTGAGCTAACCGAAGATGCTACCGTATCTCTGGACAGTCAGATGGCCAGTATGATCCGGTATGAGGAAATCATACCTGTGTATGCAGTCATGCCCATTATTGATAGGTAGCCCCACCAGGCAACACAAGTTTGGGGTTGTCTGGGCTCAACCCCTTATCCCCAATCGATGGTACCGGTACAGTCCTTAACCACCTTCATTGTCTGGGATTTCCTTCTGTTCCTGGCCTGCAGCCACTCTGGGTTAGATAAACCACTATTTTTATCAGCTAGCCATAGCCATTACTTCCTTTCTGGGCCTAGCTATTGGCACTACGCAGTCATGCAAAATGGAGCAACTCCGCATTGGACATATTTCACATATCGCATACTTTTGAGCAGGGCCAGAGGTGTAACGTCATTGACATATTGCTTACTAGCATTGGGCTCGCTCGTGGTTAGCCTGAGTGAGTGGCAAGGCCTTATGGGAGCCCTTTTCATCCACATCTCCTTTCTTCGGAGGCGCCTCTGGCTGCCGCGCTGCAATTTGCTCGCCGCATGGCCGTCAAGGTGCATCCAAGGCATCATTTGCCTACACGCATTCGGCTAGCGGCCACCGGTCGCCTCCAGCTGCGGCACTTCCTTAAGAGGAGGATTCAGTCCAGCTTGTTCCAGCACTTGCGCCAGGCTTTGGGGCTAGTTGCACCTGCAGCCAGTTAGGGGGTCCTGAAGGAGCTACACATCCAGCCTTTACAGCGCAAGGTAGGTGGCAGAATGTGCCCCGCTTCTACAACGCAGCGGTACCACCACCAGCGCAAGACAGCCCACTAAAGGCGGCAGCCATGGCGGCTGACATGCAGCAAGCGGTCAGACAGAGCAACGGAGGGCGCAACTGGTGCAGTCAATACCTAGGTGGTGCCTTTGAGGAGCTGGAGCGAAGAGCATTCGTCCCCAAACTGTGTCAGGCAGCGAATCCTCAGCCCTTGTGTAGATTAGAAGGGCAATGTAGCAGGCACAAGCTGGCAGTCTTTGACTGTGGTAGTTGAACGTTGCTGAGCGTGCATGGGATGGAAGGCAGGTTGCATGGCATGGGCAGGTCCGGGTATGATGCTGGCCTTGACACTACAAGGGTGAGGAACCCTAACACTGCCTTTCCCTTATTGGGGGGGAGAGAGTTAATTTATTTCTTCTGTGTTCCGAGCTGTGTTCCTCCCTTTCTTTTCTCCCCCCCCTCAAATTTGCTCCCCCTCTCTCAACTTCACTATTGGGCACCCACGCGGCTGAGCCTTTAAGCAGGGCCCAGAGGTTTAGAACGGTGCACACCCGCTGGGCCCTGCTGAACGCTCGGCCACGTGGGGCTAATAGAGAAAGACTAGGCTCAATTCCAGCTACCATGCACGGCCTGGGCCATGGTGTAGCCATGCCATCCTCCTGTGTGAGGGGGCAGGAACATGGAACCCGGCATTCTAGGCGGGGGGGAGAGAAGATCGTCTGGCGGGTTCGATGGGCCCAGAGGTGTAACATCATGGAGATGCGAGAAACAGCGGCCCGTATCCCCTACTAGTGTGGCCCTCGTGATCAGCTGAAAACAGAGCAAAAACACGAAAATCACCAATTGTAGTATTTATTTGAGAGGGCAAATCTTTGGGAGCAGTGATGTGAACCAGCCCTGCGCCACCGCTTCATGCCCATGCTCGGCCATGCATGCCTCTCCCATCCTCAACCAACCCGCCAACCACCAATGACGTCACTTTATCTGAAAGCGATCAGATCGTCGTTGCATAACGGACCTCACGACGCGCCCCCTGATAATATGCGGCCTCTTAGGAGCCATCAGGCTCGTGCCACCTGTACCTCCAAAGGCCTAAATAGCTGCAGCAGCAGCAGCAGCAGCAAACTCGTCACGAACGCCGTCCATGTCCGTCGACCCTTCGTGCCAGTCGCTCTATACAGCAAGAATACCAGCACTCATTCTATGCCAAATTCCTCCCACTCCTCCTCATCACCCGCCCTGTCGGGCAGCCCGGCGCCACATCGCCCACACGTCATTGCGCGCTCTGTGACTACCCCCTCTCCTGCTACCGCTGAGCCGTCGGCATCATCGCCCGAAACAGCAGCCGATGGCGAGCCTCGGCAGTCCGGAGCGTACCCTTTCCCGGACATCGAGGCCAAGTGGCAGGCGTACTGGCTGCAGCACAAGACGTTTAGGACACCGGAGGAGGTGGACATGACAAAGCCCAAGTACTACGTGCTGGACATGTTCCCATACCCCAGGTGCCACAGTGTAGCCGGGCAGCAAGGGTGTCGGGATGATGTGCATGAGGGGGCCAACGTGGAAATGTGCCATGTATGGCCCGACATGGACCAGCATGGCCCATGTGAGAGGAGGCTTGTGATGCATGAAGCAGTGCCCGGGTGGACGGAAGTATGCAATGCATGCGTGCATGGCATGGGCCATCATGATGCCATGCATGCAGCAGTGCCTTTGTGTGAGGAGGCTTGTGATGCGTGCATGCATGGCATGACATGGTAAGGGCCAGCATGGGATACGCCTCACTCACCCATCCCATGTATGCTGAGGCTGATTAGGATGTCAGGTGGATGTGTTGACTCATGGGATTAATATGGAGTATGCTTCCATGCCCCCAGTTGATGCATGGAGGGTATGCTGCCAGTCTGCCACCCAGGAGCGCCCCCCCCATCCTCAAGTCTGTCTGACGTTTCAATCTTGCGCCTCCCTGGAGCTTGCATCCCGCGCTTCTGCATCTGCACCCCTCTCGGTTGGTCAGGCTTGCACCTGTCAGGCCTGAAGGTGCTCCATCCCTTCCGCCAAACATTTGCCCGCATCTCCCTGATGTGAATCCTGCCCTCCTCCTCAAGAAGATCAGGATTGGGGGTCAAGCCTCCATGTGGTCCACCTTGAACCTAACTGGTACCCCCAGCCCTCACTCTTTCATTCACTCTCCCCAAAGTGTGAACCCTGCCTCCTCGCAGTGGGTCAGGCCTGCATGTCGGCCACCCTGAGGGGTACACCGCCACGGACATCATGGCGCGGTACAAGCGCATGCGCGGCTTTAATGTCATGCACCCCATGGGGTGGGACGCGTTTGGGCTGCCGGCAGAACAGTATGCGATTCAGGTGGGGCAGCAGGGAGTGTGACCAGGTCAAGGTTACTCTGCGGAGCTGTAAAAGGAGCGCCTTGTAAGCTATGTTCTTAAACCTGGGCTTGTTTTTTTGCCACCCGCAGTCATCCTTCTGCTGCCATGCACCACCTAACTGTGTACAAAAGTGTGACGTAGCATTGGTAGGCCACGTGAATTACGTGACCAGATCACGCGACCAGACCACCTGAGTCACATAACCTGGTAATATAACCAGATGTCATTACCAGATCAAATGACTTGGGAACTGCCAGGTCATTCCAGGAAGCCTGCTTGGTGAGTAATCATAAGACTGATACAGCTGCATATGAGCTGTACATAAGCTGTACATAAGCTGGTGCATGAGATAAGCACAGGCTGTACAGAGCTGCACATGAGCTTCATACATCCGTCACTTGACTTGTGCCCTTCCTGCAGACGGGTACACACCTCGTGTCACAACAGAGCGTACTGAACCGCTTCCAGCAGCAGCTGCAGAGAAGCTGTACAAGACCTGCTTGTCCGCCTGCAGACCGGCACCTGACCTGCGTGTCCGCCTGCAGACCGGCACCTGACCTGCGTGTCCGCCTGCAGACTGGCACCTAACCTGCGTGTGTGCCTGCAGACCGGCACCTAACTTGCGTGTCCGCCTGCAGACCGGCACCTAACCTGCGTGTCCGCCTGCAGACCGGCACCTAACCTGCGTGTCCGCCTGCAGACCGGCACCTAACCTGCGTGTCCGCCTGCAGACCGGCACCTAACCTGCATGTCCGCCTGCAGACCGGCACCTAACCTGCGTGTCCGCCTGCAGACCGGCACCTTATCTGCGTGTCCGCCTGCAGACCGGCACCTGACCTGCGTGTCCGCCTGCAGACCGGCACCTGACCTGCGTGTCCGCCTGCAGACCGGCACCTTATCTGCGTGTCCGCCTGCAGACCGGCACCTGACCTGCGTGTCCGCCTGCAGACCGGCACCTGACCTGCGTGTCCGCCTGCTGACCGGCACCTGACCTGCGTGTCCGCCTGCAGACCGGCACCTGACCTGCGTGTCCGCCTGCAGACCGGCACCTGACCTGCGTGTCCGCCTGCAGACTGGCACCTGACCTGCGTGTCCGCCTGCAGACCGGCACCTGACCTGCGTGTCCGCCTGCAGACCGGCACCTGACCGGCATGTCCGCCTGCAGACCGGCACATGACCTGCGTGTCCGCCTGCAGACCGGCACCCGACCTGCGTGTCCGCCTGCAGACCGGCACCTGACCTGCGTGTCCGCCTGCAGACCGGCACCTGACCTGCGTGTCCGCCTGCAGACCGGCACCTGACCTGCGTGTCCGCCTGCAGACCGGCACCTCACCTGCGTGTCCGCCTGCAGACCGGCACCTGACCTGCGTGTCCGCCTGCTGACCGGCACCACACCTGCGTGTCCGCCTGCAGACCGGCACCTGACCTGCGTGTCCGCCTGCTGTCCGGCACCTCACCTGCGTGTCCGCCTGCAGACGGGCACCTTACCTGCGTGTCCGCCTGCTGTCCGGCACCTGACCTGCGTGTCCGCCTGCAGACCGGCACCTTACCTGCGTGTCCGCCTGCAGACCGGCACCTGACCTGCGTGTCCGCCTGCAGACCGGCACCTGACCTGCATGTCCGCCTGCAGACCGGCACCTGACCTGCGTGTCCGCCTGCAGACCGGCACCTGACCTGCGTGTCCGCCTGCAGACCGGCACCTAACCTGCGTGTCCGCCTGCAGACCGGCACCTGACCTGCGTGTCCGCCTGCAGACCGGCACCTGACCAGCGTGTCCGCCTGCAGACCGGCACCTGACCTGCGTGTCCGCCTGCAGACCGGCACCTGACCTGCGTGTCCGCCTGCAGACCGGCACCTGACCTGCGTGTCCGCCTGCAGACCGGCACCTGACCTGCGTGTCCGCCTGCAGACCGGCACCTGACCTGCGTGTCCGCCTGCAGACCGGCACCTGACCTGCGTGTCCGCCTGCAGACCGGCACCTCACCTGCGTGTCCGCCTGCAGACCGGCACCTGACCTGCGTGTCCGCCTGCTGACCGGCACCTAACCTGCGTGTCTGCCTGCAGACCGGCACCTTACCTGCGTGTCCACCTGCTGTCCGGCACCTGACCTGCGTGTCCGCCTGCAGACCGGCACCTGACCTGCGTGTCCGCCTGCAGACCGGGACCTGACCTGCGTGTCCGCCTGCAGACCGGCACCTCACCTGCGTGTCCGCCTGCAGACCGGCACCTGACCTGCGTGTCCGCCTGCTGACCGGCACCTAACCTGCGTGTCTGCCTGCAGACCGGCACCTTACCTGCGTGTCCACCTGCTGTGGCACCTGACCTGCGTGTCCGCCTGCAGACCGGCACCTGACCTGCGTGTCCGCCTGCTGACCGGCACCTAACCTGCGTGTCCGCCTGCAGACCGGCACCTTACCTGCGTGTCCGCCTGCAGACCGGCACCTGACCTGCGTGTCCGCCTGCAGACCGGCACCTGACCTGCGTGTCCGCCTGCAGACCGGCACCCGACCTGCGTGTCCGCCTGCTGACCGGCACCTGACCTGCGTGTCCGCCTGCAGACCGGCACCTGACCTGCGTGTCCGCCTGCAGACCGGCACCACACCTGCGTGTCCGCCTGCAGACTGGCACCTGACCTGCGTGTCCGCCTGCCGACCGGCACCTAACCTGCGTGTCCGCCTGCAGACCGGCACCTTACCTGCGTGTCCGCCTGCTGACCGGCACTTGACCTGCGTGTCCGCCTGCAGACGGGCACCTGACCTGCGTGTCCGCCTGCAGACCGGCACCTAACCTGCGTGTCCGCCTGCAGACCGGCACCTTACCTGCGTGTCCGCCTGCAGACCGGCACCTAACCTGCGTGTCCGCCTGCAGACCGGCACCTAACCTGCGTGTCCGCCTGCAGACCGGCACCTGACCTGCGTGTCCGCCTGCAGACCGGCACCTGACCTGCGTGTCCGCCTGCAGACCGGCACCTTACCTGCGTGTCCGCCTGCTGACCGGCACCTGACCTGCGTGTCCGCCTGCAGACGGGCACCTGACCTGCGTGTCCGCCTGCAGACCGGCACCTAACCTGCGTGTCCGCCTGCAGACCGGCACCTTACCTGCGTGTCCGCCTGCAGACCGGCACCTAACCTGCGTGTCCGCCTGCAGACCGGCACCTAACCTGCGTGTCCGCCTGCAGACCGGCACCTGACCTGCGTGTCCGCCTGCAGACCGGCACCTGACCTGCGTGTCCGCCTGCAGACCGGCACCTTACCTGCGTGTCCGCCTGCAGACCGGCACCTAACCTGCGTGTCCGCCTGCAGACCGGCACCTGACCTGCGTGTCCGCCTGCAGACCGGCACCTGACCTGCGTGTCCGCCTGCAGACCGGCACCTGACCTGCGTGTCCGCCTGCAGACCGGCACCTTATCTGCGTGTCCGCCTGCAGACCGGCACCTGACCTGCGTGTCCGCCTGCTGACCGGCACCTGACCGCGTGTCCGCCTGCAGACCGGCACCTGACCTGCGTATCCGCCTGCAGACCGGCACCTGACCTGCGTGTCCGCCTGCAGACCGGCACCTTATCTGCGTGTCCGCCTGCAGACCGGCACCTGACCTGCGTGTCCGCCTGCAGACCGGCACCTAAATTGCGTGTCCGCCTGCAGACCGGCACCTGACCTGTGTATCCTCCCTGCAGACGGGTACGCACCCTCGTGTCACAACGGAGCGCAATGTGAACCGCTTCCGGCAGCAGCTGCAGATGCTGGGCTTCTCCTATGATTGGGACCGGGAGCTGGCCACCACTGACCCGGAGTACTTCAAGTGAGATGGGGAGGGTGTGAGAGGGGTACGTGTGAGAGGGAGGGGGGGATGAGAAGGGGGGGGGGATGAGAGAGGGCCTGGTGACTGACAGACAACTGCTAGGCCAACTGAAAGCATTCTCATGGTCTCCATGAGTCAGTCTTCAGATGTCCTCGAAATGGGTCCTCCAAATATTGATTCATAGCATATGGTATCCCCCGCTCGACCCCAAAAGGGCCTTTCATTCGGCGCGGTATTACCGATGCTACGCGTCTCGAAGCCTCACATCAGCGCTCGACTTGCAGGAACAAACTGCTGGACTGAATATCTGGCCATTATTATCGGTATACCCCCAGGGTCGTGGTATAACGTTTACGTATACGCAAAGGATAGCCCAAGGCCCCAAGCTGAGCATGTCCCCACGCTGAGCATGTTGCACCCTGATCCGGTGCTGTTTGTCTTGCATTGCTTTCAACCTTTGCCTGTTGCTTACATATCGGCGCGGTGGAACTTCATTCGGCCCTTTGACTAGTGTGATTGAATCGATGCATGAAATGTAGTGATTGGACTGTTCAATTGAAGCAATTGATTGAATTTGTGCGCAGGTGGATGCAGAGGGTCTTCATCCAGTCTTTTTAACTTGCCTGCTTGAATTAATACTGCTAAATGGATGGATGGAATAGATGGATATAATTGATTGGCTCTTTTTGTGCGCAGGTGGACGCAGTGGATCTTCACCCAGTTATTTGAAAAGGGCCTGGCCTACCAGGCCGAGGTAAGTGGTAGGCATTTCGGTTGCAGAGCGCTGGTGCTGCGGTCTGCCCAACAAATGTTTATGAAACGGCCGTGTCAAAACCATTGTTCAGTCCTTGTGGGCCCTGTGAGGCAGACAGGAGGAACGGCAAACTAGGTATACATTATTGTTTGGGTGGGTCTATGAGGCAGGCAAGAGGCAAGGGCGGAGCGAACTGACACAAAAATAGACAGGTGTGTTTGGTATTAAAAACACTTAAATGCTGGACGTCAAACATTTCGCCCCTTACTCTGCACACACACACACACCTCCTCGTCAGGTGCCTGTCAACTGGTGCCCGGAACTTGGTACTGTGTTGGCGAATGAGGAGGTGATTGACGGCAAGAGCGAGCGTGGGGACTACCCAGTGGTGCGCATGCCCATGAAGCAGTGGATGCTGAGAATCACCGCTTATGCTGACAGGTTGGGAGGGAACGGGGGCAGGGGAAGGAGAGCTGGAGTGGGGTCAGGATGGGGAGCCAGTGAGGGTGCAGAGAACGGTGAAGGAGCAGGGAGGCAAACACGATCCTGTTTTTTACCTGCCCTTAATGTATTGGATGCAGAGGAATGGGATCACCATATATGCTGACAGGAGGGGAAGGAAGGGTAGGAGCAGGGCAAGGGCAGGCTGGCAGGGGGACGACCCTGTTGTGTGTATTTTCAATAATCAGTGGATGCTGGTCGTCACGGCCGATGCTGATGGGTTGGGATGTAAGGGTGTAGCAAGGCAGGCGTATTAGTTAAGCCAGACCCTGTTTGCCTCAACAGTCAGGAGATAATCGGGCCTTCATGCCCCTTGACCATCAATAAATATGGCCATCAGACCCATCAGTATATGGTTTGATTGTCACCGTGCACTCTGCGCGATCAGGACAGGGTGTCTTTGGGAGAAGCTTCGGCAACACAGCTGATGTTGCCACTTACCAGGCAGACAGACAGGATCCTAAATGGCCTTGGCTGATGGTTTAGGGTAGGCTTGTCTCCACATGGTTGCCATGACCACTTCTTGTGTCCAATGGCAGGCCCCATTGATGGATCCCCCCCAGTGCTCCTTCAGAAATAAACAATGTGCTATGTTCCCAGGTGCCTTTTTACGTATAGTTTTGTTACCCTGTGCCTCCTCTCCCTGTCCTCCCTTATATTGCCACAGGCCCCTGGATGACCTGGACTGGGCGTTCGAACACTGGATGGCTGATAACTATGATCTCTCCTTTTCCTGGCTGAAGCGCTTGACCCCCCCTGTGCTGCTGCAGGCTGTTGGACGACCTGGATGACCTGGACTGGGCGGATAGCATTAAGGAGATGCAGCGCAACTGGATCGGCAGGTCGGAGGTGAGAGGGGGAGGCGGCTGGCCAATGGGCTGGCCCCTGCAATATTGGATCAGCGTGATACAGCTACAACTAACCTGTATGATGGCCTACTGACCTGTCCTCCTCCCCCCACCTGACCTGTCCTCCTCCCCCCACCTGCCCTGACCGGACCACTGCCCCCTCTTCCCCCTGGCTGCCCTGACTGGACTACAAGCAGGACCTGATCTGACCTGATCTGAACTCAAATAAACTGATTCAAATTGATCTGATCTGATCTGGTCTTAACTGAACTGACTAGTTCACGATCCCCTCTCTCAGGGTGCTGACGTCACATTTGGGATCCAACCAGGCGATGGCGCCAGCCTGTCCGCCAGCTCAGTGGCCGCGGGCCTGTCTGTGTTCACCACACGCCCCGACACGCTGTTTGGGGTGACGCACATGGTGGTGGCTCCGGAGCACCCGCTCCTGGACCAGCTGTGCTCAACAGCCCAGGTGAGGAGGTCACATTAATTCACACTTGAACCAAATTGGATCGCGCAAATACTTGTCCTTCACGATCCACTCGTGTTCACACTACGCCACAGTCCACACCTGATCACCCTGATTCTCACCCATTATGTCTGTGGTGTCAACTACCATCCTGCAAGTTCGAAAACTAGAAAGCTGATGGCTGCAGCGATGTAGTGAGTCCCACTGGTAGCTTCCTGTGCTAAATGCTGACTTAAAGTGGCTGCCTAGCCGCCTCTCTGACTGGGGGAGGGGGCCACCAGACAGCAGCTGCTGCTGGCAACAGATCTGGGGGAAGACATGTTGCCAGCAACACCTGCTGTGCCAGCCTCAGCTGCCAGCATGGCCATAAAAGCTCGCCATTATAGAATCAGGCAGGAGGGCATTCGTCCATGGCCTCCTGCTTTGATGTGGGTGTGTGACCCATATGGAGATCCTGCTCGAGGAAGGTCAAATCTACTTTTTAGCGCATGATCTTGAACATCCATGTATCTCATTCTGGCAGCAGACTACACACACAGGTTGCTGCTGCCAAAGCAGTTGTTGAGTTATTGTTTTTGCAGAGCTGCTGTTACCCCTCCCGTTATAACTGACGGGCAGCGGAGGTGATGCGGTATGCCACTGTTGTTTATGGTTGAAAAATGAATGCATCCAAGGTGCACCTGTTTGTTTCAATGTTGGGCAGATGTGCATCACAGAATCGGGCCCTGATCATAGTGTTGCTGCTTCCAAACATATTTCTCCAGCGCCTGATGTCGAACAACAACTCCATCTTGCTTTTCCTGTCAGGCTGCTGCTGTGAAACAGTATGCCAAGGCTGCTGCCTTCAAGTCTGACCTGGAGCGCACCGAGCTGCAGAAGGACAAGTCAGGGGTGTTCACGGGTAAGTGGGAGGGAGCGGGTAGATCAACAGTGTGAACAGGTATCGCAGGGGAGAGGGGTGGAGTGGGTAGATCAACAGTGTGAACAGGTATCGCAGGGGAGAGGGGTGGAGTGGGTAGATCAACAGTGTGAACAGGTATCGCAGGGGAGAGGGGTGGAGTGGGTAGATCAACAGTGTGAACAGGTATCGCAGGGGAGAGGGGTGGAGTGGGTAGATCAACAGTGTGAACAGGTCAGGAGTCATCGCAGGGGAGAGGGGTGGAGTGGGTAGATCAACAAGGAGGTCAGGTTGGGGGGCATCACGGGATAGATGGATGGAACGGGAAGCAGGAGACTTTTGAATCCTTGTTTACTGAAGACTAGGATGCGGACTGAAACTGCTGGTCAAGCTTAGGTGTTGGACAAGTAGACGAAGAGAGGTAGGACGGCATGTTGAGGTATACATAATGGGATGATGCATGGCAGGTGCTGATGGTGGCAGCCCTGCCTGCTGGGGCCTCGACTTCGCAGACACTTTTCAGGAGGTGGTTTGGTTGCAGGCCTTTGAGAACGGCCAATCTCAGCTTGTTTGCTCTGGGGTCTGTCGGTAATTTTGGTCATGCTGTGACAAAAGCACTGTTTGTGTCAGCGTGCAGGACTGCTGCTTTATCCATGCTCTCCACCACAACGCCCCATACACAGGTGCTCGGTAATCCTCTCCCCCGTGTGTGCACTGCCTTGATCAGCCCCCCCACCCACTTGCCTTCGCACGACCAGCCACACGTCACGCCCCACCCCACCCCACATTGCGACCCCCCCCCCTCCTCAGAATTGCGCCCCTCTACCCCCCCGCATCCCCCCCTCCTCTGCATCGCGCCCCCTTGCCGACCCGCCTCACATTCCCCCCGCCTGCATGCTCTGTCATGACCTCCCCTCCCTCCTGTATGCAGGGAGCCATTGCATCAACCCGGCCACAGGCGAGACCATCCCCATCTGGGTTGCGGATTACGTCCTGGGAGGGTACGGCTCCGGAGCCATCATGGCAGTGCCCGGACATGACACGCGGGACTATGAATTCGCCAACCGCTTTGGAATCGAGATCAAGCAGGTAAGGGCTATGCTATTGCCGTGCTGGACGTCTCACGTGCACCTGGACCCCAACCCCTGGGCCCCAAATGCATCATGGCAGTGCCGGGACACGACACATGAGTTTTTTGAGTTTGCCGATCGCTCTGGAAACAAGATCAACAAGGTGGGGCGCGTTGATGGGAATAGAGGTGGAGCAGGTGAGTGCCATCCACCCCTTCGGTGACCCCTGCACCGATGACACTGGAGACCAAAGTTGAACCCTTTGGAATCGATGTACAGCAGGTGAGGGTTGCATCTGCTGTAGTTGTTCATCCTTGCTTGTCCCTCGTCTCAGAAACAGTACCCAGATTGTGCAGCCAGTGTCAGCATTTGAGTCTCAGAATGCGCCATCCTTCATATCATGCTATGAATGTATTGATCCTTGCCTCCCTCCTCCCTCCGGGGTCTCTGATTGTCCAGGTTGTGCAGCCAGCCGCAGCTGAACCCTTGACCCTCCCCACCCTTAACCATGTCCAGGTTGTGCAGCCAGCAGCGGCTGAACCCTGAATCCTGCCCCCTTCACCATGTCCAGGTTATGCTGCCAGCCTCAGCTGAACCCTTGACCCTCAACCCTATCCAGGTTGAGCAGCCAGCAGCAGCTGAACCCTGAATCCTACCCCCTTCACCATGTCCAGGTTGTGCAGCCAGCAACTGGCAGCGGCTCTGCAGTCCAGCTTCCCCTCACCGACCTCGGGGTCGTGGTCAACTCCATGAGTAGCAGCAGTGGGCTGGACATCAATGGCATGACATCCATAGAGGCCAAGGATAAGGTGGGGTCAAGCAAGAAGGGGGGGAGAGGGGAAACTCAAGCAGCTGCAGCAGGGGCTAGGAATCAAGGCATGATGCCAGCAGGGGCTGGGGATCAGGTGGAGTGAAGTGTGGAGAGGGAAAGGGGGGGGAGCGAACCCCAGCAGCTGCAGTGCGGGATGAACATCAACTGCATGCTGCGAGCAGAGGCTGGGTATCAGGTGGATCCAGTCAAGCGCATAAGTGCACACGGTCGACGCGGTCAACCCGGGGTTTAACCCTAGGGCCTAGACATTGGCGGTGGTTGTAGGGATTATATCTGTAATTCTCTCGGAGCGCGTTTTATCTGCGCCCATATCCCTGATCCTTCTGTTATTTGCCCGTTGACTGCTTATTTTTTCGTGTTACCTGCCCTGTAGCTGCCTAGTAGCTGCCTGGTAGCTGCCTGGTAACAGCCACCTTGCCCATTCTTGACCTGGCTGGACTCGAATGGCATTGGGTGCAAGCCGATGACTCGCTAGCTGGGCAATGGGCTGTGCATATCACGCAAACCCTAAAAGAATGTCAAGGCCTTCGCCTCCAGGTGATGACCTGTCTGGAGGCATAGGGCATCAGGTGCAAGCAGGCTATTTGAAAGCTGGGTGATTGGCTGTTTGAAACATTATACCCTGACAGAATCTCATTCCCTTCCTCTTCAGGTGATGACCTGGCTGGCGGCAAAGGGTATTGGGTGCAAGCGCACCAACTATAAGCTGCGCGACTGGCTGTTTGCTCGCCAGCGCTACTGGGGCGAGCCTTTCCCGCTGGTCTACCCAATCACGGACGAAGCCACGGGTACGAGAGCAGGACTCCTCATCGGGGGGCGAGGGACATTCTGTTGTGGTCGTGAAATGAAAACCCCAGGCTGTCTAGCACCCTCTTCTCATTGAGTTAGTTGAGAGTTCTCGCGTATGATGCGCCCTACCCTCTGCTCTCTCAAGGCGCTATAGATCAGTCAGACAAGCCGTGACCTTTCAATCAGCCAGCTAAGCCGCAACCTTTCAGTCAGTCAGATAAGCCACGACCTTTCAAGGTACTCTTGCGCGCTTACTGGGCGATCTCCAGGGCACCCTGAGAGGACACTGCTCGGCTTTTGGTCCTTCTGAACTCTTCTCACTTGCGTTGAGATGCTCTGCTACCTAGGAACAAACTCGAATGCCTGTCCCCCTGCTGCACCCCCTGCACCCCCTGCCCCCCGTTTCCACCGCCATTGATGTCATTCATTTGTGTCACCCAAAGCGCCTGAGAACACGGCAGCAGCTGCTATCCTCTGAGTCTAGTCGCCTCTATGTGACCCTGTGGCACTCCCTTCATGTCTGCTCCATACCTGTCCACACCTGTACTGTAGATACCCCAGTTTATCCGGTTGCACTCCCCACATCTCCAAACCTGTCCACACCTATGATACAGGTGCCCTGGGTGAACCTGTGGCACTCCCTGAGTCCCATCTGCCCCTCCTGCTGCCGGAGCTGGATGACTTCAAACCCAAGGGGACACCGGAAAGCCCCCTGGCCTCAGTGGAGAGCTGGGTCAACACCACCCACCCCATTACAGGGGGGCCTGCCAGGAGGTGTGGAGAGGAGGGTGGGGAGGTGGTTAGGGTTTAGGTGGAGAGGTGGAGAGCTGGGTCAACACCACCCACCCCGTAAGATGGGGGCCTGCCAGGAGGTGTGGAGGGGTGGCTCCTCCTAGCACACTGTTAGGGTTTAATTGGCGTGGTAGAGAGCTGGGTTAATATCACCAAACATGTAACCCGAGGGGCAGGTAGGAGATACGGAAGGGAGGTGGTGGATGTAGTTAAGGGTGAAGTCCCTTATACACTAAATACTGGGGGGGGCTAAAATGTGAGGAGTGGGGGGATGCAGGGAAAGATGAAACTGTTGCAACCTCCAGTTTGTTGATGAAGGGCCTGTTAGAGGGAGGAGGGGGGGAGGGGAGGCAGGAGATAGAGGAAAGGGTTCTGACCCCGTCCCTCAACGGGAGGGGCTTGATTGTGGGGAGAAAAAACATGGGAAGTTATGTTACGTTCGTCATGGCTGAACGTGCATACCTACCCTCCTCCAAAAGCATTGTAGTGCCTGCAACAAAGAAACAGATACCGGTAGTGCAGTACAAGTGATGAAATTGGGTAGATAGCGTTTTTTGCTGTGACTGGATGGCCAGGGATGTTCATATGATTGCCCGGGGTTATATGTACCATAATGGCTGCAGAAGGGCCTCTTTAATACACCTCCCAGGTTTCAAACAGGCTGCACCCTCGTTTCCGACAGCAGCCCTTCATAAATATCAACATATGTCGCCCTGTCGCTGTTCGGCGCACAAAGGGAGGCGGTATTCTCAGCTCTTTACTACTTGTAATTTCCTGCCCCTTCCCTTCCCACCCACCCCATCCATTGCCCACTTCTGCCAGGGGGACCTCCACCATGCTCCAGTGGGCTGGCTCCTGTTAACTCCACCACCCTTTTCCCTCCACTACCCATTCCCCATGTGCCCAGTGTTGACTGCCCCGCATCTCCCCAAGGTGACAAAATGCACACTGAATGAACACCCCCCCAGGGGGACCTCCACCATGCTCCAGTGGGCTGGTTCCTGTTATCTCTACCACCCATTCCCTATGAGCCCAGTGTTGACCGCCCCGCACCCCCCCAAGGTTTTATACCGCACACTGAAAACACACGCCCCCCCTCTGCAGTGGGCTGGGTCCTGCTGATCCCCCACCCATACCCCATACTCCATGCCCTGTCTCCACCGATTCCCTAAACCCTGATTTTCTCATCCCTCCCCCCCCTCCTGCAGGGAGACCTCCACCATGCCACAGTGGGCCGGCTCCTGCTGGGTCCTGCTGATCCCCCACCCATACCCCATACCCCATGCCCTGTCCCCACCAATTCCCCTAACCCTGATTTTCTCCCCCCCCCCCTCCTGCAGGGAGACCTCCACCATGCCTCAGTGGGCCGGCTCCTGCTGGTACTACTTGCGTTTCATTGACCCCACAAACAGCGGCCGCATGATCGACCCTGAGAAGGAGAAGTACTGGATGCCTGTGGACCTTTATGTGGGGGGCGCAGAGCATGCAGTGCTGCATCTGCTGTATGCACGCTTCTGGCACAAGGTGAGGAAGGACGGAAGGTATGAAAGGTGTGCGCTAGTATGTGGGGGGTATTCAGCATGAAATGCTGCACTTGCTATATGCGCACTTCTGGCACAAGGTGGGGAAGTGTGAAATGTATGAAAGGTGTGCGTCAATATGTGGGGGTGTTCAGCATGCAGTGCTGCACCTGCTGTCTATGCGCATCTGGCACAAGGTAGGGAAGTGTGGAAGGTACGGATAAGGACGTGGGGGTATTCAGCATGAAATGCTGCACTTGCTATATGCGCACTTCTGGCACAAGGTGGGGAAGTGTGGAAGGTATGGAAGGTATGAGAGGAGTGTGCAACGCAAACCCCTGAAACCAGCAGACCATGCATTGTTGTTGTCCTGTTTTTTGTGTGTGTCTTGGGAGCACCCAGAGGAGCCTGGGACCTGAATGGAAAAGAGGCATGCACACAGGGTTGTACGATTAAGATGAATCGCTCACCATCCACCGACAATACACCAATGTGGGCCCCTAACCAGCTCAACGTCGGTATCC
Source organism: Limnomonas spitsbergensis (assembly GCA_037349105.1). Lineage (NCBI taxonomy): Eukaryota > Viridiplantae > Chlorophyta > Chlorophyceae > Chlamydomonadales > Limnomonas > Limnomonas spitsbergensis. The sequence continues at coordinate 9,399,819 of JAYJMM010000041.1, forward strand.
AGTTAGACCCAAATTGAGAAATAAATTGAGACCTAAATTGAGTGCTTGGGGCGAGTCCGTCTGCCCCCCCCCCCTATGACGCAGGCTTGCACACCAGACCACTCACCTGTCACCACATGACCACTCACTGCATCCCTACCCTGTTCCAGGTATTGTACGACCTGGGAGTAGTCAGCACTAAAGAGCCCTTTGGAAAGCTGGTGAGTCATGAAGAATATTGTGCAAAGGACTACGCTTTAAAGGGTCCAGTGTTCAAGCCAGAAGCTCAACAGGTTTTGTAGGTTCCAACGCAGCTGCAGCCGCAGCTCAGATTGCTGTACCTCCGGTTGCCGTATCTCAGATTTGTATTTCATCCTGGGGGCAAAATGGCAAACGGTATGTCCTGCCTGTGTCGCTTCACCTATCTGCTCTTCCCGACCTCATTATTTAAGCCGCACACAGCCAGCCCACCATAATCCCCACTGACGCTCCCCGCTCTCCCGCCCTGCCCCGCTTGTACCTGTGTTACCTCTCCTTGCTCCCCCACCCTGCCCGACCTCTCCCGCCTGTCCCTGCTCCCCTCTTCCCGCTGCTTCTCTGACCTGCCCCTCTTGTACCTGTGTTGCTCCCCGCACCTCCCCACCCTCCCCAGCTTGCTTTCTAGCTCCCCGCTCCACAGTCCCTGTCCAACCTTTCCTGCCTTCCGCCCCTCTCCACTTTCCCTCCCCCTTCCTGCCTACCCTGCTGCCCCGCCTGCCTCCCTGCTGCCTGCTCCACGCCTGCCTCCCTGCTGCTGCCTCCCTGCATACCCCCCCCGACTTCCTCCTTGCCTCCCCATTCCCTCCCTGACCTTCCTCCTTGCCTCCCCATTCCCTCCCCGATCTTCCTCCTTACCTCCCTCCTCCCCACCTGCTTGCAGGTGAGCCAGGGGATGATCCTGGGCGGGGTTGAGTTCACCACGTGGCGCGACGAAGAGGGCAAGGCGGTGGCGGAGGATGCGCCCGGTGCACTGCCCTGCCAGCTGACTGAAGAGGTGAGGGCTGCAGGGGGGGGGGGGGAGGAAAGAGGGGGGGGGGAAGGGGGGGAGGGGAAGGGAGGGGAAGGGAAGGGAAGGGAAGGGGGAAGGGAAGGGGGAAGGGAAGGGGGAAGGGAAGGGGGAAGGGAAGGGGGAAGGGAAGGGGGAGGGGAAGGGGGAAGGGAAGGGGGAGGGGAAGGGGGAGGGGAAGGGGGAGGGGAAGGGGGAGGGGAAGGGGAAGGGGAAGGGGAGGGGAAGGGGAGGGGAAGGGGAGGGGAAGGGAAGGGAAGGGAAGGGAAGGGGAGGGGAAGGGGAGGGGAAGGGGAGGGGAGGGGAAGGGGAAGGGGAGGGGAAGGGGAGGGGAAGGGGAGGGGAAGGGGAGGGGAAGGGGAGGGGAAGGGGAGGGGAAGGGGAGGGGAAGGGGAAGGGAAGGGGAAGGGAAGGGGAAGGGAAGGGAAGGGAGCAGGGAAAGGGGAGGGAAAGGGGAGGGAAAGGGGAGGGAAGAGGTGGAAAGGGGGGGAAGGAGAGAGGGAGGGGGGGGGTAAGGGGAGGGAAAAGGGGATGGGGAGGGGGGAGAGATCTGAGCAGATTGCATCATACTTGCGGTCTATGCAGAGCATGAGAAGTTCTCATACCGGTAATCAAATAAATAATGTGAAAGCCTGTTACCAAATCGGCCACATGTTACCAAATCGGCCACATGTTACCAAATCGGCCACATGTTACCAAATCGGCCACATGTTACCAAATCGGCCACACTCACACACTGCTCATCGACTCCGCTCACCGCCCGCGGTGTGCAGGAAGTGGACAAAAAGGGCGACGGCTATGTGCTCCGGTCGGACCCCTCTATTCGCGTTTCCGCTCGCGCTCACAAGATGAGTAAGAGCAGAGGCAACGTGGTCAACCCGGATGATGTGGTCTTCCAATTTGGGGCGGATTCGTTGCGGCTGTACGAGATGTTCATGGGGCCCCTCCGGGACACAAAGGTAGGCAGTACAATGTACATGCGTACTGCAGGGGAGCAGTGTGTGGCACTTTGGCGTTGCAGAGGTGAAGATATTATGTACCGCCCAAGTGCCACCGTATGTAGGGAATACCAAGGAAGTGTCTGGTCAGCCAACGCTGGGCCACGGGGGACCAAATCTGGTAGGGTGGCTCATGCATGGCTTGCAGCACCAGGCCTCCTCGGTCGCAGGCCGAGATGTAGCTGACATGTAGCTGAAGCACCCTCAAGTTAACAGCGTGCCACAGCACTGGGCTACCGATACCATGGGCTGGGGGGCTATGAGTGAGTTTGAGGGAGTACTCAGAAGGACTTACTTTCTCTGAATGGATCCTCTAGATCTGGATGGATTAGACATGGATCATCTAGATCTGGATATATCAGATACCATGGGCTGGGGGGGCTATGAGTGAGTTTGAGGGATTACTCAGAAGGACTTACTTTCTCTGAATGGATCCTCTAGATCTGGATGGATTAGACATGGATCATCTAGATCTGGATATATCAGATATGGATCATCTAGATCTGGATGGATCGGATATGGATAAATCAAAGCTGTGCTGCTGTCCGCCAGGTGTGGAACACACGAGGTGTGGAGGGGGTCCACCGCTTCCTGGCAAGAGCGTACCGCGTGTTTGAGCCAGGCATGTCGGATGATGTGCCTTCCAAGGACCAGATGCGGCTTCTGCACGCAACCATCAAGAAGGTGGGAGGCTGGAGTGTTGTACCGGTTATGTGATTCTTTTAACTGGGCCTGATGGATGATGTGCCTACCAAGGACCAGATGCAGCTTCTGCACGCAACCATCAAGAAGGTGGGAGGCTGGAGTGTTGTACCGGTCATGCTATCACTTATTCACTTGAACTGGGCGTGACGGACGATGCCCCGACTAAATACCAGATGCGGCTTTTGCACACAACCATCAAAAAGGCGGGGGGTACACCGGTGTGTGTGGCACCGGTTGGGTTATTCATTGAACTGGGTATGATGTATGATGTGTGATGTGCCTACCAAGGACCAGATGCGGCTTCTGCACGCCACCATTAGGTGGGAGGATGGTGTGTGTGGCACCGGTTACGTCGCGTTACGTTATCTTTTGGACTGGGCATGATGGATGATGTGCTGACCAATGACCAAATGGGGCTGCTGCTCGCAATGACTACAAACGTAGGATGGTGGCGGGAGGGGAGTGAGGAATACTCTGTGTTTCCATCTTGGCACAGTAATGCAAGCTTCATAATTCCAATTAGTAATATCCACCTGGATATTGACCTCTCATCGCCCAACAGGCTAAAACAGGCTCTCTGAATTCTACCCTCTCCCCCACTCACACACAATATTGTCCTTCACTTTCCCGACTTGTTTGTTTGTTTGTTTATTTATTCATTTAATTGTGTGCTGTTTATGTCTTTTTGTTGTTTTGTTCAGGTGACCACGGAGGTGGATGAGATGCGCTTCAACACGGGCATCTCGTCCATGATGGAGTTTATCAACGGAGTGACTAAGGTGGGGGCAACAGCAACAGGGGCATATATCTCAAAAGTGACGAAGGTGGGGGCAACAGCAACAGAGGCATATATCTCAAAAGTGACGAAGGTGGGGGCAACAGCAACAGGGGCATATATCTCAAAAGTGACGAAGGTGGGGGCAGCAGCAAAGTGGGCATATATAAAAGGTGATAAGGGTGGGGGCAGCAGCAATGCGGTGGGGAGATCGTTTCTAGGGGGCCCAATAGGCATCTCGGTCACAAGAGAGTTAATGACCGGGGTATTAGAAAGACGAATGTTGCGCTCCGCTGCCTCATCTGGGGGCCAGCTGGGTGTACCTGTCATTTGCCATGCCTGCCGGACAGGAGATTTTCCCACCAGGACGAGCAACATGAGGTTTAGGGGTGGAGGGGCGGGGGGGTCAGCAGCTGGGCATGTGAAAATGGCGGATGGGGTGCTTGTAGAAGCTGGGCGTGTGGAAATCTTAAGTGAGCTGGTTGCTGAACTCTTCCTCTGCCCCCATGGCAGTGAAATCTGCCCCTCGATGCCCCAACTTTACCTCATTCTTAACCCTTGGCCGTCATCCTGATTGGAGATGGCACTGTCAATCCCAGCTTGATTACTGGGGGACCTCCTTGGGCGTCCTGCTGTTGTCGAGCCATCCACCCACCCTGCCTTCCATCCAGCCACCCACCCGCTCGGGCGCCAAGCCCTACTTTTTCTCCGAGCGAGAACGCCGGAAAATACCACCCAGCCTCCTGGAGTCCTGCCTCTCACCTCTGGAGGCCAGCCCAACGAACCCTCATCCCCCCCTCAGGACTGGCCCAACCGCCCACGTGCCGCGCTAGAGCCCTTCCTGCTGCTGCTGGCCCCTTACGCGCCCCACCTGGCGGAGGAGCTGTGGAGCCGAGGCGGTCACACGGACAGCCTGACGTATGCACCTTGGCCCCTGCACGATGAGTCCCTGCTGGTGCAGGACACGATGAATCTACCGGTGCAGGTGGGAGCTAGAGGGGCATGGGGCAGAGGGGGCAAATGGCGGGGGAGGGGCGGTGCAGCCGTCGAGAAGGTGGAGGCGGCTGGACAGCAGCAGAGTGGGGTGGGGGCTGCGTGACGGGGCAACAGAGCGGTGAGGCAGTAGGGGAGCGGAGCGGGGGGCTGAGTAGGAGATCAGGGTGGGGAGCATTAGGCACAGAGTAGCCGGTGCAGCCACCATTCAGATGAAGGCTGCAGGGAATTCCCTTTCGTCAAGCATGGGTTGAGAGTGGGGTTGAGGGCTAAGGCTGCATGAGGAGAGGGAGAAGCGCAGTGAGTGTGTCAAGTGAGAGCTTGCATAAGAGAGGGCGTGCGGGAGTCCAGGATGCGTAAGGACTCGGGAGGACAGTGTGCCGCCTCAGCTTTTATTCCGGACTGCGTTCCTGACTGATATTTCATATTTGGCACTGAGATTTAGTTTTATCAAATTTACCACTTAAATTATACCAAGGTTGCCCCGAGTGCAAGCGGCGGTGTCTTTCTTTTATTTTTTCTTTTATTTTCCGAGTGTGTTCAGCCCCACCTACCTTCTCCATCCCTCCGCCTAAAATATTTGTGTGGCAGATTAAAAGAAATGAGGGAGGCACTCTTGAGGTGTCTCACGGGCTGCCCAACCATTCCATCCTCCTGTCTGATTGATGTCCGTCCCTTTATTTACTTGTTTTGTGGCAGGTGAACGGGAAGGTGCGAGGCACCGTTGAGGTTTCTATGCACATCGACCAGGAGGGGGCTGTGGCTGCTGCGCTAGCAGCGCCCAATGTCGCAAAATTCACAGAGGGGAAGACGATCAAGAAGGTCATCTTCGTGGCGGGGAAGATCCTGAACCTCATTGTGGCATAAAGTGGTCACCAGGGTGGTCTCCTGGATGGGGGTCGGACATCTTGAATGAGAGGTGGATGCTGTGGACGTGAGGCGGACGTTTGGGTTTGGTTTGGACACTCAATGACATAACACCTCTGGGCCCTGCTCAAAAAAGGCTCTCAGCCGTGTGGGCGCCTAACTTAAGGGTTGGGTTTAGACACTGCACTCGGCTCGCTTGTGTCTGTGACATGGACTTGTGATGTCGTGATGCTTGCCGTTGTGAACGGAACCTAGACTGACGGATGAGATCACCATGTATTGTCGCTGTGGCTCCTGACTCGAGAGATGCCTCGTGGGAGGAAGCTACAATTTATATCTAGGGACATTCTGAATTTTGAATGGGTTGTCCCCCTGGGTGATTGATTGTAGCCAACGTTTGAGGTTGGATGGATTTGGAATAACTGCATTTGTCAGATTCAGTTGTGGACTGTAGCCAAGTTTTCCTGGCATTCAAAAGTCGATTTCGAATTTGGATGGAGCTGCAGGGCAATGTCTGGGTAGAGACAGGAGAGGTGCGGGGTATTTTCGTGTTGCATGGGGCTGAAAGCTGGCTACGTCTGATCTCCCCCCGCTTGATCTCTGCCCATGCTTGCGATCTCGCATTGTCTTGACATGTGCCTCCCATGAGGGCCCGCACCCTGTAATTTGCGTTGTGATGTCTTGAATACTTGTCCGATAATGATCACGTGCTTGTATGCAGTGCAGAGATTGCGCCATTGCCCATTGGGCTACTTTACTACTAATCTGTAAGCTGTAGGTACCAACTACCATCACTAGTACGGGCCATAATTGGTTGACAACTTCAGGCTCAAACACGTGCGGGCCCCCCATTGCCTGTGTCGGGTGCGGTAATGGCATGCACATGCACATGCACACGACGCCACTGGCTGATGAATATTTGCGCCAACCAACGCTGGGACTTTGGTCACGATGAAGACAGATGTTTACAAGGCATTGAGCGCCGGCTAGGCTCACAGGACTTGAACCCGCATGCTGCATTATGTCAATGACGTCACACCTCTGGACCCTGCTCACATAAGGCTCGACCGCGTGGGCGCCTAACTAAAGAGTTGCGAGGACAGTTGAAAAGAAACGCAGAAGGGGGCAGGACAAAAAACAGGGGGGAAAAGCGAAGGGACAAAACAAAATGCTGGAAAACACAAAATACAAAGGAAGTTCCAACCTCTGAAAAAGTCTACGTCTCAACAATATCTACCACGTGCTACCATGCTGCATTATGTACCCCCCCCCCAAAACCTCTTTACGCAGATGCAGTTGGGGCCGTCAGTGGGGTCAACCAGAGTCAGCGCCCACATTGTCTTCACATTTCAGGGCATAACATTGGACATATACGACCTTAGAAGGCTTGGAAGTTCGAACGAATACTGCCGTTTTCTACCCTTGCTCAAACATAATTATCTCTGCGCCACTGCTAGTGTCGTCACACACACTTCAATAAGAAGCGTTGAACCCACCGGCCACTTCCAAACTGAGCCAATTCACACTGGACTTATCGCGACCTACTACCTCCTCCATCCCTGTCATGCTGGATCAAAGCATGGAAGATCCGATGATGAAACATAAATATATCAACGTGATTCAGTGCAATCAAAAATCAATTACAAGCGCTCCCAGCGGGCTGCAGCCACATCTAGGCATAGCCATGCTCTGGGTCCAACCACCCCTCCCTTCCAAGGCAGGCCAGGAAGGTCCTCTTAAATACCTGCCCTGCTGCTCAACAGATCGTATTGACAACAAACCTGGTATGTTTTAGGGTGCATTACAAGAAAAAATTAAAGGCACTGTAAGCATTCGACACTCTACCTAGAAATGAGAACATAATGACAGCGGGGTCAGTGCCTGTATATTTGCTTGGCCGTAACAAAATGTGAGGCTGGCCGCCCAACCCTAAACCTGAGACGCTGACACGGAAAAAAACTGCATGGCTAGGAACCTGGTTCATACATCTCCAAGCACTTTCACCACGCTGCAGCACGTCAGGCCACTGGTCGTTCCTCCATCCCTCAAAGCCGCCCCATCGCGATTGCTATGTGTCCAACGCCCACGAGACCCTCCTCAAAGAGAGAGCATGCTGCACGCTGCCCCGCCCCAGCCCGTTCGCGCCCTCAGCCGCACGCTGCTGGGCCGCTGCTGTCGGAGGCTCCATAGACTCCTCCGGCGCCTCTTCAAGCAGCGCTCTCGCCCTGCCCTCCACCTCCTCATCCGTTCGGTATTCCGCCCCGACAGAAGCCATGCTGTGGCCACACGAGGACCCGCCGCCGGGCGGGCCCTCCCCAGCTGAAGCCATAGTCACCTCCTGCCCCCCTGTGCTGAGCTGACCGCCGCCAGCTGAGCCCATACTAACGTCCTGCCCGCCTGTCCCTGCGGCGGCGATTGAGTCTCCGCTGCTGAGCCGAAGCAGGCTCTTCCGATCAGATCCGCCTGCCCGGGCCGAGTCGGTACTGCTGAGCCGCCGCACGCTCCTCCGGTCGGACCCGGCTGGGGACGAGCCATCAAGTGAGGAGCCCGCGCCACCAGACAAGCTGCGCCGCTTGCGCCCGCCGCTCTCGCGGTGGTAGCTACCGGCTTCGGAGTTGAGCGTGAGGGTATGAGCCTGGAGACAAGAAGTGGCAGGCAGCAAAAATGTGTGACAGGCTTATGGACAAAGAGCGATAGGAAGCCAGGCAAGGAGTAGCAGGCTAGTCCTGAAGTGGACAAATTGACAGCCAGACAGCCAGGCAGGAAGTATCAGGCTGGTTGGGAAGGGAATTTTGTTGACAGAAAGAAAAGAAGACAGTAAGAAATTGTCAGGCTGGTAGAGAAGAAAGTGATAGACAGCCAGGCAAAAAGTGTCAGGCTATTCAGGCTGTGGGTACCCTGAAAGACAGGCCCCAGGCAGGAGGCATCAGGCTCGATGGCTTTAGAAGACTGTGTGGGAAGGGTCAGAGCATTTTGCCGCACGGCTGCAGCCCGACTGTACCTGCAGCTGTCTCAGGTACATGCGTGTGACAGCCGGTGTGACTCGCAGCCGGTAATCCAGCCGCCGGAGGGTCTCCAGCTCCAGAGCGTTCAGATCCGGCAGCGTAATTCCGCCCACCTCGATGTGCGCAACGATCCACACAATTAATTGAGACGGCTGCCTGTTGGCCGGTGATTATCTCATGGTTGAGGACCACAAGCCTGATTACAGATTTAGGTTGTAGGTTATTTTAGGGTTATCCAACAAATGCTGCCAGGGTACAAAGCAGACACTACATTCACAGCAGCATCTCTCATGTTCTGGGTTCCCTGAGGCCAGGGCCGGCGGTACAAATTCAATCGTGCCCAGAACTTGTTGCTGTACCACCTGTGGTAAGTTACTTGTGCATATGACCCGTTGCTGCATCGCCAGCGGTACAAACTCACCCGTGCCCAGAACTTGTTGCTGTACTGCTTCTCGTCCATTAGCTTGTTGGCCAACATGGTGCCCACCAGCATGAGGCGGTGCACAGTCAGCATGCAAGGCCTGACGTTGTGATCCTTCTAAGGCAGAAAAGCAATGGATCCAGCAGGGGGGAGCGTCAAGCCAGAGCTGAGCGCCTGAGCTTGACATGATACATAATGATAGCCAGGAGTGAGAGAGGAGGTTGAAGCCAAGGGGGAAAGCTGAGGTACTTGTCAGTAGGTGACTTAGAGAGCACAGTTTGAGCCGGCGTTAGGGAGTGCTTCGAGAGACAGTTAAGTCTTCAGTCGTTCCAGTCCAACCAGGCTAATCTTTCACAAACTTTCTTAAAGCAACATGTCTATCAAAACCTGCTGGGTTGCTACCGCACACAGGCTCAGCCCGCAGAACGACCGTTCCATTTCCGTGGCCGGCAGTATGCAACTTGCCTGGTACAAGCGGTCCATGTAAGCAATCGCCATGACAAAGCAGACCGGGCTACACTTTGTGAACTGCCCTATTCGCTGGAGGTAGTCCTTGATTTGGATTGGTGGCGTCCTGGCTCCGTGGTAGACCGTCCGCTTTGCACCCGAGGCCTACGCGCAAGGAACACCTGATTATTGAATGTGCTTCAGCTACAATTCAACTGCACCAGCCTTGCTGATTCCATTGGGGGCGTCCTGGGCCAGGGTAGCAAGGCATGCTGCTCGGGCCCCTGGCTGTTGGCCTAATAGCCAATAGAACTGTCCAGTCAAGGATTGGTCCCTGTCTGCCGCGAGGTGGCTGCACAAGGGCCTGCCAAAGGTGGTCTGGCGCACTCTGCAATAAACACCAATAGCATCACTTGCCACGAGGCATCGTGCGGACTCCATGAGGCAACATGCATGCATGCAGAGGCCATGAAAGCTGTGCATGGCAACATCCTCATGACATCGACTTTCTTAGGAATTATGGCTAGGGAAGTGAGGGTGATGCACAACACCGATAGCATCGCACTCCATGCGGCGTCACGATAGCATGCAGGACTGCAGAGGCTATTAGATTTACTGCAACGCCCACATGGCCACATCACAAGGACTGTTCTAGGGACTTGTACAGCTTGAGGTGTGTAGGTGAACACCCTGCAATAAACAGCGTTAGCGTCACGTTCCATGAGGCATCTTGCATGCATGCATGCATAATTTAAAAGGCCTTGAAACCCAAGCACAGCAACATCCTCGTGACATGGATTGTTTTTAGGACTTCCAACCAGGGAAGCAACGGTGTGTACTGCGATAAAGGCTGACAGTGTCACTCGCCATGCGGCGTCGTGCAAAGTGCAAACATGCAGAAGTGCAGAAGCTTTGAGCCCCATGCATAATGCATGTGTGCACGATAAATCATCCATGTCATGCGGCCATCTATATGCATGATGCATGAGGATGGCTGCATGACATGGACTGTTTTAAGGACTTGGTACTAGGGCCGTGACGGCATTGTCTGTTGGTCACCTGACAGCTCATGTCTGCTACGAGCTTCAGCAGTGCGTGCGCCACAACCTGATGGAGCGCGGCGCTGCATTCAGAGCTCGGATCCACCAAGGCGAAGACGCTTTGAGAGGAGTGCGGGTAAATCTGATCGCCTCCTGAACCCTCGGACGCCGAGTCACCGCTCTTGCGACTCAAGGACATGGGGTGCGCTTGGGTGCGCTTCGCCCACGAGGCTTGGCTTTGCTAAGCCCGAAACGGTAAAACATACACACGCTTCTCGCTTCTACCAGGGGCTTCTACCAAGTACCAACCATCAATAGCTTATTGAAGGGAGAGGTTATTTGTTCCCGATCATTTTTGGCTGGACGGAAATGACGAATTTCTGACTGACGACTCGCCTGCAATCGGCAGCCCAAAACCTGTCACCAACCCATCCATCTCATAAGTGCGACTTTTCTTGAACCCTGCGTATACGTTTGAAGAAAGCTTACACCGACAAGAGGAATCTGTGGAAGCAGAGAGGCAATAACGACTTGCCGGTCAGGGGCCACCTTAAATAAACCAGGGCAGGGTTGCCGGTTCCTAGTACGGGCCTGGTGTGGTTTCCAACTGAGATTTATCTGTTTTCCCAAACATGGCAAAGCTGCGCACATGCATGTGATTTTTGGGGGGCGAACTCCGGCCCATGCATGGATATTGGTAGGCTGCATCATTGTAGTTGGGCAGTAGTTGGGCTCTGCATGGTCTCCATCACTGATTTCACATGGTACCGTAGTCACGGACGTGTTTCGTTATTTTCGAATTTCGTTGTTGCTTAAAAAGTCGCAGTTTTGGCGATTTTTTTGATTCGTTGCCCCTTAACATGAAAATTTCCAGTCAAAAACATTTCACGACTGATTTCGTTGCTCCTTGAAGAACGATCAAAAAAACGAAATACGTCCGTGACTACGGTATTTTAAAAATAAAGGTCCATGCATGGTGAATCTTCAAGGCCAGCTGGGTCCCGTGTCCCGTGTCCCGTTGCCAGCACATCATCCTAATGCACTGTCCCTTTGCATGTACCTTACCCACACCCGTGCCGTATCGTTTGACCGTACCAGGTCAATGACATTACACATCGGGGCCATGCTCAAAAGGCTTGGTTGCATAGGTGCCCTACAGCCTGGTCAGGAGGAAAAGAAAGTAACAGCTAGAGGAGAAAGGAAAGAAACAGACGGTACCAGGTATGTAACCCTGATTGCTTCACATGAGACAGTTTCTGAATGAATGAAATAAATAAAAATGCTCGGGTGCCTCCCACACACCCATCCACCAAGGCTACGCCTCGGCTTCACTATCAAACTGAGATTTTAAAAGTAAAAACAAATAGGCACTACGGTATCATAGAACTGGTTTCACTCCGCTTTTAATTACTAGTATAAATAATTATTTTTGGGGGTGCGCGAACAACATGCGCGGTAAAATAATTAAAAAATCCCGCTGCGCGAACTTGGTAGTCACAGGCCTAAACAATATTTGGAGGGGTGCGCGGACTAATGACTGGTAACAAATATTAAATTTCCGTTCAATAATTCGCACCTAGTCCAAACGAATAGGCAAAGTTCACAAATTCGACATCATGACTGTTCTTTCAGCAACTAAACGATGTGTTTGTTTTTGTTGACAGTAAGCAGTGTCTATTTGCCATGCACGAAGTTTATTTCTGGTAGCTGCGCGGACCTGCATTAATAAGATTGCATTGGCTGAGTGCTCTGCAAATAAATGGCTCAAATTGGCTCAAATTGGCTGCTGCGAGGTAAATGCGCTGCGCGGACTCATGGCTTATTTGCCTGCGTGGACAATTTGCTAAAATATCCAAATCCGGTTCTACGGTATAAGATGAAGGTTTCTCTAAAACTTAAGAATAAGCACAGGCCCTGAACCAAGGGCGGGATACATCAAAGGGCTGGCCCCTGTGCCTGCCTTGGCTTGGCACTACCCGATTTTTCCTGTTGCATCGTGTCTCATATCTTTGGAGCTTGGCCTTTGGCTGAGCAATCCATCTGTGATGGAACTGCATACTGGTACTTCATTGCAGGTGTAGGAGGGTCACGTGAAGAGGGATTGAGAGAATGAGGGTGACATTATTGTTGTGTCCAATATGCATGTTGTTTAATTTGCTGCCCGCTGGGTGGTGGCGTAAGGTGGTCAGGGGCCCTACTGTGTGATTGTCCCAGCCACCGGTTCCAGCATGGGATAAGATATCGGGGCCTGCCACGTGCCGGTACTTATGTTTGAACTGAAGATATACAGACGTACAGCATGCAAGCAGAGATTGGTTTGGCGTCGTATTTTTCTACAGCCCCGCTCAGTCGCCCGGCATCCTCGTCTGAAAACACTATTGTTGCGACTGCATTCTCTATCCTTGCGTGAGCCTCCGATTGGACTGATGTCAGGCGTTGCGCCATAGTGCTCACCTCGCTGTCCACTTTGTTTCAGTCCCCGTCAATCTGGGTGAGTTTCCGACGTGCCTTCAATCGTAACACGTAGTATTACTAGACATGGCTGCTGACTGAGTAGGATATGGCTGTAGCTGGAACGTTCTGGGCGGGCGGATGTCCCTGAAGTCAGGCAAAAATCCTGAAAAGGGTCTGAAACATAGATCTCATTGTAGACACTCGGCACATATCATTTGCTGTCCAACCAATGAAACGCACCACCCAAAAAAGTGTATCAAAGGCTGACGCCTTCCCATGCCTGTGTTACCCTTAAATTCTGCACGGAGGCCTCGAGGTTCGTGCATGGCTTGCATGCCACTCGCAGGTCCTCCCAAAGCCCCCCGAGCTCGGCCACGGGTACAGGAAGTGGAGTCAGACTCGGACGTGGAGATTGTGAGGGTCGTCTCTGCGCCAGAGAGTGAGCCATCTGTAAGTCCGCTTGAGTTGTTGCCTGAATGTTCGGTTTCAGGCATCCTGCTCATGGTCATGGATCCAATGATCCACTCGGCTTCAATGCAAACCAACTGAAAGCTAAAATAATATTGGAAGGCCTAGGAAATATTGAGCTCTTGATGAAATTTCAGTGCTGCGAAAATAGCTCGCCCGCTCCTCTCCTCGATTAATTAATTTAAACCAACAGTGGATGCAGTGATCGGTCTTCTGAGAGAAACCAATCCTTATACCCTGCCATGCAGCCAGCATGTATGCCGCCAGGAGCCCGCCACCATCATCCTAGTGCAAATGTTGAAGAAACCAGGGCCTGTAGTAGCACAGCCCGCAAATTGGTTGTAAGTTGCCTGTACCAATTTGCTGCATAGGCTCAGGCCATGTCGTGATGCGGCCAACGCCTCTTCTCCCACCCGGCATCGCATTCATTATGCTTATAATGCAAGGCACAGAATCTAGTGCTGGCGTTATGTCAGTCATGCAACTGGCATGAATCAGTGACATGCTTTCAGTCATGCAACCATGTAGCCTGCTGAGTTAGGACCGTGTCATAACGGAGGGTCTGCCAGCATAAAACGAGTCATGTCTGCTTATCCTCTTCCGCACTTGGTGCTTTGCATGCACAGCGCTCATGCACCCCTTGGATCTTCTTTGAATGAGAATATGAGATGCTTTGCAGTCAGGAGCCTTGCTGTAGACGTCGGTAGGTATATTTAAGCCGCTCACCTGACTGTATATGCACCATGAGCACAATACGGTAGAATAAATAAATTACAGTACGTATTGTTGTCATTGTTTCAACCTGCCTGCAGACGTCGGGAGATACCATCCAAAGTGCCCACCGTGGTAACCTGCGTGCGCACACATCGCGGCTAGACAGGTCCGACAGCAGTGCGAGTGAAGAGAGCCCAAGCAGAGCAGGACCTTGGCAAGGAGGCCCAAGGAAAAGCTGCCCAGGCAAGGGGTGGCAGCCCCGCCCCCTGACATGGTGCGTGAGGGTGTGGACTATGGACATTGCAACGCCCTGAACCTGCCTGCCATTTTGCTTTCCTCATGACATGGCTGTGTCCCAACTCCCAAATCTCCCACCATGGATCAGTTTGCCAATAGTCAGCCCTCTCCCAGATTGAGCAATAGACTGTGCTCTTTCGAATACTCACCCAAGCAGGCCTCTCGCGTGAGCACTGGATGGTCCAAAGTAAACAGACAGATCCCCATAGATCCTGGTAGATCCGGATCCTGCTATCTGTGCACCAAGGGTTTCTCTGTGGAACCCTGGCTTCTTTACTCTGTGATGTACACAATTACACATCAGTACATCACCCTTTTTTGATGTAGGGTTGTGAAATAATACCGCATCTTGGCCCGTGTTTATCATGGGCTGAATTCCTTATCGAGAGGCTTACCGCGAGCACGAATAAACACAATTTCCCCTCTGGTTCCTATTCCATCTGTCAAGAGCCATCAATTATGCCACCTCTGTTAATCATGCCTTATTTAAAAGGCTCACCAAGCATAACCTAACAAATACGTCTCCATTTGTGTTCCATCTGACAGGAGGCCTGAAGCGCCGTCTCGGGATCAGCTCCAGTCCTGCAACCCGTGGCAGGCAATAGCTTGGCTGAGAAGGCTCGCAGCCTCTCCCCTTGTCCATGACTTGGTACGTGCTGCACCAAGTGACACTTGACCCGCATTGTCTATTTTAGAGCGCCCAGATTATCTTTGTAGGACAGCTGCTTGCCCAGGAGGTGGTGTGTGATGCACTTTGTGCCGCTCAACCTGTCATGTGCCACTTTGCCTAAAGGGGAAATGAGGACTCGTGGTGGCAGGCTGCACGGGGTTCTGCTTGACAGGGTGTGTGCCCAAAGAGGGAGGAAATTATGTTGTGATGTGGCCATGTGGAAGCGAAGTGTGCTCCCAAGGTTTTTATATTCCTTGTTCTTAGCTGTTGTATAAGTTTGCTTCGTCATCCCGTAGTTGAGTCATATTGAGTGTCATCACATTTCTGACTTAAGAGCCTTTGATCAGGCCAGCTTTGATCCGACTGCAACATGGCTTATGAAGGGCGTCTACTGCATGTTGGCTGGATGCACCTCCACAGACAAGACCATGGCACAGCTGCCTCTCACAATTGTTTTGTACCCATCCGCATACTAGCCATCATCTCATTGTTACGATCCCAACAACACGTTAAGCATTTCCGCCCAGCTTCCACGTATGTTGCATGACAGCCCCATGCTTGCATGACAGCCCCATGCACATTCTTCATGCCTGAGGGGTAACGTGACACTTGACACTGCCTAGGCGGCATGCCTGCTTGTCCGCAAATCTGCCGGTCCACATATACTGTTCATGCTGGATGGGCGACTGGACATGCTCCGCCCAGGCTCCTTGCCTGCTTGGCTGCTGACCTTTCATGTCAGAGGCAGCTGTACGGAAGCTGAACCCTAGACACTGAGCCTTGACTCCCCTGCTCTCCCACCAATGCCTATTTGCTTGCCCTGCTAGGGTGGCGTGCTGGACCCCAAGATCGTGGCGACTGTTAGCCTGCTCTGGTCACTGAAGGACTCACGGAGCTCGAGTATAGACCCCTCCACAGGCCAGCTGATTCCCTCAAACAGGACGACCGCGGGCCATCTGATCCCTCCATTCAGGGCTGCCGTCCCCTTAGACGCTGCACCCGATGAGCCAGTCTCCCCTCAGCCGTCTGCGCCGGTCCTGAAGCAGCTCAGGGCACCATGGGCCCGGACCCCTCTTGCTGGGAGGAAGGCTTCAGAGAACGGGGTGCCTGAGGTACAACACGGGCATGCCAATTTCAGTTCGGGGTGCCTGAGGTACAACACGGGCATGCCTCTGGCTGGGAGGAAGCCTTCAGAGAATGGGGTGCCTGAGTTATCACACGGGCATGCCTCTTTTGGTACGGGTCGCCATGAGGTACAACACGGGCATGCCTCATTCGGCGGTGGCCAAGAAATTCGACAAGGGCATGCCTCTGTTGGTGGCAAAGAGGTTAGACAAGGGCCTGCCTCTGTCGTTGGTGGCAAAGACGTTCGAAAAGGGCATGCCCCTGTCAGTGGCGGTGGAGAGGTCCGACATGGGCATGCCCCTGTTAATGGCAGAGTGGGTAAAGAGTCGGGGCAGCCGCAGCGACAAGGGCATGCCTCTGTCGGCGGACAAAAGTACGCCTCTATCAGCAACCAAGGGCATGCCTCTATCAGCGAAAACAAACACGCATCTGTTTCCTTGCAACGACGTGACTCTGCCAGCGAACAAAACTGCGCCTCTGCTGGTGGCGGTGGAGAGGGCCGAGGGGCGGCGCAGCCGCAGCAGTTACGACGTGCCACTCGCGGCGGAGAGGGCGGAGGAGTGGAACAGTCGCAGCAGCCAGGATGCACCTCTGTCGGTGGCGGAGAGGTGGGAGGTGCGGGGCAGCCACAGCGAAGCAAGCGGGCCACCACTGCGCTCCAGACGACATTGTCGTTGAAGAAAGCGAAACTTTGGGAGCAGGACGAGGCGGCAGCCCTGGTCGCAGCTGCATCTGACTGCATGGCACCTGATGTTGCGTCACTGCGAATGTGAGCCCTGCGCTTGCGGCTGTTCGTATGTAGCATGCTGTTGTGTCATTGCGAATGTGAGCCCTGCGCTTGCGGCTGTTCGTATGTAGCATGCTGTTGTGTCATTGCGTATGTATGGGAGCCTCTTTGCTGCTGTTGCGACAGTTGATCTGTTGGGATGATTGCTTGGTGAGCCCTGCATCGATTTACTCTCAGGACTGCCTGGGGGAAGGTAAAGGCTGTCAATCATGACTGGGGGATTGAACGTGAAGTTTTGTGGGTCCCGGTTGATGTCCTGGTAGGTAGTAGTGTGAGTGACTACTTGACCGTGAAGGATTGGGGGTTAAGTCCAGGCAGGATATATTGTGACTGAATGCTCGAAGGGGAGAAGGGACGGGGGAATTTCCAAGCACATGATTGACAAACAAATCATGTCCAGACCAGAAATGTCTCTATAATGTCGTGCTCACAGGAACGCACGAGTCAAGTTTAAAAGGCCTCCCGTTGTCCACGCCACCGCTAAGGAAAGCAACAGTATCGACTTAACCTTGAGCTCCATCAGCAAGGGCACGGCAACCAGCGACCACCACCCTTTGCCGGGGCGCTCAAAGGACGCAGATATGGCGAAGTCTCCAGCTGCAGCCAGAGGCATCTCACCCTCGCCTGGGCATGGAGGATCGGAGCAGCGCAACGATCCGGTACTTTCTGTACCCCTCTCATCCTGTATGCAGCAGGCTCCTGCAGCATTGGAGGGAGGTGCAGGCGGTGTGAGGGATAGTCGCAATCTTGCAAGTGGGCAGGTTGTGCACGATGCAACGGTTGGTGACGCTCTGGCAGGTGATGGAGGTGCACATGTTGCAAGGGGCGATGGCGGCCTGGCAGCTGAGGGGGGTGCGCGCGATGTGAGGGAGAATCCTTGTCTGAGGGGCGATGGCGGCCTGGCAGCTGAGGGGGGTGCGCGCGATGTGAGGGAGAATCCTTGTCTGAGGGGCGATGGCGGCCTGGCAGCTGAGGGGGGTGCGCGCGATGTGAGGGAGAATCCTTGTCTGAGGGGCGATGGCGGCCTGGCAGCTGAGGGGGGTGCGCGCGATGTGAGGGAGAATCCTTGTCTGAGGGGCGATGGCGGCCTGGCAGCTGAGGGGGGTGCGCGCGATGTGAGGGAGAATCCTTGTCTGAGGGGCGATGGCGGCCTGGCAGCTGAGGGGGGTGCGCGCGATGTGAGGGAGAATCCTTGTCTGGCGGGCGATGGCGGCCTGGCAGCTGAGGGGGGTGCGCGCGATGTGAGGGAGAATCCTTGTCTGGCGGGCGATGGCGGCCTGGCAGCTGAGGAGGGTGCGCGCGATGTGAGGGAGAATCCTTGTCTGGCGGGCGATGGCGGCCTGGCAGCTGAGGGGGGTGCGCGCGATGTGAGGGAGAATCCTTGTCTGAGGGGCGATGGCGGCGCCAGGGACCAGCGCATCCGCGTACTTTTGCACCAACTGGCAACGACTACGCAGCAGAGGAACGAGGCCTGGGATAAGCTGGAGGATGCAGCGTCAAGAGCAGACTCGACGTTCGCAATGCGCGCCGATGCAGAGGCGCGCGTCCAGCACCTCAATCTCAAGGTGAAACGCAGATTCTGTAGGTGATCTAACAAAGCATATCGCATTTGACACTGCAAACCGGCTTTCCCAAAGAAATGATAACTACGATAGGACAGGGTAGGTGAGACTGATGGCCCCTGTTGTTAACTGTGTGAGCGCCAGACCACTGGGCCGATGAGGACGAAACCTTGACCAGCCTATGGTCTGTGGGACAGTGGTGGCTACCCTCAAGAATTTATCAGTGATGGAGCGGGGGTCAGCCTGCCCGCCTTCAGCGTTTAAAGGATTGGTACCCAATACCCATCGACCCAGTGGTGGCCGCCCGGCAGCCCCGCAACAGGGCACGTGCGTGATAGAAGAAACAGCGGTTACCTTTGTGGACTTCTCAGGTGATGGAGCTGAACCCTAAACCCTAAACGCTGCACCTCTGGACTTTTCAGGTATTGGAGCTGAAGGCTGCGCTTGAGGCACAGGTGCACTTCTCGCACACATCCCGCGCCGAAGACGAGGCCAAGCACCAGGCGCTGCTGCACGAGGTGCAGGTGCGGGACCAGCAGCTGTTGGCCTCGGCAGCGCGGCTGCGTCAGGACCTGGCGGCACTGGAGGATATGCAGCGGGAGCTGGTGCAGGCCAACGAGCGCGGGAGCCAGCTGCAGGTATGGACGAAAATGCCCTACAAAATGCGTTGTTTACCGGTGGTCAAATTGCATGTCACTCTTTTTAATTGCAGGGCTTGGCCGCATGCTGTGGCCTGCGTTTGCAGTTATGCTTGGCTAGATGAACAGGGGTTCCCGTTGTATCCGATCACAGGAAAAAATAAAGGAAAACTTGCTAAATGCTAAGGAATAATAAAGAAACGTCTTTGGTCAGCGAAATGTTTGTTACTGTTGGGTCAGGCTGCAGGTCTGTAAGGAAGAGGGAAACAGGGAGACAAGCTAATGCGGCTTGTGATCACCTTACAATTATGCTTTTGGCCTGCTGAATGTTAGTTCCTGTCGTGTCTGGCTGTTCTGGCAAGACCAAGATACAAGAAAGCTCCGCCCCGCAGGCGCCGTCACCATCTGTCAAATGGAGGCAGGGAAGCAAACCATGACAACTTGCGTCTGGCCTGCTGAATGGTGGCTGCTGCTGCGTCTATCTGGCTGCAGGTCAAGACAACGCTGCTGGAGTACGAGATGCGTCTGCTGCGACAGAGTAAGTCCCAGTCCGAGGGCTTCCTGCAACTTAGGATCCAAGTGCTGGAGCAGCAGTTGCTGCAGGCAGCCGGTAGCGCTGCACAGGCCCGGCCGCAGGAACCGCAGGAGGAGGCGTTTACGCTCAGCAGCATCAGGCAAGGTATTTTGGCTGAGCTGAATGCAGCTGCCGATGCCCGGGAGCTGGACAAGCGGGCGAAGTCACT
The DNA here is from genome assembly GCA_037349105.1 of Limnomonas spitsbergensis. Taxonomy (NCBI): domain Eukaryota; kingdom Viridiplantae; phylum Chlorophyta; class Chlorophyceae; order Chlamydomonadales; genus Limnomonas; species Limnomonas spitsbergensis. The sequence goes on from JAYJMM010000041.1 coordinate 9,419,552, forward strand.
GATGTTGTTCTGGCACCCTGACAAGCACCCGCACCAGAGGGTCATATCCACCCGCGTAACCCAGGTCATTAATCAGGCAAAGGATGAGCGCTTGGCTTTGTTCAAAGGAAGATCGTAGTCAGAACCTGGGCAGGACTCGGGCCATTCATCAGACAATGTAGGAGCGCATGGCATTACTCAGAGGAATATCCTTGTCAGGACCTGGGCATGGCAGGGCAATCGGTTGAATAAGGGCTTACGGCGGTGATAGTCGACTGGAGAGCTTCTGCTAGAATCAGGGTGATCTTGTGTAGCTCCTTTTGGCAGTTTTTGACACCTCGCTGCTGAAGACTAATATGAACTTTCGTTGTGGATGGGCTGTGATAAAGAAGTCTTGTACGTCCCCTGTACTGAGACTCCAAACAGGACTCCTGGTGCCGGGTACAACGTTTGTATAAGGTTGCATAGCGAAGGTGCCCGCCCATTTGCGAAGTTGTATTCATTATTTCCAGGCTTTACAGTGGTGTGTAGATTAGCGGCAGGTTAGGTGCTCATCCTTGCTTTGCACAGGTTGTATTGCCAGTTGTCGGCCACGTGCGACTTTTCCATGCGGAACCGGCACAAGACTGGAGTCACAAATAACTAAAAGCTGCAAGGCAGCATGCCAGTATGATAAGTAGTGCTTGCCCTACTTAAGAAACGTGTGAGCAGGGCCTAGTGACTGGAGCAAATGTGGAGTCCCTGCTGACTCACCTCCCGCAGCACCAGGGTGGGCAATATAGGGCGGCAATACGGTCGTCACGAGACGCTCGTCGTCGTTTTCGGTTGGGTCACACCTCGTCACGATGGCGTATTCCCGTTTGAAGTGAAACGGAACAGAAGGGATATTAGGGGGGTAAATGTGTATGTATGTATGTGAGTGACTGAGTAAAAAAACTTCTCCTAATGAAATACAATTTGTTGCAATGGATCACGCACGAACTGCGTGAAGCAATCACCGAGACGAAAGTGCGAAAAAGTGTGAATTGCGACTGTAAGGCCGAAAATGTGTTCAAATCAGTGCTGTGCTTCCTTACGATTGGTGAAATTACCGTGTGCGCTGACGGTGCAAATTACGCGCAATTTACAAAAAAAAACACCCAGAGTGCACCGCAATCACTGAAAGTTGCTTACGGCGTAACCAAAAACGAAACCCTGGTGACGGACCGAAAATGGGGTTTTCGGCTCCCTCTCCTCCTCGTATCCCTACTCTTCCCAGTCCTCTTTCCATCTCCCATTCCTCCACTTCATAGTCCTCCACCCTCTCCCCCTCCCAACCCTCCTCTGCACATTACTCTTCCCTCTCCTCCTCCTATCCCTCCATTCCCCATCCAGTCCTCCACCCTCTCCACCTCCCATTCCTCCTCTTCCCAGTCCTCCTCCCTCTCCTCCTCCCACCACTCCACTTCCCAGTCCTCCACCCTCTCCACCTCCCATCCCTCCTCTTCCCAGTCCTCCTCCCCCTCCACCTCTCATTCCCCCTCTTCCCAATCTTCCTCCCTCTCCACCTCCCGCCCCTATTCTTCCCAGCCCACCTCCCTCTCCTTCAACCGTCCCTCCACTTCCAAGTCCTCCACCTCCCGCCCCTCCAGTTCCCAATCTTCCTCCTTCTCCCTTTCCCTTCCCTCCCCTTCCCATCCCACCTCCCACTCCACGTCCCTCTCCACCTCCCATTCCTCCTATTCTTATTCCTCTTCCCAGTCCTCCTCCCTCTCCACCTCCCGCGCCTCCCCTTCCCAGTTCTCCTCACCTCCCACCTTCCATCTCTCCACTTCCCAGTCATCCTCCCCCTCCACCTCTTGCCCCTCCTCTTACAGGTCCTCGTCCATCTCCACCTCCCGTCCCTCCATTTCCCAGTCATCCTCCCTCTCCACCTCCCGCCCCTCTTCATCCCAGTCCTTCTCCCTGTCCACATCCCTGTCCTTCTCCCTGTCCACATCCACATCCCACCTCCTAGTCCTCCTCCCACTCCACCTCCCCCTCCTCCACTTCCCAGTCCTCCCCCCCCTCCACCTCCCCCACTCCGCTTCCCAGGCCTCGTCAATCTCCACCTCCTGACCCTCCTCTTCCCAGTCCTCCTCCCTCTCCACCTCCTGCCCCTCCACTTCCCAGTTCTCCTCCCTCTGCACCTCCCACCCCTCCTCTTCCCAGTCACCCCCCCTTCTACCTCCTTCCCCTCCACTTCCCAGTCCTCCCCCCTCTGCACCTCCCTCCCCTCCTCTTCCCAGTCCTCCTCCCACTCCACCTCCCTCCCCTCCTCTTCCCAGTCCTCCTCCCCCTCCACCTCCCGCCCCTCCTCTTCCAAGTCCTCGTCCATCTCCCCCTCCCACCCCCCCTCTTCCCAGTCCTCCTCCCTCTTTACCTCCCACCCCTCCTCTTCCCAGTCCTCCTTTCTCTCCACCTCCCGTCCCTCCTCTTCCCAGTCGTCCACCCACTCCACCTCCCGCCCCTCCTCTTCCCAGTCCTCCTCCCTCTCCACCTCCCGCCCCTCCTCTTCCCAGTCCTCCTCCCTCTCCACCTCCTGCCCCTCCTCTTCCCATTCCCCCTCCCTCTCCACCTCCCGTCCCCCCTCTTCCCAGTCCTCCTCCCACTCCACCTCCCGCCACTCCATTATCCAGGCTTCCTCCCTCTCAACCTCCCACCGCCCCTCCTCTTCCCAGTCCTCCTCCCTCTCCACCTCCCGCCCCTCCACTTCTTAGTCATCCTCCCTCTTCACCTCCCGCCCCTCCTCTTTCCAGTTCTCCTCCCCCTCCACCTCCCGCCCCTCTTCTACCCAGTCCTCCTGCCTCTCCACCTCTTACCCCTCCACTTCCCAGTCCTCCTCCCTCTCCACCTCCATCTCCTCCACTTCCCAGTCCTTCTCCCTCTCCACCTCCCTCCCCTCCTCTTCCCAGTCCTCCTCCCTCTCCACCTCCCGCCCCTCTTCTTCCCAGTCCTCCTCCCTCTCCACTTCCCGCCCCTCCTCTTCCCATTCCTCCACCCTCTCCACCTCCCGCCCCTCCTCTTCCCAGTCCTCCTCCCACTCCACCTCCCGCCCCTCCTATTCCCATTCCCCCTCCCTCTCCACCTCCCGTCCCCCCTCTTCCCAGTCCTCCTCCCACTCCACCTCCCGCCACTCGTCTTTCCAGTCCTCCTCCCTCTCAACCTCCCACCGCCCCTCCTCTTCCCAGTCCTCCTCCCTCTCCACCTCCCTCCCCTCCACTTCTTAGTCATCCTCCCTCTTCACCTCCCGCCCCTCCTCTTTCCAGTTCTCCTCCCCCTCCACCTCCTGCCCCTCTTCTACCCAGTCCTCCTTCCTCTCCACCTCTTACCCCTCCACTTCCCAGTCCTCCTCCCTCTCCACCTCCATCTCCTCCACTTCCCAGTCCTCCTCCCTCTCCACCTCCCTCCCCTCCTCTTCCTAGTCCTCCTCCCTCTCCACCTCCCGCCCCTCTTCTTCCCAGTCCTCCTCCCTCTCCACTTCCCGCCCCTCCTCTTCCCAGTCCTCCACCCTCTCCACCTCCCGCCCCTCCTCTTCCCAGTCCTCCTCCCTCTCCACCTCCCGCCCCTCCTCTTCCCAGTCCTCCTCCCTCTCCACCTCCCTCCCCTCCACTTGTCAGTCCCCCTCCCTCTCCACCTCCCGCCCCCCCTCTTCCCAGTCCTCCTCCCACTCCACCTCCCGCCACTCGTCTTCCCAGTCCTCCTCCCTCTCAACCACCCACCGCCCCTCCTCTTCCCAGTCCTCCTTCCTCTCCACCTCCCGCCCCGCCACTTCTTAGTCATCCTCCCTCTTCACCTCCTGCCCCTCCTCTTCCCAGTCCTCCTCCCCCTCCACCTCCCTCCCCTCCTCTTCCCAGTCCTCCTCCTTCTCCACCTCCTGCCCCTCCACTTCCCAGTCCTCCTCTCACTCCATCTCCCTCCCCTCCTCTTTCCAGTCTTCATGCATCTCCACCTCCCGTCCCTTCATTTTCTAGTCCTCCTTCCTCTCCACATCCCGCCCCTCCTCTTCCCAGTCCTCCTCCCTCTCCACCTCCCGCTCCTCCTGTTTCCAGTCCTCCTCCCCCTCCACCTCCCTCCCCTCCTCTACCCAGTCCACCTCCCCTTCCACCTCCCGCCCTTCCCCTTCCCAGTCCTCCTCCCTGTCCGCATCCTGTCCCTCCATTTCCCAGTCCTCGTCCCTCACTACCTCCCGCCCCTCCTCTTCCCAGGCCTCCTCCCTCACCACCTCTCGCCCCTCCTCCTCCCAGTCCTTCTCCCTCTCCACCTCCCTCCCCTCCACTTCCCAGTCCTCCGACCTGTCCACCTCCTGCCCCTCCTCTTCCCAGTCCTCCCCCCCTCCACCTCCCGCCCCTCCACTTCCCAATCCTCCTTCCTCTCCACCTCTCGCCCCTCCTCCTCCCAGTCCTCCTCCCTCTCCACCTCCCGCCCCTCCACTTCCCAGTCCTCCATCCACTCCACCTCCCGTCCCTCCTCCTCCCAGCCCTCCTTCCTCTCCACCTCCCCCCCCTCCACTTCCCAGTCCTCCATCCTCTCTGCCTTCAGCCCCCTCCACTTCCCAGTCCTCCTCCCTCTCCCCCTTTCGCCCCTCCTTCTCCCAGTCCTTCTCCCTCTTCACCTCCCCACCCTCCACTTCCCAGTCCTCCTCCCTCTCTGCCTTCCGCCCCCTCCACTTCCCAGTCCTCCTCCCTCTCCCCCTCCCGTCCCTCCTCTTCCCAGTCCTCCTAACACTCTACCTCCCGTCCCTCCTCTTCCCAGACCTCCTTCCTCTCCACCTCCCGCCCCTCCTTTTCCCAGTCCTCCTCCCTCTCCACCTCCAGTCCATTTTTTCTCCCAGTCCTTCTCCCTCTTCATCTCCCTCCCCTCCACTTCCCAGTCCCCTCCCTCTCTATCTCCCGCCCCTTCACTTCCCAGTTCTCCTCCCTCTCCACCTCCCTCCCCTCCACTTCCCAGTCCTCGTCCCTCTCCACCTCCCGCCCATCCACTTCCCAGTCCTCCTCCCTCTTTCCCTCCCACCCCTCATTTTCCCAGTCCTCCTCCCTCTCCACCTCACGTCCCTTCATTTCCCAGTCCTCCTCCCTCTCCACCCCCCGCCCCTCCCCTTCCCAGTCCTTCTCCCTCTCCTCCTCACCTCCCTCCATTTCCCAGTCTTCCTCCCTTACTACCTCCCGCCCCTCCACTTACCAGTCTTCCTTTCTCTCCACCTCTCGCCCCTCCTCCTCCCAGTCCTCCTCCCTCTCCACCTCCCGCCCCTCCACTTCCCAGTCCTCCATCCACTCGACCTCCCGCCCCTCCTCCTCCCAGTCCTCCTTCCTCTCCACCTCCCGCCCCTCCACTTCCCAGTCCTCCTCCCTCACTACCTCCCGCCCCTCCTCCTCCCAGTTCTCCTCCCTCTCTACCTACCTCCCCTCCTCTTCCCAGCCCTCACTACCTCCCGCCCCTCCACTTCCCAGTCCTCCTCCCTCACTACCTCCCACCCCTCCCCTTCCCAGTCCTTCTCCCTCTCCACCTCCCTCCCATCCACTTCCCAGTTTTTCATCCTCTTCACCTCCCGCCCCTCCTCTTCCCAGTCCTCCTCCCTCTCCACCTCCTGCCCCTCCTCTTCCCAGTCCTCGTGCATCTCCACCTTCCGCCCCTCCACTTGTCAGTCCACCTCCCTCTCCACCTCCTGCCCCTCCTCTTCCCAGTCGTCCTCCCTCCCCACCTCCCGTCCCTCCACTTGTCAGTCCTCCTCCCTCTCCACCTCCCGCCCCTCCTTCTCCCAGTCCTTCTCCCTCTCCACCTTCCTCCCCTCCACTTTCCAGTCCTCCATCCTCTTCACCTCCCGCCCCTCCATTTCTTATTCCACCTCCATCTCCACCTTTTTTCCTTCCTCTTCCCAGCCACCACACTTCCCCCTCTCCATCCCTCCTCTTCCTAGTCCTCCTTTGTCCCTTCCATCCCCACCTCTATCCATCCCTCCTCCTTCTCCACCAGCTGTGCCATTGTCACTCCTATTTCCACCCCCCATTATTGTGGACCTGCCCCCGCCTCAGCTACCTTTGCCTGCACCAGCCTTTCCTCTTATTCCAAGCAAACCTCCACCACCCATCTCCTTCTTGCAGCCACCCAAACTGCCTCCTTAATATGACTTGCCGAAATATCCACCACCGTCATTTCCCAGCCCGGCCTTATCCCTGCCAGCATCCAGCCCATTTGTCATCCTGGCTCCCTCCAGCCCACCCCATGCAGGTACCCCGCCACCTGGTACACCTGCTTCGCCGCCAAATGGATCCAAAGGCACCGCAGCAGTTACCGCCGTACCTCCTGCCCCACCACCTTCAGCGATCGCCCCGCTGTGGTCCACGCAAATCCGCATGGAGGATACAGCTCTGGGTACTGACCAGCTTCCTGGCATCACAGGCGAGTCACACTTTGGTAACACTTCCTACTTATATTATGCCATACTTTCATTCATACTTTCATTTATACTTGTTTTCTGATGAAAAGGCCTAAAACAATATGGTTTCAATTGCTTCGAATTACTCCCCCTGCGACTTCCACTTGTTCCACAGATGCACGGACAGTGCACCACACCGTTACTCTCAGTGCCCTTATCAGGCTTGCCACCAGAAGCCCTTATGTGGGATGCTCCTCCGGGGCAGTGATTGCAATCCTCAAGGTACGGTGGAAGGTAGTAGAATCCTAGCGCTGGGTCGGGTACCAGTTTATCACTGTGGACGACCTAAATCAAAGAGGGAAAAGAGGGGGAGAGGAAGAGGACTGCAACATGAAATTCACGTTGTTGATAGACTCAGTTTTAGGGTTCAAGATTGTCATGATGGTCTGAAGTCTGAAGTCCGAAGAGTTCGTTTAGTAGCTGACAGACTCCTGCTCGATCCTGCCCTCCTGCTCTACAGATCATCACCACCTTAATGGCCCCCTTGATGGCATCTGCCGTGACCACAATGTGTAATGACCCCACGAAGCAGCTCCCACTGCTCACCGCCACAGCAGACCAGCTCCAGCCGGGCACTCAACAGCAGAAGCGGCTGAGGCGGATGGCTCTACAGTCCCAAACTGCGGTTGGTAAATTCGCCATGCAGTCAGCCAGGAGCCAACACCCCTCTTCCCGCTCACAACCTGATCACCGGGCCGAGGGACGAGTGCTGCAGCAGGAGAGCACGGCTTGTGACCCCTCGGCAAGCATCACGGCGTACATGACGCTCCTTGCCCCGTCCTCGTCAGACATCCAGGCTGCCATTGCCCAGCTGTACGAGATCTTGTCAGTAGGGGGTGGGCAACTTGATGCTTGCCCGGTCACGACCTCTGATGGCAGGGGATGTCTGGGCGCCACGACAGACTTAATGGTGGTCAGCCAAGAGCTAGCGCCGGATGCCCTTACGCGACCTGTCAGCAGCTGCAGCTCTGCCTGGGCAGCGACTGTGCTGCAGGCGGCCATGAAGGCTGCGCCGGACGCTCAGGTGCAGGGCAGGAGGGAGGGAACAGGCTGTGGTTGAGATGAGCAGGATGCGGGGGTGGTAGCCCGCCGGCCGAGTCAGGGCGGGATGCCTTTGGATTGGAATGTACGTGGCTGTGGAATCTCTTGAGACAGAGTCAAACTCCCGACAGCCCGCAGTTTGAAATTGAATTATGGGTTTGAACTGTTGCTGCAGGTCAAACCTCTTTGCAATACCTCGTCGACACTTGAGGGATCTGAAGGCCACAGCAGGAATCTCTGGATTGTGTTGTACATAGTCGTGGGCACCGACCCCTGCTGGTGTTGCGCCTTGCCTTGGCTCGCTGCCAGGCTCCGGCAGCGACGTAGGAGGCAGCAAGACTGGCTATCCCCACGCAACGCCGACCCAGATATATCTGGGCCTGCTGTCACTATGGGATCTGCTGTGATTTCCCATGGCGATGTTGAGGCACGCATTGGAGACTGTGTGGATGCTGAGGCACACACTCGTAGCAACTGTGACGACGCTGAAGCTGGCACTCTGAAGTGGAGCGGCGATTCATTGTATGCCCCGGTAAGCACTCCTGGGCAGATGTCTTTATTAAGTTGATGATACTAGAGGGCTTCATCACGAGTTTGCAAAAAATGACCTGACCGCTTAATTGTTCCTGAGTTATCCTGTAGCAGGCTAATCTGTGGCCTCTGGATGCTCAACTGCTTTACCTTGACTGGCATACGTCTGTGGATCAAGCATGTCTGGTCATGCTTGGTTCCCCCAGCCAAAGGCCTGGAGGTAGCTGGAATTTAGCTGAAACTTAGCCGAGCCAGAAAAGAAGTAACATTGCATCTGCTACTCTGCTTGCACTCCTGACCAGTCATGATGAATGCAGGCAGGTGTAATCCTGTACGCAAGCATTTGAACCAACTCTGCCACCTCGCATGATCACCCCTCGCAGGCCAGCTCCAGCCGGACCTTACACAGCATGCCCTCGCCTGACTCTTTGGCCGGTCATGCCATGCAAGCAGATAAATGTGCTGCCGCTGACTGCGTTCAATTATTTTTATCATGTGATATTTTAGAAAAAAAATCGTTACGCCAAACAAGTATATCACCCCCACTGAGCCAGTCAACATGCCCACCCAGCGGTCCTGCAGCAGCTCAAGTGGAGCCAGCGGGCTTGCCCCTTTACCATGTTCCTCCAGCCCTAACGTCACCAGCATCCTATGGAGCATCCCCCCACTCCCTGCAGAAGGGCCTCGTGCACCAATGGAAGCAGGGTATCAAGGCAGGTATAGCAGGAGGAATGGAGTGGCTTCATCGCCGCTGTCTTCCGTGAGCAAACTCGTCACAGTTCCTGATGCAGCTGACCCAGGCACGTCTGCCAGCCTGCACTTGGACCAAAGCAGGCCTCTCAGAAGAGGAGGGGTGGGAGGAGGTGGGGCCCTCATCGGGCTTCATGCAACCGCAGGATGATGATGCAGTCCAGTCAGATGAGCCGGCTGGCATGTCAGTAACGTTACACCTCTGGGCCCGCTCAAAGCTCGGCCGCGTGGGCGCCGAACTGTTCAGAAGGGAGTAAAGAAGGAACTAAAAGGAAGAGAGGGGGGAAGGAACTAACGGAGAGGCCGGGAAGGCAAAGAAGACCAAGTCCAACACTCGAGTTCCACTAGAGACCAGCCCTCAACAAAGCCTCTAAGAAAAGAAGAGTCCAGAAAAGCAAGCGTATCCCACCCCTGCTTGGCCGTGAGGGCGCCCCACTGATCAGAAGGGAGAAGAGGATAAACTAAAAAGGGGGCAAACAACAACATCAACAACAACAACAAAAAAGCCAAAAGAGAAGGCCGGAAAGGCAAACGACATCGGCCTCAGAAAACCTGGAGACTAACCCTCAATAATGCCCACAGCACAGTCCACAAAAGCAAGTGCGTCCCACCCATGCTCAGCCTGGTACAACTGGTCTGGTGGAAGTTAGTGGCAGCGCCCGGAGGACCTGCCCACCCCCGCTCCCGTAACTGCTACCTGACACTAGGGCACTGGAAGCACACATGCAGAGCATCCTCTACCTGCTCGCTATCCCCCGTGCCCAACACCGCTGGCAGCAGCGTGCCTGTCGCCGCTGACCGTTGCGCCGTCCTCTGGTATCAGCAGTGCTGATCGCGCCAAGCCGCAGTCGCAAATTGGTGCGCACACAAGCACACTCCCTCTGACTAGTGCAGCTCTTGGCTTATGCCAGCACGGCACCCGCCGTGGACTGGAATCAGGCGCGGTAGGTCGCCGCAGATCTGTGCTCGGTGGTAGGGTCCCTGGGGTCCCCACCGCCGCTTGCGTCCAGCCATGCTTGCTCGTAGGCTGCGTCAACGAGTGCCAACACCTCTGTGACGGGTAGGCGCTGCAGGGCAGCTGCTGCCTCGCGCAAGGTGGGGGTGGCTGCCCCCCGCTCCAGCTCCTCTAATGCACCCAGCAGATCAGAGCACCAGGTGCAGCCGCCAGTGCCCTGGCTGATTGCAAGCTGCATATCTGCTGCCATGGCTTCAGCCATGAGAGGGCTGTATTGCTGTTCCTCCGGTGCCACCGCTGCATTGTAGAAGCGGAGGATATGGGCCCACCAGTCTCGCTGTAGTGGCTGGAGCTGCAGCTCTCTCATGACTCCCCAACTGGCGGCTGATGCAGGTAGCCCCGCAGCCTGGCGTAGGTGCTGAAGCAAGCTGGAATATATTTTGCTGGAGAGACATTGCCGCGGCCGAAGGTGGCTGGTGGCCCACACCACGTCGCCGCAGTTGGCCGCAGGCGCTGCGTACACAGCTGCCAGCCTGATGCGGGTTGGAACATGGCGCCTTAGGCCCACCTTGGCGGCCATGCAGCGAACACGGTGTAGCGCGGCAGCCATAGGCGCCTGTCTACCCTCCAGCACGGCTGGCATGTGGGCCACACTAGTGCCTCGAAGCACCAAAAGCACCTGGCCCCCTCTCCCTCCTGCATCCCGGAAAGCAGTGGGGTATAGAAGGCAAAACATAGGAGGAGGCAGAACTGAAGAGTTGGATGGCAGGTCTGATGCGGTGGTCAATTTCGGGCGAGATGAGTGGACGGACGAGGCACGCAGACCATCCTTCCAGAGCATGCCTAGCGGCCCACAGCAAGAGTCGGGCATTGACTCTTGGCGGAGGGGTATGGACGCTTTGTCCGTCAACGTCAGGGCTGCCAACATCTTGGAGATGATGAAGAGGACAAAACTGTCGGGGGCAGGTGACTGCATGGCTCCAGATGTTACAGAGCTTGTGAACGTCAATCCCCCATCAGCCGCAACAGCAGCAGCAGCAGCAGTAGCAGCAATGCAGCTGAGGAGTCGTTCAAGCCCGCATGCCGCCATGGCAAGAGACGCGGCAGGGACTGATGCATGGCGGGAGGGTATGGACGCATCATCTGTCAATGCCCTAGCTGTCCACATCTCAATGATGGTTAAGAGGACAACTGGTTCGAGGATGGCTGTGTGGTCTGTGACTGGCAACTCGATAGATCCAGAGGACTGGGGGTCAGGGTCTGTCACGGTTGAACCGACAGCAGCAGAATTGGCAGCAAGAGCAGCAGCCGTGCGGCAGCGGAATCGGTCTAGCCAGCATCTGCGCTTCATGCAGTCGGCGGCCTGGGAAAGCTGACACATGTGACAGGCCCCGCGAAAATATATTCTTGCTTAAAAGATTCGACCGTGGTTTATTTTGCAAATGTTTGTTCATGAATGTGTAGCAACGGCGAGACTTGTAGGAAAAGATTTCTTGTAAATCCACCACATAAAGAGTTTTGCTGACTATGGTGGTTTCGTCATCAGAGGGTTGGGCCCTGACCTAGAAAATAGTCTTGTGAAATGTCAATCCCAGTGAGTGCTGCTTAGCTCAGAATCACTGCCTTAGCTTTTCATGTTTGGTACCGCTGGTCTCCAGTGTTGAATCAGCTTGGGTTGCTAGTTTGCCACCTTCTTAGTGCGTGACCTGGCGCTTGACGGCTTGCACCAGCACATTGTGAAATCAAGATCAAGGCCAAAGACCAGTGTTCGCACAAACAGAAAACATCACTGAAGGCGTTGTCATCGTTGAGAGTTTCAGACTAGGGCTTATGATGACGTGGCATCAACTGATCACCAACCCACCCAGCAGCTTCATTGAAGTGTGGATGCTCGGTGCGGGTCTGGTACAGATCATCCGAAGTCCGTTCCAGGGCAAAAGCAGCAGGGGGCAATAATCAGCTTAACAATACCCAATAGTTTCAAAGAGCAACGTCGATATTTTGAAATGAACACCAACATGCAGTCGCAGATGCGCATGAGCAACACCCGGCGCGACATGTGCCCTTCCTACACGCATTCAAGATTTGCTATTGGCAAGCCTTCCCTACAGATCCGCTGCGCTGCCTCCTCCAACGGGAACGGTAGCGAGCCCTGGATCGAGCTCAAGAACGGCCACGTCACCAGTGGACCCGATCTGTCGGTCACAGTCAATGGACTGCACATGCCGAACCCCTTTGTCATTGGCAGGTGCGTCTCAAGCTTCAGTTGCTTCATTTATAGATCCGTGCTGCTCCCGGATTGGTCTTCTTCGTTCGGATGTCATGCCATGCCATGAATGTTAGTGTTGTGTTTCGTGTTTGCGCAGCGGGCCCCCCGGCACCAACTATGTGGTTATGAAGAAGGTAAGACCTATGATCGCGCGAACGCAAGTATCGAAAGCGATCGCAGCCCGCACAATTTTGATCCAGCCCAGACTAATTTCTGACCTGGCCTTGAAAGAACCCTAATGGATGCATGACTCACCTGCGTGGGCAGGCTTTCACTCAGGGATTGGTTGGCATGATCTGACTTACTTTGTATCAGCTTCTGATATGGCCATGAAGTAAGCCTCATGGATACTTGACGCGCCTGCATGGTCAGGCTTTCGTCTAGGGATGGGGTGGTCGCGTGGCGCCATGGCGGGACTCCCTTCTGACCTGGCACAGAAAATAAACTTATGCCAGGCCTCACCTAGCTTACAACGAGGGATGGGGTGGCGTGAGCTGCCATACCCTGCACCCTTATGGATTATTTGATTCAGCAAGACTATGCCTGCTAATGGATGCATCCACTCGCCTGCATGGGCTTCAGACGCCAGCACAGGCTATTCACACAGGAAGGCGCGGATTGATGCAGCCTTGAAAGACAATGACTGGATGACATCACTTGTTTGCATCGGCATTCCCTAACCTTCATAGGCTCTTAACGAGGGATGGTATGTCGTGATCTGGCCATAAGTCAACCCTGATGGATACGTGTTGCAGGCTTTCGACGAGGGTTGGGGCGGGGTGATCTGTAAGACCCTGTCACTCGACAGCAAGAAAGTGGTCAACGTTACGCCGCGCTATGCCAAGCTGCGCGACACCAACGGCAAGGTGTTCGGATGGCAGGTGTGCGATGCCATGCATGCCTCCCACTTTTATGCTTTTTCATGGACCTATGTTGTAATAAAGAAATGCGGTGAAGGATGTGCTGCTTCAGAATTGTAGGTGATACAATCTGCTTTTACTGGGCGATCTATGCCATGGCCAAGGCTTGGTCCTGTTTTTCCTCTTTGAGCCCCACATGAGCGCCAGCATATGTTGAGATGCATTACTTTGTGTGCCGCTCCTTTGCCCCCTCATACCCCCCTGACTCTCCTGCTTTGACTCCCAGCTGCTCTGACCCTTGCCCCCTGCTTCATGTTTCAGAACTTTGAGCTGATCAGTGACCGGCCGTTTGAGACGATGCTGGCTGAGCTCAAGCGTCTCAAGACGGAATACCCAGACCGAGTACTCATTGCCTCAATCATGGTGAGGATAGGTGTAAGGCCTATGTACATTGGGCTGGCGCATACCATATGCCTTGGTGCTTTGTGCGCCGAACAGACATATATTTATTTGTGAAGTTTTCCCCCCAGAGATTTTCTGACCCTGACGTAGTCCCTTAGGACCTTTGCATTGGGCGTTTTTCTTCGACCCTGAACCCATGGTAGCCAAAGGCATTTGAATCCAAGCTCCTTGTGCATATCCTTGTATCGTACCTTCCATACTGCAGGAGGAGTACAACAAAGAGTCGTGGGAAGAGATCATCGGACGGTGAGGGGGATGAAGCTTATCCCTAAATATATTGATTTTGAGCCAAAATATGGGTTTTGTAATGGATGGGACCGGAGGCCGGGCCCGACTAGGGAACTTCCCTCACGAGGGCATCAAATGGTGAGAGGGCATGTGCTGACGTGGCAGTGACGCCCCCTGATGCCTTATTGCCTTCTATTCGCAAAGTTGCCTTGGGAGTCCTTTTACAAGTATTTAACACGTCCCTGTGTGTAATGCTGCTGCTTATAATGCATGCAGCTGGCCACAGATTTGAGGACACTGGATTGATACATTAAGGATCATTAAGTGAATTGTACATGGCTTATGATGTGAGGACTTTCAGTTTCACACTTCCCTGTGTGTGTTCTGCCCGGCTCTAGGTGTGAGGACGTTGGGGTGGACGCTTTTGAGATCAACTTCAGCTGCCCTCACGGAATGCCCGAGAGGAAGGTGCGAGGAAGCCACGGAGGGTTTGAAGGATGCCGTAACAAATGCCGGGGAGAGGTCCAGGCAGCTGGGGTTTGGTGTAGAGGCAGTGGAGGGGAGGGCGTTTAGTGATCCACTCATCGTCGTCCTTACCATTTTCACTCCCAAGGGTTCTGATGGCCCAGGTCCGGTTCAATGTAGAACAGTCATAAGTAATTACTTCAGCTTGCCTGCTTGATAGCCACGGAAAGCCACCGGGATCAGCCGACCCAGAAATAATGTGATGGACGAAGGACGGGTGTGATGTACTGCCCTGCGCCTTCCCAGGAATGATGTGCTGTTCCGATCAGCTCCACGGGTGGCCTCCTCCATTTGCCCCCAGGTCTTCTTCATTTTTTTTCCCACCTTGCTCCCAGTGATCCACATGCCCCGCTCAGATGAGCATGACCAGGGTCTAGGACTCCAAGCTGCTGCCCCCCTTGCTCCATGGGCCAGGAATTATGTGCTGGCCTGCCTTACTCCCTGCTTACCCAGCGCCTCGCTTGGATTGTCATAGCCAAGGTCTGGGCTGCAGCTGTCCTCCCTTACTCATGCATTCCTGCTCGCCGCTCAGGTGGACGTGAGTCTTGACCATGGGTAGGGAATGATGACCTCCCCCTGCTCCATGCTTTCCCCTTGCCCTTCAGATGGGCATGGCCATGGGTCAGGACTGCGAGCTTCTGTCCGAGGTGTGTGGCTGGATCAATGAAGCAGCTAAGGTACCGGTGTGGGCCAAGATGACGCCAAACATCACAGACATTACAAAGCCGGCGCAGGCGGCGCTGCTGGCGGGTTGTGAGGGCGTGGCGGCCATCAACACCATCCAGGTACGTGTGTGTCGGTGTGGACAGTACCAACAGACCTGGAAGGCAGGAACTGCTGTTGGCCGGGTGTTCGGGCGTGGACGCGTGGCAGTCATAAACTCCATGCAGGTATGCGCGAATGTGTGTGTGTGTGTGTGAGCGTGTCTCATTAAGCCACAGGCCTGTATCGAAGGTCCCAGCCAGGCAAATACTGAGGTTCTTTGTGTCAGCTCCTCGGAATATCCCTAAGGGCGTCAAGGATGTTAAGGAGGGTCATAAGTATCCCAGTGTGCCAAGCTAGCCCCAAGAAACGTCGTTTGCTAGATCTGCTAAATCACATTGCCCAGCCAGAGCCCTGTGAGCCTCTATTTCTACCCCCACCCCCTCTCGTTTTATTCCTACACCTTTGCATGTTGTTTGTCAACCCCTCCCCTCCCCTCCACCTCCTGCTCCTCCACCAGTGTGTGATGGGTGTTAATCTGGACACGCTGCGCCCTGAGCCCGCTGTGGAAGGCTACTCAACACCTGGTGGCTACAGCTACCGTGCAGTCAAGCCCATCGCGCTGGCCAAGGTCATGAGCATAGCGCAGGTGACTAACGTGTCTTTGTGTATGGCTGGGTGACAGTTTAGCAACAATTCTGGTATCTCATGGCCTCCAGACGGCGGCCCTGTGGGCCACCAGCCATACTACTTTGGCTGGTGTCTGTAGGCCTCAAGGGGTGGCCTCAATTAATCCTTTGGAAGGTGCTTTGCAGGAGAAAGAGACACTGCAGGTGACAGGCAGACAGTAGGCTCCCCTGGCTTAATACTTTCAAGTGAAGGCCTGTGAGCAATTTTAGTGTGCCTAGTGCAGATCTGGATGCCGTATAAAATTAGCATTTGGTCCCCATGACGAGCTTTGATGTGTGCATGCAGGAAGGGTTGTATAAGTGTGCACTATACCATCTTCGGGCATCACCACTGGTCCGATGGGGATCAAACCTTGACCGACCGACAACTGGCAGACCAAGCTTCTCGCTGTGGGCCAGGTTGCCACTGAAGTGTAGCTTCAGCACCCTATAACAAACAGTGGCTTGCAGGGGAGTAACCTTCGGGCATATGCCTCCTCAATACACGGATTCTGATATGATCACTGTTGTCACAGAGTCAGTACCTATGAGTGCTCATAATCCGGAGGCCGTTGATCCTATTTACTTTGACCCCCAAATCTGCGCAGATGATCAGGAGCGAGCATGCCGGGCGAGACCTCTCCTTGTCCGGCATTGGGGGTGTGGAGACCGGATCCGATGCAGCTGAGTTCATCTTGCTGGGAGCAGACACCGTGCAGGTGCATGGGGGAGGGAGGATTTCTAGGGTTTAGGCATGGGTCTGTCGATACCAGATCAGATACAGTTGTTTTGTCCTGCTGGGCGCAGACATCGTGGAGGTGCCAGCAGGGGGGCTCTCACCGGTGTACATCTGGATTTGCAGCTATCTTGAGGTCCATGTACAGCCATCTGTCTATATCCTCACAGAGCTCTACATGCGAGCAGACCAGTGGGCATGGTAAATTATTTTTGTATCACTCATTCTGTTACCGGATGGGCTGCTTTGCTATTTAGATTGACAAGGAGCGTCGAATTGTTACGTGCCTCCTTGCCTGTATGAAGCCAGTGCTGTGAAAGAAGTTGAAGGCCCAGCAGCAGCTACGACGCAGCATTCCCCATGCACTTGACACCCTTCTGACACATCTGTTTGAAGTCTTCCTTTTGCTGCCGATTGGAGTGCCGAGTGGACAGGCACTATTAATCATAATCCATGCCTGTATGCACAGGATTGAAAATGGCCACTCTTTTACGTATATCTGCATGTTAATGGTGTGGACTGGCATCATAATCCATGCTTATATGCACAGGATAGAAAATGATCCCTTTTTTCTGCCTGCCAAAGGTATGCACCGGTGTCATGATCCATGGGTACGAGGTGGTGCACAGCCTCTGTGGAGGTCTGCAGCAGTTTATGCAGGTGGGTGGGGTAGGGGACTGCAATGGAGGGCAGGGAGGCAGCGCTGTGTCCTGCTCTCAGCTTGATTGATCGAGGATGGTTTGTTGCGGGTGCAAGTGCTGTGTGTCGCTCATCTCTCGGCGCCTAAATGATGGACTGTAAACTCTGGAAATTTGAATCCGTATCAAAAACGTCTTCTCGTGCGCCCTGTTTGTGCTGAGGCATTATCCATGTTGGTTGCACGTGAGGGGGGATGATACTGTCCCGGCTGGTGTGCCTTGCCTGCCTTAATTTGTTCAGATCTTGCCTTGGTTGATGCGTTGCCCAATGCATGTCACTGCCCCTTTTCAGATTCCCTGCTGTGTTCTTTCCACCTTCAAACGGAGATGCAAACAGACCAAAAGACATGCAATGCATAGCATAGCCGGGAAAGGGAGGCGCATGGGCCCGAACTTCCCTTTTTAACCTATGTTTTTGTCCGATACCTTCACAAGCTTATACAATTGTATACATGCATGCTCCTCATACCCCTCCCTGTTGCACAGAAGCACGACTTCAAGAGCATCTCTGAGTTCAAGGGTCACAGCCTGCCATACATCACGACACACTCCGACCTCGTGGTCCGGCAGCGCGCTGCCATAGAGGCCAAGAGGGAGCGCGCCAAGGGCGTTGTGGTCAATGACGCAGAGTGGAGCGGGGACAAGTTTGTGGAGCAGAGCTCGAGCATGGTTGCAAACTGAGCCCTGGTGCTACTGGGTGTGTCGTATGCCAGCCAGGGAAACCATCGAGGCTCTCATTGGTGTGCTGTCTTAGCCTCTTCCAGTTCTGGCGGCTGTGTCAGCTGGATGTCCTTTTCCTGCGGGCATGACTGCTCGTGATAAGCTCCATGTGAGCACTGATGAGTGACAGGTAATAGCCCCTCCTGTCGAAACTGTTTATTATAGGCGTATTGGATTTTGACCTACGATAGATAGCTAGCACATTCCTGGGATCGGCAGTTATTTATTTGTAGCTCTCCTTCGACCCCCCTTATAGGTGTGCATGCCGCATGGACTTGGTTGCATATGCCTGTTGTCCCTCGTGCTCTATGATCTGTATTTACTGAATCGGTTTGCCTGATTTTGATACTTACATCATTCATCTGGATTTTCATTAGGCCTCAACGTCAAACCTTGGGACTCATTGTACTTGTTGGCATGTCTCAAACCAACTGCGAATCTTGCATGGTAATAAGATTGTGCATGGCTCCATGTAGGGTTGTGTCCTAATTTGTTTTTGCCAGTTCAGATTGTTTGTAACAAAGTAGTTTTAGCGAGTACAGGCATTATGCTCTTATGATCAATGAGTACGATGCCATGGAACCAGAGGGCATTGTGCTTTATTCTCTGATATCGCTGTAAATAAATGGACCTACATGTTAACATTGGTGCCTTATTTTAACTCGGATGCTTTCGATTCCTGTATCTAGAAGGCATGGTTGAAACTCCTGTCCTAGAAAAAGGAGAGGTGTAATCAAACCCAGTCCCTTGAAATTATAGCCACATCTTCCATGCAATACAGGGCCAGGTCTTCTAGCAAGCCAGGTTTTAGCCTATGGCGGCCACGTGCTAGCACACCCTAAAAGCCGCATCAGTCAATGACATTACACCCGTCATTACACCTTCGGGCCCCGCTCCAAAAAGGCTCGGCGACGTTGGGAGGACAGAACGAAACTAATACCAGGGGACGGGAAAAGAAAAAGAAGGGGAAATAAAGTAAAGGGGCAGACAAAAGGCTGCAGAAGAAAGCCACTGAAAAACGTCTACGCCTCAACGATATCTACCATGTCTTCCACAAAAGCCAAGGCATCCCACCCAAGCCTGCCCCGGCACAAATGAAAGAAGTCTGTAGCACCGTTTGAAGGTCCTGCCCATCCCCGCTCCCTAGGTTGATCCAGCACGCTGGGGCATTGAAAGCATGCATGCAACACATCCTCCACATGCTTGCCATCGCCCCTAGCCCAACATCGCTGGCAGCACCATCTGTCACGCTGCTGACTGTTGCACCGTCCTTGAGTGTCAGCTGTGCTGACGGCGCCAAGCCGCAGCCTTAAGTTTGTGCGCACGCAAGCACACTCCCTTCGGCTGGTGTGGCCCCTGGCTTGCGCCAGCACGGCGCCCGCCACAGACTGAAAGCAGATGCGGTAGGCCGCCGCATACCTGTGTTCAGTGGCAGGATCTCTGGGGTCCCCTCTGCCAACTGCATCCAGCTGCGCCCGCTCGTATGCTGGAGCCGCATCAGTAATGGGTCATGTGCTTAAGCGTGCACACACTTCAAAAATGTGACGCAGCATGGTCACTTGGTCAGCACAGCCAACATCTGAGAATAGCGCAGCGGTCAGCAACGAGAGACACGCTGCTGCTAGCAATGTCAGGCTAGAGGAGACGGCGAGTATGTGGGGCCCCTGATGTGGGGGATGTGCTGCATGCTTGTTCCCGTCCAATACATTTTCATCAAGGAGGTAAGGGTTAAGGATTGAGCCAGCCCTCTTAAAAGAGGTTTGCACCTGCGCCAATCCTTTTGTTCCTCTTGTGCCTTCTCCCTTGATGACTTTCTTAGCTGGCTTTTTGTTTATTTCAGCATGGCACAGATGTGTAACGTCATTAACCTGCACCAGGCCTGGCTTAAATTTGGAGACCACAGTGCTGTCATTACTTGTCGCTAAAATGTTCAAATCCTGCATGAAAACGACCCCGGGAGGACTCGAACCTCCAACCCTCAGGACCGAAGCCTGATGCGCTAATCCATTGCGCCACGAAGCCACGGCTGACAATGCTATCTACGTATTCTATCTATAGATTTTACTTCTCTGTCTTGAACCAAATAATTTTTCTTCGAAAAATCGAAGCTAGCGGGGTCATTGAAGGCCATCTCACTCATAGCCTGTCTCAGCTGCTGCCACATGTCTGCCATCTGTACAATGTGCCCTTCCAAGGCAGCATGTATACTACTGACGTTTGCCATGGTTGCATCCAGCTCCCCACGAAACGCTTGGAGGCTGCCGTTCAAGTGAGGAACGCAAGCCTTACCGGACCAAAATCACAGCTGTAATGGAGGCAATTTTACCACGTGTCCAGATGATTTCCGGAAGAAGATAAGATCACAATGCATACCAGCATACAATTTGTAGCAATAAAAGTGTTCCACACAGGCATGCATTCCAGTGAGATTTGAGGTTGCCAGAATCCGTTTGTGTCAGCTGGAGCAAGCCCAGGGCAGGACTTGGAACTGGAACTGCCAGACTAGAAGAATAGTCTTGGGACAGGTACCGGTAATCCGGTATGGCAGCAAATATTGGCACTGATCAATGATAAGTTTGAAAATATTGAGCAGGAGCAGATCTGACACATTTTGGCTGCATCCAGGGAGCTTCATCATTAATTAACAAAGTTATATGAAGATGATCTGAGCACGCATACGTCGCGGCCGCAAGCTACGGATTTTAAGGATTGTAGGCTCCTCACCTGTTCAGCTGATCCGGAAATTGACATTCCAGAGCTGCACGTGCCGCGTTTGCGACATTCAGTTGGGATGTCAGGGCATTGACTTGCTCCACAAGGCACCTGCGCCCGCCACCTGCATGGCCACAATTCAAAACTTGAAGTTTAAATTGTCTGGGCCTCAAAATATCAGCACGAGGCACGCACAATTGCACGCAACCTCAACTAGAGAGGCCTGTCAATTTGAAATGAAGCTTCCATTGCGCATACATGTTAACAAAATTCTAAGTAGGTAAGCAAGGTTCTTGCCCGACGAGTATGAAGGCAGACAGGAGGGCTAGACTTGCATGATTCCATCTACGCATACCCACCAGCATGTGCAGCTGCTCCAGCAGTCTAGCAATCTCATTTTCTCGTTCAGATCCATCAGCTTGCGCTGCTCTGAGAGCTCCCTCTGTCTCATCTAGGCGGCTCACCGCTGCAGAAAACGAATTGAAAAGCATCCACAGCATGCCAAGGACATGTAAATCAACAAGGATTCATACTCCAAGCGGGTGTCTGCCAGCAACATGAGTGTGTCCTTATTCAGGGTAACAAGGAAGACAGACAGGGGAGATAGGCAGGTACCATAAGGTTGGCAAAAACGTCCACGTCCTAAAACGTCAGACCAGGGTGATTGGGTTGCAGTTCCAGCTGGGAATAAAATTAAAATCCAAACAGTTGAGGGTACGCGTCTACGCGATTCATTCATCCCCGAACCTGCTTGCCTGCTTGGATCGCAGCTTGAAGATCCAGCCTTGCACGATCAAGCTTGGTGTACTTGTTGCACAGATCCTGCAGGTATGGGTCATATACCCTAACCAGAAGCAGATAATGCAGATGTGCTATTGGTGCCCATCAATTATCTCAAATTGTGCCAGGAGGCTTTATGGCAGGACAGGAAATAAGCTCATACCAGCTTGTAAATTTGCGCACCTGGACTTGATTGGAGACTTGAAGCTAATGATGAGCAGAAATCAAAGGACAGTTGAAATAAACGGAAATGGATCTATGACATTGTTTGAACTGAATGTTGAGGATAGGTATGCAAGTGTTAGCAACTTAGCTCTGTATGTTACGGAACAAGTAGGTGTTGGTTCAGCTTCCCCTAACCCTAATGGTGTTGGTGCTGTAAGTCTCGGTCAGGTTTCGGTACATGCAGGCGGCATGAAAACAGCAATATTCATGGCATTCAGAGATTTCAAAAGGCAGATCCCAGGCTATGCCACTAGAGGGACAAAAGTTTCTTGGCCTCAACGTACCTTCAAGATGCTGGGCCTCATTGGGACCTTGATTTACTCCTTTTTGAGTCTCAACTGACTTATTTGCCTTCACAGACGTATAACTCATATATCCAGGCGGTAAGACTGGAAGGACAGACAATGGAAAAATGCAATTTGTATGAGTCTACTGATTACACCTGGATTACACAGTATGTGTACCGGTGCCTGATATTGAGACAGCAAAGGGCATACCGGTATTTCAACATTGGCAGATCTTCACGAACTAGCATGCTCGATCAGCTGCTCAATCGCTGACCTGGCACTCGGCAGTACTGGAGGACATGGACATATGTGACGGAGGCATATTAAGCTGCCGCCTCAGGCCAGGTACAGTCGTGGCAAGACTGTGCTGCTGCATCTGCTGCTGTTGCTGCAGTTGCTGCGGCCTCCCTAGCTGATGGTGGCTGCAACAAATCGTGGTTCATCATGCCCGGCTGTTTCAGACCTTTCTGTGACATGCTGCGATTGGACGGTGGAAGGGAAGCTGTGCTGAACATTTGCAGCAAGGACAAAAGATCCACGCCCCTAGTCCCCAGACCGCGTGAGAAGTCCGGGCGAAATGACAGGATCGCTGCACATGTTTGAAAACCTCAATTAGCATGGCTTGGTCGCCAATCCCCGTATGCGTCGAAGGATATTTATAGAGACCTCCAACCATAATTGAGGAACCTGCACGAACCCATGAATTTCCCCGGATAAAAATGTCCAGGTGTCGTGGAGCCGATCTGATGACGGATTTATCGAGCGAGCTGCCGAGTCCGTACGACCAGGGGTACAGCCACAATTGGGGGTACAGCCACAATTCAGAATGCTGTGTCAGGCGCACACCTGGAGTTAAGCCTAGCTGCAGACAATATGTCGACCTGGGAAACTCCAATGTCGCCCCTTTGACTGTGGGGCGAAATGGTTGCGCTCGCACCAGTATTCCATTAATTTCGCACCTTGGCTTGCAGATGGAGCACGCCTTGTATTCAAGGATTTATTTGACTAGGGTAGAGTGAGGGCGCTCAGCTTCCGAAATATAAGAAGGGGTCTCCTCTCGATAGCGCACCAGAATGCCAGTGAACCCTGTGAGTCACGTTGACACGCACCGGTACAGAAGCTACCGAAATACCGTTATAAGGAAACAAACTGCTTCATATTTGCATGACCTCGCTCTAAACAATGCCTGCATGTGGTCTCAGCACCATAACATGCATGTTTTTCCCACAGACACATCAGCATGGCAAGCGCAACATGGTGGCTGAACCCCTTGAGAAAACTCCATGGCTACCTGCGGACGATGGCCAGGCCCCTCCCATAACGAGGATTTCTGCCGGATCTGACAGGGCTCGTCAGCTACTCCTAGCAGCCAGGTTCATGGGTGCAGGGTCAGGAGCTGATAAAACCCAACACATCGCTGCCCAACTACACTGCAAGCTCGAGGTGCTGATGCTTGAAACTAGTGAGAAGCTAATGAGGGTCCTGGACAGGAGGCCACTGCAACCCATTCCCTACGCTCGCAAGGACGTACAATCCTACTTCAAGATATCATGTCGGAGGACGGACGAAGCAGGCAAGGAGAAGGGGGGCATGGATTGGTTAGAGGAGCGCCCCAAGTTCACGACGGAAATGCTGCTCTCTGAGGGCTACTTTCAACAGGTGTGGTTTAGCTGTGGTCTGTGCTTGCAGTTGAGAGACTGGTGCTGTTAGCTGGATGATGATAGGTGTTTCCTCATACCATCCTCATACCTACGGTACCTGGAGCAAGACTCTGTCTGGTCTTTCCGAATTCCTCTGCCTCCACACAAATGCCTGGATCTGCAGGCTTGGATACTTCCTTTCAAAAATGAGTCCATCAATCGCACCAGTATGCATATATTCTGTTCACAGCTACTAGGCAGCAAGCCTGCCGTTCTTGTTTTAAAATTTAAATTGTGCCCATTTTTACAGAACAACAGCTGCGCACTGATGTACATCGATGACGAGAGTATGACTCCCATTGTGCTGGCGCTGTTTGTCAATGGGGATGCTGAAACCAGCTTGGCTGAAGCAGTGAAGGGGCATGCCGAGCTGCACAAGACCATGAAAGTAAGTATCGGAAGCAGGCTGCGCTATTTCCTGAACCTCCAGGCCTTAGTAGGGCGCAGCTTTGTTTCTTTCTTATCGGAAACAGCACACCTTGACCTCCTTGTGATGCTTCACTCGATGTCACAAGTGAATTCCTTCATGCAGATTTGTGGATTCAGATCATGATTTATTATCTTATTATATGGAGTCAGACCATGATCTGAAGGTTAGTCCTTCCTGTCAATAGTTGTCCTGATCATTGCTGTAGTGAGACCTCGTAAGTAGACAGTGCTTTAATTACCGTTGCCGGTACCAGCGCCCTGTCATGATTTTCAAATTGTTCAGTGTTGTTATCATAACCTCTGTACACTCTTTAGTTCAAATGATACGGCGCACAGGCAATGAGACTACAGTCAGCACGCATGCCTGCTGATCTTCTCACCAAGAAGCGGCATGGCACAATTGTTCGCCTGCCTTCCGCCCTGTTTTTTCCTTTGTTCGTCCTGAATCCTCCAAGTGTGGCCCATAACTGGATCCTGATGCCAATTCTAGGTTTGTTTCGTATGAACACAATTCCAATGTTTGCTATGGGTCAGACCAGATCTTCAGCATGTTACAGGATGGACCCCTATGGCCCTATGGCTATGCAAGGGCTAGCTATGACAATGTTCATAGTGGTCAGCCTGTACACTGCCTCAACAATTCAACATATAAGTTATCATTCACACAATCACACAGCGTGTGTACAAGAACTGCAATAGAGACCGTCCCGAGGTTTTCATGCACGGCGTCCGGTTCAACGTCCACATGCTGGGCAAGGGCTACGTCTCAAACCCCTTTTCAACAGGCTACTACAGCGCACCCACTCAAGCGGTGCGGAACCAGCCGGCCAGTGCCAGGTTAAGTGCACTTCAGTTGTAATTCAGCCACTGCCGGCCTGCTTCCATGGGTCCCTGGTGAAGCGATCCTGTTGATTGGGCCGCCGGCCGTAGCCCAGTCAGGGTCTGGTTAGAGCACGAGGGTGGAAAATTAAGGTTACACGCAGATTGATTGCGGTTCGAACGACACAATAACAAGCTAGGTGGGTGCAAGAGGAGGGAAAGTGGAAGGTCAGAGGTCGAGGTTGGAACAAGAGGGTTGAAAGAAAGGTTGGCAAGCTAAGCAGAGGTGGTCTGCTGTGCTCTGGATCGCTGTGCATAACACGCCGCTTATTGGTCTGTGCTGGTATCTCATCACAGCAGACAAGTGCTCCCAGCCACTCTAGTTCGGATAAAAACCCTGAGCAGCCTTTGCCGCACTGACTCCATAGGCCTGAACCTTGCATGCGTGTCCATCACTTGATAGTCACGAGAGCTGGCAACGCTGAAGAGCCATACTCCATTGCAGTAACAGCTTTGGAGACGGACCTGCTGACTAGCAACCACACGGCTATTTGTGTACTATGCAAGCATGCCATACCCCAACACTCTACTGCGTGCCAGTGCCCCATCTACCCGCCCACTATCCCCCTACATCTATATCTGACATGATTGCTTGCCCATTGATCTTTCGCTGCCTGTTCCTTTGTGTTAAAGTTTAAAGCCGGAATGCGACCTGCTCATCCGCTCCCTTAGCAGCTAGTCAACCAGCAGCCCAACAGCCACAGACTTGCTTATTGACCCGTGCTGATTTACCTGAGCTGCATCATGAGCCTTTGCATGAATATATACAAACCAATGGCCACCCCCAAGTGACAAAGTCGGAAAAGCAGTCAATAACCCGTTATATTCCTGCCTGGCAGGTCGCTTTGATGGACCCCAAGTCAGCCATACACAAGAGCATCCTCCAGAGCAGCGGCGCGATGTGCAGCATGGAAGCAAAGCTGGCGCCTGTGGTCGCGGCGCGGCGGCTGCATGTGGCGACCACCGAGCTGCGCCATCCGGGCATCCTCCCCGGAATCCAGCCTGAGCACTGCAGCGCGTACACACTGGGGGTGTCCAAGGGCCTCATCGCCCCGCTGCATCAGGTAGCAAAGTGCCTTGGGCACCTGTGAGCACCTGCTAAAAAACAGATGCAGGCAGGGAAAGGCTTGAGGCTGGGCGGCTGGTATCATCTACCAGCATGCTACCTCACTCAATAATTAGCGTAGGCATCCTCTTGATAATAATGGGCTTAAAACCTTGATTTGCAGCAACAGTAATGGGGAGCAGGCTCTTGCTGACAGCCACAGCTCCTTAAGTTCACGGACGATTATTGCCCTTGTCTCCCCGCCCACACAAATCTATCCCGCAAAGGCTGACGACACTGGCTGGTCTGTTCTCCCTGTTTGCCTGCCTGGCCCTGTCCTCTAAGGCTATTGTGTGGATGGGTTGGTGCTGCTAGTACAGGGACAGACAGGGTTAGCCAGTACGACAGTTTGGGTCCTTTACCGTATTGTATCGTACCGTGTAACAATACGGTACCGTATAAATCACCGTGTCGGCCATTTTCTTACCTGTCCGGCCATTTTGGCCGTACCGTATCCGTATCCCTACCGTAACGTTTGACCATACCGTATTTCCGTACTGGGTAACCCTGGGGACAGAGACCGTCTGTGATCCTGATTGTGGCTAAGCCGGACGATGCCCCCTATGGAACCCCATGACCAGTTTGTCTGGCCACTGCGGGCATTCTCCTGTGACATGGATGCTGCGCCTTATGTCCAATGCTAGGACGTGTGCTCTCCTCGCTTGCTCTCCAGGACAAGGAGTACCCCGGGCTGACTGAGACAATTTCCTGGAACACAGCAGGCGTGCACATGGGGGCGCAACTCATGTTCTGCATCTACCCAGCCAAGGTAGGGACCACTGCCCCGCGCACAGCTCATATTCTGCTTCCAGCAAAATCTAAGAACACTGTCCCGGCCCCTCGTTTAATGAGTTGTGGCTGCAAGGGCCAGGGCGTGGGGAGGCAGGTGATTATGTAGTGTGAATCATACCACATTTGTCAGGCCGTTTCGCAGCATCCATTGGCTGATTGGCACCAAACCTTGACCGGCCTATGGCCTGTGACTTCAGAGGCAGGACTTTGCTGCACCAGGCTTCCACTGCCTAAAATTTTGATACAGCTGATGCACCTTGGAAAGAACATTAACGCCCAAAGACGAGTGTGTGGGATCACATCTCGCAGGGTGCCCATTTCGCCCTGTTCCAGAGGTAGGGCAGGGGCTAGTCAGGCTTAAGGATTCATTCTAAGCCAGTGATATCGACGCATTACAAAACCTTGCATAACGCATTTATTCTGCTGCATGCAAATGTGTCCTCCCTCACCCAATGCGATTATTTGTAATCGTTTCCATACCATACGGTTCAGTGTTACATTTGTGCTATTGAGCTAAAATTCAGCCATGTGCGGCCTGTCCTACAAGGTCTGTTGCCTCGGCGACCGGCCAAAGGCGAATCTGGTTTTGGTCGCTATCCGCCCCATGCCATGGCACCCCTAAGCTGCCCTCTTGCCAGCTCTTTGCTCGCCTGCTACAGGCGAGCAAAACGAGCCCATGATGTCAGTGCCTTTACCCCTTCGGATCCCTAGCACTCTGCAGCCTGCAGTCCCACTGCGCCATTGTCGTCAGTTGGCCATGGTGTGTAGGAGTATCAAGCAGATGCATCTCTTTGCCATAAGTTCCCCACCATGCGCATCTGCCTGCTCCCCCTCAGGTCCTGTTCAACCTACAGTCGCACCACGCCAACATGGTCATGGTGCCCAGCAGCAAGGACCCAGCAGTACCTGGTGGATGTATCTTAGCCCTAAGTTCCCCTCCATGCCTGTCTGCCTGCTCAGGTCCTGTTCAACCTACAGTCCCACCACGCCAACATGGTCATGGTGCCCAGCAGCAAGGACCCAGCAGTACCTGGTGGATGTATCTTAGCCCTAAGTTCCCCTCCATGCCTGTCTGCCGGCTCAGGTCCTGTTCAACCTACAGTCGCACCACGCTAACATGGTCATGGTGCCCAGCGGTGTCACGCATGGCACGCCAGCGGTAACACCGATCGAAGGTGGTCCAAGGACGCATGGGGGCATCGGCGTGGTGATAGTCACTAAGGTGCGGGATACAGGCTGATGACTGGTGCGATGTGGCCGGATGACTGATGAAAAGAACCCGCCGATCAAAGGTGGTCCGAGGACGCCTGGGAGGCATCGGTGTCATGATAGCCACCAAAGTGTGTGTCATGAATTCATGATAGCCACCAAAGTGTATAACGCAGCCCAATGACTGGGTAACGGGCCCTGTCCATCAGGGAGTTACACTAAAGATTGAGTGATGTGAACTTTTCCTGAAGTGATCCTGTGCATGCATGTGTGCGTGTGCACCTGCGAAAAAATGCCACTATCCAAGTCATTATCCAAGTTCGCTTGCCAACCTTGCTTTCAATCCTCTCGTTCCAACCTTGACCTCTGACCATTCAATCCCCTCCTCTTGCACCAACCTAGCTTGTTATTGTGTTGCTCTAACCTTATCAATTTGCATGTTACCCCTTATTACATCCTCGTGCTGTAAATTCATTTGTATCCCCTTGCCCCCACATTGCTCCCAGGGCAATCTCAAGGACAAGAAGGCCGAGCTTTATAACCTCACGCAGCGCCTGAAGAGCGGCAGTTACCCACACTGCAACCCTTTCAGCTCTCAGTCGCCGCTGTACTGCTACAATTGCGCTTCGGACGAACCATGCCCGGGCTGCCTGGCCATGCTGGGGAATACCTTAGCAGCGGCAGATCCCGCTTCACCCGCCCAGCAGAACCGGGCAGCAGCTGGCGGCAGGGATATGGATGGTGTGGGCAGCAGGGAGTTGGGCTCAGCCAGTAGCGGCGACCAGTATGTGCTGCACCAGGGCAAGAGGAATGTGGTGAAAGAGCCATCGTCCACTGGAAGGGCCGCCCGACGGGCCAAGAGGGATGTGGTCAAAGGACCGCCCCACATGGCTGTGTCACCTCCTCCACCAGCTGGCATCGGTATCAGCTCGTGAGTGTCAGGCACGGGTCAGGGGGCATAGCGATCTTGATATCACATGAGCAAAAGCATGTCAGAGATTAAGGGATACGGCAGGTGTTGTAGGTTCAACGTCTATGCATCAACACGTAAATTTGTCTCTTAGGGGGCTCTTTGAAGGGGCCCTGCTGGATCTGCGAAAGGAATATGCCAGAAAATTATGGAAGGGAGGGTAATGGACAGTCGGGATCAAACAAGGAGAGGAAAATAGCCTGTAGTCATTGGCCGGGTTACAAGGTGCAGCTAAAGCCTGAGTTAAACAGCGGGGGGAGGGAAAGGGATTGGGGCATTTAAGCTTCTTCATCCCTCCTCATCTCTGCCAGTTTACAAGTGTGGGGAGAAGCAAACAGGGAATACGGGCCGGATGACCCTGCACCTACCTGTGCCCACCTTTCCTTGGTGTGGAATTTAGGTTAGCGCCACCAGGCCTTTCCTGGAAAGGCCTTGGGTGGGAATGTAGATGCAGGAAATCTAAGTGAACTTCCGCCACCCGCCTCACACAAGCAGATGAAGCTCCCTCGCAGCATCATGATTGCAAGAGAGTCGCTCTCCAAGATCTCTGTGCCTTAAGAGCTTCCTCAAAACTTCCTTCCTTGGAGCTCCTTTGCAGTGTTTCTTTTATGTGACTCAGCTACAGGTCTGCTACACGTTGGCCTCTGGCCAGAGGCCCCAACTGTGGCCAGACAAACTGCCTGGGCACAGTCGTAGGCCGGTCCCGGTTTGGTCTCAATCGGACCTCTGGCCTGCCAAACTTTGACTCGTAGCTGAAAAAGATACACTGCTCCTTTGCAGCATCCTTACAAGAGATTCACTTTCCTAGATTTGCCCTTGGCGCAAGAGAGGGCTTGCCCCTCCCACGCTGCCAGACATCAACTGGACTCATCCGTGGTTGCGAATGTGTAGCTGCACTTGGAAGATTCGCTTGATAAAGAAGCTATTTTGTCTCCCATCAATCGTAACATTAAAAATCTGCCGCAGGTGGCGCGAGACACGAGCTTTGCACCTTTCAGGACATGGAGTGCTCGGCGTGAAGCAAATGAAGCACGCGCATGGCTGGCACGGCCGGGTGTTGGACTCCTTGAATAAGCTGGATGGGGAGATGTCGTACGTCAGGATGGGGCTACCGGGGCCCCACAGGAGGCAGCTGAAGTCAACCAGCAGTGGCAGCGAGAAGGGAGACAGGGGGCAAGGCTTTGAAAGCGGCCGTCGAAATTGTTTCGGAGGGGGCGCTGCCAGTTCCCATGGGAATGCTGGTGCTGGCCCAGGCGCCGATGCGGGCCCGGGAGACAGAAAGATGGTTGACCGGGCACGAGGCAGAAGCAGCTTAGGAAGCTGCGCTGCAGGCGCTGGCCCCAGTGCCAATGCTGGTGCCGCAGGAGGTTCAAGTGCTGGACCAGACGCTGGCCCTGGCCCAGATTGCGGACCTGGTCCTTCTCAGGAGTGTACCTCCTCACAGACCGACTACCTGCTCCTCCGCGACATTGCAGCCATGTCTCTTTCTGATCGCCTAGCCGCTGTCCAGGGCATGATCGCGGAGCTGGTGCCGCCAGGCCGTGGGGACAGTATGCTGCCGCCCTCTTGTCGCCCACCTGCGATGCAACTGTGGTGGTCGCCCTACCGCAACGCATTTTTCACAAGCCGGCACAGGCAGCAATTGGACCTGGTGGAAGTAAGCCAGGAGGCAGCTCGCGAGGTGTGGCCTGCGGTGGATCTTGAAGAGCTCTGCGTGACAGGCCTGGCTATGTATGACGGCATGAGCTGTGAGGCTATAGAACTCCAGGTGGCGGACTGGCGGGACCCAAAGAACCAAGACGTGGTTGACTCTGCCTTCCTTGGGGCCAGCAAAGCTGGGCTGTATGAGAGGGGCCGAGATGATGATGCAGATGCGGCTGGGTTAGTAGCAGAAAATAGCGTTTGGGTCGATTCGTTCGCATGCCGCGCATGTTCTGGAATCGAACTGCAGCAGCAGCCGCCGCAGCGTTCCACCCGTTCAAAGGGTACTGAGACTGGGCAGGGTATGAGGTCCGAGTCCGGACCGGCTGGCCATGCAGCATTGCCTAGTGCCTGGGCAAGCCCTCGACTAACCAGGACCGCAGCCTCAAAGGCATTGGTCGACGTTCCAGCCTGCTCCAGCGATGGCGAAGACGTGCTGTTTGTCAAGATGGTGCCAGGAGATGCTGGCAAGAATGACAGGCTGCACCGAAGCGTTCACAGGGGCAGGTGAGCGGCAGCTGTCGCGGAAACAGCGGCGGCAGCTGGTGGGCACTGATGCAGCCGTCTGGGCACTGATGAAGGCTGTTCTTCCGACCTTGCCAATGTCTCTGCCGGCGGTAGCCAAGAGTGTGGGAGGGGAGCAGCTGAGGGGAGGGGGGCATCAGTCGACAAGGGATGGCCTGCAACAGCCTTAGTGAGCACCTGTTTTCTAGCTCATCGGGTCTGCCACTCACCACAAGGGCCGTCGGATGATGCTACGGTGCTGGAACTGGAACTGCTGCTTGACTGATGGTACCCAATTGCTGATCGTTTGATCTCGAAGCTGATCCACAGCTTAGGCCTCTGGGTTTCCTTTGCCGATTTTTGTTTCCTTGAGAATGGAAGATCCCTACGTCAGAGTGCGTCTGATGTGGTTCAGTTTGTATCCTTAAGCTCTCCCATGAAGAGATATGGCATACAATCATAAAGACTGTCATCAAAATTAGTTGAAACCATTATGCTAGCAATCATTATCATATATTCATAACATATATTTTGTTTTTCTTCCATCCCGGACACTGGGAGTCAGGTTAGGTGGTATGAGGATCATGTACCGGTGCAAGACGATCAGCTACTCACCTTTGGCTCATCTAAAGCATGCATGTGCTGCCATGAAGAATGAGGATCCAAGTGACTGACATAGCCATCATCAAATGCAAAGGCTTACATAACGGTACAGAGCAGGATTCATACCATTGTGACACTGTGTGCATGCACTTGCGGTGCACCATCAAAGCCGCCCGGTTGATGGGGATAGGGTTGTACAAAAAGTGTTGGGCAATTTATGGTTACAATTGTATTCACTCGGGTTTATTACGGTGTCGATTACAGGCCAGAATTTTGTGATGGCCTTATTACAGTGATTTTGTTACAGTAAAATTACAGTTTGTTATAAAACCGTACAAGCATAAATGGCAGGTGTCAACCGTCAAATTACAGGCCGTAAAACCGTAAAAGTACAGTCCTCGGCCCAGCCCTGGGCCAGGTAGGCCGGGCCCCGGCCGGAGCCCATGTCCATGTCATCTTATGCCTCCTCGTTTCGCTGTCTAGTCTGCGTACTACTTAGCGTGATCGACAGAAAATGCTGCTGAGTTAGGTTAAGCATCTTTCGCTTCGTTTGTGTCTCCTGACAAGCCATTGTGTGTGGACGGTCAAGTGCTCTTGGCAGCTGTTGGCGGGGGCCACCTTCCAACTGTCCGGCTGCTGCTGTCCTGGTGGAGGCATGCGCCCAGATAAGTTGTGAAAATTTTACAGTCCTACAGAGCAACAGATTTGATGCATGGAACATGTGCCCGCAAACTGATACAGGCACGAAATACGCTAGGACAACAAGCGAAAGCCCGGAGCCAAGTGCTGGGAGGGAGGTGCATTGCTGGCTGCAGCCGTGGCAGGCCACGACGCAGTGGTTCAGATGCTGCTGGAGTCAGCAGCTCAGGATATCCTGGCGGTTCAACCACAGGCAGGGCAGCGATTTGCACTATAGGTACAGGTCAATGACGTTACACCTCTGGGCCCTGCTCAAAATGGCTCGACCGCATGGGTTTAACTAAAAGAGTTGGGAGGAAAGATGGAAACAACACAAGGGGGCAGGACAAAAGAAAAGTGAGAAAGAAGGAGAAGATATCAAAGGAAAGACCCCCCCCCATCCAACAGGAAAAGGCAGCCGAAATTACCCTGGCCCCTCTCAAGCCTATTCTACAAGAAGGCAAAGAAAAGCAACTATCTAGGCCTAAACAATGCGTACAACGTGTAGGTACAGGTGTGTGTCGGAAATCCCGTCCAAGGTCCCGCACCATGATGAACCCAGGGTAGCTGCTCAGCATGGTAGTATCAAGTGTCTATGTGTAATTCTTGAAAATCCTGCCCAGAGGCTGCCATTTGCATTGATAGTATTTGCTCATATGCCCTGCTGTGGTATATTTCTCTCGAGTCTGGCCAGTTTTCAGGGGACTGCTTGACTCCAAGGCACAAATGCATGTGACGTTGCCTTCATGTTGGTGCGACCATGCCACACTTCGTTGTCCTGTCATAGCTTGTCTGCTGAGCTTTGTCAGCACGGCCTGGATTTCATGATGCATATTTTGCTAGCGTTGTTTATTTAGTTGTGTACTGGAATGGTGTTACTGGTATGGTCAGTTTTAAATGAAATGAGACCACTTATAATTTGCCCTCACACGGCAAATCAGAAGTAGTCTCATTATTCATTGCAAACTCCAAAGCACCTCCTGATCATGACTTCATGTACCGGTATCTTCGTGCACTTCCGAAGTCAAGAAAGTAGCCCCCCCTACCCTCAAAGGTAAAACCTTACAAATTATAAGTAGGGATAATAAAATGGAAATATTTCTCAATAGCCATGCTCGTGTTTCAAAGCCGTCACCCCACACTTATGCTATTCTGCATGCCACATTTCTTAATGACAATCGCAGAAGGAGAGGTCCTTCCTTAACTTTCATCGTCATCTGGCGATGGCCTCTGCTATGATAGTCAATTGAATGACCCTGGCGATGGCCTTTGTCTTGGGACTCATTGGCGCAGGAACCCGACTCCAGATCAAATCTGTCTCAGGCCTGCTCAGCATTCGCAGCCATCGGACAGCTTCCTCGGCCTAGTTTCCCGTACGGTCGTGTGTGAGTAGACCTTCACAGGGACTCCCAGGGAGCTGTGATAGTAGTCAATCTGCGGGCAGCACGGCAGTGATTATCTTAATGAACGCCAAACAAATTGAGGGCCCCCTATGCAGCCACCGCTGGGCTCATGAGGACTGGACATACTACCCAAAAGCTGTGGCAGCAATCAATCCGTGTGAGGCATGGCCAGGGTTGAGCGTTAAAACCAAGACTTGGGGATTTATATAACTAGGCTAAAGGATACCCAGGGCTAGCTGCAACAGGCCCCCACGGCTCTAGACCATGATGTAGCTGAATTGTAGCAGAAGCACGCTGATAGAAACACT
Organism: Limnomonas spitsbergensis; assembly: GCA_037349105.1. Lineage (NCBI taxonomy): Eukaryota > Viridiplantae > Chlorophyta > Chlorophyceae > Chlamydomonadales > Limnomonas > Limnomonas spitsbergensis. The sequence goes on from JAYJMM010000041.1 coordinate 9,453,415, forward strand.
AGATCCAGCAGGACAGGGCATTTCAGGCAGAACTCCAGTAGTGGACCTTCCTGACAGACCATGCCAGCATGGTCTTGCCATAAGATTTTGCATGGTCAATCGAAGATTTTGCAGGATTGTGCCGACTAAAAAAAACTGCAGGAAAACTGCACGACTTTTCCTGCTTAATCGCTGCAAGACTGGGTCCCAAGCAAAGCCTTGCCCCTGCAATTTTTTTTGTCAGGGCCGACCATGCAGAATCTTATAAAGCTTTGCCCCTGCAGTTTTTCTCTTTCTTCTTGAGTCCCTGCTTGGGCCCCCCCCTTTGGGGGTGTCCTTGGGCCTTAGGGTCGCCTACTGTGGGCCAACCTGTCAGCCTAGGTGACTATCTCTCCAGGATACTTTTGCCACAAACTTCAGTCGCTTTGCCTCATTTGGCAACTGCCCTGTCTGCCTGCCCGCCCCCCTCCCCGGCCTCACAGTGAATTGCTGCTTGGAGGCTGTCACGATGCTGAAGCCAACAATACCGCCCACGTTGGCGTATGCGCCGACGTAGTTGGGTCCTGGCACGCCGCCCGGGCATGCCACCTTCACGTCGATGTCGGCCAGGGTGTTGCCGAACGAGTAAGGCATGTTGTTACGGTAGGTGGCCACATTGCAAGGTGAGTCTGGGTACGAGCCTGTGCAGGGAGCACATAGGGGGGGTTGAGGAGGAGACAGGCATTCAAAACATGTTCCGCTGAGAGCAGCATGCCCGCCAAGGGCAAGGTTCAGGCGTGAACTGTCCATGCAATACGTGGGTATCTCCAACCATGCAGTCCCCATGCAATACGTGGGTATCTCCAACCATGCAGTCCCCATGCAATACGTGGGTATCTCCAACCATGCAGTCCCCATGCAATACGTGGGTATCTCCAACCATGCAGTCCCCATGCAATACGTGGGTATCTCCAACCATGCAGTCCCCATGCAATACGTGGGTATCTCCAACCATGCAGTCCCCATGCAATACGTGGGTATCTCCAACCATGCAGTCCCCATGCAATACGTGGGTATCTCCAACCATGCAGTCCCCATGCAATACGTGGGTATCTCCAACCATGCAGTCCCCATGCAATACGTGGGTATCTCCAACCATGCAGTCCCCATGCAATACGTGGGTATCTCCAACCATGCAGTCCCCATGCAAAACGTGGGTATCTCCAACCATGCAGTCCCCATGCAATACGTGGGTATCTCTAACCATGCAGTCCCCATGCAATACGTGGGTATCTCCAACCATGCAGTCCCCATGCAATACGTGGGTATCTCCAACCATGCAGTCCCCATGCAATACGTGGGTATCTCTAACCATGCGGTCCCCATGCAATACGTGGGTATCTCCAACCATGCAGTCCCCATGCAATACATGGGTATCTCCAACCATGCAGTCCCCATGCAATACGTGGGTATCTCTAACCATGCAGTCCCCATGCAATACGTGGGTATCTCCAACCATGCAGTCCCCATGCAATACGTGGGTATCTCCAACCATGCAGTCCCCATGCAATACGTGGGTATCTCTAACCATGCAGTCCCCATGCAATACGTGGGTATCTCCAACCATGCAGTCCCCATGCAATACATGGGTATCTCCAACCATGCAGTCCCCATGCAATACGTGGGTATCTCTAACCATGCAGTCCCCATGCAATACGTGGGTATCTCCAACCATGCAGTCCCCATGCAATACGTGGGTATCTCCAACCATGCAGTCCCCATGCAATACGTGGGTATCTCTAACCATGCAGTCCCCATGCAATACGTGGGTATCTCCAACCATGCAGTCCCCATGCAATACGTGGGTATCTCTAACCATGCAGTCCCCATGCAATACGTGGGTATCTCCAACCATGCAGTCCCCATGCAATACGTGGGTATCTCCAACCATGCAGTCCCCATGCAATACGTGGGTATCTCTAACCATGCAGTCCCCATGCAATACGTGGGTATCTCCAACCATGCAGTCCCCATGCAATACGTGGGTATCTCCAACCATGCAGTCCCCATGCAATACGTGGGTATCTCCAACCATGCAGTCCCCATGCAATACGTGGGTATCTCCAACCATGCAGTCCCCATGCTTAGAGAAAGAAACCCGGATTGGCAGATGGCAGAGTACCTAGAGGCCTGCACATGCAGCCACCAGAGCACTGCGGCAGCCGGAGGTGATGGCCACGTAAGAATATCAGGGTTCCATTGAGGCATGGACATGGCAGTTCTTGGTATGAAAGAGGCAGGACACCATCAGCTTGCTGCTAGTTTCATACAGGCAGCTTCATCAGCCCAGCTCAAGCCTTGGGCCTGCAGCCAACAAAGACTTCCGATCCCTACGTCAATCTACACTCGCCTGCCCCTTGGGTGACGTAAGCAGTCTTGTAATTGGTGTCCACGTCGAAGGCCAGGGACTGGCTGTGGTCGTGGCCGTTCATATAGGCAGCAGGCTGGTACTTGCGCATGATCTCTAGCAGCTGCGCATGGAAGGAGTGCAGAGGAGTGTGGGGGTAGGCAGGCAGGCAGGTAGGTACTAGGTAGACATTAAGGGTGCGGGAACAGGCAGGCAGGCAGGTAGGCATGAAGGGTGTGGGAATAGGTAGGCAGGCATGCAGATAGGCATCCAGGGAGTGAGGGCAGGCAGGCAGGCAGGCATGAAGGGAAGGAGAGCATGCCATGCGCATACGTCTGTCATAAAAAGCATCCAGCTTCAATCCCTGTTCCTCCTGGATGTTTCAAATCACGATAAAATAACCACATGACCTGGCAAAAAGCAGTTCGTCAACAATTGTAGCAGCCTCGCACATGCACTCACCGATGACCATGAGGGCTTGCCATCAGCGCCAGGGCGGCCAAGATCACCCTGGCCGACGTCCTGGGCAAAGTAGGCCGAGGCATTGTAGCCGTTGGCTGACGTGGGTCCAAAGACAGGGTGGTGCCCCAGCACAACCTAAAACAGCAAAAACAAGCAGATAACTGAATGGTTATGATGAACAGACATCTATCATCCCCATGCAAGCTGTGAGCAATCATGTTGACAGGTATTGGTCACAGGTTAATGAAATGTGGAGCCTGGTGTACCGAATGAGCTCACCATGATGCAGCAGCAGTGAGTGACACGTGGCTTGTGATGCTGGTGACCGTATCTCCCCCCCCATCAACCTTCAGAGGGCCTATCGTGCGACTGGAAGCCATCAAGTGCACTAAAAGCCAAGTTGTACAAAGTGCGTGACCAGTGATCGCTACATTAATCTCACAACTTGCTATGTTTATCTCTTACAGACCCCCCTGGTTATATCAGGGGCTCACGCTCAGAGAGTTAGTACCTCTCTCCCCCCCAAGACTGTAAGAGACTTACGTCCCAGGTGGCCTTGGAGGACTCGAGAACTCCGTTGAGGAAGTTGAGCTGACTCGTAATGTTAGCGGGTGAGGCCTATGCAGGGGTGAGCAAGGTATTTAGGGGCAAGCGAGCCATCCCGGATATGGGAAGGCATTCACTTAGCAGGGTGTTGAGCTAGTGCCCCGGGTGAGTCATGCGCAGGGGTCATTTGGGTGAGGGCAAGGCATTTGGGACAACGAGGACCTTAGTGGTGTCAGACTAGCAGTGTGACCGCAGTTAAAGCATCTTTTATAGTTACAGCAGTTGTAGCAGGTCAAGCAGACGCACCTAATCGGAGGAATGCATTATTTCTCTGCTTTTTTAGCCAGCCATGTTCCAAGTTCCTCATCATGGTAATTAGATCTGTCCATAGACTGCTGGATTCCTCATGCTGACTCACCCTTCATGCTGACTCAGCCCACCTGCCACATCAGCCTTGATGCTGGTTCACCCAAGCCTTCCCCTCAAAGTGATGCACTTTATTTGGCCTGTAAGGAGATCTGTTTGACCTAGTGGATCCGGATAGAGATTTGCTTGACTCACCCAAGCCCTCCACTCCGTGGTGTTGTACTTGTAGTTAGCCTGTCAACAGAAGAAAGTAGTTTGTGAGGGTCATAAGGAGGGCCCAACCCACAAAAGCGATAGAACAAATAAGATGAATAAACTGGGAAGATGCCAGCACTACCTTACACCATTTTAACCTCCTATTCCCTCGATGCTCCTAGCCATGTTTTGTCACAAACTCCAGCAGCACACCCGGCAGACCCCTCCCGATTTCAGGCAGGGCCACCTTCCCTAGGCACTGCCAGACAAGCGTATGGCACACACACCCCCATCTTGTAAACACACACATGCTCGGACCGCACTAGGCCTGCATACCTTGGCGTATTTTGTGACAAAGGGGTTGGTGTTGACGGCACCGAAGCGGATGCGGACCTTGGAGTCCTTGGAGTGAACTTCAAAGCCATAGGTACGATCCGCAACCCAGTTGGGGTTGGTGGCAGTGTAGGCAATCTGGGCCGCAACGCTGCCTGCATGGTGGGGAGATGGCACATGGCGGTGGGGCGTGGAAGGGACAGGGGACAGGTCAAGCCTGTCAGGGTTAGGGGAATGTTAGAGACACAATACATAAATGAACAGGCAATAAGATCTCTCACAAGTTGTATCATCCCCCAAATATTGTTATTCCATGACGCTAAGACGACATGTCATTATTGCATGGCGCATGGACTAACGGGCTCACCGTTGGCGACGATGTCGTGGTTCCCAAAGACCTGCACACCAATCAGTGTTTGCTTTTAGTTCTTTGCCATTTCATTGTTCAGCACTGAAATGCCCCCGAAGCCTGCCCTAGGCAGGACATACCCCCAATTCTCAGGATCTACGCAGTTTGTTCATGGTGCTCAGAACATTTTAAATAGACACTTCTGACAATAGTGGAAGAGGGTAGGAGGGAGGTAAAAACGCCTCAGCAAGGGTTCAAAAGCTCATTGGTAGCAAGGTTGACGGAGGGAGCCTTCAGTGAGCAGTACTCAGAGGCCTAGGATGAAAAGGGAGGGGGGCAGTAGCCCCCTCAGCAGGCACCACTGCCAAAGATGTGCACATCCAGCCTATCTCGGCGACTGGGGGGGCACCTCTACACCTGCCTTTGAGTGCCCGTGCTCAAGGTATCCAGGCTGACAAATTTTGCACTGCTCCTACCTGCTATTGGCTTTCTGTGCCCTGCTTCCTGCCCTACCTTTGACCACTTGCGTTGTACCATGAGGGCGTGCTTTGGGCTTCCAGGTCCTACTATTTATCCTGCCTGCTGCTTGCTGTGCCCTGCCTGCTGCATTCCCATAGCTGCAGCACTCACGTTGTACCATTTAAGGCCCTTGATAGTCGGCGTCTTGTCTGAGTTGTAGACATCCTCCCAGTCCGTCTTCCAGCGCGTAAGATTGTCCAGTCCACACTCTGCATTTGTGTGGAGGGGGGAAGGACAGACAGTGAGTGCCCAAGGGACAGCAGGTTACACACAAGAAACAACAGTATCACACAGATCGGTACATGGGTGTTTCCTCTGATATCAGATAGTGTACGCTGACTCATCAGACTAACCATGATGGGCTCGTGCCTAACACTGCCGCAGATTTGATTTGCCTTCCCTCGGAAATGAAATAATTGATTATTTCAATGCTGCCCTCAGGGAAACTGTCGACAAAATCTCTTGATTTCCGACTGAAATTGGCGTTGATAATCCACATATAGTATATTCATCCCTCAACTCCAAACAACGTTAATTTAGAGGGATGGCAAATCAAATCTACGGTACGCAGCATTTATTTTAGTGCTAGTGTCCACCAGGCTCATTGAGGGAGGGAGGGTGGCCATCACTGGGCCATTGGGGCAGAAAATACAACCCTCATGCCTTGCTCACCATAAAAGTTGTCGCCGGTGCCGATGACAAACTCACAGCCCTGCGGGTGCATTTCACAAGCCTTGTCCATGGCAACGGCGTCAAACATCTGCAGAATCCCGCCATCATAGTCATCGGCAGCGAAGCCGTTGGCCGGGTTGGAGCACCAGCCGCTGACGTCGTAGCCACCATTCGCTGCCGACGTCGTGGATAGGGCTCCGCCAACCCTTCCCCAATCTGAAAATTGAAAATAAGTGAGGTGCGTGGTTTCGGAACTGAGGGGGGAGTTCCAAATGGGAGATGACCAGATGACAACGACGGCTACACCAAGTGGTGAAGTGGGGACATGCAGCCCGTTTCCAATGCGCGTATGGAGGAAAGAAATGGGTACAAGGCCCGCGAAAATATTCTGCAGTGCTCGTTTTGAACTGACATCTGTGTAATGCTGGCGTGGCTTACCGATGGTTAACAGTGGCGTAATTCTCTGGCGACCCAAGCTGACACTGCATTTTTCTATGATCGAGTGATCGACGACCCAAAAATTCACGTGTTCTTCCTGGGGATTTATCGGTAAGTACAGACATGCATGGCGAAGCCTGATGGTGATTGATGAGTGTTACGTGTATTCGCGTGTAGAAGTGTCGGTTGAGTGCACCCTCGTCGGGTCGTCGACTGATGAAAGGATCAATGTGTCACGTGTGGTGGGTCCTCAACGGCGGAATCGAGGCTGAAGAGATTATGGATTCGTTCCTCGGAGTCTGTTTCATCACGGAATTATATCTCTAACGAAAACAAGAGGCGCGGGCTAGCGAGTCGGTGCATTGATTGTCGATTGGCTGGACAGGGTTCGTGAAGTAAGGGGACATACATGCAGTGATGGCATTACCATCCACATGGTCATTACTGAATGCATGCTGCTCTTCGATCATGAACATATGATACCGGTATGCTCCTGCTAAGAAAACATGCCATACCGGTGTGGTCCCAAGTACAAGACGTTGAAGGCAAATAGGCAAATGTATTAGCAACTCACCTCCGATGACGGCAAATGACACAGTGCGCTTGTTCTTCGTCAACTTCTGAATGGGCAGGGCACACTTGCACGCATCCTGGGCTGCAACAGCGGCAACACACAGGAGGACCATGTACGAGAGCAACATTTTCATGATGATCGATTAATGGACGATTGATGGGCATGTCAACTGGGGAACCTTTATCCCGATGCTGGCCGGTACGAACATGCGTTCTATTACGCATCTTCAGAAGATGCCGATAATATTATTCCACGAGAGAAAAAAATGTACAGAAAGAACAAACTAGGATGCGGATCGCCGCTTGCATTAGTCGGTCATAATAACCCGCATAAGATGCCAGGCAAACACGAGGAAGATGAGGATAGGCTTCCGTGCTGGAGAAATGTATCAGAAGGGTGTTAAATGTTTGAACTGTGAAGAAAGCCTTGTTTTGCCGAGTTTCAGTCGGAAGCTGGCCCAACAGCCGAATCTTGGTTTGTATCGTATTGGCATTTTCATATTTTTAGCAGTTACCAGGGGGTGTCACCCTATTTCATTTATCTACCAAGCGTCTTGAAACGCCGGGCTATCATGACATAAATAAGATGACGTAAATAAGGGCAAATAATCCGTAATACCCTCATCACCATGCAAGAAAGCTTCATCAGTCATCAGAGCCTTGATCCTGAACATAGCTCGGGTGGGACGGTCAAGAACCCTTTGTATTGCAAATCAAATTTCCGGATCAAGCATGTTAGCAGCCTGCGGTGCCGGCCTGCCGGTTGCATCAGGTTTGAAACGGCCGTGGATGAGGCCTTCATCTCCTGTCGATCTTGCAAACTGTTCGTGCCGGGATGCTGCCTACTAACACAGCCCTAGTTGTCATGCAGCAAAAATACCCATGCTGGATGGCTCAGCCACCGTTGCTGGCCAACAAGACGATGGCCTTGCCCAACACAAGGAGCGCCAAGAAGGCAGATGCAGCCGCCAGTGGCGTCATCGCATGGGAAAGCATGGCGACACATTAGGCCTCAAATACGGGGCCTGAGGAGGTGTGCGGGGAGGAGGATGGACACCAGGGCAGTGATCTACAGGGAGAAGGAACAACAAGGCGGCCTTTCATGGCCAGCAGCCCACACCAGGTTCCTTTCCCCTTCCCATCCTTCCCCTTCCTTCACCTCAGTTCTTTCATATCCCAAGCAAACGGACCCAGTGACCTGGTGAGCTGGGCCCAGAGACCCCTCCTCTTTTTACATCCAAAACTCGTCCAGAATGTAAAACACACGTGTCATGAACGGTCTGCGCTCCATCGCCCATGGAGGAAGCGGACCAAGAGGCCATACCCGAGGAGGACAAAAAAGCTGTGGAGGGGTGCCTGTCCCATCCTCTGTGTTCTGCCAGATGGGTGGCCATTATGCCGTGCCGTTTTTGCCTGTCTATTCCGGAGTAGCTGCAACAGAACTGCAGTGCAGCCAGATGCAGTATAACAAGCACATGGACAGCCAAGTGTTGCATTAGCTGCCGGGCCTGGTTCAGGAGCATCAGCTGCAGTACAACCGTCCATCGAGGCATCCATACTGTTAATCTGGTACATGATGATGTAATAGGTGCATCCCAATGTTTATTTGCATGGTGTACGGTACGACAGAACTTAACATTCATAACAAGGTAACTGTTCCTTCTTGCAGTATGGCCGCTACCGGTAATGATGCTTTTGACAAGCTTGCAGACTTCCGAGTTCATACAATCATTGGGTTCAAAGACGTGTAAAGGAAATCATGGCATAACCTCTCAAGCCACTTACAGGAGGGCGCCACAGACATTCAACAATTGTACCGGGGTAGGCTTAAATGGGAGGCGCAGACTTATGTTGAGGACGTCGTTCGCGTTGTGGAGGCCTAGTTTCGTTGTTTTTCTTTGCCTTCTTGGGGAATAGGCTTCAGAGGGGCAAGGGTTAGTTCGGGCTGTCTTTTCCTTTTTGGGGGGGGTATTTCTTTCCTTTGTTTCCTTCTCCTTCTTTCCCTCTTCACTTCAGTTTATTTTCCTCCAACGCGTCAGTTGGGCGCCCACGCGGCCGAGCCTTTTCGAGTAGGGCCCAGAGGGGTTATGTCATTGACTTACAGCAAAAACAACAACCTCTTTCAACACCATCATAGCCCTGCTGCAAGGAACAGCAGCTGCCTATGCCTCTGCTGCCTGAGCCACCTCTAACTCCGATGCCTTGGCCTTTGCTGCCTTCGCCGCAGCGCGCGCCATCCTGGCCGCCGACACCTCAGCTGCCGCCAGCGCAATGAAGCTCTTGTCTTGGGGCTGCGTAATGAACTCTGGTCTCTGGAAGACAAGCGACCGCCTCCCACTCACATCCAGCCCGCTGTGGCGCGCTAGCAGGTCCAGCCTGCAGGCGGGGAAAACAAGGCCCGTAAGAACTCTTGAGGCACACTTACTGGTTAGCCTCCGGCAGTCGATGATAAACACACATTTTGAGCCTGACAGAGATCAGCTACGGATAGCCTTTAAGTCGATAGTGCATGTGTAAAATATCCACACTGTGAGAGCTATAAGATATATACCTTGTGTCGAGATCAACGACCTTTGCAATGACCCAAGTCCTACAGTTCAAGTGGCATGAGCAACCTATTGCCGCACGCGCTCTTCATGATGACAGCACAGGGCTGCAAGGTTCAGACGGCATCCCTTGGTAACATTCTCCTTTTACTAATGGGGGGGGGCAGGCGCTCGTCGGGATTTCCATTTGTCCCACTATCCATTGTTCCATGTGGTATACTAAGATATGGCTGAATATCATTATTTTTACCTAAAAGGATGCACCTTGAAGAATTATGACTGCTGCCCAGAAGGATCCACACAGGCTCCCTTGACGTCCCATTGTCCAAGGTGTCACAACCCATCCTTTGGCAGCCCAACTCGTTGTCTGCGCCCGCAAGGCACCCTCATCATTGCTATGTAGTGTACAACAGCTACCTTTCAGCTCAATCCCGGCCTGCGGCCTTGAGGTCTTGGTGCAGCAAGCCCTGGCGCTCAAGCAACGAGCTGGTCGTGATTTCACCCCAATCTGGCCTTGCATTGCCCTGCAGCCTACCAACATGCTCTCTTAAAGGTTGACTCACCTGTTTCTTATCACGTCCAGGCGCATGTGCAGGATGGCAGGCGTGCCAGCCACCAGCTGCTGGATCTTGGAGAAGTGCTCGTCGGGAACGTGCAGCTGAACCCTGAGCGCATGGCAGGCTCGCTCGATTTGCGCAGGCGCAAGCCCCAGGATCCGTATGTCAGCCTCCAGCGCAGCTCGGCCACAATCCTTTCCCAGAACGACAGACAGAGCAAACGCGGCCTCTGGGAAGGGGGGGGCAGATAGCGCAGGGTTCGGGGGGGGGTCAGGCGCAGAGGTCAGGGAGGATATAGGCACAGGGTGTAGGGAAGCTTAAGGAGGGTGACGTGCACTGGGTGCAATGGGTTTTGGGGGGTCCTTGCACTTGATGTCGAAGGTTCCAGGGTTGAGAGGATGCTAACAAACGCAAGCAAACAGCGACGACGCATCCTCGTAATGCCAAGTGGTGTCAACCAAGGCTGCCCAGCGGGGAGAAAACTGGTTTAGGTCCCTGAAAAAACAGCTTGGCAGTGTCATTTGCAGGCAGTAAACAGCCATGAGATTTGAGATTTATACGGGGTTGGCGAACAGAAAGAGGATGGACTGGGCAGGCAAAGTCCTCAACAGATTCCACAAGCGGCAGCATGGTCAGTCGCACATGGCGACAACCCTAGGCCATGCCATTCAGCTTCTTGGTTGCCTGCCGGTCTTCATGTTTGCAGGCCGTGGGTCGCCTAGAGACGTATGGGACAAGATCTGCATGACCGCATCGAGGTCTTTACTAAAGGACTGGAACCTAGGAGCTGCATCTACATTACCAAAGGACACAGCTTCGGAAAGCAAAAAATGTCATTTGCATCCCACGGACCTGCAACCTGTCCATCGTGGAGGCCCAGCAAGGCACTGTTGCTGCGTGTCAATGCGCCTAGAGGGAACGGCATGCCCAAGAAGACCTTGCATGCCTCATCCATTGCATGCAGCTTGGCTGCGGTGCCAAGTGCACTGCGTGCGATCCAGCTTCCGAGGCGCGGCATGAGCTGCCCAACCGGCGGGAGGTGGCGCGGCGCGGCGTCCATGAACACCCGCATGGCGCTGCGCAACTGCGTGCCCGTGTACGCCAGCACGCCAGCATCGCCAAGCAACTGTGCATCCAGCGATAGCCCCGGGAACTGCTTCTGGAGCTCAGAGAGATCGCGCAGGCGATAGGCTAGCATGGCAGGGTCTGCTGGCGCATTGCCGTTATGGACTGCATGCCTCATCGCCTGCATGGCGCCAGGGGAGAGGCCGTGCTCGGCTGCCAGGTCCGAGGCCGTCGCGTCGCTGAGCAGTACATCAGTTAGGCCGGGAAATTCTGGAATAAATGTTTTCCGACTGCTTCTCCTCGCGGACGGCTTGGCCAAGCCGAGGTCGACACCTGATCCGTACGGAACGTTGGGATCAGGGATAGTGGGGAGGCTTAAACTGTATGCTCTTCATATGTATTTTTATATGAAATCAACGCCGGCTTCATAGTTGGACCATCGGCAAGATGCATGCCTGCCTGCGCCAAATTGAGTTTTTCTGTCCTCACCTCGTTGCATGGTTAGCGGCGGGAACTGCTTGCGCGTCCAGGCCTCAAGTGAATTTATTTGGCTTGAAGTATCCGAATCCAGTCGTGCAGCCGCTGGCGCGGTCATGGCTCGGGCATGTGCAAGACCACCACCATCCCAGCAGCTCATGCCATGGCTGGGACCGGCTGACGATCCCCGTGTGAACAAACTCGCAAAAAGCCGGGGAACGATATCGATACTTTGTCTTCTCATTGTGTCAATGGGATGAATGCATGCCACGCGTCAACAAGGGCGCCTGTACTACTGGTAGTCTCAATTTAGGTCACACTTATATAAGCCACTCTGTCAGCTACCCTAGGGATCATGGATCGGCAACAAATAGACTCTCTTGCAAAGCTTAAAGGTGCAAACATAGAAATGAAAACAAGCGGGATCTGGATTGATCAAGGCTAGGACGCCCTACAGAACAACCAAACCGACGAGCGAGGGACAGTCTCCGGGGCAAGGCTGATCCAACAGAAGCTCGCACGGCTGAATCCCTGGGCACGATCAGAGGACGTGTGCATATGCAGTACAGCCCAGCGTGGCCCCTTGTCTGCTGGAGGTGAGCCCTGCCGACCACATGGGCATGCACCGGCGGGATGTGCAATGCCATGTACTACAACTGCTGTGAGCCGCCTGAAGGTCTACTTTCTCTTGTTTTCCCTCGGCAGATTTCAGAGTGAATGCATGGAAGCGCTGATCGGAGACGTCGCTGCATCTATCAGGGCATCCGCCACAGCTGCGCCTTCCATGGACAAGGCCCAAGCCACAAAGTTGGGCGGCACCTTTATGCGATGATCATGGGGCGCAAGAAGTAGGTGGCGTGCCTGTGCATACCAGAAGTTTTAATTTTTTGAATTACCGTGCGGTACAACAAGAAGATGGATTTATTTTTTATTTCTGCTTTTTATCCGCTCATTTCATTTTCATGTACCGCAGAGGGACTTTTTTATTTTTGGGAATTACAACCGGGAGGCCGGCCGCCGAGCAGCCATTATCTCTGGGACAGAAAGATCTGAAAAATCAGATGTCTCATACATAGAGTGGAAAAACAAATCACTGTGGAGGACCCTGAGGACCATACAGCAAAACAACAAAGGCAAGGCCTAAGGGGCCCACCCCAAAGAAGAGCTGCAACAACAGAGCAGAGCCGCAAGCCCTGAAAACTATGCCTCAAAGCACAGAGCTACCAGGAACTAAAGCGTCCAGCACGTCCCAAATTATCAGCATTTTTTAATACAACGGGGGGCCGACCGCTGAGCAGCCGTTATCCCATTACACAAAAAAGTAATATGGAGATCTGGAGAGCCAGATCCCAAAGAGACAAACAAAAAACCGAAGAGCTGGTCCAGCTCAGGTCAAGTGAATCTGAGCGAGGCCCAGAGGTGCCATGGGTGTGTGCATTTCCCCCTTCAAATCCCTCTCCCCACTCCAGTAGGCCCTGCGCACACTCCCAGAAAGAGAGAGTTTGAGGAGAGGTGGTTGCAAGGTTCGGGAGAGGTGGGGATATTTGCTGGGCCATGGTATCATGATGTCTACTGCTGGTTTCTTGCAAATGCCTGATCTTGACTTCCTGATTTCTCCCCCTGGGGCAGGTTCCCACATCCCCTTTTTAACAGCAGACGCGCGCAGCGCAGCCCTTGATGAGGGAGGGGCTGCTCCCTCAGCAAGTGGCCCATCAGGAGCTGAGGGTCGTACCTGCAGGAGGATATACGCTGCAGCAGCAGCAGAACCCGACCCAGCAGCAGCAGCTGCCACCACAATATCCGCGGCCACCAACAGCAGCAGCAATAACCGCCCCTCAGCAGCAGCAGCAGCATTATCGCCCCCCAGCAACAGCGGCAGCAGCAGCTCCCTCCCAGCCTGCCACTGGACCAAAAGCTGCAGCGCAGCACCCAGGCCGCTGGATTTTCCCTTTGTTGAGGGCTAGGATCTGGACGACCTGGAGTTTCTTCCGACTCCCTCTCTTTTCTGGGAAGGTCTTTCTCTTTGTTGGGAAGGTCTTTTTCACTCTTTTTTCAATCTGTTCCGTTCCACTCTCCTCTCGCCTTCAGTTTCTTTTTCTCCTGACTGAGCTTTTCCAGCATGGCCCAGAGGTGTTATGTCATTGACTGGTATGCGTTCATCCAGCGCAAACAATAATGTATACGCGCAAATGAGCATTATAGACTAGCCCTTATCGTACCGTCCGCAATCAGGCTGATGGGAGCCTGGGAGGTCCATGCAAAAACCCTGAATACTCCCCACCTCAAAATGCTTTACCCTCTGGAAGGACTGCTCCCAGCAGGGGGCGGCTCTGTCTCCTCCCAAACTCTTTCCTTGGTCTGTAATCTGGATTTGTTCTTTACAGGGCTGGTGGACCCACTCACCCCGTGGAAGTCCCGTGGACTAGTTACAGAGAGTCGGAAACTCTGAATACATACACACATAAATGTTCCTGAAATGTTCCGACACGGGGATGCCACATGTGTGGGCTTCATCTTGGTGGATTGTTGAGAGACCACCAACCTTGCAAGCACGTAAGTCAGGAGTGTGCAAGTCATGCAATCAATCTTCATTTTGAGATTGGGACTCGTTTTGGGATGTCATTTTATGACATTTTAAGCAATCATTTAACAATCAAATATTTCATGCAGCCACCTCAACATATTTCATGCAATCATTTTATGATATTTCATGCAAACACTTTTCATTTGTTTGAGGATTTATGGGTGAGCACTCTGGTTAGGCTCAACTAAAACTAACCGGAACAGGCAGCTGATTTTCATTTTTCGACTCAACAACAGTCTGGCTTTGCTGGATTTTTTACAATCGCTGCTTGCTTGGCATTTCATCCTACCGATTCTTGACATTGTTAACTCACATGTTTTTTTGCACATTTTCCTTTCCATACCTAACACAACCTACAAGAATCCATTAGCGATTTATTTTCCAAAATGTCGAATTTCTCAATTCGTAAATCGTATTTTCGAAGTGTGTACCTCACTAAGGGGTGAAAGATACGTTGGAAAACTCGACGACCGTCGTCGCTAGTACCTGTCGAAAATCGCTCCTTATAGGGACTTCGCTAAAAATTCACCCCTAGGACATAATCAAAACATCATAACAGAGTGGTGGCATATCAAATCTACGGCACATGAATGTAAGTAAACTGGTGATATTTTACTTGTATCGAAGCAAGCAGGGGATGCAAGGGCACCATGCCTGCGCTGGTTGCATTGGCTGGAAGAGTCTCCTGGAAGCTTGGGCATTGGAAGCAAGCAAGGAGCGCCCTATGACAGCAACAGGGATCTGAACAGTCAGCCGAGCGGATACAAATGTAGTGCTACCGGTATATCAAAGACATATCGATGTTTGTTCCACTGGATCTACTTCCGTTGTTACCATAGCCTATGTCAAGTTATGCATATTCCAGAGGTAGTCTTGAGCAAAAGCCGTACCTACAAAAATCCATCTGCCATAGCCATAACATGGTATCCGTCTAAGATTGAAACATTGCCGATTGCAGCCAGCTCTTTACTGCTAACACCCCGGGCAACTGCTACATCTTGACTTCATGAAAAAGCTATTCTGGCATAACTGCTCTACAACCAGAGGCTCTGTCCACAACCATAGGCAATGACCAAATTCACTGAGGAAAACGGATTAGGGAACAAGCTATCCTTGCACACCTTGAGGTTGGTCATGAGAGGCTCCAGGCCCACCCTGCCCATTGGGGGGATAGACACCATCAGATCCTGAACCTGCCTTGGGATGCCTGTGATTGTATCATGCTAGGCAGCTGCCTCATCCGCCGGCGCCACCACCTCATCATCCTCTTGAGTCGGATCTTATAAACTCTTGCCATCTGTGGCCTGCGGCTACTAGGCAGCTGCTGTCTGTAGTACTTGTCCTTGTTGTCGGCAGCCGCCAGTTCCTCAGCATCTATCCTTCATATCAGATTTGAAATTAAGAACCCACCACCTTCTGCCAGTACCTGCTATGCAGCCTGCTCGGCAGCTTCTATACAGTGTCGAAGCAGCTTCTTCCCTATGCTCTCTTCGGCCTTTTCAGGCGATCCTCAACCTTGAGATCCTCAGAATTGGATCTCATCCACCCACTCTCGGAGGACAGCAGATACGATGCAGCTTCTAGGTGGCTGCTAGTCAGCTGCTGTCTCCTCAGTACTCGTCATCATCATCGGCTGGCTCCTCAACCTCATCATCTTCAGAGTCAGATCTCAGCACTGAGGCGTTTCGCTTCCTGCTGCCTGGCTTGACAGCGGGACGCTTCGCACGGCTGGCAGACAACCCGCCCCCGGCCGGCGGGCCTCCCTGCTTCTGCCCCGCTGCCCCACCGCCGCCGCCCAGAAGCTTCCGCACCTTGAGCACCGTGGAGTTATTCACTGCGGTTGAGGGAGCGATGCATAAATAAGGGATAAAGGAAACACCCTGTGTTAGGCGTGGTGTCTGGCAGCCACCCAATTGCGGTAGGGCTGGGTAGGCTAACGACACTATATCTTGAAGTGCGCACCATGGCACCAATGCACCACACCCTCTTTGGGGACTCCCTTGGGGTGATTGGGACTTGATTGGCCTACAGCTGATGGCCCAAGCAGCAGCGCTTGCTGCACCAGGCCCCCTCGGCAGTACGCCGTATATTTAGCTGCCTTGCAGCTGGAAAATGCTGAAATAAATAGTGGCCGGCAATCCAGTGGAAAATATTTTGACATGCTCACACTTTTGGGAAACCGGACTAGAAAAACGACTCCGGCTCAGGGGGGAAACGGAGGGGAAAAAATAGCAGTCTGGTACTCTGGTGAAACCAGTCGGATCCTCGACCCATTGTGGGGCCCTGGCCAGCATGCAACCGAAACATCAGCCAGGCTTCCCACGATTTCCTAGCACATACAGCAACGTTTCATTACCGCGCCTGGCTACAGAGCCTCAGAACGGATCGCCACACCGAGAAGAGGTGATTAGACAGACTACTTTTTCAGCATTACACAACACATACACTCACAAACAGCCTGACCGCACAAAGCCTTCATCCCAAGGGTGGGTGCACAAGACCATGCTTGAGCAGGAAGCTCTTGCTGGCTCGATGACGGGCGTGGGGGAGAGGAAACATGAATTGCTTTGCCCAGTGTCCAACCGACTACCGGACACAAATGTCCCCACTCCGCAGGCCAGTCACATCTTGTCTGTTGCGCCAAGTATTGGCAGGTAAACTGCTCAACCTAGATGCTACTCTGCCAACCTTACCGTATGGCAGTTTTGTAGCCTATTGCCCATTCAGTAAGTACCAGTCCCCCCTCTTCCCCTCCTCCCCTCGCACTGCACACTCAACCCCATTGAGTTCATCCCAACCAACCACACACGACTCCCACAGAGACACCACAATATCCAACAGACACCGCAATCACACGATCTTTCCTAATTTATTTCCCCCGCTATCAGTCCACCTTTCGCAGGCCGTGGGGTAGCTCAGTTGGGGCCAAACCATGACCAGCCTACGGCCGGCAGCCCAAGGGGCATGGCAAGCCATGCATGAGACCTCTGGCTGGAAGCCGCGTGGTAGCTAAAATGTAGCGGAACGCCCAAAAACCGAAACATCACAATCACCCAGCAACAACCCCCCACTTTCATCCCCTACATACCGGAATATTACAAACCTGGAACGTCCCCCCACTCCGTCTCACCTGCTCTCGAGTTTGGATAGCTGCGCAGGTCCACTTTTCCATTCATGATCTCGAGATTGGTCGCGAGATCAGGCGCGTAGATGTCCAACCATTCAAAGCTCTCGTTCTTGCTCCCGAGGTGATAGGTCACACTGTCGCAACAGGGAAGGTGGGATCAGATCCAGGAGAGGTGGGATCAGATTCAAGCGGGGGTGGGATCAGATCCAGGGGAGGTGGGATCAGATCCAAGCGGGGTTGGAATCAGATCCAGGGGAGGTGGGATCAGATCCAAGCGGGGTTGGGATCAGATCCAGGAGGGTTGGAATCAGATCCAAGCGGGGTTAGGATCAGATCCAGGGGAGGTGAGATCATATCCAAGCAGGGTTGGGATCAGATCCAAGGGAGGTGGGACCAGATCCAAGCAGGGGTGAGAATAGAGGGCAAGGAGAGGTAATTTTTGTTCATGCCCACCCATTCAAAGATCTCTTTCTTGTGGCCCAGGTGACATACACCCACGGAACGCTGCCATATCAGATGAGGAGGGCACGCGCAGTGTTCTCAGGTTGGTTGCGAGGTCGGGCTCGTACATGTCCAGCCATTCAAAGCCCTGTTTCCTGCTACCCAGGTGATATGCGACGCTGTCACATCAGCATGAGAGGTGGCTTTAGATCTGAGGGGCAGTCGGGTGAAAGCAGGCTGCAAAGTGACACCACAGCAATGCAACAGACTGCACCGCCCCCTCCTGGCCACAACTGTCCCAGCACACCAACACTGCCCCTTCTTACCAGCACCGGTATCGCCCGCTGTACTGCTCCCTCCTCACCAGCACTGTCCTTTGGGTGCCCTATCGGCACTAGTGCTTCCACACTCTTCACCAGTTCTGCCTCTCCTCACTATGCTCTAATAGCAAGACTACCTGAACCAACTGACCAACTGAAGATTTTGATCGCCATCCTCGGGTGTTAATTAATTGCGGATATTTTTTACCGGTATTTAATATGCTATTTTCATACAGTTGGGCAAAGAATCGACCAAAGCTGTCGACTTCCGACTATAACCAGGCGTTGACGGTGGAGAATAAGCATCCCTCTTATGCACCTTATGCATCCCTCACCACTTCACAACCCTAATTATGAGGGACAGCAATGCATCAATTCATATCTCCTGAAATGTCCATTGCACTATCCCCACCTCACCAAGACTGCCTGTTGACCATCCCCCCTCCTTCCAAACACTGCCTCTCGTACTGCCCTATCCTCACCCGTTCTGCCCATGGTTCTGACCCCCTGCTCACCAGTACTGCCCGTCGCTGTCCTTGTAGTCAGTGAACACCCCGTCGTACCACCGTTGCTCCTGGGGCCAGAAGCGCCGCACCTTGCGGCCAATATGTTCCGTGACCAGGCCGCGAGTCGCAGGGCCTGGGCCCGCCACCCCTTCGCCTCCTGACAAAGACTTCTGCAGGACCGGGGTGGGAGTGATGCTGGTTCAAGTATTTCTTTGTACGTGGCACAACGAACGTTTAGCTACAGCTCAGCTACCTCTCGGTGCACCCTCTCACCATCTTCTGCCTCTTAATGCCATCACCCTCCACCCGTGCGCTGGGCTTTGAGGCCGCTGGCTGCTGCTGCGGCGGCGGCGGTTGTGACGGCAGTGGCTGCTGTTGCTGTTGCTGTTGCTGCGGTCTTGGGGCCGGACGGGCAGCAGGCGCAGCCCCTCCCGTGTTGGGCAAGCGTCCGGATGGTGCAGGGGAGGGTGTGTGTCGGCTCATGGCCAGCGCGCTGTATGGGCAGAGCAGCGGATGAAAGGTTTCAGGATTCCATGCTGATGCCTGTATGCCTTTTTAAGGACTTCAGGGGCTCTGGGTTGAGGAGCTGAAATGGGTGTGCCGGTCCACCCTGAGGGGTCTCCCTCACCTACGGAGAACAATTTATCTCGAAAGCCCCGATGCATGGTCAAGTTCATGTACCCGAAGAAAATAAACATACTTCGGGTCGTTGGAGTTGAGGCAGCAGCATGGCGCAGGGCTGCTAAATTTACAATCCACTCAGTCACTCTTTCACACACAGGCATACACCATGCGGGTGGGCACAGGTGCTGTGTGTCACAGGCTCATAATGCACAAGGCAGGGCTCGCAGCTCAGCCGCATGAGCGGTAGGCAGGTGGATGCAGGCAGCCACAGCAGGCGGCCGAGAGGACATGCCCATGTGATACCCAGCAGGGGAACAGCAAGGACATGCCATACTGCTTCGTTGACCCTCACCCAGCTACAGGGCATAGCTTTCTTCCTTGACCGTGACTCACTTTCGGGCCAAAGCTTTCTTTCTGCATGCTCATCAGCTACCCATACCTGGTGTGGGGGTCGTGCGGTTGCAAGGTGTTGTTCCTCTTAGCCTCCACGAGCTCGGTCAGTCCCTTCTTGTGGAATTCTAGGTCGATGCCCAACTCCATGCGCAGTTTACCGAGTAGAGCCTGCATGGTCAGGGGATGGTCAGAGAGGCTATTGAGACTAAGCAATTGAGAGGGAGCATGTGAAGTGTTATCTGGGCATGTGCAGTGTATGGGCTTTTGGGATTGATTATGTGGGGATTATTTTGAAGGGAGGGTGTACTTTACAGGCAGTGAAGTGTGCAGGTGGGCAGTAAATAGTGATGCAGTGTGTGCTTGCATGTTCATACGTGGCGTGGCGTTGTTGGTACTGAGGGAGGCGACGCCTGCCTCGATCGTGCGTACTGGTGCATGACGAGACAACTGAGCGCTCACCGAGTCGGGTTTCCCTCGGATAACCATGCTCTTTATGACGAGCATGTACGCCTCTTCTTTAAGCTGACGTTGCCGCGTGGCAGGGTCCGACCCTCGGCCCCACATGCTGGCAAATAGCAGGTGGCCCTAAAAATACGGTCAGCTAAATCCCTCAACCAGACTCGCGATTTGAGTTCGCTGGAGATGGAGCGCTCAGGAAAAGCCCACCTGCACGTACCGGGAAATGCTAGAAATCCTGTTGCTGAAATTTGACAAGTGGGGCACCCGAAGTGCGAGCCCCGAGCTTGCGGGCGAGAAACAGAACCCTAATTTAAAACCGGTTGAGCGGTTAGAGATGTGAGCCTACCGTTCTCACCAGGTGTTCTCACCAGCCCGTACTACTACTGATTTATTCCAGGCGCTTACACTGGACATTTGGACAGTTTAGTTGGAATCCTGCACGATGCGTGCGATTTCTGGGCGGTCGCGGTGTGGGCAGCTGACTGGCAGCCGCAGCATCGGACGCAGCCTTGCTCTCCGCCCCGTCGCAATGTCTGCATCCGCTGCCCCCATGTCTGACATAGCCTTCCGCAAGTACCAAGGATTGGGAAACGACTTCATCCTGATAGACAACAGGCAGTCGTCCGAGCCTGTACTCTCGCCGGCTCAAGCGGCGAAGCTGTGCGACCGAAACTTTGGGATCGGCGGCGACGGGGTGAGTGAGTCGGTTCTTATCAGAGAATTTCAGAGTCAGGACAGCCTGGGAGGCAGGGTAGACTGAGAGGCAAGGAAGCTTGACAACCTCCGACTGTTGTTCCCGCCCACTGTTGCGGTTCATGTGCACATGCAAGCTTGCATGGATGCTGAGCGGCTACTATAACAGGGAATCAGAGGCAAAATGCACGGCATGAGCTACACAAATCAAGGCTGCCTGATGCCCTTGGATGCTATGTCTCAGTTGCAGTCCTCTGTGCCATGTGCACATGCAAGCTTGCAACCTCGTGTACCCAGGCAGCAGTACAGCTCCTATATAAGGACCCGGTGCCCACCTGGAGAATGTTTAACAGGCAAGCTTGCCTCCCCGAATTTGAAAATGACACCCTATGCTTCGGCGAGAAGCTCCTGATCCGAGCAAAGCTTCCAAGGTCCAGGTCCCTGGCTTTGGGCTCTGAAGCCCTGCGGTGAGGGCCACTGGGTGGGTGTCTAAAGCTTGGACAAGAACATCAAACTAGAGCAGCAGCAGTATCTAAAACAACAGCTGTCATAGGAGCAAAAGCCACAGCAGCAGCAACAGCCGGGGCAACATAACATCCCTTCCCACCTGCGTAGGTTATCTTTGCCCACCATCGGTGACACAGACCATGTCATGCACATGTACAGCAGCGGCAGCAACACCTGCAACAACAGCAACAACAATGGGAGGAACACAAACAACAGCATGCCTCTTCACACATGCGCAGGTGATCTTCGCCCTCCCCGCTGTCGGGAACACGGACCTCACCATGCGTATCTATAACAGCGACGGCAGCGAGCCGGAGATGTGTGGCAACGGGATTCGCTGCCTGGCGCGTTTTGTGGCGGACGTGGACAAGGCAAGCCCGCGCAAGTACAAGATCCACACTCTTGCTGGTGGGGGGGAGGACCCTGTGCAGTGGCGAGGAGAGCGGAATGGGGGGGAGGCGACCTGGGCAGCAGTGAGGGAGTGTTGATGGTATAGTTAGTCATGGGCAGCGGGAAGGAGATTGCGGTGTAGCCTTGGGCAGCAGCTACCGGTAGGGCACCTTCCATTCCCTCCAGGTTTTTGCACCCTGCAGGCCATGCGCGCAGAATACAGGTTTTGGGGTAAGGAGTGTGGCCTAGAGAGTTGAGGGAGTGGGTGCAAAAAACAGAGCAAAGGCTGCCGGACTATTGGTGGAAGTTTGGACTTGGATTGTCTCATGGCAACTCCCAGCCAATATCAAAATGCTATTCTTCTCAGTCTATTGCAATCATTCCATAAGTACAACCTTCAATACCTGTTGGAAATGAATCATGTGCGCCACCACCAGCAAGGCTGCGGCTCTGCGTGTCAGTACCATCCTTCACAGCCACGTCCGCCCTGGACCCTCCTGAAAACTCACAACCCACACCCCTCCGGCCCCTCATCTAGTCTCGCACTCATAACCATCACCCTCAAACGTGAACCCAACACCCCTGCCCACTCAAGCCTAATCTAGCCCCCCTTCCCCCTGAACCCTGAACCCTATCTTCCTGATGTCCTATCCAGTCTACCATCCCCCTGAACCCTGATCCTACCACCCCCATGAACCTGTTCCCCTCAGGTCTGATCCAGCCAGAGCTGCTGGCTGATGGTCAAGTGTGCGTGGACATGGGGGAACCCGTTTTGGACGGAGTGAAGGTCAGTGTGGATGGGTTTGTGTGAGCGGGGGGAGGCCTGGAGGTTGGTGTGGATGTGTGGATATGAGGGGGTAGGGCTGCCAGCGGTGGGTGGGCCCTATGTGGGTGTCAGTGTGAGGGTGTGGGAAAAGGGGATTCTTGCTAAGGGCGCTGGGCCAGCATGAGTTGAATTGCTGCTCAACTATAACCTCCGATACCTCACAGCGGGGGGCAGCGGTGGGAGGCCTTTTAGTTGGTGTGGATATGACGGGGGGAGGGCTGCCAGCAGGGGGTGGGCCCAATGTGGGTGTCATTGTGCGGGTGTGAGAAAGGGGGATGGCTGTCGACGGCACTGGGCCAGCATGAGTTGAATTGCTGCTCTGCTATAACCTCCACTGCCTTAGCTGAAATAATTTTTAGTGCCTCACAGCTGAAAGATGCTGTGATCATTTCTCATGCGCAGACACTATGAAGACGGTGGTATTGGGGTGCCTTTCTTCAATTATCTTGATTACGGTAATCAGGTTAAATGTGCCGCTGCGTTGGCTGCTGCCCCTCTGCGTGGGCTGCCGACTCACAGCCCCGCTTCCTCCTTCCCCTGTCTGCTCCCTCCGCTGCCCCCCCCTCTCATTCCCTGCCTGCCCCATTGCCCGTCAGCAGCAAATGCACCCTGAACATTTAAGCCCTGAAACCTGAACGCACCAGGTCCCTACCAAGCTGGCGCCGACGCAAGGCTCCACAGTTGTGGAGCAGGACCTGGTTATCGACGGCTGCACGTACAAGATGACGTGTGTCAGCATGGGCAACCCGCACGCCATCACCTTCTCGGTGGACGGGAAGCTCATCAAGGTGGGCCGGGGGGGGGCAGGTGGCGGGCAGGTGGGCCGGGGGGCGGGCAGGTGGCCGGACGTACAGGTAGGAGCGAGGGAGGGGAGGGGCACCCACTAGGACACTCTTGGTGCAGTGCTTTCTCCCTTGTGTGATGATGCGTCGTGTATACCATCTGCTGAGCTCCCACCAGATTTGTGCCTCGGGGATGCCGTTTATTGGACTGGCCCCCCTGAGGATGGGTGTGTCAAGGAAGCGGTCGAAGTAGGGTTGTGGAGTAGGGATAAGCGACCATGTGGTAATCATGCGTCGCGTTTAGTTGTGAACGGGCCGGCCGCCACTCGGCGGGTTGTCATCATCCTGCAGTTGTATGTCGGGAAGGGCGAGGGCGACAGGCCCGGCTGCCATGCATTGGCTAGGGCACTCCTGGAGTGCTGTTCTTACGCGGTTGTTACAATGTCTACGCACGCGCTCAACACGCCCTATCAAGGGGAGTGTTGGGCTGCGAGCCAGGTCAATCCACATCAACTGCTGGATGATGCTACAAAATATATCAGCCAGGGCACTAGTGTTGTTTTTGCAGCATCTACCTTTGAACCTAATGTGCTCGTTGACGTGGTGTGTTTGGCTGATTGGCTGCCTGTCCTGTCCCTCCATCTCGGTTGCTGGATGATGTTGAATATTGCAATAATCCGATCGTTTGACGATCTGCGGAGAATATATCATTCACTGACAGCAAGCCGCAGAATCTGAGGAGAGCAGGCCTAGACCCTGTTGGGCATGGCTGCATGTAGGACAACTACCCGGGTTCACATTGAAGACATGATTTGTCTTTATGCGTCTTAAGGCGCCTCTCTCCAAGATGCGCCTAGGATGACTGGCCAACAAAGAGCATGTGTCTTTATGGGTTATCTGATAGGCGCCTGCGCTGACTGGCCAACAAGGAGCATGCACATGTTCATATTTATCAAGGGCATGACAATCTGTACAAGAGATGCGTGTAGTGCAGCTCCTGCCCTGCCCTAGCTGGCAGTGGTGGCTTGTGCTGGTTTATTAGAAATGGGCTCATCACCGCTGCCCATCCACATCATACATCAGATGCACTTATTATGCTTGTCTGAAGGGCGTGAGGGGAACATTCTGTTTGCTGATGGGGCCTTTGTCTGTTTCTAGCATGACAGCACTGACACCTTGCTCAGGCCCTTGTGCGTGTATCGCCGGTGTGAAACCGGGAAAATAGTGTTAGCATGGACAAGCCTGGTTCCTAGGAATTTGGCGGACATTCGTCCGCCTTACATTTATTGGGATTTAGTCAGGAGCGGGAGTCTGGATTGTTGGATTTTCCCAGTATTTTTTTCACTTCGCATGCTTTCACGATCCCAGCAATCTGCATTTTCTCCTGACTGGCTGCCTTTCATTTCATTCCACCTCGGTTGCTGTATGATGCTTATATTGCAATAATCCGATCATTTGACGATCTGCGGAGAGTATATCTTACACTGACAGCAAGCCGCAGAACCTGAGGAGGGCAGGCCCAGACCCTGCTGGACATACGTACATGACTGCATGTAGGACGACTGCCCGGGTTCAAATTGAAGATATCATGTGTCTTGACGGGTTATCCAAGAGGCGCCTGCGATGATTGGCCAACAAAGAGCATGCACATGTTCATATTTATCAAGGGCATGACAATCTGTACAAGAGATGCATGTAGTGCAGCTCCTGCCCTGCCCTAGCTGGCAGTGGTGGCTTGTGCTGTTTTTTTAGAAATGGGCTCATCACCGCCGCCCATCCACATCATACATCAGATACACTTGATATGCATTTACGAAGAGCGTTAAGGGACCATCCTGATTCCCTGAGCCCTGTTTGCTAATGGTGCCTCTTGCTGTTTCTAGCATGACAGCTCGGCTACCTTGCTCAGGCCCTTGTACGTGCATCAACGGTGTGAAGCGGGGAAGTACGCGCAAATGAGTGTTGGCATGGACAAGCCTGGTTCCTAGGAAATTTGGCAAAAATTTCCTCGCCTTCGATTTATCGGGATTTAGTGAGGAGTATTGTATTTTTGCGGCATTTTTTCACGTCACATATTTTCATGATTCATGCAATCTGCATTTCTCCTGATTGGCTGCCTGTCCTTCCACCTCGGTTGCTGTATGATGCTTATATTGCAATAATCCGATCATTTGACGATCTGCGGAGAGTATATCTTACACTGACAGCAAGCCGCAGAACCTGAGGAGGGCAGGCCCAGACCCTGCTGGACATACGTACATGACTGCATGTAGGACAACTGCCTGGGTCGACATTGAAGACATCATGCGTCTTTATGGGTTTTCCAGTATCTTTGCCCTTGTATAAATTCACAAACCATGCTGTCTGCACTTACTCCTGACTGGCTGCCTTTCATTTCCTTCCATCTCGGTTGCTGTATGATGCTTAATATTGCAATAAGCCGATCATTTGACGATTTGCGGAGAATATATCATTCACTGACAGCAAGCCGCAGAATCTGAGGAGAACAGGCCTACTTCATGTTCACCACGGGTGTATGCATGGCAATCAGCATGCATGGGGGCCCATGTCACCTTCAATGCCTGCTTTCAGCATTTTCAGCATTTTCCAGATAAATTGTGATGGGTGCACAAAGACTGTCTTAAGAGCGGATGAGAATGCTTTCAGAGGCACAGCAGGACTCCACAACATTCACAAAATACATTTAAAGACAACTTTTGCCCAAGCTTCTGATTGGGACTTCTGGTGGCTGTGCCTGAAATTAAACCTCAAATTCTTTCCTAACAGATGGCCATGGTATTGTGCCCTAAACGCAGATCGACGACCTTGACCTCTTTTCAATTGGACCCAAGTTTGAGAAGAACGAAGTATTTCCTGCTAAGACCAACACAGAGGTGTGTGAATAAGTTAAGGGGTGAAATGGATGAAGTCAATGAGCGAGCCTGATTTCGAAACTATATATGTTTGGCCCCTTGGTTGCCAAGAGGGCGCAGATGGGTGTTGCACAGGCATAGAGCCACGTTGATACAAAAACAAAGTAGCGACAGAAAGGAGACAAAAAGCCAGGCTCTGACTAGGTCCTGAAAATCTGGAACCTGTCTAGTCAATGAGCGGCTCTGTGCTTGACTTCAGGCAAGATTGAAATCCCTGGCACTAACTGGTCTACATTCACAATGTCTGCATGCAAGTTATGATGGGCTGGACTTATTGTTACCTCAGGGCCCTGCTCACAGTTACTCAGTAAGTGTGAAGTCCTTATGACCCGATATGCTTCCTTTAGCATGTTCAATTGCCCCAGGATTTCAGGCCTATCGATGCCCACTGTTGTGGTTAACATTTCAGGGTTTGGACGTGTTGCAGGTTGCTATTTCAAGGTGAGGACCTGTGTACCCGCCTGCCTATCTTTGCCCGCAGTTGAGGGTTCGGGGTGTGGACGCTTGTTGATGAACCACCTAATTGTCCCCACCTGCAGGGTAGAGTTTGGGGCTGAAATAAAAACCCTGATGATCCGCAACTTAGGGTTTAGGGTCTGGACTTCTCCTGATGAACTGCCTACCTGTCCCCTACCGCAGTTTGTCGAGATTCTGACAAGGCAACACGTTCGCATGGTAGTGTGGGAGCGCGGCGCTGGGCGCACGCTAGCGTGCGGCACAGGCGCCTGTGCAACGGTGGTGGCTGGCGTTCTGGAGGGTAAGGTGGACCGGATCTGCCAGGTGGACCTGCCGGGCGGCCCGTTGTTCATAGAGTGGCGCGAGGCGGACAACCATATCTATATGACTGGGCCGGCAGAGCTGGCATTCAGCGGTGTGGCTCAGCTGTAGTTGTGCGATGAGTCATTTTTTCGTGGTCACCAGAGCATCGTTTAAGATCCACTTAGCAGCCACCATTAGGCCGATGGTGGACCAAACCTTGACCGACCGTCAGTTAGTAGTCCAAGCAGCCTGCCACACTTGCCCTTCTTGGCCACAATGTAGCTGAAAACAACTAAACTGTGGCGACGACAACGTCAAAAGGATCCTGACTAGAATTTGCCTCGAAGATGCTCGCACTGGTACCAGCCAGCAATTTGTACATTTAAAACCTGGGGATTAGCAATTTGCCATGATGATGGCCATTCACGGCACCCCATGGTGTACGGTCCATACAGGAGGGTTGTATTCCGCATGATTCAAGCAAGGGAGGGGGAAAACAAAGACGAAAACCCCATCGTCAAACAATGTTGATCGACCTCTGACCCCCGGTACCGCCAGAACCCAGTCATACCTTAACTTCATACCTGAAATCAAATATAAGAATTTAAGGTACACGAGGGGGCCATCAGCTGATCAGTGCGCGTTTCATGGCATCCACTAACATAGCAGGTTGTCAAATGTCAATTTTCGATAAAGAAAACAGAAAGTAAGCCGGACACC
Source organism: Limnomonas spitsbergensis (assembly GCA_037349105.1). Taxonomy (NCBI): domain Eukaryota; kingdom Viridiplantae; phylum Chlorophyta; class Chlorophyceae; order Chlamydomonadales; genus Limnomonas; species Limnomonas spitsbergensis. The sequence continues at coordinate 9,480,942 of JAYJMM010000041.1, forward strand.
ATCTTAACCACCCAGGCCCAGGATGCTGCTGCTCCACCAGCCCCACTCCCTCGTCAGTACTTCAAGTGCATGCGCAGCCCTGTTGACCTGCCTCCATCAGCTGCTGACCAGGTGTCTACTCACCCAAGCTAAAACAGGTCCCCTTCAGCCGTAGGAACCAGGCGCACATCTGCTCTGATTACTGCCAAGGCTCAGATTTCGCCACATGGTAATGTTTTGCTCGGGACCCTCCCTTTCCTCTTTTGGGACCCCTTCCTACCCTCCCGTCAAGGGGCAGGGGTTTGGGGGGGGCGGCGTGGTTGGGTCTGACCATGCAGGGGCAGGAAGGACCCCAACCAAGGGGGGCAGAAAAAAGGAGAAGCAGTCGGTGGTTTTATTCAACTACCCAAGGCCTTCACACATTTCTTTCAGGGGTTGCAGCTATATAATCATTCGTATTAAGCATCAGTGCCTGTCCGAGGTTAAAGATGTGGACGTTGGAGACTCTGGGGGCAGGACTGAGGGGATACATTTTCCGACAACGATTACTAGTTCTTAACTAGATCAGCCAGGTGGAGGAAACAAGAGCTTTCCAATAGAACTTTTACAGCTCCTTCAACAGATACAAACTGACAAGGATGCCTAGAAAACGGCACGTTCCGATAGATGGACAGCAGTGACGAACCACGAGATCAATCAATTCAAGCCAGGGCATGGCATGGCAAAAACAATTGCAGTTCAAAACACCTCGAAAATTTGCAAGCAGCAACCAGTCACGGAATCACAGACGTGAGATGTCCTTATTTACCTCGCACATTTGCAGGCCAGATTACGCGTCAATCATTCTGCAAGTATTTAATCCAATTTATTCGGACCAGAGATACTTGGCATGGGTCCTGGCATCATATAAGCATTGCAGCAGATCCATGAATGATAAAGCTGCTACAGCAGTATTCCAAACATTGGGCACGATGAAGAGCATCCTGTCATTGAGGCCACCTCTTTATTTTCATTCTCTTTGGAAAATGAAGCTCCATTGCGAGCAGTTTGTACCCTCTCATGGAGTCGCGGGGGGGTAGTAGTAGTCACGGGGTTGGATACTGTATGCTACTGCTCATCAAAATTCCCTTAGGCTTCACTTCAAGCCCGCAGCGCCCTCCTGGCCTTCCTGACAGCCTTCCTGGTGGCAGACACAGTGCCATCATCTGGGAGCTCGTAGACCACAACCTGCGGGCAAGCAGGGTGACCAGAGAGCCAAGAAGCTTAGTGACATATCATACAGGCAGCCCTCCTCGGAGGATGTAGAGGAGGTCAATATTGTGCAGCCCCTACGAAAAGGATGTAAAGATCTTACTGCCAAACACTGAGGAAGGCCAGGTCATGCAGCGCTCCCCAAACGGATGCTCAGATATCGTTGCCCCTGGAATGAAAAGGAGATCGCTGCCGGCAAATAATTATTGTCATTCGAAGTTATCACACCCCGCTAGTCCAGCTATTTAGTCTGGTTCCAAACACAGGACTAAATGGCTGGACTAGCGGGGTGTGAATCACAGGTCACTGTTTCTGCTTTTTGAGCATGCTCTACATCCAAGCTGTATGAACCAGCTATCTGCACATCTGCTAGCCAGACTGCACATAACTGAAGGTCACCCCGAATCTACACAACGGCCGGTCAGCCGGTCGGCCCCCGCCTCTGCACAGCTTTCTGTCAGCCCATCAGACGCCCCCACCCTGCCCAGCGCACCTGTCCGCTGATCTCCATGGTGACAAGGAGAAGGGGCTTGCCCGATGCACTGTCCTTGCCGGAGACAAACTTGATCATCTCGGGGGCCAGCTGACCGATCTCAGTCAGGTTGGAGCCTGTACGTGGCAGAGGAAGGTTTCAGAGCCAGCGTATTTAAACCCACTGGCCTTGATACTGGCAGTGCTTGGTCCTCCGGTTGTGAGCCAGCTAGCTTTTCTCCGGATTAGCCTGGCAGCGGCAGCCTTTTGGTTGCCCCCTAAATCTGTGGTGGGATGCATGATCAAAATCATAAAAATTTGTACACACATATTTTCTGTCCACACTGATTGGGTGCATAGAAACAAGGCAGCCGCTGGATCACTGCATCACCAACTGTCCGTAGTGTGCTAATAATCACCGGTCATCACTGGCCAGGGACTCGTCAAATGAGATCATCACACTGATCATGCAAATGCTAAATTGTCACAGGATCACTAATCACTGGTCATAGTTTATATAGCGGGGGGACATGCTTAAATGACACTTTCATTGTACCGCACTACAGTGTCACTAGGTCGTTGTACTACTCACTGGCGGTGGTGAAATTCCTGTTGACGATGTACTGCAAGAATTCCGGGGCTAGGGGGTTAGTCACATCATAGATCATCATGCTGCTCTGGCGCTCCAGGCCGATGGCGGCGTAGGAGCAGCCTTTGAGGGAGAAGGTCTCCATGGCCTCAGGCTCGATACCTGATAGAGGGATGGGAAAGCAGCAACAAGAAGACAAGCATCGGGAACGGCAAGGATTCACGGTGAGGTACACCATATTGCGATATGACTCATATGAGCAGGCCTAAGGAATCATGTTGCCCCGGTAGGCCTGCATGTATGTGTACACCATGTTCGGTAGCTAAGAGGAATATGAGTGTGTGAGGGTCAGGCTATCCGCATGAAACAAAATGTCCTCGGAGCCAATCATGCCATGCGGGGGTGGATCTGACCAGAGTTGTCAGCGCAGGCTTGAAGCCCAATTCAGCATCACGGCCAGTAGACAGGGGATCAAGGTCTGCTACTCAGAGGCCACAGCCGCTATCAGTTCAAGGTTTGGTCCCCATATGCCCAGTGGTGGCTACCTGACGCCCCCCCAAAGGCAATGTGGTGCAGAATAAATCAGCACTGGAACTTACCAGCGTTGTCGGAGCGGAATTCAATCGCGTTCTCATCCCTATATTGCAGTTGAAACAGGCGCTTGCTTGCGTGTCACTTGCGATGAACTTCTCGAAGGAGTCAGTCGAGTCATAAACAAGCTGGGGCAAAAGAAACAGCGGCAGGTGCCGGGATGTCAGAATTTGAAATATTGAGCGGAGGAAAGGTAGATAGTGGCAATTCTCTCCCATTAAATTCATAAGGGGCATGCATGGCTGGGTAGCGAAGCCTAACCAAAGTGATAGTTACAGCCTGATCAACACAGTTGTCTATTAATTACCGCCACTCAACAGAAGGCATTCTTCATGACAGATTATCCTCCTGCATGTTTGTTCGTCATGCATCCCATGTACTCACGTATGAAATCATGCCAGATCCCATCCCATGTCATCATGGCTGCTCCTACCTCAGGTCTCATGCCGTCCCCAACTTTGAGAATGGAGAACGAACGAGCACCGTAGCCATAGATCTTGTCGTAAGGTCCCTGGTTTCAACATTCAACAAACAACACAAATTCATTACTTTCTAGCCATAGCTGATAGATTTTGTCTTGTCCCCTGCGCTCAACCAAAGAAGTGGAGCTCTATTTAGTAATCAGCCCACGTTGGTGCTGCAAAATGGTGCATGGCTTTTAAGCGAGTCTTTGTCGCAGCGCGGCCCGGCCCCGGCCCATCCTGCACCCTTTCCTTCCCCCTCACGCCCCTGCTGGGCATAGTTTCCTTTCCCCCTTTCCCTTTTTATGGGCGAGCATCCAGAAAAAAAAAGAATATAAGTAGCACTTTTCCCCCCTCAGGTTTTGAGCAGTATGACGAAGAACGCAAAGGATCTTTAGCCGGATATGAAGCTTGGGAGGAACCCTTGCCCATGCATAAATGCATGGCCAAGGCAGGGTCCCCTCTTGGTCATGCACAAGATGCATGAGTTTCAGGCCCCCTCCCCCCCCCCTTGCTTCGCGCTTTAGAGAATCAGCGGGATTGCTCCAAGAGATCAATTTGAGTCCCAGACGGTAAGGGGCCCCCAGGGCCCCTCTACCGTCAGGGACCCAAATTTTATTCGCGGGGTTACCTAAAATGTTCCTCCGCGTGGCGGAGGGAATTTTGGGGGCCCCTTTGCGCGAAAAGAGTCCAAAAGACCTATGAGTTTTTTTTGTAGCGGCCCGCTTGGACAATCAGCGGGGCATTGCTGCTGCAGTGACAAAAGCCTATTTAGTCATGACTGCAGGCTACTTGAATCCATGCCAGACATCCAGGCAAGACATTTATCAGTAGCTGTCAGAGGGAGGGGTCTTGTGCTTCAATAAGGGGTGCAAGCGATGGGAATAGTTAAGAATTCCTGTCCTCACTCCCAGGCCCTTTCAAACAGGCATTCACTTGGATGCCAATAGGAGAGGTACTTTCGAGCGTGCGCACCTGCATATCCCATGCCACATTCATGTCATAGCCGTTCTTGAGGCCGTGCAGAGGGTCCATGTTGAAGCGGCCAAGCATGCTCTTGGCCTGCAAGGATAAATTGCATGATGACAGAAGTGCATGCAAAAGTAAAGGAATGTGCACCCTGCCAACAGGGATCCATGTTGAAGCGTCCAAGCAACTACTGGTCCTTTAAGGACGGACCGCATGATGACAGATGTGCAGGGCTGCATGCTGAAATATAGGAACGTGCACCCTGCTGAGATCTATGATAAGCGACAAAAAAACCAACAATATAATCCGAGTCGTTTTTTTAGCCTCTCACACTATCTTTTGGAGCCACACGGAAGGATGACATGATGTCAAGTGTGCTCGTGCTTGCATCCACACAGGGAGGACTGTGCACCCATGCTGCACACTGCCGGAATGCCAGCGCTGCCTGACAATGCTTCAGCATCACACATGCCATGCACGCAGCAGGTCATGAATGCTTGCCCAGTCATGCAAGACGGGCCATACCTAAGTGCCGGGAAATGCACAATCGGCCGTACTTCAGTGCCCAGCCATGTTTCAGCGGGCTATGCAGATGTGCCCAGCCATGCACATGGGGTGCTCCACCTCAGTTGCTCACCATCCAGGCTGATGCGTTGGGGAATGCGACCGGGTCCAGCCTGTCGGCCCCGATGTCCTCGACCCTCAGGGCCTCCTCCTTGCTGTCTCCCTCGTTCGCAATGAAGATGTAGCCGGTGCCATTGATCTTCTTGAAGGAAATGGTGTCGGGCTGGTACCTGTGGGTGATGGAGGCAGGAAGAAAGAGGGGGTACCAAGGCAATCAGGACGGACGGGGGCGATGTAAGAAATATAAAGGCCTTCTTAAGACCCCCTTGGAGCACTTCAGCTATATACAGCCATGTCCAAACTGGCGCTTAATCATACCGGTGATTTTCCAGATTTCGCTTTTTTGAGTTCTTAGCATCCTCTGAAGTGTCCCCACACACCAAGTCTGTTTTATCAGGTCAATTAGAGACCAGACTGCCTAGAGGTGCACGGGACTTGGGTCCAAACAAAAACGTTCAGACAATCATACCGCCATACCGGTGCAAACACAAACACGTTTCTATTTTAAAGCGTACCCTTCACTTTCCTGCCCTTCCAAGCCAATAATGCCTCACTTATCTTTTGGCTACCCCCCTACCTGGCTGTGCAAGCCGTCTAGCTCAGGTATATGTTTCCTTCCACCCACCTATCGCATGAGATGAGTCGAGCCTCTGTAAAAGTGGCTCACAAAAAAATTGCCATAATGACAGGCCAACTTGGTGCTTGCCTGTCAAATTGGCTCACTTGAGGTAGGCCTGTGACACTGGCCCTTGTGAAAATTGCCTTAAAGACTGTCCCACCCAAGGGTCGGCCTCCAAGGCGAGCTCACCAGAGGTACACGTTGGGCCACTCGCGGATGTTGATGGCGTTATCCCTGTCTGAGAGATCAGCCGAGCTCGTTGCCAGGCTGCGGGCCCCGAGTGGCATGATATCCACAATCTCCGCATTCACCAGGTCAATGACGGCGATGCCGCTGTTCTCCTGTGAGAGCGTGTGGGTGGGTGGGTGAGTGAAAAGGTAGGTGGGGTGGGTGAGCGGAGAGGTAGGTGGGGTGGGTGGGTGAGTGGAGAGGTAGGTGGGGTGTGTGTGTGTGTTGTTTGTGTGTGTGTGTGTGTGTGTGTGTGTGTGTGCATAGGTGGGTGGGAGTCTGATAAAAAGGTGAATGACTACATGCCCCAACAACAACAACAACAACACCAACTGCACATGAAAGTCAATGCTGGACCCATTTGATAATTTGTCCAGGGTCTGCGGTTTTTGTTTCAGGGCTCCAGATTCATCAAGGGCGTTTATGAGTCGCACCTGCAATGTTCCGTAGGCGTACTTTCCTTTGTCGTCAAAGGTCAGGTACTCAGGCTCGACGTCTTTGTGTGCCTTGCGTTGACCGCCCATGCGCAGGTCTACCCTGGTGGCGATAACAGCAGGATTGATTGTGAGACGCGGGTCCACCCTGAGAAAGGATGTAGTAGCCTGAGGCTTATATGATGTGATGAGGCGTCCAAGCATATGCCCATGCAAGGATCCATGCTGTTATAGAGTGCAGCAGTTCCAGGGGTCATGATTGGGCGTTTCTGCATAGGCCTGACTTGGGTATTTCCTGGTAAGGAACGTTGCAGTTTGAGGGTCATGATAGGGCATCCATGCTCTGGCGCAGATGTAGAGGGCTTGTGATGAGGCATTTATGCTCGGGCCTGGGCATTTATGCATGGGCCCCCCAGGTGTGGATCCATCTGGCATCAATGGATTCATATATTTGATTCCATAGCAAATTCATATCCCAAACAGTTCAGGCTGTTTACCCTGCCTTCCTCTTCCAAAATCTACCTCCCACCACCCACCTGAATCCGCCATCAACGAGTGCCTGGTCAGTATGCGGAGGGGGACAGGGACCTCAGGTAGTCCCTGATGGACAGCTTGGTGCGGTGTCTGATGCTGATCAACAAGGAGTTGTCCCACTTGACGTCCAAAATCATGAACGCACCGCCTAGGAGATGGGTAGGGTGTGGAGTTTACAATTCATGTTTCACAACCTGCACAAAATTTGAAATGGTAGGATGCTGGGATCCGACAAACATACCTGGGTTCACACTGTATGTGGGATCTGATCCAACCATGTCTTGCGCTGATGGTTCCGCCTCACATGCTACGTACAGCTGCATCCCATCCTTGCTGAATATGACCATGTCTGGCATAGCGGGGACGTTTATCTGTGTGCCAGTAGGCCAGAAATGCCACAGTCAGTAAATTGTGTGTCACTGTCAGACTGTGTGGGGGATGTACATGCGTGGGAAATGATTTTAGTTCCATGCATATTGACTAAAAGTGTTTTCGCTAGCAGCCTATTGGTAGCAGCTTCAGCTTGTGCAGCAAGAGCGAAACGCTATGCTGCAAGATGGGTCAGACGTGTCAAAACTGGTGTGTGTGTTTGTGTGAAACCTGTGCTGAAAGAAGTGCCAATCATCCGGCCTATCTTTGAAAATCTGGAATGCATCAAAGGAGTACCTGTCGGGGATGGGCTCCTGTTGCCCTATCATATATTCATATGGTAACTGCACTTGTCCTACTGGCACAAGGCTCTAGCCCACCCCCCTTATCTTCAGTCTGCACAGGTGGCCAGGTACTCGGCTGTGTTTATTTCAGTGCACACCAGACCACCATGACCGTAGGCCATTATCTAGCTGAATTGTAGCTGAAGCAGCCTACAAAAAAGGGGAACCTCGTGGACATTCGCGTAGGTCCTGATGTTGTGGATGCGGACATAACCGCGTTCTGTCCTGCCCTCGCCATCCAGCGCAATGGCAATGTAACCTGAAGGGTTCCGGGCAGGTGGGCGGAAGTAGGGCGGGAGCAGGTGAGCAGGAGGGGGAGCAGGTGGGAAGAAGAAAAACAGGAGCAGGTGAGCAGAAGTGGAGCAGTCGCAGTATAGGTTGGTGGAGCAGGCGCAGGTGGGCAGGCAGGGGATCAGGGGCAGGTGATGAGGAGTGGTGCAGGGCAGGTGATGATCAGGAAAATAAAGTTAGCAGGAGGGGGGCAGCTGGTGCGTGAGAGAGGGGCGGGAGCGGGAGTGCAGGAGGCAGGAGGTTTGCAACATCTATCTACAGTCAAACTGTGCTCTCCAGCACTTACCATTATAGGCTGACACTGAGTTGGGCGCTCCGTAACCGGCCTGGCCGTGCTTGATCCCCATGCCGATGCAGTGCAGAGGAACCAGGTTGCTGGGGTCACTTGCGTCCAGGATCATGACACATGAGTCTGGATCAGCAGACAGGAAGGCATCAGTCTGGATTAGCAGACAGGAAGGCATCAGTCTGGATCAGCAGTGGGTCACCTGTGCTCATGACTGCTGCTTTGAGGTGTGAGCCCTTGTCCATGTCCAGCACTTCCACGCAGCCCCCGCCCGTGCATCCGCTGTTCCAGACCGAGATCTCTTTAGCAGAGAGCTCGATATCCTACATGCATGCAAACACGAGCGATATGGACGGGTCTAGGGTCGACCATTTGACATGCATCCAGGCTTCCTTGTGCACACAACAGGGTGGGACTAACAAGGGGGCATCCAGGCATGGTAGGGGTAGGCAAGTAAGAAACCTACTAGGCAGGCAAGCGAGGCTGTTTGTTCCGAGCTCTGATCCGTCTATTGGAGGTCCGAAGTAGGCTGAATCTGAAGCTTGCGATCTTGAAGCGCAAATAATTAAAATCTGGTTACCGCTCAACTGAGCCTCTGCGAGACCGAATTAATTGTTTGGTTACCGGTTTGGTTACGAGTCGTAACCGGTAACCACTAAAAAAAACTGATTATGACCGGGCGGCGATCGGCAGGCGGTGTGTGACCTGTTGAAAACCTGAAGTGTGATGACCTGCTCTACCGGCAAGAGAAGACATTTGTGGTGTTTGACTGCCGGGCGGGGGGTACTTCGTAATTCACCAAATTTGATGCATCATGGGACAGGTTCCTGCAAAATATAAAACGGTAACGGCAGAAAATCATCTGGGACACCAAAAACGGTGTCACTCCTGCGCAAGCAATAATCAACACACAACCACGCCAACCAAACACAATACTGGTGGTTGCCCCAAGTGATGTGTGGCATTCTGGTGAGTGAGTGAACCCTACACTTAGCCTCTGATGCTGTGTGACCTAGGTGGTGTCAGTCTGTCGGACACCAAAGTGATTTTGTAAGGTGAGTGACTCTCCATTTCGGCCAAAACCAGCTTTCGGTGGCAATGGTCATATTGAATGAAAGTTGTGCCACCCCTAAATGATTTACCGTATTAAGAAGGCTTTATTATTCCGTTGACCTCAACTAAAATGAAACGGTAAGAAGGCAAAGGAAATGGACGGTAGTTACTAACTTTCCATACTTGATCACACTATTGCTACGAAACCTACTTATCTACGCGAGTATCTACGTGCAAAACTAAAGCTAGAAGACAGACAGAAGGTGTCCCGAAACTGAAAGTGCCCCATCGCTCTGTAACCCATTTTGCATCATGAAGCCAGTATTGCCATCCACACAAATGTATTTAAAAGTACTTTGTCTGGGCCTTCCGCACGGACTCCTCCAGAGGCATTCCTGCCAATTTTGTCTGCCACCTACAGGTACAAGCAACACGTGAAGTGTGAAAAGCTTATAGAGTGTGGGAAACATCGAGAGTGAGCAGGATAGCAAGAGCCGTACACAATTATAAAACAAAGGGTTTCGAGGCATACCACACGTAGCTAAAGCAGCTAATGAGCTGGTGTATCGGACCGGCTCACAACAACAGGCAAGTGCATTTTCGAAAGTTATCCATATGCAGGGAGCCAGGTGGGAGGGGCACGAAATTAATGCACCTTAGCCCCCCAGATCCAGGATATACCCTAATGCCCCATGCAAGCCCCTCCGAGTTCCGAGACTCACTTTGAGTACTCGTCCACAAACACTGAGACGCCGTAAGGGTTCCCCGCCTCCCGCGGATTCCTAGTGATCTCCCCTCGTGTGCCTTTGGACCCCGCTGGCTCCGCACCACCCAGGTGGGTCATGTCCATGGTGTCGTTGTACACTGTACTGCTGATGTAGTGCGTTCGTCCAGGGGGGGCAAAGTACTCGACAGGCATCTTGGCAGTGTCATCCTGTAAGACAGTAATGGGGAGAGCCAGTGAGAGGACGAGAGCAGTGATGAGAGAAGCCCGTGAGAGCCCCGTAAGGTGCTGGAGGGTCATGCTTAAGACCACCCTTGGCAGCTCGGCAGCCGCTATTGCGCTGATGGAGACTTAACCCTGATCGGCCGACGGCCGTTAGCGCAAGGAGCATGGTGCTTGTTGCACCAGGCCCCAACGTAGCTGAAATATAGCTGAAGCACCCAATAATTAACATCCTCTCACACCTTTGGCATCTGTGCGTAGAACAGATCGTTGGTTGTCTGCATGTGGTGGCTGGGTGACACAGCCGCATGCTCCGAAACTGTCTTGCCCATGGTGTACGCCAGTGCGTCAGGGTTTCCGTACGTAGCCATTCGGTCTTCCAAGTTCTTGCTGCTGTACATCGAGGGTTTAGCGCGCGGAGCAGGCGCCGGGGAGGTGAGCCGGGAGTGGTCAAATGCGCGCTTGGTGGTGGCCAGCTCGTAAGGCGCGTCGGGGCAGCCACCGACGTCGGTTGAAAACACTCTTGTGGTGGTGGTCATCTGTTTGTCGGAGGTCATGTGCCGGTCCTCACACCAGCTGCGAGGGACAGAGCAAGGCAGGTGTGCGCAGGTGTGAGCAGGTGTGAGCAAGGGTGGGCATAGGTGTGATGTGCTAGCCCTTATACCAGCTGCAAGCCTGCAAGAGACGAGCACTCAGGACAATGGGAATGAGAAATTAGGCAGGCCCCATGACATTCGCTATAATGCGAGGCAAGGACTCATGAACTGTAGTGCATGGGTGGGTGGGAGAGACTGGGTCTAACTCAGTGAATGGATGCATGCCAAAACAAACGAGAGCTCAAAAAGGACAATGGCACATCCCCTATGGTTTACGAGCTTTAGCAGCTGCATGGTGCAGCAATGAGACCAGCGTACATGGTTGATGCCTTATTTCACTCTGTTGCAGCAAATGCTCGGAATGCAGCTCATTATGCAGGGCGACTGCATGGCAAGCCGGTTGGTCAGACAGACAGGCTCTACCGGTACATGAGACACCGGTAACGGAGCAATGCGGTCGGTTGGGTTGGTAAGAAGTGCGCTTGTGCTGGACAAACTCTTAATTAACGAGTTCGATGTGCAACACGTACTTGTGAATGAGCGTGATGTTCTTATACGTCGCATTGTCGTTAGGTTGCGCCCCGGCTCCATTGGGGATCATGGTGGGACCGCAGCTTTACTACCGTACGATATATGTGTTACACGCGCGATATTATACACCCGATAGCGTGCAAGCTGGTGATGGAGCGGTGGGATGTGGACGAGACGCGGTCCCTTTTCGACTAGGAGCAGTCGACTATTGAAGCAGATACTGCAGTCTTGATATTGTGATATGAAATAAATATGCTAGAAAACAGTTTTACAATCAGCTATACTTGGAACGTCTGACATTTGCGATCGAGCTTCGAGTACGACACGTAGTCTCGAAGTTCGGAGCAGAGGTTCGGAGCAGGGGGGGCGGAATAGATTACAAATATTTAAGAGGCCCCGGCGTACTGCGGGCCTGCCCCATAGATATTTCTTGTAACCTCTTCCTCCGTTTGAATAGCAATCACACATTATTGAAACAGACAAATGCATGAAAATATAGCCACACACAAAAAAAAATCACACATGGTAGCCTGCCCGAAAATTCCCAACCACAAATTTAGGTTCACACGAACAAAAGAAGTGAGCTCCAACACATATCCAGCTGCCATGTTCTAAAAAATTTACGACACGGCAGGAAATTAACTGAAGTATTTCCAACGTCACATTCCTCCCATCAAGCATTCTTCCAAACTAAGTTACTGCAGGGATTTTGACTGAAAAGCAAGAGTGGGCACAGAAGTGAAGTGCAGGCAAACTAAGAGTGGATGTGGAGACAAAATTGAACTTCGGACGGGATCCTATATTTACGACACTTCAGCCTTATCGCCCCAAAGGACTAGACTCCCACAGGTATCGGTTATAAAATGGCCGAGTAAGGCCCAACATCCATGAGACCATGATTCCCTTGTCCGCCGCCACTTGTTCCCTGCCCATGATATCTTCATTTAGTCGCATGCCAGAATGGCACATCATTCTTTCAAGTAGGTACTCACAGTAAATAAATTAATGCGGCCACGGCAAGTTCACCAGAATGTTCCCATTGCCTCATTCACGGAACTGGCATGCGACATGTAAAAAATACTGCTTGGCCTGTCAGTCCAATGTCTTGGTGACATGACCCCCTCTTCAGGGTATAGGAATCGGGATTTGGCAAGACCCTCCGCCTGCTAGTGGAAGCCCATGGCTTTGGTGAACATCTTGGCTCCGCTCTTCTTCGCCTTCGTGAAACTGCTTGACATGTTCCTGAATACTGAGGGCCCCCCAGAGCCCTCAGCCTCCGACTTTGGCCTCCCCACTGCTGGCAATGCCGCGCCGCTGCTGCTGCTGCTACCAGCCTTTTTGCTACCGCTGCTCCCCTTCCCAGCTCCGCCCCTGGTACTGCCGTCTTTTGCATGGGGGTCCACACCCTCCACTTGCACCCCTGCTCCTGCAGTTTCTGCGGCTGTTGCTGCACGGGGGATATTGCCATCGTTGGACCTGCGGCACCAGAGGTTCATTGCCCATTCAGACGTCAGGGACAGGCGGGACAGCTAGGAGGAAGAAGAAAGGCACCGCAGAATCCCAGCTACCTAGCAGAGGCTATACAATTAACCCATGCCAGGTCCGGAAGGTGTGACCATTGGGCAGGTGTAAAGTTGGGCAGGTGAACAGGTGTGACTGGCGTGCAGCATGGACGCGAAGCGAAACAATAGCTCCGCTGTTTCGCGAAGCGAAAAGACCGCTAGCAGGATGGTCAACAGGTGAACAAAACTGCAGGTGTGCCCCGTAGGATAGGTGAGCAGGTATGACTGGCTAAGTGGCATATCCTAGCCAATGAAGAGGCAATCTTTTCAGTTGACTCACAGTCGAACCATCCCCGTTTCTTCATCTACGATAGTGTGATGCTCGCCGTCTCCCTGCTGCCCTGCAGCCCCGCCCTTGGAGCCCTTCTTGGCACCCTTGAATTTGCTGCTCCAGAAGGAAGAGTTTGACTGCCGGGCAGCATTGCCCCTCAGCAGCCTGCCAGCAGAGGAGAAGGGGGAGGGGAGGGGGGCAGAAATCAGGCATCAAGGAATTTGTGGGGACTATAGGAGTAAAACCACCACATGGCCACATTGACGTTGCTTGCCAACAACAATGACATAACAGATCAGCAAAGATGCACCCTGGAGCGTGAAGGAAGGGAGCTTGGACAGGTAAGCATTACCGGTGACAGGGCAGATGTGGCTTCCACCCAGGCTGCATTGTTTCCCCAACTCTCACCCTCCCATGGGACATAGCTTTCTTTCTTTCTTTCTTTGCTATGGACGGAAGCAGGAGGGGGGTCATCTGCTTCACTGCCAAAGCGAAGAATGCTCCTGCGAGATGGAACGAGCGAGGCCGGCTCGGATTAGAAGTAGCTCCTCAGCAGCGCAGCAGCTGGCTCAGGTTCAGAAGCAGCAGGGGCCATAGCACCGGTAATGGACCTCAAAACATTACTTATATGTACGACGAGCCTACTCAATACTTTCTTTGAAACATAGCGTGATCCCGTCAGCAGGCTTGCACATTCACTCAAGACTGCCTCCTCTGCGCTGGGCGGTATCACGCCCAACCACCAGAATCTGATTCTCCACACACTTCATGACGACACTGGTCACCACTGAGACTAGAAGGTCCAAGCCGTGTGATGTGCCGGTCCCATGCTTCCTGATGCTGTGATAGTACTCATGCCCATCCCGTTTTGTAGCTGGAGCTCCTATCTCACCCCTGCGCCCCGACCTCCACATTGTACCTGCCCTGCCATCCAGGTGACGCCCCTGTTGAATCTGACTGATGCTGTGATTGAACTCACGCCTGACCCACACCCTATCTCACACCTGCACCACGAACTGCACGTTGTCTTTGCCCTGCCATCCAGGTGATGCCCCGGTCTCATGCTTTCTGATGCTGTGAAAAAATTCACGCCTGTCCTGCAGACCTGCATCCTATCTCACACACCATAGCGGCACAGTGACAGCGCCCACACTGTCCCTGCCCTACCATCCACGTGATTTCCCTCTTGAAAGCTGACTGATGCTGCAACAAATTCGGGCTTGTGAGCCTAAAATCCACATGGCCTGCAGGGATATCCAGACCATACTTTCGACCATGGTACCTCTCATATACAGACTAGGGCTACAGGCTACTTGTAAACCTTGACTGACCTTCTACCCGGGTGGTGCCCCTAACTCCCATGAGCTTCCTTACTGATACTGTACAACAACTCACACCTGCGCCACTGACACGCCATTGGCACGGTCATGCAAAACAAGTGGCGCACCAGTCTCATGGTCATAGATGCCTCTGTCTCACACTCACGGATGCTGATTCAGCAGCCCACCCCTGTCCTGCAATCGGTGTCCCTGACTCATGCCTATGCCTCCGTGTCGGTGCCACATTGGTGCCCCTGACTCACACCTGAGCCTCTGAAGCCATATTGTCTATCCTCTAACCCAGGGGGGTACCCTGACTCACGTCTGTGCCTCAGACACCACGTTGTCCCGATTCTGCATATTGATCTCCCGCCGCATGGCTCCAAAGTCGTTGGCTGATCCCATGAGCATCCAAGTGGTCGCCACAAACATGATGATGGCACCCGCTATGCTGCCTGGGTGAGAAGCGATGTTAATATTTAGATCGCTCGGTGTTTTTTCTTGGCAGAGAGTGGTTGCCTCACACATGCATACATGATAATGTCAAATCGTATGCTGCCTGGGTGAGAGAGTAATCGAAAAGAAGCAATGTTAGTATTCATTTCACTACGTGTTATATCTTGGCAAAGAGTGGTCGCCTCACACATGATGATGTCACACCCTATGCTGCCTGCGCGGACGTAGAGGGTGCATTGAAAGGACAGTGTTGCAGTTACAACCACGGGGTCAGATTGACGACCACTGACTGGCGGTTTCCTGTTGTGGGCACGGCTCTGTAGCCTCCCCTCGTCACAAAACCAGGTGAGTGAGGGTGCCTAGCCAGAGAGGGGCACAAGCACAGGAAAACAGCCACAGGGGCAAGTGAGGGAGCTCGAAACCATCCCCTATCAAGACAGACAATGTGCATGTGTACGTACTGAACATTTTCCAACACAATCAAGCACTGAACATTTTCCAATACAATTAAGCACTGAACATTTTCCAATACAATCAAGCACTGGACATTTTCCAACACAATTAAGCAATGGACATTTTCCAATACAATTAAGCAATGGACATTTTCCAATACAATTAAGCACTGGACATTTTCCAATACAATCAAGCACTGAACATTTTCCAACACAATCAAGCACTGGACATTTTCCAACACAATCAAGCAATGGACATTTTCCAACACAATCAAGCACTGAACATTTTCCAACACAATCAAGCACTGGACATTTTCCAACAGAATCAAGCACTGGACATTTTCCAACACAATCAAGCACTGGACATTTTCCAACACAATTAAGCAATGGACATTTTCCAACACAATTAAGCAATGGACATTTTCCAATACAATTAAGCACTGAACATTTTCCAACACAATCAAGCACTGGACATTTTCCAACACAATCAAGCACTGGACATTTTCCAACACAATCAAGCACTGGACATTTTCCAACACAATTAAGCACTGGACATTTTCCAATACAATTAAGCACTGAACATTTTCCAACACAATCAAGCACTGGACATTTTCCAACACAATCAAGCACTGAACATTTTCCAATACAATTAAGCACTGAACATTTTCCAATACAATCAAGCACTGGACATTTTCCAACACAATTAAGCAATGGACATTTTCCAATACAATGAAGCACTGGACATTTTCCAATACAATTAAGCACTGGACATTTTCCAACACAATCAAGCAATGGACATTTTCCAACACAATTAAGCAATGGACATTTTCCAATACAATTAAGCAATGGACATTTTCCAACACAATTAAGCAATGGACATTTTCCAACACAATTAAGCAATGGACATTTTCCAATACAATTAAGCAATGGACATTTTCCAATACAATTAAGCACTGGACATTTTCCAATACAATTAAGCACTGGACATTTTCCAACACAATTAAGCAATGGACATTTTCCAACACAATTAAGCAATGGACATTTTCCAACACAATTAAGCAATGGACATTTTCCAACACAATTAAGCAATGGACATTTTCCAACACAATTAAGCAATGGACATTTTCCAACACAATTAAGCAATGGACATTTTCCAACACAATTAAGCAATGGACATTTTCCAACACAATCAAGCACTGGACATTTTCCAACACAATCAAGCACTGGACATTTTCCAACAGAATCAAGCACTGGACATTTTCCAACACAATCAAGCACTGGACATTTTCCAACACAATTAAGCAATGGACATTTTCCAACACAATTAAGCACTGGACATTTTCCAATACAATTAAGCAATGGACATTTTCCAACACAATTAAGCAATGGACATTTTCCAACACAATTAAGCAATGGACATTTTCCAACACAATTAAGCAATGGACATTTTCCAACACAATTAAGCAATGGACATTTTCCAACACAATTAAGCAATGGACATTTTCCAACACAATTAAGCACTGGACATTTTCCAATACAATTAAGCACTGGACATTTTCCAATACAATTAAGCACTGGACATTTTCCAACACAATTAAGCAATGGACATTTTCCAACACGATATCTAGGGCTACAAAGCCACTGACCCTACCCTGAGTGCTCACCTGAGACGGCCTCCACCGCATGAGTCACTAGGAGGTCCGCACTGGATAGGGCACATGTGGCAGAGGAATATAAGTATACAACTCAAGAGCTGGTAAGCAGCCTGATCAGGAGCAGTGCTTGGCCCAGCAGGTGCTGCTGACAGATCAGTCACTTTCTCCCCACCAGGGCCACCCTGCCGACAGCAGATCATGCCATTGCAGGTTCAGCTAACAGTGCTTGGCACAGCAGGTGCTGCTGACTGATCCGCCACTCTCTCCCCTACAGGTCCCCCCTGCGGACAGCAGATGACTCCATTGCAGGTTCTGCTACCAGTACACTCGCTCTCCTTATATCGGCAGTAAGGCACGCTTTCCCACCTGACATCTACTTACTCCTTCCATACAGGCAGCTTCCCCATATACTTTGAACACAGGTTCTGGCGATAGGACCATAGCGTTCCTACAGGCCATAGTATAACATACTTTTCCTGATACACTTTTCCTCCCGACACTCCTTTTACACAGGCAGCTGATCCCGATACACTTTTCCTTCTTACACTCCTTTTCCACAGGCAGCTGATCCTGAGACACTTTTTATCCTGACACTCCTTTTACACAGGCAGCTGATTCCGAGATCACTCTTCCCTCTTATACTCCTTTTACACAGGCAGCTGATCCCAAGACACTTTTCCTTCTCACACTCCTTTTACGCAGGCTGCTGATCGCAAGATCACTTTGAAGCTGCCAGCAGCATCGCATTTTGGTGCACCGATACCCTCTCAGCATACACCCGACTCAGCATACACCCGACCCCAAGGATCAGTTCCCATACCAGCGAACTTTCCAGCTTGTTAAGCTTCATTTACGTTCCACTTATTTTCCTGCTGGCGGCCGAGGGGTCCTGGCGCAGCAAGACCTGCTTGGGTCGCCGGCCATAGGCTGGTCCAGGTTTGGTCCCAACTGGTCTACTGGTTACACTGCTGGCTGCTTGAAGGCCCCCTTAAGGTGGTCTGATGCGCAATTGTGCACTTCAACCACCATGTTCCACACCCATACCTGATGGAGCCTGGAGGGAGGCACCCCGAAGGACAGGTGAAGGCTGAGTTGTGAAGCAACATCCCCTGACATGACTCTGCTCCCATACGGCCATTTCCCCATTTGTGAACCTGATAGATTCTGCGGGGGAGCACTAATCCCGGAACTTTTAGCAGCAATTTACGCTGCCATGGCTTTGCTCTCACACTCCTACCTGCGTATCCGATCCAGGTCGCAGATGCACGTGCTGTTTGTGCTGTTGCCCAGGACGATGGAAAACGCAGAGAGATCGACACACAAGTGACTGCACCTGCCATCTGTGACATTGCTGCTCATGCCGCCTGCAGGTCGCACGACAGGCAAGGAGGGAGGATCAGACATTTCACATATGGATACAAGGGACAATATTTATCAGGTTAACAGAAGTTCGTTTCCAGGGCATGTTTTTTTCCACGGAGGAGACACCGGAGCATGATCAGGGACCAGGGTGGAGACCAGGACCTAGCTCCTCCTGATGCACCTGTTGGTAGCGACGGAGGCGTTTATTCAAGTCCCATGTTTATTTAGTGGGACCATTTGCTTTGTGCCATGCACTTGACAATATCCTGGATGCTGCAAAAGGACGTTGTGTGCTGACTCAGCGGCAGTCCATGCATACGAATACGAAGCAGCAGAACCGTTTGATACAGAGTTAAAGCCCCTTTCATATCACAGGATTCCCAGGTCCGCCCGTGCAATGGGCTGACAATGTAGTACAGACATAACAGAAAGCTCATTCTCCTCCTCGCTTCCAAATCCACAGGTCCACTTGTGCAGCTCATAACGATCAAAGTGGCACTAAATCCGTTTGACTACGGGTCAACCTCTTCTTCCTGATTCAGCTTCCGTTGAGATTCCCAGGCCTAACCGTGCAGCTCAGGGTTTAGGGTTTAGGTTCCCCGGTTCACCTGCTGAGCAGTTCATGGCGGACACCGTGGCGTTGAAGCGCGTGACCGCCGTGGAACCAACCTGAGGATGGGCAGGTGTGAACATGTGAGAGCAGGAGTGAGCAGAGGTGCACATGGGTGGAATTGTGTATATATGAGCAGTTTTGAGCAGTTGTATGGTGTGTATGTATATGAGCATTTGTGAGCAAGGGTGAGTATATGTGAGCTGGTGTGGGCTGGGTTGATCACGGATTAGCAGATGTGAGTATCAGGCAATCCCCTAGGTCCCAGCAGCAGGCCCGCGATCATCCAGGGAAAGACATCCCATCCCCCATCCCTTCCACTGATTAATGCCGACCCATCCCCTCCACTGACTTATGCTGACCCATCCCCCACCCCCTCTACTGACACAGATCAACCCGTACCCATCCCCTCCACTGACTAATGCCGACCCATCCCATATTCCCTCTACTGACAGAGATCAACCCGTACCCATCCCCTCCACTGACTTATGCTGACCCATCCCCCACCCCCTCTACTGACACAGATCAAGCCGGCCCCCATCCCCTCCACTGACCAATGTCGACCCATCCCCTATCACATTTTCTGACAGAGATCAACCCGTCCCCCTTCCCGTCCACTGACTTATGCCAACCCACCCCCCATCCCCTCTACTGACACAGACCAGCCCCTTCCCCGTCCCCCCCACTGACCCATGCCAACAGACATCCCATCCCCTCTTCTGACGCAGACCAGCCCGTCCCCCGTCCCCTCCACTGACCCGGACCCCTCCTTCCCTACGTCTCTCACCAAGGCCGCCTTCTCTATTGCATAGGCTGTGACCAGCCACACCACTTGCCCAAGGAGGATGGCCAGCAGCAGGACCATAACGGTCCACCAGAGAGCAATGACCACTGAGTAGCACCCTAGCCAGCCTCGGCTTATACCCTTGTTGCCACCTTGCAGGCAGGCACACATCAAGCAGGCAGGCAGACAGGAAAACATCAGGCAGGCAGGCAGGCAGGCAGGCAGGCACACATCAGGCAGGCACACATCAGGCAGGCACACATCAGGCAGGCACACATCAGGCAGGCACACATCAGGCAGGCACACATCAGGCAGGCACACATCAGGCAGGCACACATCAGGCAGGCACACATCAGGCAGGCACACATCAGGCAGGCACACATCAGGCAGGCACACATCAGGCAGGCACACATCAGGCAGGCACACATCAGGCAGGCACACATCAGGCAGGCACACATCAGGCAGGCACACATCAGGCAGGCACACATCAGGCAGGCACACATCAGGCAGGCACACATCAGGCAGGCACACATCAGGCAGGCACACATCAGGCAGGCACACATCAGGCAGGCAGGCAGAGGCAGGCAGGCAGAGGCAGGCAGGCAGAGGCAGGCAGGCAGAGGCAGGCAGGCAGAGGCAGGCAGGCAGAGGCAGGCAGGCAGAGGCAGGCAGGCAGAGGCAGGCAGGCAGAGGCAGGCAGGCAGAGGCAGGCAGGCAGAGGCAGGCAGGCAGAGGCAGGCAGGCAGAGGCAGGCAGGCAGAGGCAGGCAGGCAGAGGCAGGCAGGCAGAGGCAGGCAGGCAGAGGCAGGCAGGCAGAGGCAGGCAGGCAGAGGCAGGCAGGCAGAGGCAGGCAGGCAGAGGCAGGCAGGCAGAGGCAGGCAGGCAGAGGCAGGCAGGCAGAGGCAGGCAGGCAGAGGCAGGCAGGCAGAGGCAGGCAGGCAGAGGCAGGCAGGCAGAGGCAGGCAGGCAGAGGCAGGCAGGCAGAGGCAGGCAGGCAGAGGCAGGCAGGCAGAGGCAGGCAGGCAGAGGCAGGCAGGCAGAGGCAGGCAGGCAGAGGCAGGCAGGCAGAGGCAGGCAGGCAGAGGCAGGCAGGCAGAGGCAGGCAGGCAGAGGCAGGCAGGCAGAGGCAGGCAGGCAGAGGCAGGCAGGCAGAGGCAGGCAGGCAGAGGCAGGCAGGCAGAGGCAGGCAGGCAGAGGCAGGCAGGCAGAGGCAGGCAGGCAGAGGCAGGCAGGCAGAGGCAGGCAGGCAGAGGCAGGCAGGCAGAGGCAGGCAGGCAGAGGCAGGCAGGCAGAGGCAGGCAGGCAGAGGCAGGCAGGCAGAGGCAGGCAGGCAGAGGCAGGCAGGCAGAGGCAGGCAGGCAGAGGCAGGCAGGCAGAGGCAGGCAGGCAGAGGCAGGCAGGCAGAGGCAGGCAGGCAGAGGCAGGCAGGCAGAGGCAGGCAGGCAGAGGCAGGCAGAGGCAGGCAGAGGCAGGCAGAGGCAGGCAGAGGCAGGCAGAGGCAGGCAGAGGCAGGCAGAGGCAGGCAGAGGCAGGCAGAGGCAGGCAGAGGCAGGCAGAGGCAGGCAGAGGCAGGCAGAGGCAGGCAGAGGCAGGCAGAGGCAGGCAGAGGCAGGCAGAGGCAGGCAGAGGCAGGCAGAGGCAGGCAGAGGCAGGCAGAGGCAGGCAGAGGCAGGCAGAGGCAGGCAGAGGCAGGCAGAGGCAGGCAGAGGCAGGCAGAGGCAGGCAGAGGCAGGCAGAGGCAGGCAGAGGCAGGCAGAGGCAGGCAGAGGCAGGCAGAGGCAGGCAGAGGCAGGCAGAGGCAGGCAGAGGCAGGCAGAGGCAGGCAGAGGCAGGCAGAGGCAGGCAGAGGCAGGCAGAGGCAGGCAGAGGCAGGCAGAGGCAGGCAGAGGCAGGCAGAGGCAGGCAGAGGCAGGCAGAGGCAGGCAGAGGCAGGCAGAGGCAGGCAGAGGCAGGCAGAGGCAGGCAGAGGCAGGCAGAGGCAGGCAGAGGCAGGCAGAGGCAGGCAGAGGCAGGCAGAGGCAGGCAGAGGCAGGCAGAGGCAGGCAGAGGCAGGCAGAGGCAGGCAGAGGCAGGCAGAGGCAGGCAGAGGCAGGCAGAGGCAGGCAGAGGCAGGCAGAGGCAGGCAGAGGCAGGCAGAGGCAGGCAGAGGCAGGCAGAGGCAGGCAGAGGCAGGCAGAGGCAGGCAGAGGCAGGCAGAGGCAGGCAGAGGCAGGCAGAGGCAGGCAGAGGCAGGCAGAGGCAGGCAGAGGCAGGCAGAGGCAGGCAGAGGCAGGCAGAGGCAGGCAGAGGCAGGCAGAGGCAGGCAGAGGCAGGCAGAGGCAGGCAGAGGCAGGCAGAGGCAGGCAGAGGCAGGCAGAGGCAGGCAGAGGCAGGCAGAGGCAGGCAGAGGCAGGCAGAGGCAGGCAGAGGCAGGCAGAGGCAGGCAGAGGCAGGCAGAGGCAGGCAGAGGCAGGCAGAGGCAGGCAGAGGCAGGCAGAGGCAGGCAGAGGCAGGCAGAGGCAGGCAGAGGCAGGCAGAGGCAGGCAGAGGCAGGCAGAGGCAGGCAGAGGCAGGCAGAGGCAGGCAGAGGCAGGCAGAGGCAGGCAGAGGCAGGCAGAGGCAGGCAGAGGCAGGCAGAGGCAGGCAGAGGCAGGCAGAGGCAGGCAGAGGCAGGCAGAGGCAGGCAGAGGCAGGCAGAGGCAGGCAGAGGCAGGCAGAGGCAGGCAGAGGCAGGCAGAGGCAGGCAGAGGCAGGCAGAGGCAGGCAGAGGCAGGCAGAGGCAGGCAGAGGCAGGCAGAGGCAGGCAGAGGCAGGCAGAGGCAGGCAGAGGCAGGCAGAGGCAGGCAGAGGCAGGCAGAGGCAGGCAGAGGCAGGCAGAGGCAGGCAGAGGCAGGCAGAGGCAGGCAGAGGCAGGCAGAGGCAGGCAGAGGCAGGCAGAGGCAGGCAGAGGCAGGCAGAGGCAGGCAGAGGCAGGCAGAGGCAGGCAGAGGCAGGCAGAGGCAGGCAGAGGCAGGCAGAGGCAGGCAGAGGCAGGCAGAGGCAGGCAGAGGCAGGCAGAGGCAGGCAGAGGCAGGCAGAGGCAGGCAGAGGCAGGCAGAGGCAGGCAGAGGCAGGCAGAGGCAGGCAGAGGCAGGCAGAGGCAGGCAGAGGCAGGCAGAGGCAGGCAGAGGCAGGCAGAGGCAGGCAGAGGCAGGCAGAGGCAGGCAGAGGCAGGCAGAGGCAGGCAGAGGCAGGCAGAGGCAGGCAGAGGCAGGCAGAGGCAGGCAGAGGCAGGCAGAGGCAGGCAGAGGCAGGCAGAGGCAGGCAGAGGCAGGCAGAGGCAGGCAGAGGCAGGCAGAGGCAGGCAGAGGCAGGCAGAGGCAGGCAGAGGCAGGCAGAGGCAGGCAGAGGCAGGCAGAGGCAGGCAGAGGCAGGCAGAGGCAGGCAGAGGCAGGCAGAGGCAGGCAGAGGCAGGCAGAGGCAGGCAGAGGCAGGCAGAGGCAGGCAGAGGCAGGCAGAGGCAGGCAGAGGCAGGCAGAGGCAGGCAGAGGCAGGCAGAGGCAGGCAGAGGCAGGCAGAGGCAGGCAGAGGCAGGCAGAGGCAGGCAGAGGCAGGCAGAGGCAGGCAGAGGCAGGCAGAGGCAGGCAGAGGCAGGCAGAGGCAGGCAGAGGCAGGCAGAGGCAGGCAGAGGCAGGCAGAGGCAGGCAGAGGCAGGCAGAGGCAGGCAGAGGCAGGCAGAGGCAGGCAGAGGCAGGCAGAGGCAGGCAGAGGCAGGCAGAGGCAGGCAGAGGCAGGCAGAGGCAGGCAGAGGCAGGCAGAGGCAGGCAGAGGCAGGCAGAGGCAGGCAGAGGCAGGCAGAGGCAGGCAGAGGCAGGCAGAGGCAGGCAGAGGCAGGCAGAGGCAGGCAGAGGCAGGCAGAGGCAGGCAGAGGCAGGCAGAGGCAGGCAGAGGCAGGCAGAGGCAGGCAGAGGCAGGCAGAGGCAGGCAGAGGCAGGCAGAGGCAGGCAGAGGCAGGCAGAGGCAGGCAGAGGCAGGCAGAGGCAGGCAGAGGCAGGCAGAGGCAGGCAGAGGCAGGCAGAGGCAGGCAGAGGCAGGCAGAGGCAGGCAGAGGCAGGCAGAGGCAGGCAGAGGCAGGCAGAGGCAGGCAGAGGCAGGCAGAGGCAGGCAGAGGCAGGCAGAGGCAGGCAGAGGCAGGCAGAGGCAGGCAGAGGCAGGCAGAGGCAGGCAGAGGCAGGCAGAGGCAGGCAGAGGCAGGCAGAGGCAGGCAGAGGCAGGCAGAGGCAGGCAGAGGCAGGCAGAGGCAGGCAGAGGCAGGCAGAGGCAGGCAGAGGCAGGCAGAGGCAGGCAGAGGCAGGCAGAGGCAGGCAGAGGCAGGCAGAGGCAGGCAGAGGCAGGCAGAGGCAGGCAGAGGCAGGCAGAGGCAGGCAGAGGCAGGCAGAGGCAGGCAGAGGCAGGCAGAGGCAGGCAGAGGCAGGCAGAGGCAGGCAGAGGCAGGCAGAGGCAGGCAGAGGCAGGCAGAGGCAGGCAGAGGCAGGCAGAGGCAGGCAGAGGCAGGCAGAGGCAGGCAGAGGCAGGCAGAGGCAGGCAGAGGCAGGCAGAGGCAGGCAGAGGCAGGCAGAGGCAGGCAGAGGCAGGCAGAGGCAGGCAGAGGCAGGCAGAGGCAGGCAGAGGCAGGCAGAGGCAGGCAGAGGCAGGCAGAGGCAGGCAGAGGCAGGCAGAGGCAGGCAGAGGCAGGCAGAGGCAGGCAGAGGCAGGCAGAGGCAGGCAGAGGCAGGCAGAGGCAGGCAGAGGCAGGCAGAGGCAGGCAGAGGCAGGCAGAGGCAGGCAGAGGCAGGCAGAGGCAGGCAGAGGCAGGCAGAGGCAGGCAGAGGCAGGCAGAGGCAGGCAGAGGCAGGCAGAGGCAGGCAGAGGCAGGCAGAGGCAGGCAGAGGCAGGCAGAGGCAGGCAGAGGCAGGCAGAGGCAGGCAGAGGCAGGCAGAGGCAGGCAGAGGCAGGCAGAGGCAGGCAGAGGCAGGCAGAGGCAGGCAGAGGCAGGCAGAGGCAGGCAGAGGCAGGCAGAGGCAGGCAGAGGCAGGCAGAGGCAGGCAGAGGCAGGCAGAGGCAGGCAGAGGCAGGCAGAGGCAGGCAGAGGCAGGCAGAGGCAGGCAGAGGCAGGCAGAGGCAGGCAGAGGCAGGCAGAGGCAGGCAGAGGCAGGCAGAGGCAGGCAGAGGCAGGCAGAGGCAGGCAGAGGCAGGCAGAGGCAGGCAGAGGCAGGCAGAGGCAGGCAGAGGCAGGCAGAGGCAGGCAGAGGCAGGCAGAGGCAGGCAGAGGCAGGCAGAGGCAGGCAGAGGCAGGCAGAGGCAGGCAGAGGCAGGCAGAGGCAGGCAGAGGCAGGCAGAGGCAGGCAGAGGCAGGCAGAGGCAGGCAGAGGCAGGCAGAGGCAGGCAGAGGCAGGCAGAGGCAGGCAGAGGCAGGCAGAGGCAGGCAGAGGCAGGCAGAGGCAGGCAGAGGCAGGCAGAGGCAGGCAGAGGCAGGCAGAGGCAGGCAGAGGCAGGCAGAGGCAGGCAGAGGCAGGCAGAGGCAGGCAGAGGCAGGCAGAGGCAGGCAGAGGCAGGCAGAGGCAGGCAGAGGCAGGCAGAGGCAGGCAGAGGCAGGCAGAGGCAGGCAGAGGCAGGCAGAGGCAGGCAGAGGCAGGCAGAGGCAGGCAGAGGCAGGCAGAGGCAGGCAGAGGCAGGCAGAGGCAGGCAGAGGCAGGCAGAGGCAGGCAGAGGCAGGCAGAGGCAGGCAGAGGCAGGCAGAGGCAGGCAGAGGCAGGCAGAGGCAGGCAGAGGCAGGCAGAGGCAGGCAGAGGCAGGCAGAGGCAGGCAGAGGCAGGCAGAGGCAGGCAGAGGCAGGCAGAGGCAGGCAGAGGCAGGCAGAGGCAGGCAGAGGCAGGCAGAGGCAGGCAGAGGCAGGCAGAGGCAGGCAGAGGCAGGCAGAGGCAGGCAGAGGCAGGCAGAGGCAGGCAGAGGCAGGCAGAGGCAGGCAGAGGCAGGCAGAGGCAGGCAGAGGCAGGCAGAGGCAGGCAGAGGCAGGCAGAGGCAGGCAGAGGCAGGCAGAGGCAGGCAGAGGCAGGCAGAGGCAGGCAGAGGCAGGCAGAGGCAGGCAGAGGCAGGCAGAGGCAGGCAGAGGCAGGCAGAGGCAGGCAGAGGCAGGCAGAGGCAGGCAGAGGCAGGCAGAGGCAGGCAGAGGCAGGCAGAGGCAGGCAGAGGCAGGCAGAGGCAGGCAGAGGCAGGCAGAGGCAGGCAGAGGCAGGCAGAGGCAGGCAGAGGCAGGCAGAGGCAGGCAGAGGCAGGCAGAGGCAGGCAGAGGCAGGCAGAGGCAGGCAGAGGCAGGCAGAGGCAGGCAGAGGCAGGCAGAGGCAGGCAGAGGCAGGCAGAGGCAGGCAGAGGCAGGCAGAGGCAGGCAGAGGCAGGCAGAGGCAGGCAGAGGCAGGCAGAGGCAGGCAGAGGCAGGCAGAGGCAGGCAGAGGCAGGCAGAGGCAGGCAGAGGCAGGCAGAGGCAGGCAGAGGCAGGCAGAGGCAGGCAGAGGCAGGCAGAGGCAGGCAGAGGCAGGCAGAGGCAGGCAGAGGCAGGCAGAGGCAGGCAGAGGCAGGCAGAGGCAGGCAGAGGCAGGCAGAGGCAGGCAGAGGCAGGCAGAGGCAGGCAGAGGCAGGCAGAGGCAGGCAGAGGCAGGCAGAGGCAGGCAGAGGCAGGCAGAGGCAGGCAGAGGCAGGCAGAGGCAGGCAGAGGCAGGCAGAGGCAGGCAGAGGCAGGCAGAGGCAGGCAGAGGCAGGCAGAGGCAGGCAGAGGCAGGCAGAGGCAGGCAGAGGCAGGCAGAGGCAGGCAGAGGCAGGCAGAGGCAGGCAGAGGCAGGCAGAGGCAGGCAGAGGCAGGCAGAGGCAGGCAGAGGCAGGCAGAGGCAGGCAGAGGCAGGCAGAGGCAGGCAGAGGCAGGCAGAGGCAGGCAGAGGCAGGCAGAGGCAGGCAGAGGCAGGCAGAGGCAGGCAGAGGCAGGCAGAGGCAGGCAGAGGCAGGCAGAGGCAGGCAGAGGCAGGCAGAGGCAGGCAGAGGCAGGCAGAGGCAGGCAGAGGCAGGCAGAGGCAGGCAGAGGCAGGCAGAGGCAGGCAGAGGCAGGCAGAGGCAGGCAGAGGCAGGCAGAGGCAGGCAGAGGCAGGCAGAGGCAGGCAGAGGCAGGCAGAGGCAGGCAGAGGCAGGCAGAGGCAGGCAGAGGCAGGCAGAGGCAGGCAGAGGCAGGCAGAGGCAGGCAGAGGCAGGCAGAGGCAGGCAGAGGCAGGCAGAGGCAGGCAGAGGCAGGCAGAGGCAGGCAGAGGCAGGCAGAGGCAGGCAGAGGCAGGCAGAGGCAGGCAGAGGCAGGCAGAGGCAGGCAGAGGCAGGCAGAGGCAGGCAGAGGCAGGCAGAGGCAGGCAGAGGCAGGCAGAGGCAGGCAGAGGCAGGCAGAGGCAGGCAGAGGCAGGCAGAGGCAGGCAGAGGCAGGCAGAGGCAGGCAGAGGCAGGCAGAGGCAGGCAGAGGCAGGCAGAGGCAGGCAGAGGCAGGCAGAGGCAGGCAGAGGCAGGCAGAGGCAGGCAGAGGCAGGCAGAGGCAGGCAGAGGCAGGCAGAGGCAGGCAGAGGCAGGCAGAGGCAGGCAGAGGCAGGCAGAGGCAGGCAGGCAGGCAGGCAGGCAGGCAGGCAGGCAGGCAGGCAGGCAGGCAGGCAGGCAGGCAGGCAGGCAGGCAGGCAGGCAGGCAGGCAGGCAGGCAGGCAGGCAGGCAGGCAGGCAGGCAGGCAGGCAGGCAGGCAGGCAGGCAGGCAGGCAGGCAGGCAGGCAGGCAGGCAGGCAGGCAGGCAGGTGCAGGCAGGCAGGCAGGCAGGCAGGCAGGCAGGCAGGCAGGCAGGCAGGCAGGCAGGCAGGCAGGCAGGCAGGCAGGCAGGCAGGCAGGCAGGCAGGCAGGCAGGCAGGCAGGCAGGCAGGCAGGCAGGCAGGCAGGCAGGCAGGCAGGCAGGCAGGCAGGCAGGCAGGCAGGCAGGCAGGCAGGCAGGCAGGCAGGCAGGCAGGCAGGCAGGCAGGCAGGCAGGCAGGCAGGCAGGCAGGCAGGCAGGCAGGCAGGCAGGCAGGCAGGCAGGCAGGCAGGCAGGCAGGCAGGCAGGCAGGCAGGCAGGCAGGCAGGAACACATCAAGCAGGCAGGCAGGCAGGCAGGCAGGCAGGAACACATCAAGCAGGCAGGAACACATCAAGCAGGCAGGCAGGCAGGCTGGAACACATCAGGCTGGCAGGCAGGCAGGCAGGCACACATGAGGCAGGCAGGCATGCAAGAACATATCGGGCAGCTGTGAGAGAAGCTGAAACTAATCGGGCAGCAGTTTACGCGTGCTCGCTTTTTGCCTATATTTGCCGTGTGTGTTTATGCATTTTTTCGGATTGCTGAGTCGTGTTTCGCGTGTGTTATGAGTGAGAGTGGAATGTATCCTGCAGCTCTCTGTCTCTCAGCTGTGCGCAAGGTGGATTGGTATGGTGGCACGATTGCATCCCTAGGGGCAGGGACACAGTTACGTGTTCCTCTTGCGGCTAGTATCCTTTGACCCCCTCCCCCCCCCCACACACAGTATCTTTCTGTTCACTAGCCAGTACATCGCCAGTACATCTTGTCCCCCCAAGCATCCTCTAACTAATCTTCCACAGCCTGGAGAGGTCACGCATCCGGACTGCTGGGGCCTTGAGGTTCCCTTACCTACCTCATTGCAAGGGCAGCTTCCAGCCGTAGCCTAGCATTGCCAAGGCAGCCCAATGTGCCTCTCCTCTCATCCTCGGTTCCTCGGTTCACCCAGATAATCCCAGGTGCCCTCAGGTGAGGCATGCGTTTCTGTCCCCACTTTTAAGCCTCCCACTTGTCCCTCCAGCCCCTCACCCCACCTCTGCACTCTAACATGACTTCGAAATAAGCTTTTCTGTCCTTGCAGTGAGGGCCTCAGAGTTTTAACCCCTGAACCCTCAACCCTCATGCCTGTCCATCAAGAAACTCATCCTAAATCTCTACTCCAATGCACCTTAAGCTCAGGAATGCTTGCCTGGTCCTCCCTGCCATGCCTCCTGCCTTTCCCTTCATCCCCTCAGCCCACCTACAAAATTCCATGTGATTTGGGGTACGCTTATCTGCCCCAGCTGCCAGCTATCAGGTTATATGGTTCAAACCCCAAACCCTCCTGCCTGTTCTTCAATCCCCTCAGCCCACTTCTTAACCCCAATGTGACTCAATATCCCTTGCTGCCCTTCGTTAAGGTTTTCGGGGTAAAAGCCCTGGCGCTTAACCCTCCAGCCCCTCAGCCCATGTCCAAATCCGACGTGAACTGAAGGTACACTCGTGTGCCCATATTTTGCTTAAACCCTTAACCCTTAACCCTCCCACATGTTCCTAAGACCGCTCTGCCCACCTCTGTACTCTGACGTGACCTTGAGGTACCTGCGGTACAACCCCACTGCAAAGCTGGTGGTCGCCTGCGGGGAGGCAACAGGGTCCTTAAAGACCAATTTGGCGGCAAGGGTGCTGAGGTGCTGACACAACCAATGCAATAATACATGCACAGCTGTGCTGATGGAATACACATGCGATGCAAGGGGAACAAATGCGCTGCTTTGAGGCAGGCCGTGATGAGGGAGGGGGGGCTTTTAGTACCCACCAGAGCATCTAGTTTTAGGGGTTTAGGGTAATAGGGTTTTGGGGTTTTAGGGTTTCGGCAGGCCCCTGAAGAGCCCATCACTGGGTCGATGGGAACCAAACCTGGACCAGTGGACCAGCCTTACCGCCAGTGGCCGAAGCATCAGTGCTTGATGCACCAGACACCATCTGTTGTAGGCTGTGATGTAGCTGAATTGTAGATGATATGCCCTGAAATAGACACAGGAGCCAGGGCCCACTACTTGACATAACCTCAAGACTTGCATCTATGTGCGACATGTGACACCCCTGAGGCCCTGCTGTGACCTTTCAAACTTGAATCAGCTTTATCAACACTTCTCACCATTAACGCATACATGACGGAGATCACGGAGATCCATGCTGTTCCCCAGGAGTTCAGGGAGGAGTCCACGTTGAGGCTGAGGGTGGAGATGGCGTCAGCTGTGAGGGTCACCATGCTGCTGCTTTTCGTGGCCCTGGGGGCATTTGATAGAGGAGGGATGTCAGGCCAGGGGGGATGTTTTTCCTGGCTGTAAAGACATGTAATGGGAGAGAGAAGTCAGGCCAAGAGCAGGACGTGCACCTCAGCATCATTGTATTCTGATCTGATTTCAGAGTTTCTTGGCAACCAGGTATCGTAGCCTATTTAGTCTTGGCTGGATGCAGGGCAGAGTGATTCAATGACTTGTCGAATATCAGTTACGGTATGAGTACAGTATTGCATGTCATGCAGTGCCGCTTTCCTCCCAAAAGGCACATCTGCACACGCTTGATTAGCATTGCAGCAAGTATGTTGCTGGCCTCTTTCGCACATAAAAGGGGATTGGATATATAGACAGGATATATGGACAGGAGCCGTAATGCTGCTTAGCTCGTGGAGAAGAGTAGCAACATCTGCAACAGCTGCAGCAGCAGCAGCAGCATATACCAAGAAATGGTTGTCTGCCATTTCTGTAGCTCATCGTAATGGTCGCATGGCTGGCACCTGTGCACCTCATACCGTCACTGATATTCGACAAGATTGAATCACTCTGCCCTGTGTCATGGCTGAGTTGCACCGAATCTGAACTGCCTTGAAGGCATGGAGGCAGTCTAACTGTAGAATGCGAAACTGCCATGCTGTCCGTATGTCATGAACTCATTAGGTGCACCTCGCCTAGCATTCGCAGGTCACGACACGACCACCACAACATTGCATGCATGCTTGCATGGGCTCACCAGATACTGATCCCAATCAGCATGACTACGAAGGACACGCTCACGACCCAAGGTATGAACTGCCACCAGGCCAGACCCCTTCGTCAGCACGAGGGGAGGGTGAGAGAAGTGATCGCTTCGGGGCACGGCTGCCTCGCTGCTTCGTGTCGACATAGTTTGACTGCCTGTACCTGTTTATGCCGCTAGATATTGCCATGTACTTCTTTTAATAATCAATGTCCGCCTCCTGTCATGCCCAACGTCGGTTCGTCAGCCCCGAGGTATGTATCCCGTCAGCAATCACGAAGCCTGCGCGATATACGGACTTATGCTTTAGCGAAAATTGTATCAAGCAGCAACATATTATAACGTGTAATGGAGATGAGTGGAGAATCCCTGGGGCCTGAGACGATTCTCTGGCGCAACAGCAGCGCAACAGTCGCGTGTGTGAATCCGTGTGAAAATGACACGAAACCGATGTGCCCTTGTCGGAGTTAACTCCCTTCATCAAGCCACGCTCCGGCGGCCACTTTCTTTACTTTGTAATTCATCATCGTAACACAAGACGCTTGTGACTTCACTTGTCATGCTGTTGTGCAACATTTCGTCAACCTCCGCGCCATCATGTCACTGATGGGCTCACCGTATCAAAACGTTGTCCAGATGCAATCAATTACACACTCACCACCTGCTCCCTCACTCAAATACTTAACGGTCTTTTGTCACATGGACTTGCCTTACGAGCTTAGCCTAGACATGTTAAGCAAATGTACCTACTTTTCCCCCTGGTATGATTTCTCAAAGTTTTCAATTTTTAAGTTTTAGTATGGATATTACCTTTTGATGCCAGCACTCACATTTGTGTACCAATTCATGCATGGACACACTTTTCGTGCATGCTCCTACCCACACCAACCTCCTCGAAGTTGGACACGCAATTGCTCCTCTTTCCCCAATGCAGACCATTGAGATATATCAGAGAGATGATTCCCCTACCACTTGAATGAGAGCAGATGACACGAATCTTTGTGGTAGTAGGGCAACACATATTCTGGCATTACAACAGTAATTCTTCAACCCGTTTTTATTCTATTTATTTAAACTTATATGTCACGACTTCGAAATGATCAGAGCATGCTGCACATGAAATAGCAGCTTTGAGACAAGTCTTCGAAAAAAATCCTCAGTCACCTATTCTCGACATTGTACCTAGCGTCAGGCCTCAGTACATACCCCAAACTACTAATTTCCCCACCTCTGTGAATGGTACAGCTGCAATCAAAGCAGATTCTAACATCATGCTGCCCATAGTGGCGAGGCAAGAAATAAAAAACAGAATAGATTTAAAATCTGTCATAAAAAGAGTATTGTACAAATTCAATACAGAAGCACCTGACCAGCGCCACATTTTCCTTGCAATGGAAACAGCACTGTGCATCAGCTTTTCCCGCATGTTTAAACAGCCTTGCTGCCCTTGGGCTGCCCGAAGCACATCTGCGCCACCTGCGCAAACCTGTCCTCCGGCAGAGACGCTTCCATCAGCAGCGCCGCCAGTGCCACCTCATCCCCTGCCAGGTCATCATAATCCTCCTGGCGCTTGAGCAGCATGTGACCAGCAATCTCAAACACCGCCGGGTTGACGCCCGTGTCCAACACTGACTCCGGAAGCAGACCCTGGGCTTGCTTCTCAGCAAAGCACTGCGCGCAGAGGGAGACACCGTGGAGGGTAAGAAACCGAGTCAAACGAGGAGAAGGGTCCATTCCTAGCTAGGTATTCATGACCAGCTCTTACGCCCCAGAGAAACCCTGGGTTCAGGACCCTGAAACCTGAAAAACTACAATGAGTGAGCACATCCCATTGGGCTCTTGCCACCACACACCTGGGGCCAGATGAAGACACGCCTGCCCCTAGCAGTGATGAGGAGGTTGTGCGGGATGTTGGCTGCCTGCATCTGCTCACAGGCACGCCCCACCACGGCAGCCATCTCCACAATCCCGTCGGCCACCGCGACCGCCTCGTCCACCTCAACAACGAAGCCATTGACTGGGTAGCCAACCAGGCGGCTGATCTGCACCACCTCAGTTGCCCTTCGCCTCTTGGGGCAGGGCGCAGCGGCGGCGGCAATCAGCAGGGGTGAGGTGTCCGCACCCTCGCAGGGCAGGTCAGCATCCAGATAGTAAGCCTGACGGGGGGGGTCAAGGGATAATCAGGATCAGAGAATTTGCCATGCACCACAGAATTTGGTTTGCATTTAAAAGCACAGCACTTTTGACATCAGCTAGGGCTTCTATGAGATCCAAGATTGGGGTGCCAGGTGATGAAATCTGTACTTTTGAAGATGCCTTCCAGTGTGTCAAATACCAGTTCTAAGCTTTACACACAACGAAGTGTAACAAAGTAGCACAGCCCAGTCCCATATTGATCCACATTTGGTTACATCTGTTGTTGGTAGGCTTTCTGGCCATGCAGTGGAAACCATGAGGACATGAGGCCATGAAATTAAACAGAAGCTCAAATCACCTGGAAGTGCAGGTGGTTGATGGTAGCGTAGGCACCCAGCGAGTTGTAGCCAACGCGCATGCAACCATTGTCTGCTTCCATTGCAAAGTGCAGCGCCAGCTCCACAGTGGACGCATTGACGAGCTGAGGCAGGTTGTCCAGCACACGCGGCACCAGCAGCACATGGCCATACTCGATGGGGCTCACATTGATGATCACTAGGTTTGGGCTGTCGCTGCATGCGGCAGACTCGACAATGTGCGAGCCGCGGGCATGGACATTATTGTTTGAGCCCGAGTCATCGCTGCTGCTGTAACCGGCACTGGTCTCGGCTACGGCAGGCTCAAAGAGAAAGAGCACCTCGCGCATGTAGGCCTTCTTGAAGTTGAACTTTCCCTCATCAAAGGGCTGGCACACCTGAAATGGGTGGGGGCATGACAGATGGCAGGTAAGAGGTTAGGCGGCGCAGGAGCTGGCAGAAGAAGCTGGTTAGCAGCTGCAGGAGCAGGCATGGGTAGAGAGAAGGCGTTATCCTAGTCAGCATGTACATATATGCTCGCAGTGGAACCTACACAATGCGCAGGTCTCATGTGGATGGCAGGGTGACAATGAATACAGTCTGGATTATTGAAGAATATATTAGTCAGCTGTGGCCACCATTTTGTTTTACATGAGCATCACTGTCAAAAAAATTATCCTACCTGATCCACACGGAACTCGGTCGGCCTCTTCATAGTTGCTCGTCCCAGATTGAGCTGCGCGACCAGGCCAAGCTTGCCGGGGACCAGCTTTGTGGAGCAGCCGGACAGATCGTAGCGGAATAGTCCGTCCGCGGCACACTCATCCCACATCGCCGTCAGGACTGTATCCAGCAGGCTACCATCGCCGGAGAGATGTGGGGCACCAGGCGCGGGAGCCATGGGGGCTTCGTAGGCGTCTAGCGGTACAACCTGCTGCTGTGTGGCGGCTGTTGGGCTGATGGGCATCTCACAGAGGTCCGAGAGGCTGAGGCTGGATTCGCTAGGGCTCAGCCTGCATTGGCAGAAAAGGCAGGAATTTCAAATTTGAAATTTGAAAATGTAGTTTCAGTTGTATCAGGTAAGGGCGAATCCATGATGTGTGGGCAAGGCACAGACATGGCCACGATTATAATTACAAATGCAGTCATGGTTCAGAACAGAAGGTTAGCCACACATCGCAAGGGATGATGTCTTTGCCTACCCTTGCTCATCCTGTTGTTCCTCCTTATCCACTCTCTGTCCCTCCTCTGACCTTTGATCGTCCGATGGCATGATGGCCAGGGCCGCTTCGGAGTTGACGCGGCGGTACTTCAGCTTGGAAGGGGGGCGTGCAGCATAGCAATAAGATGGCAGGTTGCGGCCTGGACACTTGGACACCGGTGACATGGGTCCAAATGCTTCCGCCGCGACCAGATTATTTTCATTGTCCAGCTGTGACAGGCTCATGACAGTTTGGACACGCTTAATGAAGATTGCCATGTTGTTAAGTCCTTCCTGACGTATATGTAGCTTGAATCTATGCTCTCCAAGACCGAGGTAACTAATGCAGCAGCAGTAGCCGTGCCGTTTTGTTGCCGATGAGTTTACTGTCCACCACTAGCTTCGTGAAGGAGGTCCTGCAGGGTGACATCAGGGAAGCGAGTTAGAGACGCGGGCACGAGTCAGAGTTGTAGAAAAAGTCCCTACGGATCGCCGTCAGACCATGACCAATGACCGGTCGGTAAAACCTGGGGGCTGCAGGACTGAGACACTAACTAGGCACACTCACGTAAGGGCTTCCGCCGTTCGAGATGGGACAACCTCGACCACCGCCGAGGTGGTTGTTTCCGCGAATAAGCGAAGTGAGCGTGGTAGACATTAACAAGACTCGTAGGAGTTGATCATCACTGGGTCCTTTAAAAGTGACTCTGGCAGACGTCCACTTCACGAGAAGGGAGCTGTTTTTGTGATTAGGGACAGGTCGGCGAGGTAAGGGAAGGATAAGTCTCTATAATGAGTTGTAGTTTCTCAGGGACAAGACATGTTGGCCACTGAGCCCAAACCCTGCACCCCAAGGAATTTGCGGTCAGAGTTCAATCATCAGTTCACCACTCACGTCTGCCACCCACCGTGGATTTGGATGACCCACCCTTGACACTCGAGCATCCAAGGAGGAAGCAGCAAGGACACTTTATACTTGCAGCTGACGCTTCGCAAGAGTTCGCTGCGTTCTTAGTACACCGTATATATGCTACTAGCATATTCGCATATATGCCATATTGGACCAAACAAATGCGATGGAATATACCAGCATCTATGAAGGCGATTAGAGCATCCTCATGGTTTGCATGGCTTGCACGCGGCACATGGACGCATTGGTGACGGCAGATGCGTCGTTCACAGATGAGGATGCTTGGAGCAGCTCGGCGCACTGGGGCCAGGGATTGGCCAGGGTCCTCAATCGTCATTTGCCTGATTTGAACCAGAATCTACCAGTGAGAGGGCAAACAGCCGTGTTAATTAGACGTCACGACAAAGTAGATTTTAATGAAAGACGTGTTAAAGACGCAGAAGCGATATCCGCCGCAACGCGTCAAAATTAGGATACAAGATGTTCCAAGAAAATTTGTGGGGGGGGGGGGTTATAGGTCGCTTTTTATTTAATTAATAAACTCTATACTTAAAAGTTAGTATTAGAACTAGCTAGTAGGTCACAGAAGCTGCATGGCAAACTGAACACACGGGATGCAGCCCCTGACACATGACAACATCCATTACATAGTGGCCTGGGACATATGACAAGGCGTGAACTGTATGCAGCATGCCTGATACAGTGATACTGCATACCAAAGGCATGAGTGCTGAATGGGCTATGCAACCCAGTCTACACTTGCTGTCGGGCTTGGGTTCGAACATGGGGGGGGGTGCGGCTCACACGAGTGCGCATCTTCTCTCTCCCCCCGCCTAAACGCCGAGTTCCATGTTCCTGCCACTCACATAAGAGGATGGCATGGCTGCACCATGGCCCAGGCTGTGCATGGTAGCTGGAATTAAGCCTAGTCATTCCCTACCAGCCCCACGTGGCCGAGCGTTCAGCAAGGCCCAGCAGGTATGCATCGTTCTAACCAAGTGCGCATGTAGCACATTCCCCCTGCGACACACTGCCCTTGGCAGCTGCAGGGCCAGCATCCTTTATGGCGCCTGGCACAGATACGAATGAACAGCCTATGGTAGCGGAGTACGCGCGTGAGGCCTCTTTCCTCGCAGCCTGTATCATGCTGTGGGTCTAAAGAGCACGCAGCGTAAGAAAGATGTACCTCATTTCCACAGCCTCAGATGGGGACAGGACAAGCTGGTCTGGTCCTGCTGTTAATCTACCTGGGACCTGGGACCTGCCCACCCCCGCTCATGCAACTGCTCCCTGACACCAGGGCATTGGAAGCAAGCGTGTAGTGCTTCCTCTACATGCTCGCCCTCACCCCTTGACAAGCATCGTTGGCAGCAGCGTGCCTCTCGCCGCTGATCGCTGAGCCGTCCTCTGGTGTCAGCCGTGCTGATCGCTTCGAGCCGCAGTCACCATTTTTGCGCACTCAAGCACACTCCCTCGCGCTGCTGCGGCTCCTGGCCTGCCTGCCGTGGTCTGAAACCAGGCGCGGTAGGTCGACGCAGACCTGTGCTCAGTGGTAGGGTCCTTGGGGTCCCCCCCGCCGCTTGCATCCAGTTGCGCCTGCTCGTAGGCTGCATCAACGCGTGCCAACACCTCTGTGACGGGTAGGCGTTGTAGGTCAGCTGCCGCCTCGCGCAATTCACTCCAACAGTATTCCCTTTCCAGCCTTTTGTCTACCCTTTCACTTTTTTACCCCTTTTCCTACTTTTTTTCTGCCCCTTTTACTTATGCGCCCACGCGGCCGAGCCTTTTTTGAGCAGGGCCCAGAGGTGTAACGTCATTGACTTATGTACCCATTCCACCACAACCAGGGTGTTTCCTACCGGGGCAGCACAGAGGAAGAACTGGGATCCGTTTGGCAATGATGTTACATCTCTGAACTAGGATCCGTTTGTGTTGGGTCCGTAATCCGGTAATTGGCCATCCTGAGGGAAGTGCAGGTGCAGGGAGGATACGGTGTCAAACAGAAGGAACAAAATCACCAGGTAGAGATGTCCTTCCAATGTGAGAGAACTTATTATTATCACAGCTATTGTCCAGAATTGAAACGAAATGTATGGTCCTAACCCAGGGCGCCGTCATATAATGAGTCAATGACGTTACACCTCTGGGCCCTGCTCAGCAAATGCTCGGCCGTGTGGGCGCCTAAATGCAGGGTTGGGAGCACAGAACGAAACAAACACCAGGGGACAGTGAAAAGGAGGGGGAAATGGGAAATAAAGTGAAGGGACAGACAAAAGGCTGGAAAAGAAGGACAAGGGAGTCAGGGAGTGCCAGCCTCAGAAAAAGGCGTCTACGCCTCTACGATAACTACCACGTCTTCCACAAAAGCCAGGCATATCCCCACCCAAGCCTGCCCCGGTACAACTGAAAGAAGTCACTAGCACAGTTCGGACTTCCTGCCCATCCCTGCTCCCTTAGTTGATCCAGCACACTGGGGCATTGAAAGCATGCATGCAACGCATCCTCCATATGCTCGCCGTCTCCCCTAGACCAACATCGCAGGCAGCAACGTCTGTCACGCTGCTGACTGCTGCACCGTCCTCGAGTCAGCCGTGCTGACGGCGCCAAGCCGCAGCCTTAAGTTTGTGCGAACGCAAGCACACTCCCTTCGGCTGGTGCGGCCCCTGGCCTGCGCCAGCAAGCGCCTGCCGTGAACTGAAACCAGGTGCTGTAGGCGCCCGCAGGCCTGTGTTCAGTGGCAAGATCTCTGGGGTCCCCTCTGCCAGCTGCATCCAGCTGCACCCGCTCGTTTGCTGCATGTACTAGCGCAAAGACCTCTCTGACAGGTAGCGGCTGTAGGTCAATCGCTGTCTGACGCATTTTCGGAACGGCTGATCCCTGCTAGCTCCAGCAAGGCACCTAGCAATTCACTGCTCCAATTGCACCCTCCGGTGCCCTGCCTGACAGAGAGCTGCATGGTGGCCGCCATGGCTGCTGCCATGAGTGGGCTGTCTTGCTGTGCTGCTGGTGCGACCGCTGCGTTGTAGACGCGAAGTACATGCTGCCACCAACTGCGTTGTTACGGCTGGATCTGCAGCTCCATCATGACCCCCCAACTGCAGCGGGCGGAGGTAGCCCTGCAGCCTGGCGTGGATGCTGGAGGAAGCTGGACTGCATCCTGCTCTTGAGGCAATACCTCGGCCTGAGGTGATCGGTGGCCCACACCACATCACCTTAGTTGGCCGCAGGCGCTGCATAGACAGACGCCAACCGGATGCGTGTAGGCAGATGAGGCCTGAGGTGCACTTGGCGGCCATACGGCGGACACGCTGCAACCCGGCAGCCAAAGGCACCTCTCTACCTTGCATGACCTTCCTCATGCTGCCACTCTCGTGCTGAATGATGCCCAAGAACTTGAAATTCATATAATGAGTATTCATCATGCAAGGAACCAAGGTCTAGCCAGTTACAATCCAGGATGAGCCCCTACATCATACATCAGATTAAGCTCTGTCTATTCCCCTGGACCGGTTCAACCCTGGATCGTTATTTAGTCAAACTCGAGTTCTTCCTTAAAACAAAAAGTATGGCCCTCCCTAAAAATATCTGACATGAAATTAATTCATTCACTATCCGTTCGGTAGCAACGTTAGAAATCATTTAGTCCCCAAACAAGCCAAACCGAGCCAAACTGCCACCAAGCAAAACATTAGTTGCTATTATAATGGTCTTTCAGGGTCGTGCCTGAAATAGACATCAGGAGGCGCTGACACGAGCCCCATCAAGGCTGCTTGCCACTACGCGCAGCTCACTTCTAAATGATGTGGAAATGCTCAAATGCGTGGAATGTACGGTAATGAAATTTATTTATTTCGCTTGTCTTTCAACCTCTCCGACTCAAAATATTATGATGCGCCCTGACAAATGTAACCTTACACATAAAGCTCTTGCAACAAACCAATAACACGCCCGCTACTCTAACAAAAACCTTATACCGATAATGTTTAAATGCACCCTTACAAACACAGCACTTGCAATCACGAACCCGCTACTCGAATATCTACCCTTCATAATGTTTAAAAGACACTCTTGAAACACAGCGCTTGCAATAGCACTCCTGCTAATACAACATGCACCCTGCATTCAAATGTTTAACGGACACCCTGTCAGGTCCACTCCGTTGTGACCAGTCAGTGGAGTTCAGCCCCGAAACCCGAATCCTCATCACACCTTCCAGATCTACAACATCCACGTACAGTAGCCTACCTAAGCGCAAGGCCTACAGCTGCGAAGCTAAAGTGATGATGAAATCACCTGGGCTGCTGCAGCAGCTGCTGCTGGCTCGTCATCATGAATGCAGACAGGGGAGGTCGCTTTCTTCCTCGTCGATTCTGCTAGGCAGCAACATATCCTCCTCCAGCACGATTCAGGTGGGAAGCTCGGTGTCGGGCTGTTTGCGTAAGGCTACAATTCCTTTAGAAATTATCGACATTTCGCATGTGACGGTGCCCTAAACCGTTGTCCGCCATTTTCGAAATTTGCAGGCAGAGACCTTCAGCCTGTCTGAGGGCGGCCACGTGTTCGCCTGTGCCAATGTGACATTTAAAGGCACACACCTGATGCTGGCATCTGAGGCTGCCCGGGTGTGTGGGTCAGCCCCACATGGGGTATTGGGGGCGCATGAGCCATGCATGACCATGTGCAAACAGCTTCCTAGTGTTGGTCACAGAATACCTGACGCAGGTACAGAATGATACAGAGGCACTGCAATGGCAGTGATAACTATTGAAACATTGGTATCAAAATATTGAAAAGCACATCGCTACATGACGTAATGGCGACCTGGAAACAATACCTTCAACCTACCCCTGTATTTCCCCCGCCGCATCTAGGATAAGAAAGAGGCCATCAGGATACTACTTATCACTTCAACCATGACTGTGCACATTATCATCAGTGTGCATGCAGCATACGAGCCAGAGTTTGTTTAGGGTGATTCAGCCACACTTCAGCTGCAACCCTGACAACGGCCAACAATGCTGGGTGCAGCCGACCGTGGGCCAGACAGACAAGATTCTATACCTATCGTCTCAGCGGTGGCTGCCCGGCGGCCCCGCAAAGGTGGCTTGGTGCGCACAAAAAGTAAACACAGATTCGCACCTGTCCGAATTGCCCTGCCCATTGTTATTTTCCTCGACCCCTACGCTGTCCTGCACAGATCTCCCTCCCTTACTGCCACTCATATTAATGACTGCCCCGTCTCTTGACCATGTCGTGTTTAAGCTGTACCAAAAGCATATTATCAACTGTTTTGTAGTAATAAGTTCCACACACCTAAGGTGTCTAGCGGACACAAGTAGCCCCTCATGCATGCATGCATGACTTTTTGTTACACCCTCAACCCATGTGTTGCTCCTCTAGGCTGCTGCAGAAGCTGCCTGCAGCGCGCTGGGCCCCGGTGTCTCCCCCAGCTGCTTACTCGCCTTCACATGCGCTCCTGAGCCACTCCTGAGCCCCATGATATCAGCAGCACTGGGGGCTGCACCTCCAGGGACTCCTTTGGCAGGTAGTAAATGGGGGTGCACCGGTAGGTTAAATCGACTCATATAGCTACCGTTTTTGAATTCTTGGATCCTTCATCACTGAAGGCCACACATCCGGCACCCTATGGCAGGTACTAAATGGGGTTGAGGGTTTTAATGATATCGGTCATCGTGTAGCCCTTCATCATTGAAAGCTGCACCTACAGAGTCTCCTCTTGCTGGTTGTAGATGGGGCTGAGGGTTCAGTGTAAATGCTGATGTGGCAAACCCAGCCAAACCATTTAAATTGGAAGCTGCACCTCTGGACATCCCTCTTCTAGGAAATGCAGAATGCTTGAAGGGTTCATGGTTGAGGCTATGAAGTTCAATCCCATGCCCTTCATCCCCAGAAGCTGCGCCTCCATGGACCCCTGCAGTACGGACAGCGTCAGCGCATCCACCGGATGGACTCCTTTGCAAGAGCTTGGTAACATCCAAGGCAGAAACTACAAGGCACGCCCCCCCACCCCTACCTTCTCCCCCCTCATCCCAGGATGTTCCACTTTCTCCCGCCCCTGTCACTGCCCTCCCTCCCCGTCCGCCCCTGTCACTGCCCTCCCTCCCCTCCCCTCCCGCCCCTGTCACTGCCCTCCCTCCCCTCCCGCCCTTGTCACTCCCCTCCCTCCCCTCCTGCCCTTGTCACTCCCCACCCTTCAGGATGTTCCACTCTCAGGCTCAGCTGTTCAGGCAGCCGCCCCTCTGTGGGAAAGTATCACATCACCGTCGCAGCAGCCCACCTGGTGGGGGTCAAGGTTCACGAGTTCAAGACAAATGAGGTGCGTGGGAGGATGGGGAGGGAGGGAGAAGATAGGGAGCCATCGGCGGCAGTCCTTGTGCCACGATGCTGATTGCCCTCTTCAATCAGCCCAGGCTGTCCTCATGTCGTATCTTCCTTCCAAAGCCGCCTTTTTGACCACATCCTCTCTGGCCCCCTCATCTCACCTTTCTGTTTACATCCCCTCAGCTGACCACCCCTCCACTCCCTGATTGCGTTATGCCTGGCCCCTCCCTCGCACAGGACTCTCTTCCTGCAGTGCCAGACCTAGCAGAAGCACTGACACGGCGACGACCGCAATTTGTCGTGCTGTCAACAAGCGATCAACACTTTGGAATCAGGGAGAGGATTGAGGTGGATGGGGGCCTAGGGGGATATATAGGTGCATGGGGGTGGATAGGGGGGATGGGGAGAAAGGGTATGCAAAATTGCAAATGTTGGTTTTGCATAGACAGGGCTGGGGAAAAGATTGGATGGGCGCTGTATGCCTTGTCCTACACTAAACCTGTCCTGGGCCTGGTCTCAATGTTGGTCATGTGGATCATACGTCTGCCACTGGTGTTGATTTTCGTGTATTCACCCCACTCTACTGTGCTTTGTCTTGCTATTTCCAGAAAATGTTTGGCGGTGGCTCATGTCTGGCCTATGCTGCGGGCACCCTGATGACGGCAACCAGGAGAACGGCGGTTCTGGACCTAGAGTTGCCAGGGGACCTGGCATTCTCAGTTTTGGAGCCAGACGGGTCGGCCAGGGGGCCTGGGGTCTCCGAGGGAGTTGGCTCAGACTGGCGAACTGGAATGACGGCCTCGTCGTCCGACGCCTTGCGGGACGTGATGGGAGTAGGCAGGCGACAGTCGGGTGGCCCACGGGGAGGACGACGACCACCACAAAGCGGGGGGGACAGTGGGAGTGGGGACTCCTTGGCTGCGGCCTCTGCCGCTGGTTCTGCCACCGCCCCAGGGTCTCCGTTTGTGTTCTGCGGACAGCATGTGATGAGCTCTGGCTGCACAGGGTTGACGCTGATGCCAGATGTCGCGGGGGGTGCGGCGCTGGCGGGCGCGGCTATTCCAGCCATGGCGAGGGTGATGCTGGGGCAGGACAGATTCTCACTGCTTGAGCTGCAGGTAAGGGTGCATGGGGGCTGGCTGATTGCAGGGGCATGGGAGGCTGGCTGGCTGGCTGCAGGGTGCATGAGGGGCTGGCTGGCTGCAGGATGCATGGGGGGCTGGTTGGATGCAGGGTGCATGGGGGCTGGCTGGCTGCATGGGGCATGGGCGGGCTGGCTGACTGCAGGGGCATGGGGGCTGGCTGGATGCAGGGAGCATGTAGGGCTGGCTGGAAGCATGGGGAATCGGGGGCTGGTTGGATGCAGGGGCATGGGGGGCTGGCTGGCTGCATGGGGCATGGGGGGCCGACTGGCTGCAGGGGGCATGGGGTGCTGGCTGGCTGCAGGGTGCATGGGGGCTGGCTGGCTGCAGGAGCATGGGGTGCTGGCTGGCTGCATGGGACATGGGGGCTTGCTGGCTGCAGGATGCACGGGTGCTGGCCGGCTGCAGGGTGCATGGGTTGCTGGCTGGCTGCAGGGTGCATGGGGGGCTGTCTGGCTGCATGGGGAATGAGGGGGCTGTCTGGCTGCATGGGGAATGGAGGGGCTGGCTGGCTGCATGGGGCATGGGGGGCCTGGCTGGCCGCATGGGGCATGGGGTGCTGGCTGGCTGCATGGGGCATGGGGTGTTGGCTGGCTGCATGGGGCATGGGGGGGCTGGCTGGCTGCATAATGCAAGCAGGGCAGGAGCGAGCTCCCCTGGTCCCCCATTGGATCATATATTTGACAAGCATGTGTCCGGCAACGGTGCTGATGAGGCATTGAGCCCCTAAACGGCACTTTTTACCTTTCCCTTCGCAAATCTCACGTCCTAATGTGTACGATGACTTCTCTCTTTCTGCTTGATAACTTAACCTCACGCTTGTGGACTACTAAGCTTGTTCTTCTCCGCTGAGGCAGGCCAGCAGGTCCGCAACAGATAAAGGGACACATACTTGCCCACAAGCCTTGTACGTCGGGCTGTTTTTCTGTGTTTGCGTCTCAGGTTTGTAAGGGTTAGGCAGCCAGCCTCACTCTTTGTCCAAGTCCAAGCAAAAAAAAGTGTGTCAGGAACCTTCTTTGTCCCCACACTGCATATGAACCAGATCAGGAGCACCTACCTCACCTGTCCCTTCATTGTTTGTTATCAGGAGGGAGCGCTTGAGGCCCTGCGGCCGCCGCACACTTTCCCCGGTCGGTTCGCTGACAACCCGAAGCAGCCGCGAGCAGAGGCGGGCGAGTGGCAGCTGTCCCCGAGCCTGGGATTGCCGCTGTTGGAGCAGGCAAGCAGTAGTAAGACGCCGAATCAGCCGCA
Source organism: Limnomonas spitsbergensis (assembly GCA_037349105.1). NCBI lineage: Eukaryota > Viridiplantae > Chlorophyta > Chlorophyceae > Chlamydomonadales > Limnomonas > Limnomonas spitsbergensis. The sequence continues at coordinate 9,524,773 of JAYJMM010000041.1, forward strand.
CCGACAAAGCAGCAGCAGTAGTAACAGCGGGGCCGGCAGCTATGTAGCTCATGATGATGCGAGGGAAGGGGCGCCGCACCATCCGCTTCACCACCCAGCGCAGCAGGTCCTTCGTGGCCTGCCCTTTTTTGAGATTGGGAAGGACTTTGCCCTGCTTCCTGGTGAGAGGTGCTGGTCACACAATCACACTGCTACCGGGTGAGAGGTGCTGGTCACACTGTCACACTGGTGCTGGGTTCCTGGTGATCTTCACACTGTCACCCTGCTACCGGATAAGAGACACTGGTCACACTATTGCACTGCTACCTGATAAGAGGCACTGGTCACACTATCGCCCTGCTACTGGATGAGAGGCAGTGGTCACTCTATCACACTGCTACCAGGTGAGAGGGACTGGTCATTCTATCACACTGCTACCAGGTTGATCCCTTTTCACGAATTACAAGGATGTAAGCCTGGAGCCCTGGATCTCTTGGTCTTGCTAGTCCTGAACACGCACACACACCGACACATACAAACGGACACACGCAACCTCCCCCTGATGTATGTCCCTTTGCCTCTTGTCCCTGCCCATTCAGGTCAGCTCACTCAGATCCGTGTCTTTGAGAAGCGGTACCAGCTGCTGATGAAGCACCTAATGGAGAGCGGGGGCTGCTTCGGGTTCCCCATTGACAAGGGTATAGGGATCACAGCTGTGGTGCGCAGGTAATGCTGGAGGGGGGGACAGGGTGGGTGCTACGTGAGGGGACAGGGTGGGTGCTATGTGAGGACGCCCCATACACAAGGATGTAGGTATCACAGCTGTGGTGTGTATTTAATGCAGGAGTAGGTGGTAAGGGACAGGGGTGTTGTAATCTTGATGGGGGAGACTGGGGGGGGGGGGAGGCCCTGGTCCAGGGCAATGGAAATACTAGCTTTCTCTTTTTAACTTGGCCTCACACAGCCTGAGGCCGGCCGCCCAACCTCTGATCCATGAGGTATCCAGCGGGGGCCGAGTAGCCCTTTTCATCTTGTGGCCCTGTCGTGCGTACCATGCCAGTAGTTTGTGTTTCTATATCCCTCCTTGGCACCCCCCCCCCTCGACCCTACGGACACTCACCCACCATTGCAGGCGCCTGATAAACGAAGAGTAGTGATGTGTGCTGTTGAAGGGGGGCGCCGCACAGCACACCTCCCCACCTGACTCGCCACACCCAGCACTGGCTGGTTTTATCATCACCCCACCGAGGCCTTCTCAGCATGGTGTTCTGTGTTGATGGAGGAGGGGGAGACACCTCATTGGACTCCTCACCCATCTCCTCGCCTGCCTCTTGGCCCACATTGCAACTCGCCACCCCTCTCAGGTATCTACTAAACGAGGACGAGTTCTATGTGCTAGTGGAGGGGGGACACCGCTTTACCTACCGCAAAGGCTCCAAGGGCTGCTGGGTGCTGCCTGGCACCTTCGGCCTCACCGCAGTCGACGCAACACTGGTGCATGTAAGGGGAATGACGGGGAGAGGATGCTGGCAATGCCGGCACTGAATTGACGTAGGCTCCAAGGGCTGCTGAGTACATCCCAGTGGCTGTGGACTCCCTGCAGTTGATGCTGCTATCTTGCAGTCAATGGGACTAAAGGGAAGCTGTCTATGGGGTCTGTTAATCGGGCTGATGGCTTTACGAGGGTGTGAAGGCACTGAGGGGATCAGAGGCTACCAAATGGGGTGAGGGCTGTACGAGGGTGTGAAGGCACTGAGGGGAGCAGAGGCTACCAAATGGGGTGAGGGCTGTACGAGGGTGTGAAGGCACTGAGGGGAGCAGAGGCTGCCAAATGGGGTGAGTTATGTACAAGGGTGTGATGGCACTGAGGGGAGCAGAGGCTACCAGATGGGGTGAGGGCTGTACGAGGGTGTGAAGGCACTGAGGGGAGCAGAGGCTGCCAAATGGGGTGAGGTCTGTACAAGGGTGTGAAGGCACTGAGGGGAGCAGAGGCTACCAAATGGGGTGAGGGCTGTACGAGGGTGTGAAGGCACTGAGCCATTGAGGGGAGCAGGGGCTGCCAAATGGGGTGAGGGCTGCTGGGCGTGTGAGAGGACGCAAGGGGGAGGAAGCTGCAAACAGGGTCGAGGGCTTGAAAGCTTGTGAGGGGACTGAGGGGGTAACACTTCCAAATGGGTCAAAGGGGCAGTTTGTGAGTGGATGGAGGGATGGGACTGATGGGCCCATGTGGCTGAGGGCTTGAATTTTGGAAGGGGACTGAGGTAGCTGCCTATGAGGCTGGAGAGCTGGTGAGGTGATGGAATGAGGGGAAGCTGCTAATGGGGCTGGGAGCTTGAAACTTGCGAGGGGGCTCTGGGGACCTGCCAGACAGGCTGTGGGCTGGAGAGCGAGTGATGTGATGGAAGGATGGGAGGTTGCTAATAAGACTCAGGGCTTGATATCGGTCGAGGGGGCTTGATATCGGCCAGACAGGGTGAGGGCTGAAGAGCTTGTGAGGGAATTGAAAGGATACCTGCATGGCTGAGGGCTGGAGAGTGGGGTCCAAGGGAATGGCCCGAACTGATGTGCCAGGGGCGTACCCGGGATTTCTGGTACTTGTAGGGCCAGAGCTTTCAAGCAGGGGAACCGAGGCATTGAACATCTGACACCTGCACAGGATGTTACTCTCCCTTGTGATCAGCAGTTGAAGTTGCTAGTCATGGCTGGACTGGCAGCGTTGCATGTCTTGCTTCTGACACCTGCTTGCTGGCCTGATGATGTAGGACAGCTCAGCGGCCTTGGAGAGCAAGAAGGTGCAAGTGATGGCCTTGGCTCAGCAGCTGCTCACGCTGGTGCACGATGGAAACGTGACTGCAAGGGTTGGTACACCCGCAGGGGATGCAGGGAGGGAAGGTCGCTTCTCGCTTGAAAATAGTGATGTGTGCAGGGGTTGGGGTAGGTCGGCTGAAGCGGGTGCTGAGTTTGGGGAGGCAAGAAAAGAAGCCATTGGCAGATTGCTAGAATAATAAGCCATGTCTTGGAGATGGTGGGTTATGTTAAAGTGAATGCAGCTGTGTGGTTGACTGGTTGGTCGTCGCTGCCTCTGTAGGTTCAGAGGTTGGGCGGTCTCAAACTAGGTCCAAGCAAATGGGACAATTTTGGAGGGGAGGGGGTCCGCTGCTAAGGTCTGTGCGTATATCCCAGGGAGCGAGCAGAATGGTAGCTGGAGGGATCTAGGGGCGTAACATCGTTAGGCACTGGGTGTAGCTGGTGCAGGGGCCAAAGAGGCGGATGAGGCGATGTGAAGTGTGAATCTGTAGTGGGAAATCCGAATGCTCGATGACGGATTCACAAGGCCAGGTATCTGGAATCCTGATGGCAGCCATGGCGGGAAACGGATTCACGCGGGCCGCCCTGAGGAATCCGGATGTAAAGCGGCTTCACCCAGGGAGTCAATCCTGTCGCTGCACATCACATATCGACGGTTGTATGCAACGTTGTGCGATCACCTGCTTTCAAGCTGCGGCTGCCTCAAGCAGAAACCTTGTACATTTTGACCTGTAGGCTACAAACGCTAAATGCTCAACCTTTTCCCGGCTCGCAGGCTAAAAGCACTGCATATTGAACCCTGAACCCTGAACCCTTTGTCCCGCAGGCGTCCCGCTTCGTGTCCTCTGCTGGCATCTTTGCAGCCTCCTTGCACATGGCTGGCTCCCTGCCCGGAGGTGCGCCAGCAGCTGCAGCCGTTTCTTCTGACCCCTCAGAGGCGTTAGGCACCGGACAGCCCGGGTTCCTGGGGGCTCTTAGCTCCGTGAAACTGATGGAGGTGGCCAGGTCACGTATGGACTTAAAAAGGGCACAGGTAAGAGGGAGGATGGGGGCAGGGGGGAGGATATAGAAGAGGTTTGGGGTGAGGGGGAGAGTATGGGAGGGGGGTTGAGGGAGAAAGGGAGAGAGGGCAGGGAAGAGTGTGAAGGGAAGAGGTTGGGGAGAGTGGAGGAGGGGATGGCGGTAGCAAGCCTGTGTGTTGAGGCACCTCTGATGGTCTCTACTCTCTAGATGTCACAATGTATGCCTCAATGCATTCCTGCCTCCTGAATCCCGGCTTTGTATGCTTCTCTCCTACTGGTGGACATGGCATCTACTTCTGTCAGTCAGCTTACAGGGGCAGAGGCAGACTCATGTCGCTCAGCATGTCAAAACACTGATTGCCACATCTAAGCCCTATCTTGTTCCCTCCCAGGACTTGTCGTTGTACATATCATCATGCATGCCCGTGGACCTGGAGACCAAGCGCTCGTGGGTGACCTCGTGCAGCACTGAGGAGCGACTCAGAGAACAGGTGAGACAAAGGGGGCGGGCGGGGAGCGGGGTGGGAAAGCTGGGGGACGGGGTGGGAAAGCTGGGGGGACGGGGCAGGGAGCGGGGTAGAGGGCAGAGTGGGGTTGGGGTATCATCATCAGGCACTTTATTACGGCTGAAAGAGCAGGTTGTTTGGGAAGCAGAAGAGGAGCAGGGCAGGCTTTCAGGTTCAAAGGTTCAGGGGTTTTGAGGGCATAGGGCACCACCAGGTGCTGGGGACCTCAGCCTACAGGTAGCATATGAGAACTTCAAAGAAATGCGGATGGGGCAGGGCAGGGAAGTATGGGTCAGGGTAGTTCGAGGGAAGCTGGTGGGGAGCAAGCTTATTGGAAGGGGGGCGATGGGCTGAAGGTGTCGATTCTTTTGCAGGGGAGGGAATGGGAGTGCATGTGCTCCGGCTGGATAGGTGTGGACGTGCTTTGACTAGATATAGGTATGCTGGACTGGATCGGGCCTTGCAACCTGAAACCTGTGATGAAATCTTCACGTTTTTGTTATTGGAATCTTGAATCTTATATTTGACTGCCCTGGTTCCCTGAACTCTGCTCACAGAAGGTGTTTACCGGGTCTATGCCTTGACCCGTAAATCATATGGTATTATTGTTATGCTTATATTATGTGGTTTCAGCTACACTACAACTCCATACCAGCCTTGCTGGCAGGACTCGGTACAGTGAGCCCTGCTGCTTAGGCCACCCGCCATAGGCCTGTCAAGGTTTGATATGTTTCGCTGTCAGTTCCGTGCCTTGATCCCCCTAAAATCCCCCCTACGTTTGCAGGTGGAGAAAATGCAGCTGCCCAACCTCCGCATGGCCACCTCTACAGAAGTGATGCGGCAGCGGCACGACCACCCGCTGCGCGACCTGCTTCAGATGCCCTGGTCGGAGGAGAAGGAGGCGTAGTGGGTTTGTAGCAGACTCAGCCACCTGTTGTAGATGCAGCAACCGCCACGCTGTAAAACATGTGTGATGAGCGCAAGCGAAGGTGTCAAGGCCTGGTGGGAAGAAGAGGCATGAAGGGCCGAGTGTGTTTCGCTAGGAATTTTTAACCAGAAGATGCCGGAGCGGTGCCGTTTAAACTGTCATACTTCAGGGAACCGTTATTAATAAGTGTGGACAGGGTGTGTGGATGAAGCAATGGGAGTTCTGAGGATTGCATGCCGATTTGCATGTCTGGCAGCAAAGCAGAGTTGATGAGCTGCTAGTGTGCCTCTAGTGCGCCCCTATATGAAGATTGTGGCCGGGGAATGGCTCATGGAAGTAGCCTGGCCAGAAGAAATGGAAGCGGGAAGACGGGGTAGGTATTCATTTCGAATTTGCTCCCTATTGTTATCTGGCCATGAAGCATGAGTCACGCATGCAGTACCTTCGTATCATATGGTGCACATAAGGGATGTGCCAGTTATAGTTATTGAGTCCTTGTTTAGTCAGTGAAGTTTTACCTCTTGGCTTAGCTTAAGAAGGCTGTACCTTGTTGGATGCTGACGATTTGGTTGGGCACTACAGAAAAGCACGATATTTGCAAAAGGAAATGCCCCCCCCCTCAGGAACAGGAAAGGCAGTTCGAGTCCCCCCTAGCCCCTCAACGAATTCGACCACAACCTAGTCCAGATGAGTTCAGCATTTACATCACCATTATTGTAGTAAACTTAAGTGCACCTCGGTTGTCTCGAGGATAGACATCCATACCGGTGCCGAACCATCCTAAACCTGGATTTGTGTTTGGTCTATACCAGGCACAGAATACGCATGGACTCATCGTCCCTCCTCACGCCTAGCCCATCATAGCTACAACGGGCTATATCCAGCCCACTTCCATGTGGCCAGGTGCTTCTTTGTGTCGCCTATCTACCATGATATAGCCTGGGGCAGGCCCTCAACGAACGGTCAATGACATTAGACCTCTGGGTCCTCAATCAACGGTGTGATAGCCAACAGCAGGCCCTACCGGTACAAATCACATGGCAAAGCATTTTGAGAAGGAGTGTAATGTCATTAATACGTCAGATGGCCTGGTTTTAATGTGGGTGAAGCGGGATTTTACACTGTCGTGCAGTCTAGCAGCTGGAGTCGTCGAAGCTTCAAAGCGGGGTGGGATTTTCGGTGCTATGAATAGAAGTCCGGCAGCGAATCATTAGGTAAATAACCACACTTTTGTAGGTATGAACTACGACCCCATCATGTTACAGTAACATGATGGCCCATCAAGATGATTCATGTAGCAGGGCTGCAGGGGTGATCGCTGTAAATGCATGATGCCTATTACCACTGTTTTACCAGTATGTCAATGGCTGAGCTGGTGTTGTGGGTCCCATTTACCAGTATGTCAAAAAGTGACCCCCCCTCTTCCCATCGTCTCTACTGACATCTGCAATTTGAAATTAGAATGCACGGGAAGTCTACTAGCCTGGCCACTTTGCCTCCCGTGATTTCATTTGAGCTCAGATCCAGAATACAGCATACTTCACAGCTTCACAGCAATCCACGATCGGATTTCAAATACAGCAGTCTCTACTCCAGATCTGCAATTATATCTGGAACTCGATCAGATTTCAAAGGCAGCAGTATCCACTGAGATCTGCGACCACTAAATATAATTATGGATCTCAATGGACACAACTGTATTTGACATACATGATATATCGGTACTCGATTATATATTTGATTCCCTGGCAGTCTCCACTGAGATCCATGATTATATATAGAATGCAGCAGCGGTCTGCTGACCTGTTCCATCAGCTGTCTATCCCGCCACGCTGGACTCAAGCGAGATCAGGGACACAATGTCGTAATAACCCTTCTCACGCCCATCCTTTGAGGGCAGCACCGGAGCATCCTGGCTGCCGCAGATATCCCCATCAGCAGCTGCACCTTCCAAACCAGGGTTCCCTCCTTCCGTCTGCTGCGGACCGCAGCTCGGACTGATGCTTCCAGCAGCTGCAGCAGCTGCAAGAGCTCCAGCAGGCGTGCCTGTAGGTGCTCCAGCAGCAACTGCACTGGGTGCTCCTGCATCTGCCACGCCGAGCCCCTCCTTTTTCCGCCTTGAGCCAGGCATCGCACACAAGTGCAGCTCCATCACTTCCACCCCTCCTGGCACCGAGAGATCTGCCATGTCAGCATACGCCAGTGGAGGGATCGCCGCCGCAGCCGCGATGAGCATCTGGGGGATGGCCGGGTCACGCTTGATCTTTGGGCGCTTGGCCACAGTGAGGTGTGCCTTGAACACTCCACCGATTTCCTCCAACGGCGACAGAGGCAGGTTGGACTGGAAGTGCTGCTTGGCCGCAGAGTGGAGCGCGTTGACGCTGTCCAATGACTGTCCACTTGCCAGCTTCATGAACAAGACCCTGTCGGGGGGAGTGGGGAGGGAGGGATCATGAGCCATGAACCCTAAACTTACCACCCGCTAGCTTCCTGAACATCATGTGGTATTGCTGTCTGTGTGTCTGGGGGGTGATGCGCTATGAAGCATGAGAGGGGTGCAGGTGGGGCAGGTGGCAAGAGGGGCTTTGTCGCCTGTTTGCCAGTGGGAAGCTGCAGTCATTAGCAAGAAGTCCCGCGAGGGCTCCCGTGCATCTCTTGACACCAAATGGACAGGAACAGTGATGAAAGCCTGTTGCTGCTCCCAGGATGGGTGCAGTGCTTGCTCCAGCATCTGCAAACCCACCCAAATGCCATTTCGTTAACCGCCAGACTATGCCAAGACATCAGTACATAGTTACATGATTACACGCGTACAGAACCCACACCACCTGAGGAGAGTGCCAGTTATACATCAGAAGTTCAGTACATCACATCCTTCAAGGGCAGTTGAGGACCACAGTTTCGACGCTGCCATTACCTGCATGGGCTGCCTGATAAATAATTATACGGCTGCAATCTATGAGCGGAAATCCTATCATCAGCACAGGAAGTGCACTTGTTTTCATCCCTAGTGGCCCACCAGCTTGCTAATACCTTCTTGATCCTACCTGCCGCCACCGAAGACACCCAGGCCACTAAACTCAAGCTGCAGTGGCCGCAACAGGCCCGACAGCTGCAGGGCATCCCGGAGCGACGTCAACACATCGATTGCTCCTGCAAGCAAAGGGTGGCGAGCAAACCCTAGTCACCACATCCACCGGACAGCCTTGCTCAAAGGATTGGACAGGGTGACCAGGAATCAGAATAGGACAGCCGTTCTGGCAAGAACTCAGGCACCTTTATCGGCAGTAAAACCTCCATTGTTTTGGTTTGATTTGTAGGAACTGAATGTGTGCTTTTCCATCCCTCCTCAGTTGTCTTGGAGTAAGGGGTACATTGTAATACAACTTCCTCATTGTTGCTGATTCAAGAGTTTAGGGCGGTTTCTTACCAGTACACCAAGGGTAGTTTTTCATATTATCATTGTCTTTAACCCTAGGGAGGTAAATTCAAATATACCGTATGACAGTCCTGTAATGCCAATACGAATCATCTGTCACTGCCTACAAGCGTGGTAATGCAGCATTTGCTCATATACCTTTGTCCCAACTCACTCTACTCCATCCCATATCCACTATAATTGAGGTTTGGTCCACATCCGCCCAGTGGTGGCCGCCAAAAGGCCATCCCTGCCCTTGCTCACTCTCCACCATTCCGGGCGCAGATAGGTCCAACATGAGTAGGCTGATGTGGGTGCGGCTGACGGAGCAGCTCTGGCAGAAGGGCGCGAGGCCAGGGTCATGAGCCAGAAGAGCAGCCTGCACCGCCCTCACGGTGGGCTCAGCGGCGGCACAACGCAGCGACAGGAAATGGGTGGGCCCGGCGAGCGGCGGCGGAGGCGCATTGCGATCCTGTTGGCCTGTGCTTGCGGCTGAGGCTCTGAGACACGGAGCTAAGTATCGCGATGGTGGCCTTAAGCTGTCCGCCATATTCAAGGGCCAGCGCCTGTAGCGGTGCCCTGTTAGTGTACTGGCTTGCTGGCGTGGCTGCGGTTACATCACAGGAATGAACACCTCAGTCCATTGTTTAGGCAATTTAAATCTACCAGACTAAGATCTACCGACAGTATTAGTACAGTCGAAATGGTACCTGCACCAGTAGTTTCAATGTTTTCCAATCAGCTACTCGGCCTCGTGACCGGCCGAGTGCAGCTGTTGGTAAGCAAGCAGCAGGTTTGAGGCAATGAGGCAATGAGCAAGGCTTGAAAAGGGACGGAAGCTCTCTCACTGATGGTTATGGCCACAAGAATCCAGGGACAGAGAGTGCGTAAATTGCTACAAGGAAGGGGTCAGCAGAGTTTTTATTTTTGACATACGGCAGGCTTTGAAATGGTAGCTGACTGATCCATCAGCAGTACCCTTATTGGATCCATGCTGGAGATTGTAGACTGTGCAGTCAGCCAGTGCCATGCAGTGTTAGGAGTCACCTGCATGGATCCTGGGGCATTGCCGCATTGGGTTGGGAAGGGAAGGCTCCTACCTTATTATTATCATGGCTTTCACCTTAATGCAGGTTGCGCTTCCGATGCGGAGGTGGTAATTTTGATGTCCCATCTTGGTTTTGGCCGTGCTCGCCCGTGCTGGCACGCGTACGCGTGCTGCCATTCAGTGAGTGATGACACGGGGTGGGTGGACGAACAGATGTACTCAGCAGGTATCTATTGCAAATTGCTGGCTATCAATGAAACTCGTGTACGGTAGTGCGATGCTTGGATGCAGGATCACGTTTGCGAAATCGCCGTTTTTTCAAGTTTCAACCTTACACTTAACAAAGTACGGTATGAGGGCAAGCCGCCCGACCCTAAAAAGCCTGCTGAGACGCAAATTCAGAAAACAGCCGGGGTTCGCTTATGGCCCTCGTCGACAGCTGAGGAAACGCGAGCAGGAACAGGAAACAAAGAAAGGCACACGACCAACAAGCACTAAAACGACCGCAATTACTCATGCGTAAAAAGTGTATTTTAGGTCCGGGGAATTAATTGGCACCGGTACCCCACCTCGGCACCCCTGAAGCACACTACCACCAGAAACCCACCCCAATGAGGCTGCACACGTCTCCACCTTTCAATTCCTGCTTTCAGCACACAGTTGTCCAGCAGGACACAATTGTGTGGGGTCAGCTTCTATCATATTACCTAGCCTTTTGTGCGGGAGTGTACCGTCATACGGTATGGCTTGATTTTTATGTGGGGTGGAGAGGGATACTACACTGTCTGCAGTCTCAGAAGCAAGTAGCAGCTGGAGCCATCGAAGCTTCAAACTAGGGTGATATTGTCGGTACTAGTAATCGAAGTCCAGCAGCAAATTATTTTTGATGCATAGGACAGCTGTCCACAAACCGGTCAGAGCACTCCAAAGCAGTAGGATGCACAGCAGAAAATCGTTTTCCTTCCCAGGCTTCCTACCGAGCTGCGTACCAGTAAATAACCACACCTGTGGAGGTATGAACTATGCACCCCATCATGCAGCAGGGGTGATCACTGCATGTGCAAGAAGCCTAGCATGTACCATATGTCAAAAAGTGACCCCCCCCCCTCCTCCCGTTGTCTCTACTGACATCTGCGATTTTAATTATAATGCAGCGGGTGTCTGCTGGCCTGTCCAACTTTGCCTCTAGTGATTTAATTTGTGCTCAGATCTAGAATACAGCATACTTCACAGCTTCACAGTTCTCCACGATCAGATTTCATTTACAGCAGTCTCTACTCGAGATCTGCAATTATATCTGGAATACGGCAGTCTCCACTGAGATCCGCAATCAAATTTCCAATACAGCAGTCCCAATTGAGATCCGCGATTATATCAAGAATACAGCACTCCCCTGTAAAATCTGCGACCACTACATATAATCATGGTTCTCAGTGGACATAACTGTATTAGACATCCGCGGAGCACCGGTATATGTCGAGGACAGCTGTGTCCACTGAGATCCATGATCATATATATAATGCAGCAGCGGTCTACTGACCTGCTCCATCAGCTGTCTATCCCGCCACGCTGGACTCAAGCGAGATCAGGGACACAATGCTGTAATAACCCTTCTCAAGCCCATCCTTCGAGGGAAGCACCGAAGTATCCTGGCCGCCGCAGATATTCATGGCAGCGACTCCACCTTCCAAACCAGGTTTCCCTGCTTCCGTCTGCTGCGGACCGCAGCTCGGACTGACGCTTCCAGCAGCTGCAGCAGCTTCAGGAGCTCCAGCAGGCATTCCTGCAGGCGCTCCAGCAGCAACTGCAGCAGCTGCAGCGGGTGCTCCTGCAGCTGCCGCGCGGAGCCCTGCCTTTGTCCGCCAAGCCCCGCCCATCGCACACAAGTGCAGCTCCATCACATTGACCAACCCCGGCACCGAGACATCCGCCACGTCAGCATACGCCTGAGGAGGGATCACCGCCGCAGCCGCGACAAGCGTCTGATGGATGGCCCGGTCACCCTGGACCCATGGGCGCTTGGCCACAGTGAGGTGTGCGTTGAACGCTCCACAGTGTTCCTCAAATTGCGACTGAGGGAGGTTTAAACGGAAGTGCTGCTTGGCCGCGGAGTGGAGCGCGTTGACGCTGTCGAATGACTGTCCGCTCGCCAGCTTCATAAACAAGACTCTGTCGGGGGGGTAGGGGCAGGAAGAATCACGAAACCTGAACCCTGAACTTACCACCCGCTAGCTTCATGACAGCAAGCTGTCTGTGCGTGTGGGGGTGATGTGCTATGAAGCATGAGAGGAGTGCAAGGGGGCAGGCAGCAAGAGTGGTTTTGTCGCCTTTTTGCCAGTGCGAAGCTGCAGTCATCAGGTAGAAGTCCCGCGAGGGGTCCCGTGCCATCTGTTATCACTAAATGGAGAAAGTAACAGTGATGGAAGCCTGTCACTCCCCCATGATGGGTGCAGTGCTTGCTCCAGCATCTGTAGACCCACCCGTCAGCCTTTTCTGACATCCAGGCTGTGCCATGACATCAGTACATGGTTACATAACCTACTCTGCCTGTGCAGCACGCCGGTAATAGATCACATCACTCATAAGTAGTTAAGGACTTCATATTCCAAACTGTGGTACCATGCCCGGACTTTCAGATCAAGAACGAAATGGTGGCAAACACGCGAAGGAATCCTATCATCAGCACAGAAATTGCTCTTGTTTCCATCCCTAGTAGCCTACCAGCTTGCTATTGCCTGGCCCTCTTGAGCCTACCTGCCGCCACCGAACACATCCAGACCACGAACCTCCAGCTGCAGTGGCCGCAACAGACCCGACTTCTGCAGGGCATGCCGGAGCGACGTCAACACATCGATTGCTCCTGCAAGGGAAGGGTGAAGAGCATTTGATGTTGCATAGTCACATCTACCAGACAGCCTTCCTCAAAGGATCAGACAGGGTGGCCAGGAATCAAAACAGGACAGCCATCGTAGTAAGCACATAGGCACTGCTGAAGCCTGAAGCTTGAAATATTCTGGTTTGATTTTTAGGTATTGAAGTTGTGCTTTGCCCTCCCTCAAAGTTTACGCTGTCTTGGGGTCAGGGGTACCATGAAATACTATGTCCTGATTGTCACCGTCAGTTTTCAGTGGGAAATCAAGAGTTTCGGTTGATTGCATGTACTGAGGGCAGCATTAAAAGCAATGGATTGTGTTTTGCCCTAGGGAGGGCAATTCAAATATTGAAAAACAGGGTAGTCCTGAAATACCAATACAAAATCATTTGAAACTGCCTAAAAGCTTGGTAAAGCAGCCTCTTGCTAGGGTATTCCCCCACTGACTCACTCTCCTCCATTCCGGGTCCTGAGAGGTCCAACATGAGTAGGCTGATGTGTGTGCGGCTGACGGGGCAGCTCTGGCAGAAGGGCGCGAGGCCGGGGTCGTGAGCCAGAAGAGCAGCCTGCACCGCCCTCACAGTGGGCTCAGCGGCAGCGCAACGCAGCGACAGGAAGTGGGTGGGACTGGCGCGTGGCGGCCGCGGCGCGGTGCGATCCTGTTGGCCTGTGCTTGCGGCTGAGGCTCTGAGATGCGGAGCTAAGTATCGCGATGGTGGCTTAATGTTGTCCGCCATTTGAATCAAGGGCCAGTGCCTGTAGCGGTGCTCCGTTGGTGTACTGGCTTGCTGGCGTGGCTGCGGTTGAATCACAGGAATGGACACCTCAGTTCTTTGTTTGGGCAATTTTGAATCTAATAGACTTGGATCTACCGATAGTATCAGTACAGTCGGAATGGTACCTGCACGGGCAGTTTCAATAATTTCCATTCAGCTACTTGGCCTAGCGACCGGCCAAGTGCAGTAGTTGGCAAGCAAGCAGAGGGTTTGAGGCAATGAGGCAATGAGGCCATGAGCAGGGCTTGAAAGGGTTGGAAGTTCTCTCTCAGATGGGTATGGGCACAAGAAGCCAGGGACAGAGATGTGGAAATTGCTGTAAGGATGGGGGGGTCAGCTGAGTTCTGACTTAGGCTTTGAAATGGCAGCTGTGGGCAACAAGCAAGGGACCTGACAGATCCATCCCATAACCCTCACTGGATCGACGCTGCATGCATTCAGTGAGGTGAGAGAGGTGGTGATCCTCATGACAGCAATCAGGGTGTGGGCCAATAAAAAACGACCCTCATGCAATAAGGATGGTGTATCAATGTAGGCTGTGCAGTCAGCCCATGTTGTGCAGTATCAGGAGTCACCTGGATGGATCCTGGGGCATTGGGCTGGGAAGGGAGAAGAGGGGAAGGGCTCCAACCCTGCTTACCGTCACGGATTTCACCTTACTGCAGATCGCACTTCCGCTGCGAGATAACCAATTTTATGCCCGATTTTTGTTTTGGCCAGAGGTTTTGGCCGTGCTCGCCCGTGCTGACGCGTACGCGTGCTGCCAGTGATGACACGGGGCGGGTGGACGAACAAGTATAGCTCAGTAGGTATTGCAAATTACTGGCTGATAACGAGACTCTTGAACGTTAATGCTATGCTTGGATGTGCCGATGCGGGATTAGATCTGCGAAATCGCCGCTCTTTCAACCCCTGCTTTTAGCATCCAATTAATCAATTATCCGGGGGTACACACTTGTGTGGAGTAAGCCCAGAGTCAGCTACGTCTCAGCTACCGCCCTAGGCAGTTGACAACACTCCCCATCCCTGCTCAACACGTAATCCTTCCCTGACTCTGGTCTACAAGCAAGTATGCTTGCTGCTAGGAGTTCCCATTCCCAGTTACCAGGGGAAAACATGGCCGCACACGGCCATCAAGGCATGCCCACTGTGCGAGCAATGCCAACCCGCATGCTTGGCATTCCGGCCAAACTGCCAATTACGACAAAGCCCAACATTCTGAAACACATGCTTGGCCAGCTGAAAACCACAGCTTGTTGCAGTATCGGTGGGCAATCACACAGCTTTTTGAAAAGTTGTTCTCCTTGCATGTACTACTTTCCAGCAGGCAGCTTCTTGCCAGTTCCCTGCCGGTCCTACCCTACCTGCAGGCAGCTTTTTGCCGGCTCCAGCCCAGCTGACTTGCCCCGTCCTCCACCACCCACCCAAGTAGGAAGCTTTGTGGAGTACGATGTCTCTGAGGATGGGCGGCATTATGACCGTGCATACAGCATCCTGGCCTCCTTGATTGTAGGTGCGGCCGGGGTAGCCTTAGGCGTGCTCTTACCATGCTGTGACCGCGCTGTGACCGTGCTCTGACCATGATCTGACCAAGGGACCGTGCATACCGCATCGTCGCCCCTTTGTTTGTATGTGTGACCGGGTTGGCCATGACTCAGTTGCCTATGGATATAATGAAACATAATACTGCCGCATGGGCATATGACATAAAAATGAATGGTAGTGACAAGGAACGAAATAAACAACCAGCACCATTGTCATTTAATATGTTTCCGTTGCCTCTTTTTGACCCGTTTATCGTGCTGGTCTTCTTCGATCAGGTCCTGTGGGCTTTGGTTGCCTGGCTTAATGATGTGACGTCACAGTGATAGTAACCGCCAGCTGGCCGGTGCCCAACATGCAACGGCATCACAGGGACCTGTTGGATATTGTGCACTAAACATTAGAGCCATACACGTTTTTCGGTCTGCCTATTTGCATCAGTATAGATGAGGTCTCAAACCTTTGATACACACATACAAGATACTAAATATACATGCCTGCAGCAGCATGGAGGAGGCCGCCACCCCTAGCAGCGCACTGCACTTGATTTGTACACCTCTTACAGCACTAGAGCCTTGCACCCCCTCCCTGCCTTTCAGAATACACCCTGGGTATGAAGGATTCGAATCCCATAGGCTTGCTGCAACTTCAGCATTTATATCTTCGTAACTCCTGCACAAGTGAAAGGAAGGGTACCGGTAGCATCCAAACATCTTGCTACTGTGATGCATACTTCTCTCCAGAGATTTACCAGCATATCATCTGGAGATCTGGACTTAGCCACATCGTAGATAAGCCATCCGAAGATAAGCCAAGATAAGCCATCCGAAGATAAGCTAAGCTAATTGATTATCACCTTAGGCAATTGGACATTAGTTACGCCTTAGCAGACCACATCTTGTTGACGATTGCCCCCATCTTGTGTCATGCAGGTGCCTCGCCCCATCGCCCTGGTCTCGACCAGGGGAGCAGACGGCAGCTTCAATGCAGCGCCCTTCTCATTCTTCAACATCCTGGGCATAGATCCACCCATCGGTGAGGTGCTGGAGGGTGTCGGGGCCAGTGTTGTTATTACAGAGCTCAGCAATTGTTCAGCTACAATTCAGCCACCGACTAGCCTCTGGTCTCAGGCCGCATGCATGGTTGCCATGCTGCCTGGGTGGCTGACCACTGGCCGGTCCAGGTTTGCTTCCAACCAGGCTCTTCGCGGCCAAGGGGCGGCCTGACCACTTCCCCTCGTAGCCGAAGGTTGCCTAGTAGCTGGGAAAATAAACACAGGTCAGGGCTGCTGTCCATAGGGTGAAACTCCTGCCAGGCTTCAGTTTGTCAGTGTCTCTGAAGTTTAAATTTAGTCTCCACTTTGACTTCAATGTGCACACAAAATAGAGAGTGTGGTGTGACTATTTTGGTATGAGAGGGTCCAGGTGACAAGGAGGAACTCATGAAGCAGGCACATGGCCACAATCCCCTGTTCTCCTGATTTCTCCACTGCCTGTTCCATTCGGAGAAGGCTCCTAAATAGTTGGGTATTCGAGCAGTCAAACAGGACACCTTGATGTGGGCCCCACGCACTGCCTCAGGATCTGTATACAGCGAAAGCCTGACTGAACCATGGTCGGACGCTGCGCCCTCACTTCCCCTCTCTTGCTCTTGGTGCGCTACCATGTTCGCCACAAGTCCCTGCCATATGTAACTGCATGATAAAATGGAATTAAAACTTGACCAGACCTCGTCCGATGTTGTGTCTCCTCCCCTCCCTGTGCAGTGGCATTTGCACCGAGCAACAGGGCGGACGGGACGCCGAAAGACACGGTCCTCAACATCCAGACAGGGCATGACTGTAAGGCGCGACAGCAGCTGGGAGCAGGGAGAGGGTGTATTGATGGCTGACTGAGGGAAGCGGGGGAGGAAAGCCCCTCTGCGCACACTGGCGTTGGGTGATTGAAGTTTCAGTGAAAGGCCAAAGGAACTCCAGAGGGGGCGTTGACTTCCGATCACAATATTGGGCGGGGTATATTGTGTGGATCAGTTAAGCCCCAAATCTGATGCTGGGCCAGCCATTCCCACAGCCCCATATCTGATGGTTAGTTGTTGTGTCAGCTTACCCGTTTTCCTGCATGCGCTTAATGCCTGTTGCCTGTTGCCTGTTGCCTGTTGCCTGTTGCCTGTTGCCTGTTGCCTGTTGCCTGTTGCCTGTTGCCTGTTGCCTGTTGCCTGTTGCCTGTTGCCTGTTGCCTGTTGCCTGTTGCCTGTTGCCTGTTGCCTGTTGCCTGTTGCCTGTTGCCTGTTGCCTGTTGCCTGATGCCTGTTGCCTGTTGCCTGATGCCTGTTGCCTGTTGCCTGTTGCCTGATGCCTGTTGCCTGTTGCCTGTTGCCTGTTGCCTGTTGCCTGATGCCTGTTGCCTGTTGCCTGTTGCCTGTTGCCTGTTGCCTGTTGCCTGTTGCCTGTTGCCTGATGCCTGTTGCCTGTTGCCTGTTGCCTGTTGCCTGTTGCCTGTTGCCTGTTGCCTGTTGCCTGATGCCTGTTGCCTGTTGCCTGTTGCCTGATGCCTGTTATCTGTATCTGTGTGGTGTAGTTGTGGTCAACCTAGTCAATGAGGAGGTCCTAGAGGCAATGAACAAGTGTGCAGTGGCCCTACCCTATGGCGAGAGCGAGCTCAAATACGCAGGTTGGTGTTCTCTTTAGAATGATAACATGGGTGACAACCAGGATTGGTGATTTGGAGAGGAGGCATGCAGATGCGCTGCCCTTGGGGTGTGGAGTCCAGTTTCTTTTTTACTGCGCACCAAAAGACCATCTTTGGCAGGCTACTGGGTGGTAATGACTGGGCCGATAGGGGCGAAACTTTGACCAGCCTATGGCTAAAATAAATGGCGGTGGAGGGCAAGGAGTAGCAGAACAGCCTGGAGCTGAGATTATCTTAACGCCTCTGCCATTGAGGGGACCGCTTATGTCAGTTTCCCGTCAGCTTTGTTTTATGACGAGAGGCCGTTTTCAGAGTCCTGGAAGGCCGGAACACAGTTTTGCAGAGCGACTGATCCCCAGGCTGTTTCCTGGCTCTGAAGGATCTCCTCCTGCTCCTGGACTGGTGGAAGCGCTCGATGGGAATTGAAATTGCGCAGCTTATTGCAAGCCATTGCCTGCACATCTCCCTATCTGTAAGAATTTCAGGTTTCTGTCATGAATTGGGAGCCAAGAGGTACATGTGTCCTACATTGGTTGCCCCAATTAATGACAATTTTGCTACATGACGGCCTTTGGCCGGGGGAATTGGCCAAGCATGCTCGGTTGCATGGGCCGTAGGCTGGTCAAGTTAAATCCCACTCGGCTCAAGTGATGGCTGCCCAGCATCCCCTTCAAGGCAGTCTGGTGAACACTAAAATACAAATATTGACTGCCCCTGCCCAATGCCCAATGCCCAAGCCTACTGCCCACTGCCCCCCAGGTCTCACGACTGCCCCCTCCTCAGTGGTGTCCAGCCCGCGTATCCTGGAGGCGCCGGCAAGCCTGGAGTGCAGGGAGTATGAAACCTTGACGATCGGTGTGTGAAGGAATGTTTGAAAAGGGTGGAGAGTGGAAGCAGAGTGGACTGGAATGCAGGGACTACGATACCCTGACTGTCAGTGCGTAAGGATGTGTGGAGGCAGAGTGGAGGGTGGAAGGAGAGTTGACGGAGTGGTCCTGGGCTTGATACCTCATCTGATTGTTCTGAAAGCATCCCTCGGTTCTTGCCCAGCCCCCTCACCTCGCACCCTCGCACTTCAGTGTAGAGCTGCGTGCACCCCCCCTAATGTTCCATCTTTCACCCCTTTACACCTCACTGCCACCTCCTACACCCTTATGGGTAAGTACTGCATGGTGGTGATTGTGGTGCAGCGTGTTAATGACATTACACCTCTGTGGTGCATTATTTTAATGACATTACACCTCTGTGGTGATGTGTGTTAACGACGTTACACCTCTGTGGTGCAGTGTGTTAATGACGTTACACCTCTGTGGTGCAGTGTATTAATGACGTTACACCTCTGTGGTGCAGTGTATTAATGACGTTACACCTCTGTGGTGCAGTGTGTTAATGACGTTACACCTCTGTGGTGCAGTGTATTAATGACGTTACACCTCTGTGGTGGAATGTGTGCAGATCCCTCATTTCCACACCTTATTCCTCATCAGGCAACAACCGCCTCGTGGTGGGTGTGGTGGTGCGCGTGCACATACGAGCTGACCTGATTCTGGACGTGGTGAAGGGCAGGGTGGACACGTCAGCGCTGCACGCAATCGGCCGCATGCAGAGCCCCGGCTGGTACTGCCGGACACGGGACGCCTTCCTGCTGGAGGTGCCAGAGGCCCCCTCAGAATGATGAGGTGGCACAAGGGGAGCTAGCCTGGCGTTAAAGAAATGTGGAGGGGCAGCAGTAATCTGGCTACGTTGAGTTGAAGGGCAGCCAGTCTGTTCATGGCATCAGTGTATTTAGAGTTTATGGAAGTTTCATGGTTTTTACCTCCCGTTTATGACCCTCAGACTCGCTCAAGTTTGAAGCTGTGCACTTCTGTTTTGGCTAGCATTCCCTTTGGCTCGGCTATAAATGTATAGCGGTCGAGCGAAATTTGGGATGGCAGAAATTGTTCATTTCCATTATAACTTGCGCTGAATTTTGCACGAAAGCCGTATCCTCGGTATCTGTTTGTCAAAGTGGCGGCATGCTGACTAGTTTTTTGTGCAACAGTGGTTTGCATTGTAGCTTTGCATGGCAATGAATTAGACTCACGTGTGATCCCTAGCTTGATGAAATAAGTCTGACGATTCTTAACCTGAGCTATGGAAGGGAGCCCTACGAATCGAATGAGGGGCGGTAAGGGATAAACTGAGGAGCTCCGGCAAGTAGGCAACATGGGATTGAAGCATAGGCAGTTTGGCACCACGTGCACAATAGTCCTCTGCAGACAGCAAATAATAACCAAACAAATTATGGAAGGATACATCCAGTCTGAGAGAAACAGCAGCACTCAAAGCAGATGTGACAACACAAAGGCTGACTGCAGAATCAGAGCAGGCACATCCCTCCGAGCCTCACCCGGCGCTTCTTCGCCAAAGATGTCATTGGCAGGGTGTTCACCAGTAGACCCCTAGGCCTGGTAAGTAACACTGGGCTTGCTCTGCCGAACAGATTGAGTCAAACATAAGAAACCTATAGGCTCAAACCACCCACGGACAATATTTCTCGGTTTTTCCTGATTGCACTGCCTGGTCCTTTCCGGTGGATGTGCACATGCTGTGACAGCAACATGAGGCCAACCAGCAGCACCAGGCCCCCATACTATGTAACGCTAACAGCAGCACTTGGACCCCATAGTAACACCTAACACTTTGATAGCTATCCCGATCATGGCAGCGAAAAGTCCCACATTCCCTCTCAAAGCCAGGCCTTGACGGTGGCAAAAGCATCAAGGTCACACCAGCTATGCGGCAACTTTGATGCTCAGGGACACGGCTCGAGAGGCCTCGTCTACCCTTAGGGTGACATCCAGGCAACCGGTGCTGGTTCCTGCTTCCGCTGCTGCCTCAACCGCCATCTCAGCAGGTTCCTCTGCTTCAGGCGCTAGCGTAACAGGCTCTTCCACCTGAACAGGATCCTCCACTGCCTGGGGCGCCTCCACATCGGCCTCCTCAGCCTCTGACACATCCTTGACAGGCTCCTCCTCCTTCACCAGCTCCTCCTCCTCCTCCTCAGCCTTGGGCGCTTCTACCTCCTCCTCCTCAGCTACATGGTTGCCATTGGCAGGCAGCTCCTGGGTCTTGTTCCTGCTGGAGCTAGGCGGCGCTTCCTTGGCCTGCTTGCGCTTCTCAAGGAAATCAAGCCTCTTGGCCTCAACCTGAAGAATGAGGGCAGGGGGGTAGCAAAGCGACAGGTGAGTCACGCAGAACAAGAGAGAGATTAGGGTAAGGGACAAGTTAGACAGGGGGGAAGGGACACATTAGACAGAAAAGAAGAAAGGGAAAAAAATAAGAGCAGAAGAGGGTCTGATAAGATGAACATAAGAGGGCTCGCGTTGTAAGTGCCTTCCAGACAGGACAGGAATTGTGGGTGTTTTTTGTGGGTGTTTATCCCCTGGTATGCAGGCAGGCACAGAAGTGTGCTCCAGAGTGGAGGCACATTCAGACATATTTTCCAAAAGTTTTGGATAACATTTCAGTCCATACGAGCAAGTGGTTTTGATATTGCGAAGACCGAAAACTCCATGATGGCAGGGGGGGGGCTGATCTGCAGTCTCGCTGGGGGGCTGCACACCTCAATGCAAATAAAAATTGCAGCTTAAGACGGTCAGACATGGCACTGCTCAACAGTGAGCTCATGCAAACAGCATAATTTAATTTGTTGGGAGACCTCCCTGCTAATTTTTCAGTCAATGCCCTGGTGGTCAGCGCAACGCACCCCCTGGAACCGCCATGGCTTCCTCGATATTTGTGCTAGACAAAAAGATGCTTCACCGGCAGCTGTGTTCATCACGCACCTTCTGAAACGTTCCAGCGAGCTCAGAAGTGTTATGGGGCACATCAAGGCCGAACGACATGAAAGTCTTGAGTATCTCCAGCGAGTGGTTGATCTTGCGCTTAGATTCCGAGGGCGCCGCAGCAGATTTGTCCTGTGACGCGCCTCCCTTCCCTCCTTTCCCCCCCTTGGCCCCCTTCTTGATGCTTGTGAAGAAGCTGAAGTCCTCCTCCTTCTTCACGTAGGCCTTGAGGCCTGGACAGGTTTGAGATAGGAGGGACAG
This sequence comes from Limnomonas spitsbergensis, assembly GCA_037349105.1. Classification (NCBI taxonomy): domain Eukaryota; kingdom Viridiplantae; phylum Chlorophyta; class Chlorophyceae; order Chlamydomonadales; genus Limnomonas; species Limnomonas spitsbergensis. Next base: position 9,546,447 of record JAYJMM010000041.1, read on the forward strand.
AGTTGCCGCATAACAGGGCGATATATGGCAGAGGTTGCAAGGCACTGTGCTGGCATAAGGCAGGGTGTCACAAGGCAGGATGATAGGCGTTTGTGGAACTAGTCACATAAATCGTCATGGAGCTTGTGCATGTGAGGAAGGCTAAACGCTTTTAGGAGGGCTTCTGTACTGCATGCATAGCATGTTGTTGATTTTGAGGGTAAAGAGGCCAGGGCCATGACAGTGGCAGTATTTTGATGGTGCTGCAGTTGCAACTCGAATATTATGCCATGGACTATGCCTGTAATAACTTGGTTCAGCAAGCCTTGCACGCAAGCCAACACCTGTAGGCCAGTCAACTTTTGGTCCCTTCGGCCCACTGGTGGCCGCCTAGCATTCTGCTGAAGGTAGTATGGTGCGCACTAAAATAAGCACCTGATGGAAGCCCCAGAGAATTTACGTCAGTCCGTTCCAATCACATGCATCCCTCTGAGACAGACAGTCAGCTTACCTTGGGGAACCACCACTTCCTTCACCTCCTGTGCTTTCACCACAACCTCCTCGGCAGCCAGGAACTTCCTGAGGTACGTCAGAAGCTGATCAATGGTGAAGATCTGCAAAGGAGGGAACTCACTCAGTAAGACCCTAATACTATGTCTCTCTGGGACAAAAATATGCAGTGACAAGCAAAGATGCATGTAGGTACTTGCTGCATGAAGCCACTGACTGTTCGCATGGCGCTACAGGCAAGCACTCGCATGGCGAAATAGCCAGGCACTCACTTCAGATTCGTAGGGCTCAGACGGGGCAGTGCCAGTTGCAGCCTGCTCGTCACCATCCCGATCCGCATCTCGCTGCTCCCTCTGCTTCTGCCGATCTTCATACCTTCACAAGCACATGGAAGGGATGAAATAATGTGAAACGAATTCAAATCAGAGTCAGTTGGTCGCAGGGCAAAATCTTTGGTCGGATTTTGGTTATGGCTAAAAGAGGCAGCTAGACTTACTGTGCCTTCTTGTCGTGTCTTGACCATGCGTTGTAGTTCTTGTTTAAGACGGACCACTCCAGGTACTGCTTATTGTAGTTGTCCCGGACCTCGCCCATCTTGGCCTTTAGCGCTTGAATGACCTCCCAGGCCTCTTGCTTCTCCACTTGCATGGCAGGAAAGTCGACGTTTGCATCCTCTCGCCCTCTGTGAATTTCGTCCAGGGCCGCGACCTCAATTTGCTCCTTCTCCTTAATTCCCGACAGCACGGCATCGCAATGGTCTAGACGAGCCTTGGCAGAGCCACGGCGCTCCTCCACGCTCTTAAGCTTCTCCTCCAGGCTGATTACTTGCCGAGCCATAGGGCGGGCTGAGATGAGGTTCGCCAACTGTTGCTGGACCTTCTTCTCCTCTGCAGCTGAAATGGAATCGTGTTCCATTCTGAATTCAATGGCCTGGACTTCACTCTCGAGCGTATCCAGCCTGGTTCCGCGGGGGATCTTCCCCCTGATCTCACGCAAGTCATTGCGCAGGACTTCCTTCTCTGTCTGTGCACGCTGAAACTCCTCTCGAATAAGCATCTTTTGTTTCTGAGAAAACATGCAAGGACGGACGAGGTCAGGGGCGGTTGCTGACAACTCAAAATTCAAGACATCTTACCAGGACAGCCTGCCACTCGCCATTTAGCAGCTGCTTCTTTTTCCGATGCTCATCAACCTCAGGATTAGCGCCCCTCGTCCTCCTGGCCATCTCCAGGGCCTTGATCTCGGCAATGCGGTCACCCAGCTTCTTGACTTCAGCGCTCATCTTTTCAATGGTAATGTTGCGCTCGGTATCATCAGGCTTCATGGGCTTCTTAACGCGACCTTTAATTCTAACCAGCAAGGCCTCGTCGTAAGGAGGGAGCTCGCCATACGCATCATGATTAGGACCATACTCTGCAGGGGCAGCAGCCTCGATAGGGGCAGTGGCCGAGGCTTCCATTTCAGGTTCAGCCATTTTAGTGATTTGACACTTGCAAAGAATCTTGTGCTTGGTTTAACCGCTGTCACGCGGTGCGCTGGTGGGCTTATAAGGTGTGAAAAACAGTCGGGAGGCAGGCTCCCAGTTCAGGACAGCCAGATCTTGATGACCACGGTGTACCGTCTTCATTAAGACAGGCTCCGGCGTTTACTTTCTGTCTTGCCAGAGTCTTACCAATTATCCCAGAGCATAAAATGAAGATATCTTTTCTGCTTCACCCAGGTCTCGTTCTATTGGAAATTTCTTCATCAGGGTCTGCCTCCCAAGCGCATGAGTCCCAAAAGGACTACACCACGGCGGGATCTAAGGTCAGCAATCTGGATACAACGTTTCATCAACACCCAGCTTCTACCCCTAGTCCCCTACCCCTATAACCCTTTGGGTCTACGCACTGGCAGACAGCAGTCAAGCTGGCGTTCAGCTGCACCTGTGCACCAGCAAGAACACTGCCACCCATCGGCCAGCGCTCCCAGATCCTAGAGCGGGTCCTATCTCTCAAGGCGGTTAAACCTACTGCCAAACCTGCCAGCACTGACCTGATCTCGGGCATGAGGGCGCTGATGTACCAAGGTGCGTGCATGGCCGGAAGCTGTCTGGAACTCAGGGCCCTGCTCAAAAAGGCTAGTGGGCGCTTGGTTGGGAGGAAAGAAAAATCGAGGCAAGAGTAACACGTAACGAGGAGAGGAACACAATGAAGAAAATACCCCCTCAAAGGAGAGACAGTCCGAGGAGTCCCCAGCCCCTCAAGAACAAGTCAAACACAGGAGAGGAGAGAAAGCAAAAGAGGACCAAACAGGAAATCACCCCCCCCCCCCCCCCCCAATGACAGAGAAAGTAGATTCCCCAGCCCCTCTAGCATCTACTAGCCCTCAATGATTTCCACCACACCCTCCACAAAGCCAGAGCGTCATGCTCCCTGTAAGGATGTGTGGCCTGTGGGCATGCCTTGATATTTTACTAACTTGTCAAGCGGATGGCATGTTATCATCTCGTGTCATGATGGGGCACTGGTGTCCAACTGCTGACTGGTCTACCTGGCGATTCTCTTTGAGACTTCCAGATCCTGGTTTTATTCCCGGTACAAGTGAGCATATTCTCCAGTGTTTGCTATTGTTGTGCTGAAGCTCCCACCCATGCCTGCCCAACTCCTCTCCCTTAGTTTCTCCCTGACACCAGGGCAATGGAAGCAAACATGTAGCACGCCCTCCACATGCTCGCCATCTCCTCTAGCCCAGAACCCCTGGCAGCAGCATGTCTGACGCTGTTGACCGCTGCGCCCTCCTCTGGTGTCAGCCATGCTAACCGCACCGAGCTGCAACCGCAAGTTTGTGCTTGCACGAGCATGCCATGTTGTTGGTACGGCTTCCAACATGCGCCAGCGCCCGCCGAAAGCTGAAACCGAGGCTTCGTAGATGAGTGTAGGCTGCCTCCACTAGCTGTAGCACCTCTGGGACGGGTAGCGGCTGTAGGTCAGAGGCTTCCTAACACAGTTTAGGGACAACTGCTCCCCGCTCCAAATCCTCTAGTGCCCCCATCATTTTGTTGCACCATGAGCGCCCCTCAAAGCTCTGTCAAACTGCAAGCATCGTGATGGCCACCATGACCGCGGCCATGATGAGTGGACTGTCTTGCTGCGTTGCCGGTGCCACCAGTACATTGGAGAAGCGGAGCACGTGCTGCCACAAGTCTCCTTGTGTCGGCTGCATTTGGCAGCAGACACAGGTAGCCATGCAGCCTGGCGCATATGCTCAAGTAGGCTGGACTGCATTCTGCTCCTTAAGCAGTGTTGCGGCCGGAGGTGACTCGTGGCCCATGCAACATTTCATTCTTTGCAGCAGGCACTGCATATACAGCCGCTAGTCGTATGCGTGTGAGAAGATGATGCCTCAGAGCACCTTGGCAGCCATGCGGCCAACATGCACGCTGCAATGCGGCAGCCATAGGCGCCTCTCTCCCTGCATGGCCTTCCTAATTCTGCCGCTTTCGTGCTGAATGATGCCCGAGATCGTGGACACGCTTCAGCACAGTTCTAATTGGGCTGTACACGCAGACTGGGGCTAGCTGTCGGCGCTGCGAAGTGATCCCATCAATCTCAAAGTGAAAGGCACACAAGGTGACGGTAGAGTGAAAATCATTCATTGTATCAGAAAAGCTAGGGTAGACGAAGGTGGCTGCAGGAACCTGCACTTGTTGTAAGACACAAATACCAAACAGGGGAGAGGGGCACCTGGCCCGAGTCATGGGCAGGCCCGACCACTGTGTGGGGGCAGCAACCAACTCGTCAGTCCCCTCCACATTTTCAGGCGAAGGGACGTGAGGGTCAGGTTCAGGCCCAAAGGGACTGACTGCATGCCCTCACAGGACAGCATTCTAGGGGGTCCTGGACATTTTGACAAACAGGCAGCCATCAGGGAATCAGCCCTTGACGAGCTGTTGGCAGTCAGGTCAGAATCACAAAATCCCTCATCGTAATAATAAGGCCAGGCCACTGTCTCTCTCCTGCTGGTGCAATCTTGGGACGACTGCACTGAAAACCTGTTGGGCACATTAGCAACAACGTGTAAAATTCCTGTTCATGCTCAAGCTCAGAATTGAGTGGCGAGAGCAGGACAGACCACTGGGCAGACTGCCCCTCCAGCTCGGCGATCAAACCGCGGACAGTCCCAGCTTGGAGCGGAAAACTGAGGTCGGTATTGGTCAATTTGGTTTTGAGTCCCCATAATCGGCAGAGGCAGAAGCTGCAGGAAGGTGGCACAACTGAAGATTCTGTCGGATGTTATCCGGCATGGGGACCACATAAAAGCCTTAAAAAGTTAATGACGTTCTGTGCAATGCACACCATTACTTCCTTGCTTTTCTTGTACTTTGTGCATGGCTTGATGGCGTTTGATGCGCCTCATGGCTTTTCACCTCCACAACGTCTAAAATCTAAATACCTCGAGCGCCCTCATTCGGTTGCGATTCCCTCCTTGCAGTGTGTAGGAATCTCAAAGAATATCAAACGGCAATTTATTTCCATGGCACGCCCCATGTTCTTCTCCATTTCAGCTACCTTCTCTGGCCAGTGGCCCCATGAGGGTTCATCCGCCGAGCCATGCTGCCTGGGACTGTGTCTCTACGCCCCTCAAGGCTAAGCCCAGATTAAGTCTACGCGGCCGTGAGGCAGCCCACCGCCAAAGATGGAATCTCAGCAAAAGGACGAAACACTGCTGAACGTGCAACCCCTCCCACAACCTTGCAGCTGGAAGTGACTGTCTGAAACTAGGCATCACGATGTCGTGCTGGAGGACTCTTACAAAGGAGAGCTCACCGTCACTGCAAGGTGGGTTCAGGGTGATCAGTTGAAGCCCTAACACAAGGTCATGCTGGAGGATCCTCACAGAGAGGGGGGTGTTGTGGTCAATGCAAGGCGGGCTTTTATCATTTTTGTCGTTGTGGTTTTAGTGAAAATGTGCAGGAAAATCTGACAATATCAATAGATACTTGTACCCCCGTAAAATAAAGGCTATTTGAACCGGAGACATTATAACTGGTGGTTTGCCAAGTCTGGGCTAGGGTTTATAGACCAGGCTTGGGTGGGCTTGGACTTTAGGGGCCATGGTTTGTTTGTCAAATGGAGAACTTTCCCAAGCTTTCCACTCCATCACTAGCCCTTTACTGGCCCGGTAGCTTGTTTGCCACTCTGGCTAGCTGTCCTGTTAAGGGCCTCAAAGCTGTGTATATCAGGTGTGCACCTAACCATCTTTGGGGGCCTGCCGAGCGGCCACCGTTGGGCTGATTGGAACCAAACTTGGCTGGCATACAGCCGGTGGCCCAAGCAAGTGGTCATGCTGCACCGGGCACTTACGACTGTTGGCCTTTAGGCCGTGATGTAGCTAAATGTAGCGTCCTATAGAACATACATGACCTGAAGCCGCTGCCTGCTGTCCGGCATGGACTTCCACCAAAACCTTGCCTTCCACTCCATGGCCGGACCTTTTCTTGTTATTGGTCACCAGACCACCTCTAGGGACAGAAAGGCTTTTCAGGATCATTTGGACACAGCGTTGACCGGCTTACGGCTGTCATGACTGAAATGGATTGTGGCTGTCCATCCCTGCATGCATTGGAAGCGCGACGTGCTCAAGGTTGAAGTTAGATTTATAACCTGAAAATTTGTCGTGTGTAGGCAGCTTTGGGAGCAGATGCAGACCCTGGCAGCTGGCTTGCAACAACTGGGATTACAGCCGGGGGAGAAGGTGAGGCGGGGTAAAAACAAATCTATAACAAATCTGGTAAATTAAAAGATTTGTTTTTGTGAACACTACATTGGTTGACGCGCGGTTCATACTGCAGACACCTTGATGTGTGCTTCTGCAGACAACTGGCGAGAACTTCCTTGGCAAGAGGTTGCAAGGGAGGATTCGGAAAAGCTGTTGCAGATTGCTAGATTGGTGTTGTTGCAGCCTCGGCACCAATAATGCTTGGACAAAGTTTGATGGCCATACGAAGCTGATAGTGTTTCAGCTAGGCTGGTGGATGCTGAGGGTGCACTGCACCGCACTCATAATTCAAAGACGATTGTGCCCAGGACACCTCTATGGCTCTATGCACCAATGCCTATATTGGTCAGCTGTAAGGCATGTCTGTCGCATGTCTCGAGTCAATGGACGTATTCCTGGGGCCCAGGCTAGCAAGACGTGTGCGCAGAGCCCTATCCGGGCCTGCCACTTGCTCTGCTACGTGTTGTTGAGTTAAACTTATTTATAATCCTGCTGCCCTCCTCCTTGAGCAGCATGTGATAGATAGATCCATGGTTCTGTGCTGATGGGTGTTCTTGTTTAGGGTTTAGGTATGAGTTGTAGCTGTAATGTGTTCCATGTGTGATAATAAGTTTATAACACATCCACCATGATCATCTCACCGGTAATCAGATGCCTCACAATCAGGAATGGAAAGGTTAACCGTGCCTCAGGCCTCTTATGCCTGCAGTCCTGTGTAATTGGGTGATGCCATGTGTTACATATCCTTATATCCGCTTACATCTTATTCCTATCTTGTGTTGCGGGTCAGCCTGTTTTCAGAAAACTCCAGCCAATGGCTCGTACCTGATCAGGTGAGCTGACATCAGGATGGGCGGGAGGGCGCATGATTGGGGATTGGGGATTTTTAGCTTGCCCTCACTACCCCTGGTCTTGTAGAAACACTTGAAAGCTCTGTCCCCGCTCAAAATATACCAGGAGTAATGAGAATGTCATGAGCATCAGGCATGTGGGAGAGGGGAAATGACAGTCAGCGCGGAGCGTAGGCACCGATTCTTTTCTGGACCAGTGCTATGCAGACTCTTTCCTTTCTAGCCTGTCTGCATGCGCCCCCCCCCCCCTGACTACCCCCTTAACCCCCCCCCTTGACGGCATGTGTGTGAATCTGGCGCCCTGCTGTGTCTCCCTGCAAGCCCCTCAGGCATGAGGATTTTCTTAAATTGTGGATTTGCGTTTCATTATTCGCAGGCCATCATGCCCAATGGCTCCGCGGACTGTGTGTGCGGATCCACCGCCCCTACAGAGGAGCTGGCCTACATCATGTCACACTCGCACTCAAGCTGGTGGAACAGGTGGGAGAGGGGGAGGGGGGGGGGGAGGCAGGTCAGAGGTACGCCCTTTCCGCTGGGAGCTTCCTTTCAAAAACATAAAGTAACAGTCTTGCAGTGTATGGTATCATTGTCTGTGTGTGTTGCGAGGGAGATGATGGGGAATGCACATACGTACGGATGCCTCTCCGCAATAGGAATTACGGAGCCCCTGCGATAATGGAAGTAAGGCCTGCTGCTTGGGATGTTTGCCGCCCTCAGCAAGATGTTGAGACACTGAGAAAGATGGCACCGACAATCCTCGCCGGTGGGAGCACTGGAGCTAGAGCGCTGGGGACAACAGCAGCTGGGGACAACAGCAGCAGCAGGTCACACAAGCTGCCCTGGCCTCAAATTCGTGGTTGTGATGTGGGGCAGTGTCGATGACGCATGCCAGGAGGGAGAGGCGCTGGGCCTGCCTGCGAGCCTGCCTGTTCTCTGCTACGACCAGGTGCTGGACATCGGCCAGGGGCGGCTGGAGCTGCAAGCAGGGAGCGATGTGCAACCAGGTCATGAGCAGCAGCAGGGCTTCCTCTCCGCTGCCATGGCCCGATCCGATGTCGCGACGCTCGTGTACACTAGCGGCACCACAGGGAACCAAAGGCCGTCATGCTTACACATGGCAACCTGATGTACCAGATGTGTGGACGGTTGGGAGCTGGGATGCCTGGGTATAGGGTTCAGGGTTGGGTTTTTATCTTCCACCCTCCCACTGGGAATTCGAAGGCCGTCATGCTCACTACGCACGGCATCCTGATGTACCAGGTGGGTGCATAGGGATGCTGGAGGTGCTGGGCAACCTTTCCTACCCTCTAACTCCTAAGCCCTCCCTGCCACAATGAATTGTGATATAACCCGCTCTTTACCGGTATGCTCTGCTTTGAAACGCTCTGAACCAGCTCTGAGCCTTGGACACACTTTGACCTGCCCTGAACCTGCTCTTACTTCTCTGAAGCGCTCCCCCCCTCTGCCCCGCTGTGCTCCGCTCTCCTCAGGAGGAGAACCTGTCCCACTGCATGCCTGTGAAGGCAGGAGAGTGTATGTTGATACCTCTACCCCCCTGGCACATCTACGAGGGAAGAACCAGCAACTACACGCTCAGCCGAGGTGCCAGGCAGGCAAGTGTGGAGCCCATGGGGTGTGTGTGGGTGGGGGAGGCAGGGGCGAGAGCTGGTTGATTGCGGCGTTTTCATAAGGTAGCACCCGCTACTTTCCTTTGCTTTGGACTTTACAAGGTGTGAGGCCGGCCGCCCAACCCTAGAAAACCTGAGACGCCGACACACAAAAAACAGCCCGGGTGCGCATGGGGCCCTCGTCGACAGCCGAGAAAAGGCGAGCAGGAACAGGAGAAGCACACGACCAACAAGCACTCACACGGCCGCAATAACTCATGCGTAAGAAGTTAGATTAAGGTATGAAAAAAGAACTGGCACCCCACCTTGGCACCCCACTACCTGAGAACACACTACCACCAGAAATCCACCCCAAAGCTTAGCGAACGTTGCCACCTAAACCAAAAAAACGGCACCCAACCAACAGAAGGAGACAAGAGCTGACAAGAAGCCAGAAACAAGAGAGGCCTGGACACTAAGAGGGAAAAGGGCAATGTGATACCCGAAGGCATAGCCCCCCACCCACAAAGACACAACTTGAAGACTAGCAGCCATAAGGCTTAAACTACCCAGAGGCCCTCTCAACACGACGCGAAACAGCAAACAGGACCAGCACAATCAAAACCAGGGAACGACAACACAAAGGGGGCGCTCCTGAACACTGCTTTTGTGACAGGAAGGTGCATGAGGAGCGAGGGTGGGAGGTGATATGAGACATGATCACATGAGGGAAATGTGTGGTGGCTTGAGGTAATAGAGCTGCTTGTTTGCGCATTGTGCACAAGGTGGCACCATAACTACTAAAAGCGCCCAGCTATGCCCCCTCTGTTGTAACTATTAGGCTTCCAGGGTGCAATATTTTTAGTCACCTGCTAGATTGAAGAAAGGACCTCCCCCCCTTAGTATGCAGACACACAAACAATGTTATGGACAGCATATCTGGAACACTTCCTCCATTTAACGCCCCCCCCCCCCCTCTCATGCAGGTGTACACCAGCATCCGAAGGAAGAAGGATGATCTCCCACAGTACCGTCCCAACCACTCTGTCTGTGTGCCCCTGGTCCTGGACACCCTGCACTCGAGGGTAAGGGCTGAGCAGCGTCCTCCAGTACAGGGCGCGGTTCAGGGAGAGGAGCCCCATGCAGTGCAGGCTGCTGGGGGTGGGTCAGGGAGAGGGGCCCCATGCAGTGCAGGCTGCTGGGGGTGGGTCAGGGAGAGGGGCCCCATGCAGTGCAGGCTGCTGGGGGCGGGTCAGGGAGAGGGGCCCCATGCAGTGCAGGCTGCTGGGGGCGGGTCAGGGAGAGGGGCCCCATGCAGTGCAGGCTGCTGGGGGCGGGTCAGGGAGAGGGGCCCCATGCAGTGCAGGCTGCTGGGGGCGGGTCAAGGAGAGGGGCCCCATGCAGTGCAGGCTGCTGGGGGCGGGTCAGGGAGAGGGGCCCCATGCAGTGCAGGCTGCTGGGGGTGGGTCAGGGAGAGGGGCCCCATGCAGTGCAGGCTGCTGGGGGCGGGTCAGGGAGAGGGGCCCCATGCAGTGCAGGCTGCTGGGGGCGGGTCGGGGAGAGGGGCCCCATGCAGTGCAGGCTGCTGGGGGCGGGTCAGGGAGAGGGGCCCCATGCAGTGCAGGCTGCTGGGGGCGGGTCAGGGAGAGGAGCCCCATGCAGTGCAGGCTGCTGGGGGCGGGTCAGGGAGAGGGGCCCCATGCAGTGCAGGCTACTGAGCAGTAGGGGCAGGACAGGGTGCAGAGTGCACCGGGGTGAGAAAAGGGTTTAGATGCTGCTTCGCTGAATATCCGAATGAAAGAGACGAAATTGGTTGTGTGTGTGGTGGTATGAGAGGGAGGGGGGTGGGTGGATGCTACTTCTTGTCACATTTTCCGTGTGAATGACTCAAGAGTAACAAGACGCTGAAGACCTCTGGGGTGGATGTGAAGGGGGAGGCGTCAGACAATGCCATTTCATTTTTGTCCCTGATAGTTGTAGGGAGATCGGCCTCAGACTTTGTTGATTGACAATTGTCCCGGTGCGTCGTCACAGGCTGCCAGTTACACCTCCAACTCATGCAGCGCTCTTTTTCCATTGGCTCCCCCGCTGCTCCTTGCCCCTTCATCGCCTGCCTCCCCCATAGGGTACAGCACCAGCTCAGCGTGCTGCTGTCCCTGTCCCCCACCCCTTCATTGCCCCCCTCCCCCCCTCAGAATCAGAATCAGTTCAGCGCGATGCCTGCCCTGCGCAAGCCAATTGTCACCTCCCTGCTCGCAGCCAGCACCGCGTACATCAGGGCATGCCGTGTGACATCAGGGGCAGCGCTACAGGTGAGGGGGCATGCCAATGTATTTCTGGTGGGGTGGGGCATGCCGCGCAGCATTAGGGGCGGCGCTCAATGTGGGGTGGGGCTTGCCGGTGTACCTCCTGCTTGTAACCAGCACAACGTTCATCAAGATATTACATACGGGCATTTAATGTATTATTCTTTCTCCTGACATCAGTGCAGTACATGACCCAAAACCTGTAGTATGCAGGCAGCCCTGCTCCAGATGCTTTGATAGCTATGCTTCTTTCACCACTTGTACTTCAAACCCTGTCTTCATGATATGCAGGCAGCCCTGATCCAGCTTGTGTTAGTAATGCCTCCCCAGCCGCCTGTGCCTCATACCCTGAAATCCAAATCCTATACTTTGAACCCTGTACCTGCAGTACGCACGTAGCCCTGCTCCAGCGCTGGTGATCCTCCAGGCAGGGATCATCTCGGCCTTGCTGCATCCCATCCACAACTTAGCCACCAAGCTAGTTTATGCCAAGTAGGGATCATCGCTGTCTGCTACCCATCCACATCTTAGCCACCAAGCTTGTTTATGCAAAAGTGGGCAACTACATGGTTTGTGGCATCAAGCTGGTCTTCCTTGTTTGATCTGCAGCACAAGACTTAAGAAGGCCACGCTTCATGCGTTGCGTCTGTAACCCTGTCTAATATATTTGTGTGCCTCGGTGTTTGCTTGTAGAGATGCCGCGGTTACAGGAATGAGGGAGTGTGGGTCCTACAGGGTGTGTGGGTCCTGCTGAAAGCCTTCTTCCGCTCATTCCCGAGGCTGGTCTCCCTGAACCCCGCTTCTTGGAAGTAATGCGTGGCTGTTCAAATGAACAGCCTTGACTCGGGACGTCGTTTATTTGTGTTAAGAGTCAGGCTTAGGCTCCTCTCCCCTGCAGATCTTACTTTCCATGTACCCCCTTCGGTCCGTGAGACTGTGGGCGGCCTGTCCAGGGCGGCCGACCATGTCTTACGTTGGGGGACATGGAGGCCATAGCCTCCTTTATTAGTTTATTTTCTAAGCTACCATTGCTACATCGTGCTGCAGTGGCCCTGCCAAGCCCGTTCAACCTCACCGTGGCACAAAAGGCGGCACAAGTGGCTGCCACCACCCTGGTGGCCACCACGGTAGGTGGTGCCATGGAAAGTAGGCTATCAAGCCTAGGGGTTTTAGAGTAGAGGGAGCAGCGCAGCTGGGAGCCCCATGGCAAGTGGCATAGATAAATTAATAGTTATAAATAAATAAATTACTATTATGCAGTTATCAACAAATAAATAACATGCCCTGCCTCCTGAGCATGGGCTTGGGGTGCCACCTGTTTGACTGTAGCACTAGGACTCTTGGAGCTTCCCCTGTTACTGGGCATGTGCACCCCCAAGTGGCAATAGTGTATTTCTCATGTATGTTGCTTTCTAATTGCAGAGATGCTGATGCTTGGGTGTGCCATAGCGATGGGAGTCCTTCGTTCAATGACACTCTGCCCTCACATAAGCTCACAGTGTCGAAGTGGGGACGACTATCTGCGGATCCATGAATCACTGTTCATTTAAGTGTGTTTCAGCTGCAATTTGCCTGCATCATGACATGCGGCCGTAAGGGCATGTTCACCAGCAAGACCTGAAACTAGGACCACCATTTGTTGTTACAAAATTGACACAACCACTTACAGCCTTTTGCGAAAGGGCCAGGCAGTGCGAACCGGGGGGAAACAAGTCACACAAACTAAAGCCTTAAACACGCAAGATTGCTGGATGGAGGGATTTGCCGGAAGATTGCTGGATTTGCGTTTTTCCCCCTGGATCCATGGCCCCTTGGCGCTGCAATCAATTCGGTATGAACCTTTCATATGCTTACACTCTTTCACAAGTGAATGACCATTGCTTCTGATTTTGTCCGCCTCCCTGTGCGCAACGCGTCCTGCAGGCTGTGATGGTGGACGACCTTTCTGTTGTGGTTTATGAGTGCAGGTGAGCGATGAAGTGTGGAAGACTGAAAGTAAAATGTGGCAGGCCCAGGGGCACACACAATGGTGCATGGGTGCTCGTGGATGCGCATGCGTAGGAGACAGCCTCAAACATATTCCACCTGGTTTCAGAGTGCCTGACTTCGGACCGTTCATCCCGTTTACAAAACCCCTGAGAGCCTCGCTAAATGCAATCGCCCACTGGGGTCTGGGCTCTCTGTCCTGAAACCTTAAACTGCAAAGTGTCAGAGCTCAAATGCTAAGAGAGACTTGCCTACTGGACTTTTCCGTTGGGGCCCGGGCTCTCTGTCAAAATTTGAAACCACAATCTCTTTGAGCTCAAATGCTAAGCTTCAACACTGTAGGCACCACGATGGTGAGGGGCTGGCTTTCACATCCTGGCACCTTCTGTGTCTTGGCGGTGCCTCGAGTGCCCTCACTCCCCCTTCATGACGAAAACTGTCAGGAAAAAAACTCGAAACTGCAACCCTGTGCTGCTATCCCGCTTTTTTTTTGATAATATTTAGTATACAATACTAAATATTAAAAAAAAAGGCGGGATTCGGTATGCCATGCAGATACCTGTGCTGCACGTACCATGCAGATGCCTGGAGAGGCGCTTGGCCTGCCAGAGGGTGCCGCTGCTTTCCGACAAGAGCCTGGCCCTGCCTAGTGCCGAGGAGCGGACACGAGTGGCAGCTGTGCTGGAGGAGGGGGAGCTACCGGGATATTGGTTCCAGGCCAGCAGGGACGGCAGCCGGGAGAGCCATTACAGAGGTTGAGGCAGCGGGGAGGGGAGGAGGGAGGGGAAGGGATGGCAAGGGGGGTGGGTGAGCAAGAGAAAAGGGGGGGATAGGAGGGGAGGGGACGGGAGGAGCGGAGATGGCAGAAGATAGGGGGGGGGGAGGGGCTGATGAGGTACAGTCATGTAGGTTGCTTTGTACAATGGTATGAGATGCATGTGGGGCTTTTTGTTTGAGTTGAGGAGTCACCTACATTTTTGTAATGAAGAACCAGCAGCATTTCGGCACGCGTCAAAACTCGGTACCTGCCCCCCTTCAAACTTTTGACCTTGGTTGCTGCGAATCGCAGGGAATGCTTGGGGGATGCCGCTAGTGCATGACCTGAAGTGCTTGGGCGACTGCACAGCACCAAGCGTGCTTGCAACGGCCGGCGCCATTAGCGGCCAGGGTCGGCTGGCAGAACCGCAAGGAGGCAGTCTGCATCAGCATCAGCAGCCGCTGACACTGGGCTCATGGGGCTCTGCGATACCAGGTATGATGGCGGCGATGGCGAGGAATGCACGTTTGGGGCTGGGGCTGGGGCTCTGCGACACCAGGTGCGGTGGCGACCAGGTGCGGTGGCGAGGAATGCACGGTTGTGACTTGGGGCTGGGGCTCTGCGATACCATGTGCGGTGGCGAGGAATGCACGGTTGTAAAACTTATTGTAAGACTCTTTGTTTGAAAATATCCCCCGCTGTTCCTCTGCCCCTGGCAGTTTGCTTGTACCTTTCCCTGTCGCTCCTCTACTCCTGGGAGTTTTTAGCACAGTTCCTTGTTGCCCCTCTGCCCCTGGTAGTTTTCCTGTACAGTTTATGTCGCCTGCTGCCCCTGGCAGTTATCCTGCACAGTTCCCAGTCCTCCCCCTGTCCCCATAAGAGTTTTCCAGCACATTTCCCTGTCGTCTTCCTGAACGTCTGTATGACGTCCCACAGGTGCCGTACGCTGGTTCAGGGAGCGTGTGGAGCGCAAGCTCCCCGGCCTGTACACCTGGTTTGACAACAGCAGCCTGCATGTGACCGTCATGGCAGTCATGGGATAGGGATAAACTGCCTGCTAATTCTTCAAAGCCTGCGTTCAGGCATTTTTGACGCCTCCTCCCAATCCCAAACAGACGAGTGAGGAATGAGATGTACCCTGCCCAAGAGGTTAGGGCATATCAAGTGCCTACACCGGTTTACAGGCACATGTCCCATGCATCAAATGTGATGCTCTGATGGACTGTAAAAACTTCACACACAAAAACTTCACCGGGCAGTCCTCATGGGGTAGGGTTGAGATGAGGGAGGAGCCTTGGCCCACCATTTTAATTATCAGGCTGATCACGCTTCACTTACCTTCAGCAGGGGTGGGATCCGCTTGCTTTTGTATACTTTTGTTTTGAGAGGCTTTGTTCAGGGCTACTTTCTAGTGGAACTCAGGTGTCGGACTTGATCTTCTTTGCCTTCCCGGCCTCTCCTTTTGTTCCTCTCCCCCCCTCTTCCTTTTAGTTTCTTCTTTTATCCCTTCTGAACGGTTATTGGGCGCCCACGCGGCCGAGCTTTGAGCCCAGAGGTGTAACGTATTGGCTTACCTTCAGCGACAACCATTATTTTCTTTCCCCTCGTAAATTTAGCGTCCTTCTCTCAACTTCCCGGTTGGACCCCCATGCGGACGAGATTTGTTTCGCAGGGCCCATCCAGAGGGGTAACGTCATTAACTTGTGTGGACCAGCCGTCCCGCGGTGCCTGCCCCTATCTGGCCAGTCTGTTTGTTTATTTCCTCCCAACCGATTAGTTGGACGCCCACGCGGAAGAGCTTTTTAGCAGGGCCCAGAGGTATTACGGAATGTACTTCAGCTACAACCAGGCCTTGGGCCAGGCCGGCTGCGGTTTAGCTGGTGTAGCAGCCCCTGCATACATCCTGCACGTCACTGGCCATGAAATGGCTGATATGAGTTCTTTTAGGGTGTTAAACCTGTGCATTTTGTACGGTCCAGCGGTGCATCTCATTTGAGAAAGAAAGAGAAGTACGCCCCCCTAGGGTCTTGTGGGTTTAGGGAACAGCGCAGCTCGGGGCTGAAGCCACATTCGCACCGTTACCATCAAACAAGAATGAGGCTAGCTAGTTAGGCTATGGCGGCCTACGTTTCCGTTTGTAGTTATCTACTGGTAGGCATTGGTGCCTTCAGCACTGAAGTGTCCAATCCTTCCCCCAGTCTGTACTATGCTGTGCATGTATGTGCATTTGCGTCAGCATTTCCCTGCTTGGTACGGTGTGAGACTTTGTGCCAGGGCGAGTTCCTTGTAGACTATGCCAGATGTGCCTGTGAGAATGGGGATGAGCTTGGTGTTGCCCCCTCAGAGTCCGTTTGTATGAGTTCCTGTATGCGTTCGGTGTGTTGGTCCTTGCATGCGGCCAGTTATGCATCAGTTTGTGTGTCCCGGCATAACTGTGCAACTCGGAATTGGACAGAGGCTCAAACACTAGCACGCTGGCAGTCAAGTCCCTCTGCCCCCTGGACTACATATGATGTCATATGCGGCTGCTGAGAAGGTTTCTGCCACCAATCCAAACACCAATATAACAGTGGCTTGGGCCATCTGCAGGAGCATTGCACGTACCATCCTCCCTGAAGTGTGTGCTCTGTCGAAAGTTATTTAAGCTCAGCGTAGATGCTGAAACTATTGGATACCATAGTATATACCATGTCACAGTTGTGGTTTAAGTTACCCCCCTCTGCTTCCAGCCCTGAAGGGGGGGCACGCCATCATCCACTCTGTGCACCGAGCTGATGTGCCGCATAAAACACTGACTGTCCCTACTTTGGCACATAAAACACCTGCCCTGGGTCTCCTGCTTCACATAGCTCATGTGCCCCTTAAAAGAGCCTGCCTCTTGAGGCCGCGGGTAGCAATGTCGTGGTCCACAGCGATCAGGCCCTCTGAGAGCAGCTTCCTCCTCTCATCCCTGCTGGTGTGCTGGGATTCAGAGTGGAAACGGGAGATGGCGTTGTAGGCGATGGTCTCACACATGGCCAGCTGAGAGCCGGTGAATAAAATGCTTGGTGTGCCACACGCCCAACGATCCATCCGAGATCTGCAGGCCAAACCACAGGTAAAGCCCCCCCCCCCAACTCTCATTGGGCGTCAAGGGACACCTTCAGGTATGCAGATATCAGTCCACAACAAACACCTCAATCGTCGTGACTGCTGCCGAGCTGCCAGCTGGCTTCTTGGAGGGTGCCAAAGAGGGCATTTCCTTCATACCAGTACTGCCCCCTGCCTTGCCATCCGCGCCTCCCTTGCCGCCCTTCGTGCTGCTCTTCTCAAACTTTATTTTTGCTTTGCTGGTCTCTAGGTGGCACCTGGGCGCATTACGAGGGGGAAGGATTACGAGGAAGAAAATACAGATATACCTGTCCATCTTGTGTAAAAGAGGCTTGTGCACAAGAAGACTAGAGGGGGAACACGAAGGGGGAAGTACAGATTTTAGACCTGTCCAACATGGCTGAAAGAGACAGCATAAGGCCTGCCATGCAAGAAGAGTAGGGAGAGATTGCTAGGGAGAAATTACAGATCTAAGACCTGTCCAGCCTGATTGAAAGAGGCGACAGGGGGCCAGTGCGCAAGAACACTACAGGGGATTACAGAGGGAGAAATTCCAGATTTAAGGCCTGCCCAGCCTGATTGAAAGAGGCGACAGTAGGCCAGTGCAAAAGAAGAGTAGAAGAGGATAATAGAGGGATCAATTACAGATAATATCCCTTTCCAGCCTGATTGAAAGAGGCGACAGTAGGCCAGTGCGAAGAAGAGTAAGAGGAAATTACGAGGGAGAAATTACAGATTTAAGACTTACCCAGAATGATCAAAGAGACTACAGTAGGCAAGTGCAAAAGAAGAGTAAGGGGGAATATTGAGGGGGAAATTGCAGATTTTAGACCTGTCCAGCCTGATTGAAAGAGGCTACAGTAAGCCTGTGCGCAAGAAGAGTAGTGGGCATCACAAGTGAGATTTGTTTTTGGATACCTGTACAGCCTTTTTGAAAGAGGCTGCAGAGGGCCAGCTCGGTATTTAGATAGGACCATAGGTCACCAGTGAGCAAATTGTCATGCTGATTCCCCCAGCCTTTGGTACTGACATGAACTGGTCGATGCTATTGCTGGGCTCTTCATCCAGCCGTCGTGCATAATTTGCATGTACTGATGTTCGACAAAAGCACCCCAGGCATTTCAACAGGCAGGCGGGCATGGCAAGCTGAAAGCATAATCAAGAGAAGCTTGATTCCCCACAAAAGTTCGGTGGCAGGAGCCAGGCAAGGGGGCCTCGCCCAGGGGATCCTCTGTTTTTCTTGCAGGTTCTAGAGTCTAGACCCATCAGCATTCTGGCGCCCTATAGAGTGAAAAGTCCTGGGAAACGTGCAATACAGCGAAATTCTGCGCCCCCTCACCTGGCCTGGAAGTCCTCCTCGTCTTCAAACCATCCCCGAGACGCATTCTCCAGCTTCACAATATCCTCCTCGATGCCGGGCTTGTCACGAAGTACGGTGAGGTCGTCCATGGTCAACGTCTGAGACTTGGCCTTCTTGCCCAGCTCGATCAGTGGGAGCAGCATCATGCGAAGGCGCAACACCTCATCTCCCAGGCGCAAGCGCAGCTGTGCAGGAGAGCGGGTCAGATGCAGAGGGGCAAGCGCCATATTTTGTGAGCTTAGGCTACATATCAGTGATGTCTCTGCATGCGGCCAAGGAGTCCTGGTGCAGCATGCCATATTGCTTTGGCAGCCGGCCAGCAGCAGAGCCAGGCGGAAGCAAAGGAGGGTCGGGAAGAGCAGTGTCATTACCAGGAGTCCTGGGGCAGACCGCCCCGTTGCTTTGGCTGTCGGAAGTAGGTCGGCCATATGTTGTTCCACATTGGCTCTGCAGTGATTCCTTGAAAGGCGCCCAGAGGCGGTCTGGTGCGCAAAAAAAACTGACAGCAACAGAGGTAGGCAGAGAGCCAAGATCTCCAAAAGACAGGTTAGCCACACCTCAGCGGTACGCAACAACGGCAGTTGGGCCTGGAATTAAGTGGCACTATGCAAGCACAACAGCCCTCCACCAGAAGTGCTTTAGCAACCTTGTCCCAAGATCACTAAACAGCAAAAAACACCCTGTCGCTATATCACTCTTCAGCTCACAAGATGAGGCATGCCTCCCGCAGTCCTGGCCGCAGCCTGCCTCCCAAACAATCCCATTGGCCCCCAACCAAGTCGGCACAAACCTTTCTTCCTGGGTGGGGTGGGGGGGATTTAGGGTATCCATCTGTCCGGGAGGTGAATCCCCCCAGCCCTGAATGAAAGACAAGCACAACCAAGAGGAAGGGGAAGAGGTAGCGAGGACACCCATCTGGACAGGGCTCTGCATCTCCACCGCCATACGGACAGTTTCAATGCCCTCAGCCCGGATGGCGCACACGTGCCTACCTGGCTAGGGCTGAGCTTCTCCGCCGCCACATGGACAATCCCACTGCCCCCCGCCTGAACAGCCCACATATGGCTACCTGGATAGGGCTGAGCTTCTCCGCCGCCACATGGACAATCCCACTGCCCCCCGCCTGAACAGCCCACATATGGCTACCTGGATAGGGCTGAGCTTCTCCGCCGCCACATGGACAACCCCACTGCCCCCCGCCTGAACGGCCCACATATGGCTACCTGGATAGGGCCGACCTTCTCCGCCGCCGCTTTATGCAACAAAACCTTCGTTCTCATCTTCTCCAGCTCTTCTGCTTCCTTTGGTTTCCCCGCAGCTAGATCCTTTGTCACCGACGCCAGGATGGCCTCCAGTCCCGCCTGCAGCTCCACCTTCTCTGATGCAGTGATGCGCCCGTCGTCCACATATTTGCGCTCCTCACCCTGCCAGACAGCAACACTGTTGATTTAATTGGGTGTTTCTCTAACTAACGACCTGATAGGTATATCAGGGCCCACAACTGGGGGAGCCTAATGAAGCATGCCCTGCAGCTCAAGCCACCATTAACCCAGTTTTGGCCGCCCCACGGCTTGCCGAAGAGGGTCTGGTGCACACTAAAATAATCACCATCAAGTAAGCTGTTCCAGAAGTGAGCTGTCAAGATACTTGTGCTCATAAATTCATCTATGCCCACCATCCTGTTATATACGTTAGCAGGGTGGGCCTTGAATCCCCCCTAGCCTAGGGGAGCATAGTGCAACCCGGGGCGGAAGCAATCACTGGGGCACAGACACAGGGACAGCTGCTGTGCACCCACGAGTAAAGACTTCCCACAGCATTCGTCCCACCCAGCCTGCAGCCATTGATCAAGACTCCCCCCAGGAGCTATGTTGCCCCACCTGCAGCCAGGCCATCTTCTCCTCATTGACCCCAGAGTTGCCATCATACACCACCTGCTCCAGCGGCAGAAGAGGGGCGCCAGTGCACTGCTTGGCCATAATCGCCTTGACCTGAAGCAAACGCATTCAAGTCAAAGGCTTCTGAACACTCCCACGTTGATCACCCAGTGAGATATGCTCGCATACAGCTTGGCCTCAATCCTCTTCACCAGCAGCACAAGTATGGACCTCACGTTTTTGGCATCGGAAGAGTAATTGGCATTGGAAGTGTAATTGGCATTGGAAGTTTAAATGGTGGCAGCCTTTGCCTGTAGTTAATAGATTGAAGGGGGCATCTCCACTAGCAGCATAAAGATAAAATAAAATCATTCCAGTGGCAAAGCTCATCGGAATGACCGAGCTATCGTGTGCTATACGCCCAATTAGACATGCCCATATAAGCAGCCTCTCACAACATGTGGGGATGGTCCCCTGTCAGCGGTGAAAGAGATCTTATGAGGGGCAAGTATCTTTCTAGGCTGTGCAGGGAGAAGATTACCAGGAACACGCATTCAGCTACCTGGAATGTTCGGGATCCAGGGTCCAGGGTTCAGGGATCAACATTTGCAATTGCCGGGCATGCCCAGGGCATGATCAGGGTTCAAGTTTTAGAATTTTAAAATGCTGAGAATAACCAGGGCTTGTCTAGGAAATATCCAGGGATGCTTGCTGCTGAACGGCAGCATCCATCGTGCTGACCTGCTTGTTGTTCTCCTGCAATATTTTGAGGAGCCGCTTGCACTGCCGCCATGAGCTGATCTGCAGGACAACCATCACACGAAGCATTCAAAGGCCATACTGTGGCATTCACGAGCCATGCACCCACGTGACGCTCAAGCCCAGCAGACGTGCCATGTCCATCAATGCCAGGGCCATGTGCCAAGGCCGAATGCCACTTTATCCCCACCTCGGGGGGCGCATTATTCATTTACTTAACAAAAGTTAACGGAAAGCCCCTGATTGTTGGGGCATGGGTTTTCAGTGTGCCCCTCCATCAGGTGCAACATGGATGCGGGGTTCAGAGGGCAAGTTCAGCCTGGAGGGCTCAAGCCTATGCAGGTAATGCAGCTTATTATACCAAAATATAGCTCCGCCTCACCTTCTGGTTGACCTTGGTCTTGAATGCATCTAGGCACATGATGTACTCCGGGCTCTTCAGGTTCAGGGCAGGCGGTGTATCGCCCCCGCCTGCACCTGCCAACGTCGAAGCACATGCGACGTGCGGGTATACGATAACGCACCTCTGGCCAGTGTCGTGTTGTTGCTTGAAAGTGCCTGCAGGGGTAAGCAAAAGAGCGCTAGGTGGCACCGAGGCAAGATGCGTCATGCCCGTGCTTGCGTGTGGCTTTGATTCCAAGTCTCCATTTGCTTGGCCATTCGTTCAAAGCCTATGACTTGGGCGCTGTAATATGGAAGAAAATTAAAAGGGCAGCCAAAACTCTAATATTCCGGCACTCCTGTATGGTGCCTTGCAAGGAGACAAGGTGCATGGTGCACTGTTACATGGTGCTTGCATCATTGTAGGGTGTAAGCTGCATATCTGCATATTGCCCTTGCATGGGCACAGGGTGCATGGTGCACTGCTATATGGTGCATACTGCACTGCCGGATGCATGATGCACAGTGAGTTTTTTTGGCGATATTTGGGTGCATGGACAGAACCGCAAGGTACTAGCCTAATGTCTCGTTACCAGTATCAAAGCAGGAAAGCACCATTTGCTTTCATGTGAAGGTCTCTCAATTTTAGTGTGCACATCTTCACACATGTGAGCCTGTTGCGGGGTTTTGCTGTTCAACTGAGCTTCTATGCACATACACTTGCCTGGTGAGTCGAAGGTCTCAGCAAGAGAGCGGTCCTCCGAGTAGCCGATGGCTCGCAGTCCTGCAGTTGCCCACTTTGGTAGCTCTTCATCATACCTGCAGGTTCTGCATGGTCAGGGAGCAGGGACGAAGACAGTCCTTGCAACACCCATGCGCTTTATGCAGCGCAACCTGACATGGCAGAATTGAAGACGCTAAGATTGCACTGTGCATTGGTGAAACCAAGATTGGCTCTGGAACATCCCCCAGCGTGACGACCGACATGGCATTCGCGAGCTTTCCTCCTCCAACGACGAAGGTGAATTCAACCATCTTCTTGGGGGCAGTCAGAGGAGAGCTGAACACAACCTTTATCAAATCGTTGACGCGAGATTCGCTGTATCCTGAGAGATCGAACTGATCTGACTCGATTGAGGCTCGGAGCTCCCCGCCCAGCAAGCCCACTCAGCTGCGTATCGTCAGTCATTACAGCAAAAAATCAACCTGGTGAAATGAATTGGATAATAGTCGAAAACATGGGCGACTTGCCGAGCCCCGCCCCCAGTCCTATATAATAGAGGGCTACATTTTTATGCGCGCCGGGAAGGAAAGAGAGAAGTAGGGACATGGCTTTCATGTAAGACATACGGGAAACCCCGTTTCAATAACCCATGACGTGGTGGGGAACTTCATGGCGTGCTCGCAATCGACTCCTGTAAAATGTAATCCAGGCAGACTACCTTTCGCTTGACGCTTTAGAAACTCCCTACCGCTTCAGCTACAACATTTCTCCCACGATCACCGGCCGGCCATAATTGGAAAAGTCCACATGCATGATTGGCTCTTGTTATTTGTTATTAGTAGCAATAGTTAAGTGGTGAAGATTATGGGTCATCAAGGGCCATTGATGTTAAGCGGTACTAACCTTCAACTCATGCTGATGATTTAGATTGAGGAAGCTAGGCAAGATCATGAGCTCAAATAACCCTGGCTATCACCCCTTAACCCTATGATTACTGCAGAATGATATCAAGTATCAGGGAAAATCATCATCATCTAGGTGAGGTGTGGGGAGCATGTTGGAAAACATTTCAGAATGTGTGTAAATGTGAGTGAGAGTGTGGTACCGTAACTAAGGAAGAGGATTAGCTTCTTGCCTGCGTACCTCCTAGCTACTTAGCCGCATGAGTTGTTAGAAAGCTTCACCTGCCATCCCACCTGCCAACCCACCCGCCATCCAACCATCTGGTCTCACCTAGAGGTTCTCACTCTTGGAAAGCTTGTAACAAAGTTACACATCCCCCAAACTTTCTCTTCCCTCCTTACAGATAGCTCTTGCCCATCATCTCATGTCTTGGTTTGAGATTGACGTAGCTAGTGCCACCTGACCCTTCATCCCTTGACCTTCAGGGGATCATGCCACAAGGAGCTAGGAGGAGATGGCCACGAAGACGGGGGGTACTAATGAGGAACTAATGTGTGATGTACTCATGTGATAATTGCTTTGAGGTGAGGTGTCACAGCCAAAAGCACTGTATATAGGTGTTGTGCGAGCTCAGGCTGCATGCAAAGGATTTTAAGCATGGTGCTAGCCTCTGGTGCCAGCCTCCTGTCTTGTAAAGTCTGTACCCGCCCTTGAATCGAAAATAGACCGATAAGCCTGTCACTCAAATTTGGTCGGGACATGAGTCTAATACGGTGCTTTCTAATGCGCGCGGTACCGACGGGCGGGCCGGCGCGCGGGACGTCATCACTTGACTTCGGACATACACAAAACCAAATCGGCTGGCAGCCGATTTGGTTTTGGGGAATGATGTGGGTATGGGGCAGGCACAGCCCTCTACCGGCCCTCATTGAATGATCAAATTCGCACTAACCTCCATGTTTTGAAATT
Source organism: Limnomonas spitsbergensis (assembly GCA_037349105.1). Classification (NCBI taxonomy): domain Eukaryota; kingdom Viridiplantae; phylum Chlorophyta; class Chlorophyceae; order Chlamydomonadales; genus Limnomonas; species Limnomonas spitsbergensis. Next base: position 9,570,266 of record JAYJMM010000041.1, read on the forward strand.
TGAATTCCTTATGCATGAGCCTTTTCGGCCAGAGCAATTTTATTACCACTAGTTGCTACGAAACAATCATGTACCTTTACTTTGTACGAGCGAAGAAGTACCCAAATGTGAAGAGCAAAGATGGCTGCCATGGCCAGAGACTACTCGCGGAGGCGCTAAGGATTTACAAGGCGATCAAGGGCGTCCCAAGCATTGCAGAGATTGAAATGGGCAAGGCAGGGCATGCCCCCGACAGGAGGATCAAAGTGGACAGGAACGGCCGCGTCATCATGGTAACCACTACAGTGGTCCAGGAGGCTATCCAGCCGCCCGCCGCTGCCCCATCTGGCAGCCAAGAGGTGAACCCTCCAAGCGCCTATGGGACAGCTTCGAATACTATAAGCCCGACAACAAAGAGGGCGTGTGAGAACCTCATATGTCTTAGTAAGGTATGTAGGTAATGTAATCAAAGTTGCATGCTTGATGATGCACGTCCTGTGGGGCTATATGTGGTGAGGTGTGACACACCCAAAGAGGCACAAAGTAGTATGGAGTAAAATCATTTAGAATCTCATGAAAGCGAGAATAGCATTTGAGTGTGAGTTGATTAAGGTAAAAAGGGTTCGCTTATTTCTGGCATTGCTTCTAGTACTTCTAGTAGCCTCATAAAGCAATAACCTTATGATTTAGCTGAGTTATGAGGATGGACCCATATCCTTCTTCCGGAATTCTACATCTTGAGCCTTCAAGCATGGTCATTGACTTGTCTACCCGTTTACAACATGCCTTCAAACATGCATGATTGTTATTTGTTATTAGTAGCAATAGTTAAGTGGTGAAGATTATGGGTCATCAAGGGCCATTGATGTTTAGCGGTACTAACCTTCAACTCATTCCGGAATAAGGATATGGGTCCATCCTCATAACTCAGCTAAATCATAAGGTTCATGCTTCATGAGGCTACTAGAAGTACTAGAAGCAATGCCAGAAATAAGCGAACCCTTTTTACCTTAATCAACTCACACTCAAATGCTATTCTCGCTTTCATGAGATTCTAAATGATTTTACTCCTTACTACTTTGTGCCTCTTTGGGTGTGTTACACCTCACCACATATAGCCCCACTGGACGTGCATCATCAAGCATGCAACTTTGATTATATTACCTACATACCTTACTAAGACATATGAGGTTCTCACACGCCCTCTTTGTTGTCGGGCTTATAGTATTCGAAGCTGTCCCATAGGCGCTTGGAGGGTTCACCTCTTGGCTGCCAGATGGGGCAGCGGCGGGCGGCTGGATAGCCTCCTGAACCACTGTAGTGGTTACCATGATGACGCGGCCGTTCCTGTCCACTTTGATCCTCCTGTCGGGGGCATGCCCTGCCTTGCCCATTTCAATCTCTGCAATGCTTGGGACGCCCTTGATCGCCTTGTAAATCCTTAGCGCCTCCGCGAGTAGTCTCTGGCCATGGCAGCCATCTTTGCTCTTCACATTTGGGTACTTCTTCGCTCGTACAAAGTAAAGGTACATGATTGTTTCGTAGCAACTAGTGGTAATAAAATTGCTCTGGCCGAAAAGGCTCTTGCATAAGGAATTCAAATTTCAAAACATGGAGGTTAGTGCGAATTTGATCATTCAATGAGGGCCGGTAGAGGGCTGTGCCTGCCCCATACCCACATCATTCCCCAAAACCAAATCGGCTGCCAGCCGATTTGGTTTTGTGTATGTCCGAAGTCAAGTGATGACGTCCCGCGCGCCGGCCCGCCCGTCGGTACCGCGCGCATCGAGTCGGGAAAAGTGGAAAACATCCAGTCCCATGAGATCAGTCATGATTCATGCCCATCAAAAACTCTACCTACCAAAAATTCTTGCATTCCAGTGCGCTGACTGGACGACCCGAATTGTCTCTTCTTCTTCTGTCGGTGATGGCCTCAACGACCTTCTCAAACACCAGTTTGGTATCCCAGTGCTTTGCGTGGGCCAATGTGTAAATATATTCGTCTATGAGGCTCCAAAGCTGCTGATCCATTGATTTTCCTCGCATAACAGTGGCAGTCATGAAAGATAGCATTTTCAACTTTGAATCATGGCTCCGAATTCTGGCAGGCCAACGGACATGACCTACTGGATCACAGCTAGCAATTGACAGACATGACCTGCTGGATCACAGCTAGCAATTGACAGACATGACCTGCTGAATCGCAGCGAGCAATTGACATGATCTGCTGAATCACAGCTAGCAATTGACAGACAGGACATGTTGGAGCACAGCTAGCAATTGACAGGCAGGACATGCTGGATCACACCTAGCAATGGACCGACCGGACCAGCTAGCAATTGACAGACACTGCTGGATCACAACTAGCAATCAAATAGCAATTGACAGACAGGACATGCTGGATCACAGCTAGCAATTGACAAGACCCACTGGATCACAACTAGCAATTGACATGACCTGCTGGATCACAATTAGCAATTGACAGGCAGGACCTGCTAAATCACAGCTAGCAATTGACAGAACCTGCTGGATCATGCTAGCATTATTTGTTTGCTTACCAGTTTGGTTCTGAGTCGTAGCCATTCACCACTACATACAAAAACTGTTCATGACATCATGCCAGGGCCACACGTTGTGTTTTCGTTGGCACTATGCAAAGATCGGTGTCAAATAAGCAGTGCCTTCCCGACACCCTTTCTGCACACCCAAAATCCACTGCAGGCAATGTTGACCCCCATGGGTGGATGGCAATGCCCACCCTGCCATCCACCTTCAGAGTTGTTAATGCACTTCTCCCTTGTGCCGTTGCCCAATGTTTGCATGACAAGGATATTTAGCTGCTCCAGGCCATGCTCGGCGCAACTTCCTCGCCTGAGTAGATGGGTTGCGGCCGGCCACGCGCACTCGCTGTGTGGCCTTGTCGCCGAGAAAAACACTGTTCAGCTTCGGCTATTGTTGTGGATCTGCTGCTCTACAACCTCAACGAACGACGCAAAGTAACTTGACACCACATACCAGGCCTTCCCCCAACCCCAGTGGTGAGAGCAGATCTCATGACCTATGGACGGAGAGGACGGATCGTTTACATGAAGATAGACCAGATCTAGATCTGTGTGTGAAAATTTGGCCTCCAAGGTTCCTGAGCTGTGTGGACGATGCGGCTCCGGAAGGGCAGCCGTGACCCCAACTGCTAAATGTGAGAGCTCAGATCTCAGGTTGTTGGCCTTAATCTGAGGTAAATCTGAGATTTAAGGCCAATTGAAACAAGCATCCTTAGAAATTTAAAGAACCGGACACGGCGAGAAAGAGAACAAAACTCCGGAGTCCATCTCAAATGAGGAAAATGCGGAAGTCATGACAGATGGGGAAATGCAAATAAAAAAGACAAGCGTGACCAAATAAGCTCCTGTTACACAGCGAACTACTGCCATGTAAATCTTGCCCTCAGAACTGATAAGAAGTAAAGCTGTAGACCTATCCTGAAATAGTTCTTACACAAGAACTGATTCAGAGCGAAAGGAAAACTGCCTAGGTCAGGTATTGGTAGGGCCGTAAGTTAGGAGACTGCCACAAACCGTATGGTAGTAAAACTCAGTCAAGCCCTCGTTTATGCTAGGAAGGACAGCACATGGTCAACAAAATTCAGAAGTAGTCATCCTCCGCCGCCGCCGGTTCCTTTAGCGCCTCCAGAACCGAACCCTCCGGAGAAGACCACCCTGGCCGGAAGCTAGCCTCAGGAAACGTGTGGTTTGTTGGGGCCCCGAAGCGTCAGCAGTCGTCAGCACCCGTCTCTGCCCTTAGGATCGAGCTTCGCTACTGGGACTGGCGTAAGGATCATTGAATGGATGTCAATTCAAACAGTCGTGCGCTAACGCGTTTTTTTTGCTGATTTAAGTCCTAGCGCGTACCGGTACACCCCAAATTGTTGTTTGGGCACCTGACTGACACTCTGTGCAGCGACGTCCTATTTATTATTAGCGCGCTGCCATCTATTCGCGCAAGCCAATCATTACTAAATTTTGAGCGAATTCCTATGACATTCTACGATAACGACGAAGACGTTGGATAAAAATTGCAGAGTGGACGTTGTGAACTGACAATGTTTAAGAAGTAATTTTTTCTCAAGATACACAAGTAATAAAAAAATGCCTGAGGTGTGAGAAAGTGTGGAAGGTGCCGTGGGGGGACCTAGGGGTCTGGGGTCCAGCGGCCCCCGGTGGGGGTTTGAAGGAAAAGCCCCCAAAGCTCAGCAACAATGCGTAGCACAACTAGAGATTATTGTGCACATTGTTGCAATTTGACTATTTTAGTCCGATAAGTCAATGTGTGGAGTGAAGATGTTCTTGCAGTGGCAGCAAAAAACCTTTTTGCTTTTTCAGCCAGACAGATTTACTCTGTTTTAAATTCATTATTTATGGCCTCGTTTATGGCCTGGGGCCATTGATGGCCTAACAAACGATCACTGTGTTTAAGATGTGGAGGGACATGGAGGGGTAAATACCAAGGACAAGAAAACGGCACATGATGTCCCCCTTAAAAATACCAGAGCAGCCGATGATGACTAAATGAACATAGGGATGCGGGAATAGGGGGTCGGAAGTAGGGGGCGGTAGCGTCGATGGAATAGGGTGTGGGGGTGTCACGGTATAATGCAGTATACGTGCCAAAACCGTAGGGACCGCTGACGCGTCCCCGTAGACTCCGCAGCTTCCCTGCGGAGCCCCCTTTTTAGGGTTAGGAGCCCAGCTTCCCACTTTCGGGAAGGTCTGAGGCAGGATTTCCCGTACTCAGTAAATAGGGCTTGCCGGGACCTTTGAATCCCGGCTTGCACGCTTGACATTTACTTCGTTCCTTTTAAGTGGACAGGCCTCTAATTGTAATCAGCACCGGCTATCATCCCAAGATATACCCTGTGAATACCAATAACGCCAGTACCACGAAGGCACGAAGACGATCAAGCCTAGTTCGGCCTCAGAGCCGACATAGCAACCTAGTAATCCTCAGCTAGATGCCCAGCCCGACCTAGGACACCGCCCGCAGTCTACGGCTACGACATCCCCCGCTTCACGCGGTAAGTGACTCAGCGACCCGACAGATCAGCTATCTGAAGGGCCAGCAGTTTAGCGTTACAAGTGACCAGCTCCGTGTCTGTCATCTAGAAGTTCCAGCCACAGCTTAACGCGCTGCGCATCCGCGGCCAGTGTGTAGTCACTGAGTCCGCCCGTAGGCGTCCGCCACTATGTGGGGAAGAAGTCCGCCACGGACCCGAAGCAAACCTCTCGTGTCCACTTAAAAGGAACGAAGTGGATCTTGCCTAATCAGCCTGACCCAACGAATCCTGCTAAAGGTGTATGTGCTCTGGAGCTTGGAATTTCTTTTTGAGACAGCGGATCTGCCTTGGACAGCTAGACATCACTAAGCAGAGCTGATAGTGCCTGTGCATCTGGACTTGCCTTTGTGGTGGAGTGCAAATTCCCAAGTGTTGACAGAAGTGGATCTGCGGATCAGTGATTAAGTGGATTGCTGAGGCCGAGACTTCAGTGACCCAAGGCTGTGTGCAGGAATCACCGAAAGCTGCAGAACGCAGCTTGAGAGGAGCCTGCGAAGCTCGAGGAGCAATCTGCGCTGCGAAGCGGAAGGAAATAGCGGACGAGACCCGCTATACGCGGAATCATCCAAGGCTGCAGTCGCAGCTTGAGCGGAGCCTGCGGAGCCCGAAGGAAGCTGCGCTGCGAAGCGGAAGGAAATAGCGGACGAGACCCGCTATACGCGGAATCATCCAAGGCTGCAGTCGCAGCTTGAGCGGAGCCTGTGGAGCCCGAAGGAAGCTGCGCTGCGAAGCGGAAGGAAATAGCGGACGAGACCCGCTATACGCGGAATCATCCAAGGCTGCAGTCGCAGCTTGAGCGGAGCCTGCGGAGCCCGAGGAGGAAGCCGCGCTGCGAAGCGGAAGGAAATAGCGGACGAGACCCGCTATACGCGGAATCATCCAAGGCTGCAGAACGCAGCTTAAGAGGAGTCTGCGAAGCGCGAGGAGCAAACTGCGCTGCAACCCAGAAGGTGAAAATACCCGCCAAACCCATAAAAGAAAATTTTCCCGTGCTTGACCTGTCTAGCAAAAGCCTAACCAGCCTGCAGAAGGTAGAGGAGAACGGAAGCAGGCTTTAAGCTCGTGCCCAGTTGCTGTGAGCCCACACAGTCGAGCTGGCACAGCTGTTCAGCATCGATAGTACAATGCAGGATGCCATTGTAGATCCCAACCGCCACCAGCACCCTGATACTGCAAGACGCAGTGGGCGGGTGAGAGGAATGGAACCAGGGGACGACCCTATGACACCTATAAATGCGGCTGTAGCCGAGAAAGCAAAGCAGATTTCCCTTGGCTTGTCGAGGGATGAATACGCAGGGATGGGGGACAAGGCCATGGGGGTTGTTAGTTCTCGAACCTTGGATGCGAGTACGGTGCACAGTGAAGTGACACGCAGGGGTATCGGACGAGGCGGCACCGCGCGCATCCCGACGGGGCTGAGCCAAGAGGGAGAGCGGTGGCCGGTTCCCGACGATGAATTCCTGGACCCGACCTCGGAGCCACCCACTGAGAGGTCGCAGACCGGTGGTGTTGGAGAGGGAGGCGGGCCAGAGGAACCTCCGGTGGACCTGCCTGTCGGGGCAGGGACACGGAGCAGCGAGGTCAAGATGGATCTCCAGGTGTCGCACACAGAGATCGGCCGAGATGAGCCAGTGCCCCAATCAACCCCGGATTTTTGGAGGCAGGGCCTGGCATATGCGCAGGGGTTGAAGCTGAAAGGAGGCACCCCTGAGTTAGCCTTGGATCCAGATACAGCAGTGTCACACACAGAGATCGGCCGAGGTGAGCCAGTGCCCCAATCAACCCCGGATTTTTTTAGGCAGGGCCTGGAATACGCGCAGTGGTTGAAACTGGTAGGAAGTGCATCTGAGTCGGCTCCAGATCCAAACACGGCTGTGTCGCAGCTACGGGGCGCGGATCTATGCAGTGGGCCAGAATACACGACGCAGAAGAGGCCGCTGGGAGTGGCAAGCGCTGCGCAACGCGTTAAAGACAAGAGTGGGACGATGCCCCGTGGTGGAAATCAGATGATCAGGAAACTTGCAGATCTGCAGGCGGTAGAGGGAGCAAAAGCCGCCACCACTGAATGGCCCCCAGTAAAAAGGAAGGAGGACCTGGCCCAGCCGGTAGGGTGGAAGAGGCTAGGGCAGTGGGCCACTGGAGAGTGGAAAGTTGTGTGTGACGCTGAGCAGGTGGGGTTGGGCAATCTGGCTGTGCTGGTTGGCACCGCAGGTCGCGTGCCCTTGGAGGCATTGACCAGGCGTGTGGAGCAGCCATGTAGGCAGGTGCCCCCCAACGGCTGGTCCATGTTTGATATCCTCAGCAGTGAAGGCGAGCCAAGTTCCATGCACCAACAGCAGACCCGAGGGAGTGCCTGTCCACCCAGGCGGGATAGCCCGGTAGCTAGCGAGCAGCTGCACCTGATCAACTGTGTTACGGCAGAGAGTGCCTGCCCACCCAGGCAGGATAGCCCGGTAGCTAGCGAGCAGCTGCACCTGATCAACTGTGTTACGGCAGAGAGTGCCTGCCCACCCAGGCAGGATAGCCCGGTAGCTAGCGAGCAGCTGCACCTGATCAACTGTGTTACGGCAGAGAGTGCCTGCCCACCCAGGCAGGATAGCCCGGTAGCTAGAGAGCAGCTGCACCTGATCAACTGTGTTACGGCAGAGAGTGCCTGCCCACCCAGGCAGGATAGCCCGGTAGCTAGCGAGCAGCTGCACCTGGTCAACTGTGTTCCGAAGGGGAATGCCTGTCCACCCAAACCAGCGGCCGGTGGCTGCAAGCCAGGCCAACTGCAGGTGCAAGCGTTACGGCTGTGTTTGCAGAGGGAGGCAGTTCCTGTGACACATGTGGTGGCCGGTGGCTGTGAGCCAGGCCAACTGCAGGTGCAGGCGTCACGGCTGTGTTTGCACCAGAGTGAGGCAGATCATGTGACACCTGTGGTGGCCGATGACTGCGAGCTGGGCCAACTGCAGGTGCATGCGTCACGGCTGTGTTTGCCGAGTGAGGCAGTTCCTGTGACACCTGTGATGGCCGGTGGCTGCGAGCCAGGACAACTGCAGGTGCAAGCGTCACGGCTATGCTTGCAGAGTGAGGCAGTTCCCGTAACACCTGTAGTGATCGGTGACTGCGAGCCAGGCCACCTGCAGGTGCAAGTGCCACGGCTGTGCTTTCAGAGGGAGGCAGCCCATGTAACACCTGTAGGGATCGGTGACTGCGAGCCAGGCCAACTACAGGTGCAGGCGTCACGGCTGTGTTTGCAGAGAGAGGACGTTCCTGTGACACCTGTAGGGATCGGTGCCTGCGAGCCAGGCCAACTGCAGGTGCATGCGTCACGGCTGTGTTTGCCGAGGGAGGCACCCCATGAGACACCTGTGGTGGCCGGTGGCTGTGAGCCAGGCCAACTGCAGGTGCAGGCGTCACGGCTGTGTTTGCAGATGGAGGACGTTCCTGTGACACCTGTGGTGGCCGGTGGCAGTGAGCCAGGCCAACTGCAGGTGCAGGCGTCGCAACGGTGCTTGCAGAGGGAGGCAGTTCATGTGACACCTGTGGTGGCCAGTGGCTGTGAGCCAGGCCAACTGCAGGTGCAGGCGTCACGACGGTGCTTGCAGAGGGAGGCAGCTCATGTGACACCTGTGGTGACCGGTGGCCACGAGCCGTGCCAACTGCAGGTGCATGCGTCACGGCTGTGTTTGCCGAGGGAGACAGCCCATGGGACACCTGTGGTGGCCGGTGGCTGTGAGCCAGGCCAACTGCAGGTGCAGGCGTCACGGCTGTGGTTGCAGAGGGAGGCAGTTCCTGTGACACCTGTGGTGACCGGTGGCCACGAGCCGTGCCAACTGCAGGTGCAGGCGTCACGACGATGCTTGCCGAGGGAGGCAGTTCCTGTGACATCTGTGGTGGCCAGTGGCTGTGAGCCAGGCCAACTGCAGGTGCAGGCATCACGACAGTGCTTGCAGAGGGAGGCAGCTCATGTGACACCTGTGGTGACCGGTGGCCACGAGCCGTGCCAACTGCAGGTGCATGCGTCACGGCTGTGTTTGCCGAGGGAGGCACCCCATGAGACATCTGTGGTGGCCGGTGGCTGTGAGCCATGCCAACTGCAGGTGCAGGCGTCACGGCTGTGTTTGCAGAGAGAGGACGTTCCTGTGACACCTGTGGTGACCGGTGGCCACGAGCCGTGCCAACTGCAGGTGCATGCGTCACGGCTGTGTTTGCCGAGGGAGGCACCCCATGAGACACATGTGGTGGCCGGTGGCTGTGAGCCGTGCCAACTGCAGGTGCAGGCGTCACGGCTGTGTTTGCAGAGAGAGGACGTTCCTGTGACACCTGTGGTGGCCGGTGGCTGCGAGCCAGGCCAACTGCAGGTGCAGGCGTCACGACGGTGCTTGCAGAGGGAGGCAGCTCATGTGACATCTGTGGTGGCCAGTGGCTGTGAGCCAGGCCAACTGCAGGTGCAGGCATCACGACGGTGCTTGCAGAGGGAGGCAGCTCATGTGACACCTGTGCTGACCGGTGGCCACGAGCCGTGCCAACTGCAGGTGCATGCGTCACGGCGGTGTTTGCCGAGGGAGGCAGCCCATGAGACACCTGTGGTGGCCGGTGGCTGTGAGCCAGGCCAACTGCAGGTGCAGGCGTCACGGCTGTGTTTGCAGAGAGAGGACGTTCCTGTGACACCTTTAGGGATCGGTGGCTGCGAGCCAAGCCAACTGCAGGTGCAGGCGTCACGACGGTGTTTGCCGAGGGAGGCAGCCCATGTGCCACCTGTGGTGGCCGGTGGCTGCGAGCCGGACCAACTGCATTCTTGGGAACAGAAGCTGAACCAGCAAGTGGCTGAGGAACCAGTTGGATCAAGTGAGGTCGAGGACCACGTGCACAGGCGTGCAATGGTGTCGGTTCAGATGCATATGCACCAACCAGAAGAGGATGGGCCTATCACACCACCAGTGGCAGCAGCTCCTGGAGGGACCAAGGTGCCAATATCAGACCCAGGGGCGGTCCAGCAGGCCAACAAACAGCTGGGGGCGCCAAAGAGTGAGGCATGTGTGCCTGCAGCTGCCGGCAGCCCTAGCCAGTCCCTGGTCAAGGCCTCAGGACTCAAGGGGGGCCAGGCAGGCAACCTGCCGGAGGGGTTGGCCGTGCAAGGTCCAACTGAAGAGGCAAGGCAGGTGATCCCGGGCACAAGGGTAGCAAGCCCAACCCACCAGGACAGTGCCCATGGGGAACACAATGGACACTCACCCAGTAAAGTAGGGGCGGTACCCACAGCTAGGGGCGCCCGGGTAGGCCAGCCTTCCCTCTTATACGGTACGCTGTACCAAGTCACCCCTTTACAGCCCTTGTACCTCCGCAGTGTAGTACAAGAGGCACGTGTGTTCAGGTGTTCAACCTTAGTTGTGAGTAGTTTGAGCCTATCTAAGGCAGTACTGACAGCTTACACCATTTTGGCACGGTTACTGCTTTATGGTGCGACAGGGGAGACAGATAGAAAATGCCAGAGCGTGTCTTGAAATACGACATGTACGAAATGCCGTACAGTCGTACACCCATGGCTACATGCCTCACACCCAATGGATAAGGGTGAACACAGTTTGCTATTGAGTCCCCCTTGTCTAGATGGCCAGGTTACTTGTCCCTGCCCCCCTTACATAGGACGGTGGCATGGCTGCACCATGGTCCTGGCCATGCATGGTAGCTGGAATTGAGCTTGTTCACTCCCTAAGTACTAGCCCCACGCGGCTGAACGTTCAGCAGGGCCCAACGGGTACGCATCGTTCTAAACTGTTGAGTCTGACCTTGTATGAACTACAGAAGTGTGGCAGTGTTGGTGACACTTCCATCGAGGAGGAGGCAAAAACAGCCTATAGCCCCCAACATCAAAAAATGTGCAGCAACACCATGCTGAACCCACCCCTCGCCTCAGAACCTGGTGAACCCTTAATTTCTTGGTATAAAAACATAATCGTGTGGGGTATGCAGGGCTTCATTCCAATCAGCTCATCATTGCGCCTCTAATGGTGACGACCAATGTAGCTAGTTCACATATGCCAACTGGTCATGCACCTTGAACACCGTTAGTGCATCCCCAGCTGCCGATGGCCCCTGATCTGGCCGAAATTCCCCCATCTGCTGGGTGATGTCAATGCACAGAAACCAAGGCGTAGCCTCATCACCTCGGTACGAAAGCTCAGCTAGCATGCTCAAGCTGTAGCGTGAAGCTGTTGGCAGCTAACTGGGGACCCCCACCACTTGGGCATACAGGCAGATGAAGATGATGTCCATGGCTGACACCTCTCACGTTGACACACGCCCAAGGTGGACAGATTCAGCGCCCCCCATGATGGATGAGGAGGTTCAGAGAGCGTATGTTGAGCTGCGATCGATGTCGTTGCGCAATGCCTCGCGGCCGGAGCAGCGGTGCAACTACCGCGGGCCGCGGGCCGCGAGCCTCGCGGCCCGCGGCCAGGCAGCGGTGCAACTAAGTCACAGCACACCGCCGTCACCGGCATGAAACGCACCATATGCCCGCAGCTATCGCGGATAGGTTGCAGCCTCATGACTACAACAGTGTCTATTAGAAGCAACTACAAGAGAGGCGGCAAGTCTGCCCCACTAAGGCTGTCTCCTCTCAGAGGTGGGAGGCATATTTGCGACAGCAGTTTACAGCCATTACGCCCTTATTTGCCACGGCGCCACTGTCCAGTCTGTCCCCTGTCAGCATGCTGCATGAAGACATGATCGTGTCCGCCGAGCAGCTAGCCTCTTGCTTTGACTGGGCTCTTTCCCGCACACCTGTGCATATACACCGCAGCGGGCATGGATGGCATGGTAGGTCCCTGCATTGGTCCACGACACATTTTGAGTGTTCCTTTTCTTGTCTCCCAACGGGACAGTTGGGCGCCTACGTGGCCGAGTCTTTTTGAGCAGGGCCCAGAGGTGTAATGTCATTGACCTCCCAAGGGGGGCCGTGGCATGTCATCAGGAACATGCTGCAGGAGTTGATGACTTCGATGGCGGTGCAGGGGGGAATGCCTAGTGCCTCGCAGCCAGTCAGAATTCAGCCTATCTACGAGAAGAGCGACCCCCTTGATTTTGGTAATTACCGGCATTTTGCCATTAGTGCCAGGTTGCTGCACTGGCTGTATGCTAGCATGCTTACCGCCATCACTGATCATTGGGCACGCTTGCACGAGCATATATGAATATATGAATAGTGCGGATTTCAGAGGCGTCATAGCACACTCCATGCCGCTGTGCTCTTGAGGCAGCTGGACGCCGCAGCTGGAGGCCATAGCAAGCTGCATGTAGCCTTTGTGAGCTTCACCAAGGCCTATGACTTTGTGCCCCAGGGGCAGCTTTGGCAGCATCTGTCTCAGCACCTGGCATCAGGCCTGTTGCACGCCATGCAAGCGCTTTATATAGGTCAATGACGTTACACCTCTGGACCCTGCTCAAAAAATGGTCGGCCGCGTGGGCGCCTCACTAAAGGGTTGGGAGGACAGAGCATAAAAAGACACCAGGGGAAGGGTAAAAAAAGAGGGGGGAATGGGAAATAAAGGCGCTTTATAGAGGTGCAGTCTACGGTAAACGCTCACAGGCGGCCATAAAAGCACTGGCCCTGTTCCTTGCACCAAAGGTATCAAGCGGGGCTGCCCTCTCAGCCTCCTGCTCTTCAGCCTCTACATCAGCAACCTGCCAGGTATTATTGCGGCCATATGCCTGGCAGAGTGTGTACCGCTGGAGGCGGGGCCATGGCTCAGGTCCCTATATGCGGACAATCTCTCCCTGCTAACCAGCAGCCGGGCAGGGCTATAGCGCATATTCGATGCCCTGCTTGAATGTGCGACAGTCAAACAGCTCCAGGTCAACGTCAGTAAGACCGAGATCTTAGAGTTCTGCAGCCGCTTGGCAGCGCAGAGCCGGCATCCAGCCCATATCTGCGTGTACGGACCGGAAAGGCTAGTGCTGAAGCGTGTCCAAGGATTCAAATTATTGGGCATCATAGAGCACAACAGCGGCAGCATGCAGACGGCCATGCAAGGAAGAGGAGTGCCTCTGGCTGCCGCGCTGCACTATGTCCACTGCAAGGCCGCCAAGGGGTGTCCTCGGCTTTATCTGCCTACTCGCATCTGGTTGGCGTCAGTCTATGCTGCGCCTGCGGCCAATTACGGTGATATGGTGTGGGCCACCGGTCACCTCAAGCCGCGGGACTGCCTCGGGAGCAGGATGCCGTCAAGATTGCTTCAGCCCCTGCGCCAGGCTGCGGGGCTACCTGCGACCACAGCCAGCTGGGGGGGCATGAGGGAGCAGATCCACCCGTTACAGCAAGGTTGGTGGCGGCACATCGTCCACTTCTATAACGCAGCAGTAGCACCAGCAGCACAGCTAGACAGCCCCCTCATGGTGGCTGCCATGGCGGCCGACATGCAGCCCACTGTCACACACAGCATTGAAGGGCACAGCTGGTGCAGGGAATTGCTTTGTGCCTTGGAGGACCTGGACAAGGAAACAGCCGTCCCCAACCTGAGTCAGACAGCGCCTTTTTGCAGCCTATACCTGTGACACAGGTGCTGGGGCCAGTGGACGCAGCCTACGAGGGGGCGCAGTTGGAGATTTATTAGGCCTGGTAGGGTTCCCAGGGACCCAGCCATCGAGCATAGGTTGTGGCCGCCTATCGCGCCTGGTTTTAGCCTACGGCGGACGCATGCAAGGAGCCGCACCAGCAAAAGGGAGTGTACTTGTGTGGGCACGAGCTTAAGGCTGCGGCTCAGCACAAGCAGCATGGCCGACAGTAGGGGCAGGCGCAGCATTCAGCAGGGTGACACACGCTGCTGGCAGCGATTTTCGGCCGGGGAAGACGGCGAGCACGTGGAGGAAGCATTAAATGCTTGCTTCCAATGCCCCAGCATGCAAGAGCACCTTAGGGAGCGGAGATGGGCAGGCCCCCCAGACGGTGCTACAGACTCCCACGCTTTGTACCAGGGCAGGCTAGGGTGGGATGCTCTGACTTGTGGTGAAGGATGTGGTAGCATTCGTTGAGGCTCAGTCGTTTCAGAGGCCGGGGCTTCCATGCGCACATTCTCCCCCCCTGCCTTTTGAGTGTCCCTTAACGTTGTTTCCTCTTTCCGGGTTTCCCTGATCTTCTGCCTAGTTTTTTTTCCCTTTCTCTTTGCTGAGGGCTAGTATCTTCCTTCCAGTGGGGTTTCTTACTCCTCTTTGGGGGATGGTCCTGTCCTTCTCCTTTTCCGTCCTTCCTTTTCCCCCCTCCTGGAGCATGTAGTGTATTTTCCTCCCGACAGGTGGTGGCCAGCCCTTCGATATTAACTCGGGAATCGTTTGGTCAGACTGTTGGCTGGGAAAAGTTACGGTAGACCTGACCTAGGGACCCGCGCCACGTCAGCGATCGACGCCGGAGATGCAACACCCTCTAGAGAATTTGCTGTCTCCATGTCAGGCGCAGCACTGTGCGCTGCGCGAGATGCCTCCTTACCCCCTACCTCCACGCTTTCCCACCCTTCACATTTGCTATCTCCCCCAAGTCCAGTAGGATACACCCGCTACGCCGTATCGTCACGTTCTGTCACAGCGGATACACCACGAGCCACACATGCCTTCCTTTTGAAAACAAAAGCAAATAAGGTCCGGTTAACATTATTTTGAACGATCTAACAAACGATTCCGACCGAGGGCCTTGATCGTCCCCGGGTGAGGAAGAAGAGAAGGCGGAGCGCAGGTGGCAGGATCCAGAAATTACCTCCCTGCCGGTCTGCCCAGAGAGCGCTGGGCGCAAGTACAAGCCGAGCAATAACGTAACGCCTGGGCACTGGACGCCTGTCATGCGAATGGCTGGCAGCGGCAGTGGTGGTGACGATGGCACCAGCAGCAGGGAGGATGTCACTGGAAAGACGGAGCTGCTCGCTATGAAGTAAGCGCCATGCCAGGGGATGAATGCCCCATGGAACGACAGGTGCACTTTGAAGCATTGGTGCACGACGCTGCGTAGTGCTGCATGGCACTGCATGTCCATTGTTGACATATGGCAAGCATGCAAATGCAAAAGAGCTCAAGCTACTGATGCCATGGCACTTGCAAGCCTTGACCCTGAAATGGAGCCTCATGCGGCAGCGTCCGACTTCTTCGTAGGCCTTAAACCCTTGCACCCTGTTCGCCTGTGCCCTAATTCTCAAACTCTCTCATGACATCAAACTGCAACCATGCAGGTGGGGCCTTGTCCCTTCTTGGGTGAAGCCTGGCGAGAAGCACGACCATTGGAAGATGTTCAATGCCAGGCAGGTTGACAGTGTTTCTTTTTTCGTGTGTCAGGCTCCCAGCTACCTGTCAGCTACACTCTGGCCTCTGGCAGGCGGCCCCATTTGTGGCCAGCCATGCTGCTTTGGCCACCAGTTGTGGCCTGGTCTAGGTTTGGTCCCAATCAAGCCTTCAGCGGTCGTGGGATGGCCTGCCCAAGGTGGACTGGTAGCCGAAAAAGTAAACACTGCAGGTTGAGGGCACTATTGAACCTTGCTGTCAGCACGATTTGGCAGACGGTGCTGATTTTTTCGGAATTGTTGCAGCCAGTCACTCAACAGGGCTTTGCCCATGCCAGATTTCAAGGACTGATACCTTACCCCCCACATTATGACCCAGGGTGGAATCTCTTCGTGAGAAGAGATTCCACCCCGCTCCCTGCTGACCCTTGAATCATTAATCGCAGCACGCCCTACTGCTAACTTACCCCACTCTAGAGCTCGGCCCCAGACCGCCTGGGCGTGCGATGGTCGCCTTTCCCTTCTGGACAGTTCCCCCACCCTGCTGACCCCTCAATCCCCAACCACAACACGCCCTGCTGCACACTTCCCTCCCTCTACTGCTCGGTCCCAGAGCGCCTGGTCATGCAATAGTCGCGACTCCCTTCTGGACAGTTCCCCCACCCTGCCGACCCCTTAATCCCCAACCACAACACGCCCTGCTGCACACTTCCCTCCCTCTACTGCTCGGTCCCAGAGCGCCTGGTCATGCAATAGTCGCGACTCCCTTCAGGACAGTTCCCCCACCCTGCCGACCCCTTAATCCCCAACCACAACACGCCCTGCTGCACACTTCCCTCCCTCTACTGCTCGGTCCCAGAGCGCCTGGTCATGCAATAGTCGCGACTCCCTTCAGGACAGTTCCCCCACCCTGCCGACCCCTTAATCCCCAACCACAACACGCCCTGCTGCACACTTCCCTCCCTCTACTGCTCGGCCCCAGAGCGCCTGGTCATGCAATAGTCGCGACTCCCTTCAGGACAGTTACCCCACCCTGCTGACCCCTCAATCCCCACTGCCACCGGGCTGTTTGAGCCCTTGCATGTGCGCCATTGCAGACCAGTTGGCACTAGGCACTAACAATGTCAGGCCCTAGGGAACCCAAGTAATCATCCCTGAGTGTAGGCAGCAACTCGCAGCCTGTGATGGACGTCATGCCCGCCGAAATCTTCCTTTTACAATGGCTCAGCCCGCAGTTTCCCAAACCGCTCTTTGTCTCTGTGGGCCTTTGCTTGCTTTCCCTGACCCCCAGAAGTTGGGAGCGGCAGCTGCGCTGCTGGCTGTGGCTTTCAGCCTGTCCTGCAGGGTACTGCTGGCATCCCTCTCAGACTACCTGGAGTTGCCTTAAGTGACACCAACGTACCTACAAACCTACCTACCTGCCTGCCTGCCTACCTGCCTGCCAGGGCCTCTACCGTCTGGGATCCAAATTGCGCTCGAAGGGTTACAATGCCTGCGCCTTACATTAAACACCCGATCCTCCACTATGTGGAGGGTGGGTTTTGGTGTTCTTCCACTACGTGGAGGGACACGTAGTGGAGGGCGACTTTTTGGGCCCCGGTAGTATTAGCTGCGTCTAGCCACCTGCCTGCCTGACCATGTAGCGTACATGCACGGGGATAGTACCGGCAAGTGCGCAGATCTAGTTCCTTTTGTCGGAGTGGCACAGTCACTGCCCATAATGGCACATCACTACAGACCACATGCCCCTCCCGCCCCCACCTCGCACTGCCCCTCCCGCCCCCACCTCGCACTGCCTCACCCGCCCGCACCTCGCACTGCCCCTCCCGCCCCCACCTCGCACTGCCCCTCCCACCCCCACTTCGCACTGCCCCTCCTGCCCCCGCCTCGCACTGCCCCTCCCGCCCCACTTCGCACTGCCCCTCCCGCCCCTACCTCGCACTGCCCCTCCTGCCCCCATCTCGCACTGCCCCTCCCGCCCCCACTTCGCACTCCGCACTGCCCCTCCCGCCCCCACCTCGCACTGCCCCTCCCGCCCCCATCTCGCACTGCCCCTCCCGCCCCCACCTCGCACTGCCCCTCCCGCCCCCACCTCGCACTGCCCCTCCTGCCCCCACCTCGCACTGCCCCTCCCGCCCCCACCTTGCACTGCCCCTCCCGCCCCCACCTCGCACTGCCCCTCCCGCCCCCACCTTGCACTGCCCCTCCCGCCCCCACCTCGCACTGCCCCTCCCGCCCCCACCTCGCACTGCCCCTCCCGCCCCCACCTCGCACTGCCCCTCCCGCCCCCACCTCGCACTGCCCCTCCCGCCCCCACCTTGCACTGCCCCTCCCGCCCCCACCTCGATCTGCCCCTCCCGCCCCCACCTCGCACTGCCCCTCCCGCCCCCACTTCGCACTGCCCCTCCCGCCCCCACCTTGCACTGCCCCTCCTGTCCCCACCTCGCACTGCCCCTCCCGCCCCCACCTTGCACTGCCCCTCCCGCCCCCACCTCGCACTGCCCCTCCCGCCCCACCTTGCACTGCCCCTCCCGTCCTTACCTCGCACTGCCCCTCCCGCCCCCACCTCGCACTACCCCTCCCGCCCCCACCTTGCAGAGTCCTTAGCCTGGCCCTGCCCGTCTCCATCGTGGATTCGGTTTGTTTTGCTACGAGCCTCGTTGGGGTCGCTCAGGTGAGCGCCGTGCCAGCTCACCATGTTCAGGTTAAATTTGTTTCGTTACAAGCTGGGTGGGGGTCGCTTGGGTGAGCGCGGTGCCAGCTCACCATGTTCAGGTTAAATTTGTTTCGTTTTTAGCTGGGTGGGGGTCGCTTAGGTGAGCGCGGTGCCAGCTCACCAGGTTCAGATTAATTTGGTTTTGCTACAAGCTGGGTGGGGGGCGACCAAGTGAGCGCTGCGCCAAGTGAGAGCCAAGGTCATGAGCAGCAGCAACTCGTCAAGTCGTGTGCCCAGATCACGAAGAATATAGGCGCAACAACTCAAAACCAGGACGAGCAGGGGACCTCTCAGGAAGAGATTCTCAGGGGTTATAAAACCTGTACGAGAGTACGAGAGCTGCCGCTACATGTCTGCCTGTAAGTTGTGTTGTTTTGAAGCTGCAGTATGCTACAAATAGCCGTAAAAATGGGAATCGGAGCTTGGACAACGTTAAATCTGTGTGAACTAGAGGAGCTTCTACTAAGGGGCGTCTCCCACATAGAAGCTCCCACGTAGAAGCTCCCACGTAGAAGCTCCCACGTAGAAGCTCCCACGTAGAAGCTCCCACGTAGAAGCTCCCACGTAGAAGCTCCCACGTAGAAGCTCCCACGTATAAGCTCCCACGTAGAAGCTCCCACGTAGAAGCTCCCACGTAGAAGCTCCCACGTAGAAGCTCCCACGTAAAAGCTCCCACGTAGAAGGTAGAGCAGTGGGAGCTACATAAGCAACGCAGTGCTCCTCCCGAGCCGTTTCTTTGCAGCCTGACGTTGTCTTCTTGTGTTCCATGCTCAGATTCTTAATTTGTTGTTGTTACGTTTCTATTTGATATGTCACAGTTGGGGGCGGCTACTGTGTGGCACAGCTTGCGCGAGGACTTTACCCCTTGCAAATAAAAGTCTTCATAACACTCAAAAACCCTCAAGAGGTCCATTTGGGTACCAGATGGTAGAGGCGGCCCGCCCGCCACTGCCCTTTTCTTTTATCTTGCCTGGATTCATTGTTGTCGTTTTTGTTCTTCTGCAGGTAGGGCTGCTCGACGTCAAGGAGCGCTCTGCACTGGCACTGTCCTTTCGGCCTGATGACTTGTTTATTTTTTTGTTCTATCCGGATTCATTGCTAGTTTTCTTATCTGGTCTGTTGCAGGTGGCGCCGCTCAGTTTCAAGGAGCTCGCTGAGCAGGCAATGCCCTTTGGGAGCTTCATGCCTGTTTGTCCCCCCCCCCCTCTGCTGATTGTGCGTATCCTGCGTGTTTGTTTCCCTCCCAGTCTGTTGCAGTTGAGGTGCCAAAGCTGCAAAGAGGTCTCTGTCCTGACAATGCCCTTTGGGAGCTTCATGCCTGTTTCACCCCCCCCCCCCCCCCTCTCTCCCTCCCCTGCTGATTGTGTGTATCCTTTGTTTTGTTTCCCACCCGGTTTGTTGCAGGTGGGGCGCCTGGGTTTCAAAGAGCTGTCTGCGTTGAATCTGGGGGCCACCTTCTATAACCTGACTGGCCTGTCTGTGTGAGTGGGCTGGGTAAGTGGGCAGGGTGGGAGCAGGCCAGATTTCACATTGGGAACGTTGGGCGCAGCATGCTGCAAGCTCTGAGGCCTGCCTGTGCAAGTGGGCGGGTCGGGAGTACAGGCTAAAGATTGGGTTGAGGTCAGGAAGCCGGCTTCAGATATTCTGCAGGGTTGAGGGTTGAGGGTTAAGGATTGTTCAGGGAGGGTTTAGGGTTTAGGGCTAAGAATTGTGCAGGTTTGATTTATAGTTTCGGATTTTACACAGTGGGTCAAGGGTTAGGGATTGTAAAGGACTGGTTTAGGGTGGTTGGATACACAGGGAGTGGTCAGGGCCTGGGTTATAGGGTTCCGCGCAGGGTTCAACTTTGGCGGGGTTTTGAGGGGGGAAGCAACTGAGTGGCCGGGCTGTTCCGGGAGTTTCTGAAGCGACCCTGCTCCTGCTTGCATCTCCAGCATTACTGGATTGACGACCGGCCTGGACGGCATCGGGGGGCAAGCGTACGGCGCTGGGCAGCATGGGGCCCTGGGAGTCATGCTGCAGAGGGCCTGCCTGGTGTGCTGCCTGAGCTGCCTGCCCATCTGCCTGATGTGGACTCAGACGGAGATAATCCTAGGATACTTGGGTAAGTTGGACCAACCAGAGGGACCAAACTAGGGTTTAGTTTGTGTACCCTCAACCCTTGCTCGTTTAACCCTTAGCCTTAACGATTGTGAAGGGTGGGTCTGGGATAAGGGTTGCACCCTATTGCCACTATTGACGTCAGCAGGGTCTGAAACCCCAGGACACGATCCCTGAACCCTGTCACCCCCATGAATAACTCATCAATCAAAAGGGTGTGACCTGAGGTATGGATTAAGAGCTCCCCCTTATACCTTACCTCTCAAACCTGGTGGTACAGGCCAGGCACCTGAGGTGTCCCGCATGGCGCATCAGTACGTCACGCTCGCATCGCCCGGCCTAGTGCTATCCACCATTCGCGGGTGCTGCCGCTCCTACTTCGGTGCGCAGGGTGTGGTACTCCCGTTGACTGTGCTCACGGCAACCTCGGCCCTCACATCACCACTGCTCACCTACGCCTTCATCACAATGTGAGTGTTTCAAGCCGTGAATCTGTACTCTGAAGCCAGGCATGGGGCTCTCGCTGACTGTGCTCACGGCAACCTCGGCCCTCACATGACCACTGCTTCACTACGCCTTCGACGCAATGTGAGTGTCTTAAGCCCTGGACCCTCAACTCTGAAACCGGACGGGGTGCTCCCGCTGGCTGTGCCCACAATTAACAAAGCCTTCACGTCAATCCTGCCCGACTGGGCCTTCTTGCCCTGTACCACGAGCCCTGGGTCATGAACCCTGAGCCCTGAACACTGATCCTGAAACCCTAAAACCTGGGCTGTAAGCCCTAAGGTGTGTACCTCTGAACCCTGAGTCATGGGTCATATGCCCACCCTGTGCCCACCCTTACTCCTAAGCCCAATGCAGAGGGTCTACCCACTTCATCGTCTTGCAGCGCCGCCCCTGGTGGCTTTTGACCGAAAATTCTATTTTTATGGGGAACAAATCATACAAATCGATTGAACCGCGATCATTTAAGCAAAATCGAGTTCAGATGACAAACAAGATTGGTCTGTGGCGGCGGTATCTGCTGCCATTGCACCACAGCCATCCTACCAATTGCCCGATGCACCCCTTTAAGCCATATGACCCAGACCCGAGTCTTGCCCATGTTCCCTTTCCCTCCTATCTGACTAGTCCGGCATGGCGTTAAGCCCTTACCCTGTGCATTAAACCCTCAAATTCCCTTTCATCCCTCACACACTTGGCTGAACCTGGGCCTGGCTACGGCTTTGCAGTGTTGTACCCTAACCCTGTGCATTAAACCCTCGTCTCTCCGATCCCTCTCACACTAGGCTGAACCTGGGCCTGGCTGCGGCGTTGCAGTGTTGAACCCTAACCCTGTGCATTAAACCCTCATCTCCCGGATCCCTCTCACACTAGGCTGGACCTGGGCCTGGCTGCGGCGTTGCAGTGTTGAACCTTAACCCTGTGCATTAAACCCTCATCTCCCCGATCCCTCTCACACTAGGCTGGACCTGGGCCTGGCTGCGGCGTTGCAGTGTTGAACCCTAACCCTGTGCATTAAACCCTCATCTCCCCGATCCCTCTCACACTAGGCTGGACCTGGGCCTGGCTGCGGCGTTGCATTGTTGAACCCTAACCCTGTGCATTAAACCCTCATCTCCCCGATCCCTCTTCACACTAGGCTGGACCTGGGCCTGGCTGCGGCGTTGCATTGTTGAACCTTAACCCTGTGCATTAAACCCTCATCTCCCCGATCCCTCTCACACCAGGCTGGACCTGGGCCTGGCTGCGGCGTTGCATTGTTGAACCCTAACCCTGTGCATTAAACCCTCATCTCCCCGATCCCTCTCAAACTAGGCTGGACCTGGGCCTGGCTGCGGCGTTGCATTGTTGTACCCTAACCCTGTGCATTAAACTCTCATCTCCCCGATCCCTCTCACACCAGGCTGGACCTGGGCCTGGCTGCGGCGTTGCAGTGTTGTACCCTAACCCTGTGCATTAAACTCTCATCTCCCCGATCCCTCTCACACCAGGCTGGACCTGGGCCTGGCTGCGGCGTTGCAGTGTTGAACCCTAACCCTGTGCATTAAACCCTCATCTCCCCGATCCCTCTCACACCAGGCTGGACCTGGGCCTGGCTGGTGCGGCGTTGCAGTGTTGCACCCTGTGCATTAACCCCCCACACACCAAACTCTCTCACACTAGGCTGGACCTGGGCCTGGCTGGTGCAGCGTTGGCGTATTCTGTTGAGGAGGGGATTTTGGTGGTCATATGCTGCGGCCTCGTCATCTGGCTGGGTGGGCAGCAGGCCGAGGAGGTGCGCACATGGAGGGGCTGGAGCAGCCAAGCGTTTTGCGGCTGGGGCCTTTACCTGCAGGTCAGGTGAGGGGGGGGCTGTTGGGAGCAAAAGGAAGAAATAAAGCCGTGCCCCTGGGAGGTGTGAGAGGTTAGGAAGCAGCGCAGCCTGGGCCGAAGCCACATCCGTGCCGTTACTGTTGGGAGCAGTGTGTGGTCTGTGAGGTGAGGATTTAAGTGAAAGGTTGTAGGGTTAGGGGTGAAGGGTGTAAGGAGCATTGTGTGTTCTTTGAGGTGAGGTTTTCGGGTTTGGGTTTAGGGTGTGAGGAACATTGTGTGTTCTTTCATTTGTTGGTTGAGCCAATTTGAAGCGATAGTAATCAAATAACGATTTGTTAGCCTTGTCTCGACAGAAAGCATACATGTGCCTGTCAGTGGTAGGGCAAGGTGTGGGAGATTGCGGGAGGACCTCGTCTACTCAGCAGCCTTAATGAGGCAGTGTGAAATGCGTGTGTGGCTAGGCGGGTGTTCCAGACAGGACCAAAAGTCCATGATACTAAAATCCCATTATACTATGATACCATGATACCTGAATTATGATCACTTAGTCCCTGAATTCTAATCACCTAATCCCTGAACCCTAAGCGCCTGACCCATGAACTCTGATCACCTGGTTTTTGAACCCTGATCACCTAGTCCCCAATCACGGTGTGAAGGTGGCCCTGCCTTCGATGATTATGGTCTGTTTGGACTGGTGGGTGCTGGAGATCATGGTCCTGCTCGCTGGACTGGGAGGGGACCATGCACAGTCTGAGATGCAGGTGGGTGGTTTGTGGAAGGGCAACGCAAGGTGTGGGCAGCGCAAGGTATTGGCAAAGCAAGGTTTGGGCAGAGCAAGGCATGACGTTTTGAATAACAACGTAACATATAACGTGCCTGACCTGGAATCGCGTTGGATCACTGTACTGACATTTCTTCGAATTATTGTATTAATGAAATGTTTGACTGCGGTATGGCTCTGGTGATGGTGTGAACACAAATGGTGTTGGATGATCATACGTGTGATGCTTGAAAGGTGTTAGAGCAACGTGTGAAAATTGTGAGTGGGTGATGGTATGTGTGCCATTAATACAATACAGGTCAGTGGGTAATGTTATGTGTGCCATTAATACAATACAGGTGAGTGGGTAATGTTATGTGTGCCATTAATACAATACAGGTGAGTGGGTAATGGTATGTGTGCCATTAATACAATACCGTAGGTGAGTGGGTAATGGTATGTGTGCCAGTAATACAAATACAGGTCAGTGGGTAATGGTATGTGTGCCATTAATACAATACAGGTCAGTGGGTAATGGTATGTGTGCCATTAATACAATACAGGTCAGTGGGTAATGGTATGTGTGCCATTAATACAATACAGGTGAGTGGTTAATGGTATGTGTGCCATTAATACAATACAGGTCAGTGGGTAATGGTATGTGTGCCAGTAATACAAATACAGGTCAGTGGGTAATGGTATGTGTGCCATTAATACAATACAGGTGAGTGGGTAATGGTATGTGTGCCATTAATACAATACAGGTGAGTGGGTAATGGTATGTGTGCCATTAATACAATACAGGTCAGTGGGTAATGGTATGTGTGCCATTAATACAATACAGGTCAGTGGGTAATGGTATGTGTGCCATTAATACAATACAGGTCAGTGGGTAATGGTATGTGTGCCAGTAATACAAATACAGGTGAGTGGGTAATGGTATGTGTGCCATTAATACAATACAGGTCAGTGGGTAATGGTATGTGTGCCATTAATACAATACAGGTGAGTGGGTAATGGTATGTGTGCCAGTAATACAATACAGGTGAGTGGGTAATGGTATGTGTGCCATTAATACAATACAGGTGAGTGGGTAATGGTATGTGTGCCATTAATACAATACAGGTCAGTGGGTAATGGTATGTGTGCCAGTAATACAATACAGGTGAGTGGGTAATGGTATGTGTGCCATTAATACAATACAGGTCAGTGGGTAATGTTATGTGTGCCATTAATACAATACAGGTGAGTGGGTAATGTTATGTGTGCCATTAATACAATACAGGTGAGTGGGTAATGGTATGTGTGCCATTAATACAATACAGGTGAGTGGGTAATGGTATGTGTGCCATTAATACAATACAGGTCAGTGGGTAATGGTATGTGTGCCAGTAATACAATACAGGTGAGTGGGTAATGGTATGTGTGCCATTAATACAATACAGGTCAGTGGGTAATGTTATGTGTGCCATTAATACAATACAGGTGAGTGGGTAATGTTATGTGTGCCATTAATACAATACAGGTGAGTGGGTAATGGTATGTGTGCCATTAATACAATACCGTAGGTGAGTGGGTAATGGTATGTGTGCCATTAATACAATACAGGTCAGTGGGTAATGTTATGTGTGCCATTAATACAATACAGGTGAGTGGGTAATGTTATGTGTGCCATTAATACAATACAGGTGAGTGGGTAATGGTATGTGTGCCATTAATACAATACAGGTCAGTGGGTAATGGTATGTGTGCCAGTAATACAATACAGGTGAGTGGGTAATGGTATGTGTGCCATTAATACAATACAGGTCAGTGGGTAATGTTATGTGTGCCATTAATACAATACAGGTGAGTGGGTAATGTTATGTGTGCCATTAATACAATACAGGTGAGTGGGTAATGGTATGTGTGCCATTAATACAATACCGTAGGTGAGTGGGTAATGGTATGTGTGCCAGTAATACAAATACAGGTCAGTGGGTAATGGTATGTGTGCCATTAATACAATACAGGTCAGTGGGTAATGGTATGTGTGCCAGTAATACAATACAGGTCAGTGGGTAATGGTATGTGTGCCATTAATACAATACAGGTGAGTGGGTAATGGTATGTGTGCCATTAATACAATACAGGTCAGTGGGTAATGGTATGTGTGCCATTAATACAATACAGGTCAGTGGGTAATGGTATGTGTGCCATTAATACAATACAGGTCAGTGGGTAATGGTATGTGTGCCAGTAATACAATACAGGTCAGTGGGTAATGGTATGTGTGCCATTAATACAATACAGGTCAGTGGGTAATGGTATGTGTGCCAGTAATACAATACAGGTCAGTGGGTAATGGTATGTGTGCCATTAATACAATACAGGTCAGTGGGTAATGGTATGTGTGCCAGTAATACAATACAGGTCAGTGGGTAATGGTATGTGTGCCAGTAATACAAATACAGGTCAGTGGGTAATGGTATGTGTGCCATTAATACAATACAGGTCAGTGGGTAATGGTATGTGTGCCAGTAATACAATACAGGTCAGTGGGTAATGGTATGTGTGCCATTAATACAATACAGGTCAGTGGGTAATGGTATGTGTGCCATTAATACAATACAGGTCAGTGGGTAATGGTATGTGTGCCAGTAATACAATACAGGTCAGTGGGTAATGGTATGTGTGCCATTAATACAATACAGGTGAGTGGGTAATGGTATGTGTGCCAGTAATACAATACAGGTCAGTGGGTAATGGTATGTGTGCCATTAATACAATACAGGTGAGTGGGTAATGGTATGTGTGCCAGTAATACAATACAGGTCAGTGGGTAATGGTATATGTGCCATTAATACAATACAGGTGAGTGGGTAATGGTATGTGTGCCAGTAATACAATACAGGTGAGTGGGTAATGGTATGTGTGCCATTAATACAATACAGGTCAGTGTGTAATGGTATGTGTGCCATTAATACAATACAGGTGAGTGGGTAATGGTATGTGTGCCATTATTAATACAATACAGGTCAGTGGGTAATGGTATGTGTGCCAGTAATATAATACAGGTCAGTGGGTAATGGTATGTGTGCCATTAATACAATACAGGTGAGTGGTTAATGGTATGTGTGCCATTAATACAATACAGGTCAGTGGGTAATGGTATGTGTGCCATTAATACAATACAGGTCAGTGGGTAATGGTATGTGTGCCAGTAATACAATACAGGTCAGTGGGTAATGGTATGTGTGCCAGTAATACAATACAGGTGAGTGGGTAATGGTATGTGTGCCATTAATACAATACAGGTCAGTGGGTAATGGTATGTGTGCCAGTAATACAATACAGGTCAGTGGGTAATGGTATGTGTGCCAGTAATACAATACAGGTCAGTGGGTAATGGTATGTGTGTCATTAATACAATACAGGTCAGTGGGTAATGGTATGTGTGCCAGTAATACAATACAGGTCAGTGGGTAATGGTATGTGTGCCAGTAATACAATACAGGTGAGTGGGTAATGGTATGTGTGCCATTAATACAATACAGGTCAGTGGGTAATGGTATGTGTGCCAGTAATACAATACAGGTGAGTTCAGCAAAAAGGGACAGCATTAGATTCTAACGCATTAGTGGGTTTCAGGGTCCGGCGGGGCGCCAGCCAAGGAAGAGTGAAGCCTTCTAAGAAACGCGCCTGCCAATGTTGCTTAAAGCTGCCTAATGTCATGTCTATAGACAAGGGGCACAACCTTCTGTGATGTATGTACCTGCACTGTGTTGTCTTTTACACTGCCAAGTGTGACATCTCGATGATAACAATGCAAAGTGTGATTGTGTGTTTTGATGTGAGGCCCCATGGAGTGTGATGTGTTGGTAGGGGGGAAAGTGTGAAACCCCAATTAAGTTCAGCCAAGTGTGATGCTGAGGCAGTGTCAGCCAGGCAGCATGTAGGACTGATGTCTTGAAGGGGTCTTTGACGGCCATGAGCGCGACTGCTCAAAATTAAAAATGCAAACCCTTTCTATGTCTCAATTTTGTATGGCCACCCCCTTACAGGATGTGAAGTTTTTACAGTCCAACAGAGCATCACATTTGATGCATGGGACATGTGCCCATAAACCAGTTGCAGCCGCGAGGCCGCTATTCAAACCTCACACCTGTTTGTGGCCATGACTCTGTCATCTTCGTATGAGTGACGACCAGGAGGCTGATATTAAACCCTCAAATCTGGTCATGACCATGACTCTGTTCCCTTCTTATACGTGATGACCATGATGCTGCTGTTCAGGCCTCGAATCTGTCCTTGGCCGGTACTCTGTTTCTTCCTTTCTGGTTGCGACCTGAAGGTTTGAATGGAGGTGCCATTCAAACCTTTGCTTCTGGCCATGACTCTGCCCCCTTCTTACTGATACAGCCATGGGGCTGATATTCAAACTTACAATCTGTTTCTGGCCATGGCTCGGCCTCCTTGTTAGGTGGTTTTAAAGGTGACACTGCCTGAACCTTACAGGTTGCGGCCATGGGGCTACTTTTGAATGCCTTCACCTTGATGTACTACATGTCAGATGGTTACGGAGCCGCCGCCAGCACACGCGTCTCAAACGGTGAGCAGGCAGCTGAATTGTGGCCGGTTGCCTAAGCAGCGCGGCAGGCCCTGCACGAGGTCTCCGGCCGGAGGCAGGTAGGTAGCTGAACTATTCCAGAGTCACCTTAACAAAGATGGACCGTGTTGCTCATCAAGCGTGTTTGGCTACAGCGCTCTCGGGCACCTACACCTCATTTGTCCCATAGCCTTGCCGTGAGATATATCATACATGGGACCCGTACCGCAAAAAACCAGCTTGCGTATGATTCTGAGAATATCTGTGTATGTGTGCGCTGGAGGATGGCATGTAGGGCCTGCATTCAATTTTTCAACCGAATATTAAAATAGGAGGGTCAGGGCTACCATGTAGATGAGCGTAACTGAAGGCTCTATATGCCCCTCCACCACGGTATTTTTTCACATGCTGTGCTGAGAACCTGAGCCTCTGAAACCTGAAACCTAAGCCTTAAGCCCTGGACTCTAAACCACCAACCATGAAACCTAAACTCTTTAGACCTAAACCCTCGATTGCACAGACTGACTGGTCCCTATAGAGGGACCGGGTTCCTCTAGAAGGACCCACCCAGAACTTCAACTAAAAGAGCAGTTGCGGCTCAGAATGTGAAATCGCTCAGAATTTCAATTCCCCAGGAACCACTGGTGCCTTGGCTGATGGGCCCTGGAACACCGACAAAACCATCATGACCAACATGCCTTTCGCCTGGGCTGATGGGCCATGGTGCGTCTAGCCCCAAAACCATCATCACCACGAGTGCGTGATCCACAAACGCTTGATTGCTTCTCCCTAACCACACAAGCACGGAGCTCTCAACCCTCGACCTTTGACCCTCTGCCCTGAAACCTCAAATCTCCATTAAAAATGCACATTTGCATTGCAGAGTTGGGTAAAGCAAATGCAAGGCAGGCAAAGCTGGCGTGTATCACGGCTCTGGCTCTAGGACTGTTGAGCTGCCTGTCAGGGTGAGGGCCGATCTCCAATGCCCTCATCGCTATGCTTGCGTGTATCATAGCCTTTGCTCTATGTCTGACAAATCTACTGGAAACACATGGATGGTGACTGGACCCCTAACCCTGAACCCTCACATCAGGGGATACCTGGATCAGTATTCTAACACTTGAGTTTGCACCCCTTCGCTCGTAACGGACTAAATTCCTAATGCCACAAGACACCTGGAGGCTGCCCTGCATGAGACCAATCTTTGTAAGTGACATCTCGACTGCAACCGCTGAACCCTTCGTTTTTTAAGTACCTCAGCATCACTACTTGCATAACTAAGTATGCCCCGAGGCCTAGAATGAAGATGACTAAAAGTAGATGTACTGCAACTGTACTGCATACCCATTTTTGGTCAAGCGCTGCATCAATCAGGTCGTGCTTTCATATGCGTAGTACCACAATGCCACCGTGTGTGTACCCCTGGTCAAGGGCTGCGCCAGGCGGGGTTTGCCCTTTTTATGTGTTGTACCGCCTCAAGTGCGCTACGGTGTACCGCAGGTGTTCCTTGTTGTACCTTTCGCAACCCTGGTGGCTGCCCCTTTTCACTGAGGACGCAAAGGTGGGGCTGGCATCACAGATTGACAGCAGCCTTTACTTGAAGGTGCTTCAGCCACAGTTCAGCCACACTTCAGCCACACTTCAGCCACAGTTCAGCCACAGTTCAGCCACACTTCAGCCACACTTCAGCCACAGTTCGGCTACATCACGGCCTGTGGCCATGATGGAGGCCTGGTGCAGCAAGCCCTGCTGCTTTTTCCCACCGGCCTGCGTATGGCCGGTCCATGTATGGTCCCCGTCAGCCCAGTCGTGGCCGCTCAGCGATGCCACAACGGTGGCCTGATGTGCACTGAAAAAGAAAGCATCACAAATGTATGAATCGAGATTGTGGCCCTTTCGAAAAAGTCGAAAGAGTGGACTGTGCTTGAACCATGGGTTGGCATCAAAGCCCGGTTTCAGACTAGTGAGGGTTTAAGGTTTAGGGTGAAGTACAGGGCTTCAATGAGTGATGTGCTGCGTCACATCCTGATCTGCTAACCGTTGCTGTGTTGATGCCGTGATGCATCACATTGCGAAAGTGTGAATGGTAAGACAAGGGGCAGCGTGTCTGGAATGGATGAACCTTGGAACAGCCCAGCGGCCTCAGACTGCTCACATCACCCCTTCATGAGTCATGCCGGGTTTAGCTTCAGGGTCTTGTTTCAACCTTCCTCATGACATGGAGATGTCAATATTTTTATGTGGTGTTCGCCATTCAATCTTTTGGGGGGGCCGCCAGGTGCCCACCCCCTGGGTTGATGAGGACCAACCCTTGACCAGCCTACCGCCGTTGGCCTGAGCAGCAGGGCTTGCTGTGCCAGGCTCCCTCTTCTGCATTAAACAGCAGGTGCGTCAAATCATTCTGGGGACTTACAATAATAATTAATGTTGCACGTTCAGGTCCAGCTCCTGGTGACGCAGTCCATGCATCTGGTCTTCCTCTCTGTGGTGGGCTACAGGTTTGTCGCCTGGAACGGTTGGGGGCTCTCCCTGTCGCATATTGCAGTGCTGCACTTATGCCCTAAATCTCGATATATCGTGGGCTGCAGGTTCATTGTCTGAAGGGGAAAGGTGCTTACTCTGCTGCATGTAGCCATGCCACTTATTGTCTCTTCCCACACTTAATATTTTCTCCTCACACTTTCTCTCCAAAATGTCATGCCGTAGTATCGTCCCGTGCTAATGCTCCCGGTCGTGGGCTACCATTTTTTGTCTATGGGCATCAGTTAACAATCTGCCGCACACTGTTGTGCAGTACATACCGGGCTGTACTGCCTGCAGAGTGGGTGGCGAACACTCTAGCATATGTCGTCATGAGGCCCATGCATGTACCGCTCTCTGTTTAGATAGCGCTCTCTGTCACGGGCTGTGCTGCCTGCTGGAAAGGCTTCACATGGGGAGACATGCACTGTCTGCACTGCACTGCCTTGTTTGTATATTGTGTACCGCATACCTGGCACAACCCACCATGCACTATTGTACTGCCTGTCCTACAAAGTTTTGCTTTAAAATTTGGCGACCGTCACCTCTGCCTACAAATATCGCATGCATATAGAACTGTATATGTTGTACAAACATCACGCAAATACATTAATGTGCATCACCGCCTTCAGAAAGAGGGCAAGGCTTGACATGTTGTAGATTTGATTTGCATTCCCGAATAATAAGTAATAAATAAGAATAATAAATGTTGTCCCGAATAATAAATGTTGTTTGGGGTTGATGGATACATCAATATACTATTTATCCACTGTCGACGCCAGCTTCCGGTCAAACTTTTAGAGTTTGGGTCGAAATTCTGCCCTGAGGGCAGCATTAAAAGCAATCATGTTTTCATCTCTGAGGGAAGGTCAATCAAATGTACGCTATTTATGAATACCCCGATATGTGGATTATTGCAATCACATTAGGTTCTGGCCCGATCGTTCCCAAGGAGCCTTCATAACGTCCAGGCCGGCCTGTCCAGGGCGGCTCTCTGGCCCTCTACATGGTAGGCTTGGTCCCAACTCATATCTAAATCTTATTCCAGCTTCCCTTTACATGCCCCCCTAGGTCCGCGAGGCTGTCGGTATCCGCCAATCTGTGGTGTCGGGGGGGAGGGGGTCACTGGCCCCTCACCTGGATGACTTCTATGAGGTGCTAGGCCTGCAGGTCGTGAATGGCTGGTAGGTTTGGGGGCCTTGAATGGATAGTTTCAGGTTGGGTCTTCAATGGCTGGTGGGAAGGCCTGTCATGGCTGGTTAAGGATTTGAAGGGGTTCCATTTGGAAACTGCAGGTCTTAAATGGCTGGTAGGAGCTTGGTTGTACAGGTATTGAATGGATGTTAGGAGCTTGGTTGTACAGGTATTGAATGGATGTTAGGAGCTTGGCTGTACAGGTATTGAATGGATGTTAGGAGCTTGGCTGTACAGGTATTGAATGGATGTTAGGAGCTTGGTTGTACAGGTATTGAATGGATGTTAGGAGCTTGGTTGTACAGGTATTGAATGGATGTTAGGAGCTTGGTTGTACAAGTATTGAATGGATGTTAGGAGCTTGGTTGTACAGGTATTGAATGGATGTTAGGAGCTTGGTTGTACAGGTATTAAATGGATGTTAGGAGCTTGGTTGTACAAGTATTGAATGGATGTTAGGAGCTTGGTTGTACAGGTATTGAATGGATGTTAGGAGCTTGGTTGTACAGGTATTGAATGGATGTTAGGAGCTTGGCTGTACAGGTATTGAATGGATGTTAGGAGCTTGGTTGTACAGGTATTGAATGGATGTTAGGAGCTTGGTTGTACAGGTATTAAATGGATGTTAGGAGCTTGGTTGTACAAGTATTGAATGGATGTTAGGAGCTTGGTTGTACAGGTATTGAATGGATGTTAGGAGCTTGGTTGTACAGGTATTGAATGGATGTTAGGAGCTTGGCTGTACAGGTATTGAATGGATGTTAGGAGCTTGGTTGTACAGGTATTGAATGGATGTTAGGAGCTTGGTTGTACAGGTATTGAATGGATGTTAGGAGCTTGGTTGTACAGGTATTAAATGGATGTTAGGAGCTTGGTTGTACAGGTATTGAATGGATGTTAGGAGCTTGGTTGTACAAGTATTGAATGGATGTCAGGAGGGTAAACCCAGGCTTTTTAAGGCAGGAAGAAGAGTGTGATCCTCATTAGAGCCTTATGGTTCTACCCGGGCCTATTTTCAGGTTCAAAATGTGACTGGTTGGCTCCATGGCAGGAGCATGGGGTTGGCAAGGCTTTTGAGGAACAGGATCCGAGCAGGATCAGTGGACTGGAGCAGGAACAGAATGTGACCCTCTCAGGGTGACCCAGACGTTCATGCAAGTTGCGTCAGGACAGGCCACGTCCCTGAACCTGATTCAGCCCTGTGCTGCTTGATCTCTGAAGCCACTCAGCCTCAAAGTTTGTTCAGCCTTGAATCTGCGTCAGCCTTCCAGATGGTCCAAGGAGTCAGAGGCCTGTCCTTAGCAAGTTCTATCTGACAGGCTAGATGTGGACCTCAGCCCTTGCAGTACGAATCCCTGCACCTGCACCTGCATCTGTACATGCTCATGCCCATGTCCATATCTATGCACCTGCACCTGCCCGTGGACCCTGTGCTCTGGATGTGTATTCTCATCCTAGGGGCCTAACCCAGACCTCCCCGTCGCTGGCCTGCAGACAACTCTCCCAGGTGATTCCGAAGAGAAGATTTTGACTAAGTGGCATCTGATCAGGACAAGCTAATGTACCTTGTGCTCACATTGACATGTATTTCCAGGGTTTAGGGTATGTATATAAATTGCAGCCTGGTCGTGTTTGATGGGTCATATAGGGCTGGGATTACAGCGCTGGGAGTCCCGCTCATCTCCTGAGATCCTGCCACTTCAGCGCTGCCAGCCCGCCACTAGCTGTCCATGACTCCATGTCCCCACATTTTTGAATCCCTTAGGCACACCATGAGGCACACCATGTTCACACCTATGTCCTCCCTTCTGCTTAAGCCGTTGCCACTCCGCACTGCCCCGTCATGTTTTGAACGTGATGTACGTGGCGCGTCAATGCCTTGACCCCTGACCCCTGTTCTTACCAGAACGTGCGAGGCACCATCGGTGTGCCTACCCCGGGAACTGAAGCACGCATGGTGGACCCGGAGACCCTGGTAGAGCTGACTGACGGTGCCCCTGGTCTGCTGCTGGCACGCGGCCCGGGCGTGATGCTCAGCTACATGAACGATGAAGCCTCCACACACCAGGCGTTCAGAGCCGGCGACGGCTGGTATGACACGGCTGGGTTTTGGGATGAGGGTTAGGATCAATTTAAGGGTTAACCCTAGCCTGCTGCGCGCCTGGGGTTCATGGTGGTTGACGTGAGGGTTAGCGAGGTTAAGATAAGGTGGGGGGAAACCCTAGAGTACCAAGCACCAGGCATTGAGAGCAGATCATGGCTGGTTTGACCAGGGTGGAAGTCGAGGGTGTGTAAATAAATTGCAACACAACACGTGGAATTAATGAAGCCCATGTTTATTTTGGGTCCCAGCTCCAGTTAGAACCTCATGCTGTAGAGGGGGGAGAGAATATGTATGCTGAGAGGACGCACAGAGGACAGACCTGGTGTGTAACAGCTCCTTCCTTTTATCCATCAACCAAGGTGGGGAGAAACAAATTGCTCAGCATCATGTTTTGTCATGTGTCATCACGATCATGCTTTGTCATGTGTCATGTGTCATCACGATCGTGCCCCTCCCTCTCCTGCAGGCGCGCACCTGCTAGGGTGCCTGGCAGCATGATGGTCGGTGTGCTGGTGCTGACCGGGCGGGCCAAGGAGACACTGCTGCTGTCAAGCGGGAAGAAGGTGCAGGAACCTAGGCAGGGAAGGAAAGGGGGGGGAGGCAACCTAGTAAGGGAAGGGAGGAAAGGGAGGGAAGGCAACCTAGGAAGGGAAGGGAGGGAAGGGAAGGGGGCAAGGGACTCTGTGTGTTCCTTGGGGCGCCGCAGCAGCTGGTGGAGGGGTGCTGCTTGGGGCCAAGGCGACGACTGCTCCATCATCATTGCGAGTGTGTCCCTGTGGCAAGCCTCTAAATTGGTTTTGACTGAGGAGGAGGCGTTGTTCAAGCAGGACACCTAAGCATTTATTAAGCACACCGGGGCTTTCTTCCCCTCACTTGATTGCTCAAGTTTGATTCAATGGGAGCCCCACCCGGTGCTGTAGTGGCCTCCATTTATTAAGCACACCAGGGCTTTCTTCCCCTCTTGAGTGCTCAAGTATGGTTTGATTCAATGGGAGCCCCACCCGGTGCTGTAGTGGCCTCCATTTATTAAGCACACCAGGGCTTTCTTCCCCTCTTGAGTGCTCAAGTATGGTTTGATTCAATGGGAGCCCCACCCGGTGCTGTAGTGGCCTCCATTTATTAAGCACACCAGGGCTTTCTTCCCCTCTTGAGTGCTCAAGTATGGTTTGATTCAATGGGAGCCCCACCCGGTGCTGTAGTGGCCTCCATTTATTAAGCACACCAGGGCTTTCTTCCCCTCTTGAGTGCTCAAGTATGGTTTGATTCAATGGGAGCCCCACCCGGTGCTGTAGTGGCCTCCATTTATTAAGCACACCAGGGCTTTCTTCCCCTCTTGAGTGCTCAAGTATGGTTTGATTCAATGGGAGCCCCACCCGGTGCTGTAGTGGCCTCCATTTATTAAGCACACCGGGGCTTTCTTCCCCTCTTGAGCGCTCAAGTATGGTTTGATTCAATGGGAGCCCCACCCGGTGCTGTAGTGGCCTCCATTTATTAAGCACACCAGGGCTTTCTTCCCCTCTTGAGTGCTCAAGTATGGTTTGATTCAATGGGAGCCCCACCCGGTGCTGTAGTGGCCTCCCTTCACTTGTTAAGCTCACCGGGGCTCTTTTCCCCTCTTGTGTGCCCCAGTTTGATTCAACGGGAGCCCACCCGGTTTTGTAGTGGCCTCCCATCATACACGCCTCGTGGCTATTCATTTGTTTCATAAACAACTTGAATGCTGTGCCTGATGCGGTTCCAGGTGGAGCCTGAGCCCATTGAGGGCGCGCTGACCTGCTCGCCGCTGATCAAGCACGTGATCCTACTGGGGCAGGACAAACGGCAGTTGGTGGGTGGGGCAGAAGGAGCCACTGTTGGGGATAGGGATGGATGATGGGAACTGGTGGGTGGGCAGGACAAAAGACAAATGGCAGTTGGTGAGAAAGGCAGGACAAGTGTCAGCTGGTGGGGTGTCAGTTTGTGGGTGCAGGAGCTCAGGAGTGCAGAGGGTGCTGCAGGAAGCTAGGCCTGATCCATGGGATGGCAGGGGATGCTGCTGGAGGCAGGGGCCTGAAGTGGTACGTCTGTGTGGGGGGTGGCAGGATACAATGTGGAGACTCAGATTGGATCTTGGTTGAAGTTTGCACCTGTGATGGAGTGATAGGAGGGGGGGGGGATAAACTGCTGCCTACCGGCTAGTGTGGCTCACCATTTAGTTTTCCCTGAATGGCTTACTTGTTAAAATCCATCTCTGAAGACTGAAAACCTGCATTCGGTGTTCGCCGCAAGGTGGGGTACAGATGGCAGCCGCTTCTGGACTTCAAGAATGTCTGCATATGTAAAAACCTTTGACTGCCCTGCCTTCAGGGTGCCTTGGTTTTCCCCGACATGGAGGCAGTAGCGCAGATGGCAGCCAGCTCTTCTAAATCTAGCGACGACAGAACCTCTGACAGCACCAACGGCAGCAGGACAGTGGGCACCAGTGGCAACAGCAGAGGCCAGCTTAAGGAGCTGCTGGCCGCTGAGGTGGCGCGCCCCAACCGCGGCAGACCCGACTTCAGGAGCTGGAAGAATATAGCGCACATTGCAGTGGTAAGATGGTAGGTGCAGTCGGGCAGGCTCAACAGTAAAGTGAGACCTCATGGGCTTGCATGGCTTGGAGATGGGTACGAGTAGCACACATCAGAGTGGTAAAACCGCATGGGCTTGCATGGGCTTGCATGGCTCAGGAGCTGGGAGAACATTGTACACATCGCAGTGGTTGGACGGCCTGAGTAAGCATGGAGTCTTTAGTTCTGCATCCCGTTGGACCGCAGAGCATATGGTGTCGGGCCTGCATCGGCATGCATGATGCATGGCTCGGGAGGTAGGAGCACAAACGCACATGCATGGCAGTGGTGAGGCTTGAAGTGGTATGTGGGTAAAGAAGTCTGTCTTGGCGCGCCCACTGGACTGGGAAAATCTAAAATATGTTGCCGCCTGAGCACCCTGGTCAGACTTGGTGCAGCTCGTTGGATGCCGGAACAAGCATATGCTGTATGTGTCTTAGGTGTGTGTGCTAGTACGGGCATGCTTGGCTCAGTCCAAGGGCACCATACAATCAGACTGCACCTGCACGTCACTTGTCTGTTGTTGCTGCGCCTATGCGTTCGCCTGTAAGCTTTTTTCGAAGGGCCAGACAGGCTTAGACTTCGAGTGTGAATGATGCCCCCCCAGAGCTGGTCCAGCTCCAAAATCTGAACCTGTCGTAACCAGTCTAAGGTCATCCGGTCTGGTCTCATGTCATGATTGGATTTGTATTCTGCATTTCATATCTGTTCTGCTAGCCTACAAGCCTATAGGGAATTACATGATGATGTTCTGCAGGCGTTTCACATGCCCTGCCTCCTCGTCCCCCCTCCCAGCTCACGTCTCCCCTCTCGGCCCCGCCACCCTACCGCTCTACACCTCTTTCGCCCCTCCCAGCAACTCATTCCC
This sequence comes from Limnomonas spitsbergensis, assembly GCA_037349105.1. Classification (NCBI taxonomy): domain Eukaryota; kingdom Viridiplantae; phylum Chlorophyta; class Chlorophyceae; order Chlamydomonadales; genus Limnomonas; species Limnomonas spitsbergensis. The sequence goes on from JAYJMM010000041.1 coordinate 9,607,356, forward strand.
CTTTTCTGCACCTTATTTTCCCATCTACAGGGACATCACCTCCCCCCCCTCCTCAGCTTTTCCATATGCATCTCCATCCCTCTGCCACCTGCCCACCTCTGGCCCCCCATTCCAGATTGAGTCGGAGCTTAGCGTTTCAGCCGTCACACTGACTTTGACCATGAAACCGCGGCGGACAGACATCTCCAAAAAGTTCTCAGCTCAAGTCCAACAGCTGACATCACGGCTCAGAGGCTACTGAGCTTAAGGATTCAAGAAGTCTTCGAAAGCAAGTGCAGCAATTCACATCCTTTATCCCACAGATGCTACCCGGCCTGACATACTAGCAGGCATATTAGGCGGATGACAGGCTCTCGATTTCTCTCCCTAATTGTACGTCCGGAACAGCTTTTATGCAGCGTTTGAAACAAGGCGCTTCCCATGCACTGTATGAGTGTATGGCTCTGCCAAGGAGGGTTGCATGCTAAGAAAGGAGATCACCAACATTTAGGGGGGAGTGTTTGACTGGAACTTACACAGCGGGCCTAGGGAGCATGGTGCTCCGGTGGGGCACTTGAAGCAAGTAAGTGGCTTCACAACTCACCGCCCCTGTTGAGTGTAAGGCTCGATGTCGATAGGCGTTGCTATCGCCAGATGATGTGTGTCAATATCCGTCAAAAAACTGGCGTTAACACATACGTCACTAAGCCTGTGTGACCACGGCTGAGGAACCTGACGGTATGGTGGCACAATGGGTTGAATTTTAAAATTAAAGGACCGGTAGGACGAGGAGAAGCCTGACGCTTACACATGCTGCCTTGCGGGTCCTCTTACTTGACACAAACACGTGAGCATCTTAAATTACGTGCTCGGCCGTCTGATAAGCAAGCGACGAACGTAGATGTCATACTGAAATGCAATGAGGAAATGCCAAGTGCATGCACTGATGTTGATCAGCCTGTTGCATGCAAATTCGACAATCGACCCGCAAATTCATAATGTGTAATGTTGTGACGACGGGTGGGTAATGTTGCGTGCGATGTGCGGTGGAGGTTGCACGCAGGTCCTTGACGCCCGCCAAGTAGTGGCAGTGTTACAATTTCGAGCAACATGCGTACGGTATACGGCATGTTGGAAGGTGTGCGGCTTCGATATTTGATTTATCGGGCTTTCCTCTCGGCATCCCATTCTGCAACCTGAACTATTCTGAAAAGCAGCCAACTTCTGCAATCGGAAACAGGATCGGAACCATGGGTCTTCATCAGAACGCACTGGGTGAGTGACGTGATAATGCGAGGACACATCGCTAGAAGCTGCTGTGGCTGCTGCGCACATTTGGGGGGCATGCATGGTCAATACACATGTGCATCGTCCTGTATGATGCTCTACGCCACAAATATGATGGTGAGAGACGATATCACATCCCTGACGTAGGGCGATCTGTCTATCACACGAGATTAATCAAAAGACTGCGTACCTTTTTCGAGACCGGTAGAAAGGCTGAGCACGATAGACTCTACTGCTGATAGCACTTCTTGTTTGCTGTCTGACTTTCCACGCTCTGCACATGCCTTGCTCGCAGTCTTGGCTTTGCTCGTGTGCGCGTGCGGGTCCAGCTTAGCGCAAAACGTCAAGCCACTGCACTCCTTACCATCGTACCCTCCTCCATATCCCCCTTCTCCTCCTCATTACCCTCCCCATTATCCCTCTACTCCATCGCCTCCTCAGTACCCTCCTCCGTATTCTCCTCCCTCCCCCCCTCCTCGGTACCCCTCTCCTCCTTCTCCTCCTTCTCCTCCTCCATCGCCATATGAGCCGCAAGTGCCCAATGTGCCCGCCCATCCCCCCCGTATGCCCAGCCCCCCGCCCCCACCCTTCGGCGACCACATCACTCTGGGTAAGCTCGAGGAACGAATAGAAGGAGCAGTACTGATGGCGCGCCCCCACTTTTTTATGTTCTGGCGCATCTCTTTTCTTAGCCCCAGCTGGATTTTCAATTACGCTCAAGTATATAACGCAACCTGGCATATATGTGGTTCTAGACATACCCCGGCCTTGAGCGAGCTCATTCCAGCTGGCAGGAGCTGCATAGATGCCTGTGGCCTGGTGTAGTAACTCTGCTACCATGAATCCAACCCAAGCCTGAGGTCAACGCCCCATGCTTACTATGACCATAATATGTCCTGGCCGTTCTCTGCTCCTTGCCCTGCGCTTGTCGACCTGTGTGAAGTCTAGCGTTGTGTTCCTGAAACATGCTAACCCCTCTTCATTTGTCCTGACCCTGCAGCCAACCTGACTGGCTCATGGGCAGGTTCCTGCCAGCAGTACGCTGCTGTCTCCAACCTGACCGGCGAGGCGTACTGCCTGCCGTACAACTATGTCCCCATGAAGTTCGGCTTTCAGATCAACTACACAGCTGATGGTGAGAATGCGCTGGCGCAGCTGAAGATCAATCAATGCGGCGCAATTTTGGCGCATGGAAAGCCAAAAGAGCCATGCAACCTCCGTCCGCAAATACTACGTCGCGGATATGCCTAGGGACTGCAGCCTCTTCTGTGGCTCTATCAGATTCTTTGTGAAACCATGGATGTCCAAGCCAGCATCCACTTCATGTACCTCTGGGCCCCTAGTCGGCCATGGTCCCTCGCCATCTTGTCCGCGCATCTCGCACTGCCGGTAGCCATCTCTTGATTGCATCATGTATTTATAGCAGACCTACAATATATTCGCTGGTTCACAAGCAATGCCCTGTCTGCCGCCCTCTGCAGGCATGATCTCCTACAACATGGATGCTGGCTTTGCATCCACACAGCTAGTCAACGGGACCATCGTTAACTACACCCAACCTCAAGAGACAATGCCCTACGGGTGAGTGTGGGCATCTTGCCCCTGAAGCTTTAGTTCTTAGGCCAAGACTGCCCTTTTGATCAGTTGGATGATGGCCATAGCAACATGCTGTCGCTCTAGAGAGCATATCCCGATGTGTGAAAGCCCCGTCGGTCGAGCCTCCAGGAGTCCAGGGCAAGCACGATTTCCCTCGCTGAATAAGTTTATTATGCAGCCCATCTGTTCCTAATGAAACAGAAAGAAATAAACGTTATCCTCCAGGCATTGCAGTACCATGGCCGAGCTCATTATGACATGCGGTCCTTCTGCCTTTAAGATGCTTTGGATGCCCTGCAATCGTTGTGGACTGACATCGTGTTGTTTTCATCCTCCTCCCGTTGTAGTGTTGTGAACATCACTGCTATGCCCCAGTACAAGATCACGACGGGTGTGTGCATGACCCTTGAGAGCGCCATGGCGTCAACCCAGGTGAGAGGTTATGGGGGAGAGGGCAAGGTGCGAGATGATGGTGGAGAGGGCCCTATTTTTGGATGAAGCTCTCTTTCAGGAGAGCCTCGGCATTCATTATTTCAGTTCTGGCTACGGTATGTGGTACATAGTGTTTATCACACAGATTGGCAGGGATTGATTGCCTCAATGATGGGCAGGGTTCCATGCGTGTGTGTGTGCGTGTCGTGCATCCTTGACAGGCAATCATCTATCACACTCATTATGGTACACAACTAAAATTATGAATGCCGTGCTTAACGTTGCAGGTCCTTGTCTTCATTCTTGATGGCATGTACGTCCAGTACACTGCATATGTGAGTGCGGCTTACATCTAAATTCAGGTGGCAGCCTTCTTCTGGTGTATGAATGTTTGATACAGGCAGTGCACTCATCAGCGTCGTAGTGGCCGAGCATGAGTTTATTAGAGTAATGAGAGATCTTCATGCGCATGCGACGAGGCCCCTTGTCTGGTAGGCAAAGGCCCTAGACTTGGAGACTAGGCCTCATTCATCCACCTCCAGAATCTGATCTATATCTGTGCCTTCAATGCCTCGGCTCTCATTCTGGACCCTACCTTATATTTGCCTCCTGCACTGGTGTTAATTCGCTCCCATAACCTTCCTCGAGCTTCCATGCCCTCGCAGTCCCAACCCTGAAACCTGGACCCTGTTTGCTTCCATGACCTTGCAATTTAATCCCAAACCCTGAAGCCTGTTTTCCTCCACGACCTCCTCCCCATGCAGGGTGTCCCTGATGGCCAAGTGTACGACACAAAGGACTGCCAATCATCCATCCTGCCCGGGCGGCTATACTGCAACTCGCGGGCGTACGACAGCATCTGTACTGCCTTCAGGCAAGATTAATGTGTCACGCGGAAGGCAGTAGGGCCTGACACCCATCCCCTCGTTAATCAAGCCGAAGGACCCGTCAGTCAACCAATCTATGTGGAGGTCCATGCCTCCAGGAGCGTTAGCAGTATCTCTTGTCAAGCAGTGCAGAAATTCCTTTTGAGTCTGCATCAAGCTTTTTCAATAAAGCCTTTGACAGTCTAGATGCGCTGTAGCTGGGTCTTGAAACAATTACCCGTCTTGATATCATTTTGTTTCGTTGATGGGCATTCCTCATATTGAAATTCAAAAACCGCCATGATTTATTTACCAGAAAGGGGAATTTGGCCCTGAGCAGCTCGTCTTGAAATTCCATGGTTATCCTGTATATATACAACCCGGCAGAAATGCGGATGATTAAACAAATATCCGGACATCTTGCATGACATCTCTCTTGTAACAAAAGACATATCACGAAGCGAGGTAACAGCATGGCCTGTCACAGCTGTCCTGGTGAAGGCCCTGGTGGTGGACAGATATAAAAACAACGATGAGTCACCAGGTCAATGAAGGAACCCCTCACGCCACGCGGGCGCTCATTGTACAGGCATGACAAAATAACGTCCTTTCCCTTTGCCTAACCTATTTTTTGCATAAGAGAAGAAAAGGGCTATGGGACAAACAAAAGGCCAGGTAGGAAAGGAAGTCCAAGGATTCCGCAGCCCTCGAGATTTAACCCCTCAACAACAAAATTATGAGGGGAAAAAAGACATCACAACTTTGCCTGCCACAGCACATCTCGTGAAAATCAGCGGTGTAGTTGGGGGGGTTCCAGAACTTCCCACCTGCACTCCAGTAGCTTCTCCTTGATGCGAGGGCATTGGAAGCCAGCTTGCAGTCACCAGGCACAAACGGTTCCGGCTGCTCCTTCAAATTCCAGCAACATCAGACATTTGATGAGCCCAGCTTAGCCTAACCATCACAGAACTGTCTGTTGGCTTGGAAATCAAATCCACTTGCTATGGACTGGCTAAGCCTCGACAGGCTTCATCCAAACAGGAGTTTCACGAAGATGACTAATACGTTGAGCAAGACGAGAATGCCTGTGGGATGTGGCGTGCACAGGAAACAGGGACAAAGCGAGTTAGTAGATTTCGCTTCAGATGTTAGCGTCCTGCTTGACAAATTGTGTCAAAAGCTCATAAGCCAGTGTCTGCAAGGGCAACCATACTTACCTCGTTGCTAATGCTGTACACATCCATCAGACCTTTGAATAGGGTGGAACAAGGCTAGGTATGGAGCTGAAACCTGCCACTCTGAGACAAAAGTAAGCCTTTGAGACCACAATGCATCGAGTGAGCACAGACCAGTCATGTACCACTTGATGCAGGGAGAGTGGCAGTGAGCATAGCTCAGCCGCATCTGGCCATAAAGCATGGAGGAAGCACAGCACAATCGCGTTTGGCTCTATCAGACAGGCAGGATGCTAAAGCCTCGAGCCGCGTTGTAAAGGCAAATGATACAAACTGATGGGTCTGATTACTGACATGAGTCCTGGTACATGAAAGGCAGATAAAAATATCAGCGCTGCCGGTAAGGCGGTAAGCATTTCTCCTTTAGGCATGACCGCGCTGCTTATGCAGCCCTGCCAGAGTCTATTTCAGGATGCTTCAGCATCTGTCAAGGTAAATCAGGGCCTGGGGGGATTCTGATTCTGCCAGACCTGCTGCCTGGCATTTGGTCGCCATCGGCTGCCCAGCAGTGGCTACTCATCGGCCAGAAAATTTAGTCTGGCGTAACCACAAAAGACCCTGAGCCATGACACATTATCACTGAAGAGCCCTTTCAGTGCACTTGAGCTAACAGTAAGACCAGCCTACAACAGGCAGGGCTTGTTGAAGCAAGCTCTGCAGCTTACGCCACCGGATGGAGGCCGGTCAAGGCTGGACCCCATCGGCCCAATGGTGGCCATTCGGTGGCCCTCCAATGGTGGTCTAGTGTCCACAAAGAAACTCTATTACATGCCATGTGCATGAAGGAACAGCATGGGATCATGACTGGACATAACTGAACTAGGGTTACGACTCACTTCGGAAATATTGCAGCGCATGGATACCTCCGATAATTGACTTCCCCAATGGGCTTGCACTTCCCATTTGGGCAAAACCCAGGCCTCCTGCGTTGACAAACAGTGGCGACACAATCTCCACTCGACACGAGCCAAGAAACTATGCTAAATCATGTCATTAAGCAGCCACTTCATCCCTCATGCCATCGGGGTCTTCTAGTCTGGACCAGACCTCCCATGAGAACCCGCATGGGCTAAAAGGCTGCTACGGAGAGAGGATTCATTTGGAGGCGTGACGCTCAACAACTATTGAGTCTCACGTTTGTCTAGAAACCTTTCATTGTTCAGAACAGCCACCGAGTTGGCAAACAGTAGCCCAGCCTGCGGAAAAGACGCACGTCCATGCAGGGGACAGGGGGGCAGAGTGGGAAGATGACAAATGCGATGGGCGTTGGTTGGTAGTAGTATTATGTTACAACAGAATCACCTGAACGATCGACCATAGAGTCATGACGGAACGTGAGCTCGAGTATCGAGTTTTCAAAACCAGCATCTGAAATTTGCTTGCCGTGCTCCGAAGCTGCAGCGCTCGCTGTCATCGACCGCTCATCAAGGCCTCGCATTTCAAACAATCTCCCTTATTCATTTCTTGTTTGTTCAGTAATTTCCACAGCGATCTTGAGGACCGAACATACCGACTGCTGTAGCTCCTGTCGTCACCGCACGGATGTCGTCAGCGATCTATTCGATCTTGGTTCTGTTGCTGGTGATCGGTGCCAGCGCAGGGCCTGAAGAATCTTCAACAGTCGCTTCCACCATCACTACAAAGCAGGAGCCGGATGCGCCCTGGTTCTGTCACGGCATCGACTGCCCCCCGTTCTCAGTCGAGGACGACAGCGTCGGTGACGGCATGGCATTGCGGGCATACCCAGCAGGTGCGACCATATCATGCAGGGAGCCTGTTGCCTAGAGCAATGGTACTAGCAGACGTGAGCTCTATGAGGCATATCAAGCTGGGAAGCTGCATCCTGGAGCATGTATGCTGTACCGGTATGTTACAGCATAAATGGATGGTTATACCATCTTAAACTGGGAGCCTGAGGCCCATAGCATTGGCACCAGCACCGGTGACCAGCAGTGATATTTTGAACCACTTATACTGGTGGGCAGGCCCCGAAGGCCCTCCCTCATGACTGCAATGTTTATGTTGGTTCGCACTCCCTGGTCCGCACCATAACACCCCTGGCAGGCTGCTGGGCAGCCACCTCTGGGCTGAATGCGGCCGAACCTTGACCGGCCCACGGCCAGTTACCGAAGAAGCTAGGCTTGCTGCCCTAGGCCATGATGTAGCTAAATCGTAGCTGAGGTCTTCTTACGCTATCAGTGCCGCCCACTCCCTTTGTTTGAGCCCCATTCCCTCCTCCACCTGTGGCCAACGCTGTGAGCCTGTAACAATATCTAACACTACCGGTATCTTGCAGTTCAGGTATCTTGCAGTTCATCAATGGTGTCTTCCGCATGATTACGTTTCCCCCGATGAGTGTGTTCTCCCCACACAAATCAGTTCAGAATCGAGACCTCCAATGCATTTGAATGTAATCGAGCCTTCTAGGGTTATAGTAGAGCATGAACAATTAGCCAGGTTACAGCTGTGTCGCAACCCTTTGATCTCTGATTTACCTGTCATGATACCTTCTAGTTGCCTGGATTATGAGGATAGTGATATGCCATCACGAGCCCTGACAATATGACATTCATGCACGTTGACCAGTCTGAAAAAATAGGGCCTTCAGCTAGGCAAGACGCCATTATCCCGCCCATCTTCTCTCTTCCAACAGCTGCCTGAACCCCATCCAAGCACATGCAGGCCAATCGGGTGCAGTTTGTATCCAGTAGTCCATGTCCAGTAGACTAGTCCACCAGTCCATGTGAAACCAATACAGGTGAGTGTTGTAAGGGGACAGCGTTAGATTCTAATGCGTTAGAGGGTTTTAGGGTCCGGAGAGGCGCCAGCCGAGGAAGAGTGACGGACTTTTAAGGAAAACGCCCGCAGATGTTGCTTTTGGCTAATACCTGTCATGCCTTGCCGGAAACATGACCACAAGCCCATCGTGAAGAAGTACATTACACCTACTCTGTCCCTCTCTTCCTGTTCTGCCCCGACCCCCCACCCCCAGAACACGCATGTCACACTGAACCCCATCATTTGATTTCCCTCAGGCCAGTGGGTGTCCACCAATGTGTCAGACATCGCGTATGACAGTGCCGTTGGGACCGGGTTCATGGTGAGAGGAGGGGAGTCAGGACAGGGCCATCAACACCAGGGCCATGGTGGGGTAGAAGATTCAGGAGCGTGGGGCATCAAGACTGCATGCATGCTGAGAGGAGAGGATTCAGTGACAAAATATGAAGATCGAGTTATACATGGGCGTAGAAGGGACAGAGGGTAGGAATAGGTGAGGGATTCATGTGGAGAAATGTACGAGTGAGTGGGGACTTTTGGTGGGTGGAGACACGACATAAGTGACATTGCATTTAAAAGAAGAGCCTTGGAAAGCAGGCCCACGATAGCTCTAGATACAGGCCCCAGCCTCCTACCTTTGGCCGCTTCAGTGAAGCTTTCTCTGTTGGCAGCTAGTTGGCAGCTAACAGCAATGGTGAATTGTGTTGTGAAATGTCTGGAGGGAGGCGTGAGCACGAGGGCTTGCCTGCCTTAAACAAAGTTTATGAGCCTTGCATGGATGGTAGAGGCTGGTGGCTTCAAGCAACAGAGCTCACTGCACTGGGCTGTCATGGGCATAGATCTCGAGGTAGCTGAAGTGTATCTAGGAATCCCTAAAACCAATGGTGACCCTGCTCCCCCTTCCTCACACATCACTCGAGAGGCTTCCTGGTTTACTCTGATGTCGAACAACGCGGTCAGAAGATCTTCATGTATCAGAATGATACATAATTCACAGCATACGAACTCCCTGCTCACATGTGTGATGTACATCTGATGCATGCGGTACATCCGTGTTGTACTCACATGTGTGATGTACATCTGATGTATGCGGTACATCATGGCCGCCATGCCGTCCATGCCGGACATGTCTGCTGGCAGCATCCAGAGGTATGCACAGCCCGGCTGCGGCAGCTCCATGCTCACTGTCATGGGGACTGTGAGGTGCGTCCCGTTGGCATGCACTTCCAGCCGGGTGGGCAGCATGTAGCGTGCCGTGACGTACGAGTCGGCAACGTATACAGGGTACCTTTGAAGTTTGAATTTTGAATTTTAACTTCAGGAATTTGGGGATCAGGGTCTAGAGTTGCTGAATGGTAGCAGCACCCCCCTCGCTGATGCTGCAGAGACTCTTCAAGTACATCTCTGGCGCTAACGAAGGCGGTAAAAAGATCGCCATGACAGCTCCGGTCAAGGTGCTGGCTGTACCGGGGGCGGGACCGTACTGCGAGAGCCACTTCATAGTCAGCTTCTACGTACCAATGGATCTGCAGGTACTGTACTGCAAATCCATTGTTGCCGGAAGCGCTGTACTGCAGCTTAGGCTTTGCTGTTGGTGGCTGCAGCCGAGTCTTTGATGCAGCATGAACAGACAACACATCCACTTGAAAGGCCTTATCAAAGAGGCCTGGGCAAGGAGAGCAAATGACATGAGATCTGGGAACAAAAATGATAAATGCAAGCTGAAGCGAAGCAAAATCCAGCCATTGCCTGCTCGTTATGCCTGCCTTGTCCCATACCTAGTACCGCACCTTGCAAACCCGGACATTTCTTATCTATAATTATATCATGTTGCTGCCCTCCTACTGCCTCTGCTGCTTGCCATGACCTCTCCCATTCTGTCCTGTTGTTCCCTGTTCTGTCCCGCCAGGGTGGTGCCCCTGCGCCCACTGAGGCCGAGGTGTTCCTTGATGATGTTGCAGCTGGACGCTTCTTTGTGTACAGCTATTCGGGATACAGCTCAGAGGTGCGGCCTTGCAGCCATGGGGGGTATGGGCTTCAAGTTTAGAGCTTGATGTTGAGATTATTTGCGACCTGGGGGGGTAAGAGAATTGGAATTGTGCATACCAAGCGGCATGGCTAGGGCATATACAGGGACAGCCATGACCTGAGGTCCTCCAGAATCTTGTGGTGTTCACTTTCTTCTTTTCTGAGGAAAGCGTACTTTCTGACAGATGACAGGTGACTAGGTCTGACAGATGACAGGTGAAACGGGCGCCGATGGAGGGCTCGGTCCAATGGCTGTCTTCAGCTCTCTTTTAAGTCTATGTGCTTTGCCCTGCTGCCATTCAGAGCAAGATGATGGGTAAGCTGGCGGATGCCGTGACCATCCTGGACGGATCCAGCTACAGCAAGAGCTATGATGCCTCCTATTTCTACTTCGCCGGTTATGACTCACCTTTCCACATCATCAACAGACACAACGAGGTGTGTGTTAATTGAACGGTAACAGCGTGGATATGGCCTAGACACAGGTTGCTCTGCCCTGACTTCTGACTCCCCTGCGCAACACAGTTTTCTGTCTTTGTACAATTTGCATTTCCATGTCATTAGCAGACACAATGAGATGTTCGGTATATGATGGCATCTACGATTTGCCTTGAACATCAGCAGCAGAAAATGTGAGCAGCACGGCTGTTGTTTTTTTGTATGGCTAATTGCGGCTTATGCTGCTCTGTCTACTTAAACCTCACGCCTCTGCGATGCATAGTTTCCAATGATGAACAGACAGACTCAATGAGGTGCATAGACATGGGAAAGACGGTGTGGAATGATTTGATTATGGGCACATGTCCTATCCTGATAGATGCTGGTCCCATGCGCCTCATGCATTGTAACATCTGGGATCTGATGTGTGTGACAATACCATGTCTTGGAGAATACATGGCAACTCCCTGCTTATTTGGTTGTCTACTTCCGTGCCTGCTCGTTTATTCCGTCATGACATCAACGCGATGAACAGCTCCCACATTCGTGTCTTTGAGTGTGACTCACATTCAGCGCATGCCTGCTGTCATGGCCTGCAGGTTTGGATTCCTGCATTGTGAGGATCCTCACACGAAGTTCTAGTCCTGGAACCAATGCTCCTAGTTGTTGGTAATGCTGGATGGAGCTTTACGTCGATCAATTGAGGTATAGCTCAGTGCAGCTGGTCTTCATAGACGTTGGGTTCCTAAACTGTGAAGAGCCACTCCTCAATAATGGCAATTCTGGATGGAAAGGTATGTCCATCAGCTGCGGGGGCTAATTGAAGCCAACTGCTGCTCTGTATGGGTACCCCATCGCCTGGCTGGGCAGTCATTTTGCATTTCGATCAGGGCGTCGCATTTTTCTTGTCAATAGACTGGTGGCCTCTTCTAGTCTTATGGCAGCCTGCTCAACCTGCTGCCTTCGTTGGGCTTACCATTTTGTTGTTGAGTCAGTCAGTTGCATTATTGTTGATATAAGATGAGGATGTGCTGAACTGGTCTCAAACAAGTGGAAGGTGGGTAGCTCATTCTGAAGAAGGTTGTTGAGAGGTGCCCTTGGAACGAATGGAGCCCTTGGCGGTTGAAGCGCTGAATAAGCTGCCTCGTTTTTGTTGCTCATGCCCACCTCGTCCTTGTTTGGCTGAAATTGTTGTAAGGCAGGAGGGTTTGAAGATGTCCATGGATTATTTTTCTATGACAAAGAACCAGGTACTCAGTACTGGCATTTATTTTAAAAGGTCCTTTCGAATTAAAAAAAGGCCGGTGCCATGATTGAATATGAAGAGCACGAAGCTTTCGAAGCGGCAAGCTTATAGATGACATATGCGCTGGAATATGTAGGAAGTGTTTTCTGTGTTTATGCTACTGGTAGTCAAGATTTATGTTTGTAATTTGGAAAAGCTGTTCCCATGGGACAAAGATGCGAATATGTTGCGTTCCGGTCTAAATAATGGCATTAATATCTAGAATAGGGTGGTCACAGCTTAAGTTCATCATGCCACAGGTGCCCAGCTTTCCCCTAAGTTGCTTCACCGATGCCATGCCTGAGTCACACTGTATAGCGACTATGCCACTGACATGCTTCTCGCCTATACCGTAAACGCCCCAAAGTCCGCGCATCCCCCCCCAAAAATAATTAAATTTTTCGTTGCGCAGCCAAAAATTAATTAAAAATTAATGAGGATAATTTAAATTTCCATTCGCGCAGCACTTTCGACTTGTACAGTAAATTCAGTTAAAACTTTCACGGTCAGTAAAAATCAATACTGTCATCCTCCTCTTGTACACGGTCAGCAAAAATCAGCATAGACATCCTCCTCCGGCACACGGTCTGCAAAATTAGCATAGTCATCATCATCTGCCACCTCCGTATCCTCCTCCTCCTCCCACAACTCCTCCCACTCCCCCTCCTCCTCCACATGCTCCTCCACCAGCTCCCCTTCCAGCTGATCCTCCTCATCCGCCTCATCCCCCTCCCCATCCTCCTCCTCCCGCATCGCCTTGGCCTTATCAGCCTTGCACGCAGCTTTCCTTTCCATGCTACCGTACAACCGTTTTACAAACGGTGTTATGCTCGGCAAAGTTCTCTGCGCCACCACTTACAAATGGCGTTGCCGTCACCGTGCCATATTGCCTCCAACATGAACAATACTAGTAGGAAACGTAAGCTCCCCAACACACTCGACACGGATCACTGAACAGATGTCCACAAAACAGGCGCGACTTTCATTTCCCCGCACTGCTTGAGTGCTCATGAGTTACGCCTCCTCATGGCATCCCAGTGATTTGACATGCACAACTGACAGCAGAGTGTTCCAATCCAGCGTCGCCCTTAGCTGGATTGCTCCTAACGGTTGCCCAGTCATTCATTGCATCGCACATGCATTCAGGGAACAACTTGCTAGATGTTCCACAACCACGATTAGGTGGAATACTGATCCCAGCTGCATCACACATGCATGCTGAAAACATCACTGGCATATAGCCACATCCACGGCTGTTGCTGCAACTCACACTGACAACTTATATGATGCTGATGCTGAGGGGGCCAGCCACCCTCGACTAGGGCTCATGCGGTGCCGCAACTTGACCCGCTCATCCGTCCATGCACCCCGTTCCCCTCCCACAACCTCCTCCATCGGGGGCACTTTGGGTGTCCTCTCATGGATCCTAACATGTTATATTGCTCTTTCCTTCGCTTGTATACCTAATTGCTTCAGTTCAGACCAACATGCAGAGGAGTAGTCAGTCAGTAAGCAGCAGAGGCCGCAACCTCATCTCTTGTGATGGGGCTCCCACCGTTTTGCATTGGCCTCGCCTGGGAAGTTATTGGCTTCAAGAAGGTAACCTAGATTGTTTGTGCAGAAGCGGGGACGACACCACTTTGCCTGCCGAGATGATGCTGACGGACGGACGGGTAAAATTGAGCAAATCGGAACTAGAAGACCACGACAAATCACAGCATTTTAGCTGATCAATTATGGCCCAGTCTCGTTGCCTAGGTCACACCAGAGCCTTAAAAGCAGAATCATGCTTTCAACACAGGAGCTGCACCTCCGCGCATAGACACAAATGCAATAATATTGTATACCGTCTCGCACCTCTTGGACCTTACTTGGCCATCGAGAGGCCATGAGTCCTCACTTTCAGCCCCCGAGACCATGTGAACTATGGCCCTCCATCCCTAACATCGGCATGAGCATCTGAGCGCCTGCCTTGCCCAATCTTTGCGGCCTCTCCATCCCGAACATCGGCATGAGTATCTGAGCGCCTTCCTTGCCCAACCTCTGCGGGCCCTCCATCCCTAACAACGGCCTGAGCATTTGTGCGCCTGCCTTGTCCAACCTTTGCAGCCCCTCCATCCCTAACAACGGTATGACCATATGCACGCCTGCCCTTGCCCAACCTATGCAGCCCCTCCATCCCAAACAGTGGCCTAAGGATTTGCGCGCCTGCCTTGCCCATCCCGTAGTTGGGAACGGCCTGAGCATTTGTGCGCCTGCCTTGCCCAACCTCTGCAGCCCCTCCATCCCTAACAACGGCCTGACCTTATGCACGCCGCCTGCCCTTGCCCAACCTATGCAGCCCCTCCATCCCAAAAAGTGGCCTAAGGATTTGCGCGCCTGCCTTGCCTATCCTGTGCGGCCCTCTATCCCTAACATCGGCCTAATAAGCATTTGCGCGCCGCCTGCCTTGGCCCACCCGTGCGGCCCTCCGTCCCGAAGAGCGGCCTGAGCAAATGCAGTTATGCACCTTGCGTTGCCCAACTTTGCAGCCCCTCTATTCCTAACAACAGCCTAATATTTTGCACGCCTGCCTTGCCCAACCTCTCTGCCTCTCCGGCCCCTCCATCCCTAACTGCGGCTTAAGCATTTGCGCGTAAGCCTTGACCAACCTTTGTAGCCCCTCCATCCCTAACAACGTTACTTGGTTTGTTGGTTACATGTGCATGGGCGTTGGTAGTAGTGTAGAAGCTGTCTAGAAAGTACTTGTTTTTAATTTTGTGCTATGTAGAAGCGAAGGAGCGTGCACAAGCCCTTTATTTTCCCCACATTGCTTGAGTGCTCACGAGTTACGCCTCCTCATTGCATCCCAGAAATATGACATGCACAACTGACGGTAGAGTGTTCCAGTCCAGCGTCGCACTGCTGGATTGCTCCTAACGGTTGCCCAGTCATTCATTGCATCGCACATGCATTCAGGGAACTGCTTGCTGGATGTTCCACAGCCACGATTAGCTGGAATGCTGATCCCAGCTGCATAACACATGCATGCTGAAAATATCACTGACATATAGCCATATCCACGGCTATTGCTGCAACTCACACTGACAACTTATATGATGTTGATGCTGAGGGGGCCAGCCACCCTCGACTGGGGCTCATGCGGTGCCGCAACTTGACCCGCTCATCCGTCCATGCACCCCGTTCCCCTCCCACAACCTCGTCCATCGGGGGCACTTTGGGTGTCCTCTTATGTATCCTAACATATTCTAGTGCTCTTTCCTTCGCTTAGGACCTAATTGCTCAGTTTAGACCAACATGCAGAGGAGTAGTTAGTCAGCAGCAGAGGCCGCAGCCTCATCTCTTGTGATGGGGCTCCCACCGTTTTGCATTGGCCTCGCCCGGGAAGTTATTGGCTTCAAGACGGTAACCTAGACTGTTTGTGCAGAAGCGGGGACGACTCCACTTTGCCTGCCGAGATGATGCTGACGGACGGACGGGTAAAATTGAGCAAATCGGAACTAGAAGACCACGACAAATCACAGCATTTTAGCTTGTCAATTATGGCCCAGTCTCGTTGCCTAGGTCACACCAGAGCCTTAAAAGCAGAATCATGCTTTCAACACAGGAGCTGCACCTCCGCGCGTAGACACGCCGTGATGATGCTGACAGACGGGCGGATAAATTTGAGCAAATCGGAACTAGAAGACCACAACAAATCACAGCATTTTAGCTGATCAATTATGGCCCAGTCTCGTTGCCTTGGTCACACCAGAGCCTTGAAAGCAGAATCATGCTTTCAACACAGGAGCTGCACCTCCGCGCATAGACACAAGTTCAATAATATTGTATACCGTCTCGCACCTCTTGGCACCTTACTTGGCCATCGAGAGGCCATGAGTCTTCACTTTCAGCCCCCGAGACCATGTGAAGGAGAGAGCCACGATAACTGATTTTCGCTAGTCTTCAAGCCACAGCTGTGTGCGTTCCTTTCTTTTTCGCTGGAAAATATGAGTCATTGTGCCAAAGCCTGAGGTCGAGAACCTCCATCTCATCCTTCTGCCCCAACATGTCGGCAGCGAGGGGTTGACGTTCACCAGATATCCGGGCCTCATTCATTCTGGCTGATGTCTCTAATTTCTGCGGCCTGAACCATGAGCAATTTAGCAAGTGGATTAGCCTTGAGCCGACGAAATGATACCTGGCCACCATGGCCACCACACCGTTCGAGAAAAGAGACATGCCTGGTGTCCCCCCGGACAACATACAGCAGCATGTACCGACACGGCAAAAGCAATACCACTGCATGTATCTGCCCGCAGCTGATCATGCCTTTTCTGCCCCTCCATCCCTTACAGCGGCCTGAGCATCAACGCACCTGCCTTGCCCAACCTCTGCGGCCCCTCCATCCCTAACAGCGGCCTTAGCAGCATTTGCGCGCCAGCCTTGCCCAAACTCTGCAGCCCCTCAATCCCTAACACCAACCTGGGCATTTTCACGCCTGCCCTTGCGACCAACACGCACTGATTAAGGCCGCAATAACTAAAGACATGCCCAACCTATATGTGTCACGAGGTACCAGTGACCCTGAAGTATGGCCCTCCATCCCTAACATCGGCATGAGCATCTGAGCGCCTTCCTTGCCCAATCTTTGCGGCCTCTCCATCCCGAACATCGGCATGAGTATCTAAGCGCCTTCCTTGCCCAACCTCTGCGGGCCCTCCATCCCTAACAACGGCCTGAGCATTTGCGCGCCTGCCTTGCCCAACCTCTGCAGCCCCTCCATCCCTAACAACGGCCTGACCATATGCACGCCGCCTGCCCTTGCCCAACCTATGCAGCCCCTCCATCCCAAAAAGTGGCCTAAGGATTTGCGCGCCTGCCTTGCCTATCCTGTGCGGCCCTCTATCCCTAACATCGGCCTAATAAGCATTTGCGCGCCGCCTGCCTTGGCCCACCCGTGCGGCCCTCCGTCCCGAAGAGCGGCCTGAGCAAATGCAGTTATACACCTTGCGTTGCCCAACTTTGCAGCCCCTCTATTCCTAACAACAGCCTAACATTTTGCACGCCTGCCTTGCCCAACCTCTCTGCCTCTCCGGCCCCTCCATCCCTAACTACGGCTTAAGCATTTGCGCGTAAGCCTTGACCAACCTTTGTAGCCCCTCCATCCCTAACAACGTTACTTGGTTTGTTGGTTACATGTGCATGGGCGTTGGTAGTAGTGTAGAAGCTGTCTAGAAAGTACTTGTTTTTAATTTTGTGCTATGTAGAAGCGAAGGAGCGTGCACAAGCCCTTTATTTTCCCCACATTGCTTGAGTGCTCACGAGTTACGCCTCCTCATTGCATCCCAGAAATATGACATGCACAACTGACGGTAGAGTGTTCCAGTCCAGCGTCGCACTGCTGGATTGCTCCTAACGGTTGCCCAGTCATTCATTGCATCGCACATGCATTCAGGGAACTGCTTGCTGGATATTCCACAACCACGATTAGCTGGAATGCTGATCCCAGCTGCATAACACATGCATGCTGAAAATATCACTGACATATAGCCATATCCACGGCTATTGCTGCAACTCACACTGACAACTTATATGATGTTGATGCTGAGGGGGCCAGCCACCCTCGACTGGGGCTCATGCGGTGCCGCAACTTGACCCGCTCATCCGTCCATGCACCCCGTTCCCCTCCCACAACCTCGTCCATCGGGGGCACTTTGGGTGTCCTCTTATGTATCCTAACATATTCTAGTGCTCTTTCCTTCGCTTAGGACCTAATTGCTCAGTTTAGACCAACATGCAGAGGAGTAGTTAGTCAGCAGCAGAGGCCGCAGCCTCATCTCTTGTGATGGGGCTCCCACCGTTTTGCATTGGCCTCGCCCGGGAAGTTATTGGCTTCAAGACGGTAACCTAGACTGTTTGTGCAGAAGCGGGGACGACTCCACTTTGCCTGCCGAGATGATGCTGACGGACGGACGGGTAAAATTGAGCAAATCGGAACTAGAAGACCACGACAAATCACAGCATTTTAGCTTGTCAATTATGGCCCAGTCTCGTTGCCTAGGTCACACCAGAGCCTTAAAAGCAGAATCATGCTTTTCAACACAGGAGCTGCACCTCCGCGCGTAGACACGCCGTGATGATGCTGACAGACGGACGGATAAATTTGAGCAAATCGGAACTAGAAGACCACAACAAATCACAGCATTTTAGCTGATCAATTATGGCCCAGTCTCGTTGCCTTGGTCACACCAGAGCCTTGAAAGCAGAATCATGCTTTCAACACAGGAGCTGCACCTCCGCGCATAGACACAAGTTCAATAATATTGTATACCGTCTCGCACCTCTTGGCACCTTACTTGGCCATCGAGAGGCCATGAGTCTTCACTTTCAGCCCCCGAGACCATGTGAAGGAGAGAGCCACGATAACTGATTTTCGCTAGTCTTCAAGCCACAGCTGTGTGCGTTCCTTTCTTTTTCGCTGGAAAATATGAGTCATTGTGCCAAAGCCTGAGGTCGAGAACCTCCATCTCATCCTTCTGCCCCAACATGTCGGCAGCGAGGGGTTGACGTTCACCAGATATCCGGGCCTCATTCATTCTGGCTGATGTCTCTAATTTCTGCGGCCTGAACCATGAGCAATTTAGCAAGTGGATTAGCCTTGAGCCGACGAAATGATACCTGGCCACCATGGCCACCACACCGTTCGAGAAAAGAGACATGCCTGGTGTCCCCCCGGACAACATACAGCAGCATGTACCGACACGGCAAAAGCAATACCACTGCATGCATCTGCCCGCAGCTGATCATGCCTTTTCTGCCCCTCCATCCCTTACAGCGGCCTGAGCATCAACGCACCTGCCTTGCCCAACCTCTGCGGCCCCTCCATCCCTAACAGCGGCCTTAGCAGCATTTGCGCGCCAACCTTGCCCAAACTCTGCAGCCCCTCAATCCCTAACACCAACCTGGGCATTTTCACGCCTGCCCTTGCGACCAACACGCACTGATTAAGGCCGCAATAACTTAAGACATGCCCAACCTATATGTGTCACGAGGTACCAGTGACCCTGAAGTATGGCCCTCCATCCCTAACATCGGCATGAGCATCTGAGCGCCTGCCTTGCCCAATCTTTGCGGCCTCTCCATCCCGAACATCGGCATGAGTATCTGAGCGCCTTCCTTGCCCAACCTCTGCGGGCCCTCCATCCCTAACAACGGCCTGAGGATTTGCGCGCCTGCCTTGCCCAACCTCTGCAGCCCCTCCATCCCTAACAACGGCCTGACCATATGCACGCCTGCCCTTGCCCAACCTATGCAGCCCCTCCATCCCAAACAGTGGCCTAAGGATTTGCGCGCCTGCCTTGCCCATCCCGTAGTTGGGAACGGCCTGAGCATTTGTGCGCCTGCCTTGCTCAACCTCTGCAGCCCCTCCATCCCTAACAACGGCCTGACCATATGCACGCCGCCTGCCCTTGCCCAACCTATGCAGCCCCTCCATCCCAAAAAGTGGCCTAAGGATTTGCGCGCCTGCCTTGCCTATCCTGTGCGGCCCTCTATCCCTAACATCGGCCTAATAAGCATTTGCGCGCCGCCTGCCTTGGCCCACCCGTGCGGCCCTCCGTCCCGAAGAGCGGCCTGAGCAAATGCAGTTATACACCTTGCGTTGCCCAACTTTGCAGCCCCTCTATTCCTAACAACAGCCTAACATTTTGCACGCCTGCCTTGCCCAACCTCTCTGCCTCTCCGGCCCCTCCATCCCTAACTGCGGCTTAAGCATTTGCGCGTAAGCCTTGACCAACCTTTGTAGCCCCTCCATCCCTAACAACGTTACTTGGTTTGTTGGTTACATGTGCATGGGCGTTGGTAGTAGTGTAGAAGCTGTCTAGAAAGTACTTGTTTTTAATTTTGTGCTATGTAGAAGCGAAGGAGCGTGCACAAGCCCTTTATTTTCCCCACATTGCTTGAGTGCTCACGAGTTACGCCTCCTCATTGCATCCCAGAAATATGACATGCACAACTGACGGTAGAGTGTTCCAGTCCAGCGTCGCACTGCTGGATTGCTCCTAACGGTTGCCCAGTCATTCATTGCATCGCACATGCATTCAGGGAACTGCTTGCTGGATGTTCCACAGCCACGATTAGCTGGAATGCTGATCCCAGCTGCATAACACATGCATGCTGAAAATATCACTGACATATAGCCATATCCACGGCTATTGCTGCAACTCACACTGACAACTTATATGATGTTGATGCTGAGGGGGCCAGCCACCCTCGACTGGGGCTCATGCGGTGCCGCAACTTGACCCGCTCATCCGTCCATGCACCCCGTTCCCCTCCCACAACCTCGTCCATCGGGGGCACTTTGGGTGTCCTCTTATGTATCCTAACATATTCTAGTGCTCTTTCCTTCGCTTAGGACCTAATTGCTCAGTTTAGACCAACATGCAGAGGAGTAGTTAGTCAGCAGCAGAGGCCGCAGCCTCATCTCTTGTGATGGGGCTCCCACCGTTTTGCATTGGCCTCGCCCGGGAAGTTATTGGCTTCAAGACGGTAACCTAGACTGTTTGTGCAGAAGCGGGGACGACTCCACTTTGCCTGCCGAGATGATGCTGACGGACGGACGGGTAAAATTGAGCAAATCGGAACTAGAAGACCACGACAAATCACAGCATTTTAGCTTGTCAATTATGGCCCAGTCTCGTTGCCTAGGTCACACCAGAGCCTTAAAAGCAGAATCATGCTTTTCAACACAGGAGCTGCACCTCCACGCGTAGACACGCCGTGATGATGCTGACAGACGGACGGATAAATTTGAGCAAATCGGAACTAGAAGACCACAACAAATCACAGCTTTTTAGCTGATCAATTATGGCCCAGTCTCGTTGCCTTGGTCACACCAGAGCCTTGAAAGCAGAATCATGCTTTCAACACAGGAGCTGCACCTCCGCGCATAGACACAAGTTCAATAATATTGTATACCGTCTCGCACCTCTTGGCACCTTACTTGGCCATCGAGAGGCCATGAGTCTTCACTTTCAGCCCCCGAGACCATGTGAAGGAGAGAGCCACGATAACTGATTTTCGCTAGTCTTCAAGCCACAGCTGTGTGCGTTCCTTTCTTTTTCGCTGGAAAATATGAGTCATTGTGCCAAAGCCTGAGGTCGAGAACCTCCATCTCATCCTTCTGCCCCAACATGTCGGCAGCGAGGGGTTGACGTTCACCAGATATCCGGGCCTCATTCATTCTGGCTGATGTCTCTAATTTCTGCGGCCTGAACCATGAGCAATTTAGCAAGTGGATTAGCCTTGAGCCGACGAAATGATACCTGGCCACCATGGCCACCACACCGTTCGAGAAAAGAGACATGCCTGGTGTCCCCCCGGACAACATACAGCAGCATGTACCGACACGGCAAAAGCAATACCACTGCATGCATCTGCCCGCAGCTGATCATGCCTTTTCTGCCCCTCCATCCCTTACAGCGGCCTGAGCATCAACGCACCTGCCTTGCCCAACCTCTGCGGCCCCTCCATCCCTAACAGCGGCCTTAGCAGCATTTGCGCGCCAACCTTGCCCAAACTCTGCAGCCCCTCAATCCCTAACACCAACCTGGGCATTTTCACGCCTGCCCTTGCGACCAACACGCACTGATTAAGGCCGCAATAACTTAAGACATGCCCAACCTATATGTGTCACGAGGTACCAGTGACCCTGAAGTATGGCCCTCCATCCCTAACATCGGCATGAGCATCTGAGCGCCTGCCTTGCCCAATCTTTGCGGCCTCTCCATCCCGAACATCGGCATGAGTATCTGAGCGCCTTCCTTGCCCAACCTCTGCGGGCCCTCCATCCCTAACAACGGCCTGAGGATTTGCGCGCCTGCCTTGCCCAACCTCTGCAGCCCCTCCATCCCTAACAACGGCCTGACCATATGCACGCCTGCCCTTGCCCAACCTATGCAGCCCCTCCATCCCAAACAGTGGCCTAAGGATTTGCGCGCCTGCCTTGCCCATCCCGTAGTTGGGAACGGCCTGAGCATTTGTGCGCCTGCCTTGCCCAACCTCTGCAGCCCCTCCATCCCTAACAACGGCCTGACCATATGCACGCCGCCTGCCCTTGCCCAACCTATGCAGCCCCTCCATCCCAAAAAGTGGCCTAAGGATTTGCGCGCCTGCCTTGCCTATCCTGTGCGGCCCTCTATCCCTAACATCGGCCTAATAAGCATTTGCGCGCCGCCTGCCTTGGCCCACCCGTGCGGCCCTCCGTCCCGAAGAGCGGCCTGAGCAAATGCAGTTATACACCTTGCGTTGCCCAACTTTGCAGCCCCTCTATTCCTAACAACAGCCTAACATTTTGCACGCCTGCCTTGCCCAACCTCTCTGCCTCTCCGGCCCCTCCATCCCTAACTGCGGCTTAAGCATTTGCGCGTTAGCCTTGACCAACCTTTGTAGCCCCTCCATCCCTAACAACGTTACTTGGTTTGTTGGTTACATGTGCATGGGCGTTGGTAGTAGTGTAGAAGCTGTCTAGAAAGTACTTGTTTTTAATTTTGTGCTATGTAGAAGCGAAGGAGCGTGCACAAGCCCTTTATTTTCCCCACATTGCTTGAGTGCTCACGAGTTACGCCTCCTCATTGCATCCCAGAAATATGACATGCACAACTGACGGTAGAGTGTTCCAGTCCAGCGTCGCACTGCTGGATTGCTCCTAACGGTTGCCCAGTCATTCATTGCATCGCACATGCATTCAGGGAACTGCTTGCTGGATGTTCCACAGCCACGATTCGCTGGAATGCTGATCCCAGCTGCATAACACATGCATGCTGAAAATATCACTGACATATAGCCATATCCACGGCTATTGCTGCAACTCACACTGACAACTTATATGATGTTGATGCTGAGGGGGCCAGCCACCCTCGACTGGGGCTCATGCGGTGCCGCAACTTGACCCGCTCATCCGTCCATGCACCCCGTTCCCCTCCCACAACCTCGTCCATCGGGGGCACTTTGGGTGTCCTCTTATGTATCCTAACATATTCTAGTGCTCTTTCCTTCGCTTAGGACCTAATTGCTCAGTTTAGACCAACATGCAGAGGAGTAGTTAGTCAGCAGCAGAGGCCGCAGCCTCATCTCTTGTGATGGGGCTCCCACCGTTTTGCATTGGCCTCGCCCGGGAAGTTATTGGCTTCAAGACGGTAACCTAGACTGTTTGTGCAGAAGCGGGGACGACTCCACTTTGCCTGCCGAGATGATGCTGACGGACGGACGGGTAAAATTGAGCAAATCGGAACTAGAAGACCACGACAAATCACAGCATTTTAGCTTGTCAATTATGGCCCAGTCTCGTTGCCTAGGTCACACCAGAGCCTTAAAAGCAGAATCATGCTTTCAACACAGGAGCTGCACCTCCGCGCGTAGACACGCCGTGATGATGCTGACAGACGGGCGGATAAATTTGAGCAAATCGGAACTAGAAGACCACAACAAATCACAGCATTTTAGCTGATCAATTATGGCCCAGTCTCGTTGCCTTGGTCACACCAGAGCCTTGAAAGCAGAATCATGCTTTCAACACAGGAGCTGCACCTCCGCGCATAGACACAAGTTCAATAATATTGTATACCGTCTCGCACCTCTTGGCACCTTACTTGGCCATCGAGAGGCCATGAGTCCTCACTTTCAGCCCCCGAGACCATGTGAAGGAGAGAGCCACGATAACTGATTTTCGCTAGTCTTCAAGCCACAGCTGTGTGCGTTCCTTTCTTTTTCGCTGGAAAATATGAGTCATTGTGCCAAAGCCTGAGGTCGAGAACCTCCATCTCATCCTTCTGCCCCAACATGTCGGCAGAAAGGGGTTGACGTTCACCAGATATCCGGGCCTCATTCATTCTGGCTGATGTCTCTAATTTCTGCGGCCTGAACCATGAGCAATTTAGCAAGTGGATTAGCCTTGAGCCGACGAAATGATACCTGGCCACCATGGCCACCACACCGTTCGAGAAAAGAGACATGCCTGGTGTCCCCCCGGACAACATACAGCAGCATGTACCGACACGGCAAAAGCAGTACCACTGCATGCATCTGCCCGCAGCTGATCATGCCTTTTCTGCCCCTCCATCCCTTACAGCGGCCTGAGCATCAACGCACCTGCCTTGCCCAACCTCTGCGGCCCCTCCATCCCTAACAGCGGCCTTAGCAGCATTTGCGCGCCAACCTTGCCCAAACTCTGCAGCCCCTCAATCCCTAACACCAACCTGGGCATTTTCACGCCTGCCCTTGCGACCAACACGCACTGATTAAGGCCGCAATAACTTAAGACATGCCCAACCTATATGTGTCACGAGGTACCAGTGACCCTGAAGTATGGCCCTCCATCCCTAACATCGGCATGAGCATCTGAGCGCCTGCCTTGCCCAATCTTTGCGGCCTCTCCATCCCGAACATCGGCATGAGTATCTGAGCGCCTTCCTTGCCCAACCTCTGCGGGCCCTCCATCCCTAACAACGGCCTGAGGATTTGCGCGCCTGCCTTGCCCAACCTCTGCAGCCCCTCCATCCCTAACAACGGCCTGACCATATGCACGCCTGCCCTTGCCCAACCTATGCAGCCCCTCCATCCCAAACAGTGGCCTAAGGATTTGCGCGCCTGCCTTGCCCATCCCGTAGTTGGGAACGGCCTGAGCATTTGTGCGCCTGCCTTGCCCAACCTCTGCAGCCCCTCCATCCCTAACAACGGCCTGACCATATGCACGCCGCCTGCCCTTGCCCAACCTATGCAGCCCCTCCATCCCAAAAAGTGGCCTAAGGATTTGCGCGCCTGCCTTGCCTATCCTGTGCGGCCCTCTATCCCTAACATCGGCCTAATAAGCATTTGCGCGCCGCCTGCCTTGGCCCACCCGTGCGGCCCTCCGTCCCGAAGAGCGGCCTGAGCAAATGCAGTTATACACCTTGCGTTGCCCAACTTTGCAGCCCCTCTATTCCTAACAACAGCCTAACATTTTGCACGCCTGCCTTGCCCAACCTCTCTGCCTCTCCGGCCCCTCCATCCCTAACTGCGGCTTAAGCATTTGCGCGTAAGCCTTGACCAACCTTTGTAGCCCCTCCATCCCTAACAACGTTACTTGGTTTGTTGGTTACATGTGCATGGGCGTTGGTAGTAGTGTAGAAGCTGTCTAGAAAGTACTTGTTTTTAATTTTGTGCTATGTAGAAGCGAAGGAGCGTGCACAAGCCCTTTATTTTCCCCACATTGCTTGAGTGCTCACGAGTTACGCCTCCTCATTGCATCCCAGAAATATGACATGCACAACTGACGGTAGAGTGTTCCAGTCCAGCGTCGCACTGCTGGATTGCTCCTAACGGTTGCCCAGTCATTCATTGCATCGCACATGCATTCAGGGAACTGCTTGCTGGATGTTCCACAGCCACGATTAGCTGGAATGCTGATCCCAGCTGCATAACACATGCATGCTGAAAATATCACTGACATATAGCCATATCCACGGCTATTGCTGCAACTCACACTGACAACTTATATGATGTTGATGCTGAGGGGGCCAGCCACCCTCGACTGGGGCTCATGCGGTGCCGCAACTTGACCCGCTCATCCGTCCATGCACCCCGTTCCCCTCCCACAACCTCGTCCATCGGGGGCACTTTGGGTGTCCTCTTATGTATCCTAACATATTCTACTGCTCTTTCCTTCGCTTAGGACCTAATTGCTCAGTTTAGACCAACATGCAGAGGAGTAGTTAGTCAGCAGCAGAGGCCGCAGCCTCATCTCTTGTGATGGGGCTCCCACCGTTTTGCATTGGCCTCGCCCGGGAAGTTATTGGCTTCAAGACGGTAACCTAGACTGTTTGTGCAGAAGCGGGGACGACTCCACTTTGCCTGCCGAGATGATGCTGACGGACGGACGGGTAAAATTGAGCAAATCGGAACTAGAAGACCACGACAAATCACAGCATTTTAGCTTGTCAATTATGGCCCAGTCTCGTTGCCTAGGTCACACCAGAGCCTTAAAAGCAGAATCATGCTTTCAACACAGGAGCTGCACCTCCGCGCGTAGACACGCCGTGATGATGCTGACAGACGGGCGGATAAATTTGAGCAAATCGGAACTAGAAGACCACAACAAATCACAGCATTTTAGCTGATCAATTATGGCCCAGTCTCGTTGCCTTGGTCACACCAGAGCCTTGAAAGCAGAATCATGCTTTCAACACAGGAGCTGCACCTCCGCGCATAGACACAAGTTCAATAATATTGTATACCGTCTCGCACCTCTTGGCACCTTACTTGGCCATCGAGAGGCCATGAGTCCTCACTTTCAGCCCCCGAGACCATGTGAAGGAGAGAGCCACGATAACTGATTTTCGCTAGTCTTCAAGCCACAGCTGTGTGCGTTCCTTTCTTTTTCGCTGGAAAATATGAGTCATTGTGCCAAAGCCTGAGGTCGAGAACCTCCATCTCATCCTTCTGCCCCAACATGTCGGCAGCGAGGGGTTGACGTTCACCAGATATCCGGGCCTCATTCATTCTGGCTGATGTCTCTAATTTCTGCGGCCTGAACCATGAGCAATTTAGCAAGTGGATTAGCCTTGAGCCGACGAAATGATACCTGGCCACCATGGCCACCACACCGTTCGAGAAAAGAGACATGCCTGGTGTCCCCCCGGACAACATACAGCAGCATGTACCGACACGGCAAAAGCAATACCACTGCATGCATCTGCCCGCAGCTGATCATGCCTTTTCTGCCCCTCCATCCCTTACAGCGGCCTGAGCATCAACGCACCTGCCTTGCCCAACCTCTGCGGCCCCTCCATCCCTAACAGCGGCCTTAGCAGCATTTGCGCGCCAACCTTGCCCAAACTCTGCAGCCCCTCAATCCCTAACACCAACCTGGGCATTTTCACGCCTGCCCTTGCGACCAACACGCACTGATTAAGGCCGCAATAACTAAAGACATGCCCAACCTATATGTGTCACGAGGTACCAGTGACCCTGAAGTATGGCCCTCCATCCCTAACATCGGCATGAGCATCTGAGCGCCTGCCTTGCCCAATCTTTGCGGCCTCTCCATCCCGAACATCGGCATGAGTATCTGAGCGCCTTCCTTGCCCAACCTCTGCGGGCCCTCCATCCCTAACAACGGCCTGAGGATTTGCGCGCCTGCCTTGCCCAACCTCTGCAGCCCCTCCATCCCTAACAACGGCCTGACCATATGCACGCCTGCCCTTGCCCAACCTATGCAGCCCCTCCATCCCAAACAGTGGCCTAAGGATTTGCGCGCCTGCCTTGCCCATCCCGTAGTTGGGAACGGCCTGAGCATTTGTGCGCCTGCCTTGCCCAACCTCTGCAGCCCCTCCATCCCTAACAACGGCCTGACCATATGCACGCCGCCTGCCCTTGCCCAACCTATGCAGCCCCTCCATCCCAAAAAGTGGCCTAAGGATTTGCGCGCCTGCCTTGCCTATCCTGTGCGGCCCTCTATCCCTAACATCGGCCTAATAAGCATTTGCGCGCCGCCTGCCTTGGCCCACCCGTGCGGCCCTCCGTCCCGAAGAGCGGCCTGAGCAAATGCAGTTATACACCTTGCGTTGCCCAACTTTGCAGCCCCTCTATTCCTAACAACAGCCTAACATTTTGCACGCCTGCCTTGCCCAACCTCTCTGCCTCTCCGGCCCCTCCATCCCTAACTGCGGCTTAAGCATTTGCGCGTAAGCCTTGACCAACCTTTGTAGCCCCTCCATCCCTAACAACGTTACTTGGTTTGTTGGTTACATGTGCATGGGCGTTGGTAGTAGTGTAGAAGCTGTCTAGAAAGTACTTGTTTTTAATTTTGTGCTATGTAGAAGCGAAGGAGCGTGCACAAGCCCTTTATTTTCCCCACATTGCTTGAGTGCTCACGAGTTACGCCTCCTCATTGCATCCCAGAAATATGACATGCACAACTGACGGTAGAGTGTTCCAGTCCAGCGTCGCACTGCTGGATTGCTCCTAACGGTTGCCCAGTCATTCATTGCATCGCACATGCATTCAGGGAACTGCTTGCTGGATGTTCCACAGCCACGATTAGCTGGAATGCTGATCCCAGCTGCATAACACATGCATGCTGAAAATATCACTGACATATAGCCATATCCACGGCTATTGCTGCAACTCACACTGACAACTTATATGATGTTGATGCTGAGGGGGCCAGCCACCCTCGACTGGGGCTCATGCGGTGCCGCAACTTGACCCGCTCATCCGTCCATGCACCCCGTTCCCCTCCCACAACCTCGTCCATCGGGGGCACTTTGGGTGTCCTCTTATGTATCCTAACATATTCTACTGCTCTTTCCTTCGCTTAGGACCTAATTGCTCAGTTTAGACCAACATGCAGAGGAGTAGTTAGTCAGCAGCAGAGGCCGCAGCCTCATCTCTTGTGATGGGGCTCCCACCGTTTTGCATTGGCCTCGCCCGGGAAGTTATTGGCTTCAAGACGGTAACCTAGACTGTTTGTGCAGAAGCGGGGACGACTCCACTTTGCCTGCCGAGATGATGCTGACGGACGGACGGGTAAAATTGAGCAAATCGGAACTAGAAGACCACGACAAATCACAGCATTTTAGCTTGTCAATTATGGCCCAGTCTCGTTGCCTAGGTCACACCAGAGCCTTAAAAGCAGAATCATGCTTTCAACACAGGAGCTGCACCTCCGCGCGTAGACACGCCGTGATGATGCTGACAGACGGGCGGATAAATTTGAGCAAATCGGAACTAGAAGACCACAACAAATCACAGCATTTTAGCTGATCAATTATGGCCCAGTCTCGTTGCCTTGGTCACACCAGAGCCTTGAAAGCAGAATCATGCTTTCAACACAGGAGCTGCACCTCCGCGCATAGACACAAGTTCAATAATATTGTATACCGTCTCGCACCTCTTGGCACCTTACTTGGCCATCGAGAGGCCATGAGTCCTCACTTTCAGCCCCCGAGACCATGTGAAGGAGAGAGCCACGATAACTGATTTTCGCTAGTCTTCAAGCCACAGCTGTGTGCGTTCCTTTCTTTTTCGCTGGAAAATATGAGTCATTGTGCCAAAGCCTGAGGTCGAGAACCTCCATCTCATCCTTCTGCCCCAACATGTCGGCAGCGAGGGGTTGACGTTCACCAGATATCCGGGCCTCATTCATTCTGGCTGATGTCTCTAATTTCTGCGGCCTGAACCATGAGCAATTTAGCAAGTGGATTAGCCTTGAGCCGACGAAATGATACCTGGCCACCATGGCCACCACACCGTTCGAGAAAAGAGACATGCCTGGTGTCCCCCCGGACAACATACAGCAGCATGTACCGACACGGCAAAAGCAATACCACTGCATGCATCTGCCCGCAGCTGATCATGCCTTTTCTGCCCCTCCATCCCTTACAGCGGCCTGAGCATCAACGCACCTGCCTTGCCCAACCTCTGCGGCCCCTCCATCCCTAACAGCGGCCTTAGCAGCATTTGCGCGCCAACCTTGCCCAAACTCTGCAGCCCCTCAATCCCTAACACCAACCTGGGCATTTTCACGCCTGCCCTTGCGACCAACACGCACTGATTAAGGCCGCAATAACTAAAGACATGCCCAACCTATATGTGTCACGAGGTACCAGTGACCCTGAAGTATGGCCCTCCATCCCTAACATCGGCATGAGCATCTGAGCGCCTGCCTTGCCCAATCTTTGCGGCCTCTCCATCCCGAACATCGGCATGAGTATCTGAGCGCCTTCCTTGCCCAACCTCTGCGGGCCCTCCATCCCTAACAACGGCCTGAGGATTTGCGCGCCTGCCTTGCCCAACCTCTGCAGCCCCTCCATCCCTAACAACGGCCTGACCATATGCACGCCTGCCCTTGCCCAACCTATGCAGCCCCTCCATCCCAAACAGTGGCCTAAGGATTTGCGCGCCTGCCTTGCCCATCCCGTAGTTGGGAACGGCCTGAGCATTTGTGCGCCTGCCTTGCCCAACCTCTGCAGCCCCTCCATCCCTAACAACGGCCTGACCATATGCACGCCGCCTGCCCTTGCCCAACCTATGCAGCCCCTCCATCCCAAAAAGTGGCCTAAGGATTTGCGCGCCTGCCTTGCCTATCCTGTGCGGCCCTCTATCCCTAACATCGGCCTAATAAGCATTTGCGCGCCGCCTGCCTTGGCCCACCCGTGCGGCCCTCCGTCCCGAAGAGCGGCCTGAGCAAATGCAGTTATACACCTTGCGTTGCCCAACTTTGCAGCCCCTCTATTCCTAACAACAGCCTAACATTTTGCACGCCTGCCTTGCCCAACCTCTCTGCCTCTCCGGCCCCTCCATCCCTAACTGCGGCTTAAGCATTTGCGCGTAAGCCTTGACCAACCTTTGTAGCCCCTCCATCCCTAACAACGTTACTTGGTTTGTTGGTTACATGTGCATGGGCGTTGGTAGTAGTGTAGAAGCTGTCTAGAAATTACTTGTTTTTAATTTTGTGCTATGTAGAAGCGAAGGAGCGTGCACAAGCCCTTTATTTTCCCCACATTGCTTGAGTGCTCACGAGTTACGCCTCCTCATTGCATCCCAGAAATATGACATGCACAACTGACGGTAGAGTGTTCCAGTCCAGCGTCGCACTGCTGGATTGCTCCTAACGGTTGCCCAGTCATTCATTGCATCGCACATGCATTCAGGGAACTGCTTGCTGGATGTTCCACAACCACGATTAGCTGGAATGCTGATCCCAGCTGCATAACACATGCATGCTGAAAATATCACTGACATATAGCCATATCCACGGCTATTGCTGCAACTCACACTGACAACTTATATGATGTTGATGCTGAGGGGGCCAGCCACCCTCGACTGGGGCTCATGCGGTGCCGCAACTTGACCCGCTCATCCGTCCATGCACCCCGTTCCCCTCCCACAACCTCGTCCATCGGGGGCACTTTGGGTGTCCTCTTATGTATCCTAACATATTCTACTGCTCTTTCCTTCGCTTAGGACCTAATTGCTCAGTTTAGACCAACATGCAGAGGAGTAGTTAGTCAGCAGCAGAGGCCGCAGCCTCATCTCTTGTGATGGGGCTCCCACCGTTTTGCATTGGCCTCGCCCGGGAAGTTATTGGCTTCAAGACGGTAACCTAGACTGTTTGTGCAGAAGCGGGGACGACTCCACTTTGCCTGCCGAGATGATGCTGACGGACGGACGGGTAAAATTGAGCAAATCGGAACTAGAAGACCACGACAAATCACAGCATTTTAGCTTGTCAATTATGGCCCAGTCTCGTTGCCTAGGTCACACCAGAGCCTTAAAAGCAGAATCATGCTTTCAACACAGGAGCTGCACCTCCGCGCGTAGACACGCCGTGATGATGCTGACAGACGGGCGGATAAATTTGAGCAAATCGGAACTAGAAGACCACAACAAATCACAGCATTTTAGCTGATCAATTATGGCCCAGTCTCGTTGCCTTGGTCACACCAGAGCCTTGAAAGCAGAATCATGCTTTCAACACAGGAGCTGCACCTCCGCGCATAGACACAAGTTCAATAATATTGTATACCGTCTCGCACCTCTTGGCACCTTACTTGGCCATCGAGAGGCCATGAGTCCTCACTTTCAGCCCCCGAGACCATGTGAAGGAGAGAGCCACGATAACTGATTTTCGCTAGTCTTCAAGCCACAGCTGTGTGCGTTCCTTTCTTTTTCGCTGGAAAATATGAGTCATTGTGCCAAAGCCTGAGGTCGAGAACCTCCATCTCATCCTTCTGCCCCAACATGTCGGCAGCGAGGGGTTGACGTTCACCAGATATCCGGGCCTCATTCATTCTGGCTGATGTCTCTAATTTCTGCGGCCTGAACCATGAGCAATTTAGCAAGTGGATTAGCCTTGAGCCGACGAAATGATACCTGGCCACCATGGCCACCACACCGTTCGAGAAAAGAGACATGCCTGGTGTCCCCCCGGACAACATACAGCAGCATGTACCGACACGGCAAAAGCAATACCACTGCATGCATCTGCCCGCAGCTGATCATGCCTTTTCTGCCCCTCCATCCCTTACAGCGGCCTGAGCATCAACGCACCTGCCTTGCCCAACCTCTGCGGCCCCTCCATCCCTAACAGCGGCCTTAGCAGCATTTGCGCGCCAACCTTGCCCAAACTCTGCAGCCCCTCAATCCCTAACACCAACCTGGGCATTTTCACGCCTGCCCTTGCGACCAACACGCACTGATTAAGGCCGCAATAACTAAAGACATGCCCAACCTATATGTGTCACGAGGTACCAGTGACCCTGAAGTATGGCCCTCCATCCCTAACATCGGCATGAGCATCTGAGCGCCTGCCTTGCCCAATCTTTGCGGCCTCTCCATCCCGAACATCGGCATGAGTATCTGAGCGCCTTCCTTGCCCAACCTCTGCGGGCCCTCCATCCCTAACAACGGCCTGAGGATTTGCGCGCCTGCCTTGCCCAACCTCTGCAGCCCCTCCATCCCTAACAACGGCCTGACCATATGCACGCCTGCCCTTGCCCAACCTATGCAGCCCCTCCATCCCAAACAGTGGCCTAAGGATTTGCGCGCCTGCCTTGCCCATCCCGTAGTTGGGAACGGCCTGAGCATTTGTGCGCCTGCCTTGCCCAACCTCTGCAGCCCCTCCATCCCTAACAACGGCCTGACCATATGCACGCCGCCTGCCCTTGCCCAACCTATGCAGCCCCTCCATCCCAAAAAGTGGCCTAAGGATTTGCGCGCCTGCCTTGCCTATCCTGTGCGGCCCTCTATCCCTAACATCGGCCTAATAAGCATTTGCGCGCCGCCTGCCTTGGCCCACCCGTACGGCCCTCCGTCCCGAAGAGCGGCCTGAGCAAATGCAGTTATACACCTTGCGTTGCCCAACTTTGCAGCCCCTCTATTCCTAACAACAGCCTAACATTTTGCACGCCTGCCTTGCCCAACCTCTCTGCCTCTCCGGCCCCTCCATCCCTAACTGCGGCTTAAGCATTTGCGCGTAAGCCTTGACCAACCTTTGTAGCCCCTCCATCCCTAACAACGTTACTTGGTTTGTTGGTTACATGTGCATGGGCGTTGGTAGTAGTGTAGAAGCTGTCTAGAAATTACTTGTTTTTAATTTTGTGCTATGTAGAAGCGAAGGAGCGTGCACAAGCCCTTTATTTTCCCCACATTGCTTGAGTGCTCACGAGTTACGCCTCCTCATTGCATCCCAGAAATATGACATGCACAACTGACGGTAGAGTGTTCCAGTCCAGCGTCGCACTGCTGGATTGCTCCTAACGGTTGCCCAGTCATTCATTGCATTGCACATGCATTCAGGGAACCGCTTGCTGGATGTTCCACAGCCACGATTAGCTGGAATGCTGATCCCAGCTGCATAACACATGCATGCTGAAAATATCACTGACATATAGCCATATCCACGGCTATTGCTGCAACTCACACTGACAACTTATATGATGTTGATGCTGAGGGGGCCAGCCACCCTCGACTGGGGCTCATGCGGTGCCGCAACTTGACCCGCTCATCCGTCCATGCACCCCGTTCCCCTCCCACAACCTCGTCCATCGGGGGCACTTTGGGTGTCCTCTTATGTATCCTAACATATTCTACTGCTCTTTCCTTCGCTTAGGACCTAATTGCTCAGTTTAGACCAACATGCAGAGGAGTAGTTAGTCAGCAGCAGAGGCCGCAGCCTCATCTCTTGTGATGGGGCTCCCACCGTTTTGCATTGGCCTCGCCCGGGAAGTTATTGGCTTCAAGACGGTAACCTAGACTGTTTGTGCAGAAGCGGGGACGACTCCACTTTGCCTGCCGAGATGATGCTGACGGACGGACGGGTAAAATTGAGCAAATCGGAACTAGAAGACCACGACAAATCACAGCATTTTAGCTTGTCAATTATGGCCCAGTCTCGTTGCCTAGGTCACACCAGAGCCTTAAAAGCAGAATCATGCTTTCAACACAGGAGCTGCACCTCCGCGCATAGACATAAGTTCAATAATATTGTATACCGTCTCGCACCTCTTGGCACCTTACTTGGCCATCGAGAGGCCATGAGTCCTCACTTTCAGCCCCCGAGACCATGTGAAGGAGAGAGCCACGATAACTGATTTTCGCTAGTCTTCAAGCCACAGCTGTGTGCGTTCCTTTCTTTTTCGCTGGAAAATATGAGTCATTGTGCCAAAGCCTGAGGTCGAGAACCTCCATCTCATCCTTCTGCCCCAACATGTCGGCAGCGAGGGGTTGACGTTCACCAGATATCCGGGCCTCATTCATTCTGGCTGATGTCTCTAATTTCTGCGGCCTGAACCATGAGCAATTTAGCAAGTGGATTAGCCTTGAGCCGACGAAATGATACCTGGCCACCATGGCCACCACACCGTTCGAGAAAAGAGACATGCCTGGTGTCCCCCCGGACAACAGCAGCATGTACCGACACGGCAAAAGCAATACCACTGCATGTATCTGCCCGCAGCTGATCATGCCTTTTCTGCCCCTCCATCCCTTACAGCGGCCTGAGCATCAACGCACCTGCCTTGCCCAACCTCTGCGGCCCCTCCATCCCTAAGTCCCTAACAGCGGCCTTAGCAGCATTTGCGCGCCAGCCTTGCCCAAACTCTGCAGCCCCTCAATCCCTGACAACAACCTGAGCATTTTCACGCCTGCTCTTGCCCAACCTATATGGCCCTCCAACCCTAACATCGGCATCTGAGCGCTTCCTTGCCCAATCTTTGCGGCCTCTCCATCCCGAACATCGGCATGAGTATCTGAGCGCCATCCTTGCCCAACCTCTGCGGGCCCTCCAACCCTAACAACGGCCTGAGCATTTGCGCGCCTGCCTTGCCCAACCTATGCAGCCCCTCCATCCCAAACAGTGGCCTAAGGATTTGCGCGCCTGCCTTGCCCATCCCGTGCGGCCCTCTATCCCTAACATCGGCCTAAACCGCCTGAGATGCAGCCGGTGGCAACTCAAGACGACGGCACAACACAGCACGATTACTTGGATGACCGGTATATCACTGCAGTGATGAGGTCTGCCGAGTTGACGTCTTGTGTCAACACCTTGCTTGTCAATCGAATTGACATCCTTGAGGGCACATTGCACGAGCAAGAGGAGAAATTAGCTGGGGCGACAGCCCTACTCCAGCAGCTGGGCCTACTGAAGGACAACAGTGGTGATGAGGGGGACAACTCTATGGATGAGGAGGATGCGTGACCGCCTTCTGCCTCTTCAAACATTTTGTCCAAAGTGGAACCCTGCCTTTTCAACCATTTGTCCAAAGTGGATGTGTACTTTAATTTGCAGCCACTAGCGTTAATAATTTTGATGTCCATTGTTTTGGCAGTGGATTGGCAGTGGGGTCATCAACCAGTATTTGTGGTGAGAGCAGTAGGAGTGTGTGTGTTTACTCTCGCCATGCGATTTTCATACCTCAGGCAAAAGCATTCGAGTATGCATGAACCATCATTTTCGTGAGCCGCAACTCTGCCTCAAATATGCTCCTAAATATCTGATCCGTGCAGCATAATATATTAGCTTTGAACTTCTCCTTTTTATGGCGGTAACTTGGTTCTTACATCCTTGCTGCTCCTTAAAAGAGCAAGCTTTCCGACCCAAATGCTCACACGTGTCGCTCTTGTGCTTTCTATTTTCCACTTTGCATCATTTTTTTGTCCTGCCCCCTTTGTGTACGTTTCGTTCTTTCCTCCCAACTCTTTAGTTATGCACCCACACGGCCGAGCCTTTTGAGCATTGCCCAGAGGTGTAACGTCATTTTGACCTATTGTAGGATCAGTTCTTGAATAGGAGACGGGGCAGACTTGATGATGTAAAAATGACGAGCTTTTCCAGCATGGCCCAGAGGTGTTATGTCACTTTCAGCATGGCCCAGAGAGGTGATGTTAAAACGAACGCGACATGCTGGTAGATTTGGCCTCAAAATAAAGATGTCCAGTTTTCTAGGGTGCAGTTTTCACAGGAACCCACTTTTTGGAGAATCCTTGGGGTTTAAGTTACACTAAGATTAATCCCTAGAATTTATTAAGGTTTAACTCAGGGATTTATCACCGGTAAATGTTTGATTACCAGCCTGATTACCAGTACCGGTATTTTGACTATTGACCAGGCAGTCGACCCGTGCAAGATCGTACGGTTAAGATTGAAGGGCCAAGCATTATATCAAGGAAGGAAATTAGCTTAATTTAAACGGTGCATACCGAGGACCGGAAGGTGAGGACGTGACCCTATGACTGCATGCCCTCCTGGGCTTGTTTCTAGAATCACACTTTCGTCACACCAGGGTACCAAGCTCCTCCCACTGAGATTATAGCGAAGAATTGAAATGACAGCATTTGCTTTCGAATTGGAGCTTTTCCATGAGAAAACTTGCGCACAGCAGAGGCAATCTGTAAAAATCTGTAAATAATCTGTGACGAGCTCGCGGTCTCGCGTTCCAAGCTGAGTTGATGTTGCTGTTACCATGACTTTCGAGCGCGGATAAGATTTCATCGTATACCGGTAGATATTTTGTTTGAATGAGCTTAAATAAGCCAGCGTCGGGTGCAGCTGCGCGTCTAGCCAGCGGGCGCGGCCTTTCATCAGCGGTCGACCTGCCTAGGCCAAAGCGGAGCTCAAACGGTGAGATTGCTGGCCATCAACTAACATACCCCCCATGTCTCCTCTGGCATGCCGCAAATCCAATTCCATGCAGCCCTGTGCAAGTCATACCCCATGCACATAGTCAGCGGGAAATTTCAAGGAATGTTTTGCTGTAGTTCTTCCAGCATCTAGGACGTCCACATCATAGACTTCTAGGAGGGGCTCGGCTGTGCAAGACAATTATGCTGCTAAATGTCCTTGCTCACTACCCAGCCACACACCCATACGCATGACTAGCCTCCCTCCCATGCGCATGCCCCCCAAGCACATTTCCAGCGTTCCCCACCCCCCATGCTAGTGCCCAGCCATCTCTCCATGCATATGCACAAACTTTCTCGCAGTGCATGCCGCAAGCATGCGGACTAAACTTCCTCATTCCCGCTGCTGCAAAGCATCTCCCAACAGAAGAGGCTTCTCCTGCTGTCCCTAATGCATGCCCTGATATGATGTTATCAGCATTGCCATGTGCATGGAGTGCCACAGTCTGCCTGGGCAAGCTACCTGTCAGGCCCAAAGTCGGGACAGGCACCCAGCAATGCGCATGCCCAGGGATGCCCGTCAGGCAGCCAGTGCAGCTCCTGCTCCGGGCTGTCATCACTCGCTTCAGAGGCATGAGGCTGACCCACTGCATGCGATGTAGAGGCCGACACTGGCGCCTCGGACTCAAGCCAGTGGACCATTGAGCAAAACAAACAGATCCTGCTTCACCTCAAGCAGGACAACAAGGAGGCAAAACAGGTGACGAAACACCGCAACCAAAACCTTGTACAAACCCTAGACCACATAGACGCAAGATAGATAAATTAAGCCTGAATCCTGAACCCTAGACAACAATGTGAGACAGATAAGTCAATTTTGAAACCTAAATCTTGAGGCAGGCGGAGGGCTGCGAGGCGGGAGGTAGGATCTGCTGCCGGGGCTGCTGATGTCCTGCCACAGGTCTGACCCAGGAGGGCCCTTCCCTACTCTGTGCACCTGTGCAAGCAAGTGCTTTATGCACTCAGGATACCTCCATACCATACCGTATGTGCTGTTTTTAGTGCAATGTGGCTGCTTTCTGTTGCGTCCCAGCAGAGGTTTTGTCTGGTACTGTGCGCCCTAATCCTTGGGCGCCTGGGTTGGCCGGTCTGCCCGGTCATTGTTCAGCCACAATGTGATTAGTTGTGTGTCGTCAATATACCGATAGATCATGACAAAATAGTGCGCTGCCTCGGGGTGCTGCCTCCTTGTTTTGTTACTCACCACAGGCCCTAGGCTCTAGGCTCTTTTCCTTGTACCGCTACCCAGAATGCATAAATCTGTTCACAGAAAACACACCCTTATCACGTCAGAGCAAACATCAAACTTACAGTTTTCAACCCTAAATGCAATGTTGTGCTGCAAACCCTACCACTCAGGACCTTTCCAAGCGGAGCACTGCCTCGGCACGGGAAGCACGGCGCAGCCATGCAGACAAGACAGCAGAAAAGCTTGAGAAGGCTGTGCATGGGATGAGGCGGCAGTACGATAAGATCATGCAGGTAATTTTGACCACATGCATGTTAGTGTGACCAAGTGCAGATTTGTGTAATAACCTGTCCACCTGCGCTCTTCTGCGACCAACATGCAAGTGGCCCACCAGACAACCGCTGTGCCCATCAGGGGTCCTCAGCGTCGCCTTGCCTACTGTCTCTTCTTTATCTTTTATGTCCTGTCCTAGAG
Source organism: Limnomonas spitsbergensis (assembly GCA_037349105.1). Lineage (NCBI taxonomy): Eukaryota > Viridiplantae > Chlorophyta > Chlorophyceae > Chlamydomonadales > Limnomonas > Limnomonas spitsbergensis. The sequence continues at coordinate 9,645,645 of JAYJMM010000041.1, forward strand.
ATGCTGCGGCCCAGCGCAGTCCGCGCCTCAATTCCGGAACCTCCCAGCCTGTTGATGCAGTGTGGATAGCCTTTCACACATTCCCATATGATTTAGCTCCTGCTGCTATTTGCCATACATGCCCACAACGTGGCATCAACCCAGAGCTGTGCTGCTCCTTTCTGTATCACGCCTTACGGGAGCAAAATCACTTTTTGTTATCATCCTCGTTGATCCGCCATAAGATTGCAACCTAGCTACCGATAGTAACCTTGTCCTGCTGCTTGCTGCCTCCCGCTTCACACAAGCTTAAGCTCTTGTGGCATTCACTCTTGATGTAGCAGTGGCCCACCGCAACACTCCTCATTAACCAGTCCCTACATTGCCAGGGGACATTAGGGTTGCGGCAGGAGCTTCCCTATAATGACCATCTGGGAGGGTTACGACCTGAGCCTAAACCTGGAACCTTCACGCTTTGCGGGATGTAGTTTTATTTAATGTTTTCAGATTAACCCCCTCGCTGCCCATGTTCTGCGCTGCCCCTTTGCCCAGGAAAAGAAGACGGCCCTGTCCCGCCTGATCAACCTGCAAGACAGCATGCGGGACCTCAGTAAAGCCTCAGGAGGCACCACAGCTGCAGCAGCAGCCGCGAGATCTGTATCGTCATCTTCTTCGTCGTTGCGCCCTGCGTCTGCCGCCGACCCTGCCCTGGTTGCACAGCTGATGTCTGGCCCGGCTTCGCGGGACGTGCGGCAGCTGGAGAACCGGCTGGATAAGGCGGCGCTGAAGGCTAATGAAGCGCACAGCATACAGAAGACGTATGACCTGGTGAGGATGGATAGTGCGGGCGCGGACGGGGGGCAGGCGCGCGGGGTCGGGCACGGGCGGGGTTCAGGCACGGGTGGGGGCAGGTGGGCGCGGGTGGGGGCAGGCGGGCGCGGGTGGGTTGGCAGGCTGGCAGGTATTGCTGAGCAGGTGGGAGCGCTCAGTGCAACTTGTGTCCTACTATGTATGTTGTTGTTCTTACCTTCAGATGAAGCCTCGAATGACAAGCCCCTCATTAGATTGTCAGCGGGGCAAGGCGCTGGCACTCTGCGTTCGCTAGGCAAGTTTGGGTCGCACCCCCATGGGGGGACTGTCCAGTCTGCAGTGTTGTTTCTCGTGCTCTGCATCATTCCTCCGGCCTTTGGGCATGGAAGGTATTTGATACTGAATATGGCCCTTTCCAAGGCCACAATCGTCACATAGGGCATGGGTCAATTTGGGAGGGCTGGAAGGAGGTCTGGCCATGTAAAATAAGCTATGCAACAATAGCAGCATGTGGAGTGATCTCATCACCGTTGTTGAATCCTGTTGCCAGACCCCCCACCGCCCCCAACCTGTTGCCTGCCCTCCCTCCGGTGTTCAGCCCTATTGCCTTCCTTCCTGCCCGCTTGTCCCCGTAGGTGCTGGAGCGCATGCGGGGTGAGCAAGGGGCTGCGGAGCTGCACAGCCGGGCCGTGGAGGAGGCCCTGCGCGCAACGGCCAAGGAGCAAGAGCGCCTCATTATCTCCAGCAAGGAGGCACAGCACGCCAGGGACCTTGCAAAGCAGGTCTGTGCCTTGTGGAGTTGTGGTGAGCTTCTTTAATGTTTTCATGTTACATGTCCCATGCATCAAATGTGATGCTCTGCTGGACTGTAAAAACTTCACAAAAACTGCATAGTATGCTACTATGCTGACCCGTATTCCCAGCATGGAGCAGCGTGTCACTGGAATGCATGTCAGGGACCGTTTGAAGCAGGAACCATTCTTGTCCTCAGCTGGCTTGCCCGTCTAGGGCAGTGATGCATGGAAGGGACCTGATTAAACAGTGTCTTGTCCTCAGCAGCCTGCTGGCCCGCATGGGGTCCTTGAATGGTGCAGTGCATGAGGGTGTAGGACTGTAGGTGCCCCCTTTTGTGGTGCATGTACCCTCCTGCACCCAATGCAAACCAGGGATTCGATGACCTTTGTAAGGCTTCGGGTGCTCCCTGCTCACATGTTTCTTCCCTTTTGCGCTTACCGCAACATCTGGCCTCCGCTCTCTCCCTCAGGACCTGCTCGCCTACGAGGAGAAGCTGGGGGCCGAAAGGCAACAGCGGGAGAGGCAGCTTGAGGAGCAGCGCGGCCAGGCGGCTCTGATGCAGCAAGCCAACTCGGCGCTACTGCAGCGGCAGTATCCGCCCGTAGCGGGGGACGCCGCGGAGGGCGGGGCACAGGATGCGGCAGCGGCAGCGGCAGGGCGGCCGGTGGCCGACGCTGCGGGGGCGGTGCGGGCGCTGTGCCGTGTCGCGGGTTGCTCAAGCGTTGAGGCGCTGCTATCTGCGCTGCTGCCCCAGCAATCCTCAAGCCGTAATCTGCAAGAGATGCACGGGCTGGCCCAGGAGCAGGCAAGGGTTTAAGGGTTGGGGTGAAGGGACGCATCTCCTCTTTGTTTCTGTTCCCCATCCCTCCCCCGCTGCCCCTGCTCCCGATACCTCCCCATCGCTCCCTTGCCTTCCTGACCCTCCTCTCCAAGCATCCTGCTCACCTCCGTCGGAAGAATTTCAAATATCCAATTCTTGATCTTCTGTTCTCACCTGCTGAAGCTTGATGAGTTGGTATTGGAGCTGTCCTGGGGGCGCTGAATAAAGGATATCAAAACATTCAAACATCCTTGTTGAGCTGCTGCTCTCCCCCACTACAACTTGTCAAGCTGGTATCAAAGCTGACACTGCCCTGGAGTGCGGTCACCTTCATGTTTTTGCATACATTAAACACTCTCGCTTCACTGCTGCTGTCCCCCAACTACAGCTTCACCAGCTTGTATCAATGCTGGCACTGCCCTGGAGTGCGGCCACCTCAATGTTTTTTCGTACTTTAAAACTCCCTCGCTTCACTACTACTATCCCCCCCCCACAGCTTGACGAGCTGGTGTCGGAGCTGGCTCTGGAGCGCGGCCACATGAATGACTTGCGTGGCGGAGGCAAGCTGACGACACAGTCACAGCTGGATTCAGCACAACAGGAGCTCAAGGAAGCGGTTCTTGCCGCGGATGAGGCACGGGGACGGCATGATCAGGTGCGGGGCTGGGGTAGGCAAGACCAGGTGCAAGGCTGAGGACCTCTGGACATGTCCTCCCACTCCCTCTTACCCTGCTAGTGCTTGTTGCGTTCTTTGGCGAAACTAATCGACATGGTGCATGTTGACTTGTCTCGGCACATCAGCCACAGTTGCCATACCTAGAAATGTGTTTTCTTCTGTATGGCCATCCTACCATGCTTCTTCTGATGATCTAGATCTGAATCTGGATCTGCGCCCTCTCTCAGCTGGCACTCAGCCGCATCATCCTCTCGCAATGCCTGCTGTGTCCTGTAGCCGATCCCTCACTCCCTTTTCTTTTGCTTCACGGCCTGTTGCTGTCTGTGGTTGCTGAAGGCTCCCTCTTCTGACTGCTTGTTGCCGCCTGCAGCTGACAAATGGCTGTGGGTGGTTGCGTTAACATTGTAACTACAACACATGCCTCTTGTATCACTCATGTTGAGGCTGTAGGTGCTGATGTCCCACTCGTATCATTTCCTGCGGCAGCTTGGATGTGCTCAAGCCTCACTCATATGATTGCCTGTAGCAGCCGCTAACTGAGGCCCCAAAGTTGTCACTCTTATCACACCCTGTAGGTGCTGAGATCTCACGCTGACGTATGTGCGGGCCTGGAGCATCTGGCAGCCATGGTGGCCGCGCTCCCCGCACCGCCTGGCCAGCCACCCATGGCCCCGGCAATGACGGACCCGGAGCAGGCTGTCGAGGCGGTGGCTCAGTGCGAGCTGCGTCTGTCCTCGGCATACAAGTGAGCAGGAAGGGGCATCGAACGTGATAGGCCCCTTAAAGGAGGGGGGCAGGGTGATGAGGTAGGGGGCTCCTTGTGAGGTCTGTTGTGCTTTTACGGACAAGACTAATTCATAACCAGCCAAGGCTCAGCTTAGGCCTTTCTTGACCACATCACAGCCAAAGGGTGGCTATAGCCTGGGTGTAGGTAGCCTCTCCCTAGAGCGGGATGTCCGGCGGTGTGGACCTGCAAGGCCCCACAACACACCTGGGGCATGGACTCACTTGTCTTCTCACCTACCTCGGCGCCGGGTTCAGCCCAGAGGAGCCAGCCTGTCACTGGCTTGCAGGCAGTGGGACAAACAGGTTGGCCTGTAGCACCTGGCTCCCCTAGTCCCCTGGCTGCGGAGGCTGTGTTGTTGCTAAATTCTCATTGAAAAAAACGAAATGAAGCAGAACCTAGGGGCGCCTGTCCTGGTAATCTGGTGCCCCATTTATTGTGCGCGGAGGACGCTAGTGTCGAGGGACGACGGAGCCAGCTGACTTCCATGTGCCTTTCTCATTGCTGCACCTACTCAGATTCATTTGTGGCATGCCCAAGGCGGCGCAGCTGCTGCAAGACATGAGCAGCAACCCCGATTTCACCTTCACGGCACAGTGAAGGGGAGTGTGCAGTGTCCGGTAAGAGGGAGTGGGAGCTCGATCTGGGTCTCTGACGCAGCTGCTGCATGGTATGAAACGCAAAGCCGATCACACCTTCACGGTGCAGCCATAAACAGGAGCGGGCAGGGCCCGGTAAGTCGGGGGGAGGGAGTTAAATCTGGGTTCATGGTGCAGCTGCTGCATCCTTTGAGCAGCAGCCCCGACTTCACATTCACGGCTCAGCCTGGACGGGGAGTTGGGGGAGCCCGTTTTGAGTGGAGGGGAGGAGTTAAATCTGAGACCCTGGCGCAATGATAGGGGGTGAGCTGGGGGGTGTTGAGTGCTTACAGAAGGGGGGGCTTAATCTGGGATCTTTGCAGTACAGCACTTCCCAAGCATATGCTTTGAATGCCTTACAGGCACCATGGTATTTGAAAGTTTGGCTGCTTGCTTCAAGGGCCTCCCTGAAGCCTCGATAGAGGTTGCGTGCTGACCTGTGAAGGCTGTGAGCCCTGACAAGTTGGGATGCAGCTTGAGACGAATGTGGACGCCACACCAGTGTGTATTGAGAGCACGCCATGATGCCAGACCACCTGTAGGGGCTACCGGGCGGCCACTGCTAGGCCCTTACTTGGGGACCAGGTCTTGATCTGCCTACGTCCTGTGGCCCAAGCAGCAGGACTTGCAGTGCTTTCTAGGCCCCCTAGGCTGTGATGTAGCTGAATTGCAGCTCAAGCGTGTGTGGTCAGCGGGCCATGTGTGCAGCGTGTGCGAGGTGGGGGTCGATCCCTGGCTTCAGGTCATGACTTAGAGGATCGGTTCCAATGATGAAAAAAACAGCTAGCTTGCAGGGCTGTCGCTGCTCAATGAAGAAGTGATGCAATATTGCATTGGTCTCATAATTTATTGTATTCCTTGTGCCCGCAGGCCAGTTGAGTATCAGTGTGGGGTGCTCGCCAGCACAGCTGGATGCTCCTTGTACTTAAAAGGAAATGGTCAGAAACGTCCGGTTGGCCTGTGACCAAGTGTTGGACAATGTGCAGTCGTGATCAGCAGACTACCGCCTCGACTCCAAACCTTAGGCAGGCCGCTGAGGAGCCAGGACTGGGACGTTGGCGACCAACCAATCACCTTGGCCTACTAGCCCAAATGTAGCAGGACTCGCTGCACCATTTCCCCCAGCGGAAGCCTGGCGTGATGAAGCTGAAATGTAGTATAAAATGAGTTGTGCTTTACTACCTGCCGACTGCATGCTGACCACCGGAATGTAACCTCAGGAAATCATGTTTTTAGGCCTAGACATTTGGCTTCAGTACGGTCACGTAAACCGTACCGATACGCGTTTGCCGGACCGGTGAATGCATTTAGGTCTCTCTGGTTTAGGTGGTCTGGTGACGCGTTTAGGTGCGTGGTACGGTGATCGCGGTCCGGGCGCGGAGCTCGCTACAGGAACTGGCGTAACGATAGGGATGCCCCGGCAGTTTTTTGTATTACACAGGAACCCACCCAGTGAAAGTTGCTTTCGGCCGTCAATTACATACCGAACGGCCAGTGACATCGGTCACTTCCTAGAAACCTCCTAGACATGACCCCCTTCACGGCCCTGAATTCTGCCGTGTCGGAAGCTGCCATATCTGCCGTATAATGGGCTTTTTCGTTTTGTGGGAGCTAAACATGCAAGCTACCTAACGCAAACCCCTGCGCAAACTTAACACGTTCTGGCGTTCACGCTTTCCTTTCTTTCGCCCACACCCAGGGCGCTCTGGTGTTTTCGACGTGTGCGTGCCGTCTCGTCTTCTGGACGCGTGTCAGCGCTTTCTTTCTTTCATCCGCACATTCCGTCCCAGCATTTTCCGTCAAAATTCCTCCTTTATTTTATTGTTACGCCCATCGTCCAGCCACTCATGGATTTCTCTGAACATTTTAACGACGAAACCCTCTCGGATGTGGTGTTGATCTTCAAGTTGAAAGGGCAAGACATTCCTGCGCAATCGTCTGCTGGTGCAGTAGAACGTGAGAAATTGCAGTTTGAGCAAGGGACCATTATGAGGACGTTTCGTTTACATGATCTCGTCATCGCTCACAAGTCTCCATATTTCAGAGCTCGCCTGCTGGTGGGTCAGTGGCAAGAACATATCGAGAAAGATTTCCAGACTAAAGTCGACACTCATATGCTGCCATGTAACAAAGCAAACTTCATTGTACCTTCAGTTTCGTTGTCATGGATGGTTCCTAGTAGCTAGACGCTTCAGGTTCATGGAGTCATGGTTGAGATGTCCTGTATTTGAAGGTGGTCCTGGGCATCTGATTGGGGCCTTTTCCTTCAGATTTGTTCGATGTTTGAGAAGATGGCCTCAAATAGCTTTCTCAAGTATATATACCGGTCTAAGAACAGGCAGACTGGCAGTTGGAAAGACCCAGCGTGCAGCAGCCCTCTTAAAATGTAGTGTAAATATTGTGCCATCATGCATTATCAATACGGTGCGCCTCCACTCTTCATGAATTATGCATTCATAATTACTTACAGATCTTTCATTATGTCACATTTGTTGATCCAGGATGCCAACTTCAAACCTGACGCCTGTGATGATTGTGGCAGTGCAAGCAAGAGGTCCAAATTGGATGATACGGGAGGAAGGAGGAAGAAGAGCGTGCAGACAATCATTGAGCATGTGCATGATGCCCGTGAAGTGGAGGTAGCTGAGGATGTCCTGAGGTGGATGTACAGAGGAAAGCTCAAAACAGCAACAAAAAAGGACCCAGTCAGGCTTATCGATATGTACATCATCAGCGACCGCTTCCAGGTGCAAGCATGTGCAGATGCCTGCTTGGTAGCTCTTGCTGAGAGGGTGGCCGCAGGTTGGTCCAGGGAATTTTTACAGCATCTGTTCAGCCAGCCTCCTGTGATATTGGAGCAGCTGCTGTTTTCAACGTCAGAGGGAGCGGCCATGACGAAGCAGATGACAGACCTGAACAAAGCAGTGTCCAACAAGCTGCTCTCCAGATATGGCAACATCCCGGAACAGATGGAGTTTTTGATCGGCTTGACCCCCGAGGTATGCCTGAAATTCTATGGCCTGCCATTTGCGGCGGTGCTGACGTGGCTTCACATGGACGCCCTTTCGGTTCACTCCGAGAACTGCGTGCTGGCCCTGCTGTCTAACTGGGTGGAGGCAGGCAGGGGCAGTAAGACTTGCAGCAAAGAGCAGCTGAAGGAGCTCGCCTTCGGTGTCCGCATCGCCAACCTCAGCCCCTCGTACCTCCATTGTGTACTGCCCAAACTCTCCTGGTTCCAATCTGCCCTGGAGGGGGATGAGAGGGCAGTGCGCGGCCAGGAGCTTGTGAAGGTATCCACTGCGACGGTGCAGGCAAAGAGCAGCTCAGCTGGGTTGGCTGGCAAAGAGCGAGGTGTATTCCATGTTAGTGCAGGCGTCATCATTGGTGGGTGCTATTGGGATGCACCTCCTCGCACTGGTTCGTCATCCAAAGTCCCAAACCTTCCACCTTCTCCTGTCTCCTGTGCACTCAATCGTTTCACACTGGCCGTGACAGCTACGGAGGCAGACCTGAATTGCCTGAGCCCGAGTGAGGACAATCTCAGCGGAACAGCGGCACTAGGGAGCAGTGTATCGAATCAAGACCTATTCAGCAGTGTGACCTACAACAACGGCTATTGGCTTCGCCTCCGAGTGAATGCATGCTTGGAAGAGAGCTTGGATGGCAGTGAGCTTAGGCTGCAAAGAGCTTCGACGGCAGACAGCTTGGGAGGCTGCTTCAGTGGGCGGCTTGTCGCCTGTCTGGCCGATGGCAAGGCCCGTGATAGGAAGCCTCCCAGCCACCAATGTAGCGTCCCCACAACGATCCCACGCAGCCAAGGTCGTGGCTGGTCATCAGGCATTTCGCCGTTTGTCAGGGTTGAGGCTTTTGCAAGGGTTGGGCCTCCTCCCAGGCCACGCAATAACTACGTGCTTGCGCGGGGTCCTTGGTGCGCACATGAGGGTGTGCTCCTCGGAGAAAAGGTTTGTGCAGCAAACAGCCCAGGAGGCCCGGGCATTGCTTTCACATGTGCAGTGGGGAAGCTGTTCTGAAGCTGACGCTGCCCCTGCCACCGCAATGCAGCCTAATCTCAGAACGGTTCATAAACCTGGCATATGGAGCTGTCTAGCTCTGGTTATGCACTGGCGTTTTGGTGGTGGTGCAGTCTATCCTACTTATAGTCAGTGGGACAGTTCGGCACCCACGCGGCCCAGCCTTTTTGAGCAGGGCCCAGAGGTATAATGTCATTGACTTAGTCTATCCTGCGTAGTCTGAGGCAGACATTCTCAGTGAGGCTCGCCCAGCCAGCTGTTATCCTCCTCGATTGTAGCTTCCATGTATGGCTTTGTTGTCCATGCGTTGAGGCCTGTCCATGCTTCCTGCTTTGACGTCAGAAGTTATATCTTTGCCTTTTGAGACCTTGAGAAGAAATTGTATATTGAACAGTGCACACGTCCCTCTGTACCGGTAATTATCTTTCCTGAGTTCTCTTGAAAGTTATGAGTGTGGCTCGTGCACCCATGGTGTTTGTTAAGAATGCTACGAAATCAATTAGGGTGTGAATTTGTCCCGGTAGTATTCCCAGCGTTGTTAGGGCCTGGAAGTTTTTCTGGCTGTGCAAGTCACCGTCGGTCACACTATCTTAACGTCTTATGCCTCAAACGTTTTTCTTATCTCAGTATCTCCATGCATCCCTCTTCCTTGTACAGTCAAGTGTGTAATACAGGTGCCAATCACAGTAACTGGAGTACTTGCCCTGATTGCCTGCTAATTGTCTTGTAAATTTTGCTAAATTCGGTTAGGTGAATATATCATCATATGCTCTGCAACTATATAGGGTAACCAATATTGGATGAATTTACGATTCACATTGGTTTTCCATCAGGGTGGAGATGCTGTTGAGGGTACTTTGTAGTTATGTTGAATTTCAGGAAGGATGAATTGCTCAAGTTCTGTCATCGTCTTTCTCACTAATTTCCAGCACGGATAGAATGAGCATCATAATACAGCATGAATTAGGGGAATCAAGGATGCGTTTTCTGACTTAATGTGGCAGGTGTTGAATGGAGTCTGTAGGAACTTCAATGCTGAGATAGTTGCTGCCAGGCTTTTTGAGGAACCAGTCTATATGGTCTAAACAGGTTTAAGTTGCAAGCCTGATTGCACTGGATGATTGGCAGAGTTACTAAGCTCTCGGTAAAGGTCGTTCCTAGGGCCTGGCTTCTCTTTTTCTGCATAGATCCCCAGACATTATTGGGGGATATTCAAGGTTTCCACCTGTCCAGGAGGTGGGTCCCCCAGCCCTGAAAGAAAAAACTTGCACATCACAGTGGAAAGAAAGAGGTCAAGAAGAGACAGATAGAGCCCCCTCTATATCTCATGTTTTTCACGTGGAGTGGTCTGCGGCACCAATGAACTGAAAACAAACTGGAACCTAATGTGTTGTGTATGCTATCTGCCTTTAGAATGTCCTTCCCACAACAAGGCCAAGAAATAACTGGGCAACTGGAAATAAATAGTGAGCTGATTTGTAGTATTGATTGATGTTTTGTTATGCCCCCTGGATATACTAGTGGTGTGGTGACCGCTACAGTTGAGCTCACATTGAAGTCGACCGGTAAATGACATAACACCTCTGACCCTGCTCAAAAAGCTTGACCGCGTGGGCACCTAACTGACTCGTTGGGAGAAAAGAAAAGGAACTTCAGGTAAGAGGGAAATCGACCTGTCTATGACATAACACCTCTGGGAAATCGACCTGTCAATGACGTTACACCTCTGGGCCCTGCTCAAAATAAGGCTCGGCCAAGTGGGCGCATAACTAAAGAGTTGGGAGGAACGATGGAAAGAAACACAGAAGGGGGCAGGACAAAAGAAAGGGGGGGGAAGTGGGAAATAAAGTGAAGGGCAAAAACAAAAGGCTGGAAAACACAAAATACATAGGAAGTTCCAACCTCTGAAAAAGTCTACGCCTCAACAATATGTACCACGTCGTCCACAAAGGCCAGGGCATCCCACCCAAGCCTGCCCCGGTATAACTCAGAAAAGTCTCTAACACCGTTCGGAAGAACCTGCCCATCCCCGCTCTCTTTAAGTTGATCCTGCACGCTGGGGCATTGAAAACAAGCATGCAGCGCGTCCTCCACATGGTCGCCGTCTTCCCCGGAAATCGACCTGTATCATAGCTTAAACGCTTAGCAAATGCCACCTAGCAAGAGCAAATCACGAGGAGCCTCATGTCATTCCCCACTCCCCAGACCTGTTGGCTTACCTGATTACCTCGCCATATCATCAGCCTCCTCTTCCCCCTCTCCCCCCTCCTCATGTTTGTGCTCCTCAAGGTCCAGAGTGTGCATCCTCAAACCGCTAGTGACCAGAGGCCCACGCCCACATGTCCTGACTCTCCTCTCTTGTATGCCTGATACCTCTTTTATCCTTTAGATTCAATGACGTTACACCTCTGGGCCCTGCTCAAAAAATGCTCGGCCACGTGGGCGCCGAAGTTAAAGGGGCAGAAAAAAGGTAAAGGTATCAAAAACTGAGGGGACAGACAAAAGGCTGGAAAGGAAAGGCAAAGGATGTTCCAGTCTCTGAGAACGTCTACACCTCAACAACTTCTACCACGTCTTCCACAAAAGCCAGGGCATCCCACCCAAGCTTGCCCCGGTCCAACTCCTTTAGATTGTAATCTAAAAATGTTACTTTTAATAACTGTTGCACCGATACTAAGAAGCAATAACGCTACTAATGGAGCATGGAGCCTTTGGCATGTTCACTGGGAGTCTGGGACTTATTGGTGACACACTTGGTGTGCAAATCAGAGGCGCGGACGGCGTGGACAGCATCCAAAATCCAAATGAGATGATCACTGAAAAGAAAAGAAAAGAGAACGCCGATGCGGCGTGGATTTTGGGAAGTACAGGTTGACGAGACGCCCAAGCCCCGGTCTGTATACCCTTAAAGGGAGAAAGGGGCTATGGCGGGTCAGTGAGAACAGGGGGAGATGCTGGACGGCAGTCGGGTGGACTGTTTTCAAGGTAACGGCGAAGTCGAAGAATGGAATAGGCAGATTGGACAGTGTGAACTGCTAGGTGTTTGAGCAGTGGGGGGACGTTGAAGGGTGTGATACCAAGGACTGGAAAGAGGTGCATGATATCTTTATAGAAAATGCCAGAGCAACCAATGATGATGAGGTGAACATAGGGGTAGAGGATGTCTGTAGCAGGGGGGGGTAACGGATATGTAAGAGGGTGGGGGGCAGGAGTGTGGAGAGGGTCTATAACAGGTGTAGTGAGGTTCCATCCTGCGGAGCGAAGCAATTGTACCAACTGTGCATGTTGTGTGGATTTGTGGGACAGGCAGAATTGTAGATTGGAGGTAAACCCGAGCTCAATAACATGGATGGTACAACGGTGTTGGAGGTCAAGAAGGAAGGCAGGGTCGGCAAGCCGGGCGGGAGGATAACTGTGGAGATCGGCAATGGTAAGGCCTTCAATTAAGAGGAGATCTGGACGAAGGCGGCAGAGTGTGGCAGGGGGGACAGCGGGAAGCATCCATTGCGGGATACGGGTGTCATAGACGCCTGGTGGGAGGGATGTAGCGGGTGTGGCATCCATAATTGTGAACATTCCACTCTTTGTGCCTCTGTGGAGGGAACGTTGGATGAGGCAGAGGGCCTTGTTGTGTCGGGAGATATAAGAGGCCTGCATACGGGGATGCCTGCATCTTCCAAACATGTGTCCCTGTGTGTCAGAAGTAGCGTCAGGTGGGCCAGTAGGAGGTGGTGTACATATGGGGCAAAGGCCATCGGTAAACGAGCGCACTGTTGTTTTGTAGGGAATACGGAAGAGAAGTGCCCCTTTAGCTGTCCATAAGAGGTTGGCTCGCATACGGAGGATGCAGCGCTTCAGAGAAAAGTGGCAAGCAGAAGACTGCCACATGTGATTGTTATACAAGGGTAAAGAGTGGGCATTTTCTTCGATTATGCGGGTATATGTAGCACAAGATATGGTGGTATCACCGTCCGTAACGTGAGGGCAAGAAGAGTGAAGGTGTGCCTTGATAGAGGAGGTGAGGTCAGAAGTGAACCAAGGGGTGTCGTTTGTATCCGTTTGAGTATCGTCTTGGGGTAGGCAAGGCCAAGCTGGGAGGGAAGCCATGTACTGGTTGTTGATATGGGAAAGGTTAAATGTACATGTGCTGGGTGCGTCCAAGGCTCGTGATGCCCCAATGTCAGCAAGTTCATTGCCGATAATACCAATATGTGATTTCACCTTCTGGATGAGCGTTGGTAGGCCTATGTTGGCCCGTGAAAGGAGTAGGCGGCGGATGGCCAGGAGAAGCGGTGCATGCTTGTCCTCAAGGAGATCATGCGGGTAAAAGACAGCTTTCTGTATGAGGTACATGCTGCAGAGACTGTCAGTGAAGATAGTAAGGGAAGGGGCAATGGTCAAGGCGGGGCCAGAAGGTGTATGGGCATGATCGAGGGCTGCATGAATGCCTCCAAGTTCAGCCCTGGTGATAGTGTTTGTTTCACATTTTCCAGTAGGGTTGACTGTATGGGTGGAGCCATCGACAGTGAAGTAAAAGGCAGCCCCTATCAAGTTATTGCCGGCGTCATCCTGTATACAAGCTCCGTCTTTGTAGTATGCCGGAAGCAACGGCCAAGCAAGTGGATAGGTAGGGGGGTAGAGAGATCGGAGTTCATCGAAAAGGATAAGGGGGAAAGTGATGAGTGGGGCAAGTGGGAGAGGGGTAGGCGGGGTAGTGTGCGTGTGTAAGTGGGAGGCTACAGAGAATCCAGCGGGGTGTTGCCATTTGGCATGCGAACCGGGAAGTTGGGATTGGCGCCGGGTGGGTGGATGTGGACGGTGGGCAGGTGAGGTGCCAGGTGGGTGTCCATGTCCAGATAGTGTGTGCACATTTGAATCGACTGGAGCAGTGGGAGGTGGGTCAGGGTAGAAGCGAGCGAGGCCCTCTGTGTTACCAATGACAAGAATTTGTAGTGGCCATTTGGGAGTGCCGTATGTTGGTTGGGTGGCTGTGTAGATGTGTGCCATGTGGTCCGGGGCTGAAAAGCGAAAGTTGGGGTCGGTATGAAGAGTCAGAACATGAACCATATTGGCATGGGAGGTCCAATTCATGAAAGATGAGTTCTTCCAAACTGGGGCCAGGATAACAGCACCACGGTATTCTGGCGGTAGTCTGGATGCCCCAACAATCCAACATGCATCGGTTTTATGCGGTCGGGTTTTGGTGTACAATCCTGGATGGCAACATTTGTAACTGTTGCTTGGGAGTGCAGCATTCCAATTACTATTATTTCTAAGGGCAGAAGCATCGGCAATGATTGTCACTGTTCTTTTCCTTGCTGCCCTGGCCTGCTGCTGCACCTCCAGATCTTCGGCATTGCAACCGATCGTTGGGAATATTGCGCCGGACTTCCGGGCCCAGGCCGTCGTCAACCAGCAGTTCCAGGAGATCGTGCTGTCCGACTACATCGGAAAGAAATTCGTGGTCTTGTTCTTCTACCCCCTAGACTTCACGTTCGTGTGCCCCACAGAGATCAGGGCCTTCTCCGACCGGTACCGAGAGTTCCAGGAGCTTGACACCGAGGTGCTGGGCGTGTCGGTGGACTCGCATCACACACACCTGGCCTGGATCAGGACGGATCGCAAGGTGCGTAGGCGAGCCTTTTCCTTGAATCTGCCATGCATGCAAGCATGCCACATCCTTGCAGCACACACCTCGCATGAATCAGGACAGATCGCAAGGTACGCGAGGGAGCAGCGGATCAGGCTAACACATATGGTTTAAAACAAGGCTCTTGGGAAGGTGCATGTACACTTCAACATCACGATGCTGTCAAGTATGCTGCAAGCAGACATGAACAATGAGTTGGTTCCTTGAATCTCCCATGCATACTAGCAAGCCATGCCCCAGCATGCATGCCACTGGCATGACTCATTGCATCAGACCAATTCACCACGATGTTACGTGCTGCCAATGCCTTCAACATAGATGGGTGTCTACTAGGCATTTCGTCCATGCATGTTTGACATTGAGGGTTCTGACCACCATGCATGAGGTAGCATAGGTTGCGCCCATGCTGTTTGAAAAAGTAGGCCCAGGACCCCCACCCTGCTCCACATGCCTATCTTCTCAGGAGGGCGGCTTGGGTGAGCTGCGCTACCCTCTGGTCAGCGACCTTCGTAAGGACATCGCCGCCTCATACGGCGTGCTGAACGCTGAAGGCGTGGCGCTGCGCGGCCTATTTGTGATTGACAAGGAGGGTGTGGTGCAACACGCAACCATCAACAACCTGGGGTTCGGGCGGAGCGTCGATGAGACAAAGCGCGTGCTGCAGGTGGGTGTAGGGTTCAGTAGTAGAGGGTGCAGAGACCGAGTTCGTGCTGCAGGTCATGGGATTGCGACGTTGCCAAGCGTGTGCTGCAGGTACTGTTGGGTGGGACTCATGGACGAGTCTAAGCTGTGCTTCAGATGGTGGTGTGTGAAGCGGTGTCGGCAGTGGGTGCATGCTGCCAGTGATGCATGACATCAGGCGAGGATGCTGCGCACCGAGCCAGGCGGGAATGCACTGCATTTCCTTCGCTAGCTGTCTGGCTTTCAAATTTCAGACTGATTTGATAGTTGCTGAAGGGCTAATGCCCCAGCCTGCCGAGGCTGCATACCTCCCTCAAGGGGGATGAGTGTGCGATGAAAGCATCTGGGACAAAGGCGCCAGGTGCATACGTGGCGCTAGCTGTGTACGCGCGAGGGTGTCCTCAAGTTTTGTCAAGATCCGCGTCGAGGCAGCCAGACAGGGGCATACGGTGTGGTAGCATGCACCCGATCAGGGCAATATAGCGCCGTTATAGCGTCATCAGCAGCAAGCTGTTCAAATTGAGAGGCCCTTAACTGCCCCACTCCATTTGGCAGGCTATCCAGCACGCATGCACCCACACTGGTCTCCACTTAGTGTAAACCGGGAACACATTTAAGACCAGGCGACGCATCTCTGGAAGCAAAATGTTCAAAACAGATGTCCCTCCTCCACCGCGCAGGCAATTCAGCACATCTGCACCCACCCTGATGAGGTGTGTCCAGCTGGATGGCAGCCGGGTGACAGGACCATGCACCCGGACCCCAACAGGGCCAAGGAGTACTTCATAAACTCATGAAGCAAACCGGAGGAACTGGACAGGGACAAAGGAACTAGGGGTCCTCTGGTCTCACGTCAGTGTTCAGGGATAGAGAAGCCCGAGGGGGACAGCTAGGAGACCTGGTATGGAATGCGGCTAAATGGCTTGATGAAGGTGCATCTCGGAATCCTAGGGGACTGCTGCCTTCAATTTTTCACATTTCATACTGTGCCTGTCAGATAAACATGCAATCCCATGGATGGTAGCTCCAGTGTGGTATCAGTATTTTGAAATATATCACTACCTATCCATAACTGCCTGGCCGTTTGTCAGGTAGGTACTGCAGGCATGCATGGTTCAACTCTAGTCATGATACTATTCAGAAGTGAGGATTCATCGGGAATTCTATCTAGTTGCAAGCAAAAGCCTGAAGAATGCGGATGCATTGGCCCCTGCTTCCAGTACAGCACATGGGCACTTTGAAACATATGACACATCCCAGGCGCTCATGACTGCTTGGATTCATTGGACAGTGTGAAGCTGGCCATGGCAACAGCCACAGTTACAAACCTTATATTCCTCATGGCTCTGCTGCTCTATATTTGACTTCAATAATAGGTATGTTGCGAAGTTGTCTGCGAACGAATCCTCAGACAACAGGAGCAGTAGCAGCTATCCACTGCACGGGTTCACAGCGTGGTCTTGGGAAGATTAGTGATGAAGCCAAACGGCCGTGGGTTATCGAGTGCTGTATTGATCCGCTCCAAAAGCTCCTCCTGACTACCAACCCACTGCTTGCTAGCCTCGAGGAGGTTCTTGTGCCTGCACACAGGAGAGGGACAACAAGTTGAGACGTACATGGATGCGCTCCGCTTGCTCGCTGCCTCTGCTTGCTCGCCTGAAGAGAATTTATGCGCCTATATGCAGCAGAAGCAGCCCAATCATCTGGCTAAGTCTAATACTATACAGACACACGCTGCAATCCAGGTCTTGTTTGATTTATGTGCCCCAGACCAACTTAGGTTGGCCGCCGGGCGGCCACCACTGAGCGAAATGGGATCAAACCTTCACCGGCCTTTTGAGGGTGTCCCTAATTGCAGGCCTTGCTGCACCAAGCCCCTTCGGCAATAACCTTGCTGATGTCTAGCTCAAGCGCACTAGAGGAACTGTGAATCCATGCGCCTGCACATGAATTGGTGTTGTATCCATGACCTAGATAGTAGAGCCCATATGCTATTTACAGACACAATTCCCAAGCGCCTTTGGGTGCATACCTTGGACTGTACAAAAATGAAATGTCAAATATAGAGGAGCTCTACCATGTGCCGTATGCAACAAGAGTCCCTGAGCAAGAACCACTCCATGGCTTGCTCTGCCGAGAGGGGCATGGCCTACCTGTTGGCTTGGACCGCTGCGATCCTGGCATCTCTTACTTCAGCACGCTGTGCTTTATGGAGTCTCATTTCAGCCTGAGTAAGGTGGTAGGTGACACAAGCGTCCTTCATGACGTGGCATACATATCATGAATGAAGGGGGCAGCAGAGTATCTTATTCTTATTTGCCTTCCTTCGGGGATTAAATCATTCTTGCTGCCCTCAGGGCAAAATTTCGACCAAAAGTCTCCATTTCCGATTGGAAACTGGTGATGATCCATAATTAGCATTTTCATGTACCGTTATCCCTCACCCCGGAACAACGGTAGGTATGAGGGAAGGCAAAGCACATCTACAGTAATGGATGTTTGCTTTGCCTATTTTCCTTATGGCAGGCACAGGCTCTCAACACAGTAGTGACAGAATGAGGGGCAGGATGACACACCAGCTCCTTCAAGAAATGAAAAATAATTTGTTTCCGACAGCTTTGCTTGATGGCAGGCACAGGCTACTCAGCAGAGATGTGGCACAGTCAGAGGCAGTCCTAAATAGTAAATAGCAGCTGAAACACACTGGATTAGGGGTATGCCTGTCGCCTACTCCGCCCAATCTATGCTGGCTCCATGCAAAATTGATGCAAAGAAGAAAAAATAAAACACACTGAGGCGTGGATTCATGTGGAATGACCTCCGGAATGGCTCCATGCACACTCCATGCACGTCTGTGATTGATGATGGGGTCACAACCAGCAATCTTACCACATCATGTTCAAGCTGTGCTCGTCGCACTTCCTCCTCTAGCTTTGTCAGATGCTGTCGCGCCGTTGAGCGTGCAGCCTCAATTGCTTGCTGCGAAGACTCCGCAGCATGGGCATACTGCTCCGAGGCAGAGGCCACAGCCTCTTTTTCCCGTAGGTCGCCCCGCCACATCTCTATCCTCTTGTGGATCTCCAATCTCCAGGATTTGAGACTCTTGTGGTAAGCGAAGTGCTCGCTGATTCGCTTCGCCCTCGTCTCATCCATGATGGTGGACGTGTAAGTCTTGCTTCTGACACAAGTAAGATTGTGAGCAGTATTATCAACTTGCGATTCGCATGAGGCGCTAACGCAGTGGAAAAAATTAATTAAGGGTCGTCGAGTAGAGCAGGAGACGCTGGATGCTATTCTAGACAGCGCCTCCATCTTAATCAATTGCAATGAATACCGAAGCCGCAGATAGCAAAAACAGTGATCGCTTGTCATTTGTTTGAGCAACGATGACATTGTTCAAACTTCCAGCCACACCTCCTATATGTTACCACTTTTTATCTCTCACAAGATGTCAAGCTCAATGACAGTAGGCGATGTTTAGTTGCATGCACAGGGGCTGATCATTGATCGCTGTAATGGAACTCTGCAACGGCCATCTGTAAGAGCATGAAGGTAGAACTGCAGCAATGCAGCATGCACTTACACATGAAGCTGATATGGCATGCTTATTCTGGTATCCAGTGTTTCGTGATGTTCCGGACCACAACTCCTTTGGGTATCTATTGGGCATCCACCAAAAGGCCAATGGGACCCAAACTTGACCAGCCTACAGTCAGTGGCCCTCGCAGCACGGATAGGTGCACTAGTCTCCCTTGCTTAAGCCATGACGTGCCTGGATATTTGCCTTCGCACACCTCTATTAAATAAACGTCATAAAATAGAAACAAAGTCACAGACTAGGGATCAGATGCCTGGGTGTTCAGGCAATCCACGCTGTCACCCGCATATTACATAAATTATCCGGTACATTTTTGTTTAGAAAGAATGGAAGAAAACTTTGCCCTGTAGGACCGAGAGGTTAAGAAAACAGCACAGCATGGGTCTTAATCGTCGCCGCTGGCCACATATTGCAGCTGGTATGCCATGGCTGGTAAATCGGCCTCGTGCTTCAATAGCATCTCGTTCTTGATGAAAATGGCGTCAGCACCAGACATCTTGGCTTTGGAAGCTTCCTCCAAGCTCCTCACGCCCACCATGCTGACCTGGAGCATTCAAACATTTCAAACGAGGGTTCGAATGTGGCAGGCCGGTCAGCAGCAAGCCCCAACCACAGGTTCGTGCCTATCTATCACTGTTTGTGTCAAGATGTTTCAGCTACACTTAAGCTACGCCACGGCCTTCGGCCAGGGAGGGCTTGATGCAACAAGACATGCTGCTTGTTTGGTCAAGGTTTTGTCCCAATCCGCCCAATGAGTGATGGCTGCTTGGCATCCAGCCAAAGACGGCTTGGGCGCAGAGGCTTGTTGCATACAAAACAACCTCTAAATCATACCAACCTATCTAGCCTTGTAAAGAAGTCGGTTTAAAATGGGCGGAAGTGAAGAGGAAGTTCACAATTCAAAGTTTTTTGAAAAACAAGGCAGCTACCCCAGCCCATACCATCCTGGCTGCTGCTCAAGTGCACCCTCACTCTTTCTTGCAGGCATCCTCACTGTCATTAATAACTCACCGCCCCCATCGGCAAGTGCCCCAGAATGCCATGGGCCAGATCCGACGAGAATCCTGGCAGCGACACGGAGATGCCCACGGAAATGTTTATCCCGTAGAAAACCACTCCGGCCTGAGCCAGGCCCTCCACCTCGGCTAGGTTGACCACCTGGGGAAGTGAGCAGCGGCAGGCTCACAGGCTAGGGAAGCAAGAGAGAAAGCAAACCCAGCAGAGGTTTATGACGGTGAGAGAAATATATCGAAGTTAAACATCAACAGGGCGCCTGCAGCTTCATTTGACTTCCTTACGCAGACCAAAGCGAGCACGAGCAAACTAGAGAGCAAAGCCAGGCAGGCCTCTCCCATCCCTGGGGAACATAGCCAAGGGTTCCCTGGATGAACAGCGTCCCAATATCCCATCATAAACCCCATCATATCATAAAGATCATCGCCTGGTTCCCAATCTCATCTATGTTAGACTGTGGCCCACCTTTTCTCAACTCTGCTCACCTCCACTGGCGCATCCAGCCCCAATGCGGCTGCGAAGCTGCTCAGGATGGCTGTGCCACGCCCATTGACCTGTCCGATGACCCCAAGAGCGCCTGCAGCCCCAGCCTCCTTGGCCTCCACTATCTGGCAGTGATGAAGCACGGGGGAGGGGATTGGTCATGCGGGTGTGGAGCACAGGAGGCTGGGGAGGATGGGTCGTGCATGTGAAGGGACAGGTTTGAAGAGCAGCAGCTGATATACGTCATATACCAGTACGGCCTTAATGCCCACTGGCCATGCAGATACACATCCCATGCATTCCTGGGGCGCCTGAAGGAATGCAATGACGTGCAACGTGCCAACCCCTGGTGCCAAACCTGCTGTTGATGCTAGAGGAGGGCCTGTTGTCAATTTTGCTGTGTTCACATCCCCGTCCCCTTGGTGGCCTCTGCAGTGCCTCTAATTCCCAGACTCTGATATTTGACCCTCCAAGAACCATGTCGGCACGTCTCAACCTCCTCTTGCCCCCCATCCCCCACAATCACATGCACAAGCAGCTGCAGCGACTGGGTACCTATGCATAAACACGCACGTGCCCATCTACCCACCCATGCCTACCCACGCGCCTGCATCGGATGGATGATGTAGTCTCTTGATATCACAGGTACCTTGACCGCCCGGCTGACTGTAAAGAGGTCCTTGAGCCCCTCGGGCGTATCCTCTGAGTCCATCCGCACCACCAGCGCGTCAGCACCCAGCGCCACGTACCTGCAGGACAAAGACTGTGTTGTAGCTGAATTGTAGCTGAAGCACCCTCGCATGCACAGTGGCACTCAGCCCCACCTACCTCACAGCTAGCTCAGCCAGCTGCACTGATGTCATGGCGGGACCTGTGCGTGCCAGCTCAAAAACAAGGGCGGAACGGCCCTGCGATCAGGGGTGCAGTCTGTTGGGTGCTTGAAAGGGGGGAATTCAGCTGCGTGTACCAGCCTGCAGATGAGGGCAGAGTGGCCCTAAGGTAAGGAGTGCAGTCTTTTGGGTGTTTGAAGGGGGGTGATTCAGACAGGGCGTGCCAGCTGGCAGATGAGGGCAGAGTGGCCAAGCAGCCAGGGGTTTTTTAGTCTGGTGAGAGCTTGAAGGTGAAAACTGAGTGAGTGTGCCAGATCGGAAATTAGGGCGGAGCAGCCCTGTGGCCACCAAGCGGGCTGGGTGTGCAGCCTGGTGGGATCTTTACAGGGTGCCCACAAGCTGGAAGATGAGGGCAGTGCAGTTCTGCAGCCAAGCAAACCGGGGATGCAGTGCTGAGGATGCTTGAAGGGGGGAAACAAGAACGTCCGGAGGATACAAAATGATGGACCTTCACACCTTCACTTGCTGCCAGAAAGCAGCAGCCCAGCGGAAACCCTTGACACTGAACCTTGGGGTCATAAATGGACCCTATACCTTACACCAAATCACCTAGGGCCCCGGATGCAATCTTAACCCTGTCCTCTAGACCTGGAGCGCCGTGGCCATGCAAACACCATGGTGCCCTGGTGAGAGCCGGAATCCCCCCTGCCGCACTGCCTTGCCTACACAGCGCTGACACACATTTGCAATGGGGCGCAGCAAGGGCTCAGAGGTGGTGGATTACATCCGGTAGGTGAGATACACCCGATGTCCACTAGGACGGTGGAGGATAAGATTCGATAGTTAGATGCACCGTCCACTAGGGCAGGGTGCCAGCAGCTGCTGCTCTGACAGGCACAGGGCCAACTAAACGCTCTTTAGCGAACAGCAGTGCGTCTCGGCAAAGCGTTCTTGGGCCTACAGCAGCGCACCTGGCAGGTTCAACAACGATTGCGACTACTGCAGGTAGCAGTCTCAGGTAGTGCCTGGTCCATGTACACAAAGCTGCCTCATCAGACCCAGGGCCCAGCAGGGACAACAGCCTGTTCCCAGGCCTGTTGCAGGCCCTCTACACACGGGGTGTGCCAGCCACATATGCAAGGGTGCCCCAGCAGGGTCCAAACGCTTTACATTTTCTCTGTGGTGTTCATGCGATCAGACTCTCATGCCTGATTTCCAGGCACGCCAGACAGCCAGAGGCCTCTTGCCGTGCCATGCATGTTTACAGAGCTGTGTCGGAAGTCACTCCTCCCACCGGATGCACCAAGTGAGACTGTGATCCCCCTACATTTAAGGCATCAGTGTGAAAACAAATCATACCTGCTGTACCAGGTATGGCTCCTCCAATCTGAAGTATCAGGTGTGAAACTCCACACCTGATGCATCAGGTGTGAAACCCCACACCTGAGGCACCAGGTGTGAACTCCACATATGACAAACCAGGTATTAAAACCCCACACATTGGGCACCAGGTGTGCCTCCTCACATACACACCCTTGAGGTACCAGCTCAACTATGAGTGTGGACAGCCTGTAGGGTGAATTTAGCTGGCATTAAAACAAGGACCAGTTGTTAACCCCCACACCTATTGCACTAGGAGTGAATCCCCCTCACCCGCTGCATTAGCTCTGCAATGAGTGACGACATCCTGTAGGGTGGGCTTGCCGGCATGGCGACACTGCTCTGCATGCGCTCCTCCAGGGACTCCTCACCCAGCTCCAGCAGGTGGGCCTGAACTTGCTGGGACTTGCGCCTGCGGACACATAAGCACAGTGGATGCGTAACTTGATAAGAGGGACATGCTGAGAGGAGACAAGTTCCAAAATATGAGCCTTGTACTGGAGTACGGGACTCCTGTTTGGTGACATGTGCACACGTCGAAGGGGAGCTGTGGGGGACGTGGCAGGCGGAGGAGAGGTGAAAGCCTGCATGTGTTAATATGTGCATGCTGATTGCTTTTGTATGTGCTGAACAGGGTGTTTTTCGGGAGATTAAGCTAAAATTCAGCTAAATTGCGGCCTGCTGCTTGGGCCACACGCAGACAGCCAGTCATAATTAGGACCCCATAGGCCCAGAGATGGCCCCAAAGGTGGTCTGGTGCGCACTCAAATAACACTAGTGCCTGTTGCCTTGGTGTATGGACGCCGGAGGCAGCTTGCAATGGCTTGCTGACCTGCGCTGTTTTCGCTGTATCGCTGGCTTTGAATGCACAGGCAGAGCCCCTACTCAGCATGACGGGCGGGGCCTACTCACTACCATAGCTTGCATAGGATGGCTTGCATGGGATGGCTTGCATGCAATGGCTTGCATGGGATGACTTGCATGGGATGACTTGCATGGGATGACTTGCATGGGATGGCTTGCATGGGATGGCTTGCATGGGATGACTTGCATGGGATGGCTTTGCATGGGATTACTTGTGTGGGATGGCTTGCTTGGGATGGCTTGCATGTAGTGGCCTACATAGAATGGCTTGCATGGATTCACTTGCATGAGGAGGCTTGCATGCGGTGGCTTACATAGGACAACTTGCATGGGGTGGCTTGCAAGGAGTGGCTTGCATAATCATCCTGCATGCCTCTTAAGCATGAACATGGAGACCTGCCGCGTCCGATACAGCTCCTTACTTAATTGTGGCTGATAGCAAGTTAACAGGCAGTTTGGCCGGGGCATCATCGTCGTCATCAGGCGGTGTCGAGCGGCATGCATGGCCTGTCCGGTGTCGGTGGCACAGCTTCACCAGCCGTGGGCGTTGTGTGGCAGCAACGTGCGTCGATCCCCTGTGAAGTGAGTGTGCAATATTATAAGTAAGACAAAGGGAGGCTGGCTGAAAAAGCGTGCAGAGGGACAAAAGGTGGTTGAGCAATCGTGGTTAGCCGTCCCGGTTGTTTACTCACCTAAGACATGGCAGGCTACTACTGCTACACAGAAGCATTGGCATCGAAATTTTCGACCGCTTCGTGATGCGCGGACGGTTTGAAGCCGTCCTGTCCAAATTGTTCACTTGGCGAGTGCCCACCCACACCCGCACCCACACCGATAGATCTGGTTCGAACCCACGGTTGCCGTATTTTGTTCTGCGGACGCAGACGCGCCCGGGACGGATCAACATGGACCTCAGCGGCGCATCAAGCATTTTCACAGACCAATATGCTGAAACACCACCTCTATTCTCATGGCTTGCAAAGAGGGATCGCCCTCCCTGCCAGGCTCTGTGTCGACGTGCCACCTTCCTTACATCGCTCCCTTGCGCTGGCACGTAAATCGACCCCGGCGACATCAAGATTCACTTACAACTCTGACCCCACTAAGCAGTCCAGATCCCGGCTATGCAGCGCCGTCGAAGACTTAGCAACCACTGAAGTTCCGGAAGCTGTCCCTGCCAAAGAAGAGTCTGGAAGAATGGGCAGCTCCACGCCACCAATGGCTCCATCCCCCCCTCTGTTACCACCAAGGCCTCTGCGCGGCGTGGAAATTAGTGTGGTGCAGCCTACTACACCGTCCTCCTCAGAGCACCGGCAGGGTACAGCAGCCAGCCAGCTACCAGCTGACGAGGCCTCAAGCAGCAAGCCCTTCATGTTGCAACTGCCTGACCTGGACGGAGTGGGTATGACCAGCTCCAGGGCGTGGCCTGCCATTGCTTCAGTGTTTGAGCTGCACACCCTGCAGCTCAAGCCAGAGCATGACAGTTCCTTCGCCGAGCTCGTGGACTATATCAAGGTACCGGTACCTGCTGAGTTCGTGCGTGGGCCTGAGTGGGTGATGCCGTGATGCACCACCCAGAGAGGGGCAGAGGGGAAGGGATGCCTGTCCTTGGGGTGGGAATCTGTCATAGTGAAGGGCGAGGCGCCGAGCAGGTGATAAAGGAGCTCGCGGGTGCAAGCACCTCGCACCTTCATGCCGCACAATGGACTGAAAACATTGAAAGAATCTGTAGTCTGATATTGGTAATTGCCCGAGTCGTTAACACGTTGTGGTGGTGGTGCACTACCCGCAGAGCAGATCAGACGGAGATTTGCCCCTGCTCATAGGGGCGTGAGAGTTGAGGGAGCTGTACCTCTCGACCTGTAAGCATGGCTTGCTGTTGATACAGTGAGAAATACAGTTGTCTGGCTACATGCACCACAACCTCACTCTGCCCAGCCCCTCCTTGCATCACATCCCCTGGCTGTTTTCATCAGACTTACCTGGACTGGCTCGCCCTTGATGCACCGTGTCTGACTAGAAGGCAACATGCCCCTGGCTGCACGCATCAGGCATACCTTGAGGCAGAGCTTGCTGATGCACCGCTGGAGCGGTCGGTGTACGTGCTTGGGGAGGGTTTCGGAGCTGTGGTGGCCCTGGCTGTTGCCCTGGACTGCAAGTAAGTGCGAGGAGTGGGTTGGTTAGGGTGGACCTGGAAAGGTTATGGAGCCGTCGTGGCTCCGGCAGTTGCGCCCGACTGCCTAGCATTGTTAGAGTGACATGAAGTAGGTTGTAGATAACAGCATGGAAGTGAGTTGTGGTCACCAGTAGCGCCACTGGCATATTTGTGGGCCCTCGGGTCTAGGAGTGCATTGAATCATTATCGCGCCTCCCATGGATCTCCGCCGTCTCAAGGTGCTGTGCCGTGTGGTCCTGACAACGCACTTTCCTGACCTCTGTTTCCTTGCCTAGTGTGCACCTGGGGGGTCATGACACAGCCTCTGCCGATGGCTCTGGCACTTCCTTCATGCCTAGATGCGAGTAGTGGACCTGGGGACCTTGGCATGCCTTTTCCTGGCCTCTATAGCCTTGCATACTCCCCCATCACTCCTTGGTGTTGTCTCTGCAATGATGGACTTTTCACCTTCTCCTCTTTGATCGCCTGGCTTGCCCCTCCAGTCACTATGTTTATCGCCTTCAGCTGCTTAACCGGAACACTGAACCCTGAACCCTCGTTCCCATTTTAAGGCATCTGGTACACCGCCTGATTCTGGTCAACCCATCCACCTCGTACCCTGCCTCCCTGATGGCCCGCCTGGCCCCGCTGCTGGCCTCGATGCCGCCTCTGCTCTACGCGGCCATGCCGCTTGCCCTCGCGCCCGCGCTCATCGCGAACAGCGACCCCACCAAGCTGATTGCCGACATCTTCCTGAGAGGCGGCCGAGCCGGCGGCGGCCCCGCTGCGCCGCCCGAGGTGACGGCTTCGGACGCTGCTGAGGTATTATCGGCAACATTGAATCAGCTGCGTGAGATCCCGCGGCTGCTGCCAACCCCTGAGGCGCTGAGCCGCCGCTTGCAGCTGCTGGCCAGCGGGGCGGCTGCGGTGGAGCTGCAGCTGGCCAGTGTAGAGCAGAGGACCATGGTGCTTGTGGGTGGCCGGGATCTTGCACTGCCGTCCGAGGAGGAGGGGAAGAGGATAGCGGAGAAGATGCAACGCGCGTTCGTCAAGGTGGGTGTGTGCCGGGGCAGGGATTAGGGTTGCTGAGCTGGAGGCGGACATGATGGCGGAGAAGGTCCAGTGTGGATTCGTGAAGGCGCGTGTGCTGGAGCATAGTTAATGATGCTGAGTTGGAGCAGGGGGACGGCAGGTGCTGGTCCAGGGCTGGCAGAGAAGCAGAACTTCTAATTGGTCAAGGTGGGGCGCAGGGTCTGTCAAGCTCCATTGTTCAAGGATGGGGTCTCAGTATCCCATGAATTGTTTATTTCAGGGTTCTTCCGTCTAATTCAGCTGCATTCACTAGGCTGCGGAGGCATGGTGCAGGGAGTTTTGCTGCTCCGGCCACTAGCCATACGTCCTTCAAGGGTTTTGTCCCCGTCTGCTATGACTGGCTGCCCGCTTGTGGCAATTGAAGGATTGTCCGACACCGGCCTACAGGAATACATTATATATCTGACTCATGGGTTGCACTGCTTCTACCAGCTTTTCATTGAAGTGTGCTTCACCCGCACACCTCCAATACTCCCTTCTCTGCAGGTCTTACCTGAGTCTGGCCATGCCCCTCTGGCTGAGCCCAACTTTGACCTGGTGGCCCTGCTGGAGTGTGAGGGTTTCCTCACACGTACGCGCACCTTTACCTCGCAACCCGGGAGCAGCGCCAGGGCCAGGCGGACGCTCAACAACTTTGGAACAGCTGTGCCTATCGAGATGCCCAGCAGAGAGGTGTGTGCCGGGAAAGGGGCTGAGGTCCTATGGAGAGCCGGCCTCAGTACTCAGTCTTCCAGGGCCAGGCGTATGCTTAAAATCTTGAGGTTGGCATTTGGCAGAGCCGGTTGAATGGCCTATCAGAGAGGTTTGGGTGCAGGTTCAACGGCCAGATGCCCAGAGAGGGCAGGATGTCGGGAGCTTAAAAGAACGAACTTGCCACTTGCTCTCTCCCCTTCTTTCCATGAAACATGAGCCTTTGTCTTCATGTCCTTCAAAACAACAAACTCCCATTTCAACGAACTGCCCTGTTATCATCCCTCCTATGACTAGCAAAAAATCACCACCTAATTCCCCTCCCCCCCATTCCTTCTCCTTCTTGAGCTGTTCCTGATCAACCTGGAAGGGTGGATGTGTTGACGCTGTAACAAGGACGGAAGTGTTGGTTAAAATGCGCGCCAGGCCTTTTGACATGCAGGCCACCAGTAGGCCAATTAGGACCAAAGTACGTTTGGTCTACGGACGGTGCCCCAAGCTTCAGGCCACACTGCTTCAAGTGCTACCTGTTACCAAGTCCTGAATGCCTGATGCAGCTGAATTGCATCTGAAGCATTATAAAAGTGACACTCATCATGTTCCGTCCCCAGGAAGTGATTCGAGCTGGTGCTGCCTGGACCTCTACACTGCGTACGTACTGCAGCCCGGTGTTCTTCTCCACACTCCCTGACGGGCGGGTGGTGGAGGGCCTTGAGGGCGTGCCGGATGCGGAGCGCCCGCTGCTGTTTGTGGGGAACCACCAGCTGTATGCCCAGGACATGAACATCATGGTGAGGCGGGGAAGGAGGGGGGGACCTTCCTTTTTATTTACGTTCTGAGGGAGAGCACAGGGATATGCTGATTGTTGACAAGGGACAGGTATGAGCCTGCACTGCCACTAGGACGACATCTTGTGCAAGATTACCAGTGGCCGTTCTGCTGGCACCAATCCCTGGTCAACGGAGGGCATTATGTACAGTGTGACGTCTTTCAGTCTGAGGGACATTGATGGGGTGCACGTCATCACATCAATTTCGGCTGACAAACAAGTAGAACGGTTTGAATATTACAGAATGTGGAGGGGTGGGTGATACGGCACAAAGTAGTATAATCGGCTGAATTTGTGCCGTATGGAGGGGTGGGTGACACGGCACAAATTGGCTGGATTTTCTTATCAGGCTTGAGTTATCGATCCGGTCTATGCTCCGCGTGCATACCGTGTCTTTTGTTTGAATGCCAAGTACACTAGTTGTACAGGACCTACTGATAGCCTGCCTCCCTCTCTACCGTTGCTTGCACAGGTTGAGGAAGTCTTCCTCCAGAAGGGGTTGTTGATGCGTGGCCTGGCCCACCCCACCCTTTTCGCACCGCCTGCACCGCCTCCACAGCCCAGCAGTAGCAGCGGTGGAAGTGGCAGTGAGGACGCTGGCACCCCTAAGAAGGAGGATAGCCAGATGATGAACTCAAGCATGTCAAATTTGTTTCGCACGTTTGGGGCTGTGGAGGTCACGCCTCAGAGCTTCTACAGGTAGACAGGCATCATGTATTCAGATTGCTGGTTTATGTTTTCGATTTTAGTGCATGAGGTGCCAGGATGAATGCTTTATGCTTGTGATATATTTTGAAGATCTTCATTTTATTCATTCTATTGTTTTGCCGAGACCCTCGTGTTTTGTCCAATTTAACGTGTACTGGCCAAGGCTCTAGGCAGTGGCTGGGCCTCTCACTTCTGTCAGTATTGAATTCCCTAAAGACAGCTCCAGTGCCTAGAGTGGCATGCCCCGAAAAGGATGTGAATGTACAGTTATCTTTCATGGCTTGTGACTAACGGATCATGCGTATTGCTTCTGCTTGCAGGCTTTTACAGCAGAAAGAGTCAGTGCTGCTCTACCCAGGGGGCATAAGAGAGGTGAGGTATCAGATCGTAGGGGAAATTCATGATGAAGATCGCAGGCCTGCAGACTGGGTTTTTTGCCGCTGCTGTTGCCTTGGATCAATTTATGTGTGTCCTGGATTTGTATGTTCACATGCTAGTTGTGGGCACATGCCCCATGTCCTTTTTAACGTTCGACCCATATAGAATGTTCAGATCTGCAGGATCTGCGCCAAGGACACGTTCAGACCTGCCACCTGCACATGACAATATGTGCCAGGTACACAAGAAATCCACTTACCCCCTGGCCCTCGACCCAATCACCTGAAGGGGTCTCCACCTGCTTTGCTCCTCTGTCCCCCTGACCACAGGGTTTCAAGCGCAAGAATGAGAAGTACGAGCTGTTCTGGCCGCAAAGACCCGAGTTTGTGCGCATGGCTGCGCGCTTCCAAGCAACGGTGGTTCCGGTACGTGACGGGAGAGGGGATCTAGAGCTGCTGGTAGGTGAGGTGACAGATGGCGTGTGGCCCGGTCAAAACATATCTATCGTGCTATCACCCGATTTGTTGGCCCCTGTCCTTAGGGCTCATGACCAACTTGCAGTCTTTGCCTTTCTGCTGGCCACCGTTGCTCCTGAAGCATACCGTAATAGCAGAACTGGAAACCTTTGCCCGGATCTGCACGATGAGCAGTATCTGATCATGGGCAATTGCGGCCACTCATAACTCGAGAAGAACCTGTTGGGGGGACTGCCAAGATGCATGCGTTTGGTCTGTCATTGTTCCGCCTGTCGTCTGCCTGCAGTGACCTGCTGACTAGAAGGGTGCTTACTCATGGCCTGTTGCTGCTTGTTGACCACTGGGTTGCATACTTGGTGCTTGCAGCTGTCGGCAATCGGCTTTGAGGACTCCATCACACTGCTGCTGGACAGTGATGAGATGCAGAAAAATGCTTGGCTGGGTGAGAGGGCAGTGGGCAAGAGAAATGCAGCCTCAAATGTTAGAAAGTCTGTATTTGTTTGGTGACATTTGCATGATTGGATTGGTGATTGGTCATTGATGGTGCAGTTTCAGAGAGGAAAAAGCTTGCCAACCTGGGGCTTACCATCCTGGGCACCAGGGTGTTAACCAGAGGCTCGCCAAACCAAGTACCAGGGCGTGAACCTGCTCAACGCCTCCACTCCTGAAGGCCTGTCACTACAGGACGGTTCGCAGATGGGACATTGTCTCCAGATTGGGTAGGGCACCAGCAGCCACTCCCTGCCCATCCACTGCTTGCAGACGTGGACCCCCTACGCCTACCCCTACCTCTACCCTACCCGGCCCATGATGTTAGTGTGCCTTTTGTGGACAGCTTTCACTGCCTGATGGTGTTTTATTCCTTCAGGACCCAGAGTGCAAATGATAAGGTGTGGCGTCTCGCTCTGCCATTTTGACTTAAAACCTTGCCTGCCGGCTGCGCTGTTCCTGCAGGCCCCAAGGTGCGGGAAATTGATGCGGCCTCCCGCTCCGCAAGGTCCGGCGTGTCCTTGGACCCGGACAACGACCAGTCTTTCATCCCACCCCTAATTGCGCCCCAGGTACGACCAGGCGCAAAGCCTGTGGCAGACTAGGCGCATATAATGAACCCTTAAAGCTGACTTAGAGCTGACTTGGAGCTGACTTAGATCTGACTTGGAGCTTAACCCTAACTATGCCCCAGATAAGACAGGAGTGTGTCAGATAAGACTGGGCTATGTCAGGGTGACACTGCCTGTGGATGGGATAAGGTCGCATCAGGGGCACACTGGATGTGTGGGGGCAAAAAGACACACATCAGTGTCCTTTCCACACCCCTGTCCACGGGCTGGGGTGGAAAGGATACACTGACTGTATGTGGCTGAGCTGTGGTGTAGGTTCCTCTGCCCTCACCCACGCCTGGACGACCACGGTGAGGACACCGAGTGTTAGATGATGTATATGAAGGCCCCGGGAGTGGTATGCATGGATTTGTAGCTTGCATGTGGTGCGGTATGTGTGAATGTGCTCCACTTGAAAAACTGGCTTGTTTGTCTTGTGTCCCCTCCTGCAGATCCCTGCCCGCATGTACTTCTTGTTTGGCAAGCCCATCCCCCTCACACCGGACCTGTATGAAGACCGAGCCAAGTGCCAAGAGGTGTGATGACAAGAAGCTATGGTCACCATGTATCGCCTGAGTACTGTGCTCGTATACTTTTTTTCTTTCAGTGTGTGTGCACAACTGCACTTACACGCTTCCTCTTTTGGACACTCTGTGGAGGTCTCGGACCTTTGCGTGTGAGGACCAGCGCTGGTGGCACACACTGAAGCTCTTAAGATTATGTTTACTTTCCCACATCCCGTCCTATCCAATCGACATGTCTGCATCCCATCCTTACGATGGACATGCCCAAATCCCACCGGACCACATCATCCCATCTGACGCCATGTGGATTTCAGCCCTGGGACATACCGTAGTCTATCATTTCATCTTTCAACACACTTGCATCATTATTGTGCTGATGTAGTGGCGAGGCATCCCCATGCTTGCCCATATGTTCCCGTCACACATCATTGGCATTGTCTTCATGCTTTATATTGCTTCCTCACTTGCTTGCGTTCCCAGGTTTACGGGGAGATTCGTGAACAGGTGGAAGGGGGCATTGGCCGCCTGCTGCGCAGCCGGGAGCAAGTGAGTGCAAATGGGTGACATAGAAACTACCGTTAAATAATTACCAATTCTGGCAGCCTGACGGTACTGTCTGGCCCTTTTACAAAAAAAGATATGACTGGATGTCATAATGCTAGAATAGCAGCATGACTGCCCTCAGCACTGTCTCGAGAGGTACGACAGGCATCAAGTACCAAGCCTGTTAAGTGATGCTATGCCCGAGCCGGCAACTATTTCCTGGCCACTGTTTCTGTGAATAAGATGACCTGTACTACATTTTGTCTGAAGACTGGTTGGGTGTCACGGACCTCTAACTGATGATCTCACCGGCTGCCCCTGATCTGCTCATCTGGTCATCAGGATCCGTACAAGGATTTCATTCCTCGTTATCTCTACGAAAATCCGCCCCTGGGTGGTGCCAAACGTAAGGCACCTACGTTCTCCACTCCAACGTCGAGCAAATGATTCCTCGAGTGACTGCCACGTAGCTAGATGATGGGATGATCAGTTGACAGATGTTGCAACAGCACCTCAAAGCTAAACATGTTTGTGGCCTGAAGTTGTTACTATCGTCTTCGCTGTTGGATATAATAGTGATAGGACAGCCGGTATATAGCATCATGAGGCAATTAGTGTCTCATTCCATCATTTGTGACTTTGTGCCGGGGCTCCGTGTTTTCTTGTGTTTTTGCAGTCCAGTGCACTGCTTGGGCTCCTAGGAGGAGCATAAATTGTGTAACCACGAACTGCCTCCTGGACTACTGGCCCTGGTCACAAATATGGTAAATGTCATTGCACTTTATTTACAGACATTCCCCTCTTCTTCTGTGTGTTACTGACGTTCCACTATCGGGATTTAGATCTACGTCTGTCATTCTACAGGCAATTAGCGAACCACACGGTCCTGCAAGCGTGCTGGCGACACCCCCTACAAGATCTGCTAACACTAGGCTTCTGCCCCCTTGTTCCTACTGCAATCTGGTGAGGACTTTGCAAGTCAAGAACGGATGGCAGGTACGGCACTATGCAGGGGAGGCCTCGCCTTCCTGCTTTTCTGCTCACTAGTTTTAATCTGGCGGAATCCTCCTTCGCCTTCTCAATTCTTCCCACCTTGCTGGCCGGGCTGCTTCTAGATGTCTCACGTCCCGCGTGGATGTCACACGCCCTGCGTGGGTGTTGCCTTTTGCACAGTGTCCGCTCAGCTCCGCGTTCCTGCGGGGATCCTTTGGCACACCCACAAGATTTCAACCTTGGATGTTCTATTCACAAGTTCACTTCTGTCAATGATGACAAATTGGATCCACCTGATCTCAATCCGCAGTCACACAGGAAAGTATCTGCTGGGTGTATAAATCCACAGCCAGATCTTCAAGCCTCTTCTGGACTCAACACTAAGCTGCCACGCTCAGTGATTCTCAGAGTTTAACTTGGCAATCTCTCTCTGGAGATTACCACAGCAAAGTGCAGTTCAAATGCTGTCCAAGGTCGTTTGTATGCAAACAAATTTCCAATTCGCTGCACAAGCACCTTTAGCAGGAATTGGCAAATTGAGCTAATCAGGCTAAATCTACTTCGTCCCTTTCTAAAGGACACGCGATGTGCGCTTCAGGTCCGTGGCGGACTTCTTTCCTCACGGCAGTGATGGACGCCTACGGGCAGGCTCAGTGACTATTCACTGGCTGCGAGTGCTCTTCGAGTTAAGCAGCGGGCTGGTTATTTGTGTATATAGCAATTGACTTAGGGGCATAGGCCTTCTGGCCGTCTGGTCGCGAACCAGCCGGGCTATGTTAAGGGCACTTACCGCGTATCACGCGGAGAGATGGACGGGACGTAGGCTGCGTACTTCTTCTTCTGCAGGGACTCGTTTCTCTTACTGGGGTACTTGTCTCCAGCTAGTTCAGTGGAGGCTGAGCTAGGCTTGACTCGAATTAAGGTACTGACTTATGTGTAAGCTGTAGGTCTCGAAGACGTCCGGTGCTTGTTACAAATAGAGGTCTGTCCTTTAGAAAGGGACGAAGTAACTAGCCAAGGCAATTGCCGGGATACAGGGACCCGGCAGGCCCAATACAGAGTACGGTACAATCTATCAAATCAACCTGCGTAAGCGGGTTTCTAGGTCTCAGCTTCAAATCCGAGGACTCCGCAGAGAAGCTGCGGAGGCCCCGAGGCCGCTAACTGCGGTCTGAACGGTTCTGTCACGTATACTGTAATATACTGTGACACCTTGCTTGCAAAGGGCTTGGTGGGTGCCCAACTGTTCATTGAAGAGGGGGGGCTGGGTGAGGGAAGAAGACAAAGGAGAATGATGACGGACAGAATACTGAAATATGGACCGGCAACGAAATCCTGAGGGTCCTCAGAAACGTCCACACCTAAATAAATGATGTCTACCACACCGGCTAGAGCATCCCACCCATGTCCGCCCTGGTACACAGTGTGAAAGTTCGTGCCACCGTCCTGGGCATGGCTTACAGGTGCAAGGCACGGCACGGTTGTGCACTGTTCTAAACATGTGCACGGCACAAATCACTGCATCCAGCAGGGCCCATAGGTGTAACAGCATTGACACATTACTGCACCAGACTTGATATTGGGTTCTTAACTTTTGTGACCTGGTGAATTCAGAAGTGTGGATGTTTTCAACACTAACTGTCAACTGAAGAGCTGGTTGGCTCTCTTCAATGACTATTTTTCTCACTTGATAGCCTGACATCGATCTTTATAACGCAAACCGAGAGATGCATTTAACAAAGTGAGCAGCGCGCATCCTGAAAGAGTGCAGAGCTCTACCAGTTTTTAGGAAGCCAACACCAGATTGACTCTTTTCATGTGCCCTTATTCCTGTCACCGATGTTAACAACAAAATCCAACTCCACCAACTCATTATCCAAAGCCATCCCAGAGGCTACAAGTCATTTATCTTACTAGCTATGGCATCAGAGGTATCTTCCCATCTGAAGGTAGCCAGAACCGAAATCTCACACCCCGATGTCGGCCTTACTCAGCTTTGTAAATCCTTGACTGAGTGTATGCCATTCGACACGCCCACAAACATGCTGTCATCATTTTTGACACGTTTTTGAGTTTGTGAGCACAAGTCTGCTCTTTCTGTGCCCTTAAAATTAGAAAATAAAGGCTTCCACCTGCACACCATAATACCGGTAGGTGCGAAAATGCAGCCGGCGTTACATGAACAGCCCGTCAAAGTACTGTTCAAAGTCTTCCTCCGCCGTGGCTATCTCTTGGGCAGGCTTCTGCTCCCACAAGCTATCATCGCCAGGGAGCACACTGGCCTGCTGCTGCTGCCCTTGTGCCTGCCCAACAGCTGATCCACCAGGCCTTGAGAACGGCGGAGCCATGGAATCTGGCTTCCCTGCGGCCAGGCAGGCAGGGAGGCAGGCAGGCAGGTCGGCACTGTATCACTCATCACTTCCTTTGTCTTTCTTTTCCAGCCTTTTGTCTGCCCCCCGTATCCCCCCTTTTCCTCTTTTTTTCCTGACCCCTGGTGTTTGTTTCGTTTTGTCCTCCCAACCCTTTAGTTAGGCCCAGACGGCCGAGCCTTTTGAGCAGGGCCCAGAGGTGTCACGTCATTGACTGAATCACTCATATCACTGATACCGTAATCTTCGCTTTCTCAGAGGAAACTGCGTCCTCCCTGGGGCACACATGCTTCAGGTTACCATTCAAAATGCTCTCCCACAGCATGAAAGTTCGCAACACCGCCGCCCCATCAATTGTGCTCGGTCCAGATTTACACACCCACGCCCTCACCCACATACCTGGCAGCTCCACCGGATCCAGCGTCTCCCCTGCCGCCACCCGTCTCAAAAGCTCCTCAGCCGCTCTCAGGTTGGCCCGTTTGGCATGTCGTTCTGGATCTCGATCCTCATCGGATCCAGATCCGTCTCTCCCTCTTCGACGTCCATGAGTGTCCTTGACCGGCTGCGCCTTTTGGTACTCCTTCTCCCGCTTGTAATTGAGCTTCACGGCGCATGTTGGGCAAATGCGCAGCTTCACCAGGGCCTGCGCGGATGTGACCATGAGCTTCAGCATTGCAATCATAAGCATGGGGAGCATGGACGCTGTGAGGGTGCATATCGGGTATTTCGAATTGAGTGCGCTAACCACAAAGTGCGAGATAAAGCATGATGAAGCACTCCTCTCTCCCTTCAACAAAGTGCGAGATAAAGCATGATGAAGCACTCCTCTCTCCCTTCAACAAAGTGCGAGATAAAGCATGGTGCTCTTTTGCAGCACTCCTGTCTCCCTTAAACAAAAACGATTGAGCTTGAGAAACAATGTGAGCAATAGAGCACATGAGCTCATGCGTCCGCACCTGCTTCTTTTGCCCTGCTTCCATGTACGCAAAATTGACTTCGTAGCTGCACAGCCCTGCCTTCTCGTCACAGCCCTTGGTGCCACAAAGGAACTGGCCCTTGCCGGAGACCACCTCCTTCTCTGTGCGCCACCTTAGACCTATTGGAAGGGGCGCGATATGTGGTTGAATGGATCCTTACCTTTCGGGAGGAATGGGAATCACAGAGCTCAAGCAGGCAGCCCAACACAATCAGACAACAGAAAATAAATATTCAGGAGGACACACTGAACCACGACATAAAACTACAGAGCCTGAGGGTCCGGAAAGACATTGTGGTCATCTGCGCTCCCTCCTCCACCTGAATACGCGAATTGTGGGTACGAGACCTCAAGGCTACCGTTACATTCCCAGCACTGACCGAGCTTGGACTCTTTGAACCTTGACAGGTCAGCGATGCAGTACTCTTTGAACAGGCGCTGGTAGTAACGCCGAGCTAGGCGCACCTGCAACAGAAAGAGCCAGATTTGCCAGTATTTCCTTTTAGGAATACCCACACCCACACCCACACCCACGCACAGTATCACTCAATCTCCGAAATGCGTTTTCAGTCCAAGAGGTCTCGTCAAGCTAAGGACCCCTATAAGCGTCCCATGCAGCGTAACAAGGACTGACAACATGAATGCCTCACGAGTGACCGAGGGACATCATTGCCTCACAAGCATGGCGGGCTACCGGTATGCTTCAAAACCCATGCTGCAACATGTGGAAATTAGAGAGGCTTTACAGAGACATCTAGAGAAATGTCTCAAAGGCCTCTCTAAGTGAAAGCTTGCTGCGCCCCTGCCTGGGTGGGAGGTGGCATGCTCACCTCCCAAGCGCCACCTGCAGCATCGTCTTGCTCAGTCCTGACAAAGCGGTGCGCACGCTGGAGCGCAGTCAGGTCCGTGTCCTGCAGCAGGATACAGGCTTTGGGCGTCAATATGCGAGGCATAAATCGGTGGGAACCTGTGAAGCGTTCAGAATTTATTTTGCCATGGTCCAAAGGTTGGGCTACACACTGATCGTTCAAAAGGCAAAGCATACCCTTGATGGATAATAGTCCCGGGGGCATGCTTGAGATTGGGCATTTAGGGCAGACCTGTAGAAACTGTTTTGTTAATACCCAAGTGGTTTGCAGAGATCTGTCCCATGCGCCTCCTAAGCACCCAACAAGCTGATACAATTATGAAATCTTACCCCCCTCTAGAGTATCGGTAGGGTACAATTTTAAGAGTGGAACCGCTCATTTGGATGTCCATGATATTTGAACCCATCATCTCAGCTTCATGTCCCACATAACGATGTTGGTCAATACCTGCAGCAACCCAGCTGGGTCAGAGCTCTGTGTAGCTGCCTGGCCTCCACCATAGAATGCGACGTAGTCCTGAACGCAGCAGCAGAAGCATCAGTAGATGCAGCCAGGACAGGCATGGTCATTGAATAACGTCAGGCACCCTTATGCAACTTAGCTGAGAGCTTTATCACGCATGCATGCTCCCTGCTGCTGAGCTCCTACCAAGAAGTAGCACATGTATATCAGCACATGTCAATATATGCATTGTCCTGTTAGACTCCTTCCAAGAGCGACGTACCTGCATGTAGGCCACATGCCGCTCATGTGCGGAGAGGCTCCTGTAGTATTGCTGCTTTCCCACACTGTCGTATGCGGCACTCTTGGCCTTGTTGAAGCCGGCCATGGCCTAGGTATGTTAGGGGGAATTAAACCTCGGTGGCTCCTGCCACTGTGAAGGGTGGAATACAGGGGGGAGATATGCAGAGTCATGTCGGGCAGCGGGCATTGTCGGGCAGCGGACACAACACCACAGGAGCAGTAAAGGTGAATAGGCAGCACCAGAAAGGGAGCTATACAATAATATTGATCGAATACCAACATATGGCAAGGGATATGGCCGTGAGGAAACGTGGCGGTTCACAAAATTAAGCAAAACGTTTCGCATGAGCTCATGCAACGCCCGTAAAGAACAGCCAAACTCATGTCCAAGAAGTAAGCTGGACTGGGAATTTGAATCAGGCACTAGGCTCCTAAGAATTCCGCCATGATGCATCACTATTCTTGCTGATGCACGCTTTTATCCAATCCCTTAGTAGTCTCATGCCCTTGCCTACGATTCCTCCTGCTTGCGAATTTGCAGTCGGGCAACTCAGGAAGGGAGCAAGTGACAACCGGATAGGTCCTCACCTAGGTCACCGGCAAGAAGCAGGGAGTGTGGCCCGGTCAGTTGTGCATGTTTCTAGGTAGACATGGAGAGCACTAGAGCAGGGGAGGGCTCTCGATGTATAGGGGTCAGTTTATTTTTACGGTCTCGGTCCCTCATCGTAAGCCAGACCTAGGTCTTTGGTGTGACATTAGGTATCTATAATTTGGGTTAGAAGAGGATCCTCACGTCATTTGGCATGGCATGCCATGGAAGCAGTGAGGACGTGAAAATACCTCGGCTACAAATGAACGCGCTCAGCTACTGCCACGTCACACTTCTCCTTATTTGATCTGGTCTTCGCACGTCATTGACAATTAAAGCAATGCCATGAGAGAAGCTGCACGAACGCTGCGACATAGCGTTGTAACCAGTTAGTTCTTTCATATAGCTTTTCGGCGGAGGCCTTCTTGTTGTCCTAGAAGGCCTGGTCTGACGACGAGTACATTGGATTCGCTTAGTTTCGTAGAGGACTAAGTACCAGGTGAGGAAGGTTAAATCCCTAGGTACTTTTGGGGGTAGGAAATGTGGTCCATGTTAGCGCGAAAAGCGCAATCCTGCATGGAGGACTTGCCATCTCTCCCGGAGCCCTGCCTCCACCACGTGCATCCCATCATTTGATCACAACGAATACCAGAATCGATGTGTCCACCAGTTGTCATGGCTGTTAAACCAGGGGTGGATGACGGATTAAGGCGTCGACTCCCTGTCTCTGTGCCCCCCCTCCCCCCTCCCTCAAGTTCACCAGTCTGTCACACAGTCGAGACAGCCGAATCATTCTTCATTTTGAAAGTTCATTGTTTACCTCCGGTCGATGGGTCTATCCTTGGACCGCAGCATGCTCCTGTTCCCCAAACATACTCCAGTCTTTCGGATGATGTCTCTGCTTGGCCCACTGCCCTAATCTGCTTGAGCCAGCACTGCTCCCTACTAAGCTCTTTCTACCTAATCTACTCAGCCACCCCATCGTCTGTGCCAACCCTATTCCAACGAATTTCCAGGTATGGCATCCCCAAGCCTCCCCACGGACAAGCTCGTGCTCTTCCTGCGAGAGCTGGGCCCCAGCTGCACCTCAGATGAAGACTCCTTCCGTGGTGTCGTTCGCCAATGCCCGCACGTCACGGAGCAAACCGTCGCGGAAATCCTCGGCCTGCTAGCCAAGTCACCCGCTCCTACCAGTAGCGATGCCCAGAAGCAGATCTCTGGTGGAGCTACTGCCGAGAATTTGTCCCGATGGAACATCCCCGTGATCGTCGACGTGCTGAAGCAGGCGAAGTCGGATCTCGACTGGGGCATAGTGGCCGAGCAGCTCGACCACGACGACTTCGGCGTGCTCGACCCGCAGGGCTTCGCGCTCATGATCGCAGCATACAAGCGCGGCTCAGGAGGCGAGCAGCCCCCGTTTCAATCTATCGCTGGGAGGCCTTGGCGGAACGTGCAGGTAACTTACAACCGGAGCAACCCATGTTATGTGCATATGCTTTGTTGTCTCAGGGAGGTGTGAACCCTAGTCTAGACTTCTGGGGCGAGTATCACAAGGGCTGGCAAGGCGCACGTGCTGTTTAGCCATGGAACCTGAATGCACATGCAAGGCTTCAAAAGTGGCCATGGCATTGCGAGCATAGGCATGATTTTGCATGGTGCTGAAGGACCAGATTTGCATGGGATTGGAGATGCATTGAACTTCATGCATCTGGCCCCAGGCATGGGTATATGGATGAGGCCTGGCATTTCTAGGCCCTGTCTTCATGGGTTGGAGCATGGTTGCATGGAAACAGCACTGCTGCAGCTTCTTCTGCACACTGACAGTTGGCTCTAACACCCAATGCTTCAATTCAAAGCCTTAAATTAAAATGGGCAGGTGCATGCAATCCTCCACATCCAGCATGGCAGAATCAAAACACTAACGAAATAGATAGGTCCAGCAGGCGCTTCCGCTGCGTCCACTCATGCCAAGCATTTGACTGTGCCCATGCATGCCCAGGGACCAGAGTCCCCCATCTGTCCAGAAACCTAAGACAAATGTGTGAACAAAAGTCTGCAATTTTCTATCCTCACAGGGCCAGCTGTCGCTGCTACTGTATGCCACCGCCGCACCTCCGGACGTGTACACATTTGAGGGCGTGCAGAGGAAGAAGCTACCACCCGTCCAGGGCTTGCTGGATGGCCGGTCACCGTACGGGACCCCCAACCAGGCGTGGCTTTGCCGGGATCTGCTGGAGGTGCTCTGCTGCCATACTGAGACTGGCCACTTCTCGTCCGTGAGGCAGATCCTGGAGCTGCCGGCAAAAACATGCCCGGAGGTGAGCATTCGCAGTGACTACAATACAAATGAGTGCATGACATACCGTATCGGGAACAAAAGTATTAAACATCTCCCCCCAAGACACAAGTTATTATTTTGTTTACGGGGGTAGAGACCTTGGCCGAGATCTTTGCAGATGGGCCTCTGGCTTGACCTGTGCAGAGTGCTTGGCTGGGATGGGAGGTTGTGATCTTGGTAGCGGTTTGGGGTGTTGGGGCCTAGAGCCCTGGCCCATAGGGCATTAGGTGCCTGAGCTGAGGGACCTAGGACCTGAGCCTGGGAACCTTGGATATGCCTGAGACATGGAGACTGAAGGACAGTGGGTCCCAAGCATTGAAGCCTTGAGCTTTGCAGATGCCATACTTAGGATAGGGCCAGTGCGCAGTGTTGGGACAAGCCCTCAAGCCCTGTTCAGGCGGAAGCAGGGAGGTAGATGTACGTTAAGTATGTGGGCCTGAGTGAAGGCTGACCAAGGGCTGCACCTTACTCCTCTTACGGTGTTTGAAGGCCAAAGCTCAAACAAATGCCAGCGGGTTTCTCCCCTCTGCCTCCTCCAAGTCCTTTGGACTGTTCCCCGCCGCTTGGTCCCCGCCTCCAAAAAAAAGCCACTATCATTTTGCGATTCGCCCCCCTCCCCCCACGCACAACACGATTTTGGTGAAATTGTCTTTTTCGTGTCTGCCTGCAGGTCCTGCTGCTTGGCTTTGCCTCTGTGCCTGCAGAGTGGGGCCTGCTGCCTCGTGAGGTGTTTGGCGCGCTATTCCCCATGTTCCTCGACAACAGCAACCCCAACAGCAGCACGGTGATGCGCACCCTCTGGTCAATCAACCAGGTACTAGATCCGGGGGGGCAGGTGTGCTTGGGAGTGGGCAGTGCAGGGGTGGAGGGATCTGATGGTCAGGTTTGAGTTGAAGTGGCGAAGGACACTATGGGTGTCGGGGTGTTAAGGTATGGGTGTCAGGGTGTGGGTGTCAGGGTGTTAAGGTATGGGTGTCAGGGTGTGGGTGTCAGGGTGTTAAGGTATGGGTGTCAGGGTGTTAAGGTATGGGTGTCAGGGTGTTAAGGTATGGGTGTCAGGGTGTGGGTGTGGACAGGGGCAGGGGGAGGTAGGGTGGCAGGGAGGATGCAGGTAAGGCGCATCAAAGAGCAGGCAAGCAGGACAAGGGAAGGGCTAAAGTTGGGCCAGAATGGTGAGGCCAAGGGAGGATGAGAGGGTCCCTGGAACAGATTTCCCAATTATGACCCAAAACCACCAGCCGGCATCAGATGTGCCCAGTGTGGCCTTGAGTAACACCCTGACACCCACACCCTGACACCCATACCTTAACACCCTGACACCCATACCTCAACACCCTGACACCCACACCCTGACACCCATACCTTAACACCCTGACACCCATACCTTAACACCCTGACACCCATACCTTAACACCCTGACACCCATACCTTAACACCCTGACACCCATACCTTAACACCCTGGCACCCATACCTTAACACCCTGACACCCATACCTTAACACCCTGACACCCACACCCTGACACCCATACCTTAACACCCTGACACCCATACCTTAACACCCTGAGACCCATACCTTAACACCCTGACACCCACACCCTGACACCCATACCTTAACACCCTGACACCCACACCCTGACACCCATACCTTAACACCCTGACACCCACACCCTGACACCCATACCTTAACACCCTGACACCCATACCTTAGCACCCTGACACCCACACCCTGACACCCTGACACCCACACCCTGACACCCATACCTTAACACCCTGACACCCACACCTCCCACCCGTTTTGCAGGGCCTGGTGATTGAGATCCTGGTTGAGTACTACTCTCAGGACGCGGCTCACATCAGCCGGGTGCTGGCTCTGAGCCAGGAGCTGCAGGGGCTGGACGCGGTGCTGGGTTCCACACCGTACCCCTTTTCGCTGGAGCTGGCCTGCGCTGCCTCACGCCGCGAGCTGCTCAGCCTGGACAAGTGGCTCATGGACCACATGGCGCGCGATGCAGCGGCCTTCCTGCCGGCTTTGCTGAGGTTCTTGGACTCCAAAACGCAGGTGTGCTACATGCTCCTAGTTTAGGATCCGTGCACCCCACCCCTCCCTCCTCCTTGCTCATCCACCGCCTCCCTCCCATGCACCTCCCTCCCCCCTCCTTTGTCCAGATGCACCTGGATGGAGTAACACCCGTGCACAAGGTGACCCTGTCCAAAGAGGCGGTGTGCTCTATCCTGCGGGTGCTCCATCAGAGCCTCGTGGCAGGCGCAGTACCGAGTGAGGTGATGCAGGACCTGCAGAGGGTGCAGAAGCAGGCCGCCACGCTGCTCCCAGCAGCCACGCAGGTGTGTATGTGTGTATGTCCATTATGCAAGCTTAGGGTTTGCAGGGTAACTCAGGAATAGAGTGAGTAATAACCGGACATGTCCTTAGTCCTTACTTATTTTACCGGCAAGGAGTAGGGAGTGTGTCCTGGCTGCTACACAAGTGTGTGTGTGTGTTGTGTCCAAGGTGCAAGCTTAGGGTTTGCAAAATGTGAGGGGCCTGAAGGAGTTATTAAGACGTATGGCCCACTGCGAGAGCACGAGGTAGGGAAGACATGGACCTGCTTGTGTAAGGCCGTGGACCTGCTTGTGTAAGGTCCTTGCATTGGACGTTCCCCATGCTGTTATGCACATTTCCCTTATCTAGCAATATGTCCCAGCAGCAGCATTGATCACCGCTGATGCCGCCATCAGGCTGTCAGATCTCCTATTCGTACCAGTGGTTGACCGCAATAGTTGAGCCCAGCCGCATTGCATTCTTGTAGCTGCTCCTGTGACATGCATTACGAAGGTTTACCTTCACGCCCAGACCGCAAATCCTGACACCTAGCCTTTCCTGTTCTCCCTCGTGGCAGGGCTCTGAAAAGTTTGCAAGCGACGTGGAGGCCGAAGCAAACACGTACTTCCAGGTGTGATGCCAG
Source organism: Limnomonas spitsbergensis (assembly GCA_037349105.1). Taxonomy (NCBI): domain Eukaryota; kingdom Viridiplantae; phylum Chlorophyta; class Chlorophyceae; order Chlamydomonadales; genus Limnomonas; species Limnomonas spitsbergensis. Next base: position 9,689,015 of record JAYJMM010000041.1, read on the forward strand.
GTTGGGTACACTGTCATGTATTTGATGATCAGGGTTTGGCCTTAGGATAGAAGATTTGATGAGGTGGGGTGCCCCTATACAGTGCATTCTGCCTTTGCGTTGTAACGAAACGAAACGGCTCAGGCAGCTTGTGCAAGCCAAAGACCAGGCATATATTGCTGCCTGAGACAATGAAGCTATCTATTAGGTTTTCCTAGTCTTCTTGATTCTGGTGTTCGACCTAAGATCTCACATACCCTTTGTTTACTGCCTAACAACCACCAACGCCTTTTCATTATCATTCTGCTGAATGCAAGATCTGAACATCTGCAGGCCATTTACAGCGGCCAGCGCTCTGTGGAGGACGTCATTGCGATGCTGCATCGGTTCCGTCACAGCGAGCTGCCTCGCGAGCAGGAGGTGTTTGCCCGCATGGTGCACAACCTGTTGAATGAGTTCAAGTTCTTCTCCAGGTACCCGGACAAGGTGAGTGAGGCTTGGGAGGGAGGGACAGCAGGGGATGGCTGCTTGGGAGGGAGGGACAGCAGGGGATGGCTGCTTGGGCAAAGTGTGTGGCTGGGAATTGAGGGGGGCGGAGGTGAGGAGGACTAGTGGGACAGTTCGACGGACTCGCCACCGCGCCGAGCGACACCTTCGGAGTTATCGTTTTACTTCCATGCACTGTGGGTGCAGACAGATTTCAATGTTTTGGTAATTCTTGTGGCCGCGACACAATCCAGTGGGCAATTATTTTCATCGTAGGGCAGTAAATTAAACACATCAATTTGATAATTCAAGAACTAACGAGCTTTGATAATATTGGCATTGGTCTGCACCTATGGCACTGTGTCCTTCTTGTGTCCAGCAGCTGTGTTGAATCAGGATGATGTGGCCTTATTCAATATTTAAAATGTTTGTTATTACTTCCCTGGGCAATGTTACCTTGTCCCCCCCCATCCCCCTCAGGCGCTCCACCTGACGCTGTCCTTCTAGGTTCCTAGTTCAGCAGCAGCTGGTTTGTCCATCATTTCCAGCATTACGTCTCCGGGGAAATGTTACCCTGTCCCCTCCCCCTCCCCCCCCCTCCCTCCACAGGAGCTCCACCTGACTGCCCAGCTGTTTGGGTCGCTGGTTCAGCAGCAGCTGGTGTCGTCCATCACGCTGGGCATTGCGCTGCGCCATGTGCTGGATGCGCTGCGCAAGCCGGCCGGCTCCAACATGTTCACGTTTGGGTTGGACGCGCTGCGCCAGTTTGGGACGAGCCTGGGCCAGCTCCAGGCCTTCTGCACACAGCTAGTGCAGGTGAGGGCATGACCCCTGATAGGCACGTCCATGCCGTGAATCATCTTGATGAGCAGTAGTTTTCGAAATCGAGCAAATACCGGTATTCGAATATTCCATTTGGATTCTATTTCACGGGCGTGCATGCGTGCAAGGCGAGGCAAGGTGGGCTGAATCGGTGGTGACTTGTGAAGGTGGTACGGGCAGCCAAGGCCCTAGGCCCTTGGCCCAAGTGGCAGGCCCTAGGCCCAAGGCTGCCTACCAGGGCCTGCCTCCACTTTTGCACCACCCACTGAGACTGGATCTGTGCGTAGATTCAGAGTGTCGAGTGAGACTGGATCTTGGGCAAGGAGGGAGACCCTGAGCTGCTCAACTGTCGCACCTCACACTGTGCAGATTCCGAGCCTCAAGGAAGCGGACATCGAGCTATTCCAGCATGCACAGGGGGTGATCATTGAGGTGGCCGGTGGTGGTGGCGGCGTGGGGGGCGGCAGCGGTGTCAGTGGACCTCCTGGGGATCTTCAGGTGTGTTCTCACCCGACGAGAATAACGCTGAGCCCTTCTGTTATGTGCCTGTATGGCAGTATGGTATGTCCACTCTGTTCTGCATCCCGACATGCACCTGCACCTGTCCCCTGAGGGTGCTCTAGCTTAAGTGTATGCTCACCCTGGCCAAAGGAAGCAACCTTGATTGGCCTTGACTGACAGTTCGGCCCCCATGCCGGCCCTGGCTCTCTGTTATGGCCAAATAGTAGCGAACGCCCCCCATGCTTCATTCAACATAGGCATTCAATTCCAAGCACCCACGGCGCATTCCCTTATCTTCTTGTGACGTGTCTCCCCCCCCTACTTAATCCTTCTGCTGCCCAGGTGAACGTGAAGCTGGACAGCATCCCCTTCCTGGGGACCCCCGTCAGCCCACATAGCGGTAACGCAGAGCCGCGGCAGCTGTTTGCTGCGCCCCTCGAGGTAGCTGCAGCTGGCGCCACAACCGTCCCCAAGGACGGCCTTGCAGGCATGACTGCAGCCAATGCAGCAGCAGCAGCTGGTGCCGCTAAGGCCGCGGCTTCGGTTGCCGCGCTGACCCTTGGGCAGCAGCTGCAGCAGCTGTCAGGCGTAGGGGCACCGGGAGCGCTGCCGCCTCTCGGCCCCTCCGCAGCAGCAGGCGTCGCTGCCGTTGCAGGTCCCCCGAGGGGCACAGTGCCCCTGGGTCCTTCACACCGGATCGACACAAGTGTGGACCTGGAGGATAAGGAGGACAATGACCTGGCGGCTGCAATGGCCGCTCAGGTGGCGAGCTCTTCGCTGCAGCCGGCCAATGCACGGGATGCACCTTCCCTGGCGGCGCAGGTCAATACGGAGTCGCTGGAGTCGGCGGCAGAGAAGTTCAAGGACTTTATAGTGCCGCCGCCATCAGCAATGGTACGCCCTACAAATGTGCTCTGCCTTTTGGACGTGGTGATGTGCCTGTCCTTTAGGAAAATGAATTGTTGATGCAGTGGTTTTTTGAGAAAGTGTATCGGTACAAATACAAATGTGAGTGGGGAAAAAGCTCTTGGTAAATAATTCGGCTAGATTTCCCATGGTGAGGGAACATACAATGTGTTTTGTCTCAGGTGCATGAGGATGCTGTCCTGTCCTGCATGTACCCCAGCCTTTCATTATGACACCTGTACTTGCTGCACCCCTAGCTAAGCAATGACTACCGTACATTTTAGACACATTTACATGGATTTGAAAACGAGCCTTTTGTCTTGAGGTCTTCGGTAGCAAATCAGCCTGCATGTTTGGATGGACCTGGGCCAGTCCGCCAGTCAGATGCCTCCATGAATGTGGCCTGGCTTCCGACAATTGTTTGGGATGGATCGGGAGGAAGTGTAGGTGTACGGTACAAATGCAATGATATCGTTTGTTGGATTGCCGCTTTTTACGCGATCAGACGAATTTGATGACCTGAACCACCAAACCAACGTGTCAACAAATCATTGTTTGCTGCTACAGCAGTCTGATAACTTTTAATGGATCTTTACTGTTTGATGATCTTGACACGTTCCGCTGCCCCAAGCCCTATGATAGCTGGTTCACTTTGAACTGTCCTGCCTCTCCCTTCCTGCTTGCAACACGGCAGCAACCTGCGACAGAATCCTCCTCAGCAGAAATCCCATGGTCTTCTTCCCAGATCCACTCTCAGATGCCCAATAGCATATCCCGGTTCCGTTGCCGAATTTGATATTCCCCCTCCTCCTGACAGGACCGCATTCACTTCCTGATCAACAATATGACACTTGCCAACGTGGACACCAAGGTTGGGGACCTTAAGGCCAAGGTGAGGGACAGGCTCAAGCAAATATCAGTGGCACGGGCATGCAGCAGTTTCGAATAGGATCTAGATCTTTATACTGCTAGATCTGTACCCGGTCTGTTTCCTCAGACCCAATGATACATTGCCATTATCTCAACAGCTGCCACCTCGTCAACTGCATTGTAGGCCATCGCGTCACCTCTTCGCCGGCCAGTTCCTTCGATGCCATATCTTGATTTCCCTTGCCATGCACACCCTGCCTCACGGCTTAACAGGTCTTCCCGGACTACCTGGCTTGGTTCGCCAACTACCTCGTGGTCAAGCGCGCGGCACAGGAGGCAAACTACCACACGCTGTATGTGGCCCTCTGCGACAAGATGGCTGACAAGTATGTGATCAAGGGCCTACGGGGGCATACAACATTGCGATACATAGATCACGATAGTAAGGGATTTGACACGATGTTACTTCATATGCCTTATAATCCACTATTCAGGGTCCCTGGATTTGGTCACTTCAGGGCCCCTGTAATCAGGTCCGTGATCATCTAGGCATTGCCTGGATCACCCAAATGATCTATTCCAGGATCATCCAAATCATCCAGCGATCAACACACGGTGGCCTTAAAAGAACGGCGGCCCTAAGATGCCTGAACACATTGGCATACAAAATGCGACCTGTTCCCTGCAGTCATGGCAAAAGCACGGTCATTCAAATAGTGTTTCGAAATGTGGCCAAGCGAATCCAAACTCTGTTGGCTGCAACCCCCCTGACATCAATTGATTTCCCCCCTCGATTTCCCACCTGATTTATTTTCCCCCTCTCGTGGCAGGGAGTTGTACAGCCTGCTAATCAAGACGACCTTGTACTACGTCAAGATCCTGCTGTACAGGTAAGGCACATCTAGATCCCAATAGTGCTTGACAGCAATTGTGTTCATGTTTGCTGCCATTGTTTCCCGTTGGCCAGAGAAAGCCGCAGACCAGAGCTTGCAATATGCACCAACCTGATGACCCTCTGATTTTTCTTTGATATTTCTTCGCAGCGAGCGCACGGTCAAGGAGTCTAATGACCGCGCCTTGCTCAAGAACCTGGGTGTGTGGCTGGGCCTGCTCACCTTCGCCAAGAACAAGCCAGTGCTCAGCCGGGAGCTGGAGCTAAAAAAGGTGATGCCTCACTCACCCTGAGTTCATTAAGGCGCTTGCGTGTACGCCAAGACATGCGTCTTGCATGCGCATGCCTGTTGCTGGCATGCCAGCCTTCAAGTTCCATGTCCTCATGCGTGCGCATGCAACTAGGCATGTGCCCACTACTGCCCAAGCTTGTGCATGCGGTTGCGCTCCCCGCATTTTGTTGACCATTTCCGCATGCTTCCCTGCAGGTTTTGATTGACGCGTACCAGCGAGGACGGCTCATTGCTGTACTCCCCTTCATGCAGAAGCTCCTCGAGTGCTGCAAGGTAAGTCAAGCTAGGTTCTGCTCTGCTGCCGTCGTACCGGTTTCCATGAACCAGTGCCTTGCACCTTCCTAGTTCATCATAACTTGTGAGCCTGCCGGTGCTATCAAGAATGAAACCAGAGGGTGTTTTTCAGGATCCTTGTTTTCTTTTGTCATCCCACTGCTTCTCTCCCTTTTCCCGTATTGTTCATCCAGGACTCAAAGGTCTTCCGCCCGACCAACCCCATGATTGCCGGCGTCCTCAGCCACCTGGCCGAGCTTCACTCCCTCAAGGGCCTCAAGATCAACAACGTGTTCTGCATCGAGCTCGTGTTCAAGGCGTTCAGCATCATGGCGGATGACGTGAAGCCAACGGACGTGCTGCGCAAGCTGACCCGGGAGCGTCAGTGCAACCAGGACTGGGGCATGGAGAACCTTGTGGGCGAGGCGGAGAACACCACGCCGCTGCCCGACTCCAAGACCGCGGTGACGTTGTCATCTCAGCAGCAGCAGCTACAGCAGCAGCAGCAGGGGTCTATCACGGGGCAGTCCACGGCTTCAATGCAGGGGTCGCCAATGGCAGGCCGCGGAGGTGCGTCACGCTAGCCTGGAGCCTTAGTAGCCCTATGTCACCAATGGCCGTTAGCCAAGCGCTCTCAGATGTGTCTGGTTTAGGTCGAAGGGTCTGCTCCAATGTGTCCACAGCATGATCTGTTGAGCAATGCACTTAGCTGGTACTCGAACATGCAAAATCGTCCACTGCAGTAACCCAGGCCTCAAGGAAGATAACTCCAAAACAAATTGCTAACACGCCCCTTCCCATTGTCACTGCAGGGTTGCAGTCCGTGCTGGGGGGATCAGCAGGCGCACAGCAGCAGATGCAGCAAAAGCAACAGCAGGACGGTGCGTCAGTGTTACAGGGTGTCCACGTTAGAGCTTGGTGTGCTGTGCGATATGGTCACTCTGTCGATCACTCTTTCTCACTTCACCTCACTGGATTGCCACCAGCGAGTGTCCTTTCGCCGCATGAAATGCAACCAATCCAGATTTATACTTTCAGACATTGCTGAGACCTCTCCCCGTCCCTGTTGACCTTCGTCCTCCGCACAGGCAAGTCTGGGTCTGGCATGATGATGGGCTCCACTGACGGCGGCACTCCCGGGGGCCCGTCTGCGGGTGGCGGCAGCGCTGCTAGCTCCCCCGGCGTTGACCCTGCACTGCTGGCCAACCTGCACCAGCTCATCACCATCAACCCGCAGCTGGCAGCCTACGTGGCTCCGCTGCAGCTCAAGAGAGTGGTACCACCGGCTGTGGAGCGCGCTGTGCTGGAGATTTTGACGCCTGTGGTGGAGAGGTAGGCAGCAGTGTTGATTTCAGTGCGCGTCTCACCCCCATATCAGGCAGGCTGATAGGCAGTTGTACCGTTGGGCCGATCGGAATATAACCTGGATGGGTCTATGACAGGTGGGCTAAGAAGCAGGGCTTGCTTCACATGCTCCCCAGGCCGTATGATGTCATATATCGGAATGACTGCTGAATTGCATTGAAAAAGGAAAGCTAGGCATAAGTGCCTTGACGGGTCAGGTGGTGATGCTGTGGCTCAGGTGTCAGGGCCGGGGTTATGACAGGAAGGGGGCTATGACGCTCAGACTGTTTCAACAAGACATGGGTGCACTCCTCTTGCCCCTCACCTTGGTGAGGAATGCCCTGGTTGTTTTCCCTAATCTTAGCTCCCCAAGCTCATCACTTATTCCAGTGAGCGAACAGTCTCCCTTCCCCTGTGACCCCTTTGTTCTCAAGGCGCCCCCTCCCCCTTCCATGTGACCCCCTCATTCTCATGTCTCACCCCACCCCTTTCCTTCGAACTCCTAATTCTCAAATCCCACCCACCCCTCCCCTGTGTCCCCCTAATTGTTGTGAACGTGTCTCACCCCACCCCTCACCTCAGGTCGGTGACCATTGCCTGCTACACCACTGTGGAGCTGCTGGTCAAGGACTTTGCCATGGACCCGGACGAAGGCCGCATGCGCAAGGCGGCACATCTCATGGTGTCCACGCTGGCGGGTAGCCTGGCGCTGGTCACCTGCAAGGAGCCGCTGAGGGCGCAGCTCAACGTCTCCATCAAAGCCCAGCTGCAGGTGGGTGGGTGTTGCATTGTTGCTGGAGGGTGGCTGAGACAGCTGTAGGTGGGTGGGTGTTGCTGGAGGGTGGCTGAGACAGCCTGGGGCGCCTAACATTGGCCATGCGCTAAAGCCACGGTGTATTCCTGTAGAGGTTAAAAAAGGATTCCCTGGGCCCCACCTCCCCTCTTGCACTCACTCTGCTTGGACTCCCTCCCTGTCTGTGGCCCCATCTGACAGCATTGGTACTGATGTGCTGGAAGACACCGGAGGTGGTTGAAGGATGATCTTTGCATTGCTCTGCCACACACACTTCTCAGCCCCGCCCCAAGCACTCCCTCCTTGGCCCCGCCTCACACTCTCCCTTTACTCCCTTCACCTGGACTCCCCCCTCCCTGTATGCAGGCCCAGGCTGCCAACATTGGCGCTGACGTGTTGGAGAACCTGGTGGGGTTCCTGGTCCAGGACAACCTCGACCTAGGCTGCAGCTTCATTGAGCGAGCAGCCATGGACAAGGCCATCCGGGATGTGGACAAGCTGCTGCAGATGCCGTATGAGGAGCGCCACAAGGCCAGGGCGCAGGGGAAGCCGTTTTCGGACACGTCTTCGTTTCACGGCAGATTCCCGCAGTCCCTGCCGGAGAGCCTGCGCCCGAGGCCCGGACAGGTAGGAGGCTGGCCAGCATGATCCCAAACCTAGGAAGCACTATCGCAAGGCCCTGACCAGCCAAACTGATTTTTGTTCCAGGTCAACGCCCAGATGCTGCGTGTGTACGAGGATTTCGCACGTATCCCGCGGTCAGTAGCGGCTGTGCCCGGTGGGAATAGCGGCGTCGGTGTTGGTGGCGGGCGGTTCACAGACGGAGACGCCAAGCATGGATCGGCAGACCCTGCTGCGTACCTCGAGCGGTACGGATGGCATTCATATGTGTTGGCTGGGTTATGATGGAGAAATGATAAGGCCCCCCTCGGCTTACCGGGGCAGAGCTCGACCTATGCCTTTGTTATTGCATTTAGCCGGTCGACCTGTTGATGACGAATAAATAACGTCATGCTGCTGCTGCGTGATAGTTGTGAAAAACGCTCAGTTGAACCTGCTTGGACCTTTCAAAGCTCTTTCATACTGAGTAGCCTCCACCCGAGCTACCAGGAGCTTAACCTAAATTGGAAGCGTGTATTTGACTGATGACCCCTTGTTTTATTTGTGTTCATTCAATTAGAATTGTTTATATGTTCGGTGATGCAAAGGTCGACATCACCCTTGACCCCGAAATTCCTTTTTAATCCTTGTCCCCGTCTTGCCCCTTGTCTGTGTTCCACAGGTACATGCAGTGGCAGGCCCGCTCTGACGCGGCGATCCAGTCCAAGGATGCCGAGGGCCCTGGCGCCGACCAGACCCACCTGCAGCAGCTGCTCCAGGAGGTCAGCTTGAGTGTCAGTGAGGCTGGGGCGCCTGCGGACGATGTCGCGGTGTTCCTGTCCCGCCGCCTGCTCAAGCACCTTAATGATGGCGGATCCAAGCTGCACACGACGTTCTACGTGGCCTGCCTGGAGGCGCTGGTGTTGGGCCCGGGGGGCAAGAAGCTGCCTGAGGAGCTGGCCAGGGTGAGTGACGAGGGAGGAGGTTAACGCGAATCCTGGGGGTGGTGTGCTTCTACTTCCCCAAATATTGTATCTGGTAGACGTCTGAGAGCTGCTGGGTATCAGGTTTTTGCCTTAGCTAGTAGGGGAATGGGAGCTGCTGAGACTTCTAAAATGGTATGTGCTGATGAGAAATCAGAACTTTTATTCGGCCTGCGTGTCTAGAGAGCAAATGGTGGTGATACCTCCAGCTTCAACAGTGGGTAGCTTAAATTCAGAACGTCACACCATTGTTTCACACCCTTGGGACGCATATGCCCTGCCTGCCAGCCTGTCGTTCCCCCCTCCCCTCCTTGGTGGTTCTTGAGGACCTATGCCCAACCCACCCCTCCCCAGTCCCCCCTGTTCCTAGTTAGTGGTTGAAGACCCTCCCCCTTTCCCTCGCGCCCTCCCCTTTCCAGTTAGTAGTTGACAAAACTTCCCCCCTTCCCCTCCCCTTCTCTCCCCTCCCCCTTCCCCTAGTTGGTGGTGGACGAAGTCAGCCGCGTGAGCAAGGAGGTGGTTGAGGTGCTTGCCCGCGGCCGCCTGCTGCTGCTGCCCGAGCTGGACAAGGAGGTGGCCAAGGTGCTGGTGGGCGGTGGCAAGGGCATGCAGGGCGCCTCAGAGCTGCTCATGCACCTCATCAAGACATGCATGCTGCGTATGGACTCGCCGCTCAGCTACTTGGATATGCCCAAGAGCTTGGACATGCTAGCGCAGCTGGCGTCTCGCAACAGCGGCAACGAGACCATCCTACAGGTTGGTGGTGTGAGAGGGACGGGTCTCCATGCGCGCCCTCCTGCTGGACTGGACCCACCTGCAGGCAAGTTCTTTGCTCTGGGCCCATACCTGCCACCGCTTGACTGGAACCGCCAGGCACCATGCCTGCCTGGCGGTTCACATGACCTGCTTGCTGGATTCTTCTGCGTTAAATATCTAAGATGACAGGCAGCAGCCGCCGCCCCAAACCAGCTTACCTGGTTGTGTTGGAACTCTGCGTTTTTGCCCGAGGGGGGGAGTCACCCCCCTCATCTGCTTGAGTGGCCCTGCCCTAGCCGCCCGCTGTTCCTTTTCGGTAAGCGTTTGAAAACCTTCGCATGTTGTCCGCCTCTTTTGCAAACCAAGTGTAACCCTTGCCCGGAATATTGTCACGAACTTGAGAAAACGCCCGCTCATCCGTACCTGTGTCCTTAGGCACTGGACATGGCTCGCAAGGCCAGCATGCTCGCCTCTGATCCTCCCTACCTGTGTCCTTAGGCACTGGACATGGCTCGCAAGGCCAGCATGCTCGCCTCCGTGGCGGTGCGGCCTGCCTCTGAGATCCCCAACATCGTGCGTGACAAGGCCGACCCTGAGGGGCTGCGGGACCGCGTCATCGTCCTGTTTGAGGAATGGCTGCGGCTGTTGCCCACGGGTCCGGATGAGAAGGTGCGGAGGGGGGCACTGCTGTGATTGGGGCGTTGATGGCTGCGGAATAGGGTATGTAACTTGTTGCTGGTCTCAAGCACGAGTGTGTCCAAGAGGAAACGGAAAGTACGTAAGTTCCACCTCATCAGGAGAGGGTACAGTTGTACAGCAACATGTATCAGTACAGGTCATGCTGGCTTTAAGGTCTGGGGCAGCAGATGAGGGTTAAGTGTTCTGGAAGGCCCCGGGTACTCTTTATGCAGAAACCTCGCAGTGCCTGATTGCCTAGATCGGTCTGATGTCCCCACGAGTCCATCCTCCTTTCCATCGATATCTGAGGCATATCGTTCTACCTGGTGCACACGGCTGGCATGCTTGAGCTTGATGACGCAACACACCGTTTCTCGACCCCTGTTTCTTAAGTTCTTACTTCCTTCTCTAACCTCTTTTCCTACCTGCTGGACACAGCTGGCATTTGCTTGGTTGTTTCCCCTCATACGCCCATCTTCGACTGGCTTCCCTCTACAACTTCCCCTTCACCTACTGCTCACAGCTGGCATGCTTGATTGCATTCCCTCACACGCCTCTGTCCTCCACCTACTTCCTTCCAGAACCTGTCCTCCTACCTGCTGGGTCTGCGCACGGCCGGCATGCTGGAGCTGGATGACACCACGGACCGTTTCCTGCGGCTGCTGATTGAGCTCAGCATCAATCATGCCTTGGTCAACATGGAGCCCATGCAGCAGCAGGTACGACAGTTGGTTTTGTAATGGAAGGGTCAATGTGTTTGAATTGGTCTCCTTGAAATTAAGTTGCTGTTTCATTTGATACGAGGAGGATCTTTCCCCCTCTAGGGTCCTTGCCTCCTAGAGTGTGATATGCAGAGTAGGTCCAATTGCTATGGCGATGGGCGCTACCGCGACTCGCTCCTGTTGGCTGCGATAAGTGCCACCAAAACTCATGTGACTTAGACGCTTCTGTTGGTCGGCGAATGTTATTGGCACGGATCCAACTTTTGAAGCGTTGTATGTAAATGCCTTTGATTTTGGCTCTCTGACTGTTTGAGCCGGGTCTTCCCCTTTCCCCTCCTTCTCCTCCACATCCTATTGCCACAACAAGAGGCCTCATTCCTCCCTGCCCCTTCAGATCGCTGCTGGGCGCGAGCCTGCTGCCCTAGTTGCAGGGCCCATTGACAGCCTGATCCGGCTCGTGAGCGTCATTGTTGGCCACGGGGGCGGGGAGAGCTTCCTCACGCGCTTCCTTGGAGTGTTGGTGGGGGTCATCAAGCGGGACGCAGATGAGAGGTAGGTGGAGGGAGGGGGGGAGGAGGAGGGGGTGAAGGTTTAAGTGGGGAAGGAATGTAATTTCGGCGGCTAAACTTGACCTCGCAAAGCATCACCTTTTAGCGACGGGGAGGTGCAACCAGGGTCTCAGGGTATTCGTGCCATGGAGGTTACAATGGAAGTGTGAGGGGTGGGTCAGGGCACTTTGGGAGGCAGGTATTGAGGTGGGTGCAGGCTACATTACTTTTGATAGTTCAGGCAGATTCTGAGTACTTGATGACCTGCGGGGGGCAGATGGATGGTTTACCCAGAAGAAAGGTTACCCTGAACCCTGGATATGGACACCAGGGAGTGGTTCCAGGGATACTTTTCAGTCCCAGGCCACCAGGCCAACACAGAAGTCATGGAAAAATAAGGGTCTGATCAGTGTGTAGCTCGAATGCAGCCTTAAAAGCTGTTCACTCCTTGTTTATTTTATGTGTGTTTGTGTGTGTCTTTGAAAGTGAGAGAGATGCAGGAGGTATGGATGCCGTGGTGCCTCAAGCACGTGCAGATCAAGCATAGCACCCTCTCTACCCAGCACCCAACGCCTGTACCTACCAACCCTGTGCAGGGGCACCGCTTTCAACAGCCGGCCCTTCCTGCGAGTGCTGGCAGGCCTGGTCGCAGAGCTGAAATCTGCCGATGCAGGTGACACTTCCAGCAATCGGTACGTCAAGGCCATCGGCCTGGCCATGTACAAGCTGCAGCCAATCAGCGTGCCCAGCTTTGCGTTTGCGTGGCTGGAGCTTGTCGCACACCGGACCTTCATGCCATGGATGCTGGCGTCGCCGCAAGGGTTGGGCAGCGCAATCTATCAGGCACTCCTGTCTTCGCTGCTCAAGTTCCTAGAGCCGTACCTGCGAACCGCCGATCTCAGTGAGTGCCTCGTCAGCGTGTGGAAGCTGAACTCCTTTCAACACTTTTATTGTACCGCAACTCCAGAGTTTTAAGTCCAAACTGGCTGGACATTCTTAAACCAGTGAAAATCCTATGCACCTGTTTGCGGCCATGGACCAAAACACTGCCCAAACAATAGAAAGTTGTGTGCACTACATCACTTCTGTACAGAAGTCACCTCCCTCTTGAATGGCAACAACCTGCTGTCGTCAGCAGGTTGTCGCCATTCAAGAGGCAGGGCATCCAGACAAGGGCCTGCTTGCCCGCTGTTGGTGCTGCTGCATGACTAGCTTTAATCGTCAGCCTTCCTCCTAATCAGTCCCCACTGTACCGGCAACAGGGTACGTGTCCTGTATTAGGGCACGCTGTGCCTGCTGCTGGTGCTGCTGCACAACTGGCCTTCAATCCATAACCTCCTTCCTTATTCTTAATCTGCTGTCTTCAGGCGAGAGCATACGCATCCTGTACAAGGGCACGCTGCGCCTGTTGCTGGTGCTCCTGCATGACTTCCCGGAGTTCCTCTGTGAGCACCACCACGAGCTGTGTGATGTCATTCCCACGTCGTGCATCCAGATGCGCAACCTCATCCTGTCGGCCTTCCCGCGCAACATGCGGCTACCAGACCCCTTCACGCCCAACCTCAAGGTGGGGAGGGGCTGCCAGAATGGACCTTTGCGACCAAACAGTGTGTTTAGGTGTAAACTACTGAGCAAGACTCAATGGTCACCTGTCTCTACTACAGAGTATAAAAGTCAAATCATGACAAAGAGTTCCCCTGAGAGTCTTCCCTTGCTTGCCGCACGTCCACTCTCTATAAACATTCATTAACAGGGTAATACCGAATGCAGGATTGCAAGTTTAAATATTGTTTATCAACATGTTCAGCGTATATCCATAAGCAACGACCCTGAACCTGTGGGTACCCTTCACTTGCAACGCAGACAAGATAGCCTGGCTGCTGTCCCCCCAATTAAATTGGTTTCTTATCCACCCAAGAAAACAATCAATTGCACGGAAATTTGTTGTAGTACCTTCTTGCTGTGCCCGGAGTACTTTCTTGCAGTGCCCTGTCTCTCTCGCTCCGCCGCCTGCATGGGAATCCCCATTCCTCCGTCCTCCCTCTCAGGTGGACATGCTCATTGAGGTCAGCCAACCTCCGCGGCAGCAGCTGGATAAGGAGCGCCTGCTCCCAGAGGGCCTCAAAGCTCTGGTGGACCAATATGTGCGCAACCGCACTCCTGCTACACTGCCCCAGGTGAGGGGGGTGGAGGTGATTTGTGCAGGGGGAGAGGGGAATGGAGGGGAAGATAGTGACCAGGGGGAGGTTGAGATTTCATTATATGGGGTGGGCCTGCCTGAAAGGTCCAGGGGGGGAATTCCAGACAAAAAGCCGTCCTGTCTTGCTTCAGGACGAAGCTGCATTCCTCCTCCTGGACTTTCTTTTGCCTCTAGAGGACCCTCTTGCCCCTGCAGGTTCTTTGTGGCTTTTAAACCTGATCCTTAACCCCACCTCCCTTCTTGATATGTTTGAACCCTGTCCAGGACTTGGTCAAGCGACTGATGCTGCCCATCTCCGAGGCCAAGATCTCAGGCGGCTCGTATAGCGTTGCTGGCATCAACGCGTTGGTGATGTACATCGGGTGTACTGCCAAGCCTGGGTCCAGCCCCATGGACAAGTCTGCTGCGGGCCCGACGCCGGGGAATGCGATGGTGAGCAGGGGGCAGGGGGGCCTGGCTACTGGGGCGTGAGGGACTAGGGAACATAACGCCTCCTTGACCTCTCCACACCTGCAGCCATCCCAGGCTTTGGGCGTATGCGAGGCTTTTTCTATCCACCCTCAGACCATCTCCAATATTGCGTTAATTTGAAGTTTTTTCTGGCAGTCTTTTTTCTTGTTATCCATTGTATTCCCCACCTCCCCCCCATCAGGAGCTGTACCTCCGAGTGGCTGCTGAACTGGACAGTGAGGGGCGAAACCTCCTCTTCAATGCCGTTGCCAACCAGCTGCGCTACCCCAACAGCCACACTTTTTACTTCTCGTGCGTGCTCCTGGGGCTGTTTTCGGACATGAAGAGCGAGCAGGTCAAAGAGCAGGTGAGCCCCAGGGGGGTGGAGACAAGCGTGGTAGCTGGCCATGGAAGTATGGAAGCTGGGAATGTGATGTGAAGGCTTCCATACTTCCATACATGTGAGATTTATACTGACAGGAGTGACAGCCAGGCTGATACTCATACTGATGCCATATTAGTACATTACCATTGCTGATTCCCAAGCAGATACAAAGGTTGACAGCAACAATACATGAAGGTGAACCAGCTGATACCAAGGTGATAATATGTTGCTGTTTTTGATCAGGTCACCCGTGTGCTGCTTGAGAGGCTGATAGTCAACCGACCTCACCCATGGGGCCTGCTCATCACCTTCATCGAGCTCATCAAGAACCCGCGGTACAACTTCTGGAGCCACGAGTTCACGCGCTGCTCGCCTGACATCGAGCGCCTGTGAGTGCACTTCAGGCCTACACTATTTTGTTTGAATGTACATGTGTGACAGGTCGATTATGTTGTCGGGGGAGTGCAAATTGAGTTTATGGCTTGGAACCTTATGACTCTCATATTCTGTCGTTAAGCTGTTGTGAGTGCAATATTGTCCACAACCTGATCAGCACTCAGACGCAAAAGCAGTTTAACTCTGGACAGCGGTTTTGACTACCCTGGTTAGGTCTTGAGGATTGGTTTTGCCGACAGAAATGCAGACTTGAGGGGCCAGAGACTGGTGCGTTGGTAGAATCCGACTTCATTTTATTTGGGACTTGAAACCCCGTGAAGGTGACTCGTATCATCGTTGGACAACCTAACCACAGTAGCCGCCTTAACCTGTTCTGAACCCACGCCTGACCCTCTGCCTGCCCGGTCCCTGCTTCTGCTTTCTTCTCTCAGATTCAAGAACGTGGCCAGCAGCTGCACGGGACCTGTCAAGCCAGACCAGGGAGCCGCTGCAGGACAAGGTGCAGAGGAGGGGCACATGGCTGCCTTGGCTGTGGCAATGAATGGCGGGGCCGTCGGATCCAAAGCCTGATCTCCAGGTCAATGGGATGTAATGGGGCCACTGAGCCGTTGGGGTCTAAAGCCTGGTCTTCAGGGCACTTGGACAAAGATGGGTGGCCACTAGGGTGCTCTTGTAGCCACTATCATGGAAATAGGGTCTTCAGATGACTCATGACTCCTTGAATGCACTTTGTTCTCCTTTTCCTGGCCTGACGAGATTTTGTAACCGTTATTTTGCCGTTGGGCAACTAGTATGAACAGTGCTCGGGTCAATGACGTTTGTATGATGCACTTGAGACTGCTTCTGTTGAAGTGTGTACAATTACTGTACTGTGAATTTGTGTGAATTTGGTGCGGTTCTATTACGTGTATGTTCAACGTATCGGTATGTATTAAGGGTTAATATCAATGTGCCATTTTGAATATAGCAGCTCGAGTTCATGACTGATCCGGTACCGGTGGTTGTAAATCAGATAGCACCCTAATGCGCTCAGGAACTTCTGCGGCTCTTAATGACTCACCCTGTTCCTCGCCCCCAAATGTAATTCTATAGAAGTCAAAATCGTTACACCTCTGAGCCCGAAATGTAATTTTATACAAGTGCTTTGTTCAGCAGCCTGGATTGGTTTCCGTATTTGTTCAGGAATGGGGCACCATCTGGTGCAAGTATTTCTGTCAGCCACGGAGCTGGTTCTACCAGACCCAGGGACCCACTACATGACCTACCTCTGCTACCAGTTTTATGATCATATCGCTTCGCGGGGGAGACATCTTCTAGAGGGCCAAGCCTTGACCTCTAAGCCATTTATCCATATTGGGGGGAATTTGACGGGTGTGGTCATAGTTTGATGACTGCACTCATAAAGGTGTCAGAAAGACAGATCATGGAGTTTGGCAACCGCTTGGCAGCGCAGCGCCGACAGCCAGCCCATGTTTACACGTATGGCCCTGACCGTGCCGTTTTGAAATGTGTCCAAGAAGTCAAGTTCTTGGGCATCACTCAGCACGAAAGCGGCGGCCTGAAGAGGGCCATGGAGGGTAGAGAGGCGCCTTTGGCTGCCGCGCTGCACCGCGTTCGCCGCATGGCAGCAAAGGTGGGCCTACAGCGCGATCTTCCAACCCGCATCAGGTTGGCAGCTGTGTACGCAGCGCCTGCGGCCAACAACGGCGACGTGATGTGGGCCACCAGCCACCTTCGGCCGCTGCAATGTCTCTCCAGCAAAATGCAGTCCAGCTTGCTTCAGCACCTACGCCAGGCTGCGGGGCTACCTGCATCAGCTGCCAGTTGGGAGTCCTGAGAGAGCTGCAGCTCCAGCCACTACAGCGAGACTGGTGGACCCATATCCTCCGCTTCTACAGTGCAGCGGTGGCACCGGCGGCACAGCAATACAGCCCTCTCATGGCTCAAGCCAAGGCAGCAGATATGCAGCTTGCAGTCAGCCAGGGCACTGGCAGCCGCACCTGGTGCTCTGATCTGCTGGGTGCATTAGAGGAGCTGGAGCGGGGCCCGCGTGGCAGCAGCTGTCCTACAGCGCTACCCGTCACAGAGGTGTTGGCACTCGTTGACGCATCCTACGAGCAGGCACAGCGGCGGTGGGGACCCCAGGGACCCTACCACCGAGCACAGATCTGCGGCGACCTACCGCGCCTGGTTCCAGACTTCCAGTCCACGGCGGGTGCCGTGCTGGCGCAAGCCAGGAGCCGCACTAGCCAGAGGGAGTGTGCTTGTGTGCGCATAAATTTGCGACTGCGGCTCGGCGCGATCAGCACTGCTGATACCGGAGGACGGCGCAACGGTCAGCGGCGAGAGGCACGCTGCTGTCAGCGGTGTTGGGCAAGGGGGGATAGCGAGCAGGTGGAGGATGCGCTCCATGTGTGCTTCCAGTGACCTCGTGTCAGGGTCTCAGGGAGCAGTTACGGGAGTGGGGGTGGGCAGGTCCTTCGGGCGCTGCCACTAACTTCCACCAGCTGTACCAGGCTGAGCAGGGATGGGATGCACTTGCATTTGTGGAGTGTGCTGTGGGCGTTGTTGAGGGTTAGTCACTCGGTATTCTGAAGCGCCGGTCTCATTTGCCTTTCCGGTCTTCCCTTTTGGTCCTTTTTATTTGCCCCCTTTTTAGTTTCTTCTCTTCTCCCTTCTGATCAGTGGGGCGCTCTTGCGGCCAAGCAGGGGTGGGATACTCTTGTTTTTGTTGACTTCCTTTTTGTAGGCTTTGTTGACTTCCTTTTTGTAGGCTTTGTTCAGGGCTAGTCTCTAGTGATACTCAGGTGTCAGACTTGGTCTTCTTTGCCTTCCCGGCCTTTCCTTTTTTTCCTTTCCCCCCCTCTTCCTTTTAGTTTCTTCTTTTATCCCTTCTGAACTGTTGGGCGCCCACGCGGCCGAGCTTTGAGCGGGCCCAGAGGTGTAACGTTAATGACTCATAAAAGTAGCAGGCAGTAGCGGACACCCAAATAATGGTACTGCTAAGCAATCCTCATTGAACATAGGCCATCAGCTGGAAAGCATGCACTGTTCTAACGGAATGCAGATGAAGTTTTTACAGTCCATCAGAGCATCACATTGATGCATAGGACATGATGCCACACAAACTAGTGAAGTACACATTAATGACTTAACACCTATAGGCATTGCTCAAAATGCTCGGCGCCCAACTAAACAAGACTGTCTCTGGGTTTCGGAGGATAGGCACAAGAAGGCATACTGCGGAAGCACCCGCCCTGCGGATGGGTTTCCTGGGCTGCTAGCCCCCATGAGCGAGCCTTCTAGGCTGAATGTTTTAGTCCATCCGTTTGCCTTAACTACCGAAGCGTCCTCTGCAGCTGTTCCCCACAACTAAGGAAAAAGGGGCTCTATGATTTTTTTAAAGATCCACATCTGTTGACTCAGCCAGTGCGAGACCCATGCTAAGCGCTTGCCACTACCGCATGGTATGATTTGGTGCAAATGGCAGGAATCGGGTGATGGTCAGACAGAAGGGTAAGGAGCGAGACCAGGGACTTGGTTTGTCAGAGATGGAGCAAGTGTGGGCAGGGGGAGGGGAAAGAAAGGCCTGGAAGGATGGAAGGATTTCGTGCCCAGCCTGTTGTGCTCAGTGCAGAGAAAGCCGAAAGTTGCTGGGCTTATCTGATCAAGAGCTGGTATAACATGTGTGCCCCCAGTAATTGCATGCAAAGATAAAACAGAGACAGATTCCAAAAGCCTGAAATCATTGAAACAACCAGCATATTGACGGCATATTGATCAGTGTTTATTTTAAGGATTTAGAGGAACCTTCATTTTACCATGACTCAATTTTGGGGACTTTGTAGAAACTAACTTTTACCATGAATCCGAGGCGAAGCCTCGGTTGGGGGGTTGCGGGGGGGCGCCCCAGCCCCCCTGCCATGGGGGTCCGGGGGCCAGCCCCCGGTGGGGGTTCGGGGGCGAAGCCCCCAAAGTTCAGAAACATACTCAGGTGAAACATCTAATTTCTTCATTGAAAATGCTTTGTTTTCAGAATTTAGTTCATCACAATGTTGAAACAGAGCATCAAATATTCAACTGCTCAGAGTCAAATTAAGCAGTCAACGTGCTTGCGATGTTTCATAAGTCAGGGCGGCAACGATGAATGCTGGGGCAGAGGCACAGAGCGTCAAACACACATAAATCTAACTGCCTAGCCTGGCCTTGAGCTGGTCGAGATTCCTCATTTCCTCCTATGGGGGGAACTTTGTTCATGCCTGACGATGACATCTTTCAAAGTCCCGCGAGTGACATCGCAGATCTTGCATCTCCACGTATACTTGTTCATGCTGTCGTCGTAGCCGTCATCTATCAGCCACTCCCTCCGCATTTCGCCCTCTTCGAAGTACGACTCTTGACAGGCGTTCGTACCAGAGCCCCTCATGCATTTTCAAGCACCATCGCTACGGCCTTTTGAAACTCTACTCGCCATTTCATCCATGCTCTTTGTGTCGGAATGATTGTCTGAGGCCAGTTTGACCAGTCACCATTGCAGAATTCGAAAACCTAGTAGGTTTTACCGCGGTGATCAGGGCGGTATAAAAAAATGAAGGAGCTGCCAGCCAGCTGAGCCTATTACACAAAATGTGCAGGGTAAAATCGCGGTGCAAACACAGTGAGGCAAAAATTAGAAAGTAAATGTACAGCATGCCAAACGGCATTATTTTAGGAAAGCTAAAAAACAAACAAGCAGCAGGACCGGTACACAACAACACCCAGCAAAATTGTAAATAGATTTTTACCATCCCACCCTAGACAACTAGCCCATCCAGCACTGCTGAGTTCATGCAAAACATATGTTAAAATTTTCACATTCAGGGTACATGATGTAAGGCCTCCCATGGGCAGTCTTTGGGAAGGAGAGGCAGTCGAGGCACTAATGCCTGCTCCACTGTTACTTTGAGCGCGCTGCACCTAAATTACAACCAGACAGTCGGGCACCCACGCGGCCAATGCTTTTGAGCATGGCCCAGAGGTGTGACGTCATTGACCTAAATTTCAGCTACGTCACAGCCTATGAACGAGTGGGCCAGGTCCAGCAAGCCCTCCTGCTAGGCTCTTTGGCCGATGGCTGGTGACGATTTGTCACTATGGGCCCAGTGGTGTCCCCCCAGCAGCCCCCCCAAAGGTTGTGTAGCGTGCACTATAATAAACCCTGGTCTACACTGTGGACAGCTGCCAACAGGCAGGGCTCATTTCATTCACAGCATGGGCCAAGATAACAAACTGCCTCTCAAATGCAGCATTCCGCCTTCTCAGCCTTCCGCCTGTTTGCCTTATTCGTAGGATGCATAGGGTCAAGAGGGTGCTTGAAGTAGAGGGTGGGCTGGATGCCTGAGGGGATGGAGGCGGGGGGGCGATAGTGTCAGCAGGGGGCGGAGGCGGGTTCAGGTGCCAAGCCTGGGCTGCAATACAGAAAGTCCAATAGTCCTTCACAAATATCCTACACCCTGTTTTTGAGGCAGGAATCGGCGCACAGAGGGAGACCCACCTGGTAGATCGTAGCCCAACTCAAGCTTCACAAGGATAATGAAGGCAGCGTAGATTGCAGATCCGGCACAGAAGAGGCCGATATACCCTGTATCCAGGACAAAGGGCAGGAACAGCTTCGGAGCAATGTCACACATCCTGATACGACGAGGATAACTTAATATCGCGTGCAATATCTTCTTGATTATAATATTGAGTTGGTGTGCCAGACTGGTAGTATAAATGGTCTATCCACCTACCTGCTGCCTCCCTGCACTGCTTGTTCTTTACGCCAGCTGCCAGCAGAATGAAGGTAATCACAAGTGTTGAGAGCACAACCTGGATGGAGACGGTCTTGCGGAGCGAGGTGATGAAAAACACTGTCGGAGGAAGGAAGACGACAGAGGTTACGAAAGAAAGGGAACAAGACAGCCGGCAGCACACCAATATACAGGTGTCCAATTCTACTGATTTTGAGTCGGTATCGGCAACCACATAATGTCCTAAACCTCGCAGTTTCAAGGGGGCTTATCAAGAGGAGGGGTGCAACACACTTCATAGCTCACCAAGGGTGATCAACGCCCACAGTCCAAACCAAAGTGTCTGCCCGGTGATGCCTGCGGGTGCAAAGTGGCTGGCGTCGGCAGTCTCTTGCCAACTGAGGAAGCCCCTGCAGGGAGGAGGGCAGATGCGGATAAGAACTTCGCATCACACAAGTATCGATTTCATGACATCATCGTTGGTCTTGCCAAAGCGGTGGACACCAGAGTCGCATGAAGTTGACATTGCATGCCAGTGCTGCACTCACCACCCGAGCCAAAAGCAGCCATAGGTAGAAAACACAGTTCCACCGAAGGTGTTGCCCTTGATCAGCTGCCGAATGAGGTGGGTGGAGGAGGAAGCGGTAAGTGATGAGGAGGGAAGGTTGAGGGTGGGGATCTGACGTCATGGTCATTAGTGCAGACAAGAGGGGCTGAATCAAGGCCTGCTTTTAAGTACTACCTCATGAAAGTAGGAGGAACAGTCCGGAAAGGGCCTGCCTTGCTGGAAGCTCATGACTAATTCTGGCCCAGCTCCTTATTAACAGTGTGGGGGCGGGATGCATGTATTCAAAAGACTCACATCCAGGATGCCAGCAATAAGCTGTCCAGTACCACCTGGAGGGCAACAAGAGAACATATGAGGAGTGAGGGGGGGCTCCGTGCCTCCGTCCATACCATAACAGTAAACAACAAACCAGACATGAGAGGAGTGTGTGGGGGTGCTCCGTGCCTCTGTCAATACCATAACAGTGAATAACAAATCAGGCATGAGACGATAGTGTGTGGTTGCTCCGTCCTCTCCATGGCATCACAGGATATAACTTACCAAACCAAACCGCGTAGAATACCACTGTCGGTAGCATGAGGGGACCTTCCGCCCAAGTTGTCTCAATAAACCTGGGACAGCGGGGCAGTGATAAGGAGGTTGAGGAAAGGCAACCTAGGAACTGTGGCAAAAAACGAGTGCTGAAAAGCTGCCGTGAAATGCTTGGCTTTTCACTTGAGAGGCGGCCAAACTCACATGAGCATGGCAGTGGTCATCCCGAAGCCGATGAGGCCGAGGGGGGCTACGGGTGAGGGAAACCATGGCAGGAGGGGACAGAAGGAAATCAGGTTGATTATGCCAGTATCCTGACGAGTGCAGACTGCAGAGCCCTCCTTGGCTGAGCTGGTACCAGAATACCGTACCGTATGCCGAAAGTGGCCATTCACACAAAATTCCACGGAGGTGCAGGCAGGGCAGTCATGCAGATATAGCGAAGGGAGGGGGCTGAAGTAAATGCTCCTGTTAAACTGTCAAATCTTATATATATTGCGTTGAGCTCGGGGTGGTGGACTCACAGGGATCTCCACGCACCCACTCGCCCTCTTGTTGATAATCCCGCTCAGGACGGTAGCCCCCGAGAGGCGGGGGGGCCATGCCTGGTTTGGACTGAGCGTTTGCCATGCTCCCGCACGCAAGATAGGGGCAGTCGAGCAGAGACGAGGAATAGTTAATGGAACACGAGGGGCGTAAAATGCAGGAGATATGGGGCGTGATGTTGGACTCTATCTGTAGCAGGATCTTTAGGTCATCAGGTATTAGTTCAGAGTTCACACTGAAGCGCGTAAGGAGGAGGAACCGCGTCAGCAATGATAAGTGCGTAATGAGCAGAGATAAGTCGCTCACTAGCCCCTGCTAGTAGTTATCGGTACTGAGGTCAGCGTCATTATACGAAGAGAGCAAGTCAACAAAAAGTGTCACCTCTGTTTTACGTGTCATGGCTGGGCCACTCGCGCAACACAAACACCCACGTCGCCAGCAGAACGTGGATACCTGTTAATAATAAGGTGTTACGCTGCACACCTGGTTGCACACCGAAGCGGAGCCATCCCGCTGCTGCCCGTGACTCCGTGAGTGACGCGTGCCGATCTAGATCTGATCACTCATCAGTTTCCCAAGTAAATTTCAACCACTGCTTTTCCAGGACGGGGCCGGGAGCCCGGTATTGGCTCGGTTCGATGTGATCGACCAGTCGCAGTTTAGTCGGATTTGGTTTTATTCTGACTTTTTTTTCTAGCCCAGAATTTGCCATTGAAAGCGATTGGTTTTTGTGTTTGGTTTCCTTTTTTTTGTACCTGAAACCGAGCCTGAAACTATTGGTTTTTAAACGTTTGATTTTGTTTAAAAATCATTTATGGGCTTAAATTTGGTTTCACCCTGAAAAGTACCTAGATAAGGCACTATTTTGGCTTGCTTCGCCCTCTTCTCATTGATTGGAAGGAGAGGAAGGGGAAGAGGAAGAGGACGGGGCGGGGTGATTTCATCTGTAATCATCACTTGGTCGTCATCCGTGTCGGAAAGCTCTTGAACGTGGTCTGCAGCCCTCTCTGTAGCCTTTGCCTTCGTTCTATCGATTGCCTCAAACAATTGTAACTGCCTCCTCATTGTAAATGGAGATTGGTTCTTTCTGACAGAGAATAGGCGCAAAAAGGCGCGAAAATTCAACTGAGAACCCTCGTGTAACCCAAACCATTGGTTTTTATGGTCGGGTTTCTTGTTTTGAACCTGAAACCGAGAAGCCTCGCCTGGAACTACTGGTTTTTATGTTAGGTTAAATACAAAAACCATCATCAAACCAAATCCGACTAAAACTACCGTACCAGTGGCATACTTCAGAGCGAAAATAGCATGGGGCATCAGTATGCCACTTGGATCTCTCAGGCGAGTAGCACGTCTTGACACTCGGGTGCATGGCATCGACTAACCGTTGAGTAAAAAGATAGTTCGTGTTCACCTACATCCGGAATTCTGGGTATTGAGGCACAGTCGGACCGTCCGTCACGACAACATCACCATGAGGATTTACGTTGCATCGCCTGATATAGTCCCCTGTTTAACGGCTCCACAATCCACAACAGCAATCCAAGAGGGAGTATGTAAGCCTTTGTTTTTCATAGAATTTGAAGCGTCTAGGTCAAGGAGAGGCTGAAGGAGCAGGGTTGGGCAGATCCATGGAGTGCGCCACGCCGCCACCAACTATCACCTGTTGTAATGGGGCAGGCATGGGTGGGCTGCCCTCGCTCTTGTGAAGGTGTGGTAGACATTGTCTAGGGCTAGGTCTGTAGGGCTGAGGATCACGTTTGCCTTTCCTTTTTGGGGCAAGTATTTTTCTTCTTGTTCCCCTTTTGCTTTTTATCTTTTTTCATGGCTTTTTCTAAATAAAAGAGCTGGGGAATGTAAAGATTTCTTATCCTTTTTGGAGTGGTATTTTCCTCCGCCATTATTTTTCTTTGTCTCTTTCCTTCCCCTTGCCTTTACTTTATTTTCTCCCGACCGGTGTGGCCGAGCCTTATTGAGCATGGCCCATGAGTGTGACGTCATTAAGACATGGTGAGGCCTGTGTCGTTGATGTTTCTTTGTCCATGATAGGACAGCCATCATCGTTGGCTTTTATTTGCGCTTGTGTTGAAGCTGAGGTCCTCAAGCCCATTCAGGGCATGCCGCAATATCCAGGAGACACATAATCCTGCCATGCCATGACAAATTAACAAATGAAGGCATGTCCGGGTGGCATGTTCTACTGGTCTGGATTCCAGAATCTCTTGCAAGGTTGAGTACCGTATAGGCGTACACCGTATGCAATTGTGTTGCCCTCTTTATCCAAGGCTGGGGGTTGGGCCCCGAGCAAGGTCCTGCATCAAGCCACGTTGTGCTTTAAGGTGACGTACTGGTATAGTGGCTGCAGTCACTGAACCATGCAGGTCAGATGTCACTGCGCACTACGCACAAGTCGGGACACACCCTCATGCTGTCAATGTCCACCATCCGCATAACGGCAAAGCACAGCATGGCATGCGCACAATGGCATGACATGCTTTTATGAAATCTTTGCGATATAGTTTAGACGCATGTCCTTAGGAGCTGGACCACATCTTCAACGCAGGCCAAGTGCGTATCTGGCCAGGGGTAGCCACCGGACATGCCATCAGCCGAGCGCGGAGGCACAGCCAGCACAGTTTCACCGTTTGTCCAGGGAGCTTCATAACCACGAGGATAAATTAAGCGCTGTGTTGATCTGCATTATGTCCGGTGATAACCGTGTGCACTAAGCTGACTCTCGTCATCTGGTCACAATTTTGAATCTTGCCACCTAGTATCATAATCAGCCGAGTTCTTCATTTCACAGCGTCAGCTTCAAGCTCAGACAGGTAGATCGTGTTTCAATCAAAGCCTTTATGATGTATGATGGCCTTACGTGCAAGAACTTCCCGCGCCCATTTCCCAGAATCTGCCTGTCTGATAGGCTCACAGCCAGAGCTCTCTGCTCACAGCTGAACCTTTACTGCAGCAGCGCAATACTTGAGATCCGACCAATCATGTAACTGCTTCACAATATATGATGGAAGCTGGATGAAAGCGCCGCATTGCAGCGCGCAAATCATCCTTAGCCAGCGGGCCCAGCCAAAGGGGGAAGACAGACAGATGGACGCCGGCGAACAGGCACGGGTGCCCCCGGTCGCCAGCGGTGGTCGCCAAGGGGGGGGGAGCGTGGCGGGGGGGGTCTCTGCCGACAACATGGTGTCCACGTTACGAGCACGATGCATGTACGATCATTCTGGGTCAGTCATACATGCCCAGTCACCATTGTGGCTTACGCGCTTCCCCTGAAATTATGCCGATATTGGTTACGCACCGCCCCATTCTTTCGTATTTCCCCACATGCTGCGTAAAGATGCACGCCAGCGTGGCATGCTGACGCGCATGTTTACGCAGTTCAATGTGAAAAACTCTACACCTGCCGGCCCCTCGATAAATACCCATCCTCACGTTCCCTTCATATTTCCCCGCGTGTCTCAGATCAGACACCCCGCCTCGCCTGTCCCCTACTCACGAGCTGAGCCATGGCCAGCGCAAAACCCAGCCACATCACTGAGGCCCCGCCTCTCGGGGGCTACCGTCCCGAGCGGGATTATCAGCTGGAGGGCGAATGGGTGCGCGGAGATCCCTGTGAGTTCAACCTTGACGCACCGCACTAAATACTACAGCTATACTGATTTACGACATACAGCATTGTCTAGTATCTTCGGCAGTAATAGTAACTCGTACAACGACGGTATCGTTGATCTCAGGGGGCGGATTGGTCTAGGCTCGCTCCTCACTTATTCCTGAATGCCTGTCTGATGAATCCAAGCACTTACTTATATTGAATATGGCTTTCTCTACGTGTGCCTTTGCGAAGTTGACATTCAAGCCTTCCCATCTTCTCTCCCTTCCCTGCAGCCCCCCTCGGCCTCATCTGCTTCGGAATGACCACTAGTATGCTGATGTGAGTGTGCACTTCTGAGCCCCAAAGCTCAATCCATATTTTGGTGTAATTAAAAAATCTCAGTTTAGTGTGCCATGGCACTGTTTTTCCGCCGCCTTTCCTCAGCCTCACCAATGCCCCGTTGCTTCTTGCTTCAGGTTTATTGAGACAACTTGGGCGGAAGGTCCCCTCCTGCTGCCAACTGTGGTGTTCTATGCTATCTGGTTTGGTAAGTGATGTACCTAGTTTTTGCAATGCTGAGGCCAGGGCTCCCTGTTATGGCCGTTTCGTCCTTAATTCTGAACCGATCATGCGAAACAGTCTGGTCTAGCTTGCCAGAGTACTATGCATGCCAAAGCTGCAAGCCTACATGGTGATTGGTGACTGTTGCTGGCAATTAGTGCCTGTAAGGGGATTGGTAGTTGTTTTTGTGTCCTTAAGCTCCGTGGGGAATGAAGGTGGCAGTGTAATGAATCCCAAAATTCATAACACTGCCACCTTCTACGTTATTTGTTGTCCGAACCGTACCAGTATCATACTGTTAAACTGTATGCTGACCGGATAACTGGACTGGTTTACCGAGCCGGTAAACACTCTGGCTGCAGTGTGCACCCCCCCTTACCTCCCTCACGCCTGGTCTGTCATTTCGTACTCATTGGTATGGACTTAGCACTCCCAACCACTCATGTCCTTTTGCCTCCCTTCAGGTGGGGCTGGACAGCTCATTGCTGGAATCCTGGATGTGAGTATTTGATTTGTCTTGGATTTTGAATGCACATATCCCCCTGTTTGCCACCAGCCCTGGTCATAATTTCATGGGTGCCTATCAAGGCCACCTGGTCTGGACCAGTGATTATTTTAGTGGGTGCCGGACCATTTTTGCTGGTTTGCCCCGCGGCCACCCCTGGGCCGATTCACACCAAACCTGGACCGGCCTCCTGCCGGTGGCCCATGCAGCAGGGCTGGCCGCACCAGGGGCTTGTGGCCGGGGGGCACAGTGTAGCTGAACTGTAGCTGATAGTGGTATTCCACTCACTAAAAGAAACAGTGTTCTGGACTGTCTGTTTCTGTCTATGTCACAGTTATTGGAAATGCCTGCCGTCATCCAGGCCTCCCTGCTTTGTCTACTCACACTGAGGAGGGTGATGTATGATCTTCCCCACCCTCAACCTGCCCTCCTCATCACTTACCGCTTCCTCCTCCACCCACCTCATTCGGCAGCTGATCAAGGGCAACACCTTCGGTGGAACTGTGTTTTCTACCTATGGCTGCTTTTGGCTCGGGTGGTGAGTGCAAGTGCAATACCGGCATCCTTGAAATACTGGCATCTATTGACTTCATGCAACATCTGACTTCATGCAACATCCGTGCCCACCGCCTTCGCTGCTAGACCAGCAAATGACGTTACAAACTCAATTCTCGGGTGTGGAGAAGGACTCACCCACATTTGTTCTGCTGCTGGCAGGGGCTTCCTCATTTGGCAAGAGACTGCGGACGCCAGCCACTTTGCGCCTGCAGGCATCACCGGGCAGACACTTTGGTTTGGACTGTGGGCGTTGATTACCCTTGGTGAGCTATGAAGTGCGTTGCTGCACCCCTTACCTATATTTCTCCCTCTCACTTCGGCAAGCTTCAGGACCTAGTATGCGAGGGTGCTGAAATCGACCATCTGCCAAAGTAATTGGACACCTGTATATTGGTTTGCTGCCGTCTGTCTTGTTCCCTTTCTTTTGTAACCTCTGTTGTCTTCCTTCCCCCAACAGTATTTTTCATCACCTCGCTCCGCAAGACCGTCTCCATCCAGGTGGTGCTCTCAACACTTGTGATTACCTTCATTCTGCTGGCAGCCGGCGTTAAGAACAAGCAGGCCAAGCAGGGGGCAGGCAAGTGATTAGGTGCTAGGCCACCATTCATCCTCAACTTGCAACCCTGCAAAAGCTTCCTCGATACTAGCCAATTCGTTATCTAGACACTGTTGCTGGATCAGATGTGTGACATTGCTCTGAAGCTGCTCCTTCCCTTTGTCCTGAATGTAGGGTATACTGGTCTCTTCTGTGCCGGATCTGCAATCTACGCTGCCTTCATTATCCTTGTGAAGCTGGAGTTGGGCTACGAGCTGCCAGGTGCGTCTCTCTCTACACTCTTATCATGCCTGTACGCTCCCATATCCACGCCTTAATCTTTTTGATTGCCGGCAGGGCGCCTTAGCACTGGAACTCACACCCATCCCTTTGCCCCCCCCCTGCTCCATCCTTTCAGGCATCCAGCCCACCCTCTACTTCAAGCACCCTCTTGACCCTATGCATCCTACGAATAAGGCAAAGGCCAGTAAGGGCGAAAATTATGCATGAGAGGTTCTTATCAGCACCGCCACACGCTGTGAATTAATGAAATTTGCCCTTCAGCAGCTGGCCACAGCGCAGCCTTGGCTGCTTCCATTTAAGATGGCTCGTTGGAGGAATTAAACACAGAATCTTTATCTGACATTATTTATCGATCTGTCTGAACTAAGCGATCCTTGAAGGCTCCTGATGTGATTCATTGAAGAGTGTTCATAGTGGAATGGTTGGTACTTCTGCCCCGTTGTAGGGAACAGAATGAATGTACCAACTCATCTGGCATGCTTATGCCAACAATTTTCTAGGCTGATGTCATGATTTTGTTAGCTGTTTCTTGATTTGTTGTTTCCTGGATTAAGGGACTGGTTGTTCCCGGAAAGTCTTGATGTTGTCCATTATGATGACAACCCCACTTTGGGGATCTGATCGATGTGTTGGCTGTAATATGCCTGTGCACATGGTCATTTCATCCGCATCATACATGCGATTTATGTTGCCTTCGCCACTTTTGCCCGGGTTGGTTTCTTGTTTTGTCTACTCCTGTCTTTTCTGTCCTCCTGTCTATGTGGTTTGCTCACATAGGCCCATTCAATATTAAAAAAGCAAGGCAAAGGGTGGTCATCATTTAGTTTGTGTCAAACCAATCTTCCAGCAAACAATTTTCAACCTGTACTCACAGATACGCACAACCTCGGCTCAAACTATCCACTGATTTGCTTCATACCAGAAATCTCTGCTTTAGGCTCATGTCTTGTGTTGGGCGCTTACGCCACAAAGTACCATACCGGTGTAGGAAATTGTTCTGTCTGGGTACTACCAACAGAAGCCACGAAACATGATCACACGTCCATCAGTTAAGTTATCGGTTTG
This sequence comes from Limnomonas spitsbergensis, assembly GCA_037349105.1. Classification (NCBI taxonomy): domain Eukaryota; kingdom Viridiplantae; phylum Chlorophyta; class Chlorophyceae; order Chlamydomonadales; genus Limnomonas; species Limnomonas spitsbergensis. The sequence goes on from JAYJMM010000041.1 coordinate 9,718,441, forward strand.
CCAGGAAAGGGCACCTGGCTCAAGGTTAGGTACACATAACCCTGGCCTAAGCTGACCTTCAGATCAACAGGAGGGATAAGCTACCAACATAAGCAAAAAATAAGAGTCGGGCGCATGGCAAGTGCACCAGGGATTTCAGGACCTCTGGCAGGGACAGGTACGGAGCTTGCCTTGCAACTGACAGAAAGGTGGAGTAATGGCCAACCAAGAGATCACCAAGGCAGAAGGTATGCTATTAACCGTTTACAGCCTTTTCGTTCTGCACATCGTCACAGAACGTGCAAGCTGGGGGGGCGATGGAAGATCAGTGGCCAGCAGCCCAGCACCCTACGGCTGGCACCACTGCCAGCCTTAGAAGTCAATGACATTACACCTCTGGGCCCTGCTCAAAAAGACTCGGCCGCGCGGGCGCCCAACTGTCCCGTTGAAAATAAAAAGAGGAACTAGGGAAGAGGGAAAGAAGGAGAAGAAAAGAAAGGAGAAAGAAATACCCTCCCCCAAAGGCAAAGGCAGCCCGAAGAAACCCTGCCCCTGTCAAGCATATTCCCCAAGAAGGCAAAATGCAGCGAACTAGGCCTCAACAATGCCTACTACGTCTTGAACAAAAGTCATAGAAATGTCGTGCACTCTTAGCAGAGCACATTTAAGCCAGCTCTAAGCAGTCGTACAAGTTCCTTACAACAAAAGAGAATATAAGCGTTCCTTACATATCTATATCTTTAGACCAATCGTCTTAGCAGTCCTCTCAGATCTTTACTTCCAGATCTATCGTCTCAGTAATACAATTACTCCTTCCCGGTATATCAGTCACTCTTATTTACATCAAAGTACTTAGGTAGGGGCTGCACCGTTGCTGCACAGCTATTGAGTTCTCACGCAACACATCGAAGCAGGAAACGTAAGTAGCAGTGCGGGTAGCTCTAGGATCTCCAAATATGTCAATGACGCCCTGCTCAATAAGGCTAGGTCGCGTGGGCGCCTGACTAAAGGGTTGGGAGGAAACAAACACAAGGGGCAGGAAAAAGGAGGAAAAGGATCTCCAAATTTAAGATGTTTCCCAATCCAGTCAGCTTATGATGCGTGCCTTAAGTTGCGAGATCATAGGTTGTTGACGTCGGGCATCCTTGCCATGATGCATAGTTTGGAAAGGACAGTATGAAGAGGCTCCATACCAAGGGCCCTCCACAACAATATTGCTCACTTATCCATGAGTGATAAAGGTAGGAACAATAGCGTACAATGAGGGGCTCACGCAGATGTCCTTGCAGCCCCCTTCATACCTACCGTGCGGGCACGGCGTTGTAAATGTAAGTGTGCGCTGGCATGCAGCGGGGCGCTAATTTAAGCGGGTGGGATGCTGTCGTGCAGGCGGGGCGGTGATGCACTCATGCAACATTTACAGGCCGATATAAAGCCACTTGCGCTCCTCTGAGACGGCATGTAGAAGAACTTCGAAAGGAAGGCCGGTCAAGCTGGCTGTGCTGTCAAGCTGATGCATAATCAGCTAGTCACTCAGTCTCAGAGCATGGGCATAGGCTGACTTCTTGCCTAACACTGAGGAAGCAGCTGCCTGACTGATCCGCGCTGCCATCCCTCTACTTGTCCGTTGATCGGCGGTGTCGGTGCTGGCAATCTCCGCTGAAGATCAGACGTACAGGTTGCCTGGGGCGTCGTGAGTTTGCATGAGCATGCAAGCCCATGGGCACTTGTTTTGCATCTGTTGACAGCAGCTGAGGTGCTACACAGCTTCCTCGATTGGCTCCATCCTCATTATTGACAGCTGTAATCAAGGCCCTTGTACGGTACTGGTTTTTGCTTCATTTGGCCTGCGCTTGAGGACTGCACTACTTGAATGCTGTGGCAATCTTGTTGCCCCTGCTGTTCCCGCTGACCCTACTTTCCCCGCTGTCGTCTCGTCTATGATGATCCTTGTTCGCTACCAAGTCAGCCAGGGTGATACTTCCGAATGCCCAGCCTCAGACCGCCGACCCCGATTTCGTGATTAAATTGTGTTGAAACGCCGTGAGACTCTGCGGACTGTATCTGGACTGAACCGTTATTCCTGGCGAGTTCATGGTTCAGTCTGCTTGCTCTATCTCTTGACACGCCACGGGGCCTGCCATCCCATCCCGGCCGGACGTGATTTGAGGGACGGGCATCGGGCACCCGGGTACGGGAACGGGGCGCTGCGTTCATCATAGAATCCCAGCATAATGCACCGAAAATAAAGACCAAGCGAGGACCACGTCTGATATATATTCAGCTAACTCACTCAGTCTCAATGTATGTTTTAAAATCTGAATTCTGTCGGTGTTCATGAAAGTGCATGGCCATCTCCCCCCGAAGTGAACTCTATTTACCTGAGTGATTCTAAATGGGCTGTGGGCAATCCGCCGAACATCAGGTGCGATTTGGCAGCAGATGAGCGTTCGGGTCCATACATACATACGCCAGCTGCCAACCTGCTGGCTTTATATATGCATCTGGGTCCAGTCAGCTGCATCGGAACTCATATTGATTTGCCTCTCAGCAATTGACTTTACTACTGGTCGGATCCGCGCAGGTTGGCCACACGCCAACGCGCCACCAACACGTGGACACTTCTGGGAACAAGGTGAGCTACATCATGAAGCATCCAGGTGATGACGCAGGCAGTGATGAACGCACGGCTGTGCATGTTAAGCTGAATCTTGCATGCGTCCTGCCGAAAATCTGCCAAAAAGCATCTTCGGATTACGCCGCGTTGTGGGAATAATACTTAGAAGAGGGAAGGAACCTGTTGCGGCCGCACGAGGGTAAGGTTGAACGGTCCTGTTAGTTCCAACACTGACAGCGTGACCACGGTTCTAAGGCAATTCGTATGCATGGGCAGCGGCAACTATGGTAGCGGCCATGGCAGATAGCCGTGTTTCAAGCTCGGGCCTGATAAAGGAAGGGCGTTCGTGTCATGCGCCACACAACCATGGCCATGTCGTCTGTGACTAATCTGTCGCCTTGAATGTCGCGAGGATACAATACTAGTATGCTCATTCAGAACGCACATTGTTGTTTGTGGGTGGATGTCCACAGATACCTTGCATGGTGGCCTGCCCATGTCTCCTGCCCATGCCCTGTCAGCTGAATCCTGGACATCCAGGGCCTCAGCACTTGATGCACCCCTGCCTGGACTGAGGCTGTAACTGTAACTACAGAGCGTGATTGTTGCCCATGGGAGGATATGAGGGTTGAGGCTGAGCACGGGGGACAGCAAAGTCCTGCCCAACCTGTATCTCCAGGTTGATAAAGTATAATCTCCAACATGTTTGTTGAAGTTGGATTGCCGCCAACATGATTCATTTGGGTGGGCTGCATCGGAAATTCATCGAAACGCCTACCCGCATTTGAATTTAGTTTATAATGCTGGCGCATACTTGGCTGTTTTCGTTTATGCATGCACTCAGCATGCTGGATGGAGCGACAGATGGGCCATGTCACTGGTCCCATCACATTTCACTACTCAGCATGGTGCTCTGGTCTGATGCTTGCTTGTAGGTTGGCCACGAGCCAATTTGCCAACCTGTGGTGACTGAGAGCAGGGTGAAGAACATCATCCAGGTAGGCTGTGAACACTTGGCTGCACATGTCATGTCCATTATGAATGCCTTGGTGGGAAGTGGGAACGAGCCTGATGCTGAAATATGGTATGCATGGTCAAACGCTACGGCTCAGACAAGAGGGGACCACTCTAAGGTGTTACCATCGGCGCTGCTGGTAGCGAGTGAAACTAGTTCCAAGGACTTGGCTGGGCCCTACCCCATGGGCTCTCCTACACCTATTAACTATTGCATATCATGCCGCTACGAAAGGAAGGTTTAGGTGCCCAATCCCCAAGCGAAAGGCTGTAACCCTGTATTTAGTAGCCATATTCCTGTCCGCCTTGAGCCCTTGACAGCTCTGACTGCCTGGCACAACACGGGTCTGCCCCATTGTCATGCACCTCACAACCAGGGCCATGTCCACTGTGACTAATCTGTCGCCTTGATTGTCGCGAGCATACAATATGCACATTGCAACATTGTTTTATGGGTGGATGTCCACAGCAAATACCTTGCATGGTGGCCTGCTGCCCATGTCTCCTGCCCACGCCCTGTCAGCTGAATCCTGAAGATCCAGGGCTTAAGCATCTTGATGCACCCCTGTAACTGTAACTAAGCAGGCATGATTGTTGCCATGGGATGCTATGAGGGTTGAGACTGAGCATGGGGGCATCCTGCCTAACCTGTGTCTCCAGGTAGAGAAAGTGTAACCTCCAGCATGTTTTATGAAGTTGGATTGCCGCCAACATGATTCATTTGGGTGGGCGCGTCGTAATATTCGCCCACTCGCCTATCTACCCGCATTTAAATTTAGTTTACAATGTTGGCGCATGCTTGGCTGTTTGTGCATGCACTCAGCATGCTGGGGGGGAGCAACAGATGGGCCATGTCACTGGTCCCATTACATTTCACTGCTAAGCATGGTACTCTGGTCGGATACATGCTTGTAGGTTGACCACGAGCCAGCACGCCAACCTGTGGTGACTGAGAGCAAGGTGAAGAGCATAATCCAGGTAAGCTGTGAACGCACGGCTGAACATGTCATGTCCATTATGAAGGCCTTAGTCGGAAGTGGGAACGAACCTGATGCTGAAATATGGTATGCATGGTCAAACGCTACGGCTCTGACAACAGGGCGACCGCTCTAAGATTGTACCATCGGCGCTGCTGGTGGCGAGTAAAAAGACTTGGCTGGGTTCCACCACACCTACTAAACCATTGCATATCATGCCGCTACAAAAGAAGGTTTAGGGGCCCAATCCCCAAGCAAAAGGCCGCAACCCTGTATTTTATATATTTATTCCTGTCCGCCTTGAGCCCTTGACAGCCTTGACTGCCTGGCACAACACGGGTCTGCCCCATTGTCATGCACCTCACAACCAGGGCCATGTCAACTGTGACTAATCTGTCGCCTTGATTGTCGTGAGGATACAATATGCACATTGTCACATTGTTGTTTGTGGGTGGATGTCCACAGATACCTTGCATGGTGGCCTGCATGTCACCTGCCCATGCCCCTTCAGCCGAATCCTGGACATTCAGGGTCTAAGCATCTTCATTGATGCACCCCTGGAAAGGCTGTTAGGAGGCGTGATTGTTGCCCATGGGATGATATGAGGGTTGAGGCATGGGGGACATCCTACCTAGCCTGTATGTCCAGGTCGAGAAAGTAGAACCTCCAACATGTTTGTTGAAATTGGATTGCCGCCAACATAATGCATTTGGGTGGGCTACTGGGCTGCATAGCAATATTCATTGACTTGCTCACCCGCATTTGAATTTAGTTTATAATGCTGGCGCATACTTGGCTGTTTTCGTTTATGCATGCACTCAGCATGCTGGATGGAGCGGCAGATGGGCCATGTCACTGGTCCCATCACATTTCACTTCCGAGCTCTGGTCTGATGCTTGCTTGTAGGTTGGCCACGAGCCAGCACGCCAACCAGTGGTGACTGAGAGCAAGGTGAGGAGCATAATCAAGGTCAGCTGTGAACGAACAGCTGAACATGTCATGTCCATTATGAAGGCCTTAGTGGGAAGTGGGAACGAGCCTGATGCTGAAATATGGTATGCATGGTCAAATGCTACGGCTCAGACAAGAGGGTGACCGCTCTAAGGTGTTACCATCGGCGTTGCTGGTGGCGAGTAAAAGGACTTGGCTGGGTTCCACCACACCTACTAAACCATAGCGCAGATCATCAGTGTTTCTTTTTTCGTGACCCGGCTACATGTCAGCTACACTCCGGCCGGAGGCCGGAGGCCTCATTAGTGGCCAGCACTGCTGTTTTGGCCGCCAGTCATAGGCTGGTCCAGGGTTGGTCCCAATCAGGCCTTTGGTGGCCGCAGGGTGGCCTGTGTAAGGTGGCCTCGTACATAGCCGGAAAAAATAAACACTGCCTTTCATGCCGCTACAAAAGGAAGGTTTAGGGGCCCCAAGCAAAAGGCAGCAACCCATTATTAAGTATAGTATGCTAATTTCATGAGCTCATTCTTGTCTGCCTTGAGCCCTTGACAGCCTTGACTTCCTGGCACCACATGGGTCAACCCCATTGCTGACCCTCCAAACGGCCGTATGCTCGCAGGTTTGCTGCACAACCCTTCTCAAGGCTGCTGAGAGCGGCCATGTGAAGTGTGTGGCCCTGCTGTTGGACCAAGGGGCTTCCATATCAGCCGTGGATGCAGTGAGTATTGCAAGGTGTTGCATGCCGTGGACTAAGGGGTTTCCGTACCCATCCCCATCCAATCTGGCCAGCTTAACAACCCAACGGGGCTGCGTAATTGCGCACCCTCCATCCATTTGTTTGTTCGCGGGAAGGTCGCACGCCCTTGCACATGGCTGCTGAGAACGGTCGCGTTGAGTGCGTGGCCTTACTGTTGGAGCGAGGGGCGGCAATTGAGGCTGCCAACAATGTGAGCAACACAGTCGTGCACTTCATGCACCCTGTCCATGTCAACACTGCATGCTATCATTAGTTAAGCGGTTGCGTCTGCTGCGTATGCTATTGATTGCTGGCTAGCTGCCACCTCCTGCATGCATAAGCCCAATCCTCCTCATCATTAGCTTCTGGTCCCTTAGTCCATCTTGGGGCTCTATTGGACAGATATCGCGTATATGGGCCTCATGTTCCCTGTTAACAATTGTGGGTGCAAGCCCAGACGTTGAAAATTGTGAAATCACATTGCAACAGTGTGGATGTGCGGGTATGAAACAGTGTACCGCTGCCCATGTCCCATTAGTCCATGCGCCACATCCCCTGGCCCTGTCCACTGTGACTACCCTGGCTGCCCTTGCATGAGGTGAGGGATGCTTAGTCGCTTAACCTCCATGTGGTTGAATGCTTGCAGACTGGCCAAACATCCCTGTTCATAGCCTCAATAAACGGCCACAAGGAGCTGGTGACGGCTGCCTACTCACCGGCATTGTGGCCCGTTCCCTTGACTGTCCCTGTTGAATGAGTTGAACGGTCCCGGCCTCTGACTTTGTCACGGCATGTACCCCTACCTCTACCCTTACACCTACACCTGCCCCTACCTCTGTCACTGCCCCAAAGTGAAAGAAAGCTATGCCCTACTGGGGGGAAGGAAATAGCGCAGCTTAGGGCCGTCGGTAGCGACTGCCCCACCTCCTACCTCTGTCTCATCTTATACCCCTGCCGCTACCCCGCTCTACCTCTGTCTCTGCCCCTGCCACGTCCCGTGCCATCCCACATTCCCACTGCTCTAACCCCTTGCCTCTGCCTCTACCCCCGGCAATATTGGGCAGTGTAAATATGTGTTCCCTTCTTTGACATCCTGTTCCTCCTGGATTTCATCTTCCCATTAATTTAGCGGTTGCCTCTGCTGCATATACTGTTCATTACTAGCTGGCTGCCATCTCCTCCTTAAATGAAGTTGTGAAATCCTCGTACGACTGTGTGGATGTGTGGTTTTTGACTTTGACAGCCCCTGTGGCGCTTGTGTGGTTGTGTGGATGTGTGCAATTATCACCACCACTGTCTGGGCGATGTGGATGAAACCTAATGTCTGTGTATGACGTCACTGTGGATTCCAAGAGGTAGCACCTCCACTGGGTGGCTGCTACATGGTACCAAGGCTGCATGGATTGCCTTTATAACCCGTCGTTGATGAAGTAAGCTTGAGTGCATCCATGTGGGTTGATAAGGCGGTCTATCCCCCGCTGGAGTGACTGGATAGACTGAGGCTGAAGAGGGTTGTCTCATCCTCCATTGACCGACAACCTGACAAAATGCTGTGACAACATCAACACATGTACCTCTGGGTGGCAAACTCAATTAACACTGACAGTGCACGGAGGCCGCCACCATAGCAGCATTCCCTGAAGAGCACATTCACAATTCAAGTCCACAGCCATTCCCCCCTTGCCCCGAGGAGGCCTGCTGTCACTCACCACACTTTGTTCCATGATAGCCAGGTGTCAAGCATGTGCCAGATAAAGGAAGGACGTCCATGTAGTCCATGTTATGCGACACATGCCCCTGGCCATGCACACTGTGACTACCCTGACTGCCCTGGCATGAGGTGAGGGATGCTTAGTCGCTGAACCTCCATGTGGTTGATTGCCTGCAGACTGGCGATAACTCCCTAATCGTGGCCTCGTGGAGGGGCCACAAGGAGTGTGTGGCTCTTCTCCTGGAGCGAGGAGCTCAGGTGGACTTCGCCAACAAGGTAAACATTGCACAGGGGCATCCATATTGTTCATGTGACTTAGGCAAGTCATATAAACCTGGCCCAGCCAAAGTCCACATGGTGCTAACTGTGTGCTGGTGCATGCTTTGTATTTGATGCCCTTCTGTTAATATGAAAGGTTCGCCTGGCGGCTCCTCCCGAGTGTCTTTGTATCATTGAGACGGCTAGGCATGCGCCCATGCATTGCACATTAAGGGTGATATGATGAAGCAAGTATCAGGAGATTGCCAGTGAAAGGAGAGATTGCCAGTGATCCCATGCACTGGAAGCTTCTAAATTATGCACACATAAAAGAATCGGTGAGTGTCCGGCACTCAGTATAGGCTATGCACTGGATTTGGTGCGAGGTTTCAGCTCAAATGGTGGCGAGCTAGAGGCCAATCATGTTTTCGTCTTCATAGGCCTAGTCATCTGTGTGGGGGGGACGGGGGGGAGGGGGCTGGTGGTGGAGGAGGTGAGAGTGTGATGGGGAAGTGGGGGCTGGTGGCGGAGGACGTCAGAGTGTGATGGGGAGGTGGGGGCTGGTGGCAGAGGACGTCAGAGTGATAGTGGGGGAGGGGGGGGGAGGACCTGGTGGTCGAGTATTCAGCCCGAGCCCCGAGGAGGCCTGTTGTCACTCAAGACACTTGGTACCATGATCACCAGGTGTCCAAAGCCATTCACCCCGGGGGAGGGTAGACGTCCCGGAGTACTGGGGTGTGTAGCTGAATATGTCCCGGAATGCTGCAAATCCTCAACTACATTCCCCACAATCCCTGCAAATCATCAGCTTCATTCCCCACCACCCTCTATAAATCCTCAGCTACATTCCCCACCATCCCTGCAAATCATCAGCTACATTGTCCACCACCACCTGCAAATCTTCAGCTACTTTCTCCAACACCCCCTGCAAATCATCAGCTACATTCCCCACCACCCCTGCAAATCCTCAGCTACATTTCCCACCATCCCTGCAAATCATCAGCTTCATTCCCCACCACCCCCTGCAAATCCTCAGCTACATTCCCCACCATCCCTGCAAATTCTCAGCTACATTCCCCACCACCACCTGCAAATCCTCAGCTACTTTCTCCAACACCCCCTGCAAATCATCAGCTACATTCCCCGTCACCCCTGCAAATCATCAGCTACATTCCCCACCACCCCTGCAAATTCTCAGCTACATTCCCCACCATCCCTGCAAATCCTCAGCTACATTCCCCACCATCCCTGCAAATCCTCAGCTACATTCCCCACCATCCCTGCAAATCATCAGCTACATTGTCCACCACCACCTGCAAATCCTCAGCTACTTTCCCCGTCACCCCTGTAAATCATCAGCTACATTCCCCACCAACACCTGCAAATCATCAGCTATATTCCCCACCATCCCCTGCAAATCCTCAGCTACTTTCTCCACCACCCCCTGCAAATCATCAGCTCCATTCCCCGTCACCCCTGCAGATCCTCAGCTATATTCCCCACCATCCCTGCAACATCAGCTACATTGTCCACCACCACCTGCAAATCCTCAGCTACTTTCTCTAACACCCCCTGCAAATCATCAGCTACATTCCCCGTCACCCCTGCAAATCCTCAGCTACATTTCCCACCATCCCTGCAAATCCTCAGCTACATTCCCCACCATCCCTGCAAATCATCAGCTACATTCCCCACCATCCCTGCAAATCATCAGCTACATTGTCCACCACCACCTGCAAATCCTCAGCTACTTTCCCCGTCACCCCTGTAAATCATCAGCTACATTCCCCACCACCACCTGCAAATCATCAGCTACATTCCCCACCACCACCGGCAAATCCTCAGCTACTTTCTTCACCACCACCTTCAAATCATCAGCTCCATTCCCCGTCACCCCTGCAAATCCTCAGCTATATTCCCCACCACCTTTGCAAATCCTCAGCTACATTCCCCATCACCCCGGCAAATCCTCAGCTACAGTCCCCACCCCCCCTGCAAATCCTCAGCTACATGCCCCATCACCCCTTCAAATCCTCAGCTACATTCCCCATCACCCCTGCAATTTCTTAGCTACATTGCCCACCATCCCTGCAAATCCTCAGCTACATTCCCCATCACCCTTGCAAATCCTTGGCTACATTCCCCACCCACCCCTGCAAATCCTCAGCTACATTCCATGCCATCCTTGCAAATGCTTAGCTACATTCCCCACACCGCATTAAATCCTCAGCTACATTCCCCATCACCCGTTCATACATTTTGCGACATTCCCCACCATCCCTCAAAATCGTCAGCTTCACTCCCCACCATTCCTCAAAATAATCAGCTTCATTCACCATCACCCCTGCAAATCATCAGCTTCATTCCCCATCACCCCTTCAAATCCCCAGCTACATTCCCCACCACCTCCTGCAAATCATCAGCTTCATTCCCCCTCTAAATCCTCAGCTACATTCCCTACCATCCCTTCAAATCCTCAGCTACATTCCCCACCATCCCTTCAAATCCTCAGCTACATTCATTCCCCACCAGTCCTGCCAATTCCCATGCAAACTTAGTCATGTGAATATGAAATGCTTCATTTGAATCATATCTGATGAGGGATTTGCATATAGCCCAGCAACTTAAATGTGGTGAGGTGAGGCTGTCCTTGTTAGCTGGCATCATACATGGTCTAAGAGCTGCCATGCCTTGGTGGGAGCATGGGGGATAACATGGCACAGGGGCATCCATGTCGTTCATGTGATTTAGGCAAGTCATATAAACCCACTTGGCACACTTCAAAAACAGTCCATTTGGGTGCAGGTGCGTGCCTTGTTTATGACACCGTCATGTTGAATGTGTGTCAAGAACGATTAGATGGTCCTTGGCAAGGCACCCACTCCATGAACCGCTGACACCTTCATTGTCCCTCCGATTCCCTCTTCATCTGCATTGTGGCCCATCGTCCCGACCTCCCCTGTTGCTTGAGTTGACCGACCTGGCTCGGCCTCTAGGCTGCCCTTGTCGCAACCTGTACCCCTACTACCTCTAACCCTGTCTTTCCTATGTTGGACTCTGTCTCTGTCTCTGCTGTACCAACCCACTGCCCCTACCAAGGAATGCATGCACACTGCCATTTGACCCAATCCCACAATAAAGGAGGCATGTCAGGTGAGACATACTTTGTGCCATGGCAGCCGTGTCTCAAGCTTGGGCCGAGTTAACTGTGGCCTTGTGCGTCATGCCCTACCTGCCCCACATCACCGTCCTCTGTGAATACTGTGGCTGTCATGACTAAGTCAGGGATGCTTGTATTTCCAGATAGATCCCGTGTGACCTCCCATATGCTAGTGAATGTAGGTGTGTCACCATCACCATACTGCGGATCTGAGTCACCGGGTGGATCCAAGGGTTGTTTGAAAAGGGCAAGTGTTATTCCGCTGGTTGTGTCACTAGTGGAGTAGTGTATCAGTTCCCTTTATGCCATCCCTGGATCTCATCCTCCATTGACCTACGACCTGACCAGGGTTGGATCTCATCGATTGTAGATTGAGCTGCTGTTGCTGCTGTACATGCCCTCCTAGTTGGCTGGCTGCTACCTCCTTTCCACAAGCGATGAACTCGTACCCCTTTGAGAATTTCTCCTCCTCTGTAAAGTTCTCCCCCTCCATGAACATGTACCCCTTACCGGTTGTTGACATAAGCCTCAGTGCAACAATATGATGTGGGTTGATATGCCAGTTTATTTCCCACTGGAGTTGCTGGATGAGCTGAGGCTAGAGAGAGTCTTCTCATTTTCTTTGACCGACTACCTGACAAAGACTCCGACTGCCTCAGCACATCTACCTCTGGGTTGACAAACTCCATCAATGATGCTAGTGCATGGAGGCCGGCAGCATAGTACTAGCATGCCCTGCATCCACATTCACAATCTGCACCTTGACATGTATGTCCAGTGTGAGTACCCTGACTGCCAAGCCCATGCTAAATGCGGTTGTGGATGCTTAATCACCGATCCTCCATGTGGTTGGATGCTTGCAGGCTGGCCTCACATCTCTGTATATGATGCCTTCTTCTAAATGGTTATCAAAGCTGATTGGGTGACCCTGAACCACATACACCTTGATTCATTCTCCGCATCCTCCTGGCTGGTGGAGCGGGTGACGGCTGCATCCATATCTACATTGTGGCCCATCCCCCCGACTGGCCCTGTTGCTTGAGTTAACCTGTCCTGGCCTCTGCCCGTGCCACGGCATGTACACTACCACCACCCCTGAGTGACTATACCCCCACCCCTACCCCTAAGTACCCCTACCCGTACCCCTAGTACGCCTACCCCTAAGTAGCCGGACCCCTAACCCTACCCCTAATCTTAACCCTAGTACCCTTAATCCTAAGTACCCCTACCCCTAACCCTACCCTTAACCCTAGTACCCCTACCCCTACCCCTAGTGCCCCTATCCCATAACCCTAACCCTAGTAGCCCTACCCCTAGTACCCCTACCCCTAACCCTAACCCTACCCCTAGTGCCCCTACCCTTAACCCTTACCCTAGTACCCATACCCCTAGTACCCCTACCCCTAACCCTACCCCTAGTGTCCCTACCCTTAACCCTAACCCTAGTACCCCTACCCCTAGTACCCCTACCCCTAGTACCCCTACCCCTACCCCTACCCCTACCCCTAACCATATCCCTACCTTTGTCTCTGCCCCTACTCTCACCCCTATCCCTACCTCTGTCTCTGCCCCTGCCGCGTCCCATGCCATACCACTGCTTCAACCCCTACCCCTAGTACCCCTTCCCCTACCCCTACCCCTAGTGCCCCTACCCCTAACCTTAACCCTAGTACTCCCACCCCTAACCCGAACCCTAACCCTAACCCCAAGTAACCCTACCCCTAACCCCACCCCTACCCCTACCTTTGTCTCTGCCCCTAACCCTATCCCTACCTTTGTCTCTGCCCCTACTCCCACCCCTATCCCTACCTCTGTCTCTGCCCCTGCCGCGTCCCATGCCATCCCACTGCTTCAACCCCTGCCTCTGCCACTCCCCCTGACTGTGTCAATATTGGTCAGCGTATATAAAGTATCCCTTTTAGGCAATGTTTTCCTTTTCAGATTTTGGACTTATTTTCAAGGTGCCATGGGGGTGGAAAGTGTGACTGTGTGGGAAAATAGTGGGCTTGAAACCGAGGCCGCCAGGCCTGGTAGGGGGGGGTGAGGAGGGGCGCCCGAGCCCCCCCGCCTGGGGGTCTGGGGGTCATCCCCCTTTGGGTGTTCTGCGGCTAAGCCCCCGAAGTTCAGAGTTGTGGGATCATCCTTGAAATCTTCATTGAAATCTTCTGCAAATTGACATTCCCACAATAAAGGAGGCCTGTCAGGTGAGACATACTTTGTGCCATGGCAGCCGTGTCTCAAGCTTGGGCCGAGTTAACTGTGGCCTTGTGCGTCATGCCCTACCTGCCCCACATCACCGTCCTCTGTTAATACTGTGGCTGTCATGACTAAGTCAGGGATGCTTGTATTTCCAGATAGATCCCGTGTGACCTCCCATATGCTAGTGAATGTAGGTGTGTCACCATCACCATACTGCGGATCTGAGTCACCATGTGGATCCAAGGGTTGTTTGAAAAGGGCAAGTGTTATTCCGCTGGTTGTGTCACTAGTGGAGTAGTGTATCAGTTCCCATGTTGCCATCCCTGGATCTCATCCTCCATTGACCTACGACCTGACCAGGGCTGGATCTCATGGATTGTAGATTGAGCTGTTCTTCTGGCTGCTGCACCTCTGGTTCTACTTGCTGTTGTGCTCCTGCTGGATGTCCCACTGGTGTCCCTGCTTGCTGCTGTGGCTAGGTTTGAGGACATTGCGTCCCCCCTGGATTTCATTTGTTGTCATGAACTGGCTGGCTGCCACCTCCTCCATTAACCCCATCCTTCTCATTGGCTTCTGGTCCCTGTGTCATCTTTTGGTTATAATGAACAGATAGCGCGTATATTGGAATCATGTTCCCCATAAAACAAGTGTGGATACAAGCCTAGAGATCCAAAAGTATGAAATCACATATGAACAGTGTGGATGTGTGGGTATAAAATAAAGTACTGCTGTCCTCTTGATTGCCCTCCTCGCCCTTCTGGCTGTTGAAGCTTACAAAGGCTGCCCCCTCGTCTGCGCTGTTGCCCATTTGACCGAGTGCCCCTGTCGTTGCCCCTACCTCTGCCCCTTCCTCTGCCCCTGCCTCTGCCCTTGCCCCTACCCCTGCCGCGGCCTGTTCCTCTGTCCTTATCCCAGCACCTCTACCTCTGCCCCTGATACTGAGGAGGTGGCAACAGGGGTAGAGATGTGACATTGTCTTTGGCACTTACAATGTGGTATCGAGATGGTGCATAGTTCTCTCACTTTGCAGCCCAACAGCTTGTCCAGAGGCATTTAGTGGATGAAACCTTGATTGCAAATGTTTGTGTATGACGTCACTGTGGATTCCAAGAGGTAGCGCCTCCACTGGGTGGCTGATACGTGGTACCAAGGCTGCATGGATTGCCTTTATAACCCGTCGGTGAAGTAAGCATGAGGGCATTCACAATACATGTCCACAGCCATTCCCCCCTTGCCCCAAGGAGGCCTGCTGACACTCATCACACTTTGTTCCATGATAGCCAGGTGTCAAGCATGGGCCAGATAAAGGAAGGACGTCCATGTAGTCCATGTTATGCGCCACATGCCCTGGTCATGCACACTGTGACTACCCTGACTACCCTGGCATGAGGTGAGAGATACTTAGTCGCTGAACCTCCATGTGGTTGGATGCCTGCAGGAGAATGGCCAAACCTCCCTGTGGATGGCCTCGAGGATTGGCCACAAGGAGTGTGTGGCTCTTCTCCTGGAGGGCGGAGCTCAAGTGGACATCGCCAACAAGGTAAACATTGCACAGGGGCATCCATATTGTCCATGTGATGAAACGAATTTATATGCCGTAAACCCTGCCCAGTTAACCCACTTCAGTCCTTATGTTACTATTTGGTGCAGGCGGTGCGGGCCTTGTATTTGATGCCCTTATGCTAAATGGTTGTGAAAGCTGATTGGGTGACCCTTGGCTATTCCCTGAACCACATACAGTAAGAAGTAAGAACTACGTATGGTTTCCAATCCTTCGTATGTTTGACGAATCCCCAGGTATAGGCGATCCCTAAGGACAACCTTCCCGTACGGGATACGTGCATTCTTCCCCGTGTCATAGCAATTGTGGATCAATCGCTCGGCGGTACCTCAGTAATCTTTTGCGATTTCCCTCACGACCAGCTACGGCATTTCACGCCGAGAGGTTTTACCAATCGTTCAGGCGACTTCAGTGGGATTCGTACCCACATCCCCATTCTTCGCAGAATGATGCTCTACCAATTGAGCTACGGACCCAACCACATACACCTTGATCATTTCAGCATCCTCCTGGCTGGTGGAGCGGGTGACGGCTGCCTCCTCATCGGCATTGTGGCCCGTACCCCTGACTGTCTATGATGCTTAACTTACTTGATTGGTCCCGGCCTCTGCCCTTGCCACGGCATGTACCCCTACCTTCACCCCTGAGGGACTCTACCCCCACCCATCCCCGACCGGGACCACGACCACGACCCCTAACCCTAACCTTACCCCCACCCCTAAGCCCACCCCTAACCCTAGCCCCAACCCTAACCCAAACCCCACCCCTAACCCCAACCCTAACCCTAACTTCACCCCTAACCATAACCCCCGCCCCTACTCCCACCCCTACTCCTACCCCTACCTCTGTCTCTGCCCCTGCCGCGTCCCATGCCATCCCACTGCTTCAACCCCTGCCTCTGCCACTACCCCTGACTGTGTCAATATTGGGCAGTGTGCCGTATATATATATGTTGCCTCTTATGCAGTAATTCAAGGCCACCAGCCATCCATGTTTCAGTCAGTCACAATATCTAGGATCATGCCGCGCCATTGCCTGGGGGTGGGGCGCAGAAGCACCATGCTTGTTGACAGAGTCCAGCTTTGGAACCCATGGATCCTTTGCTTGCGAATCACACACGCAGCAGTAGGGAACCGCCTACGGAAGCTTCTGACGCAGCCATGACACACAGACCACCTCCCAAGCGTTGAGGAATTTCCTCTGGCCCTCCTGCCCCCTTCACTCATTGGAGGCCTGGCCCCTGACAGCAGCATTGCCTGTGTTAGCCCCATGGGAGACGGCCCACGCATGCCTCTCGATTGTTGAACCCGGTCAGGGATGGTAGTGGCTGGACTTGTAAGCATGGCAGGTGATTCTTGTTGCTGTTGTGCCGCTGGCTGTGTCAGCTGTTCTTCTGGCTGCTGCACCTCTGGTTCTACTTGCTGTTGTGCTCCTGCTGGATGTCCCACTGGTGTCCCTGCTTGCTGCTGTGGCTAAGTTTGAGGACATTGCGTTCCTCCTGGATTTCATTTGTTGTCATGCATTTAGCGGTTGCTTCTGCTGTATATACTGTTGATTACTGGCTGGCTGCCACCTCCTCCATTAACCCCATCCTTCTCATTGGCTTCTGGTCCCTGTGTCCATCTTTTGGTTATAATGAACAGATAGCGCGTATATTGGAATCATGTTCCCCATAAAACAAGTGTGGATACAAGCCTAGAGATCCAAAAGTATGAAATCACATATGAACAGTGTGGATGTGTGGGTATGAAATAAAGTACTGCTGTCCTCTTGATTGCCCTCCTCGCCCTTCTGGCTGTTGAAGCTTACAAAGGCTGCCTCCTCTTCTGCGTTGTTGCTCATTTGACCGAGTGCCCCTGTCGTTGCCCCTGACCCTGACCCTGACCCCGAACCTGACCCTGACCCTGACCCTGTCGTTGCTCCTGGCCCTGACCCTGACCCTGTCGTTGCTCCTGACCCTGACCCTGGCCCTGACCCTGACTCTGACCCTGACCCTGACCCTGACCCTGACCCTGACTCTGACCCTGACTCTGACCCTGACTCTGACCCTGCCCTGCCCCTCCCCCTAGGAAGTTGCTCTAGCTTTCACCCCCCAAATTACAACTGACAGTACAATATTGTTGTTGATTTAGTCCACTGGGTGGCTGCCACGAGGTACCAAGGCTGCATTGCCTTTATAATTCTTCGTTGAAGTAAGCATGAGGGCATTCACAATTCTAAAAGTCCACAGCCATTCCCACCGTGCCCCGAGGAGGCCTGCTGTCACTCTACACACTGAGTACCATGCTAGCCAGGTGTCGAGCATGTGCCAGATAAAGGAAGGACGCCCATGTAGTCCATGTTATGCGCCACATGCCCCTGGCCATCATGTACACTGTGACTACCCTGACTGCCCTTGCATGAGGTGAGGGATGCTTAGTCGCTGACCCTGCTTGTGGTTGGATTATTGCAGAATGGCCAAACCTCCCTATTCATGGCCTCGTGGAGGGGCCACAAGGAGTGTGTGGCTGTCCTCCTGGACCGAGGAGCTCAAGTGAATGTTGCCAGCAAGGTAAACATTGCACAGGGGCATCCATATTGTTCATGTGACTTAGGCAAGTCATATAAACCTGGCCCAGCCAAAGTCCACATGGTACTAACTGTGTGCTGGTGCATGCTTTGTATTTGATGCCCTTCTGTTAATATGAAAGGGTCGCCTGGCGGCTCCTCCCGAGTGTCTTTGTATCATTGAGACGGCTAGGCATGCGCCCATGCATTGCACATTAAGGGTGATATGATGAAGCAAGTATCAGGAGATTGCCAGTGAAAGGAGAGATTGCCAGTGATCCCATGCACTGGAAGCTTCTAAATTATGCACACATAAAAGAATCGGTGAGTGTCCGGCACTCAGTATAGGCTATGCACTGGATTTGGTGCGAGGTGTCAGCTCAAATGGTGGCAAGCTAGAGGCCAATCATGTTTTCGTCTTCATAGGCCTAGTCATCTGTGTGGGGGGGACGGGGAGGTGGGGGCTGGTGGTGGAGGACGTCAGAGTGTGATGGGGAGGTTCATTGTGAGTACCCTGACTGCCATGACCTTGAATGAGATTGTGGATGCTTAATCACTGACCCTGCTTGTGGTTGGATGCTTGCAGAATGGCCTCACATCCCTGTTCGTAGCCTCAAAGGAAGGCCACAAGGAGTGCGTCGCTCTTCTCCTGGAGCGAGGAGCTCAAGTGGACATCGCCGAGAAGGTAAACATTGCACGGGGCATCCATATTGTTCATATGATTAAATAAATTCATATCAACCTCGCCCAGTTCACCCACTTCAAAATTCAGTCCTTATGCTACTATTTGGTGCAGGCGGTGCGGTGCTTGTATTTGATGCCCTTCTGCTAAATGGTTGTGAAAGCTGATTGGGTGACCCTGAACCACATACACCTTGATTCATTCTTCGCATCCTTCTGGCTGGTGGAGCGGGTGACGGCTGCCTTCCCATCGGCATTGTGGCCCGTACCCCCGACTGTCCCTGTTGCTTGTGTTGAACAGTCCCGGCCTCTGCCCTTGCCACAACATGTACCCCTACTAGGGCGTGGAGGTTAAGGAAACATCGCAGCTTGGGGCCGTTGGCCGCGACTGCCCCACCCCCTACCCCTGTCTCTAACCTTACCCTTACCCCAACCCCTACCTCAGTCTCTGCCCCTGCCGCGTCCCATGCCATCCCACATTCCCACTGCGCCGACCCCTGCCCCTGCCACCACCTTATGCTGTGTCAATATTGGGCAGTTTAAATGTATGTTCCTTTTATTCCATTCTGTTCCCTCTGGATTGCATTTGTTGTCATTAATTTAGCGGTTGCTTCTGATGCAGATACTGTTGATTACTTGCTGGCTGCCACCTCCTTAAACGAAATTATGAAATCCTTTTGCGATTGTGTGGATGTGTGGATGTGTGCCATTATCACCCCAGCCTCACCGCTGTCTGTGCGATGTGGATGAAGCCTAATGTTTGTGTTATCATAAGTTAAATTTTAAGTGTATAACGTCACTGTGGATTCCAAGAGGTAGCGCCTCCACTGGGTGGCTGATACGTGGTACCAAGGCTGCATGGATTGCCTTTATAACCCGTCGGTGAAGTAAGCATGAGGGATTCACAAGTCAAGTCCACAGCCATTCCCCCCTTTCCCCGAGGAGGCCTGCTGTCACTCACCACACTTAGTACCATGATAGCCAGGTGTCAAGCATGTGCCAGATAAAGGAAGGACGTCCATGTAGTCCATGTTATGCGACACATGCCCCTAGCCATCATGTACACTGTGACTACCCTGACTGCCCTTGCATGAGGTGAGGGATGCTTAGTCACTGGACCTCCATGTGGTTGGTTGCCTGCAGGAGAGTGGCCAAACACCCCTATTCGTAGCCTCGTGGAAGGGCCACAAGGAGTGTGTGGCTCTTCTGCTGGAGGAGGAAGCTCAAGTGGACATCGCCGACAAGGTAAACATTGCACAGGGGCATCCATGTTGTCCTTATCGTCCTATTTGGTGCAGGCGGTGCGGTGCTTGTATTTGATGCCCTTCTGCTAAATGGTTGTGAAAGCTGATTGGGTGACCCTGAACCACATACACCTTGATTCATTCTTCGCATCCTTCTGGCTGGTGGAGCGGGTGACGGCTGCCTTCCCATCGGCATTGTGGCCCGTACCCCCGACTGTCCCTGTTGCTTGTGTTGAACAGTCCCGGCCTCTGCCCTTGCCACAACATGTACCCCTACTAGGGCGTGGAGGTTAGGGAAACATCGCAGCTTGGGGCCGTTGGCCGCGACTGCCCCACCCCCTACCCCTGTCTCTAACCTTACCCTTACCCCAACCCCTACCTCAGTCTCTGCCCCTGCCGCGTCCCATGCCATCCCACATTCCCACTGCGCCGACCCCTGCCCCTGCCACCACCTTATGCTGTGTCAATATTGGGCAGTTTAAATGTATGTTCCTTTTATTCCATTCTGTTCCCTCTGGATTGCATTTGTTGTCATTAATTTAGCGGTTGCTTCTGATGCAGATACTGTTGATTACTTGCTGGCTGCCACCTCCTTAAACGAAATTATGAAATCCTTTTGCGATTGTGTGGATGTGTGGATGTGTGCCATTATCACCCCAGCCTCACCGCTGTCTGTGCGATGTGGATGAAGCCTAATGTTTGTGTTATCATAAGTTAAATTTTAAGTGTATAACGTCACTGTGGATTCCAAGAGGTAGCGCCTCCACTGGGTGGCTGCTACATGGTACCAAGGCTGCATGGATTGCCTTTATAACCCGTCGGTGAAGTAAGCATGAGGGCATTCACAATTCAAGTCCACAGCCATTCCCCCCTTGCCCCGAGGAGGCCCGCTGTTACTCATCACACTGAGTACCATGATAGCCAGGTGTCAAGCATGTGCCAGATAAAGGAAGGACGTCCATGTAGTCCATGTTATGCGCCACATGCCCCTGGCCATCATGTACACTGTGGCTACCCTGACTGCCCTTGCATGAGGTGAGGGATGCTTAGTCGCTGACCCTGCTTATGGTTGGATTATTGCAGAATGGCCAGACCTCCCTATTCATGGCCTTGAGGGAGGGCCACAGAAAGTGTGTGGCTCTTCTGCTGGAGGGCGGAGCTCAAGTGGACATCGCCGACAAGGTAAACATTGCACAGGGGCATCCATATTGTTCATGTGACTTAGGCAAGTCATATAAACCTGGCCCAGCCAAAGTCCACATGGTGCTAACTGTGTGCTGGTGCATGCTTTGTATTTGATGCCCTTCTGTTAATATGAAAGGTTCGCCTGGCGGCTCCTCCCGAGTGTCTTTGTATCATTGAGACGGCTAGGCATGCGCCCATGCATTGCACATTAAGGGTGATATGATGAAGCAAGTATCAGGAGATTGCCAGTGAAAGGAGAGATTGCCAGTGATCCCATGCACTGGAAGCTTCTAAATTATGCACACATAAAAGAATCGGTGAGTGTCCGGCACTCAGTATAGGCTATGCACTGGATTTGGTGCGAGGTTTCAGCTCAAATGGTGGCGAGCTAGAGGCCAATCATGTTTTCGTCTTCATAGGCCTAGTCATCTGTGTGTGTGAGGGGGGGGGCTGGTGGCAGAGGACGTCAGAGTGATAGTGGGGGAGGGGGGGGGAGGACCTGGTGGTCGAGTATTCAGCCCGAGCCCCGAGGAGGCCTGTTGTCACTCAAGACACTTGGTACCATGATCGCCAGGTGTCCACAGCCATTCACCCCGGGGGAGGGGGGATGTCCCAAAGTGCTGGGGGGTGTAGCTGAAAATTTCCCGGAATACTGCAAATCCTCAGCTACATTCCCCACCATCCCTGCAAATCCTCAACTACATTGTCCACCACCACCTGCAAATCCTCAGCTACTTTCTCCACCTCCCCCTGCAAATCATCAGGTACATTCCCCGTCACCCCTGCAAATCCTCAGCTACATTCCCCACCACCCTTGCAAATCCTCAGCTACAGTCCCCACCCCCCCTGCAAATCCTCAGCTACATGCCCCATCACCCCTTCAAATCCTCAGCTACATTCCCCATCACCCCTTCAAATCCTCAGCTACATTCCCCATAACCCCGGAAAATCCTCAGCTACATTCCATGCCATCCTTGCAATTCCTTAGCTACATTCCCCACCACGCCCTGCAAATCCTCAGCTACAATCCATGCCATCCTTGTAAATCTTCAGCTACATTCCCCACCCACCCCTGCAAATCCTCAGCTACATTCCATGCCATCCTTGCAAATGCTTAGCTAAATTCCCCACACCCCTCCAAATCCTCAGCTACATTCCCCATCACCCATTTATACATTTTGCTATATTCCCCACCATCCCTCAAAACCTCAGCTAAACTCCCCACAATTCCTCAAAATCATCAGCTACATTCACCATCACCCCTGCAAACCCCCAGCTACATTCCCCATCACCCCTTCAAATCCCCAGCTACATTCCCCACCATCCTTTCAAATCCCCAGCTACATTCCCCACCATCCCCTCTAAATCCTCAGCTTCATTCCCCACCATCCCTTCAAATCCTCAGCTACATTCCCCACCATCCCTTCAAATCCTCAGCTACATTCCCCACCAGTCCTGCCAATTCCCATGCAAACTTAGTCATGTGAATATGAAATGCTTCATTTGAATCATATCTGATGAGGGATTTGCATATAGCCCAGCAACTTAAATGTGGTGAGGTGAGGCTGTCCTTGATAGCTGGCATTATATATGGTCTAAGAGCTGCCATGCCTTGGTGGGAGCATGGGGGATAACATGGCACAGGGGCATCCATGTCGTTCATGTGATTTAGGCAAGTCATATAAACCCACTTGGCACACTTCAAAAACAGTCCATTTGGGTGCAGGTGCGTGCCTTGTTTATGACACCGTCATGTTGAATGTGTGGCAAGTACGATTAGATGGTCCTTGGCAAGGCACCCACTCCCTGAACTGCTGACTCCTTTATTGTCCCTCCGGTTCCCTCTTCATCTGCATTGTGGCCCATCGTCCCGACCTCCCCTGTTGCTTGAGTTGACCGACCTGGCTCGGCCTCTAGGCTGCCCTTGTCGCAACCTGTACCCCTACTACCTCTAACCCTGTCTTTCCTATGTTGGACTCCTACCCTTCCCTCTGTCTCTGTCTCTGCTCTACCAACCCACTGTCCCTACCAATCAATGCATGCACACTGCTATTTGACCCATGGCCACAATAAACGAGGCTTGTCAGGTGAGACATGCTTTGTACCATGGCAGCCGTGTCTCAAGCTTGGGGCAAGATTAATGTGGCCTTGTGAATCATTCCCTATCGGCCCCGCGTCACCGTCCTTTGTGTATACTGTGAGTGCCATTGATGGCTTGGGGACAAGGAAGCTTAACTGCTGACCCTCAATGCGGTCTGATGCAGAATGGCGTAACGCCCCTTGACATTGCCACGAGGAAGGGTCACAAGGAGTGCGTGGCCCTATTGTTGGAGAAAGGAGCCAAAGTGGATACCGCCAAAAGAACTTATAACAAGGTGTGCACAACCTACTTTCGATCAAGCCATTCCTGGTTGTTTACACCCCAATTGCAACCTGTACTTGTGCTTCTAGATGTTGCATTGCCTACCTTGCTCCTACTAGAAGCAGTCCCCACATGTTTCCTCTTGACCATTGTTTGTGCATGTGCAGGCCTCTGTTGAAGCTGGGCGGGTCCATGCCGCTGGAGGGGATCACAAGGTATGTGCCACATGGTGCTTAGGCAGGACGATTCCTTAGGACATTCCTTGACATGTTTGATTCCATCCTCTACTCTGTTGACAGCTTTGACATGTTTCATTTGCCGTGGAGGATGTTTCACATGCTTACTCTTTACTACTGCTTAGGCCACGGTTGAAGCTGCGCGGGAGATGTTGGCAAGGACGAAGGAAGTCGTTGCAGCCAGGGCCTTGGAGGTCGCTGGTGTAAGGAACGCGAAGCTCGCAGCGGAAAAGGTGGCCCAGGCAGCAGAAAAGATGGCCCAGGCAGCGTGCACGGCGATTGCGGCCGATGAACATGGCGCACTGCTCCGCATTGTGGCCAAGAACGCGACACTATGCAACGTGAACACCGATCCGGCGAGCCCGCACAAAGGCCTCTCTCCGCTTCACTTGGCGGCCGGGCTAGGGAGGGTGCGGATGCTGCTGGCCATGCTGAACCTTGGGACGGTAGTGAGCCTCTGCATCGGCTCCGGCTCAGACACCCGGGATCTCCCCTTGGGTGCCGCGGTCGCTGCCTGCCAGGCCAGGGTTGCCACCATTCTGTTGGACAAGGGTGCGGACGTCAACGCCGCACGGGCCTCAGACGGTTTCAGGGCATTGCACATCGCTGTGGCCTCCGGGTCGGTCGAGCTCGGCGTCCTGCTGGCCGGGCATGACGGGATCAACATGGACGTCAAGGCGAAAAATGGCGACACTCCTCTGCTCATGGCCGCCGCACTTGGCTGCGAGGCGTTGGTTAAGGTGTTGCTTGATGCCGGGGCCGACCCAGACATCAAGGCAAGGAATGGCAATGCGGCGCTTCACTCGGTGGCTTCCCGTGGCCAGGAGGCGATGGTTAAGGTGCTGCTAGATGCCGGTGCTGACCCTGACATCCGGGCGAGTAACGGTGACACGGTTCTTCACATGGCAGTAGTGAGTGGCCGCGAGACCCTCATTAAGATCGTGTTGGACGCCGGGGCCGATGTCGACATGCTCAACAGCAAGCAAGAGTCAGCGTTGCAGCTGGCGATAGCCGGCAAGGATGACGCCGCCCTGAGGATGCTGATTGAGCTGGCCAATCTTGATCTTCGACTGGGAGATGGTGAAACAGCGTTGTACAAGGCGGCTGAAGGCGGCAACCAGGCAGTGGTCGTGGCCTTGTTACAAGCCGGCGCCGACCACAACATCTGCAGCGAACAAGGTTTGCGTCCATCTCTGGTGGCCGCAACAGATGCCATCGCCGATTTGTTGGAGGGTGGAGCTGACCTGGCCGAGGTGCTGGGCAAGAACAAGGGCGCGGCAGGCACCGCCAAGGAGAAGGAGTTGCGCCCTAAGCAGAAGAAGTCGCGGACCAACCGCATGGTCGCCAACGCCAAAGCCATGAAGGAGGCAACGTCGAAGGCTCTGGTGGGTATGCCGGTGCGCCCTGTGTTCATCTCCTTCAGGGTCAAAGAGGCGCGCCCGCAAGCCGTGGCGTTGAAGCGACAGTTGGAGGCCAGGGGCGTGCTGACCTTCTGCTCGGAGACCGACATTCTGCCGGGCACCGACTGGGTGAGTTGTGGAACGTAGAAGCTTTGATAAAAATAGCTGTGCCCGAGGTGCTTTACCCCCTTGACTTGCACTGGGACACGATTCCTCTTTAGTGGGGACGCCGCTGTTAGGAAGAAGAAAAGGCTGTAGGTTCAGTGCGGCCTGTTGAATTTAAATTTCTGACTGTCTGAAGCCTACAACGGCTACAACACAAAGTCATACTGAGGTGGCAGTCGAATTCACTCGCTCTCTCACCGCAGGCTGGTTTGACCGGTGGCCCTTCACAGTTTGCCCATCTAGGCTGCTCAAGATGGCGCGACTCTGCACTATGTTTTTGTACATCGCAACGCCCCTTCCACTCTGGATACGTGAAATGTGATCCTCCTTGGAATGGAAGATTCAATGAATAATATCTGGATTTGTTGAATAGCTCAACTTACTGATATCAATAAGGTGCCAAGCATCCTAGTCAGTACTATTCAGTCAGTGCTAAAAATAAAACCGTACATCACTCTCAAGTTGCGACTTACCGGTACATGCCGCATGCTTTACAGGTCAAGACCATCTTTCAGGCCCTGGCTACATGCAGCATCATGGTGGTGCTTCAGACGGAAACGTACGGCTCTGCAGGGACCGACGTGTTTGCCACCTACGAGGAATTGGTGGCCGCCAAGAAAGAGGGCATTGACATCTACATCGTCAAGATGGCACTGAGGGTCAAGGAGCCAGGGGTGCAGGTCAGTTTGATGAGTCACATGTCAACGGCGCAGCCATGGTTGTAGCCTTTTCTCCTGGTTATTATGGTAACGCTCCGGACTATGGAATGGGGAGGAAAACAAATGCTGACATATGTTGCTACAGGGTTAACAATGGGGTGACTCATTATGGGTGATGGATTACTTGGTGAGGTAGCAGGGGAGAACATGTCCTTTTTGTTGATGCTTGATGCTTCATGGGTACCTGAAGTGTTATGCAGGTACACGTCACATGCATATTAGTTCATCACACAATGGACTGTCCAAAAAGTAATAACTGAAATACGGAAGGATCTCTGCATGCCCCAGGCCATGCTCAACACGCTGCAAGGAACGGTCTGGGGAGACAAGGCTGAGCCGGGCGACATCGACGGCATGGGACTGACGGTCCCGGAGAAGGTGTTGCAGGACATCACGGCTGTGCTGGAACGGGCTCTGAAGAAGGACGCATAGTGAGCGGCATGTTCTCACTGCGTTTGTGTTCATAATTGTGTGGGGGGCACATTACGGATTCATTAGAGCAAATGGACCCTTGCAGGGGAATGGGCTTTTGAGATAAGTTCTTCTTCAGACTATATGGGGGCGCATGGAGAGTTGGAGATCCCGGCGGAGCTGTTTGTGATTCGAGGGGACCATGAGACCCTCGTCATGGACTGCTAGTAAATGAGAAACAAGTCAATGATTTTCAACCGGCTTAGTTTTTTTACTTGACTCGTGATTATGTGATTTATAATGATTTGTTCTTGGTGATTATCCCTGACCACCGGCCCTAACGTAGACCTAATGGAGTAGGCGACAGAGGCAAAGCTAGCAACTGATACTTTCCTTTCTGCTTAAGCATGCCATAAAACGCGAGTGCCTCAGATGCATGCATGGTCCTAGGAGGCTACGACCTGACATGCAATGCGATCATCAGCATCCGATGCAACCTCATGCGGCTGGGTAAGAATGAAAGCGGGGCATGTTGCATGCTACACGCCAGCAGCGGCTCGTTTTTTTACCATCAGGTTGAAGGCTTAACTGTTAGCAATTGGGAAGGCTTGGTGGTGTGGTTTGTTGTTGCAATGGCATCCGAAAGGCGTTAAGCTGGTCAATGGCAGCCAAAGTCTATAAAACAGCCTGTGTTAGCAGTGCAGTGTCTTCGGCATTCCTGCCAGTTCTTCATCTGAAAGCTGCCCACGATAGTATGGTCATGTCCACGTAGGCGCATCCAAACAACTCATTGGTTGCTGGGAAATCGACACTAAATAGAATTGGCTTTGCTTGACATGTTGGCACGCCTGAACTTGGAATATCAACACCGGCATATTTGAAGAGGTGCATAATTCAGTCACAAAAAACCGTCATGCCAAAAAATTCGCCCAGGGTTCGCCTATGCGACCCCTTCATGGTTCATGCGTGAGAAGCGCATAGGCAGCCAGTGCCAGTCACATACAAAAACAAATGTGACATCATCCCACGTATGTAGGTGTCAGCGTATACCGCTATACCGTCATCGGTAACAACCCGCAACAAAGCACTTGAATGCTTTATAGTCATAGTCATAAAAGACGATGAATGGATCAAACACCAAATGAAAACTCGACCAAATGCAGTAGGAAGGCAGAGCGAGGTCAACGAGGCAAGCCGTCATTGTCACTCTTAGAGCCTCCACAAGCCGGGCGGCCGACGCACTGCATTTCCTGCCCCCTTGTCAGGTTGTGCAGTGTGCGATGACGGGCGCAGTTCAACAGCAATACATGGAAAGTGCCCACAAAAAAGCCGTCACAAATTTCACAGCATATCGGTAGCGAAAATCCTTTTAATAACATCACCAGTACTCCCATCTGTTGGATTACCAGAGCATGCCGAGACCTGCCCATCAGACGGGTGACGCAGAAGAGGCACGCACAGAGACCTGATTCATAACCTGCTTATAAAGTATAAATTGGGGGGTCTATCTATTTAAGGTACACGGAGCCAACCCCTCGCACAGGAAGCCAGAGCGTCCCGGGGATCTTTAGGGGCCCAGTAAACAAAATCAAGGGATAGGACAAAGTCGTCATGGCAACATTATCGCACCCACTTTAAGGCTGAGGAGCCAGAGCCTGAACACCAGTGCCTGAAGACATAACACCATACATGTACGCGGCATCCACCCAGCACTGCACCATGCTGGCAAAACCTTTCAGTGGGAACTCTTGATCACGATCAAATCCTCGCACTTCACAGCCCTGCCTGCAAATATACGCCCAGTGGAATGGTGCGTTGCCTCCCATCGGCTGCAGGCCATTTGGTTCCAAGATATCAACTGGCTGCGAGACGAAAGGCGCCCATGACCATGCCCATGGCTGTCAAGCCTGTTCACTTCCCATCAACCCAAGAGCATTGCAAGCAGGTCAGCCATCAGGATGGGGCTAAGGCACCAACAGTATTCCACAGCTTCCCTGTCGTCTTCTCCTGGACGGCTTTTCCTCATCATCGGCTCTCACCCGACCATCATTCAGACGTCAATCATCCCAGCTGTGCATCTCGTCACGGATGGTTGCGAGCGCAGAGCCCGAGCCGCAGAGCATACCTGCCTGCCCAGGTGCGAGGTTGCCGCCGCTGTCAAAGTGACCGGGTGTGGCGCGGCCGGTGGCCGACGACGTCAGCGTCGCCGGGTCCAGCCCCAGGTCGTCAGCCATGGCCGTGACGAGGAGGGAGCTGCCTGGGCTGCTTGGGCCGCCACACTGCTCGCCTCCATAAGTCTGCCCTCAAGCAAGAGGGACGGATGGGTGGGTTAAATAGCTGTTGAGGAAAATGTTGATGCATCCACTAAAAACACTTAATGAGTGCACATCAGATACCTGAAACAGGCACATGGGTCGCCACCACAAGCCTGATGAGGGGCAAACTTTGACCGGCCAACGGGCAAGGGTTCAAGCAACAAGGCTTGCGGCTCCAAGCCCCTATGAATATAGGCCGTGACGTAGCTGAATTTTAGCTGAAGCAACCGAACATCTACAGTGGATTCCACCCAGTGGCATATGTCTGAAGAACATGAAGAACCTGGCGAGCAGAAGCAGAAGATAGGTGTACTGCCTAGGGATTGAAGGAGGTCCCAAGTGATGTGTAGTTTACATCTTTAATGATCGGTACTCTACCGTAGTAAAAGAGGTGTCAAGGGAGGTCCTGTCCCCCACTCCCCTCCTCAGTGGATGTGCACTTCTCAAAAACCTCCATGACCCCACATCAACATATCCCCGTCACCCCATACCCACCATTCTCTCCCTCCCTTGCTCTCTTCCTTCGCCCCCTTTCACCCCTCCACCTCTCCCCACTCCTCTCCCCCTCCCTTCTTCCCCTCTTTTCTCCCATCTCTCCCCTCTATCTCCCACCTGCAGCAGCGCCTTGACAAAGCTCTCCTCCGTCAGCCTGACCACCACCACACCCTCTGTGGCGCGTGCAGAACATCTGTGTCGCACCGTCCTCATGGAATCAATGGTCACCTCGCCAATGACCTGACCGGGACCTCGGACCTACTCAGCAGGAAAGGACAAGGATCAGGAGCAGAAGACAAGGGAGACGAGGGGAGACGAGGGGATGCGAATGACAATGGATCAGGAGCAGAATACAGGGGAGATGAGGGAATAAAATGACCACATGGGACGGTCTCGCTAACCTCAAGGGCAATCAGTCATTAAAGGTCCAGTCCAAGTAGCCAGTGCAACCTTTGTCCAAGTACGCATGAAATGCCTGAAGGTATTGATCCAGAACTACTGGCCAAGCCCCTCACAAAGTCATCACAGGGTAATAAACATCCTGTGCTGTGTTCACTCTTTGGCTCAGCACCTGGCCATCGTCATCCAACCACATATCAGCTGTTCATTACACCTGTTGCTGTTACAGTTGTTGTTCCTGATACTGCAGTCTCCATAATTCAAGTCAGCTCAAGGTGGTAGAGCCCAGTGGCCGTACAGCCTGTCCTAGGAAAGAACAGGCAGCAAGACCACCGGGCTCCCTAGAAGACGCTCCTCACCTCCCCACACACCCTGTCCGCCTGTGTGAATGCCACCACCTATTCCCACATTCCCTGCTCCCCTCACCTCCAGCACATACTCCTCACAGTGCCCTAGCAGGTGATCACCCATGCGCTGCTTCAGCTCGTGGGCCTGCAGGGTTGGGGTGCAGAGTTAGGGTTTAGGACATATCATAATAAGGATTAAAACAACCCTTACCTGACGCTGTCCACACAGGCCTGCACCCACCTTGTCCATACCCCATTACCCACACTATTCTCACAGGTCTGCACCTACCTTGTCCATACCCCATTACCCACACTATTCCCACAGGTCTGCACCTACCTTTACTTTGTCGATGTGCAGCTTGCCATCATGGACCTGTGACTCCGGAGCAAAGCCGCCCATCTGCACCAGCATACATCAACACAACAACTCAACAGGATTCAAACGGCATTAAACACTCAGCCATCAAGAATTCATGGCATCAGAGCGATAAGATCTGCAGGTCTGGTGCCGAACTTTGCATCAGATCTATTCAGTCTAAACTTGCAAGAGACCTAGCTTACGTTGCATCCAAGTCCATGCCTCGGGGCTCTCCACTATTCAATCATTCACAAACAAAATACGCATATGAGATGAGAACAAATGAGGTGGCATTAGCAGATGCTTTGAACAAAGCATTGCCAACTCATCCGTGATTGATGGTCCAGGGGGCAGCACAGCCCAGGGGAACCAAGCGGCAGGCTTCCTTCCCATGCCCCTGAACCCCTTTCCCTCCTTTGCTTTTGCCCCTGCCCCTTTCCTTGACCCTGCCCTGCTTCATGCTCATTCTATCTGCATCGCCTCTCCCTCCGATACGCCTCATCCTCGCCCAGTACCGCCCGATGTGAACCTAGACCCCCCCGTACCCACACTTCAAGCACACTCAGAGTATCGGACGTGTCCAGGTCCAGCATCAAGACCTCCCCCTTGTTCTCCAGCTGCCCATCACTCCCCACAGCCCGAGGCATCAGCCCTCACCTCCAGCACAAACGATTCGTCCAGGTCCAGTGTCATTGACTCCCCAATATCCTCCAGCTGCCCGTCCCTCCCCATGACTCTTGACCCGCCCTTGTTCGCCGGCCGTGCCTTGACCATCTCCACCACACCCGCCATGATCATGAACACAGAGTGGGCCTCATCACCCTCCCTGGAGTGGGGTACAAGGGGGGGGGGGGGGGTCACACCAAACGCCTCTCTTTACCCTCACAATTCTCTCTTGGAAAGCAGACTGAATAAGGGCAAAACAGACCTCTGTAACCAGCAGCAGCAGCAGCAGCAGCAGCAGCAGCAGCAGCAGTTATGGAATGGGAGCTAAAAGGCAGGCCTCTTCAGGGTCCCAAGCAGTCCTCCCTGGGGAAGAGCAAACTTGTTTTCGTTTTTTGCCCAACCGCTTTGGCCCTGCAAGGTCGTTCAAAATAGCGGGCAGATCGCTGACATGATGATTTCAGCTTTAAAAGCCTCCGGGTGACTGCTTCCCACCCGCCAGCATTCCTGGGTCCAGCCACACAGCATACGGCATCACTCAATCAGTCAGGCCAAACATTAGCACGGAACAAAACAGTTGATGCATCAAATAAAACCTTAGCAACAAAATAGACACAACCAACTACAACCAACTACAACAATCACTTTGCTGGCAGGCAGAGATCAAGGAAACTCGTACACTTTGGCTGTAGTGCTGAGTCATGGCCATCACAATAATTCCTGAAGGGCTCAAATCCATTTCCTCTCCTCACTCCACCCCCTTGCCACCCCGCACAACTCGCGGTACCTGAAGAGATATTCCCCGGTTTGACATGTCTTCTCCATCAGGCGAGCTCGGATGACCGACACAAACGGGGAGCGGGACACAGCATGCCCTGCCTCGCCCACAGTCACCTGCATGTCGCAACAGGGGGCCAAGAGATTATGGACGCATACTGCGGTCACACACCCTCACGCCCCGAGGAAGGTGGTTGTTTTCTGTCATTAAATTTAAGATATCCTGTACTTCAAAGATGGCTTTGTGATTCGTCCTAGTATTGAGTGGTAGGCAATCCTCAGGTATGATGACAAGAGAGAGGCTGCTCTCTTCTAGCGCCACAATCACATCCCAGTTAGCCGAAGACAGTTAGACTTCCCTAATTATGATACCTCACCAGTGTGCACCAGGCCACTCTTTACCAGCTGCCGGGTAGCCACAATCGGGCCGATGGGAATGGGGGGCCCAACAAAAAATTGCAGCCAAAACACCCTAAAACAAACAGTGCCTTTCTATGCGCACTATCTTTCACCTCCATATACAACCCGTAGGATGCAGGTAGGATGCAGGTAGGATGCAAGTAGGATGCAGGTAGGATGCAGGTAGGATGCAGGTAGGATGCAAGTAGGATGCAGATGCCACCAAACATCTCTACCGGTGTGATCTAGGTTCAGCACAGAGGCCCTGTTGATAACTCACAGTGGGCGCATTGTGTGGCATGTGCAGTTGGCACAGGGTCTGTAGAGGAGAGTGACCTCGATTAGTGGTCCAAGGATGAGACATCATGCCCTGGATAAATGAGTGAGAACAGAGTGAGAGATGAGGGGTGGGGTGGGGGAAGAGGAGTGGGGGGAAAGAATGGGACGCGAGGGGCGTGAAGGGAGGAAATAGGGAAGAAGCAATACAAATGGGATGAATCAATGAGAGCACAGGGGTGGAGGATGAGGAGTGGGAGAATAATAAGAGGGAGGGCTGAGAGGAGTGGGGTGACAGGAGAAGAGTGAGAAGAGGAGAGTGGGGAGAAGGTCGAGGAGAGGAGTGGTGGACGAAGGGTGCATCAGCAAGCCATTTGAATGTGCACAAGTCGATGGCTCACTATCCCATGCCACTGAATTCCGTTCCATCTCCATTTATCCTAGGTTTTTACCTGCAGCGTGATGCGCTCAGTTGGGTCCTTGATGAAGACCCGAGAGAAGAGATGCAGGATCTCCCGCGACACGCGCACATCTGACGGGTATGTAACCTGAACACACACCACCAACGACAACAGGTCCTCAGCAACAGAGATTGCATGCCGACACACATCATGGTGCTCATGTACTTCCAAGGACAAGTTATACAAACCCAGGAACACACACAGGCCGCCAGGCTGCAGCTGAGGAGTCCAGCAGCAGGGCATGGCATACGCAGAAATTACCGCGCCCATCACCACCCACAGGTCTTCAGCCGAGGAGTGTGGCAGAACCGAAATAAAGCACTTTCCTGCCATAGGGTCTGGGGCCGACTGACAATCCGGTCAGCGGACGGTGAGCAAGACCTGATGCAGCCCCAGCCCCCCACCCAGGTAATGGACAGCCTCAGTGCACCTGCTAACCCTCCCCCCCCCCCCCGTCTCTTCACCTCCCGTCCTCCCTCCCACTTCCCCGCCCCCCCCCCCCCGTCTCTTCACCTCCCGTCCTCCCTCCCACTTCCCCGCTCCCCCCCCCCCCTGTCTCTTCACCTCCCGTCCTCCCTCCCACTTCCACGCTCCCCCCCCCCCCGTCTCTTCACCTCCCGTCCTCCCTCCCACTTCCCCGCTCCCCCCCCCCCCGTCTCTTCACCTCCCGTCCTCCCTCCCACTTCCCCGCTCCCCCCCCCCCCCCGTCTCTTCACCTCCCGTCCTCCCTCCCACTTCCCCGCTCCCCCCACCCCGTCTCTTCACCTCCCGTCCTCCCTCCCACTTCCCCGCTCCTCCCCCCCCGTCTCTTCACCTCCCGTCCTCCCTCCCACTTCCCCGCTCCCCCCCCCCCCCCCGTCTCTTCACCTCCCGTCCTCCCTCCCACTTCCCCGCTCCCCCCCCTCTGTCTCTTCACCTCCCGTCCTCCCTCCCAACCTTGTGCCCCCAGCCTCACATCTCTCAGCATAAACTCAAGCCCCCTCCTTCCACCCCCATCCTCCTGATCCCATCCCTCTGTCAGGCATGCACCCCACCCTTCTCCCCTCCCAAAGCTTCACACTTACCGGCACCTGCCCCACATTCTCCCCGCCCATTGCCCCCCATACTTTCTGCATCCAAACTCTCGAAGCTGCAAACCTTCCTTCAGCTGCCCCCTCTCCTAGCTATATACCTTCAATGCATTGACCTCCCTCTTATGCAAAAGCTTCTTGCCTGCCTCCCAAAGCTCCCCAACCAACCCAACATACCCACCATCACCTCCTCCCTTGGCCCTCTCGAAGCTTCACACCCACCTCCACGTGCAAGATAGCTCTGCTGACATCCAGCAAGCAGCTCCCCAGGAAAGGCATCCGCCCGTACACAAAGCAGTACAAGCAGACGCCTAGCGCCCACACGTCTGCTGAGTAGGGGTCTGGCAGCACCTTGGCCACCTTGATGGTCCCGGGGGACGTCACGGTGCCGCCATTGACAGCCTCGGGCGGCTGGAATGCAGGCGTACAGGACAGCTTGCTATTGCTGCTGTGGTCGTTGATCACCCTGCAAGGGAGAGTGGGGAAGGGTGGGGAAGAGTGAGAGAGTGGCCTGAGGTTGGGAGAAGGTAAGGAGGGTGTGGGGATGAGAGAGGGGGAATGAGGGAGTGGGAGGAAGGGAGAGGGGGGAGAGAGGGAAGCAGGCTCCCTTGTGCTACACAACTCTCCTAGGTTCCAGCCCCTCCCCATTTATAGATGTCCAACCCATCATTTCCATCCAAAGCAACACTTGACATGTCAGAAACTCTCTCTGACAATGATGCCTAGGTGATAGATCAAAGCTCTGTATGACAGGCCGTTAAATTCATCAAATACCGAATTGACTTTTAGTTTACAAGCTACAGCAGATACACTCTCAGGCATTGCTTATCATGTCAGTTCAACCTGGCCATTGCCCATGCATCATCCTGTCACATCCAGTGCAATGCCTACACGCTAATAGCACATTGCCCATGCACTAAGGGCACTGAAATCTTAAACCTTAAGCTCCCAAAAATCCAAAGTCTACCAACTACACTATCCTGCTCAGGCCTTTAGGGCATTCATGAAGCATAGATGACTGATCCTACCCCTATTTAACGCACCTTGCAGATCCAAAGTCTGCCAGCTTCAGGTCCCCCACAGCATTCACCAACATGTTCTCAGGCTTGAGGTCTCCATGAACCACACCTAAATCAACATGTAGGAGGAAGGGGGACACAAGTGGGCACACTTTCACCAACAGAGAGAGAGCTGAGCACCAGAGAGCACCCCAACAACAGAGGGGAGTTCTCATGATGTAGGAACTTCAGTATCATGTACAGGAGCTTGACCACAACGCTGAGGCTCCTAACGTAGAATGCATTCAAGATCCTTGCACAACCAACCATCCTTATATTGGGTGGCTGGCCAAGCCCTAGGGCATGCCCTCAACATTCAGCTGCTGTTGCATCGCGTTTAGCCTGCATGACATGCTCCCATGCATGCAGGGCAGGGGAAGCTCCATCCCCTCTGCACCCCTTGGGGCATGGCACTGACTTCTGTCTGGCATGCTCTCATGCGTGTAGGGCAGGGTAAGCTTCCTTGGTCTGCACCCCAGGTATGGTTCCGAGATCAGCATGGCACATTTTTTGCACGTGAGGCAGGGTGGGGATTGAGGGCGAGGGCGGAAGGGACGCTATCTCCACCCACCCCCTAGGCTGTGTTGCAATATGGTTACATGGGGATACGCCCATGAGGCGGGACCGGGGTCGGGGGCCAGAGGGAGGCCACGCACCGTTGAAGTGCAGGTAGTCAAGCCCACAGCACGCTTGTCGGAAGTACCGCAGACAGACATCCTCCGAGAACCTGAAAAACACACATAGCAACAAGCTCAATCAAGGGCTCAACAGTAGACTTGCCAGAGGTCTAAATGTGTTTTTTTAATCTAAAAACGGTATTTCAAGAATCCCAAAGATTGAGCTGTCCGCCAGCAATCCTCTAGTCACAGTCCACTCCCTAGAGGATTCAATGCTCAGTCGGGAAGAATATTTGCGTGGGGGTGCCTCATCAGATTTGGTAGGGTCCCCCTCTTCCTTAAGCTTGCATCCTCAGAAGAAAAGCAACCCTGCCATTGCCTTACCTCTCAAAGCCGCCACCCTGCATGCGTGTAGATTGCACCGGGCCATGCTCCATGTATTCCATGACCAACATCAGATGACTGCCACCAGGGGGGTCGATGATCTGAGTTTGGAGCGGGGCAAAGAGATATTGGCGGATTCAAAACGCTGAAAGTATCACTCAAATTCAAATTCAAACAGTGTGTGTTCCTATCCCTTGCAACTGACACAGCTGGCAAGCTGTCCGCCCTCTCAATGACCAGAAAAATACGCATATTGGAATGATATCAGCTGACTACGGTAGTATGGTTTACACCCTCATTGTGCCGCCATGGAGTGCATAGCACACCTTGAAATGCTGAATACCAGGGTCTGCATACCGGTACTGAACATGCCAGACTTAAGATTCGCCGCATCTGTTTGGCCATTTATTATGTATTCATTGCCTGGGCTACTTTGATCAGTGCCTATGTGTGGCTGTCTTCAACACTTTTTAAACTACATAAGCAGCTCCAATATCAGTACCTGTTCCCAACAGAATAACTGCTTAATCCAGCCCCCCACCTCATGCAATCGGACGATGTTGGGGTGGTCTAGCTTCTTCAGGACTGCTACCTCACGCATCACCTCTGTACAGCAGCAGCAGATGAGGCAAGAGTGTGACTGTCAGGGATATCACATACATGTGGACAGTAGAAGAGGATATGACAAACGTGTCTTAAGGGCTTGAAAGCATGCTTTTGGATTGATCCCAAGATGCTTCAATAGCATTCCGAAGTACTGAGTTGCTGATGAAGGCCTTACGCACAAGCCCGCACTCACCTCATGGGATGATTCACATTCACGATTGAGACTCGCTATTAAGACAGTCTTTCTGAGGCTGGAATTTCATCCACTACCGGTCGGTACGTCACATCGCACAGCCTTCACACAAGCAATGCCCCCCCCCCCACACACACACAACACACACAGAACGAACAGGACGCACGCAGATTGTACCATGTTAGGATTTCCTCACTCACCATATGGATGAATATATTATAAGAAAAGCTGCAGACACAAAACACACACACAGCATATATTCACCTTACATCATGCAGTCCCCTTTGCCAATCTGACTCTGGTAGTTAAGCACAGGAACATGAACCAACTTAACAGGATCTGATTGTCAGCAATCTGTGAGCAAGATATATGCATGATATATGCATATACACACACACACACACACACACACCTTCCAGAGGGTTGCTTGCCGGCACATACTCATCCACGGAGTCTCGCCGTCTGCTCGTCTCGTCAAGTGACAACCTCGAGTTGATGCCTGCTGGTCTGAGTAGTGGGAGAATGAGCAGGAGAGACAGGTCAGCAGGGACAGGATTCGCCAGGGGGACAGACATGTCTGAGGAGAGACATGCCAGGTTTTTCCCCGCCAGCGGGCCGTGATGGCCCTTTGTCAAGTAGAGAGAAGCAAGGGGGCCTGCTCCCCACTAAGTGGTTGTCCTCTTCTTAAACACAAAATCCATTCAAAACTCGATCCTGTGGGCTGCGAGAAGCAAACAACCCAGAGATAAAATTATGAACAAGGTCCGCACAAAGCACTATGTACCAAGTTCCTATAATATTGGACTTGAAATGAAGCTCCACTGAGGGACAGTGCAGATATTGCTTGCTATATACCTTGAGTGCTTCATTATAACATATCCTGAGAAAATAGCTCAATTGCAAACATGCGCGGACCTATTTCCAAAACAATCCTGAACGGCTTGGAAAAAGACAGGAAACCCTCATCAGTTATCAGAGATCACAGGCGCTATGAGGTGACAGTGATACATGCCACACAGGCACAAACTCCGCCAGGGATGTGCAAATCCTCTCTGGCAACATGTACATACGCCTCACACTCCATCATCCACTCAGCTCCACTCCACCATCCACCTGAACATTATGTCAACCACACACCCCACCGTCAACCCCACCACTCACTCCATCACCCACGCCACCAATCACCCCACAGCTCACCTATTGAAGATGCCAAAGCTACTGCTGTAGTTGGCTGGTCCGTTGTCACTGTCTCTGCGGGCAGGAAGGTATTGGACACAAGATGTTGGACACCACATGTGAGTTTTGATTGAGAACGCTCCATACGGCATAAGTCAGGGGGTCTGGCCATAAACCTAAAACAGCCAATGCATTACAGTCACAGTATTCTATCGCCCACACCACATATTTTTCCACTGTGGGAGCGGGGTGACAGGTGAAGCATCATCCATCCACATTTTTAACGTCAGAGGACAGGTCATGTCAAGTCGGTGTGTGTTGAACCAAACACCTATAAAACCTCAATCCATGCTTGATTCGTCATTTACCAGGGCTTGAGCTTCAAACCTGGGCCCTACACCCGGACCCTACGTACGATCAAATACGGTGTTAGCTCCAGGGTGATTTAGTCACACTGCGGCCACAGTCCGGCCATTCGCCGGCAGATCTTTGCGTAGCGAACCTTGTTACTTGGGCCACCAGCTGTAGATTAGTCAAAGTTTAGTCCCAATCAGCCCGGTTGGAAGCCTCACGGCGGCACCCAAAGAGACCCTGACACAGAGAAAACAATACAGATACCATGTTCACCTTCTTCCTTTCAAGCTGTCTGTTGCCGCGACCTCCTCTAATTGAGTTGACGCTTTCACGTTGCCGAGGTTGCTGGCCGAGATGTTCCGAGAGGGCAGGCGCCGGCGCAATGCGCGGCTTGGTCGCTGCTGCAGCTGCTTCATCACGTAGGCACGATTCACCATCTGCAGCGGGTGGGAGCACCAGCGGGTGAGAGCAGCAGCAGATGGGAGCAGCAGCAGTGGGGAGATTAGAGGCGAGGGTCATAGCAGGGAAGGAGCAACTATAAACAAGTAGGGCGAAGGTTCAGCAAATCATAACAAATACGCCCTTGGTCAGCGTAGGTTTCGGAGGGGGAAATGTTTGGTCGTGGCACTGCGCAAGGTTCCAGGGCTACCATTTTGACAGCTCAAGAGGGAAGCAAGGACTGGCTGTTTCTCTATGCCGAATTCTGACACCTTCAGTGATTTGTGGGCCAAGGTCTGACACACATCTGAGATCATCCATTGACTGAACAAATCCAGATCTCGGAATCATGACTGTGCATCTCCACCAACATCCCTGGTCTTAACTTACTAGTCACTACTCCTGTATACTAGTAGCAGCACAAGTAATTACCTTGATTGCGTAGAGACGGCCGTCCAGCGTGTTGAGGCAGAGCTTGACCTTGCCGAAGCTACCTCGACCTAGTGTCTTGACAATCACATACCTGCATACGCAACAGGCCAGCAACAGCTTAGCGGTAAGCAGAACAGTAGAACACCAAGGCTGAATGCACAAGCAGCGCGCAACCAAGTCCACGATGAGGGCAGGACGGGCTCTTGAGCACGGAAGACCTGGGCGCCTGAACAGACGCAGCGGACGGATAGCACTAGTTCAGTATTGTTGCACTGCTGAACCCTAGACCCAGACCTAGTGGACATAACTCACTGGTTGAGTATTGTAGCACCCGTGAGGCTGTCTTGGCTGAGCTCCAACCGTACCGTCTCCTTGGCCAGGCTGCTTATGCCCTGAACAGGGAGGACGTGCACACTCAGCCTTCAGGGTATGGACAGCAAGATTCGTCTTCCTCGACCCTCCCCTGATTTCCCTGTCCCCATGACCTCCTACGTGGCTGGTGTCCAAGGCACACACCACACATTTCACGCTTTGTTCATACCCCCTTTCATGCGCGACAGGTCACGGGGTCATAACCACCAGCCCTTAACATACGCCTTGTGGATCATTTAGGGGATCACTGTTTCTTTGGGAGATTCTTCAGCTACAATTCAGATACAGCACATCATGCGGCCATGGGGGCCTGCTGCAGCAAGCCCAGGAGCTTGGGTGACCGGCTGCAGGCCGGCGATGTTTGCCAAATGTTTGGTGACCCACAGCTTGGTCCCCATCGGCCCTGGGGTGTGGTAACAGCCCAGCACCCCAGCGGCCTGCCAAAGGTGGTACTATGGTGCTAACTAAAATAACCAATGTCAGAGGCCTTCACAATGCATGCCATAGACAAGCAGTTGAAATTGCAATGGCAGGTGCTCTTTGACACCTGCATCCTCGTTACACATCCGTTCAATCAAAAGCCTCCCCAAACATGTCCACATTCCAGCCAGCAATGCAGATAGCGGTCCAAGTTTTTGACGTGACTCCAGCAAGGCCTGCAGAAAAACAAACATAAGGGAACAAAAACACATGCGAGGCCTGCTGCCCTATTAGAGTGACGGCGAAACGGTGATGAAAGGGCTACAGTCTGAGCCTGAGATTTTCCTCCGATTTAAATGACGCCCCAAAACGGAAAGGGGACTTCCTCTCCACCTCCCTGTCCTTCATGGGAGAGCGACATTTCCTCGCTCCTTTATCTCTTTCGACCTTAGCGAAGCTCTTGTCTCGGCTGTTATCCATTCTTGGCTCGTTCCCAGCTTAAGGTTATATTCCATTACAATTTTATTGTTGGAGTCACATGGCCCTTTTCCACGAGGCCCCTATGTGTATGCATAGACTGTTGCAGCACAAACCATTACGGCATGGTGCATGTCAGCTTCCGGACAGCTGTCTGGCAGGAAGCTGACAGGAAGCAGGCCTGTTTCCCCTAATCTTCACCCCAGCTTCAACTAAGGCATACAGAAGCGCTGAACCATCACATGCCCGTCAATACTGCAGTTTGATTCCGGTCTGTCATCAAGTATGACGCCCACATGTACTGCAATTTGCTTCCTCTACCATGTGTTATGCAGTATGATTCATGCGTGCACTGCAGTACAATGCCTCAAGATGTTCCCCACCTGTACCAAAGTATGCTTCCCTTCTCTCCTGCAGTCTGGTTTTGCAACATTTCACCCCCGCGTCACCCACCTGCATGGAGCGCTGCACGCGCCTCAGCACCGCATCATCCATCAGCAGCACCCGCTCTATTGCCCGCGCCAGCCCTGACGCCTCCATACCATGGTTCCCCATAGTGGATGCCAACTGTTTGAGGAGAAATGTGTGTTGTTGGGTGATGGGGAGAAATGTGTGATGTTGGGTGATGGAGAAGATGGTGTGATGTTGGGTGATACAGAGGAAGGTATGATGCTGAGTGATGGGGAGGAAGGTGTGATGCTGAGTGATGGGGAGGAAGGTGTGATGCTGAGTGATGGGGAGGAAGGTGTGATGCTGAGTGATGGGGAGGAAGGTGTGATGTTGAGTGATGGGGAGGAAGGTGTGATGCTGAGTAATGGAGAGAAAGGTATGATGTTGGGTGATGGGGAGAGAGGTGCGATGTTGGGTGATGGGGAGGAAGGTGTGATGTTTGGTGATGGGGAGGAAGGTGTGATGCTGAGTGATGGGGAGGAAGGTGTGATGCTGAGTGATGGGGAGGAAGGTGTGATGCTGAGTGATGGGGAGGAAGGTGTGATGTTGAGTGATGGGGAGGAAGGTGTGATGCTGAGTAATGGAGAGAAAGGTGTGATGTTGAGTGATGGGGAGGAAGGTGTGATGCTGAGTAATGGAGAGAAAGGTATGATGTTTGGTGATGGGGAGGAAGGTGTGATGCTGAGTGATGGGGAGGAAGGTGTGATGCTGAGTGATGGGGAGGAAGGTGTGATGCTGAGTGATGGGGAGGAAGGTGTGATGCTGAG
Source organism: Limnomonas spitsbergensis (assembly GCA_037349105.1). Taxonomy (NCBI): domain Eukaryota; kingdom Viridiplantae; phylum Chlorophyta; class Chlorophyceae; order Chlamydomonadales; genus Limnomonas; species Limnomonas spitsbergensis. The sequence goes on from JAYJMM010000041.1 coordinate 9,759,858, forward strand.
TGATGGAGAGAAAGGTATGATGTTGGGTGATGGGGAGGAAGGTGCCATGTTGAATTCGTTTCATAACCTCTGGCACTGATTATCGCCTCATCCCTTGACCTCAGCTCAACACCAGCCCATCTCAGCTCCCAGCCACTGAAGCCTGTATGTCCCTGGGCCCAGGCCTGCTCAGCCTCTGGCAACTTGCTTTGTTCTTCAAGTTCGCTCTGCATGGCCCTTTTGAAAAAATGTTCGAAGCTACAACAACCATCACAAACCCAGTCATCTCGACCTCTTACCACTTGATGGCGCATGTTCTTATTGAACAAGCTGGATGCAGAAGGTGCATGTCGTGCGCTCGAGGGGGCCAAGGCTGAGGAGAGCTGCATGGTTGATGAACCACTGGAGAGAAGTGGCTCAAAGGGCGATGGCCGTGGCACCTCTCTACCTTCCTCTGCTTCCTGCACTGCCTGCTGGCCAAACGCTGACAGACGTGACAGCTGCCCACTCCTCTTATTGTTTTGCACACGAAACCCTGAAGGAGGGCATGAGTCTGGGCAGTCCGAAGAGTTTGGGCGCTGCACGGTATCACTTGAGAGGCGTGATCCAGTTGAGCCTGCAGAGCCATTGCCCCAAGGGGAAGCATGCACCCTAATACCAGGCTCCTCAGCAAGAGAGGACAAGGAGGAGCCGCGGGTCGGTGGCGGGCCGCGGCGGTCAAACGACACGCTGCTCGAGCGCGCATTCGGCGCCGGGCCTGCGCCACGGGGCATTGCAGGCGCTGAAGAGATGCTGGCGACTGCAGTGGGCTGCGGCTGCTGGCCTGTACAGCTGTTGCTGCTGGACATGGGCTCCCATACACCAGGGCCGCTGCTTTGGTGCTCAGCTGTGGCGCCCATGTCACCACCTGTGCTCGGCGCTGATGCATTGGAGATTCTGATTCCATTACTGTCGGACTTGGATGCTGCGTCTGGGCGGATGGTTGCCTCTGCATGCATAACGTGACAAATCGATCGTCGTTCAGAGGGGCAGTACGGCAGGGGAGAGGCCCTTTGCCTTTCGTTTCACCACCCCGGCTGGACTCACCAGGATGCTCTAGCGCAGCCTGCTTTTCGACCGGCTTTTCGAGCTGTGATAGATTGGCGCCCCTGCCCCTGTGGAACACACAGCAAGTTGGTCGGTGGGGATAAAAATAGAGGCCACAGGCGAAGCTTACGGTATGTTTCGCTTTAGCCCCAAGATTATCAGGGCCGTATGAATACCGAGGCCGATATAGGGACTATACTAGAAGGCAATCAGAGTGAAAGAAACGGAATTGTTATCATTGAACAGAAGACGTACCGCTGCAGCTCCTCTGGCTCGTACGCATCGGCTTTAGACGATGCGCAGCCCATCACATCATCGTGCGATTATATTGGACCAGCATCAACAGGTGGCCTGAGAAAGAAAGACAGAAATGCCAAAACTGGCAAAAACTTGGCTTGAGGAATATGGCACTGGCTAAGATAGCTAGCACCAGGGACAAGAAGCTATCATGTGATGAGGTCGTCAATGAAGGAGCTTTTCTAAAGCATGTTGCAGCCAGATTTTGGTGAGGGTGGGTGGTCGGGTGTGAGACACTCGTGACGATGTGTGAAAATAGTCATGAACCGCGTCCACGTAGCGTCAGAACCACTTGCTCACCAAAAACATTATTCATTGTTGCCATAGCTCCCTGGAGCTGAACGATAATATGGCTGCAATCACTCGGCTCCTTTTGATGGCAGCCTCCCGAGGCCGACCGGTCCAAACCCTTGTGAACCACATCAACCTGAGCGCAGCACTGTCGAGCATCCCACATGCAACAGCAACAATACCTGATCCTGTGTGCATTAATGCTGGTTATTCCTCCTTCACTCTTGCTGCTGCGGCCATGAGCAGCCATGCACCACCAACGCATCGTTCTATGCCTATGCTCAAGCTGCAGGGCAGCAGGGGCATGGCAGACCATGCAGGTGAGCCTTATGACCATGGTGAGATGATGGAATAATCACGTTCATCCCACAAACTGATTGGCCTGCCAGGGCGTCTCCAAGTGTTCAATTTAGTGTTCACGGAACCACCTCAGAGCGGCTTTTGGGTGACCACCCCCGGCTTGATGGGAACCAAGCTTTGACTAGCATCCGGCCATTGGCCCAAGCAGCAGGGTTTCCTTCACCAATCACTGTTGGCTGTTATCCTTATTGTACCTAAAGTGTGGCTGAAGCGTCAAAAAAATAAACTGGCGTCTCCAAAAGCTGCCTCGTGCGCTGTATAGGTTATTCTGTGATGCTGCTCCAAAGGATGGTCCCAACCTCTCACACCGTCTGGGATGGATATGGTGTCATGCAGGTGGCGACGCCAAGAAAGCAGCTTCAGACCTTGATAGGGAGGCTGCTGCAGCCTCCCTGCAAACCTCGGCTGACCCCTTCCACCAGGGCCTTCAAAGCAAGACAGAGCAAGAGCTGATGCAGGTCAGTGGGGTCAAATCAAGCTTCGTGAAGCATGAAGTATAGAAGCCAGGATGGTAGCCCATATGACGTATGATTGCTTTCTTCTTACACATTTCCATGCTTTCAAGTACGGTACTGGGTGTACTGTCCTGCACTGCACAGTACTGCAACAGTATCAGCTGGATCTTTCATGGTTTATGTGCAGCTGATCGCTCAAAACAGCCGCGGCCGGCCATTTGTCGGTCCTGATGGCGCCTTGGACATTAACTTGGTCAAGGCGGCCAGCAACTCCACTTCGTCTGAGACGGAGGAGGAGGTGGAGTATGAGGACGACGAGGACGACATGGTCGATGTGAGTCGGGTTTGTAACTTTCCTTCGGCTGTACAAAATGCAATCGGACAGGTGACATTTCTGATATACATGCAGGATGTGGTGAGATAAGCAAGTCGATATATTATCTGCCGCGACTGAATGTAGATGTGGCCTACTGGCCTCTGCCTCATATATGTGGGGGCGTGAATTCGTGATACCTGATTGCATGATTTGTTATGTACTTATGTATGATTCATCGCTGCATCCCTGGGGAGCTGACTTGGTTGCGCCGTTGCTTTATTCCTGTGTCTCTGTTTATGTGCAAGGTCATCAATCCCGAGACTAGGGAGGTTTATGGACCCAGGGGGAGAGAGCCAACACGTTTCGGTAAGAGATTTTGTTTAGAAAGAATGAGTTTGATACCCTGTTCAATTATATGTTCAGATCGATCTCTTCATGAACAATTATGTGTTCAGATACCGGGATATCTCTTCAAAAAGGACCCTAATTGTCCTACCATGCCGGCGGCGTGGGACTTGCTTGACTCTTCGTCTGGCCCAGCCATTTTTGTGCCACCAGACTGCCCTTGGTAGGCCTCTGGACAGCAACCAGGGAATGATGTGGACCAAACCTTCGTCGGCGTACAGCTGTTGACCTGAACCGCAGGGCTTGCCACACCTGTCCACCCCGGCCGTTGGCCATGATGTAGCTGAATTATATATGAAGGACCCTAGACCCTAAAGCAGTGCTATTCTATCTGCTTTGACTTGGTGGTGTGCTTGCTCCTGTGCTCCTAGGTGACTGGGAGCAGAAAGGAAGATGCACCGATTTCCAGTGAACCTGGCCGGTCAACCTGCCTGGCCTAACCACTTGAAGGACAGCACTGCGAGAAGATCCTGCCGACCGGAACTCCCCTGGACAGCGCTGGATGAGGGATTCTGCCTGTTTAACATGGTTGTACCATGATGCCTGGGCATCTACCAAGTAGCCTGTCTCGAAGGCCCTTGGTCGGGCAACATCAGCTAGATAACAGGGAAGGGCCAGACGACTGCATGCACTTTAGTTAGGTAATCACCTATGGCTGCTGACCAGGATAGCTTTAAGGCGCGTGCATAATATGATATCAGGACGGCTGCGAAAAGAGTGTTCCGGCTCTCGTGAAGGCACCCGCTCTTGCTCACACAAATCTTGTGTCAGACCCTGATGGACGTTGGAGAGCGGAATGCAGGACAGCAACCAGAGTCTGCGCTGGAAGCAAAAGCAGGCACCGGTGCCTTTGTGTAACCGCCATCTCTCATGAAGTTTGCTTGCGTTTCAAATAGTAAGCTGTGTAAGGGTACCCCAAAGGGTAGCCCTTGGACAGAAGAAGCCTGGTATCATGGTATGCGAACATCAGCTCGTCACCGACAAATGATAAACAGGGCAGTATATTCCTCAAGGACCGTGCAAACACAAAGTCATGAAGTATGTCCAAAGTCCACAGGCGTCACATAGCATTATGCCCCTGAGAGCAAGGCCCTGATTTTGGCCTCGTCTGCACTGTCTACCACCTGTCCGTCCGCCCTGGCCGGGGCAGCCTCCACTACTGCCAACGCCTTCTCCGCTGCATCAAGATGACTCTCCACGGATATCTTCACCTGAATACAACAGATAAGGGTCTGGTGTTGGATAGAAGGGCTCTTGCATGCGGTCTATGTGCAAAATGACAGGCCACAGCATTTTGTCAATGTTTAAATTGGTTTGCGGGCAGTCGGGCAAGTGTCCCCAGCGCCTGCTGGCACCCTATAAATGGTGAACTGGTGGAAACTGAGCACTTAATAAATTCTGAAAGGGTTTGACAGGGCCATGCTAAATTGGGACCCCATCGCACAGCGGTACTGCATGGGGCTTAAATGTCAGATGTGTGTAAAGGTGACGGTAACGGCGCGGATATGGCTTCGGCCCAGGCTGCGCTGTTTCCTTAAATCTCACGCCTCTCACGTGGCGTAGCTACCTTTTATTTTCTTCAGTGGATGTGCACGCCTAGGAGCAATTTTAAGATCGCCCAACACCACTTAATTGCTACAGTTCTGAACACTTTCCCCGTGGCACTATTGGCGGTCTGCCCCGCTTATCTCCTAGTTTCGTTCCCATAATCCCTCAACCCTGGTGCATACACTCATACAGCCAGCCGTACCCGTACCTCTCGTGTCATGCCAGCCCTTGGGCCTGCCTTCTTGTAAAACTGGCTCAGCTCGGTTATGGCAGCTGCGGCAGGTGATGCCAGGGAGGTGCAGCAGTACAACATCAGGAGTGAGAGGAAGTACAAAAACAACTTATATTCACTTTTGCAGGGTACGATGACGTTTGCAACACAACACGAAGGGACAGCTGTAGGAGATAGCTGGCACCAGTGCCCCCAGCAACCAAGCTGTTAATTACCAAGCTGCCAATTACACAAATCTGGGCGCTAGGTTGCAGCCTGCTTACGTCGAGCTTGTTTGTAGGGATAAGGCTAAACCTTAAACCCTATTATGACAACCTGGCCACCATCCAAGAACGTGAGGTCTGTGCCCCCGGACTCAAACCTGGCCTTTCAGCGCCAAACCCTGAACCCACCCACAAATTCGTCGTGGCTGGGGTGCCAGCTGACCCTCGCATCTCCGCGCCACTTGGCCATGAACTCCCGCACATTCTCCTTAGCCGGGTCTGCCTTCCGCCGGACCTGTACATTGATCAATTGCACAAGCCTAGGAATGGAGGATAGAGAGACGCCTCTCTGGGTACACATAGCAGGACACAATTCAAATCCAGATGCCCTGGACACATCTTGTTCACCTAACCTGCCAAAGGTGAGCCCTAAGCAGTCCATTCCCGCTTTTGTCCCATTGATGAATGCTGCTTGCATCCCTCTACAGCTACAGAGCTGCGCAAGATTATAAGCCCTCCTTCCATTTCCTTCCTCATGCCCCTGCTTTAGCCTCACCAGTGGCTGTGCGCTGCACCTCGGTTATTGTTTATATGTAAGCTTAAGCCGAGGCACACCTTCCCCCCCCACCCTCATGAGTATAAGACAGGTGGCTAGGGTTGTAAACAAAAATAACCTACAGTAACAGTCAACAGCGTGCACTCACAAAGTCACAATAAACTACATGTATTTGATACCAACTGCAGGCAGTCTAAATCAATAGCTTCCCGTTCAAGTCAAATGCCAGCAGTTGAAATCAACTGCTTGAGTTGAAATCAACTGCCTGCCTTTTCAAAGTCGACTGCATGCTGTTGAAATCAAACGTCGCCAGCGCACCTCGTTTTCCTTTGCGCCCTCCCCCTCCAAGTCCAGGGCTTCTCGCAGTGACTTAATGATCTTCTCAGCCACCGACCGGTAAGCTACGCCGGGGGACCCACAGGGCGGACAAGCACAATTTGGAAACAAGGTGCATGCATATAAACTGTGAGCAAAAATATCCACCAGTCAATACAATGAGCCAAAATGAGCAAAGATGGTCACGTCGTGTATGTCTTGTATGAAGGGGTATCCCGTAACAGATTTTGAATGCACAAGCTGACTGAAAGATAGCCTGTGAAACGCCCCAACTCTCCCTTGTTTATAAGCTTACTACAGGTACCGGTATTGGCAACAAAGACAATTGTTGTAAGTAGGAGGCGTAAGTCATTAAGACATCTTGCGCAAGATGTCCTAGTGGCTTACGCCTCCTACTTCAACAAACAATGCTTTCCCTCCTTCAGCACCAGGGAACATGAGCGCAGACTGAAGTCAACACCACTAGATGCCGACACGCCATGGTGAAGATATGCATTCGCATCACAGGGGGCAAGGGTGGTGGCCCATGCATGGCAGGTGCAAGATACGAGCATCACAGGCTTAACAGCGCGTGCACACTGATGCATGCAAGATGGAGCATGAGTGGAGGCACATGTGTGCAATAGTGAATGCAGTGGCACACATGTACCAGCTAAGCAGCCTATACATGGCAGTCGGGCAGTCACCTTGCGCCACATGCTAGTCGTGACGGTGGCACGCCATTCATGCCCATGCTCCTGATGCCTGCATCCATGTGCAGTGCACTTTAAGGAACTGCCCTCTCACCCTTGGGCAGTTTCCTCGGCTCCTCTTCAGCCCATGCACTGCCCTGCCCCGCCATGGCAGCGGCAAGTAGGCCCACGACAGCACCGAGCATGAAGCCCCTCCGTCCATCCAGTTGCACTGGCTGTGGGCCAGAGCTGCGTGATGCCTCTATTGCACTGACGGCTGTGTTTGATGAGGAGGAAGAGTTGCTGCTGCCACTGTTGGGGGTGATGGTGCTGCCCTGATGAGCATCGGATGCAGCATGCGCCATCATCCTGTCCACTCGTAAGCTGTTTTTATTCAGCAAGGAAGACTTCTGGTGCTGCTGAGGCGATGGGCGGGTGGGTCGGTTCCATCCCCCAGGAGCTGCTGAAGCGCGGGGCGCTGCAGGGCACAGTCGGCACTCCATCCTGGTGTGGTTGGATCGGATAATGAATATAACGCGTATCTAAATATTAATTTGGACGATCACTTGATCCCAGCAGGATCCCAGCGACCCGGCCTGATCCACGAGCTTGATCCGAGGTGATAGATCTCGATGCTGCGGTACTATTTTCCCAATGTGGGGGGAAGCAAGGCAGAGATGAGCAAGAGCCGTACAAAGTGAACACGCCGGCTAATTCATTTGCTACACGACATGACTCATCATGTGCACCTGCTGCATCCTGTCTGTTGCAGTTGGATAGAAACTGCCGTTGGAAGCCAGGTTGGAAGCGGTGCGGTGGTTGGAAGCACCGGTTGCCGGTTAGGCCACTCCCGAGCGTTCAATTCGAGCTGGGGTTGGTGTAAGCTGTAGTGTGGGGCCAAGTTGAAATATAATTGCTCCTGAAAGCCACCTGTTGCCCACTGCATCCTCACAGTATCCTTCGATCCGGCATTTTGCACTTGTCTCAGTCAGGCCTGGCGGACTGGAATCTCCTTGACGTTTGTTCAAGCCACCACTTTCCAGCCTACCCATCAGGCAGTCTCAATGGCAACCGAGTTCATTGCCAAGCTCACTGTGTTATCGGCTTCCTGCCTGCCTCGAACTGACAGCTTCTCAAAGATCGACTCATACGTCATCATACATACCGGCTCGCAAGAGTTCCAGACGCGCGTGATAGACGACGACGAGAACCCGCACTTTGACGAAGTTTTCTACCCGTTGCTTAACGCCGCTTCCGCAGCATCGGCCCCCTCCTTTCTGACCGGCAGCATTCAAATCTCCCTCTACGACAAGGACACGTTCAGCGACTCGCTGGTGGCGACAGCTAGCATACAGCTCGACGGCAAGTCCTTTCAAGATCTGCACCGCATCAACCTGCCGCTGGTGTACACCAAGGAGAAGTACAGCGGCCAGTCTTACTTGCAGCTCGGCATGGAGGGCTTTGTGCAGAGCTATAAGTCGATGAGGTGCATGGGTAGTGTATGGGTGCTACCATGCAACGCCATGCATGCTCACATGCGGCCATGCGCAGGGGCATGCTACTTGCAAGCATGAGCATGTCAGCATCCATGCACCAGCACAACAGCGCACCATCAAAAGCATGAATGCGCAAATCCTGTCATTATTTGCCATGCAAGGTGCAGATGGACTTTTCTGCACACATGGGCATGCTCACACTTGCTCACTGAGTTGCCGTCATTCATGGCCGGATGCTTGCATGGCGGGCATGCCAAGAAGCTGACGATGAGCGCATGCATCCATGCACTTTGCGCAGGTGCATGTTCGCAGCCTTGCCGGGATTCCTGTTCAGTGACGAAAAGCAGGCCTGTTACTTTCCCATACACGAGGCTTGTGGCATGGCGTACCTTGCAGTCGAGTATGAGAAAGGAGAAGTGGACGTCAAGGTAGGAGAGTGAGCATGGGGTGGAGGAGGTCAAGGGGCTCCAGGGGCTACGATATGTGCACGATTGTAAGCATGGATAGGTGCTGGGTGTGTTTGTCATGGCACGTATGCAAAAAGTGATGACATCGGTTTGGTTCCATCCAGGGGTTCCATCCACATGGCATGACCTAGATTTTGATATTCAGGATTATGTGCCGAGAAGGTGCATGCTGTGGCAGCACTTAATTCAACGCTGTGACAGCAACTTAAGCAGGTACTGCAGGCCATTGTTTAGTTTTGTATGCTTCTGTTACTCTTCAGCTACATCAAGGCGTACAGTCATGAGGAATCGTTGCTACATGCATGCTGCTTGGGCCGCCGTCTGTACTCTGTAGACCTGCAAAGTTGCGGTCTACATCAGCCCAGTGGTGGCTACCCAGCAGCCTACCTGAGGTGGTCTGCTGCAAAATAAAATAGACACTGCTGCATGTCCCATCTCGCCTAAATTATTTTTACGATGACATAGGCCCACCGCTCTTTCAACCGGCCAGGTCTACGAAACGAACCCAAACCGCACAGCCATGTTTGTAGACATGATGTTTCAATCGGGACACGGCAAGACCAAGTTGCGCAAGCGAGAGTATCCCCAGGTGCGCGTTGTAGCATGGTAATGAGTGTTCAACCGCTCATAGTAATGTGTGTTCAACTGCTCATGGGAGGGCCGGTCATCATTACTTTCAGAGACAGGGTTTAACAAGGCAATCAACAGGGCGGTGTTGCCCAGCATTTACCTAAATGAGTGCCAGAACACCCTAGGGTGGCCGCCGAGTGGCCATCAATATGCTAATAGAAATAGACCTTGACCATTCTATGGTGGGTGGCCGGAGCAACAGGGTTTGTTGCATCAAGCCTTGTCGGCCATCGGCCGGGTTGAAGCTGCATGGGAGCTGAGAGGCCCTGCAATAAGCAGAGGTGTTGCCGGGCCAAGCTGGGAGTGCCTTTGTGTACCCAGGAGAACACCTTTGACCTAAACTCGGCTTAGTTTTCAAAACTAAGCCATCGTCATTATCAGGGCTGGTTGGATCCTTGATCTTTAGACTTGACCCTGCACCCTGGTCTAATCTAATAAACTAAACCCTAACCCACCTATCCTCAGGGCCAGATGGTGGTGCCTGGCCTCATCGTGTTTGAGGAGATCAAGCTGGATGGTGTCAAGTTGGGGCAGGACTTCGGGCTCATCTCTGTGCTTTGCTTTGATAGCATGCCCCTCGGAAACACAAGTGCTGCTGAGGTGAGGATGCAGGGCAGACAAGACACACAAAATTGCCCGCTTGTTGATATTAAAAAACATGTCATTTTCACACCGGTCCTTGCCGAATACCAGGGGGCAGTTTGCACCCGTCATATTGTGACCCTGTCGTGCAGAAGCCAACAGGATAACCCCCGTGTCACCAACTCCACACCTGTGGTCTGTCCCTGAAGGTTGTCCAAGCGCATGGATGGGCAGGAGCGTTAAATTTCGAGAAGGCAGCGAGGACCCTCCACAATGTGCTCGTGGACACAAAGGAGGAAGAAATCTACATGGAAGTGGACCAAGGTACGGGTTAGGATTGGGGGGGCGTGATAAGAATGCACGTCCCCGATGTTATAAACCCAAGTCCCTTGAGCCACATTCGACCTACCAGGTTATTCTGGAACGCACAGGTTTGGAGGAAGATTTGCTGACTCATCCAGATGTGTGTGTTTGTGTGTTTGAATGTTCCTGGATTTTTCGAACCGCAGGCGAGACTGCTCTGCTGGTGGACTATGATGCTGACAATGCCGACATCAAGCTGTGCGTGCTCAGTACTCCAAGCACCGCAGACAAGGGCTACGACCTCACCATTAGGTATCGCCGTTGAAGCTGGGGTGGCGGCTTAAATGACCTTGCAATGGAATGTGGATTGAATGATCAGTGCGCTACCTACTTGATGTAATGGCTGTCTGGGAAGTCCAGAAAGGCACCTTGCTCGATCTCCAGGGAGGTACAATGAAGCCTAAGACCATACCTCATAGGCTTACACCTCTGCTTCCAAGCAAAAAATAAAATCCTTCAGTGGGCTGCAGGCTGTGGTTCCAATTTTTCTGATGAGGTATCCAGTTACAAGGAAAGCCTAGCTAGGTCATCTACCTCCCCCTGTCAAGACTCTACCCCTTGCCCCTTGCGTGCTCAGGGGCACAAAGTTCAACAAGAAGAGCATGGAGCTGTTTACGCCTGCCAAGCCCAAGCTGGGCGGCCAGCTGCTGGTATCGCGGCTGTTTGAGCTAGACGACGTGCCGTACGGTACCTGATTTGACAGCATTGAGATCCAGAGTTTCCAGCTTCTCAACCAGAGACAGGTGTCGGTGCAGGCTATCTGCCGTATCCACGGGTGATATTGTGCGGCATTTATGAAGCCATGATATGATAGGGGCGTATCTTGACCTCGTAACCTGACAATGCATGGCAGGAGATTTTCCTAAATAGCGGTTTCGCATTTGGCATAAAAGCTGATCAGCGAGTGGTATACAATTGCAGGCGTGTGGCTGTTTGAGCGGAATAAGCTGTCTCCACATATACAGCATCGGAGAGATCTCATAAGTTGATTCACATACTAGACTACTGGCAGTAATTTTACTTTCTCGGTATAAATAAACTCTCTCGGTTTATTACTCAGTACAGATCGTCCAGGACAGGCCAGCCATATTGTGTTTCTTTATCGAGGCTCACCATGCTGGCATTTAGTTATAGATTTAGCGTATGACAGCTGAGAGTGCCACGTACTATTTTGTTTACAAACTTTGACCCTTCACTTTTTTCGTCATTGCAGTATGCACCGTCAAGCATCAGTTTTGGTCCGCTGATATGATGAAAGCCCAAACGGTGAAACCGCACAAATACAAATCCCAGGCAAAATATTTGGTACAATGTCGTCAAAGAATGTGTCGTGCCATATACCTGTAAACGGAATACATTGGAAAAATGTCCTAGATAGGCCATGCTATTCAGAACTCTAGCTGTCCGAACTAAAATGTACGGCGGCAACAGGGAAATTAATACATGCAGTACGTCCGTACTGCAAGACGGGCATGTACCGCCGGAACGCTTGAAACTGGCTATTGGCTATTATTGGTCTTCGGCACCAACAGTGGGAATTGTCCCGGTAAGGGGCCGCTGAAGGGCCCGATATAGGGCGGATGGAGTTTGTCCTGAGACCCGGCACGCCCTAGAGTCTAGGCTCAAGTTGTCTATCCCCTAGATTCGCTGTTTCTAGCTTCGATATTTCTTTCACAGGAGGTAGTTATTCCTTCTTCTCTCTACGAGGACGGGTAGACAGCGAAGGGGTTGGTCCGAAGAGGCTTGAGGTACTCGTATAATCCGGTGTGCGCGCGAGGAGGGTCGAGAAGGCTGGGATGTATTACCGAGTAGCTACAGAGCTCTGCCGGGCTTCCTCTTAGGCTAGCTGAGTTTCCACCTGGAAACTATGGTTGCGCGCATGCTCGGAGTTTACGCTGAGACGAGCTAGCATCTCTTCACTGTTTGCTTGACTTCGGGCAAGGTATGCTTTGTTGCTGTAGACTGGTAGCTTTCTGTCTGATTACAGGCGACACTTCAGTACGCAATATGATTGTCCTCTTGAGGAATAACGTGACGTGGAAATGAGAGAAGGACGGGATGAAAGCCCCGGCAAGCCCTGTATTCAGATATTTATGACGTTAGGGCACCTCCCTTATGCCAATGCATATTGATGGAGCGTGTCCGTAGCAAAACCGATTGCTGTCAAAGTGTCGATATTCCCGGAAAGTCGGGAATCCCGGAACCGAAAAGGAGGCGATACGCAACCGTCACTCAAACGGTAGTATCAATGGAAGTACCGGTGCCGGTAAAGAAGTAATTAATGACATACAGCACAAATGCACGCTGGGCAGGTAATTCACACATACTATTCATGGGATAACTGTGTACGGTAACCAGCAGTCTCTCACTATCGTCATCTGACTGGGCACAAGGTAATACGGTAAGGGATTGTCAGTTAAGTAGTCAAAATTACAGACCCTTCAAAATCTCACATATCAATTACTTTTACAGATCCCACACCACCCTACCTACCTTTGCTGTTGCCATGCATACCGTACCCCTCATACATGGACCTCATGCGCGCCACACCACCGCTCACTTCCACCTGTCGGCCACCACGTGCCACCCCACCCACCCCATCAATCCCTACGCCTGCCCCCGCTCCCAACTGCGACCCATGAACAACAGAGCACAGCTTGGCCGCAGGACTGCCAGCAACCGCCGCCACCGCTGCTGCAGCCGCTGCTGTTGCATGGGCATTGCCCGCTCGGCTGCCAGCCAAAGCTGCCGCAGCAGCTGAAACAGCTGATGACAGAGACAGCCGAACTTCAGCGTCACCCGCCACGCAGGTATCGCCGCTTTTTCTTAGTGTAAACGGAGACACAATATCACCAGCAGCATCAAGACCATGAGTAGCAGGGGCAGGTGCCGTAGGTCGACCTTGCAGCACTACTGGTGAGCATGATGTCGCGCTTTTCACAACGGTGTTTGTCATGCCCGATAAATCAAGCTGGCGCTTTTGAAATCCCCCACTTCTGCTGGATCCTGCGCGGGCGGGCACAGACGAGTCACAGAGTCAGGATATATCAGGGACATCCAAACCGGTCTATACAATAGCTACAAGGAACATCACAAACGAGTTCACTAACCGTCACGACTTGCAATTAATGATGAGCAGCAGGTAATGAGGTACAAACTTAATTTCCCACCATCCTCCAGGTGGTGTTCCCTCACCGTTTCTCCGCGCTGTGTCACCCTGCTGGGTCCGGGATGATGTAACGCAATCTCCGCCATCACCACTACCGCCAGCGGTGGTCACAGTCATGAGGGAGCAGGCAGCAGGAGCGGGCCAGGAAGGGGTGTTGCAGCCGCTGATCGCCCGCATGCCACGTCTCGGGGCAGGCTCCGGTTGGTCCCCATTGCAGTAGCTCTTCCCCACCCCGACCCCAGCGCCGTGGAAGCTGTTCCCTGCTCCACCGCCACCGCTGCCGTGCAGCTTTGGCTGGAAGGCCATACTGCGCTGCTGGCACAGCCTGCTGGGCCCGCTGCGCTGCGGGATTGGCTCGCCACCAAACTGCTGTTGCAGGCGCTGCAGGGCTGCAGAAGCAATGGCAAACTGCGAAGCCTCCTGCAAATGGAACAAATGCATTTAGCTGGCAGACATTGCTGCTGTTGCCACGTGTTAAGTACCACTTTGTGTTAATGCAGCCACCAACAGGCTGTAAGATGCTGTAACTCATCCAAATTCCCAGTTCCCCGAATAGCCACTTTCCCCCAGTTCCGATTACTCGGCCTGATCCTTGTTCATGCCGCAGCCCCTTCGAAAGCGGCGGTGCTTGTCATGTCAGCCACAAAGTACGATTTTTCATGTTGGCAAGGAGGGGAGGGGGGCTAAACGCTGTGTTACTTGTACAGCGTAGCCCACACATCCACATAGCAGCTTTCCTCTCAAGGGCCAAACAGTGCCAAGCACGTACCCCCCCCAAGTGTTGGTAGTTGAACTGGCATTGCCCCCTTGGACTCCGGCTGCACTTTTGAGATATATAAACAAAGCTATGCCGTACGTGGGGTGTGGGAGTATAGGGGTTAGTGCAGCTTGGACTGAGGGCGGCCTGAGGCCATAAATCAAGTCACTACCATTTGGCAAGGCTCCCTGGTCTCTTTTACCCAGAGCCAGCACTGCACTTTTTGCAAAGCTAGCGCAGAAACAAGATTAAATGTCTGTTCTAGCTTTCATGAAGGGAAGCGTTTGAGCGATATTGTTGTTAGTAATGCAATGTTTTGCCGGATGAGACGTTTCCTAGGGGCCCTCATCACCCTATGGTAGAAGGAGCAGCGGTTTCTTATTAGGGGGGCGGGGCAGCTTTGATATCTTCTACATTATGAGCACCCAGGCCCCCATGTCACCTGGCGTGTCTCCTGCCAAGAGGGTGAGGCCACCGCCGAGGATGCAAGGACAGCCGACGCAGCCGCAACCTTTGTGCGCGGGCTGACCAAGGTCTGCATTGATGACGAGGCTGCTGCGGCAGCAGCAGCAGCAGTCCCCACGGGCCGCTTCTCCTGCACCCCTGCGGCCAGGCCTGGTGCATGCGTCAGACTCCCACCGCCTCCACTGCCCCGCAGCCACTGCTGGACGCGCCAACTGCTGCTACTGCTGGTAGGAGTAGAAGTATTCCCCGTGGGGATCGTTGCTGCTGCTGCTGCAAGCGGCGGTGGCACCCAGGCATGGGAGCCCATTCGCTCAGCAGCTGTGAAAACGGTGCCTGCTATCGCGGCTGCCGCCGCCGTGGATGCCGTTGATGGCAACGCAGCCCGACCCAGATAAGACGCCGTCGAAGGCGGGGGCGCCGCAGGTTGAGGCGACGAGGCGGTTGCTAGCATCGCCTGATTATGACCATGATACGGAGAAAAGGGAGGAGCCTTTGTTGACGTGCTTTCAACCGCCGCTGCTGCTACCGATGCAGCCACAGTACTCGCCCTGGCTGCGCTCTCCTCAAGACATGACCCAGGCCCATGCTTGGCACTAGCCCCTGCAGCGCCCCAGCTGTCACCCTCGCTGCTAGTTGCACAGCAACCCTCCTGACGCTGCCTGAGCAAAGTCGTCAAGCCCTGGCAGCCCAACGTTGCGTCCTGCTGCTGCTGCGTCGAGGTCCCCAAAGCTGTAGCAGCAGTCACCAGCCTGAAAGAGTCCATCGGGCTGCTGCTCCTAGGGCTGCTGGCTAGGTGCAGGGCACCCGTAGGAGACGCACCGCCGGGGCAGCATTTGACAGGCTGCGGCCTGGTCAGGCCATCTGCAGCAGGAGCATCACTAGAGCTACCTGCAGCCGGATGCAGCTGCAGATCGCAAGCCAATGCACCAGTGGTGCTCAGATGAGAACCAGTGGGCGATAGCAGAGTGACGGCTGCGTTTTGTGTTGAGGAGGCCAAGGTGCAGTTGTCTGCGGGCCGCAAGGTCAGGGGTGGAGGGGAACGGGTTGAAGAGGGCGGACTGACAGGCGGAGGGTCTACCAGAAGATCAGGAGGTGGCAATTGCCCCGCAGAGGGCTCCTGTGAGGGCAGGGTGGGGCTGCTTTCCGGCTCCACCGCCATGCCTTCCAAAAGAACCATGGCTGTGTAGGGTTGAGGCAGCTGTGGCTCCTCCCACACAGCGTCAGCTGCGGATCTCATGTCCAAGCCTTCCTGGATCGGCATAGATCCGGTTGAGGACTCCTCAATCTGCTCGACTGCAAAGCCCTTCGACGGCCGCTCCTGAAGATTCTTTCCATCCAGATCTAAGCCTTCCACGGGCCGTGCTGCGAACTCCTCATGAAGTGACTTGGACACATTTGAATCCATATATTCGGATCCATCCTCTCCGTCCCCTTTGCCCGGCTCCTCTTCCTCAGCATCAGCTGTCGAGGCGGGAGAATGTGGCAACAGGTCACAGCTGTCCTCGGCGTACTCAGAGGCGCCGTCGCTGGACACTACAGATGCTGCTGCCTCACACAACTGTTGCTGCAACAGCTGGACGATCCCGTCCTGCAGAGTTAAAGTTAAATAGGGATAGCATGCTTAGGCTGGGTTGAGTTTTAGTGTCAAAAGAAGTCAATGGGGGTAATCATCACAACCAGGGGCCCAGGGGGGAGGTTCGGCCGATGGTTTTAATTGGGAGGGCCTAAATTCAAATCCTCTATCCCCAGGACAAAGGAAAGGATTACGCTTTATATGACCTGAGGGGCAGGGAGCCAATGTAGTAAAAAAGTATTCAGTACCCTCAAAGCCTACAGCTGGACATGGCATGCCATGGTCAGGCATAACAAAGCCCCCAGGCGCTATCTAGCCCACATGGTGTGACAATGGTTGCCGTGTATAGCCCCCTTAGTAGCACACGCACGGAACTTGTTCCATTGAATGTGAAAAGGAACATGACAAATTTAGCGGCAGTGTGCTGGTCACCCTGCACCAAGGTATCCCCCCAACAGCCTCAGCATGTTCCTGTCTAGTCCCACCCTCCCACCTTGATGGACAGCTCTCGTCTCAGTTGCGCGTTGGCCTGTTGCATGAGGCTCATCTCCTGGAGCACCTTGACAGTCTCCTCAGCAGTGTCGTCATTGATGACGTGGAATGTCAGCAGTTTTTCACGTAGCTGAGGACAGGGGAGTGCATGAAGGGCGGGGGGAGGGGGGCATGAAGGGCGGGGTGGCATGATGGACAGGGGGGCTTGTCAAGGCAGTTGAGAGCAGGGGATGCGCATCCATTACAAGGGAAGAGGGCACGTTCAGACTTGAGGTTACTCAGGAAGGCAGCGGAGGGCAGGAGGGGCGCATCAAGGGTTGCTTTGATCTACTGTGAAGAAGTGGGATGGGCAAGCCCATGCTCTGAAACCTGAAAGATGCTATGCTCTCTCGTGGGGGTCTAGTCCTTAACACAGATAGGGGCGGAGGCCACTAGAGCCACGTGGCACTGCTTGGCATTGGGATATAATACCTCTCACTTTATCCACACCTCCTTGGCACAGCACTCTTGCTAGGGCACGCTCTCAGCTAAGTTTGACTGTTGAGGTCAGTGTTGAGTGTGTACCAGGTTGTGTAGGTTTAGGGTTTAGGGCTTAGGGTCTGCGTTGAGTGCGCACCAGGTTGGGTAGGGTTAGGGTCCAGGGCTTAGGGTTTAGGGTTCAGGGCTTAGGGTCTGCGTTGAGTGCGCACCAGGTTGGCCTCTCTCTGATACGCCTCAGAGCTGGCCTTGAGGAAATCACACTGGTTGCGCTGTGCTTCCGTCTCCTGCGACAGGGTGGGTTTCATTTGTCGGTACCGGCATGCAACTGCTTTACCCAAGCACAGCTTGATGCCTTGATATCTATTCAATGTGCAGTGGACAGTGTGGTTTTCTACCTCTTGTGGCAGAGAGGGAATGAAAAAAGTTAGAATGTAGACGTAATAATTCCTCGACTTCGAGCAAAATATACATTTGCAAAAATATAACGGGGCTGGAAAATCATTAACATCGGATGGGATTGAGTGTTAGGGCATAGTGTGTGGGGCTGTGGGCATCCCCCAATCCAGCACAACATTTGCCAGTACCCGATTGCTCTTCCCAAGTAAAATGTAACTTATACCGGTATTCAAAATTTGGCTGAACATGCAAAGTACCGGTATGGTGTGATTTAAGGCATCCGTTGGAGAGAAGCAAGAGAGTGGCCATGCTCCATCTGAGTGGCCATGCTCCATCAGTACATGCAACCCATCAGCAAGTCTATGCTCCATCATAGAGCTGATTATGCACAACCTCAAACCCACCCGCAGCTGGCTCGCAGCGTCTTCCTCTGCATTCATTAATCGGACCCTCAGCTTTGATACCTCAGCCAGGTGCGACGATGGGAGGGCCTGAAAAGAGAAGGAACAGCAGTTTCAAGGGCGGTGCGGGCATTTAAGTCACATTCAGTCAATTTACATCGAGCAGAAGCAGATGGCTTCCTGGTGACGTCACTTGAGATGCAAACCTTCAGGAGACTCAAGGGCCCAACCTGGCCTCAAGAAGTAACATCCATCTACCTGCCCATGCAGGCATGCACGCAGGTGCATCCCCCCCCCCACACACACCTCATGCATGGACGTAATTACAGGCCTCAACAGACCAATGCCCATGCTCGTATGAGTGCAGCGCTATGCTGATGCTATATACACCCCAAGCATTTGCACCTGCTGATCCATGCACCCCATGCATACACACCTGCAGTTCCATGCACCCCATGCATGCACACCTGCTGATTCATGCACCCCATGCATGCACACCTGCAGTTCCATGCACCCCATGCATGCACACCTGCTGTTCCATGCACCCCATGCATGCACACCTGCTGTTCCATGCACCCCATGCATGCACACCTGCTGTTCCATGCACCCCATGCATACACACCTGCTGCTCCATGCACCCCATGCATACACACCTGCTCTTTCATGCACCCCATGCATGCACACCTGCTGTTCCATGCACCCCATGCATACACACCTGCTGCTCCATGCACCCCATGCATACACACCTGCTCTTTCATGCACCCCATGCATGCACACCTGCTGTTCCATGCACCCCATGCATGCACACCTGCTGAAATATGCACCCCATGCATGTGCACCTGCTGGTCCATGCACCCCATGCGTGCACACTGGCCGATCCATGCAGGACATGCATATTCACCTACTGGTCCATGCACCCCATGCCTGCGCATCTCCTGGTCCACACACCCCAAGCGTTCGCAGCGGCGGTCCATGCACCTCATGCATGTGCACCTGCCGGTCATGCAACCCATGCATTTGTACCTGCTGGCCCTGCGGAGAGACCCTGGACGCATGGAACTTGACCACTGCAGGCGTAAAGTCCGCTGCCGCCATGTAGTCCGTGCGACTCGCAGCCATTTGCAGCATTTCTGCTGTCCTTTGCTTGGATGCCTGAATTACCAGTGGTGCAGTAATCACTTCACTTCTGCATGGGTAGACGAGTTGCATAACTGCTGCCATGTGAGGCACATGGTCGGCCGAAACCAGGGAACCATATCCAGGTCAATTGGTCATGTCACACAAGCGTCACTGTCTCCGACGTACCTGCAGCTGTGCCTTGAGGCTGGCAGATTCTTGTTGCAGCAAAAATACCTCCGCCCTGGAGATTTCATTGTGGCAGACCGACTACCACAAGAAAGGGAAAAGGCAGGAACAAACATTTTGCAGTGACTTTTTGAAGAATTTGGTGTCACAGAAAATCAGCTGTATGCCCAGAGTGACGGAATGGCAGGGCCCAGGTCTTGCACATTTGAACTGCCATCTCTGTTCTCCATGCAGTTTGAAAGTGCAACAGGTTGGCTGTTAGGCCCTGGCTCGGACAGCGCCCACAGAGGCGTTAGGAGTCAAGTAAAACAAGAAAGACGTACCCTGGCATACTTTTCTAGCCACTGATTCTTCTCGTTGACGCTCTTGTCCAGTTCTTGCTTCCAGAACCGCACCTCTTTCTCCAGTTGCTGCGCACACATCCCGCAGCAGAGTCAGCAAAATATGTTTTGCTTCAAATGTGTCAAGAGTCGTGAATCTCGATTTCCCCATGAGATACGCTCTCCGCCTTGTCACCTCGACGCCATTTTGACGCGATCCCCCAACACCGAGAAACGGCATCGCATATGCCGATGCCGACCGTTCTGATGCGGACGAACAGCGCAGTCTGTACCGATTCCTTTGCTTGGACTTTACTCAACTGATTCCCAATTGTCGTTTTCCCGGTCGTCTCTAGTCTGACTGTCCCTCCACACTTGACCATACGACCTGATACGACCCGTGCCCGTGGGGGGATGAGGCGGGTGGACGAGGCCCCCATGGAGGCCGCCATCAATGTGACGTGTCAGACCCTCCCCTGGTCAGCCCCCCCAATCATTCCGTCAGCAAAGCTACTATATGAACGGAAAATGTGACACCGTGCATCAAACTAGGCTTGATTTCGTTAACAGTTATATCTGGGTTGGAACCTTGAGGCAAAATGAACTCCGACCAACTCCGACCAGCTGATTTCAGCATGACATTGCACATGCCGATCCCTGGCTCCCTGTGCCTGCGACTGGGAGGGCTCAGCTCTAGCAGACAAGCTGACGCACCGGGCTGTGATGCAGCAGGTGAGCAGGCCCTGCTCAGGCCCTGTGGCAGCCCAGTCCTGACACTCCCTCGTTGGCGTCAAGGTAACGGGTGAGCAGGCAGCCTTGCAACGCAATCTACCGCCTGAGGAGACTTGTGATGGAGGAGACTTATGTACCGTACCGGGTCGGTCTCCTTCTTGTGGCCGGAACTTAATTTCAGTTTGTGGGCACTACTGGCAATGTCATTCCTTAACTCCGATAGTCCAGGTGTTTTCGGGTTCCATGTCCCTGCCCCCTCACATGGGAGGATGGCGTGGCGGCAACGTGGTTCTGGCTGCGCATGGTAGGTGGACTTGGGCTTAGTCATTCCCTACCAGCCCCATGCGGCCGAGGTTCTGCAGGGCCCAGCAGGTACGCACCGTTATAAACCTGTTTTCAGGCTATTTCAGGCAGGGGGATTCCCCCTGATTTCAGGAAGTGCTTGTCGCTGGTAATTTTTCTTGGCCAGTCTTTCAGGGCATGTGGCCTCTGCCTTCCCGCAGTTTGTAGGAGCGGCATGCCTTTTTCTTTTTGCCTGAATTTTCTCGGGTGGAATTTTTATTCCCATTTAGCTTTTTCATTCCAGTCAGGCCACATCCGGCCCGGGTTCAGACTTCCAGGCTGACAGAGTGTGCCCAGAAGCTGTCTTCAATTTTCCAGCACGGATGAGGATGCTGCCAAGCAGATTTGGAGTGGGGTCACACTGGTGACTTGACAAGATTTCGGCCTTCGATCCTGCTGGCATCGCAGCCCATTGGTAGATTCAGGAGGAATGTTTGGGATCCAAATGACCAGTACTTTGAGCGTTTGGTTGGTGCAAAATTATGCAACACAAGCAATAATTGCAGGCCTTTCTGGCGGGGGGGGGATGTGAACGCAATGGCGCATGAAGGGTATCATCATAGCATCAGGGGATTCAAGGGAAGGGGGGAGCATGAAGAATACGTCAGTGTGACGTCCGATACCAGCAGGCTGAAGAGTGAGGGTAAAAGGAGGGACTTGGAAGATGCGAAATGCCTTATCATTGACAGCTTGTTTTCGTGCCAGCAACGGGGACGCAAGATTTTGTTTGAAATTATCAGGCTGGGAGACGTTGATAGCCTTCTGAGCAATACCCCTGGCAAACTGTACACTAAGTATGAGTTATAGTACTCTACAGTACTAGTGTCTCTTAACACCTGTGTTGCAATGCAACCCCGTCAGTAGTAATTTAGTTGTTGCAGTACAAGTTACTCTTTACACAGTACTAACTGTTCAAGTCGTGAGTAGTAAGAGTCCTTCTAATGCTTGGGCCTGCTGCTATGCCGTTTTCCATATATCAAGTTTACAGATATAAGGCACCGCACTAGCCACACCGATATAACATTTCTTAATGCCAGTGTTCATTATATCACTCTCTACGCACAATTCAGCTACATCACGGCATGTGGTTTCCGGGGCTTGGTGCAGGAAGCCCTGCTGCCCGGGCGGTAGGCTGTAGCCTATAAAGGTTTGGTCCACATTGGTCCACTGGACATGACGCTGTTGACAGCTAAGCATCAGCTGCTTCTCTCAAACAGCAAGGTGTCACCGAGGCTGTTGCGCATGAGGCGATACCGTTCGTCCACGAATACCGCCTCTGTCCACCCACCTCCCCGCGGTGCAAACGGCAGCGGAAATCGCAGCCCGAGTATCTCTAGATACACAATATCAAACGAGTACTGCAGTCTGCGAGGACAGCAAGCAAGCAGGCAGGCAGGCAGGCAGGCAGGCGCTCCGGTCAGGCAATGTCGTTCAGCCCATGGGGCTGCTTGTGGGCGCTTGTATCACATGCATGGCCAAAATTCACACGCGAGGTGAAGATCCGTTATTCCACACATGTCATATACCGGTATTTAAATATAGAGGTGCTGGCACTTCAACCGGTGAATGAAGAAATAATGTTGGTTGGTGTTGGTGGTTGAAACATCAAGCACCACTGCCACAGCCACCATTACTAGGTGTTTCACCAGGCTAGGTTGGGTGGGCCGCACCTCTGCTTGCCAGCGATCGTGGCAGGCGCTCCGGCTTCAATTGCTGCACCCAGCTGCGCAAACTGTATCCGGTTGGTCACTCGCAGCCCGCTGCAGAAGCAAATGGCGAAGACGGTGCAGAGAGGATGCGGGCAGGGAATTATTAAATGAAGAGCTGAAGGGGGGGGCTGTATGGGCGCACCAGGAAATAATTAAGATGCGTCAGGAAATAATTAAGATGCGTCACATAATGAAGATCATGTAAGCATGGGCCAGGGTATCACATTCATGTCAGAAATGCATGGCCAACGCATGGTGCTGGTTGATTGCATGGAGCGCAAGTGGCACGTGTGCATGAGAGAGCTTGGTGGCTGCTACCGAACACCAAGCACACCCAGCATGTGTTGCATGGAAGCCCGGCGATTGAGGACAGTACGAGGGGGTGTACATGCAGCATGGCGGCGGCTGCTCTCATTCAAATGATAGATGGCCGGCAGACGGTCAGAGCGCAAGCAATGGGACGAAGTAGGCTAACCGCACAGCACCACATCTCCCTCTTGCTCCCCTTCCCTAATTGAATGGATCCATGAAGCCTGAGACCTAGTGAGAATCCTCAAGCTCCTGCCCCCTTGCCCCCTCAGCAAGCTCAACACTTACAACTCACCTCACGTCCACGCTCTGACTGATGCTCTTAACACGCAGCCCCAGCAGCAGCCCGCCCACGATCTTGTGCACACTGTCCTCAGTGGTGTATACGAGGTCCCAGCCACCCTGCAGCTTCTGGCAGCTCTTGTTGCCTGCGGCGCCGCCGGCCGCATTCGAAAGGGCGGGGGTCGCAGGAAATCCAGCCGCCAATGTGATTTGTCCGACCAACACCGAAACCTGCGAGCACCAACATGGGCAACTAGTGTTACATAATAACACAATACTAAATTACCGTGCCGCTGCTGGTATATTTTTGGGGGGGGGTCTGTGCCAGCCAGGACTTTTTATTTCTGGTGCAGGTCAAGGCAAAAAAACCTGACGTGCAGAGTTACCGTATTTTATAATTACAGGCATGAAAATGTTCGTTCGTCTGCCTCCCTGACCAGCTGAAAGCCAAGGATTAAAGCCGGTCATCAGATGCGCCTTGACGTTACATGACACCTACTGTTTATTTTAGCGCGCCTCAGCTACCCTTCAGCTACGTCATGGTATACGTAGGCCGGTCAAGGCTTTGTACTGATGGGCCCACTGCTGGCTGCCCAGCGGTCCACCAAAGGAGCTGAAACGCCCACTGCAAAAACATCGATGGCAGCCCACCCTGGCACCCAGTACAGATGCATGTCACCTCAGGATGAGAGATGAGAGTCAAACTCCTCCCTCTCATCATAGCCCTATTGCTTTGGATGATACTTAAACCCATCTATGTGCCCTCTGCCAAGGGTTCAGGGTACAGGGTTTATGACCTTACTCTAATTCATCTTTCCCACCTTGTCTCTGTTGCCTTGGTCGATGTCCTGGCCCCACTGTGTGCCCTCAGCCAAGTCCAAGACCTCCCTAAGCAAGCTCTCTGGCTTCGGCCTGCGGGGCGTACCATTAAGGACCAGTACTGGCCTCAATGTGCAAGCATCATACTTGCCAGCCTGCTGGGCAGTCAACACTGGGCTGATGGGGGCTCAACCTGGACCAGTCGACGGCCGAATGTACAAACAGCAGGGCTAGCTGTGGAAAGCATTGCTATGGCCCCAGTGGCCTAGACCATGATATTGCTGAATTGCTCCCCAAACACCGTCAACTAATTAGTGACAACAGGGACACGCATGGGGCATGACTGGATTACGTAATCGCGGCAAAGCAACGATGGGGAGATAGAGTCACTTGCATACACCTTAGCGACAAATTGTGTCCAAATATGCAGTGTGTGCATGGTATGAGTTGATGCAAGGCAACAGGCCCTCCAGAGGAGCACGGAGCAAGAGCTGGAAACAAACATGGGGTGTATGTGTGGATGCTGTAACAAAACAGCTGAATGGCAACAGCGTGCAGCTTTTCCCAGGATGTGGGGTCCCTCAGCCCTGAGATAGAAACCTCATCAATCCCGAAGAGTGAAAATAGGTCAGGAGCAGAGAGAGCCTCCCATAGCTAGGGCTTTCGGGAGCCGATTATATCCTGAATGCGTGGCACGGTGGCAGTATCTTGAGACCCTATACACAGGTAAGACATAACTTAACAAACTTGTGTACCCGTATTTTTATTTGTCCAAATCAGATGCCCGCCATGAGATTTGCGCGAGCATAAAACTTGAGAGTTGTTACAGTGCACACATGAACGCAACGCACATCGAATTCCAACCGGTGTGCGTGCAGTGGAGGGGTACCGGTACTGTCCAGGATGCCCAGTTGCCAGACCGAGTGAATAATTCGGTGACTTGGAAAGATGGATCTTCATCAAGATCCTCACATGGAACATATCAATGAGTAAATTTCTTGCACCTTAAAATCAAGTAGAACCAGGTTTTTATCTTAAACATACGATGAACACTAGACTTCAACGCACATGGACGCTTGGGCGCATCATCTGCATGGATGAATTAACGGCCGTATGATGCCCTAAAAGCAGTCCCAAAATATATTAAATACCGGTATGGGCCTGCCAACCCAAACTCCGGAAACACCCATTGAGAGTTAGCGGTTCAGCTGATCCAGCAAACTAGATTCCGGTTAGCGCTATGTCCCCTGTTTGCGTCCCCTTACTTGTTGCTGACGAATGACAGGGCATTCCATCGTTCTCCCAGAAATGAACAGGTAAGCACCTTGGGGGCACGTTGATGCATGGACGGTATGGCATTGGTTGGGAGGCGTCTCAGGTGACAACAGGTGCCACGGGCAGCTCCACTGCATGGCAAGTTGGCCAGCATAATCTTCCAGTGCTTAGTCTGTACTGCTGGCAGGTTTTCGTTCTGAAAGATGCAGTGATGACTCCCCGGTTTTCAAGAAGAAAAGAAAAGAGAACGCCGATGCGGCGTGGATTTCGGTAACCGTAAGGTCGCCGAACGTAGGCAAGACAAACAAAGAAGGAACGGTCAGGATGAAACAAGAGTTCGACTGGCACAAAAAGTGTGATGTCACGTGTCCCTGACGTCACGTCCGACGGCGCGCGCCTCGGAGACGCAGTGCACCCTAAAAGCGCTATGACCTCCTCCGCCAAACCCTGAAAAACCTCGACGTACGGCGAGGCATTTGGGCTACTGACGACGTTCGTAACTAGATTGCCGAACGTAAGCAAGAAAAATAAAGAAGGAACGGGCAAGAAGAAAGAAGAGTTCGGCTCGCACAAAAAGTGAGATGTCACGTGTCCCTGACGTCACGTCCAACGGCGCGCGCCTCGGGGACGCAGTGCACCCTAGAATCGCTATGACCTCTTCCGACAAACCATGAAAGCCCTCCTCAAAATCTGGGGCATTTGGGCTACTGACGACGTTCGTAACTAGTCACCGAACGTAGGCAAGACAAAGAAAGAAGGAACGGTCAGGATGAAACAAGAGTTCGACTGGCGCAAAACGTGTGATGTCACGTGTTCCCTGACGTCACGTCCGACTGCGCGCGCCTCGGGGACGCAGTTGACCCTGAAATCGCTATGACCTCACCCAGCAAACCCTGAAAGCCCTCCTCAAAATCTGAGGCACATGGGCTACTGACGACGTTCGTAACTAGGTCACCGAACGTAGGCAAGACAAACAAAGAAGGAACGGGCAAGATGAAACAAGTGTTCGACTGGCACAAAAGTGTGATGTCACGTGTCCCGACGTCACGTCCGACCGCGCGCCTCGGGGACGCAGTTTACCCTAAAAGCGCTATGACCTCACCCAGCAAACCCTGAAAGCCCTCTCCAAAATCTGAGGCATTTGGGCTACTGACGACGTTCGTAACTAGGTCACCGAACGTAGGCAAGACAAACAAAGAAGGAACGGTCAAGATGAAACAAGAGTTCGACTGGCACAAAAGTGTGATGTCACGTGTCCCTGACGTCACGTCCGACTGCGCGCGCCTCGGGGACGCAGTTGACCCTAGAATCGCTATGACCTCACCCAGGAAACCCTGAAAGCCCTCTCCAAAATCTGAGGCACTTGGGCTACTGACGACGTTCGTAACTAGGGGGCCGAACGTAGGCAAGACAAACAAAGAAGGAACGGTCAAGATGAGTGAAGAGTTCGGCTCGCACAAACAGTGTGATGTCACGCGTCGTCCCTGACGTCACGTCCGACTGCGCGCGCCTCGGGGACGCAGTGCACCCTAAAAGCGCTATGACCCCCTTCGCCAAACCCTGAAAAAACTGGCATCAAAATCTGGAGCATTTGGGCTACTGACGACGTTCGTAACTAGGGTGCCGAACGTAGGCTAGACAAACCAAGAAGGAACGGTCAAGAAGAAAGAAGAGTTCGACTGGCACAAAAAGTGTGATGTCACGTGTCCCTGACGTCACGTCCGACGGCGCGCGCCTCGGGGACGCAGTGCACCCTAAAATCGCTATGACCCCCTCCGCCAAACCCTGAAAAACCTCGACGTACGGCGAGGCATTTGGGCTACTGACGACGTTCGTAAATAGGTCGCCGAACGTAGGCAAGACAAACAAAGAAGGAACGGTCAGGATGAAACAAGAGTTCGACTGGCACAAAAAGTGTGATGTCACTTGTCCCTGACGTCACGTCCGACGGCGCGCGCCTCGGGGACGCAGTGCACCCTAAAATCGCTATGACCCCCTCCGCCAAACCCTGAAAAACCTCGACGTACGGCGAGGCATTTAGGCTACTGACGACGTTCGTAACTAGTCACCGAACGTCGGCAAGACACACACAGAAGTAACGGTCAAGAAGAAAGAAGAGTTCGGCTGGCACAAAAAGTGTGATGCCACGTATCCCCCCAAGACGGGCCAGGCTAGGCGCCTCGGGGACGCAGTGCACCCTAAAAGCGCTATGACCTCTCCCAGCAAACCCTGAAAAACCTCTTCGTACGGCGGAGCACTTGGGCTACTGACGACGTTCGTAACTAGGGTGCCGAACGTAGGCAAGACAAACAAAGAAGGAACGGTCAAGATGAAACAAGAGTTCGACTGGCACAAAAAAGTGTGATGTCACGTGTCCCTGACGCATGTCACGTCCGACTGCCTGCCTCGGGGACGCAGTTAACCCTGAAAGCGCTATGACCTCTCCCAGCAAACCCTGAAAAACCTCTTCGTACGGCGAGGCACTTGGGCTACTGACGACGTTCGTAACTAGGTCACCGAACGTAGGCTACGCACGTTTATTTTGTTCATGACCCTGTAGTTGCGGTGCATTTGCGATGCGGGCCTGTATGTGGGGGCTAACGCTCGCACCCTTTCACAGAACGGCCGTCCATCAACGGGCGTGTTTGTCACCAACGATTTTCATTTTGGAAACCCTGCTTTCGCCAAACCCCTTGCGCCAGACCCCCAAAACCCCCTCCATACGGCGAGGCAAAAGCTTTATTGACGACATTCGTACGAACGTAAGCAAGACAAACAAAGAAGGAACTGTCAAGAAACTGAAAGAGACAGGTCCGGCTGGCACAAAAAGTGTGATGCCACGTATCCCCCCTAGACGGGCCAGGCCAGGCGCCTCGGGGACGCAGTCGACCCTAAATGCGCTATAACCCCCTCCGCCAAACCCTGAAAGACCTACCCAATTTCTGAGGCACTTGGGCTATTGACGACGTTCGTTACTAGGTCGCCGAACGTAGGCAAGACAAACAAAGAAGGAACGGTCAGGATGAAACAAGAGTTCGACTGCTGGCACAAAAAGTGTGATGTCACGCGTTCTTGACGTCACGTCCGACAGTCTGCCTCGGGGACGCAGTCGACCCTAAAAGCGCTATGACCTCCTCCGCCAAACCCCGAAAAACCTCTTCGTACGGCGGAGCACTTGGGCTACTGACGACGTTCGTCAATATAACTGCGCTAGCGAACGATCCCGAACGGAACACGATCCTGCTCATTGCCACCCGCGCATGACTCCACTGACAACCGTACCTAACCGGCGTGGGGGGAAATGGTCCAGTGGTATAACGCTGAGGGCATACCCACTCACCCAGAGGTTGAAGAATCCACGCCACGCGATCTTCTCACACTCCCCCCGACTAGAGCGCCAGGTTCCATGTACCTGTCCTCTCACATAGGAGGATGGCATGGCTGCACCTTGGACCAGGCTGTGCAAGGTACCTGGAACTGAGCCTAGTCATTCCCTACCAGCCCCACGTGGCCGAGCGTTCAGCAGAGCCCAGTGGATATGCATTGTTCTAAACATAACCGGCGTGGCCTGCGTCCGAAAAACTACCGCTATTTATGGTGCCTAATGGAAGAGGTAGCATGAGCATTGCAGCAAATGCCATAATTCTTTAAGGTGGAATGCGAACTTCATGACATGGGAAATAAACAAGGCGGAAACACTTCAACCCACGACTTCAGCATGCGCTCCACTCACTACCATATATAACCGATGTGCGTGGCCCGACGAACGCCGTGATATGGATGTACATGTTTCTTCTTAAGATATAAAGCTCGATATTGCTTAGCAATGTGTTTATTTGATGACGTGAATAAGATTCGACGCGCAACGGCCTGCCGGGGGTGGGCGTGGCCGGAGGGGGGGCGAATATCGACACTAGGGGGGTGCCGGAGGGAAGAAAATGTCGTAAATTTAGAACTAGAAATAGAACAGGGTACACGCAGCGGCGTTGCATGCCGAGCTTGCAGGCGGCAATTGCGATTCTAACTGTATTTCAGTGTGAGCTGGGCGAGGGCTCGGATCACACGATCATCCGGGGCCGAAAATCTATAAATTCCGGGAGATATCCTTTCACGTAGACCCCTGACTAAACGGTTACGAAATTGTAATGGACAGATCGTTCAGAGAATTTTGAGCAAGTCTGCAAGAGTCATCTGCTAGAGTGTAAATCATACAAGTTTCACACTTTGGCAAACCCTTAACTCTAAACTAGGCAGGGAACGTTATATTCATATTGCTTAGGACTTTAAAAGCCAAGAAACCCGAGCTATGCCGTTGGTGGACTTAGGCTAGAATGCTAAACGAAAGGACCCTTTATGGACATAAATGATGTGCTAGACTGGGCATCAAGGCGGGCCCTACGCCTGCTGGCCGGCGTACTCATCCGACCGGCGCTCCCATGAATTCCTGCATGCTTCTCCTCCTTGACTTCTAAAGCGCATACGACGACACCACCTCTGCCTGCCCAGGAGGTCTCGTGACGGCTGCACCCGCGGAGGGGATGGTCTGTATGGTCATTCGTAGAGTGACTCATTGGAGTAAGTTCGTTCGCTGCATTCTTTGGGTTGTTGCACTTACCTAAAACAGAGCGCCAAAACGGTACGGGCTACTTGGCACTGTTGTCAGAACTAAGCACAATGTCGCACCATAAAGCAGTAATCGTGCCAAAATGGTGTAAGCTGTCCTTACTGCCTTAGAGAGGCTCAAACTACTCACAACTAAGGTTCAACACCTGTACATACGTGCCTCTTGTACTACACTGCTGAGGTACAAGGGCTGTAAAGGGGTAACTTGGTACAGCGTACCGTATAAGGGCTAAGGCTGGTGTAAGGCTGGCCTGCCCGGGCGCCCCTAGCTGTGGGTACCGCCCCTACTTTACTCGCCCCCCGCTCCTCACGAAACGCACACCGGGCGTGCGTGGGGAGCCGGACTAGGGGTGGTACTGAAACTTGAGATAGGAAAAATTATGTACACTCAGAACTGGTCAGTTCCCTAACACGGAACCCTCCTAAACACCTGACTGCAATCCAACCAGTCGGATGGAACAAAAGAAATCCACTGAAGAAAATCCACTGCAGGAAATTAACGCAAGGAAATTCACCAAAGAATACACACTGAAACCCGTGGCGAACCCTAGGTCCAACCAAGGTACCGAAAACTCGATTCAGGCCTCTGGGTTCCCGGTCTCTTTCTGGCCTGATCAGGGCATACAGAATCCGGTACCTTCACCATTGTCATGCTTGTTTGGAAGTCAAGAAAGGGTCAGAACCCCTGAAAAATCATCAGAACTACGGGAAGCCAGCGGCCATCAGAACCCATCAGAAATCAGAACGCATCGGAAACCATTTGAAACCAGAATTCCACAGAAACCATCAGAAATCAGAACGCATCGGAAACCCTCAGAATCCAGAAGTCAGAAATTATCAGATATCAGAACGCATCAGAAACCATCAGAAATTGTCAGAATTCCCCAGAAATCAGAACGCGTTGGAAACCGTCAGAAACCAGAATTCCACAGAAACCATCAGAAATCAGAAATTATCAGACATCAGAACGCATCAGAAACCATCAGAAATCTACAGCGAGTCGCATGAGAATGAACCGAATCTTCAGCGGGGCTGATCCGGGCCTACAGACTTCTCCTGTTATTCAACCCTGAGCTCTTCATAGGAACACGGAAACCCGCTGCTCTCGCCCCACTGCAC
Organism: Limnomonas spitsbergensis; assembly: GCA_037349105.1. Lineage (NCBI taxonomy): Eukaryota > Viridiplantae > Chlorophyta > Chlorophyceae > Chlamydomonadales > Limnomonas > Limnomonas spitsbergensis. The sequence goes on from JAYJMM010000041.1 coordinate 9,790,699, forward strand.
CGTTGACACCTGGCCCTAAGCTACAGGAGACGTGTGCAGTAGCAGCGGTGCTTCTCCCAACCCGCCTCTACAGGTGGTTGGCCCTGTGGCGGTTCTATGGCTATTGTCCCTCCCTGTCCCCCTTGGCTGTCTGTCCCTAGGCAGCTGTCTCCTCCTCTGCTCTGGCTGCGTCGGTGGCCGCTTTGGCCCTGCGCTGAACTGCCCTGGGGGTGACGTTGGCTTCTCCTCTGCCCGTTGTGTATGAAATGTCATACAGCCCGTTGGGCATGGGCCTGGCGATGCCCCGCTCCATCTGTTTAGTGGCCGGATTGGTGGCTATGACCTCCACCTCTGGCTTGTCCATGGCTCCTGTCTCCTGGGCTGCTCTGGCGGCTGCCCTGGTTGCCCGGGGCGCTGTCTCCTCGTGATGGGCTGGTTTGTTCGGTACTGCTGCTGCGGCCGGGCCCGTCCCGCTGGTCCTGGGTGCTGGCTCGCACCTGGGGCACATCCAATCGCCCTCGGGGATGGCGTAGAGCGCTGGCGCGAGGCAATCCATGTGCCAGCCGGTGTTGCATGCGTCGCACAGGAGCATGACGTCCCCCCGGTCGGGTAGGCGGCAGACTTCGCAGGACAGGCTGACGTTGGGCCTGGAGGTGCTGAAATCCACCCTGCCTTTCAGGTTGGGGAGGTGGCATGGGGAGCAGTTGACTGCGTTCTCTGTTATGGTCAAGCCATCGGCGCCCTCCAGCACCAACGCCCCCGTCTCCCCCAGCCTCTGCACCCGCAGGATTTCTGGCCTGGCCTTGGGGTCGAGGCTGCGTCGCTCTGAAGCGTACCGGACGTACACGTAGTCCCCAACGGCGAATCGCCTGACCTGGGGCACATATCCTCCTCCGCGGATCCTGGCGTAGCGCAACTTGTCCCGGTGCTGTGCGATCTTGAGGTGCTCCCCCGCGACCGGGAGGGCCTCCTTGATCCTGGCTACCCTGGCGAGGAGCAGGTCTGCGGCTTCCTCCGCTGTAGCCACTCGCGCTGTGCTCCACAGGTCTGCCCCGACCTTGGAGGGGAACACTGGCTTCTGACCGTACAGGACCTCGTAGGGGGCCATGCGTGTAGCCTGCTGAGGCGAGCATCGGAACCCCAGCGCTACCCATGGGACCATCCTGTCCCACGAGTCGTCGCTGCTCCCTTCCCCGCAGCACTTGCGCAGGCCCGCCTTGAGGGTCTGGACCGCCCGTTCGGATAGCCCATCCGCCTGGTTCCTGAGCGGCATCCGCCCAGTCTGCTGCCGCTGACTCCCCCAAGCACTGCCGATACGTTGCCGCTGCCTCGCCCTCGCCGGAGCATGCAGTGCCTGCACTGGCTAGGGCGCAATGTGTGGACGTCAGGGTCATGCCGATAGCCAGGTCGCTGTCCGGGCCTGGTAACCCAGCCCTGCGGGCCAGCTCCCTAGGGATGATCTTGGCCGCCTCGAGGGCTATGGTGAACCAAGCCTCGAGAGCCCAAGCATCCATGCACCTGCCCAAGGCGGCCCTCCTATCGCCCTCAGGAAAGTCGGGGCGGGGCAAAGTGGACCCCACTGCGTACCCCATGGCCCTCTCCCTTTCGTTGGCATTGGGTTCCTGCAGGCCCCCCATGGGCCTGAACACCATGCCGATCTGCCCGTTCCGGAAAGCGTAGGATGCGGGGGTGGCCATGAGGCAGGGCAGCGCCCTCCTAGGTTGCCCAGATACATTGATACGGTACCCGCCGTTATCGGGGCAGGCCACGACCTGCGCCCTACTGCCCTCGTCCAGAATGTCATCCACAATACCGTCGTGCGGCCTATGCGATGCCTGGATAACAAACTCAATGTCTGCGGCTGGTGCTAGGTTGCCCCAGTAGTTGCGCGTGCGGTGGGCATAGGATCCCACCTGCGCTGCATCAAACAGGGAAGGCCTACCCAGCAACCGGCACACTTCGCCGAAAGCCTCTACGCTAGCCTTCTCGCTACGCTGGTTTAGCTGCATAGCGACATTTTCGATCAAGTACGCTGGCGGCCTGGCCCTTTGCAGGACCTGCAAGGAGCCTAGCAGCCTGATAAGCGGGAAGAAAGACTTGCTCCTGTCCCCCTCGAGCCCCTTGCCCTTGCCTGCAGCCGACAAGTCGTGACACTCCCATCCTGCTACCAGAAACCACTGGCGGCCCTGCTGTGCCCCAGCCTCTATGAAGTGCTGGGCAGTAATGGAGTACACGTCCTGGGGCAATGCCCTGAACGCCCCCTCGACGGCTGGCGCTGGGAGCAATAGCGGGTATTGCTTGTGCAGCTGCACCAGTCTTCCCCCCGCGATCTCCCGCATGGAGGCACTGGTATCGGCGTACAGATACTGCGTGACCGGGATGCCTGCCCTAAGCACCATCTCAAGTCCAGAGCACATACCTCCGAAGGGCTCGAACAGGACCACTCCCTCTCGCTCCAGGGCGTACACCGCCTCTGTTGGTAGGCATGCCGTATCCACCCCTGCATGGAGGTGGGCCGGGGTCGAGCGGGGCAGGTCGGTCAGCACATTGCTGATCAAGGTCCTGGCCCTGGCCCTGCTATTGAAAACTCTTTCTGCAGCGCTGGCAGGCTGTGCCTGCTCATCGTCCTCATCCTTTGCGCTGGAGATAGCCTGGCCGCACGGGGCCACTGTACAAGCCGTCTCGGCAGCCCGCAGGCGGCGCACGCTTCGCCTGCCCTCCTGTGCTAGGCGAACCACCTGATCTGCGTGCCACTGGTTTACCCTGCCTAGGCCTGTGAGCATAGCGACCTGTGGTCCGCAGGTGGTCTCACTAGGGGTGTGTGGCTCAGGGGTGACATCGTCTAGCCGTGCCCCTGTGCGGTCATCGGATGATGGGAGGGGTGACCTGGACGGGATATCTGCGTTCTGGTGGCAGGCCCCTGACCGGTGGACAATGGTAATGTCAAGCTCCTGCAGCATGAGTGCCCAGCGTGCGTGCTGCCCCACTAAGGCCTGGTTATCCATGAGATATGTGAGGGGTTCGTGGTCCGTGACCAAATGCACCTTGCACCCAAAGAGCATATGGCGGTACGTCCGAGCAGCGTACACAGCCGCGAGCATTTCCCCCTGAAACGACGAGTAGTTCTTTTCGCTTTTGTTCAGGGAACGGGAAGTGCAGGCGACCATGTACTCCCTGCCGCTGTCGTCACACTGCCCTAGCACCGCCCCTATACCCTGCTTAGAGAAGTCGGTGTACAACAGGAATGGCCGTGGCGGCCCCTTGCCGTCTGGACCCGTTCCGCTGTAGTCAGGTCTGCGCAGCACCCTGCCTCCCTCGCACATCTCAGTTTTGATCAGCTGAAACGCCTGGGCCTGTTCGGGCCCCCACACAAACGGGACCCCCTTGACCAGCAGTGCGTTGATGCATGCGGCCTTTCGAGAGAAATCCGGGATGTAGCACCGGTAGAAATTCAGGAATCCCATGACCTCCTGAATGTTCTTGACCGATGCGGGTTCGGGCAGAGCCATGACGGCCGCTATTTTGGCTGCGTGCGGTGTGAGGCCTTGGGCCGAGACGTTGTGGCCGAGGTACTCTACCGTGGCACACCCAAACAGGGACTTGTCAGGATGCGCGCGTAGGCCTACTGCGTGGAGCATGTCTAGCATGAGCTCTACATGCCTGATGTGATCTGCAGGCGTGTCACTATACACCAGCAGGTCGTCAATGAATGCCACACAGAAGGAGCTCAGGCCGGCCCTGGCTATCTCTTCCTCCATCATACGCTGGAAGAAGGGAGGCCCGTTGCGCAGCCCAAAGTTCAACTTAGTGTACATCCAGAGTTCTGGGCCCATCCAGAAAGCCGTCTTGGGCTGGTCCTCGGCCTTGATCGGGATCTGCATGAACCCTGACCTCAGATCCACCTTGCTAAATACTTTAGCTGTGCCCAGGTTCTGAAAGATAGTTTCCATCCTGGGGATGGCAAACTCCTGCTTGGCTGTGCGGAGGTTCATTCTCCTCATGTCGTGCGCAATGCGGTGATCTGACCACTCGCCAGTCTCGGCACACTTCTTGGCCGCTACGACTGAGTTGGCCGCAAACTTGATGGGCCCTCCCTGGGGGACCCTGACAATAATGCCTGCCTCTATCATGGGCTGGCACTTCTCTTTGAAAATGGCTGCTTTAGGGGGTGGCATGTCCCTTGCTTTCTGAAAGCATGAGCTGTGCTCGTCCTCTAGGGCCAGCGTAAACTCACCCTGCGCACCGCAGTAGCCTGGCAGCTCCAGCATGGAGTAGGCGAACGCCCCTTGGCGGTCCCGCAGGCTCTGCTCCAGCTGCTCCTGCTGCTCCCCGGAGAAGTCGGGGTGCTTCCCGAGCAGCCACCCCTCTGCAGTTTTGACGTACTCTGAGGGCGCATGCACCACTCCTCCTGGCTGGAACATGTCTATGACTCCTCCTGCCAGCGGTTCCCCTGTCCCTGCCTGTGACCCTGCGCTGGACGTGCCCTGATCCCAGGTGCGTTGCGGACGGGGGGGCCGAGGGGCGGGCATATCCACTGGGGGTCGCAGCCAACCAGGCTCCAGCTTGGCGGCTGCCTCCCTGCTGCTGACGAATGCTCCTTGTCCGGCAGTGAATCCCCCTCCTCGCACGCCCCTTCCGCTGGCCTGTGCCCCGGGGAGGCAGGAGAGCAGGAGCCACACCAATGCCAGATGGCATAGGCAAGCCAGAAGGCCTCTGAAAGCCGTGCAGGGGAGGAGACCCCTGCAGCCCGGGTGCTGCCTGGGGCAGGGCTGTGGACCTGCAGGCGCTGGCGGCGATGGCACGGCTGGCGGGCCCCGGTCCCCTGGTCCCTCCTGCCAGGAGATTTCCAGCTCCACCTGACTGATCCTGGCGGGCGGCGATGGGCACCCTGTGCTATTACTGGCGTCTCTTGCCACTGCTTTCCTGCGTCGTTGGCGCGCGCGGGTCCTGGCGTTCCTTGCCCTTCGCGCTGCTGCTGCTCTGACCTTGGAGGAGTCCGCTGGTCTGGTGTCGCCCTTGCTGGAGGGGGTCTGATGTCTCTCTGCCGCTGTTGGACCTGCGCAGCCTGTATCGGGTCTGTAGGCGCGTTCCGGGCTGACAGACTGGGTTCTGGCGTTGTCGCTGCTCCTGGCTGCGCTGCGCGGCTGTCGGTCCAGCTGGTGGGGCTGGAGCATTGTTCGCTGGATGGCCTGGTAGTTCCATAGGCTGGTTCTCTCCGGAACCCCCCATTCCACCGGCCAGTTGTCCAATGGCTCGCCTGCCTCTGGCCACCGCCCCTCGTCATGGGCCTTGATGAGTTCTGCCCCAATGGTCAGGATCTGGGCGTACTGGACTGCGTGCATGGACGGCTGTAGGGGCTGGTCTGCTGTTTCCTTGTACCATTCCCTGAATGGCACCGGGCGCTGCTCCCTCCTTCTAGCCTGGTCGGCTTCGCCCTGCCTTCGCTCCTCGATGGCCTGCCTCACGTCAGAGACGGTGGCCCTGCTGTGCGTCGCTTTGAACACCACCTCCCGTTCGCCAGGCAAGGCCTCCTGCGCGCTGCACCACCAGTGCACCCCGAGCCTGGAGTCCTCCTCCATCTGCCTTTGCCTGATGAACCCCAGCGACTGGTTCCTTTCGGGGCATGCAATGGCTAAGTGCCCCTGGTGGAAGCAGATGGTGCACCTGCCCTCTCGCAGGCGTGGTGCGGGGCATGCGTGGTAGTCGTGCCCCTTTTTCCCACAGCGCTCACACGGCTCGTTGTGGACTGAGTGGTGGCCCCACGCCGGGGGGACTGCATCGCTGCAGCTGCAGCAGGCCCACGCCCCCCGCCGGGTGCCTCCTACGCCCGGCTTGTTCATGCAGGCGCTGCAGGCTGTGGCGTGGCAGCGGCAGCACCGCCGGCCGGGCTGATCTGTTGGACCGATGCGCTCCCCGCATCCCAAGCAGCTAGGCAGCCTGACCTCGGGGGTCATGCAGAACTGACACATCCTGGCGGCCCCTGTCCGTGGTGTTCTCATGCACAGGTCATGCCATGCTGTTCCGCATGCGCTGCACCAAATCAAGCGCTCGCCTGCGCGGGTCTGGTCGCATCCTGCGCACGGCTCCCTGTGCACTGGGTCTGAGCCATAGGAGCGGCCTGGGGACACGGCGCCGCCTGTACCTGGGCTCCTTGCCCGCTCTGGTGGCAGGGCCTCGCTGAGGGCCCTTAATCGGCCGCGGAACGCCTGCTTCAGCTCCTCTGCCGCCTGGTTGCGCCCCTGCAGCCTGGGGTCGGGGCTGGGGTCTGGGACCATGTTCAGCCTGTAACGCAGGCTGGCCTCGATGCGGCTGCCCCTGAGCTCGGTGCCTCCCTGGGGGACCGGCCATGGCACCCTGTCCTCGAGCCGCTGCCTGTCCCGTTGTGCCACAAATTGTCGTAACTCGTCATCCCACTGCTCCTTGCTGAGATCTGTTCCTCTATCGGGCTCCCCCTCGGCTGCCAGGTGTGGCGAGCCAGGGTCCTCAGGATCTGGATTGCTGGTCTCGCTGCCGGTGTCGCTGAGCCCTCTGCTCCAGTTGGGTGGGGCATCTGCCTGGACTCTCAGGGGTGCTACCGGCCCTGGCTGCTCTGCCGGGGCTCGGCTCTGCTGGCTGGATCCCTGCGTCTGACCTGCTGAAGGTGCAGTATGCTCGCTGGGCACTGCCGCTCCTCCCTCTGATGGCTCGGTGTGCTCCGCTGTGTCTGCCGGCTCCCCCTCAGAGTCCGAGTCTGGCAGCAGCTGCGGTAGTCCTGTCAGGCTGTTCTCCTCGTCTGACTCAGGCCAGTCCACCTCGTAGTTGCCCCCCCTCAGGGAAGTGAAGAAAGATTGCTCCCTGCTGTCTGGCTGCAAGTGGAGGGTGGTGTCGTCGGGGCTATGAGCGCTGCCTGGGCTGGCCGCCTCCCTGAATGCTCCCCAACGCCCCCGCGGCGTCTCTTGGCGGTCCGCTATGCCCCTATCCAGCAGGCCAGTCAGGTCCCTCAAGGCCTCATCGTGATTGCTACCGCTGAACAGGGGGTGGAGCGTGACGGCTCCCCTGGGGTGCAGTTGCCACCACAGGCGGACAGTGGCCGCCGGTGCAGACCAGTGGGGCAGCAAGATGGATGGGGCGCCGTTGTAGTAGGCCGCCTGTTCCACCTGCATCCACTGCTGTAGGCAGCTCTGCAGCCTGCCTTGAGCAAAGGCTGAGAGGGTGAGGGCCTGCTCGCCCTGCCATGCGGTGGCGCCCGCTGCTGGCGTGCAGTGCGCTGACACGTGCGTTGGGCAGTCGGCTCTTTCTTGGGGTGCCCAAAGCTCGTCCACTATCTCGATGTTGTGGACAGCTGCTGACATCTGTCCTGGCAGCAATGTCCTGTTAAGGGCCATCATCATGATGGTCCACACCGCTGGGTCTGTTCCTCGGAAGGCGGCCACCGCGTGCTCCTCTGCCTGTTCTACAGAGGGGAACCGGTCACTCAGCACCCGGGTAGCTGTCTTGAAGAAGAACCACACGGGCTGGTCATCGCGCGTGGCGTGCATGTGCATCCACGCCCGCGGTGTCGGGTGCGTCCACCGCCTCTCTGAGTCCTCGTGGTAGTATGCCACCGCCAGCCTAACCGGGATAGCGGCCCTGGCGTCGCCCGGCTCGTACCCCCAGGGGACCGCCTGGCCCAAGACCTCTCTGGCGATGTCTTGCCCCCTCTCGACGGTCGCTGGGCATTGGCGAGGCGTTCCTGGGTGGAGGATCCCGGCACCGTCGTACCCGCTGTGGTCCCTCAGTGCCGCCAGGGCGTACGCCTGCCTGGCCGCCGCTTGTGTGGGTACGCAGACGGCCTGGTTGGCCAGGCACGGGTGGCAAGCGAGAGTCATGACGCAGGTTTCTGCCCATGGTGTCCGCATGAACCCGTCGTGGGCGTGCTGCCACATGCCGTATGCCCGTGCCGCGTCTGGTATCTCTTGGCTGGTCCTGAACTGCTCCTCTGCTGCGGTAATCCCTTCCTTGACGACGCTGCCCAGGAGTTCGCTGACGCAGTTGGCATAGAGAGGAGTTGGCCACGTGGAGCTCATGAACTCTTCCATGGCCGTGCTAGGCCTGATGTGACCTTTAATGGCCGCAGCCAGGAGCCCCGCTGTGACAGCGTCCATGGGAAAGACCAACCTTGCTACTGCCTGCATTGCTGCCTGTCTGTTAACACAGATGACTTCCCCCCGCGGTACGCACCAATGGTTTTGCAACCTGCACAGGCCGTCCGCGCCCGCTCCGGGGAGGGTGATCATGGCCGCTGTGGCGGCTACCTCTGGCATGTCTGTTCCTGCCGGGTACCACTGCACGAAGCAATGCCTAGGCCAGGGCTCGCCAGGCCCTGGGCCCGGTGCGTCGAGGTCCTCTGCGTCTTCTACTGCGCTGAGGTCGCTGTCTCCCCAGTGGTCTGGGTTCTGCGGCTCCTCTGGTTCCCACCTCTGCTCTCTTTCGCTGGGTACCTCCTCCTGCACCCATGTCCTTTCTGTTGGTCCGTGCTCTGTCCTGCAGCTGCGGTGCCCGCTGCCTGCGGTTGGGGGCCGGCTGGTGACGCCCCCTGTGGCCCCATGGGCCTGCAGCGTGAAGCTGCTACCGCCTCCTTCCGCGGAAGCTGCCGGCCTTGGGCCTGCGGCGGGGCCCCCTGCCTCCGGGGTACCTGGGCACAACACGTCGGGGGGGTCGTAAATGTCCTGGGAACGGTCGTCTGATTCTCCCTCCTGCCCTGAGGCCTCCCCTGATATCTCAGGGTCCTGTCTGTGGGCGCTGCCCTCTGACTCGCTGTTGCCCTGGTCTTCCCTGGCCCTGAGCGGGACTAGGAAATTTGCGAGCAAGGCGAGCCACCCCTCTTGAGGGGCTGGTGCTCCCATGCGTCGCAGGTAGTCCAGGAGTTCTAGGGCATGGGCTGTGCTCTTAGGGGCGTTTGCTGGCATGGTCAGGAGGCCATTGGTGGCAATTGCTTCCACGGCCACCCGCCAATGGTGGACCTGCTGGGGCACTTCGCCATTTTGTGCCTCCGCGAGTATCCCATCTGGGCCTAACCCTGGCTCCGGCCCACGTTCTTCAGGGAGGTCCAATGGTTGCCTTGCTTGCTCCTCCTGCCCTTCTAGGTATGCGTCATCCCATTCCTGCTCAAACCAGGTGTCTGGTTCGTTGAACCCTGGGTCGTGCCCCCTGGGGATAGTGGCGAAGCACCCATGGGCCCCTTTGCCCGCCCACCTGGGTTCCTCCGGTGGTCCTGGCAGGAAGTTGGCGGGCGGGGCGCCTGCTTGCCTGGCTGCCCATACCTCGAATGGCTCGTTCTTTTCTGCCTCGAACAGGTCGCGAAGGTGTATGCGCTGCTGGTTGTCGCTGGGGGGTTCCTCCTGCCTGAGGCTACCGTGCCCCCGGTTGTCCTGGGCTTGCGCCCGGCCTTCGCCCCCGCCGCTGGGCCTCCAAGGCTGGGCCTGCCTCTGGTTGCACTCGAAGGCGAAGTGGCCGCTGCCTCAGCACTTGTAGCATGCTTCCCTCTGGGTGGGGGGTGCTCTGCCGGTCCTTCCCCTGGCAGAGTCCTCCGGCGGTGCCCACCTGATCATTCTGTTCTCCCCTGGCTCCTCGGCTGTCGCATGCCTACCGGGGCTGTGGTGCTGGCGTTGCCTAATGGGGCTTCTGGCTCTGCCCTGCGGCCAGCGCTCGCCGCAGGGGCTGCGTGGCGTCTCCCCTTCCCAGCGCCTGCCGCTCCCGTCCTCGTGTTCTCTGCTGCCGCGGTTGGATGGTTTCCCTGGGGTAACGGGACTGCGGCTGCGGGTTCTTCTGTTCCTGCTCCTGCCGTCGGGACTGAGGGCCTCCCTGCCCCTGGGCCGCTGGTTGCCACCGCTGGCGCCCTGCGGGGGTGGAGGTGGCTGCCTGTTCGGCCGGCGTTCGTCCTTGCACTGGATTCCTTTTAGCTGCTCGGTGCTTGGAGCCCGCCGCTCCCTGCTGTGGCTACTGCGCCGTGGGCTCCTTCCCCTTGGCTGACGCTCTGCGGCGCTGGCGCTCCTAGGCTCCCTGCCGCTGACGGGGTTGCTGCTTGGGCCGCTGCCTGGCTCCCTTGCCCGTGGAGAGGGGGTGCGGCTGGCCCTTGCTATGGGGAGATTTCTCTGCTTGGGCTTGGCGCTATTGTCCCTTAGAGACTGAATCAGATCCTCCGGGTACTCCCCTAGGGCAGGGTCGTCGAGCTCGTGCAGAACCTCCTGCACCTCAGTGGGCGTACCCCTGGACGTTCCTTCTTTGCCGTCCTGCTCTCCTCCCCTGGCCCCATCGCTTGGCGCCGCGTCCTGCTGTGGGGGCTCGATAGTTGTGTCCGCCTCAGGCTGCTGCTGCCTGGCCTCCCTGGCCCCGCTGCAGGCCTCCCGCAGGGCTCCACAGGGGCGCTGGGGGGCCGGCCCACTGGCTGCTTTTGTGCCCTTGTACTCCTCCTTGTACCTCTTTTTGAGCTCATTGACCTCTATGATCCACTTGGCGCACTCGCCCTTCCACCGGGCCATCTCCTTGTCCGAGGCGCCGTCCGCCATTGCCCGGGCCTGTTCTGTCTTGAAGGAATAAATGTCTGCCTCCCTGCTGGCGATCCTCTGCCTGGCTGCGGTCTGGATGGCTCTGTTCAGGACCTCGACCCGGGCCTCCAGGCAGCTGATGACGGCTGCCCCGGGCGCACCCCTGTCCGCCGGCAGCTCAGTCTCTGATTCGGTAACTCCCCCATCGCTGGAGCTGGTGTCCTGATTGTGCGTGGCCGGGGAGCCTGGCTGGCAGCTGCCTCTGCTGTGCGTGTCTGCCCCCTGGCCCGGCTCGTTCTCCAGGAGCTCCCCTAGCCGCCGCTCGCATTCCTGGTCTGAATGCGATCTGCGCATGTCGCAGTACGCGCACGTGCCTTCCCTGTTGCGCAGGGCACTCCTGACCTCCTGTCGGACTGTGTGCTCCTGTACCATGGCTAGCCTTGCCTTATCCCGCGCCGCTACGGGGGGGTCCACGGCTTTGCCGACCCTGTCTCCGCTGATGGACCGGCTCCCGGTACCCCTGGTACCGTCCGGGTCCGCCGGCGCTGCGTGAGCTTGGGTAAGGGCTACTGGGTCTGTCTCGGGCGCTGCAGCAGGGTTGGTTCCCTTTTTCCCTGCGTGCTGGCGCGCTGCCTCAGTACCTGCGCCACGGGCCCCTTTGGCCTTGGCCGGCCTGGCCCCTTCTGGTGCTGTCGCTGGTGCCTCTGCCGCGGGCAAACGGGTGACACGGTTTGCGGCGACTGTAGTTTGCGTCGCAGGGCCGCCTGTACCACGGACCGGCGTGACTCCCATGGGCATGGTGGTGTGCGCCAGCGCTGTAAGCCGTTCGTTGATGTAGCCCACCTGCGCACGGACATCGCACAGGCCGTCAGCTAGTCGCCTAAGAGCAAGTCTTTTCTCTCCCTTCCTGGAAGGGTGTTCAACAGCCAGTGGCTCCTCCTCCTCCTCACTGCTAGAGGAGGGTCTAAAGGACCGCGGCCTGGCGTTGTGGGCTGCCTGCTTGTACTCTCCAGGCTTGGGTGCCAGCCCAACCTGCGTTAGGAGGGCCACGGACTCGCTGAGCATTTCGGCCACCGTTTGGTGCCACCCATCCGGCTCAGCGAGCTCGGAGGGGCCAGAGAGGTGAGACAGATGAGCTGACTGCTGGCCATGCCCCGCCTGCCCCTGCGGCTGCCTCTGGGCCGGCCTGCCTCCTTGGTTCCTGTCGTAGGTCCTGTTCACGGGTGGCCCCTGTGGTCTTGGAGGCGGTGGATACTGCTGTTGAGGCGGCCGTGCCTGCCCCGTGGTGATGTCAGTGGCCAGGGGGGCAGGGCGGCGTTCATCTCTAGCCCTGGGGGTCCTGCAGTCCCTTGCCAGGTGGTCCAGGCTGCCGCATTGGAAGCAGGCTTTGGGGGCGCCCCCAGCGCTGTGGGTGCTGGTTGTCAAGGCTGTGGCTTGGTCGGCCCACGTGACGCCCTTGGCTCTGCTTTCCTGCCTGGCAGGCTGGCTGCTGTTCTGGTATGGCGCAACTCCTGGTCCATCCCCTCTGGGCCTGGCTTCCCACTGGCTGGGCCGATCTCGCCTGCCGCGCCCCGCCTGTTGCTCTCCCTGGCTCCTCTGCTGATGGTCTCCTGGTCCTTGCCTGGAGTCCATGGCAGCCAGGTCCCCCAATTCCAGGGCGAACCTCTCCCACAGCAGTACCTGCTGCGTCAGGACCTCTACCTGGGCCTCGTCTGTCATGTGCAGGTATCCTGGCACGGTCATGATGAACGCTGTCAGCTTCACCCTGACTGCCCCTGGCAGCCCTTCGTAGAACATGTGGGCTACCGAATGCCTCCTGCCGAAGTGGTCCACTGCGTCTCTGGAGATTTGCAACAGCTCTGCTGTAGACATGACTCGGAAGGCGAATGCCTCCACTGTCTCCTCTGGCTTGACGCCTGGGTCCAAGGTGGTCTTGACCCCGAGTTTCAGGCCGGTGATTGCTGCCCTCTCATCTGAAGTCGGCTTGCCCACCTCCCTTTGGACCACCCTGATCCACAAGGTTAGCAGGGATACCTCACAGGTCGGCTCCTCCACTGGGGCTCTCCATGCTTCCCGGATCCGCTCGACCTCCCTGGAAGCTTTGTCTCCTTGCGGCGCTGATCGTATGGCGACCACCAGCGGGCCCACGCAGGCCGGCTTGGCTGTCCACATATCCACCAAGGAGCGGACCAACAGGGCCATGGCTGAAGGAGACTGGCAAGACCCTGCAATCTCGCCAGCCACCACAGCCAGGGCTGGCGGCTCGTCCGATAAAGCCAGGCGGTTGTGCGAGCCCCAAGAGCTGCAGGCCTGGCAGTATTGCCTGGCTGCGACTGCCCCCGGGTGGGACATGTCCAGCACTGGCACGTTGCCCTGAATGTTGGGGATCTTGGTGAACCGCGTTCCACCAGCCAACTGCAGGATCATCTGTTGCTGCAGCCGTATGTTTGTCTCCGCCTGCTCTTGGGCTATCCTTTCCCTTCTGCGCCTTGCCGATTCCCTGCTGGAGCCTGGGCCGCGCCCCTCTGTATCCTCCGAGCTTGACATGCTGGGGTCCGAGCCAGATCCGCCGCCGCCGTTCCTGGTTGGGCTCTGCCTGCGCCGATCCCGCTGGTCTCTGCGGTCCGCGCTCAGGTGGGATTGCCTTCTACCGGATGGCCTACTGCCCTCCGAAGGCTGCCTTGCCGGGTCCTGGCTCCTACCCCCTTCTGACTCTGCCTGCCTGCTGGGCTGGTAGCTGCTATGCCTGCTGGGCTGCGTTCCACCTGTGTACTCCCTTGCCTCGGAAGCTGACAGGCAGTCGTCCCTGCTTTCCTGTCTTTGCTGGTAGTCTCCCCCCGTGGGGCCTGCCGGGTTGATTTCCTGAACGACCCTCCTTCCTTGGCTGGGGCCTTGGCTCCTTTCCGGCCTGCCTCGTGCCTGCGCTGCTTGTCCTCGCAGGAACTCAGCAATGTGATCCACCTGGCTTTCCTGGCCACTGTGCTGATCTACGAAGCGCAACAAGTCGTGAGATTCTTGCCTGCTGGCCCTCCTTGGCGCTGGGTCCTGCTGGAAGCTGGTTGCCCTGGGCTGTTCGCTGGCCGCTGGGCTGCTGGGTCTGGGTCTGCGCTCTACGTCTAGCCGCTGGTTTCGGAGGCTGGGCTCACTGCTGGCTTCCAGGCTCTCCCATCTGGCCTGTCGTGCAACAGGAACGGTCCCTTCCGTCTGCTGCTGCCATTGCCCCTCCCTGCGGTCGTCTTGCTGTAGCCTGGATGCCTCGAACCCTTCCCACTCCTCGAGCTCCTCCTGCTCTGATTCGGGCTCCTCCAGATCCCCTGCTGTGCCATTGCACCACTTGTCGGCAAAGGCCTTGACAGCCAGAGCCGCCTCTGGCCCTGCCGGTCCTCTGGACACTCTGCGCAAGGCCGCCAGCAGCGTTGCTCGGTCCTGTCCCGTGTGCGGGATGCCCATAAGGGCCTTTGTTGCCCATTCCGCCAAGTGGTGGCTTTGGAACTCCTTGATAGCCCGGGCCTGATCGCTGAGGTGGACGAAACACTTGGAGCACACCTGCTGCCATAGCCGTCCTGCCCATTGCAGGATGTCTGCCCACCCAATGGGCTGGAGTCCTGGTGGCTCTGCTGCACCCGGCTGGCTTATGGTCCCTGCGCGTTCTCCCGCTGCCGGGCGCCGTTCTCCTGGGATGGGCGTCCACTCTGGATTGCTGAAATATCCGTAAAGGCTATGGGCCTGGCCGCTGTCCTCCTTTTCCCTGCTGGTGCCCTCTGCCACGGTCTCCTGGCTTGGCCTATTTGCACTGGCCGGGAACCTGGACTGGGGTGTGCCGTACGTTGACGCCTCTGTTGCTTCCTCTGCCGGGATACGGGGCGGCCTTGCCTGTTTCACCCTGCGCGGATCTGGCCTGGGCGGGATTCCCGTTGGCGCCTGCATTCTTCCGTGCTGATCTGGCGGCACTACCTTGGCGCGTGGCTCAGCCTGCGGCTGCCATATTCTGGTAGCCTGCATTGTCGTGGCTTGTGTGTCGCTGTATTTCTGCAGCTCCCGTGGCCTCCCTGTTGTTTCCGCTGACTCCCCTTGGGACTGCTGTTCGCTGGATCTCGTCCGCTCCATCCTGACCACTGTTGACTGGACCATCCCCTTGACCACTGTGGGTTCAAGCTGGGGCTCCTGGTCTGGTCTGGGCTCAGCCTTGCCTCCTTCTCTTTCTGCTTCCGCAGGCAGGTCATCCGGAGGTCGTGCTGGCCCGCCACCCTCTCCTACACCACCGGTCTGAGACCTCACAGTGGGTGGCTCTGAGGTCGGGTCCAGGGACTCATCGTCGGGAACCGGCCATTGCTCGTCCTCCTGGCTTGGGCCAGGGGGGATGCGCGCTATGCCGCCTCGTCCGATACCCCTGCGCGTCACTTGAACCTGCACCATATCCTCATCCAAGGCTAGGGTGCTGTCGGCCCCTTGGACCTTGTTTTCCATTATGCCTGCATATTCACCATCTGACAATCCAATGGCAATTAGCCTAGCTTCCTCTGCTACGGCTGCATTGATGGGTGTCATGGGGTCATTGCCTGGTTCCATTCCTCTCACTCGTGCACTGCGTCTTGCAGCCTCTGGATGCAGGTGACGATCATGATCTACCACTGCGTCCTGCATTTTCTATTGCTGGGTGCTGAGCAGCCGTGCCGGCTCGCTGTGTGGGCTCACAGCAGCAGGTCACTGGCTCAAAGCCTGCTTCCGTTCTCCTCTACCTTCTGCAGGCTGGTTAGGCGTTGCTAGACAGGTCAAGCACGGGTAAATTTTTTAACCTGGTTCTGGCGGGTATTTTCACCTTCTGGATTGCTGTCTCGTCCGCTATCTTGCTGGTCTCGTCCGCTATTCCTCCGCTGATTCGGCGCGCAGCTTCCTCCTCGATCTCCGCAGGGCCTGCTCAGGCTGCAATCTGCAGCTTCGGATATTCCTGCACACAGTCTTGGGTTGCCTGCTTTTAAACTCGGATCCCAGATCCTTGCTCACTTCTGTCAACACGCAGGCTGTGCACTCTACCACGGATGCAGGCCACGTGCACAGGTAATATCAGCTGGGTTTATAACTCCACAGCCTGATCTTCAAGCTACGTCTGCTTCTGGGTTGCCACGCCCAGCGCAAGCAGGAATTGACTTGGGTTCTATGGAGAATCCTCTGCTAAGTGATTTTGAGCTGTCCAAGGTAGATCACTGCCTTCAAAAAGAAATTCAAGTTCACAGCACATGCACCTTTAGCAGGATTCGCTGGATCAAGCTGATCAGGCTTAGACCCACTTCGTCCTTTTAAGTGGACACGCGATGGTTGCTTCGGGTCCGTGGTGGACTTCTTCCCCACTGAGTGGCGGACACCTACGGGCGGACTCAGCGTCTACACGCTGGCCGCGAATGCGCGGCGCGTTAAGCTGTGGCTGGGACTTCTAGATGACAGGCGTGGAGCTGGTCGCTTGTAGAGCTGAGACTAGTGGCCTGTCGGGTCGCGAACCCTGCAGGTCGCTATGAGTCACTTACCGCGTATAGCGGGCGAAGACGTAGCCGTAGACTGCGGACGACGTAGTCCTAGGTAGGGCAGGTCTTCGGGTTAGGAGTTCTCGGGCTTGCTAGATGGCGGGGTCGCTGCTCTAGACTTGACTGGCTTAGTGGTACTGGCTTTGATGCACTTCACTGGGTAGGTCTCCGAGATCTAGCCGGTGCTGGTTACAAATAGAGGCCTGTCCACTTAAAAGGAACGAAGTGAACGTCAAGCGTGCAAGCCGGGATTCAAAGGTCCCGGCAAGCCCTATGCACTGAGTACGGGAAACCCTGCCTCAGACCTTCCCGAAAGTGGGAAGCTGGGCTCCTAACCCTAAAAAGGGGCTCCGCAGGGAAGCTGCGGAGTCTACGGGGACGCGTCAGCGGTCCCTACGGTTTTGGCACGTATACTGCATTATACCGTGACAACAAGCCAGCATCAGAGCCACCAAGGAAGCAGGAGTGAGAACCATTGAAAACAGAGGTCATACCCCGGAATCACACACCAGAAGTCAAAAGAAAAAAACAAAAAAATCAGAAACCAGGACCACAAATCGGAAGTACAAGCCGATACTAGTAAGAAACAGAGCGCCCTTACTCATCAAACAGCTTAAGTCCAGAATGTGCCATGTCAGTACTATTGACCATTGATTCGATCAAAACAGCTCGTAAGAAAATTTAATTGGGAACCTTGGCCGATCGGATACCGGCAAAATCAAATCCTGACCGTTGATAAACTGATAAACAACTGAGGAGCATCGAACTAAGGGTTCAAACAACTGTTGAAACACCTGGTGAAACACTTACTCCGCACGTCTGCATGTTGCACATTTCCATCCTCATGTAGTCATGTTGGTAAACAATTGAGGAGCGTTGACCTGTTGCCAAAAATGCCCACCAATAAATTAGAGAAATAAGTGCCGCTCAGATTAATGAGCTCTCGTCCTTCCCTCTCCCCCACAGGCAAAGAAAAAGGGTGTGGACCATGCCTTTGACAATAACGATGATCTCACAAACATCCAGCCTCTGAATTGCTTTTGGTATCCCACATCCAGCCGGCTCAAGACAAATACACACATACCTGCAGGGAGCAATAATCAAACACAGTTGCAGTCTTGGACAATGCTGCAGCTGCTAAACAGCCCGGGCTGCATCAGCCTGACGTACTAGAGAGGGATTGAGAGAAACCTCCCCCAGCGCAGCAGTTTGAAAGGGCAGCAGCGCCCTGCTGAAAGCCTTCATAATAAGGGTCGACTCCACCTTTGGATGCCGTCGCTTCACGCATGTGGACACTACTACGTGGGGACAACAGCCGTCCTAGGCACAGCAAGAGACAGGCTGCGGCCGCGGTATTGACACATGGTCACCGTGATGACGAGCAGCATGGGAGTGAACGGTGTTCAAAACTATCCTGGTAATGTTACTCCACTGGTGGTCGCTGATGCCTCAAAGACTTCCATCTGCACAAAACATCAGGAGGAATGCATGAACCATGAGAGACAATTTGGTATTGTTTATGCGATTTATGCAGTATTGTAACATCCAGGGACTCAGTGCACAAACAGGCATGCATTATGTGAAGCAGCCACGCCACGCTTGAAATTTGGACGGCCGTTTTATATTTTTAGATCTTCCATACCAGCACGCAGGTTGCTGCAGCCCGATCGCGTACCTCGAGCTTGGTTGTCGTGGCTCCCTCTGCGTCTCTCATCTCAACCAGGAGGGGCAGCACCTCCTCAAAGGTAGGCCTGAAGCCCAGTTGCACGGCGAGGAAAGGAGGAGTGAGGTTGGATTGCGTGGGTGGGAATTGGACATAATGCGGTGCAGGGTGTGTGGAGTGCGGGAAGCGAAGGAGACTGAGAAGGGTTGGGTTGTATGAAGGCAGGCGGACATGCCGGAGCGACGTCATGAAGCGGGATTGCTGGAGTTATGGTTCGTGCGACATAAACAAGATCTTCATGATGAAGGGGCGCCCCAATTTTGCATACGGTACCCATTTAAGATATATTGGTATCCAATTGATGCATAAATATGGTCCGGGCAGCTAAGGGTAGAAAATTCATGAACTGCCAGACAAACAGAACCAAACAGGTGTTCTCATGTTATTGGAGAACTCAGCCAGCCCGCGCCAAGCCAGCCCTCCCCTCTCACCTCTTTTCCACATCTGCGTCCCAGCACCGCTTGGCCAGCTCCATGAAGGCGGGCGGCGTTTCCATCGGCCACTCGGGTCTCAGCCCTGTCTTCACAATCTGGTAGCTGAGGTACGCTCGGTTGACCGCACAGAAGGGCACCTCGGAGGTGTACAGCTCCCAAAGAGTGATGCCAAAAGAGTACCTGGGCACGAATGACACAGCCGGGGACGAGAGCTTTTAATGAACCATTTACCTGGTGGTAAATGACGGAGCTGTGAGTGGGCTGGATGCTTGTGAGCGAATGACCTTGCACAAGAGAATCCATGATCATTGAAAGACGATCTGGTGATCAAAAGGGCTATGCCTGTTAAATGGGTGGTCTGATGACAGCAGAGAACAGGGCCATGTGCTCCTGCTCCTCCTGCCCCTATCCCGCCTTCATTGCTTGTGTTCACTGGATACCTGACAGTGTATTCGAGTTTGCTGTCCGTCATCACCAAGCTTCCCATCGCCCCCTATCACTCACACGTCTGCCGCCTTTCCCAAGCACCCTCTCTCCAGGACCTCTGGTGCCATGTGTGTGTGTGTGCCCTGGAACAAGCTGCTGGCGTGTGTCTGCTCCTGATCCATCTTGAAAGAAAGACCAAAGTCCGAGACCTTGGCAACCACACCTCGCGCCTCCCTGGAGCTCCGCATCAACAGAATGTTGCGGGCCTGAAACAGGGGGATCATGCGGTGAGGGGGGACGGTTCAGGGTTAAGGCCTGAAACAGGGGGATCATGCATTGAGGGGGGAGGGTTCAGGGTTGAGGCCTGAAACAGGGGGATCATGCGGTGAGGGGGGAGGGTTCAGGGGTTCGGCTGAAAAGCTATGTGGACCTCCTCGGGTAGACCTGGAGCATTTTTGCGATTGTTTATGAATCAAGCCTATAAAGTACCGGGCAAACAAACCAGGATAATTCAATTATATGGCACCTCCTGCAAGGCCCTGGATATTCCACCCACCTTTAAATCCGAGTGCACCACATTGAGCATGTGCAGGTGTGTCATGCCACGTGCTATGTCTGCCGCGGTGTCCAGCACGGCCCGGTAGTTGATGTCGCATGTGTCGCTGTTCGACTGGAAGGCGTCTGCATCCAGGGCGTCCCTCAAGGAACCATAATCGCAATACTCCAGGACCAGCTGGACCTGGGGCATGTAAACAAGGAAATGAGATCAGGCACTGGGATCATGAGCACTTCGATGGAGTCCCTGCTTACTGTAGTCCGCCGCTGCTTCAATTCAGCTGCATAGCGGCCTGCGGCCAAGGGGGCCTGGATAATCAAGCCCTGCTTGCTTGGGCCCCTAGCCGCAGGCCAATCAAGTTTTGGTCCCCATCGGCCCCGTGGTGGCTGCCTGGCGGCCCCCCGAAGGTGGTATGGCACGCATGAAAGCACTGGATGGAGTGCATTCATCATTTGTAGTTACCAGGCCGATGGGGTTGATACAGACAAATAAGAAACATTGCGTTATCCATAGGCCAGTGGCATAGGAGGAGGGTTGCAAGAGGGGGGGGATGAGGACCTGCTTACATCTCACCTTGCAATACATTTATCTCCAACTGATCTGATTATGGACTGATAGATGTTGTTAAGCTGGCCATAGATGTCACACCTGGATTTCAACCTGAAAGAGCACTGACAACCTAGCGGAGTGTCAAACCTAGATGATGCGATCATGCAGACCTTATTGATGTGTGTCATTTTGCAAGGCTCCACTTCAGTTCAGTAGCATGTCAGCTACATGGCCTGTTGCCAGGAGGCCCAAACGCTGCCAGCCTTGCTGCTTGGGCCAGTGTCTGCAGGCCGATCAAGCCCCAATCAAGCCCTTCAAATTTTACACAATGCACCAGTAAAGCTATACAAGCCAGCGATTGTACTTGGCCTGCCACTGCAAAAAGCGACTGGGTCGGTTCTGAAGCACTCGAGGGCACTCTGACACCTGGTTTGATACCAAAGCCCATATACTGTGACTTGACTCGTGCCGTGAAATTTTACTGGGTTTCTACAGTCCAGCAGGGCATCAAATTTGATGTAGGGGACAAACTAAATGCTGTGATGGTCATTGCCTACTTCCACCTACATTCAACTGCTTATCGACACCTGCTAAATGCCTTAGCCCCTGGTTGCCCGTTTTTGTCCGTTTAGGGTTAAGGGTTTAGGGTGTAGGGTTTGTTTGTCCGATCACCTGGAATCCAATCGTGCAAGAGTCGATTTCAGAGCCTGTTGAGAAGGTCAGCCGGCTGCCGGTCTGCGGGCTCATGCTGGCCAAGTCCAGGTCGAGCATCCTGCCGCCCAGCCCCGGGGCCTCAGACGCCGATGAACCCGCTCCGAAACCAAGGCCAGCGGAATCCCCGTGCAAGCGCTGGCTGTCATACAGCGGACTGAAGATGTAATCAAATGTCTGCAACCAATGCAAGTGAGTGTAAAAGTTAGTGTGACGGAGGCACAATCGTAATTAAAAGACTAATGGGGACTAGGCAAGCAGGGCCAAGGCCGCAGCAATGCCTGAGCCGGGGCTTTCTACTGTTATGTTTGGCAGTGCACTGCAGGCATCCAGTTTTTTCATTGTAGATAATAAATGTTTCAATTTTTAAAATCCCCTGAGCCATCCATGCTAGCTTCGATGGCTTGAAGCGTTCTTTAACATCAGCAAGCATGACACACATATCGCTACCTGGACAATGTTGGGATGGCTTAGGGAGCTGCTGATGGCCGCCTCCATGATGGCCATGCGCTCTTGCTGTATGCAGGATAGAGTGCCGGGAAGGGCAGGGAGGACACAAGGTTAGGACAGAGTATCAGCCATGCAAGATCACTGTTGCCATGCTGCCCACTCATGCTCGATCGCTTTTGTAGCGCCAGTGTCAAAAACAACCCAACAGTATTTATCGTTCAGGCCAGGCGGTGAAACCGATAAAAAGAGAAAGCTGAAGCATAGGTCAGTGCATTAAGACAACTCTCAAACCAAAATACTTGCCTAACAGACTGTCAGCCAACCCTTATTTTGGAGGGCAAGCAACAAACCAGTTAATCTAGGGACTATTCCTGTCAGTGCCCTTCACGCCGCCAAACATGAATGTGGGCAGCCCTTGTTTCAAACTTATGTGAACCCACACAGGCATCCACTCACCTTTTCCAATCCGGTCATTGTGGGCACTGCCATGACCTTGACAGCTACGATGGAGCCGTGCCAAAGCCCCTTAAACACTTTTCCATACTGCACAGGGGAATACAGAGAAATAGTTCACTGTAATGCTTTTAAAGCTCCAAGCAGGTTATTTCATGCACCTCGGCATAGTATGTCTGTATGTGTAACGGTGCGGTTTATAGGACTTTGGGCGCCATACTTACGATGCCGCTGGCTGTCAAAACATGTGCGTGGCAACAGGCAGGGGCATTCATCGAAGTGCGTTCTTGATGTTAAAAACAAAATGATGATTTAGCCCTCCTCTTCAGGTAGCGAGATCTGCAGCGCAGGTCCAAGGGAGCTGGGGGCCAGGGTGTATCCATGCCACTTAACTCAATTTTCTTCTTTATGCTGCTCGCTCACGAGTCATGACGAAGAAGAGCATGCGCTCAGAACTCCTAGGTGATCCATGTTGGAAGATGTCACCCTATCTGATATAATGGATCATCACAAAAAGTCAGACCTTTGTACACAATTTACCATGTATTTGAGGTCACAGGCTAGCCATTAACAATGGCGTTGTCAACCCCCTTGTCGCACTGTTTCAGTATCTCTGATTCATGCCCAGCTCTTTCATGTATCGTGCACTCACCGCGCCCTCCCCGATGAGCTCTTGCAGCTTGAGCAGCGGCTGGCTCTTCCCCCTGTGACTGGCTGCTGTGAGGCGCCCCGAGGATTGGCCGGTTAAAAATATGGATTCGGCTCCCTCCGCCTGGCCTTTGACCATCTTGCGCACGCTGTCAATGAGGTCCGAGATGGACAGCTTGGGCGCAGGAACAGGGAGCATGCGCTGCACCAGCTGCTCCTGCATGCTGTCCAAAAGCTTGGTCATGTCGATGCTCATGGACTCCCTGAATACAAGCAGGGGGCATAAGGATGGAGTCGTTCATATCTAATGGAAGGGGGGGGGGGTAGTGCAGTAAGTGTCAGACAGGCGATACCTTAGGTTCAGGTCGCAACTCATGCAATACCTCAACAGGAGAGAAGGGAGTGTACGCGTGACTAAGCCTCAGAGTCCAGCAGGCAGAGGGAGGAAAAGGGGGCAGGGCCATTTGTATGCTGTACATGCCTGCAGTAGACAGATGACTGGTACGTGATTCATGCTTTACACGCACAGGGTATATCACTGCAAACATGCTGCAACAGTGGCTCAGGTGGAATTTGATTTCTCAGCAGCCTCAGTCCATGCAGTACTGTCTCCTAGAGCTTCATGCCCCTGTAAGGCGTTTTCTCATTTCCCCCCCTTATTTTCTTTTCCTTGTTTCTTGTCTTGCCCACATAAAGGGCATGAAATTGGCATGAATAGGCTCCTGGGACCTGAGGTCACTTGCATCGACACAACAAAGAAGGCAGGCACCCCGTCACATATTACTAACCACCTACAAGTACGCCAGGCATGCAATTGCCGGTTTTCACATAACAGTGCATTTAACCCAACGCCGAGCACAATATAGGACTGTAAGAGTTCCTGCCCGACCCACTGCAGTGGATACTCATTGCATTTCACTGCATTTTTGAAGTAACATTGAGTCACAACCAGCCCTCATCGGCCAAGACGGGGTGCCTAACCACGGTGGCTCACCTGCCCAGCAGGAAACACATGACTATGACCAGAATCCACTCCTCAGGTGTGATGCGGCCGATAGGGAAGCGCTGCAATCCACATAAACACACAGATATTGAGTATGCTCAACATGCATGGGGACAGGCAACTAGGGCCCAGGGCAAAGACCCATGGGGTGTAACCTGGGCCAGAACCCACAGTGAAGTCCATGGCTCCTCCATATGGAGTACTTTACATCCATAAGGCCCGTATAAATACAGGCTGCCAAGCTGTGTCTCTGCCAGCGAGCAGAGACTCTCCCTTCCCACTCTCAGGTCCCTCTATTGATGCAAGGCCCCACCAGACAGGCCACCACCAAGCCCCAGGATGTGAAGAAACCCCATGCCAGCCAGGTAGATACGGTGAACGCCAGGCCAGAAGAAAACAACCCTGCCCCCCCTTCTGCTGTGCCCCACCATGCAAGAGAGCCTGGCCTACCTCGCTATCAGCCCTTGCAAGCAGGGTGTGCCCAAAATAGAAAAAGCAGACTGGTAAAGCGATGAGCCAGCTCCGGTTCTCGCCTAGGATGGACTGAACATAGTTTGACGTGGCATCGAGCACCGAAACCAGCAGGCAGTACCAGCCTGGCCCCTTGCCTCGCAGGAGTCTCAGCCCAAGCGCCTCAAATGGCCAGCAGGGTGCCTGGGCCTCAGGCTGCTGCTGGGTCCCGGGCTGGTTGCGGGAACATGGGATTCGCGTGGTGAAAACAGCGTAGGTGACGGCCGCAACGGGTAGCCCGCATGCCATGAAGTTGATTCCTTTGGTGATCATGTAGCGCTGCATGAAAGACAGGGTGGCACCAGCAACCACTGGCTGGCAGTCACACGAGCCTAGGCCAAGCAGCTCCATCCCCGGGGGCTGGGCCTGGATACAGGTCTGAGCCATGAGGGCTAACTCCTTGTGGAAGTCAAGAAACCTGTTGGAGGAGGGGGGAGCAGGTCTGAGCCATGAGGGCTAACTCCTTGTGGAAGTCAAGAAACCTGTTGGAGGAGGGGGGAGCAGGTCTGAGCCATGAGGGCCAACTACTTGTGGAAGTCAAGAAACCTGTTGGGGGAGGGGGGAGCAGGTCTGAGCCATGAGGGCCAACTCCTTGTGGAAGTCAAGAAACCTGTTGGGGGAGGGGGGAGCAGGTCTGAGCCATGAGGGCCAACTCCTTGTGGAAGTCAAGAAACCTGTTGGGGGAGGGGGGAGCAGGTCTGAGCCATGAGGGCCAACTACTTGTGGAAGTCGAGAAACCTGTTGGAGGAGGGGGGAGCAGGTCTGAGCCATGAGGGCCAACTACTTGTGGAAGTCAAGAAACCTGTTGGGGGAGGGGGGAGCAGGTCTGAGCCATGAGGGCCAACTACTTGTGGAAGTCAAGAAACCTGTTGGGGGAACAGACCAGGGGAGGATAGTTTGATATTTGAAACAGGTAATAAAGGACAGAAGAAGGGTGTGAAGGGTGTGAAGGGTTTAGACCCCTGCTGTCATACAGCATGCAGGAATATGGGTATCAATGGCAAAGGACAATGCTAGGAACCTGAGAGGTGCAGGCCCTTGATATCCAGAAACGGGAAGAGGCAGACCGAAAACAGTTACTCCCACACATGGGGGGTGGGAGGTACAGGTCCTGACCGTTGAGCAGTCAACAACACCGTGAGAGCTTTTAAGCCTGAGTGTCCCAGCTGCGAAAATTCAACAGACTGCAATGCCAGGCCCGTTTAAATATTTTGCACATGCTAGATGCTTAGATGCGAATACGCTGAAACGACAACATACCGCATTCACCTCTGTGTACTCGAGCCCCTTAAGTCTACCTATCCTCACTGGAGTACTTTGAAAGGAACAGATCTGCTCCCCCCAGAAGCATGAGGAAGGCAACAGTACGGCATAGGACGAGGCCACGCTTACGCTGTAACATTGCATCGCGGGCATGCTGTTGTGTCATTCCATCCTCATGCCGGGCAAATAGTACCGTCAGCATGTTGCTGTAACACTCACATGAGGATAGGCATGCTGAGGGACCACAATGCGATGGAGTAGGCAAACGAAGGCCACCGCATGATGTAGACGCCCGTGATCATGATGAGGATGTGGAAGCCAAACCAGTCCCGCCGCGTCGTGTCAAAGTTTGGCAGGATGAGCGCCCACATCATGTTTGAGAGGGGGGCCAAGAGGCCTAGCCCAAGCAGCAACATGTCCGCATAAGCAGCTGCTGGTACATGATGTGTAATGTTGCAGAACGCGATGTACAGCACGAACGACACGAAAAATATCTCATAGGCGCCGAGCAGCGCACATGGCATGGCTGTGCCGAAACCAGGCGCATGGAGGGCACACGAGACCGATTGCCCCAGAACATAAAGGTGTACCAGCCCCGCCGTGAGAACCAAGAACAGCGATGCAAGGGAATAGGATGATGACGCATCATCCTCTGAAGCAGTTGTGGGATGCCAAAGATGAGTTTGATTAGAAGACGGCACAGCGGGAAAAGATTAAGGGCACTGCATGAGGTACAACTGTACAAGGCATGGGACATACCGGCGTGGTACAGTTATGTGGCGTGGGGTATGCCAGAGCATGGCGGTATCTGGCATGGGGATAATCCATGCTGCATGCGGGATGCCAGGGGAATGGCAGCAATCAATATGTATGTGGATGATTCACGAGCCTTGGGCATGGTGCTTGCCAATCCTCGTTCCTCATGAGATGGACGCTAGGACAGGACGATTGTTTTCTGTTTCAGGAGGATCCTCCTGCTTGCACAGCAGTGGTTGCATCGACTAATGGACACTGTAACACAAATATGTGCAATCCGTCCGACACACCAGCCCCACGTTATTTAACATGACTACCGGTACATGAAGCATCTTGGTATTCATGCCCCCCCCCCCATTCTCCGCGTGGGCAGTTCCGGTGCTGAACATGACATCGTCAACTCTGTCGAAAACTTACGTAATTTGGCAAGTTTGCCGCTCCTTTCTCCTATGAGCTGCAGCGCTGTACTTCCACGAGATGGCTGGACGGTTGGCGCTGTGGGACTCATGGGTCGCGGCCCTGTCCGAGGGGATCCCGCAGCCAGCATAATTTACAGAATCCCTTTACCAGATCTACTCGAGTTTTGTCCGTATGGTTTCACATGATGTGAGCTTTCATGCGCTAACGCTCTGACGTCGTGGCACTTTTCGTTGTGAAAGTCGGCAGTGCTGTACCGAAAACAGATTCTGATATTAATTATCTATTAGAATCGCCATATTTTTCTGCTCATGGCCGTATCGGGGGATGGTCGTGTGAGCGCCCCTGGGCAATTGGACATGAGCCGAGTCAGGCCGCGCCTTTCATGAAGCACAGTGAGCGAATCAGCAGATGCAGCAGAGCAGGTAGAAATGCGGCATGGTGTCGAGCAGGACTTAGTCGACTCGAAAGAACAGAGGATATACATCAAAGCGATTCAAAATCGGCAGCCATGTGTACGACCTAAGCCCTGGACAACCACGCTCCGCAGGGTCCAATCAGAAACGACCTCTGCGGAACTCTTCCGCAGGCCATTAGACCATCGTGCATTTGTTTTCTCCGCAGTCAATCATAAACGGGCTGTGATGTCTGCTCAGCACAGTATTCGTCACGCTGTGATAATGTCGTTTTGTCGGCCACTGCGTGTTCGCCTTATCTTTGTTGCGAAATAAACGATATTACCTAATCGTGATTGCCTGCTTGTGGTCGAGGCACAACAACTCTCGGTCTTCAGACAGAACTTGAGGAAGGACGCACTCAGCCATTACTCGCCTGTTTCCGACCGACCTCGGAAAATAAACAACGAAGCTCTCCAATGCTAGTAGACCCCATTATTACACAAATTTAAGTACGGTACAGTTGCCCTATTTATGTTGCTAGCTGCTTTATCGGAAGCCACAGGGGCAAGGGCCTTCCTCCGACTGGCAGCCCATTGCAAGGATAGTTCAACAGGTCAAGAGGTGGAATCCGATGCCTTACACATTGGGTCATCATTCTCACTGCTGCGATCTCTTTACTACTAGGAAGAGGGACACTTCCTCCGCCTCATCACTGCCATTCCCATTTTCTGGGAGGATGTCAGTCATTGGCTGAGCGCTACTGCGGGCAGGTGACTGGTCATTGCTGTCTTTCCTGCTGCAGCCGCCACCTGACTGGCTATTACTTCCGCTGTCATCTCTTGATATGGGGAAACCCTGCTCGGGTCTCACCAGCTCCAGGCCGCAGCCTGCATGAAAGGCATGGCATGGAGGGGGTGCGGGTCAATCAAATGCTTAGTACGGAGTCACACATCACAATATCAGTCACTTACAGGCATCTACAAAAAAACAGAAAGGAAGGGCAGTGCCCCGGAGATCTTCCATAAATGCATGAAACTGTCCCTGATCCGCGAACTTGGCTGCATGCATCAGTGACCAAGGTTTATTTTACTGCGCACCAGACTACCTTTGGTGGCTGCCAGGCGGCCACCACTGGGCCCATTGGGACCAAACCTTGACCGGCCTTCGCCCTGTGGCCCAAGCAAAATGGCCGAATGCACCAAGCACTGCCGACGGTATGGTGGCTGGCTGGCTGCTACTTCAAATATAGCGGAAGGCCTGAAGCACCTTCAGATAAATACTGGCGGTGATATCTTCAATGACAGGAGAATTGGAACCCTCCACCCCTGGCTTGCAGAAGGGCCTACCACCACTGACTTGCAAAAGTCTCCTCCATATGCTGGTCCAGGGCCTGCCCTCGATGCCGGTGTGCCAACAGCACAGTCGTCCCGCTATGCGCATTAAGTAGCCGACTCAGCAGATTGGAAAGAACGGGGAGAGAGGCCATCCTGTACGTCACATCGGAGGCTGGCAGGGTAGAAGGGCACAGGGGTGCAAAGGTGGTCATTGCATGGGAATGATATATACCGTAGAACCTCTTAGACTCCGCACACCCCCAAGATTTTATTTTTCCGTCGCGCACCCCAAAAAGAATTCAAAAACGTTCGCGCAGCGACGAAATTTTAATTTAATTTAACGTCGCGCAGCAGGTCATTTAATTTAACATCGCGTATCACTGGAAATAATTTAAATTTCCGCGCAGCACTTTCAGCCAGTACAGTAAAACTTGGTTAAAACCTCGTTTGATGCTAGCAAAGATAGTACACGGTCAGCGATACTCAGCATAGTCGTCATCCTCCTCCTCCGCAGTTTCCTAGCCTCGGGAAGTCAGGAAACGTGTGGCTGTTGAAGCCCCGAAACGTCAGCAGTCGTCAGCACCCGTCTCTGCCTCCAGGATCGAGCTTCGCAACGGGGATTGGCGTAAGTATCACTCGACGGTAGTCAAATCAAGCAGTCGCGCGCGAGCGCGCGATTTTTTATATTTGCTGTTTTTAATTCGAAGCGGGCACCCCCAAAATAGTTGTTTGGGCACCTGACTGACGCTCCGCACAGCGGCTTTTTTTTAATTAATATTAGCGCGCAGCCATGTCCGTGCACCCCGATAATTATTTAATTACGAGCGGAGTCAAAGTGGTTCTACGGTACATGCTATTTTGTATCGGAGGCTGGCAGGACAAAAGGGCACAGTGATACAGAGGTGGGTATTGCATGAGGAAGATAGAAAACACCTGCAGGCCTGTATCATCATATGTTCATATCGGAGCTGGCTTGGTGCCAGGGAACGATGGCTAGGGAAGTGAGAGGCTAGTATGGCATCAGGAGGAAACAAAGGAGGCTGCGTTAACCATAGTAGCGCCCTTGGTCGATTTGTACCATTAGACAAAAAGAGCATTGAACAAATACGAATCGACGCGCAACGGCCTGCAGTAGGTGGGCATGGCCGGAAAGGGGGTGGATTGAATACGTTTTTTAAATAATGAAGTTAAATTAATTTGAATTACTTGAGGGTGCAGGACGCCTTGGGGCTGTTTCTATCTAGGAGACTGGGACGAGTTCTCCTGGAGCTGTCACATCATCGAGAATGACATCTAATCAGTGCCGTGCCGAGTATGGTCCCTACCATGATGGCTGAATTACATACCGGCACATGAGTTCCAGCCACCGTAATCTCAAGGCCAATTCAGAGCTATTTTTGCCTGGAAGAAACCGTAAAAAGTTCCTCGACTCCTGAATTATGGCGTCATTGCACATAACAGCATCAATCACATTCTCAGGCTGAATGTCCCTAAGTAGTAGGGTACTATCAGATCTACACTTGCAGCTCTTGAGATCATGACGCCCCCCCCACACAATTCCATCCACAGTCTCACCTAGGCTGGCAAACAAAGAGCACGTACAGGTATTAATCCTCTTCATCCCTTACACCTGCAATCTGTAAATGCAATGAACTGATATGAGGGTGCATTCATGCTGTAAAACCAACAAGCTGATAAGTCAGCTAGATCTGCCTAAACCTCATAGAACTGCTGCATCTGCCCTGACCTCATGGATCTAATATATCTGCCTGAAACCCATGGACCTGCTGAATCTGCCACAGCCTGATAGGCCCTCTAGACCTGCCTGAGCCTGATGGATCTGCTTGATCTGCTCAACCTGACAGACCTACCATATCTGCCTCAACCTCATGGATATGCTAGATCTGCTTCATCCTGACAGACCTCACCCATCACGTAATCGAATCTCTGGCTGAGAATCAGAGGGTCTGGTCTGCTCCACTCAAGCTCTGAGACCAAGGCACTGCCTCCGGCCGCCTCGATCAGCCCGGCGTTGAGGTCCACATTGGAGCGTGCCAGTGGCAGCACGGCGGCCAGATCAGTCAGCTGTACATGCGCGCCTAGGCATGCGCATGTGATTCCAACAATTCCTTAGAGTGACGGGGAGGAAGGGGAGGAGGAGGAGGATATGTCATATGTTGCAGCACATACACAACAGACTGTATGTGCATGTGATTCCGACAGCACCTCAGAGGATTGAGAGGGGGGAGGGAGGATCAGGAGCGGGAGGAGAGGAGAGGGAAGAGGGGGGGAGAAGAATTGAGAGAGAGGAGGAGAAAGGGAATTGGGAGGATCAGGAGGGTATGATTCAATGCATAAACAGGCACAACAGAGCACTCTGGCCGGAGAGGGAAGAGGAGGGAAGGAGAATGGGCAGGAGGGATTATGATCGGCTGCACTCCAGCGCCTCAATAGGCAAAGGAAGAGGTAGGCGAGGAGAATTGAAGAGGAGGAGGATCCGCAGGGAATGTGCCTGGAAAGCTGCATAATTCTGGGCATGGTGCAAGGCTCTTAAGAAACAATGACTACTTATATTAGTGCATCAGTAATATCACACATGGCAGACCCCCGAAGTCCCCCTCGTCCATTTATCTTGCTTCTCTCCTCTGTACCGGAGAGACAGACCCCGACATACCTCCTCAGCTTTTCAAATCAGCTTGCTCTTCTTCTCCTCCCCTTACACTTTGCCTTAACGTTCCCTTCCATCTTCAGGACTTGTGTCAGCACCGATCTCCTCCCTTCCCTTCCCCGGTCTTCTCCGCACCTGTGCCGGCACCGATCTCCAGGACACGCTTGCCTCGCATCTGGTCCTCATGGGTCTGGGTCAAATAGGCTGACAACTGAACACCTGCTGGCAGCGGCACGAAAAGGTGAACCATGTTTCTTCCTACTGGTTGCTACAGCATGGACACACCGACCCGTAGCCGCAACCGAAATAGCCAGGCAGACTAAGCCCGTAGGATAACTAGAAAGGTTACTACCCCGTTACTATCCCCTGGTATTGCAACAATACATACATGTCCAGCCAGGTGCGTACCATGGACGAACTAGAGAGTAGAGAGGGAATAACAAATGCTTGAGGGATCGCTTGCATAGTTTTATTTATTTGCAAGGCACAGGTGCAGGTGCACTGTGTAAGTCTCATTTGGCTTGGACTTTCAGAAATGTGTGGCTACTGGCTCGCCGCCCTGCCATTGAATCATGCGAAACTGGCATGAGCTGAACATCACAGGTCTAGGTCCAGTGGCTCAATGACAAATGAACACCAGTTCACACTTCAAGCTATCCCACCCACTTTCAACCCTTTAAACCCATCCCACCTGCAGTCCAAACAAAGGCACCGGTGGCATCGCCGCTGCCGTTAGCATCGGGGGATTTGATCTGCAGGCCTGGCAGGCCCACTTGGTCCGCCATCTGGATATATGGGGCAAGTTTGAACAGTTCTGTTGCTGGGAGCAGGCAGGCATGCTGGCAGGCAGGCAAACTTCTTGCAACCATGGTTGCACCAGTTGGAGCATGTCCAGGTGGGGCTTTATTTCATTGGAGGGAGATGGGCATGATCGGCCTTCAGGACAGGCAGAAGTAGGAAGGGGGGAAAGTCAAGCGAGATGTTAGGGGTATGTGGTAACAGGGTCGTGCTCATGAGGCTGATCAATAAAACAATACCAAGGTTAGCAAAAACAATACAACAGTGTCATTGCTTCCGTCAGACTGTTACGGCACCTCCGCAACCACCCCCTCGCCTAATGCCACCCACAGAGGCACTGATCCCCACTGCCGTAACTGTGTGGAAGTGTGGGCATGGTACGGTACTTATGGAAGGACTGAATCTTAGCATAAGCAATTCTGTATGAGATGCACATAATACAATCAATGCATAGCGTGCACCCTACCTCGACAACAATTGCAACCCGACCTGGGGACCAAGGTGGGTCCTCATCTCACAGTTTAATTGAAGGTGAATAAACTACAATTCAGCTACATCGAGGCCTATGGCCGAGACGGCTTGGTGAAGCAAGCCGTGCTGCTTGGCCCATCAGCCTAAGGCCAAGCAAGGTTTGGTCCCCATCCGCACAGTGGTGGTAGCCACTCAGGCAGCATGCCAAAGATGAGATGGTGTGCACAAAAATAAACAGTGTCACTTTCCCGCTGCTGCCTCCTCACTAGAGACTGCAACAGGGTTGAACCTTCGTCAGGGTCACACCTGGGTAACACTGTGTAGTACATTGTACATCCCGGCTCTAGGAGTTTAGAACGGTGCATACCCGTTGGGCCCTGCTCTACTAACGCTCGGCCGCATGGGGCTGGAAGGGAATGACAAGGCCCAATTCCAGCTACTATGCACAGCCTGGGCCATGGCGCAGCCATGCCATCCTCCCATGTAAGGGGGCAGGAACATGGTACCCGACGATCTAGGCGGGGAGAAGAGAAGATCGGCTCTAAAATTACATTTTGATGTGCTTACCCGCTGTTGCTCCCTCACAAGGGACTGTTCCAGGATAGTCTTGAAAGCATCTGGCAGCTCCAGGCCTGCTCGCGCGATGCTTGCCTGGCGACGTGGAGATTGTGCGTGGGATGACGGCGCCATTGCATTGCGATGGCTGGCTTGGCTCTTACTAGCACCTCCGCTATGCAAGGATGGAAAACATTCAGTCTTCCTCCCAAGGTTTTCTGCCACTCCTGATGTTGTTGCTGTTATCGCTGTTTTCCAGTGGCTACTATTGCCAATACTAGCTAATATACTCCAGTTGCTAACATTTCTGCTGTGCTTAAGAGGCAGTAACCTACTGACGCAACCATGCAGGAAAGCTGGTGGCCTGCCCATGGAAGGTGTTACAGCCTGATGTGCTGGTGCCACGAGCACTAGCCTGTCTGGCCTGAGTGACATAGCCATTGGATGAGGCAGGATGCACAGTGCTGATAAACTGTGCATCCTGCCGAACCCCGCCCCTTGACGTGACGTATGAAGCATACGCATATAGTAGCGGAAGAAGCTGGTATGAGGGCCCTGGTCGGACCTGCAGCGGCAGAGGCCGCAGGGTAACGTGCTCAAGCAAGACACCGCCGAGCTTCGTACAGCAGATCGTTCGGGCGGATGGTAGTAGGATCTGGTAGTAGGTATCAGGGTCCCATGAAAAAACACGCACAGCGCAGGCACCCGATTGCCGCTCGGCTCGTCCCAGAAGCCGATAGGGTTTTTCCACTGTCGGGACGGTCGGGACCGGTGGTCGGCGGTACGATCGAGGTATGGCCGTCCGGTGGGGGTATGACCGCACGGATGAATACCTAGGCTGGGGAAGGGGATGGACAAATAACCATTTGGTACCCCTCCTAGCTAACCACGGTACCCAAGATGGCAAGCTGGATATCCCCACCCACCACCCCAAGAAGAATCCTCGTGCACGCCATTTTGGCTTGTAGTTGCGACTCGATAAGACGATAACTAACCTGCCTTGCTCATGGAAGCAATATTGACATGTCGCGCAAGTATGACCTCATGTCCTCATTGAAGCCCATGCAGGCTAACGTGCAGACCATGTTGATCTGTTGCGCAACAATGACATGGCTCATGGAAGCCAATCTGAATGTATCTGTTTGCACGGCTGCTTGAACTCCCTAGAGAGATGCAGCAAGTTGGCTGATAAAATCCGTCAGAGATCAGCCACCTACTGGTACGGGACAGAGGGAAGCAAAGGTCAGCTTATAAGGTGGGTCTTGCCAATCTGCATGGCTGTTTACTGATTTCGATAATATACCGTGACAGTCCAATGAACTTGACCCTCTTGTAGTATTTTTTTATTATTAAAAACAGGTTCAGATCAATTAAATCAGGTCCCTGGCTTCTTGTTGTTTTTCACAGCTACCGTATCATGGCATCATACCAGCCCGGATTATCTAGGACAACTTTTGGACAAGACAGATAGATGCCCACGTATTAGCAGCTAGGCTTAGGTGATTACCAGTAGAGGATGTATTTGGACTCTGGAGGATTATAAAAGCGGCAATCGGATCACCCTCCCCAATATGCCATAGCGTATGGCGTTACGCTGATTATTGAAACGCTTGGGGATTACTTACTTATTGATAGTTTCTATGCCTTGATTGGGGCCTTGTACTAGGGCAAGGCTATGGGCCTGTAAAGGTTTGACCCCCATTGGCCCATTATGGCCGCCTTTCAAACCTGTCAATGTGTCAAGGCGTGATCAAATAAATACTGTTGACGACGCCGGCGGATCGAGAACCACCCATTGGGGTACATTTACTACCTACCGTATACTGTAGATTTGCTTTGCCTTACCTCATAATAAACGTTGTTTGGGGTTGAGGGATCCATGGATTTACTAATTATCGGTTGTTGCCGCCAGTATTTAGTCAGAAATTAAGTGTTTGGCCGATAATTTGCCCTGAGGGCAGCATTAGAAGAAATCGTTTTTTCGTACCTGAGGGAAGGCAAATCAAATCTACGGTATTCCAACTAATGTTATCCAGTTTCCTTCTAGTTTCCCCAACAAAGTACCCAAAACAGGATAAACTTAACTACCGTACCATCCAAACGAGGGGGGGGGCAAAAATAAGCCAGGGACCCCATCCCCCCAACAAATAACGAGCACTCAAGCCTACCACCCACCCACCTACCACCTCCATCCGGAACGCATTGAAATTCAAACATCTCAGTCAAAATTCAAAATGACAAGGCATGTAAGGGGTGTTTTGACCAGCTCGTCAAGGCGCTTCTACTGGTCAATGACGTTACACCTCTGGGCCCTGCCTAGTTTAGGGTTAAGGGTTTAGGGTTTAGGGTTTAGGGGCCGACCCAAAAAGGCTCGGCCACGTGGGCGCCTAACTAAAAAGAGTTGGGAGGAAAGATGGAAAACAAACACAAGGGGGCAGGACAAAAGAAGGAGGAAAAAGTGGGAAAGAAGGAGTAGAAGGAGAAGAACACAAAGGAAAGAAATACCCCCCCCCCAAAAGGAAAAGGCAGCCCGAAGTACCCTTGCCCCTCTCAAGCATATTACCCAAGAAGGCAAAGAAAAGCAAAAAAACTTGGCCTCAACAAAGCGTACGACTGACATTCTCAACAAAAGTTAAGAGTCTCCCACCCAAGCCTGTCCCAGTACAAATGTTGAAAGTCTGTGGCGCCCTCCGGGGGGCCTGCCCAACCTCTCTCCATAAGCCTCTCCTTCACGCTAGGGCACTGGAAGCAAACATGTAGCGCATCCTCCACATGCTCGCCATCTCCCCTAGCCCAACACCGTTGGCAGCACCGTCCATCACGCAGCCTTAAATTCTTAAACAAGTACTAATAAACTCTTACAGAGCTTACAGTAGGAGCTTATCGACTCACTGCTGTAACTCAGTGAAATCAGCTCGATAAAGAATGATAGCTCTGGCTACTCACCCGAACTTCTTCGATGCTATTGACAGGATTCTGTTGAGCCTCAGTCGACTTCTGAGGTTCCTTTTGGCTTCCTGGGACGATCTTGGGACGATTGTGGTCGTAGATCTGCTGTGATGAGTCGCTTGATTGGCGACTTCTGATGTTAGAAGATATCTCTGATTACTCAGATCATGGTCGACTTGTAGCCAAAGGAAAGGCTGTAGGTTGGAGTTGTGATGGATTGGTCATTGGTGATTTGGTGGTGGTAATATCCAACTGTAGGGCAGGAGATATGCCTTGTTAAGAGGCAGATATAACACTAATTGCTCCTGATAGTCGACTGTTGGCCTAGATGC
The DNA here is from genome assembly GCA_037349105.1 of Limnomonas spitsbergensis. Classification (NCBI taxonomy): domain Eukaryota; kingdom Viridiplantae; phylum Chlorophyta; class Chlorophyceae; order Chlamydomonadales; genus Limnomonas; species Limnomonas spitsbergensis. Next base: position 9,826,106 of record JAYJMM010000041.1, read on the forward strand.
TCTGCCAGCTTAGCTAGTATCAGGAGACTTGCTGTCTTGCTGATGCTTAGGTGAGTAGCTGTTGGCCTAGTTGCTCTGCCAGTTTCCCACAATAAGGCTTGATTGACGATTAACTTGCTGGGGCGATATTCATGACCAATGACTTGGAAACGTTAGAAGTATTGATGACTGTGAATTCGCTGTGACAAAGAAAAAGTAAAGAGACCAAAATCGGGATCCTCTATGTAGGCACACACACTTCTTCAAGTTCACACATAACTTCCAACCGAAACAGCAGTTGACGCTGTCAAACGCACGGTGCAGTCATACGTTGTGACAATTCGTGCGCACGCAAGCACACTCCCTTCGACTGGTGCGGCCCCTGGCCTGCGCCCGCCGTAGACTGAAACCAGGTGCGGTAGGCCGCCGTAGACCTGTGTTCAGTGGCAGGATCTCTGGGGTCCCCTCTGCCAGCCGCATCCAGCTGCGCCCGCTCGTACGCTGCATCAACCAGCGCTAGCACCTCTGGGAAGGTAGCGGCTGCAAGGCAGTCGCTGTCTGATGCAGTTTGGGGACGGCTGATCACAACACCAGCTCCTCCAAAGCATCTAGCAATCCCTGCACCAATCGCGCCCTCCGGTGCCCTGTCTGACAGCGAGCTTCATACCGTAGACTTTATTTGCCTCCGCGAACGCCCAGAAATTGTTATTGTTTATTAATCGGAATATGCAGAAAACACGTTGTTGTAAGGCGCTCCGGCCGAAATCAATACTTTTGTAAGCCGCGCACCGCACTAGGCACCTGTCCCTAAAGGCCTAAACCCCACCGAACGGTTCTCAAACTTGGGTTGCGCAATGCCGATGGTACAGTAGGTAAACTGGTCGCGGTGTAGATATTGCATGTGTATCTGTACGGTACTGGTGTGTGGACAGGGTATGACGCGCGTGCACGCGAGCGGACAAGCAATTGTTTATTATTGCGTGACAAGCCGCAATGCGTCTATGAGTTAATTGTCAAAGTATTTATTAAGCCGCGACAAATTAACATTAATTTCTTGCGGAGGCAAAGCGCGTCTACGGTACATGTCGGCTGCCATGGCTGCGGCCATGAGTCAATGACGTTACAGTGTTACACCTCTGGGCCCTGCTCAAAAAGGCTCGGCCGCGTGGGCGCCTAACTAAAAATAGTCATGAGTGGGCTGTCTTGCTGTGCTGTTGGTGCAATCGCGGCGTTCTAGAAGCGAAGTACATGCTGCCACCAACTTCGATGTAACGGCTGGATCTACTGGTATATTTCAATTCGTTAGGTGATGAAAATTCACGCCAAGAGTAAATTTTGGTACTGGGCTCAGCGCCTCAGCCATGCTATTCAGTACCGACTAATGCTCACTAGCGAAGCGATCACAATTCATGCCAACAGTCAATTTGGGTACTGAGCTCGGCCAGGCTATTGACTACCGACTACTTCTAGCTAGCGATCACATGTTTCCAGAAGGCAGATGACCTGGATGGCGGTGGCAATGCGATGACATCAGCCTTTATTTTGGCCATGAGCTCCCTCACTGCCTTCTTCCTCTCCGACAACGGGACCTCTTTGCCCACTACTCCCTCCAATTCCTCCAACGTCACCGCGTAGCTTGCCACATCTGCCTCCGCCAAATGCTGATCGGACCAGGCCAACACTACGTGATGCGTGTCTAGCGTGTCATACAGCTCTTTTTAAGGCTGGCTCAGCTGGTTTCGGGGTGTCTCCAAACTCCAAAGGAGCCAATCCCTCTGTATGGGGGGCCAGGGGGTCACGTGGTTATTCAAGCAAAATTTTAGGATGTAAATGGACTCTCTGGATTTTTCGGAGACCCCCCCCCACTTTGCCCCCCCGGCCATATCCCCCACGCCCCCTGGGCCAAAAACAAAAAACATTTAAAAAAACAGCTATGGAACGCTCTCGTCAAGCTCTACAAAAAGGGGATGGGGTATTGATGGGGTCGAATTGTTTTTTGCCCCCCCCTCGATCCAAATTCTGTTCAAGCATGTAAACTACCGTAAAACGCCTTTGACTCCGCTCGAAATTAAATAATTATAGGGGTGCGCGGACATGGTGCGCGATAATATTAATTCAAAAATGTCCGCTGCGCGGAGCGTCAGTCAGGTGCCCAAAAAACTATTTTGGGGGTGCGCGGTATGAATTAAAAACAGCACTTTTTACAAAAATCGTGCGCTAGCGCGCGACTGTTTGATTCGACATCCGTTTAGTCATCCTTGTCAAGTCTGCTCAAATAGCCATGCACAGCAACACTACTGATGACTCAGATGAGCACTACCGGTACTCATAGGTAGCATTACTGCTCAGTTCAGCCTCCTTCCACTCGGCTCGTCAGTCGAATCGCCAGCGCCTCTCCGGTAAGCGGTAAATGAACATTGACAGGATTCGAACTGCAGACTTCAGGGTGGACTGCCTCACTGCGTTGCACCACTGAGCCGCCCACGTTTCCTGAAGCCAGAAACCGACGGGGGAGGAGTATGACGATTACGGGATCGTTGCGACCAGGGGGGTGCTAGCATCACCCAAAGTTTTAACTGAGCTTTACGGTACTGGCTGACAGTGCTGCGCGGACGGAAATTTAAATTATTTCAATGATGCGCGATGTGTAATTAAATTCTGTGCTGCGCGGCGTTAATTAAATTAAAATTTCGCCGCTGCGCGACCGTTTTTTTGATTCTGTTTGGGGTGCGCGGCCGAAAAATAAATTCTTTTTTTGGGGGGTGCGCGGAGTCTAAGGCGTTTTACGGTATAACAGCTCTACCCCTCCACATCCTTCCGTTCCTAAGATCTCTCTTGTGACCTCAAAACTGGACCACTTTGGGGACCTGCCGCGACCAACTGTTAAACCACACAGAAACATCTGGTCGTTGCTTAGCAACGGCAAGAACACTGCGTGGCTCAATAATGTGAAGTTTTTACAGTCCATCGGGGCACTTGAGTTGCACTCTGGTTTCTTTAATCCATCGTTTTGAAGGGCTGACCATTAGCAAGTGCTTTACAGATTTGTGTTACGTTAAAGGGGGATGAACCACAATCGTAATATTACTGCTGCATTTTACCCCAAAAACGTGCGCTAGCGCACAACAGGGTGGTCAAACACTATCGGAAGCACCACCCGCACCACCCACCAATACAGTTTACATTCCATTGTGACTGACCCCGGAAAGCTGTTCCCACCGGCGTAGTTCCAGGGTGAAACGGGATCCCCGAAAAAGTCCCAGGATGCTTCAAAGCATGTTTACCCTGGAAATCAGCATTTCCCCTCGTGGACTGACCCCCCCCTCCCTCGAAAAATCCCGGGGTGTTTGCAGTGCCCAGCTGTATGTCGCGACCCTTCGTACCGTCATGTTGCTATTGCACTTGCTGTTGTTCCCACCCATGGTTGATCTGGGCAACGATATGTGGGGCGTGGCCGGGGGCGTGGCGGCGGTGATCGTTGCATGCGTTTATCTTGGACCCGATCTTGGACCCGATCTTAGTTGGGCAAAGGACGCATCAGAGAGGCTAAACATTGCCAGTGTTGTTCTGAATGAATGGTTTGATATTCGGCTTCACAAATCCTGCCAAACCTTCTGCTCATCAACGGAGCTCGGAAAATTGAAATCCATAAACCGAACAGGAAAAGGGAATAATCGCTTGATTCTGTCTGGTGAGATTCCATGGTAACACCTACCCTGGACTTTTCCAGGGCCAATTAGATAATTTACATGTTTATTTGAGTGTCTATTCGGAATTTCAGATGTCAATTGTTCCGGGGTTAGTCGGAAACGGTCTGTCTGTCATGAGATCAGTCGGGAAACGCCAACCCTGAGTGAAATTTGCCGGGGTCCAATGTATAACTGGATGATTAAAATTGACGGGTTCAATCGGAAACATGCTGTATTGAAACACTGCTACCCACGGTGCGCGGTGCAGATTCCCTGCACTGATTGAGATGTACGGCACCACCACAGTGTGTTCGTACTTGTGTGGGAAGCCATTTTTCCTGCTCCCTAAATCTGAGCACAGGAGCATATCGTGATCGAGGTTATTTAAAGTGATCGCGTCTAATGTGGAAACATACAGCCTGATGTCGAACCAGGCATGACGCATTGACACTGCATCCGCCATCGCAGTTTCGTCCGCTCTTTGAGCCTCAGCCGCTATAATGCGGCAATCATTAGCGCCGTTAGTCGGCTACCCAACACTCGCGACCCCATGCATGGTGCTGCTGACCCGGATGGCCCTCTGGCCTTACTCCAATCAGAGACGCAGCTACGCCACTGATGGCACTGGTGCTGCTGTCAGCACCTCTGCTTTCAAACATTACAAGCAGCAGGATGCGCTGCTTGGCAGGTCAGCGCCCGACAGCCTGGGCCCACTCCCAACAGAAGGCGGCCCCCGAGGCTCCACCATAGCCAGGCCAGGTGCCTCCTTCTCCTCTTCCTCCTCTTCCTCCTCCTCCTCCTCTTCCTCCTTCTCCACACCTCCTCCTCCACGCGGTGACATGGCTGCTCAGAAAAGCCTCGCCATGCAAAATGCTCCTAAGCGGCTGTTTGAGCTGATCGGGGACCCAAGGAGCGGCCTCGCCGACAATGTGACCCACAACGCATTTGGAGAGGTTACTGTGGACATGGTGCACCACCAGCTCAGTAATGAGGTTAACTGGTACAAGTACGAGTTTGCAGGGAACATGGTGCGGGAGACGCATCGGGACGCGCGGCTGTCGGAGCACGCCAAGAACAATGTGTATGTCCTGAGGGGCAAGGACCCGCGCAGGTGTGTCGGGGCGGGGGTGGGGCAGCAGCTCCGCGCATGAGGCAAATGGGTAAATAGCTGTTGGGATATTGTGCATGGGCTTCTGATGCAGGGGAAGCCATGCTGGCCTGACGGGAGGTTGCTTCTTTGCATCTCCCATGCAATGCGGCCATGATGAGCGAGTGTGTGAAGAGAATAGGCACATGGGCATGAGAAAATAAGCATCTGGAAACGAGCTTGAGCTGTAGAGCAAAGACATGTTGAAGCATGCCTGCCTCGCATGACGCTGCTGCTGCAACAACGGCTTCATTTTCCCAGTGCGGTGGGGCCTCAACCGATGCAACAAAATCTTGGGGGGAGGGGGGACACTACAGTGGTGCCTAGTGCGGAGCCTACAATAAAATCCATAGTGAATGAAGTGGTGTTTAGATGTTTACCCTACCGGTGCATGCAGGTGGACAATACAGGCCCTGGCCAAAAAGTTCCACATTAGGAGGCAACGCGTGCTGTCCATCCTTGCCCTCAAGGTGGGGCACTTGGTGTACGGCTTGGGGGTGCTCACAGAACCCTAGATAAGGATTGCCTTCCCGCTAAGTATTGTCAATGCGGGGTGTGCAGCAGGCTGTGTGGACTAAAAGGAAGGATTATGGAGGGGGGGGCGAACACGATATCAGGCACAACACACCCTCGCTTTCTTACGCACGGCTCAGAAAGCCTCTGCCCTTAACCTTCAAATATGTCGACCCAGCATGTGATGATTGAGTAGGTTCGATCCCCCATAGGGACGAAACCTCTAATATCCTTGGAGATTCCAGGTCATAAACTCAGCGCTTCATGTCTTCATGATTTGCCAATGAGAGTTCTTAACGCAAGAATCAGAGACTTAAGCGTGCGTGGAATAGAAAACAATGTAATTCCCACCAGCAGGACTTAATAAACAACACAAAAATCCCTGTGGAGCTTAATAAACAATGCCAGTTTTTGATGGGTGTGGAAATGCTATAATAATCTACGATAGACACAAAATCCAGGAGTGTGGAGCTCAGGGGCATGTGTCCTGTTCGCTTTGTTCCTTGTTTTACTTGAAGTCGAAGCCTGCGAGTTCATCAATATATGTAATTATTTTTCAATATTACCATGAGGGTTACGGCCTGTCCGCGCATTATTGTATGAGACGAAGGTGCATGTGAACGGTCCTAGACTCGGCTCTTCTGTCAAATTCACCTCTAAGCACTTCAACCTTCACACCTAACCCCCTGCCCCCCAGGAAATGGAAGCCCACCAGCTAGCGGATGGAAGCTCGCTGTCCGGCCCCCTGTCCGGCTATGCCTGCCCAGTGCACTTGGACCGGGTGCAGCTAGATCCCACCACCGGGGCGCCCCTTGAGGGTGCGGCCGCAGGTGCACACTGGAGGCAACGGAAGGAGCTGCAAGGAGGGCTGCAGCAGCAGCTGCAAGCAGTGCGTGAGGAGGCACAGCAGGCGCCTGTGTGGCTGTTGAGGGCGCTGCGCCCATTTGGGTACAGCCTCGAAGCATTGAGGCTGGAGATGTCCAAGCAGGTTAGTGGCTGGCTAAATCCAGACAGGGTAAATGGAAAATTAAGTCATGTTCTCTTTTCGGCTTCGAGTCGACCTTCGGCAAGGCCACCACGGCGCCCCCGAAGGCCCGATTGGAAGAAAACCTGGACCGGCCTACAACCGGTGGCCAAGGCAGCATGGCTGGCTGCAAATGAGGCCGCTGGTCTGAGGCCGGAGTGTGGCTGACATGTAGCTAAGTCACAGAAAAATTGTTGTCATGATGGCAGCGCCCAGCAATCGCTCGTTCGCAGCTTGGCACCTCCAACATACGTGCGACATATCGTATGCCAGTGGGCAGGGCAGGGGCCTGGCACTGCTGAGGTGATGCCTAGTACCGGTACTCGTCTGAATCTTTATCTGTTGCATGGTAGCCCACCGATTGCTACGGCCCCTCGGGTGGCTTCATTATATATGCCGCAGGGCTTATCGTTTATTTATTCATACCGGTACCCTTATCCAAGGCTGCAGACGGCAGCAGCCCGCTTTGGATGACAAAGCCGTTGGTTGCGAAATCTGCTGCTGTCAAGTACCGGTATCGTACCAAACACATATTGGCCTTGGCGATCATGGAGGGGGGTACCCTCCGTTTGTGTCATTGCTAGGCCCTTTCTGGGACTGTCATAACGAATTGTAAAGATATGTAATATTGGACTGGATCACTGGAGTAAGAACACGTTACAGTATATTCACAGGGCATGTTCACAGGGTTGCAGGATTTCCTTTTGTTTGGGGCCGCAAATAGTTGTGGAAATCAAGAGCTACTCTGCGACTGAACCATTGTCGTGCACCCACGTTAATTATGGTGCAGATGTCAAGTATTCAAGCAGAGATGCAACAAGGGACGTCCTCAGAGCAACCGCAAGGGGACAATGCAGCCGCCGCATCTGTTGCCCCGGCAGACGGTGAAGAGGTAGCGGGCGGCAGCGGGCCCAGGGCTGTCGATGTACAGGACGTGCAACAGCTGGACGCTTTGTTGCACCTTGTCCAGCGCATGCTCGGCGGCACAACGGCGTTATTGCAGGACGAGCAGGCGCTGGTGCAAGCCTCACATGGCTTGCGGGAGCTATTTCGGAAGCGGGAAGGCGTGGCTGCGACGGACGGAGGAGACGCGCAGCCGGCTCAAGAGGCGTTGCTGGAGGGCTGGGAGGGCGGGCGGCTGCTGCGGCTCATGTTTCTTCTGCAGCCGGCTGAGCGCAAGTGGTTGATGGACTCAGTTCAGCGAGTAGGATCAACACAAGGGTTGTGATCAATGTGGGGGATTTCAAGGGGGAAGAACAATGTCTGTTTTTCATATCGCTTTGCTCCCCCTTGGGGCCGCCCCTCCCACCTGTTTCTACCTTCTCATCTCCCTGTTGCCGCCCCTGAATTCCCGCTGGGGCCCTTGGTTCCCGCAGGTCTCCATTGATCTTAATGGTCAGGGTGTGGACTTGGAGGCGTTGGGGACAAGCTCAAGCTACCGTGGGCCGCATGAAGCGGAGGGTTGGGGCTCATCAGGTGAAACTCTACATGTGGAATGTCTTCACGCACCACTAATGGATGAAAAATCGTGAACCCGTTTTGTTGTCAATGTTCATGGAGTCCTGCTGGGAAATAATTTTTGCTTCATTGTTCGCTTACCGTGTGGATATTGTGCACCCTCCAATCCTCCATGGGACTTGTTTGATGAATCCGCCCCACCAATTGTGCACCCATAGTAGAGGTTTATGTTGTGGGGACCCACACTGAATGTACGGTGGGTGGCCGAAGCCATATCTCCCGAATCTAATGTGTGAAACTAATCTGCGAAGTGTATGAGGGATAGTCTGGAACCCCAAATCTCAAGTCCTTCAGGTTGAGCCCAGCCTGGGCGGTGTCCCTCATTCCCTAGGGATCCTTTTCATCCCTGGACTCTCTCATGATGCAACCACGCAGGCAATCCTTCTCATCCCTGGGCTCTCTCAGGCTCGATGCCACCTTTCTCCCCTGTTGACCCCTTGTCCGCAGGCAAGGCCTACCACATATCTCCACTGCCCCATGACCTGCTGGGCCACCAACCAATAGAGGAGGGGCCCCATGATCTGGGCTCTCTCAGGCTCAATGCCACCTTTCTCCCCTGTTGACCCCTTGTCCGCAGGCAAGGCCTCCCACATATCTCCACTGCCCCATGACCTGCTGGGCCACCAACCAATAGAGGAGGGGCCCCATGATCTGGGCTCTCTCAGGCTCAATGCCACCCTTCTCCCCTGTTGACCCCTTGTCCGCAGGCAAGGCCTACCACATATCTCCACTGCCCCATGACCTGCTGGGCCACCAACCAATAGAGGAGGGGCCCCATGATCTGGGCTCTCTCAGGCTCAATGCCACCCTTCTCCCCTGTTGACCCCTTGTCCGCAGGCAAGGCCTACCACATATCTCCACTGCCCCATGACCTGCTGGGCCACCAACCAATAGAGGAGGGGCCCCATGATCTGGGCTCTCTCAGGCTCAATGCCACCTTTCTCCCCTGTTGACCCCTTGTCCGCAGGCAAGGCCTCCCACTTATCTTCACTGCCCCATGACCTGCTGGGTCACCAACCCGTGGAGGAGGGGCTGTTGCTAGAGCTTGCTGAAGGGGTGGGGAAGATGGAGGCCAGGATGGAGGAGTTGCGTGGCATGGTGTCAAACGCTGTCTCGACAGGAGGGACACCCCGAGTCAGCGCCAGTGCCCAAGCACATAAGGGTAAGGATCTGAAATAAGTGTCGGGTAGAGCATAGGAGGTCCAGGAGAGCAGGGACCAAACTACCAAAGATATGTTCATGGTCTCAGGGAGGTGCAGAAAGTGTACCAGAGTGTGACGTGGGATTGTGAAGAGGCCAGTTTTGTTGCACCCTGTCCCTGGTTCCTCTGCAGCTATGATGACGTGTTTATTCTCTTGTCAATTTAATTTATTCGGTGGTCTGCACTCCAGTGTTTCCGTTTCCGGCTAATATTCCATCTTCGGCAGGCCGCCACGGGGCCGCTGAAGGCCCGATTGGGACCAAACCTGGACTGGCCTACAACTCGTGGCCAAAGCAGCATGGCTGGCCACAAATTGGGCCGCCGGCCAGAGGCCGGAGTGTAGCTGACATGCAGCTGAGTCACGAAAGAAGAATACTCCTGCACTCTTCAGCTAGCATGGATTGGGCCAAGTCCCCGCAGGGATGATGCGGTGTCATTGAACATGATCTGGCAGTTGAACCCGCAGCAGATCGAACACGCCTTTAATGAGGAGTGCGGCCTTTCTTTCCATGCATCACCTTTTCCGGACATGCGTGTTGCAACATCAACTGACATGATGAGTGGGGTGGACAAAGGTATCTGACAGTGGGCTTCGTGTGCTATGCAAGCACCGGCAGTGTTTCTTTTCCGGCTACGATTCCATCTTCGGCAAGCCACCACGACGCCGCCGAACGCCCGATTGGGACCAAACCTGGACCAGCTTACATTCGGTGGACAAGGCAGCATGGCTGCCCACGAATGGGGCCGCCGGATAGAGGCCGGAGTGTAGCTGACATGTAGCTGAGTCGCGAAAAGCACCGACATCCTTACCCCCCCAGGCTTACATCCAGACCCTGGGAGGGCCAGGGCACTGGTTTCTTGCCTCCTGACGTTTTCCAACCAACTCTAGGCGTTTGGGAGTCAGGGGTCAAGATGCTGTACAAAACGCGTTACATGCAAACCCTCAACCTTGAACCATCCTTTCACTATTTGCGCACAACAGTGAAAGCGGCGGCCAAGTCAGAGCTTGGCGGCAAGGAGCTGGTTGAGCTCGTGCGGCTGCGTCGGGCCTATCTGTCCGCAGATGCCATGTTCTCTGACCTGCAACGGCAGCTTGAGGAGGAGCATGCGCAAGATGGGCGCAACGTGCGGATTTCCAATGACAAGAAGAGTGGAATGTTGCAGGTGACAGGGGGGAGGGGGGTGAAGGAGGGAGGGCACAGGGTGGGAGGGCAAGAGAGAAGAGGGCCATAAGGACAGGGCATCGCCCGCCTCATGCAGGTTGTTTGGAGGGGGCAAGTATGGTGTCATCACTGTTGTGAAGTGAGATGGTCAGGTCCAGCCCCTTTTCAGATTTCTGGGCTTAATTTCTAGGAGCCGGGGGTGTGAATAAGTGTGGCTGAATGTGAAAAGTGTGGACGTTAAGCCAAGGCTGTCAGATCTCGTGGGGTGTGTCTAAGAGGGGGGGGGGCGCCCGAGCCCCTCCGTCTGGAGGTCCAATGCCTGAGCCTCGGATCCACCTGTCCTAATCCTGCTATTGAATCTGGAACCTCCTGATAAACCCACCGTTTCAATGCCCCTCAGATCCTGAGGGAGGCCAACCCGGCATACATGGAGCGAGTCCTCAAGTATGAGCAGCTGATGGGGGCTGTGGCGGGCGTTGGGGGCGGGAGCGGATCTGAGGGGGTGAAGATGGCTGCCGATGTCGCGCTGCTGGCGCTTACGGAGCTGGAAGATGGCGAGGAGAGGGCCCAGGCGGTGCTTGAGGCGATGACGGTGCAGCCAACAGCGGCAAATGAGGTGAGGGGGAGACAGAGGCCTAACAAACACCACGGCCAAGCAGGGGGCTGCCTCAAACATAATTTAGGGGGTGCTGTGTTTTTTGCGTGACTGCAAGTTTATGGGGAGGGGCACAGAAGGGGGAGAGGCAAGGCATGTACCCTCATGGCTTAGCTTTCCGCCTGTTTACCCGTCCACCTGTCTAGGCCGCCCCTCCCCTCCCCCCCTTCAAGCACGTCCTGCCTGCTCCTCTCTTTGACCGCCAGCCAGCCAACCGAAGATATGTGTTGCCTCATGGTCCTTGTTCACACTCTGGCACTTGTTCACACTATCACATAACGTGCTTCAGCTGCTGGATCCTGAGCTGCGTCTGAAGAAAAGCGAGAACGTGGCCCCGCGGGGCAGCGGGAAGATGTACAAGGGGAGCTGGGACATGATCGCTGCCTTCCTGGAAGCTCGTGTGGCCCGGAAGGTGTACCACAGGGGCTCCGGGGAGAGGCACTTGGTGCGGCTGCCTTCATATCCGATGTTTGAGGTGAGGGCCACAGCTTCGTTGCTGAGGAGACAAGGATTGAGGAGCAATTTTCCGTTTTGCCTGTGCAACAATTGACATTCAATCATTCAATGTCTAACTCAGCTCCAAGCACATACACATATGAGTAATATGACATGTAAATACACATATGAGTAATATGACATGTAAATACGAAGGCTCTGCCTCGTCACCATAGCCCTGCCACAGATTACAGTTTTTAAGGTAAGGATGTCTGGGGATCTTTGCACTTCTTCGGGGTCCTTTATTTTTGGGTGTCAACCAGCCTGCGATTTATTGCGATGGCGCATCCCGACTGCCGTCGCGACTATGTGGTCTGCGTACAATTGTAAATCCAAAAAGCGCGACAAACACCCCTCGATGCTGCCCTTCTTTTGCTTTGCAACCTGACACTTGAATCCTCTGCCGGCTTGCCTCTCTAGGGTTACACGCTTCAGGAGTTCGATGCGGCCCAAGAGGGCGAACTGTCTCAACTGAATCGCGAGGTGGCCGTGCAGGAGGACAGACAGCACATGGGCCGCTTCTGGTTCAACATGGCCTTCAACCTAGGGCTGGTACGTGCTGACCTGCATCCAACCTCACTTGAGCAAATGTTTGTGCTGAGCGTGTGCGGCACAAATTTTCCGTAAAACGTGTTTGCATACCATCTTGTAAGTCTCGTTTCGTATTCCCAGCATATTGAAGGGCTGCCGAAGTATTGGTGGTTACTTGAAGGGGAAGTCACTTCATGAAAATCGTATGATTACCCCCGCATATTGTTTGAGCCTTGAAGAGGAAATTACCTTCAGTGAAGTCACACTAAAACCGCCCCGTTTTTCACAAACAAATGCGTGCCAACGCGTCACTGGATGTTTCGACCTCCTGCTGGTAGCACTGTGCCGGTATTATGGGGGGGCAATGTCCATGCCTGCAACAGCAGTCGTCAAGGGGGAGTGGCCTGCTAAGATGAGATGTGCATCCTGGGTGCTGAAGCGGCCCAACACACAGCATGCACAACATTGCGCCAATGGTGGCCGATGCTAAATGAAGCGATTAAGTGATTGATTGGCTTCTTTTGGTGAGGAAACTGAGGAAGACGACACAATTTTATTCTTGTATTTTATAATTGCTGGTGACTTGAAGCGCTGATGAATATACCAAAAACAATTTGTTTAGTCTGTATTTAGTGATATGTAATGCCCTAGTTAAGTCAAATAAACACGAAAGAATGCCATCAGTACAGAACATTTTAAGCTAACAATCCACCAAATTGTGTTGAATCTAAATATCCTACAGGTGCCATGCGTTCTTACGCAGCCACACCAAATAAAGCAGATCCTTATTGAGATCCTTATGTAGGAAGTATGAACAATTATACTCAAACACTGGCTTTCCAAAAGGTTGAGGTTCAGCACCCTCCCCTGGAATCGTTCATCACGTGGTCGAAAACAGTGACATGCATGTGGTGAACTATATGTGTCAATCCTTCACTTGTGGCACTGACAATGCGCTTTGAACAAACGACAATGATGAGGCATCGTCTCAAACCTTCCACCTGGCCCCTCTTGAGCTGCTCTCCGCATCTTAGACACTCTAAGCTGACCTTTACTCTCTTGTCTAGGTGGGTAGCCTACCATCATGAACAAGAAAACTTGTTTTTTTCTATGTAAAAAGTGCCCTCTGACAACTGCCTTGTGACGGTCGTTCTTGAAAGCACCGCCGATTGACCCCCTCTTCCCTTCTCATGTAGACGGGCCCTGACCTCTGGGACACCTCCCAGCAGTCTCCGGCTCCTAACGTGGCCAGCAAGCTGGAGCGCCCCATTGTTGTGTACGACATCAATGCCGCTGGTGACACCTTGTATCCGCCTGTGGAGGTGGTGGATCCCAGCGGTATCCGCAGGGCGGTCAACCAGCAGGAGAGGGTCTTCCAGGTGGGAGGGGCGCATGGGGCCTAGACCAGAGTCCGGAGTTTTGTCTTGCATGTGAAAGGGGAGGACAGGTGGGTGATCCACTTATCCATGATCTTAAGAACATTCCAGTTCAACTTCAATTTACGTGGCTTACACTCAGAGGCTATCATGATCAGGCCTCATCGTTATCAGCATTCTCTCTCTGGCTGCCTTTTGCAGGAGCGGCGGCTACCTCGAGATACCTTGCCCTATCAGCTGCAGAGAATCCGACGCAAGCCAGACATCGTATAAATGCTAAGGCAGGAAGTAGAAAGACGGTTATACGAGGTCTTTCTTCTACAATCGCGTTACGGATTTAAATTTGTACTTCGCTTGCTTAGATTACGACAGTTTGGGCTTCACACTGATGCTCTCCGGACTCTGGGCGCTCCCGTGATCAGCGTCACGAGGCTATGATGGGCTGTTGTCATGCAGCGAAACAGGGTAAGGATGTGGCGTTTTCGGCCGTATACCCTCGGGGATCGGTAAGGTAGACTGAATGTCGCTGTCAAAAGGTGTGATCTTGCCAAATGGTCATGAGAAAGGGTTGCTCCTTGTTACAGCAGTCGGAATGGCCGTCCCCTGATACTGCACCCAAATTTACATGTACGGTCCACACCTGAAGCTAAAAACGTGACAAATGACGCGGTAGGTGCACTGCCTCATCTGGCTTGCGCTTACTAATATATTAGAATTAATTTCGTAATACACAAGCTAGGCTCCTTGGCATTCTAGGTAATCCCCATTTTCGGTACAGTTAAAAAAACTTAAAATCCTCGAGACAGTACAATGCAAATGATGGGGCAATCAAGCAGTATGTACACCCTGGAGGTCAATCAGCTATCACTGCGAATGATTTATACCTCACATTCCAGGCTGGGTATGAGCACGGCATGTATGCAATGAGTACAATGCCAATAAGAAACAATGGCAAAAAAATAGGGCTCACAAAAGAGTGGCGGAAGCCACTTCGATTGACGAAAGACGTACTGCATTTGGGACGAGGATAAAGCAGGTACGTTCCAGGGGGGGCGGCCCTGAAGAGACAAATATTCAGGAAGCAATAGCAGCAGGAGGAAGGCAAGGCGCAGCAACAGCGTAACGTGAATACGGAATACGGAGATTAAAAAGCCAAGGTCTCCCCAGTTTTAACCCCCGTCATAAAAAATTACCTCTGGCTGACCTCTCCCCTCCCGTCAATCTCCCGTTTCCAGTACCTAGTAAAACCGTCATTGACCTAGCAAAACCTTAATTCTCAGTCAAATCTGATTTTTTGAGGGGGCGAATCCAATCAGCTCAACAGTGCGCTTCCTATGGTGCCACTCAATGTTGCTACTTCACAAATGTCTAACGGTGCCCGAAGTTTCTATTTCTCCTGACGAGACCAAGCGGTCGAGCCATTTCAGAATAGCCCGGAGAAGTAATGTCATTGGCAAATGCCTAACGGTGAAACAAAGAACAATATAAGGGGTCACTTGTATCGCTGCGTCCGGGGATGGGATTTGCGGTGGGCTCATGTTCTGGCGGCGGCGGGTGTTGCCTCAGCGGCAGCTCATGGTCTGGCTGAGGGTTTAGGGTTTAGGGCTGAGGGTTTAGGACTCAGGATTTAATGCGTTATTCCATCTGTTCGTCCACACCTGTTCTGTGAGATTCGATGGTGGAAAAGTGTATCCATGGAGGAAACTGTTGTCTCCATCAATCAGAATCGTGATGGAACAGCATGTTCCAGATTGACTGAAGGGAATTTCGTAGGTCCTTCCAGCAGGGAAGTGACGCCCGGCGCCCCGCCCGCGTTAGGTACATTAGACAACGTGGCAGATATTGCGTGAATTCACATTTGCCGAACGACACGCACGAGTACATTTCACGCTCACATTTCATTTCCGCATCACGTAAGCCAGAATTCCAGCCGAATCACTGGTAGACAGCATTGAAATATTGTCAGGTGTTGTACCGAACTTCCACAGTATTAGGGATGGACTCGAAATACGTTGCCTGAAAAGGAAATTCCCGTGTGAACCGTAGCGTAAGGGATTCTAGGGGGGTAAAATGTGTATGAGTGCGTCTGATTGAGTAAAAACAAACCTTCTCCAATTGAAATAATATTTGATGCAATGGATCATGCACGTACTGCGAATCATGCGTGATGTATTCACCTTGCCAAAAGTATGAAAACGTGTGAATTCCGACTTTTCGCCCGAAAGTCCGATGAACGGCGAATGTTTTCCGCAGACATCGCTTACCAGTTTTGCTTATTTTTTGCAGGGTCGCTGGCAAGTTTTTGGGTAACCTTTCGACAATCGTTCGCGAAGCTTTCGCGACGTTGTTCCGAAGCGTGGTAAGGGATAATAGTGGGCTGTGTGAATTACGACTTTCCCCGATTACCCGTTGAAAATCCTATTTTTCGTAGCCAGCGCTTACCAGTCTCGCTTATGTTTCGCTGTCGATGTCAAGTTTTTCGGGAGCCTATCGTCAGTCTTTCGCAAAGTGTCGGCGATGTTGTTCTGTAGCGATGTTTTTCGGTAGCTTTTCGGTAGCGTTTCGTGGGTCGGTCGCTTAGTAGTTCTCTCGCTCGAAATAAAAATACCGGTATCTGAATGTCCGCTCGTTTTGTGCAAGTGGCCGATTTCCATAGCCAAAGCGGCGGTCTAGGAGGTCTAGGAGGTCTAGGAGGTCTACGATCATATAGGTCTAGGAGGTCTAGGCAGGAGGTCTAGTATGTCTAGTATGTCTAGAGGTCTTGAGGGTCTAGTGGGTCTAAGGGTCTAGTAGGTCTTGTAGGTCTAGTAGGTCTAGTACTAGGTCAACAGGTCTATGGACTATGGGTCTAGTAGGTCTAGTAGCCAAGGTCTAGTAGATCTATCTACGGGTCTACGGGTACTACGGGTCTATGGCCGGGGTTCTAGTAGGTCTATGGGTCTAGTAGGTCTAGTAGGTCTAGTAGGTCAGTCTACGGGTCTAGTAGGTCTACGGGCCTAGTAGGTCTAAAGGTCTAGAAGGTCTAGTAGGTCTAGAAGGTCTAGGAGGTATATATAGGAGGTATAGGAGGTATAGGATCTTATAGGTCTAGGAGGTTTAGGAGGTCTAGGAGGTCTAGGAGGTCTGGAGGTCTAGGAGGTCACTAAGGTCACCGATATGGGTCTTACAGGTCTAGTAGGTCTAGTATGTCAAAATTTATTTATTTATATTTAAAATATCAGGCCACTTGGCACACAAACAATGAAGTGGAATCTCCTATTCTACCGGTTGACCCTTCACACGGGACTTGTGACAAAGGAACCCACTTATAAAGATGGTTTCGTTCGGGTGCCACATACAGTCTTGCTTTGGTGATTTAGTGCCTCACTGGTGCAATGATGAATATACGAGTAGTGTTCATTCATGCTGACTGCATACATGTCGCCCAGGGGCTCTTGATATCGACTGTGCCTACGTCGGTGATAAATGTGAAGGTAATCAGAAATCACGGTGTCACCCTCGCTCGTCATCGGTGAATGTTGAAGTGTGGCAGCAGGTGTTGACAACCGCCAAGCTGACTGATGTAACCACGCTACGACATTTTCGGTCATCCTTCGGATTTCTTCCTTGCCTGCGATCGAGGCTGTGAACCCGGGCAGTGAAGTCGATATTCAATATTCAATATTCAATTACCTTGCAGTACATTATCCACCTTATCCAGTATATTATCTAGCAAATTGTCAGCAAGTAAGCATGTTTTGTGGGCTCAGCACTGGGAAGCAAGGCATGCACCGCCGACTGATTGTCACGACCATTGCAACCACAGAACGACGGCGTATAATAACCTCGTCAAGCGCCAAACGGAAATTACATCTACTTAACCTGTAAATGGGATCAATCTCGAACTCATGAATGCTGCGGGATCACCACCGAAAGGACCGCGCCGCCGTACTATGCGTCCCACAGCGCCAACTCCTGTCCATCCAGCCATCGCGTGGAAGGGCAGAACAGCAGATCGTCAGAGACAGCAATCAGGAGCATACCGAATCACGTACGTAAGATGACTACAACTATATGGGCTGTAGGTACAACCTGCCATTTGATGCATCATACTGGCTAAACAGCTTAGCCGCTCATCATTCGCTCAAGTTCCACAAAAAGCGGAGAACTAAGGAGGAGCGATCGATGAAGGACAACTGCTGCCTGAAGGAGGGCATGCGGAAAATGAAGGAGGAAGGATTGTCACGACGTATGACTGCACCGTGCGTTTGACTGCGCCAACTGCTTTTTCGGTTGGAAGTTATGTGTGAACATGAACAAGTGTGTTTGCCGTCTTTTAGGAATCCCGAATTGGGTCCTTTACTTTTTCTTTCTTACTTTGATCTCACGGCCTACAATAGACTCTTAACGTTTCTAGCTATTGTTCCTGATTATCAATCTGCAAGTTAATCGTCAATCCAAGTCTTACTAAGGGGAAACTGGCAGAGCAACTAGGCCAACAGCGACTCTATAAGCATCAACAAGTCTCCTGATACGAAGCTGGCAGTGCATCTAGGCCAACAGTCGACCATCTGCAGCAATTAGCGTTATTCCTGCCTCTTAACAAGGCATATCTCCAGTCTTACAGCTGGATATTACCACCAACCCACCATCACACCTCCAATCTACAGCCTTTCCTTTGGCTCCAAGTCGACCGTCTGATTTATCAGAGATATCTTCACTCATCAGAAGTCGCCAAGCAAGCGACTCATCACACAGATCAACGGCCACAATCGCCCAAGATCGTCCCAAGAACCCCATAAGTACCTCAAGTGTCGAGGCTTTACGAGATCTTGTCAACAGTATCGAAGAAGTCCAGGTGAAGTAGCAAGAGCTATCACCTGTTATCGAGCTGATTTCACTGAGTTACAGCAGTGGATCGAGAAGCTCTTACTATAAGCTCTGTAAGAGTTTATTAGTACTTGTTTAAGAAAGAAAAAGTCCGACTAGTGTCACCTCTAGTCGACTGTAGTGGAAAATCGGTCGTTCTAAAGCCGATAAAAAGGTGAAGATGAGCGGATCAGGGGCTGTAGAAGTGCCCAAAGTCGCTCAGGAGATAGCAACGGATAGTGTTGCTCAGAACACGAGGGGTGCTTTAGCAGCAAAGGAAGCTGCGAAGATGCAGCCTAAGGGTAATGGAGAGACCTCGTCTCTCCCTGTACCGTTGATTGAGGTATTCATATCTAATTGGCAGAAGCTTTATAACAAGGCCGGAACTGATCAGGCATGCATGGACTCCGTGAGGATCAAGCAGGAAGCAGTGGACTTGGCAGAGATGGAGTTGAAAAACCTAGCTCTTAACTGTAGCAAGGAGGAGTACGAAGAGCTCAATGACAAGAAGGATCTCTTGCTAGATGAAAGGAATGCAGCTTTAAAGGCTGCATTGGCAGGGTCACCTAAAAAAGTGACAAGGGCTGTCACTGACGATGAGACGTCAGAGAAACTAAACATGCTGCTGCCCAACCCTGTGTACGAGTACCTGAGAAGGGAGAGTATCAGGTGTGCAAATACTGGAACTCCGTCAAAGATGACGGCTGCTACACGACTGGCAGTACCAGTGTTTGACACTGCTAGTGATGGTGGTTCACAGGCTGGCTCTGTCGAGTCAGTAACAGCATCCACGTGTGCTCCCGAGGTCACTGTTCCAATGCAGTCTGCGGCGCCTTTTGCGGTGCATGAGCCCATGGCGCAGAATGCACCAGTGCATGTGCCTGTTGCGGACATCCCAGTATTCGTGCCTGTTGTTGCTGCTGCTTCTGTCCCTCCCTCCAATGCTGCGCCTGTTCAGGGTGCATCTGTGAGGAGAGAAGGTCATGGTGTGGAATCTGGATCATCACATCCGCCACCGCCACCACCGCCGCCGCCGTCGCAAGTCCCTACAAGGTCGGCTGGACAGATGCACACCTCACCTGTCTACCCACAGTCTGGACGGTACGAGGACGCAATGCCTTGGATGCAAGGTCTGGTGTTTGTGTCGGAAGAACCGGAAGGTGATGGGTCTGGGGGAAGCACGAGTGAAGAAGTCAGTGACGAAGAGCCCCACACACAAGGTAATCGCTCCACATGGCCTGCTGTGTCGCAGTCATTCCATACCACAGTGAGCAATGAAGGTGAGCAGCCCATGCAGAGCCATGCAAGTCTGCTAGAAGGTGTGCAGCCTATGCAGTGCCATGTGCACTTGTCCTCTGCTTCCATGTCGCATGAGGAGACAACGAGTGAGCGTCCCATGCAATCCCATGCAAGGCTACATGAAGGTGAACAACTCATGCAGAGTATTGCAAGCATGCCCTCCGCATACATGTTGCATGAGGAGACCGAGGACGGGCATGTAGAGGACCACACTATACTTCCAGTCTCTTACGCATGTGAGTCGATCAGGCCATCCAGTCCGGTGTCTGAAATGAGCCATGCGGCCAGTCAGTTCATGAGCACCTCGCCAGGTAAAGAGTCCTTGTTGTCGACCTTGGGTCAGTTTCTGGGGACGATTCCTAAAACTCACATGGGATCCCGGCAGTCAATGTTGCCACTGCCCCTAGAGCATGTGTGCTTCCCGGAGGCGGTGCCCATGCAGGAATACTCCTTCGACCAAAGGTTCGAGGGTCCGGAGAGTGGATCCGGAGCTGGTAAGTCACGTTACCCGGCCCCCATCCCCGACGGCGAGTCCCCTAACATCTGGTCATTTCTGACAAAGAGGGTGAAGGGAATGTTTGAAGTGGTCATGGGCAGCACCACCGATGTAAGTCAGACTCATAACCGAGGTTCCTATCAGCACGACTCGGTTGGTAGTGTGCAATCCTCAAAAGCCGATTTTGGAACCTTCACTGACAGAATCCAGGTAAGCACTGAGCTGTTCCGAGAATCACGAGGGCACCAGGAGGTCACCCTAGATTTAGTTACAAGGCAGCGTGGCTCACGCACACAAGGTGAGGTATCAATCACAACTGGGGGGGGGACCCCCACAAGATCTCTGGCAGCTGAGCCAAGGTTCCGGAGACGAGACCCGCTCTTTGAGAGTCATGGTCGAGAGCAGAATGAGATTGTTTTAGAGATGGGCCCCCTCAACAAGGACCCACCCGAGCCAATTGAGTTGGAGGATCAGGCTGTGTCTGATGCACACCATTTTGTGCAGACTCATGTGATTGGGGAGTGGGAGATTCGGCAGATGTGGGCTGACACTGGTCAGGCCGCTAGTGACCGAGGCCAGACCATCCCGTGCTCTGCCCTGCCCATGCTGACTGACAGCTGCAAGCAGCGTTCCCCATTGTGTGCCCCGACCCAAGGTGCTCGCGGCCAGCTTGACGGGCAGGCCAGCCTGACCAAGACAGACCGGAGTAACATGAACCTCCGGTAAAAGTTCTTTACTTGTTTTGATGGAAGCCTTGATGATCACCTCAAGGTATGTGGGTTCGGTCATGGCTGTCTTGAGGGACACTTCGCTTTGACCTCAATCCAATACTGAATGGACAAAATGGTTCATTGCAATTTAATTTCGTGATTCCGCCCTGAGCTTGATGAATGCATCTATCCGATCGTGCATCAACTGATTGCTGTGTTGTACACATCTGCCAGTACAAATCATGCAGTACACTGCTGTACATGCCTGCCAGGACTTGCATGTTGTACGTGGCCACTATTGATATTCATACCGTACAGTACACATGTTACACATGCAGTACAACAGCTGTACCTCGTGCATGGTGTTCATGCAACACACATCTGCTGTTTAAGCTAGCCAGTACATTTCTGTAGTGCATATCTGTCGTATATGTCTGATGTACATTTCTGCAGTACACATCTGCCAGTACACACATGCAACACATAGCTGCCAGCTGGCCTTCGCCTATAAGGCGCCTTCATTGGATTTTATTTTTTTATTCCCATGGCTTTCTATACCAGAATTTTAGACAGCCCCTTCTCAACCTTCGACCCCTGGTTTTGCCTCTGGTTGGGGGGGGAAGATGGGCTGTCATGAGTTCAGCCGCATAGTGGCTTAATCGGTGTTGAACTGCTGCATATGACAGGCGGTGCCCGCTGAAGCTGGCGGAAATGCCATGGATGGCCTCAAGGACTTCGTCACTCTGAGCCACCACCACAGCCATCATGCGGCAGCAAGAGAGCCGCCGCCAATCATCCAATTATGAGAAGACAAGCGGCTGCGGGCAGGATGCAAGATGGGCGCCGTCAAGCCGCGCCAGTTGCCTTACGCCTAATTAAAGACGTCGCCTAAGGCTCCAACGACGGCAGAGGTGAAAACCCGGCCGGCCGAAGGAGCCTGACTGAAGGGCCAGTGCATATGCCTCAGGGCAGGCATGGGGCCCGGACGTCCGGTGGTGACGAGGCACCTCCTCTAGTGAGGGCGCCCAAGCCACCGTTCAGCGAAAAGGAGCGGGAGCAGCGCAAGGCACGCAAACAGCTGAGGAATCAGCGGAAAGCCAATCGCCGGGCAGCCGGCCACGAGGACTTAAACCAGGATCTGGACAGCCACGTGTGGAAAGGCCCAAGGGCCAAAGCTGCCGCTGCCGGAGCCGCGAATGCTTCAGTTGCCTACGGTGGCAACAGCTTCTAAAAGCGGCCAGCGCCACCATCAGCGCTGCTGCTGGAGCTGCCGCTAGCGTCGTCACTGATGTACATGAAGACCATGACTTCAAAGAGGGTGTCTGTGCTGGCGCCGCTCGTAAGGGCAACGTTGGAGGGACATCTACTAGTCGTCATCTGCCTGGTAACATAGCCAAGAGAACAACAGTTCTGCTTGTCTTCTTTTACCTTGGCTGCGTGCATGTCCCTATCACCCCTTTAACCTGATGGGGCTATGTACCCGAACAGTTGGCCTAACTGACTCAACCCGTAGACGATAGTCTGCCTGTCTTGGTTGATTTTCTATGTGCACCCTTAAGCTCACTAAAACCCTGATGGGTGTGTCCTAGGTTTTATCTATACCTCTCCCATTTCACCCGAGAGGCTCAGTACCAAGCCTTTGTCCGGCACCCCTTAATTTAAATATCATGATTGCATGCCTTGTACTGCCATTGTGCACAATTCCAGATGTTGCAGCATTTCTTACAGCGCAAGTAGTGGGATTTCAGTTTCAGCTTGATATCACTTTTGCTGCATTTGTGGATCAGCAGATCCTGAAACTGTAGATCCCAAAACACGCAGATCGACTGCTTGCAGCTCGTCATCTGCAGATGTACAACCTGTAGATCTAGGGCTACAGATCTTGAAGTAGTCAAACTGCAACTCTTAAAAAAAAAAAATCTCTTCACAGCAGATGTACAGTCTGCAGATCTGTAATTGCAGATCCTAAAACATGCAGAGCTAATGCTGCAGATCTTAAAATTGCATGTTATAAACTGCAACTTTTTAAATTGCAGTCACTTAAATGCATATCTTGAATTCTGCGTTCTGTGGATCAGGTGTAAACACTGACCTGACTGCTTATAGCTCTAAACAAGCGTATTCCCTCATGGCTGTGTGTTTGTCAAGGACTCCCCAGAGTGCAGTCCCGTGGGGATTTGCCATAGAACCCTTTGGCCCCGCAATTGATCCTGATCCAGCTCCTGATAAGGAGCAAGCTGTTCCTGGATTACAAATGATTTCTGAGGATGATGAAGTATCTTTTCCTTCACCAACCGAGTGGCCAGGACTGCCTAGGACTCGTGCCTATTGGCCCTCCCCCACATTCGGTCCATCTGTTACGAACCAGATTCATTCATTAGCTACTGCTTTCGTGCATCCTGATGACATGGATGAAATAAGTTGTTGCAATGCATTTGATACTGCAGCTGCTTTTGATTTCGAGATGAATGGCATTGCTTCATTCTCCACCCGTATTCATGTGCCGCAGATGGACACTCTGTCTGAGAAACAGAAAGCCTTAAGGGGAACAGCTTCTTCAAGAGTTGAAGATTGCCGCCTGCATTTGCAGGAATTGCCTCCTTCCCACTATACTTCACTTCAGGTGCAAGAACAGTCACACGAAGGCAATCCAGTTGGAAAGGGATTCAGTCAATAAATTCTACGCTTGTTCCCCAAACCAGCATCCTTACTGCTGTGCAAAAAGGTGTTTCCTTGATTGAGCTTTTTGGTGGCATGTGCGGTGGATTGGAATGCATGCTAAGAAATGGTATCCGCATTAACCACTATTACTATGCCGACATTGATAATGGTGCGAGGGCCTGTGCTAAGCACAGACTTAAGTTACTCATGG
Organism: Limnomonas spitsbergensis; assembly: GCA_037349105.1. Taxonomy (NCBI): domain Eukaryota; kingdom Viridiplantae; phylum Chlorophyta; class Chlorophyceae; order Chlamydomonadales; genus Limnomonas; species Limnomonas spitsbergensis. The sequence goes on from JAYJMM010000041.1 coordinate 9,849,622, forward strand.
AGGAATATCCCAATCTTCTGAGCCATGACGCTATTGCTAACACATTCAACCGGCTGCCGCAGGATGTCTACGATATTAATGAAAGACATCTCATTGACATTGGATGCCTTGATGGTACCCAATGGATGCTAACAACAGGATTTGTGTGCACTGACCTGTCTTCTGCAGGGAAACGTACGGGACTGCAAGGAGAGAAGAGTTCTACTTTCTTCCCTCTTATTAAGGTTCTTGGATCTCTCCAGCACATGCAACAGGGTAGACGCCCACCCATGTACTTCATTAAAAATGTCGCTGTACAATTTGCTATTGCCCAATCGCAGGCCATGCGAGAAGGGTTCCAGGAGCTTACGGAGAGGCTGGGACATCCAGTTTGCTTTGACGCAGTTGTTGTTGGCAGCTATGCCCACCGTCTGCGTAATTATTGGCAGAATATATGTTCCCCCACTTCTCTGCAGATGGTGATAATGTCCTTTGTACGTGATGATACATTGCGCCTGACTGACATACTGGATCATGGTAGAGAACCCCGTACCCGTTTCAAAGTTAACAGGTACCCATATCATCCAGCCAACATCTTGAATGAACCCCTCCGGGTTTTTCCTACGATGGTTGCAAGACTTGACTCTTACGTGTTCCGTCCCTACCCTGAATATGAACCTGGACTTGTTTTAGAAACAGATCAGACAGGAGTTGTCACTGGACACTCTCTCACCATACATGAGCGTGAACGTGCTCTGGGTTATGCTGCTGACTGTACTGCTGGAAAAGATCTTATCTTCTCTTTGCGTCACAGGATCGTAGGAGGAGCCTTTTATGCTAATGCTGTCAGTCACCTGATTGCTGTTGGCCTCGCAGTCCGCTTTGCAGCGGTTCCGCCTTCGCAGGAATTTTTTTTCTGCCTTCAATAATTTTCTCCCACATTCCTTTGCCACTTCAGGACTGGAGCTGGGGGGGGATGGTGATCAGATATCTCAGCAGCTTAATCATTTGTTTGCTGCTGGAGATCTCCTGATCTTACATGCAGCTCAGTCCTTAGCGGCTGAGTTGATAGAGCAGCCCATGACCCGTGAGGAAGAGTCTCGCTCCTTCGCAGATATCTGGTTGGATAATAATGCTATGCAATATTTGAGGCGTACCACTGACACAATGTTGCCCATGCTGACCCCTGTAGAACGCAAGCGTCTTCAACGACGAGCTGCGCTCTATCTCTGGTCTTCTGAAAAGAATATTCTATATCGACGAATGCCAGGCGGTACAACCAAGGTGGTACCACCCCCTGGTGACCGGTTGGCACTCGTTCACAAAATGCATGTAGAAAATGGTCATTATGGCAGGCGCCGCACGACGGGGCTTGTCATGATGACCCACTGGTGGGTTGGTTTATATAATGACTGCAAAAGAGTGGTCCAGTGCTGCGAGGCTTGTGATTACACTAAAGTATCGTTCAATGCGATGCAGCCTGTTATGCATCCCTTACCCATCAGAGGACTTATGTACCGATGGCACCTGGATCTTTCTGGTCCGTATACGGCTTCTAACCGTGGCCACACCTATGTTATGGTAGCTGTAGAAAGCTACTCTAAATGGGTTGAGGTATTTCCTATGACTGCTAAATCATCTAAAGAAGTAGCTTACCATTTCCTGCACGGCATATTGGCACGATTTGGGGCATGTGCTGAAGTTGTCACAGACGGTGGTGGGGAGTTTCAGGGTGAAATGGACTCGCTGCTTGTCCGTGCCATGATTGATCATAGAGTCACCAGTTCTTTCCATCCCCAAGCCAATGGGCAAGCGGAAAGGCTGGTAAAGACTGTCAAAACTGCATTATCAAGGCACTTGCACGTTTCAAGAGAGCCTCGAGAATGGGACATGTATTTACTCTGGATAGCACTCGGGTACCGAGTCACTAAGCATGCTAGCACCTTGATGAGTCCCTCCAGCTGCTGTTTTCCTGTGAACCAGTCATCCCTCCCGCTATCATGGAAAGGTTGAATGGGGATCAGGCAGTGGATTACCTGGATGTGGATGCTGCTGCTGAACTTGTACTGTCCCGTTCTGAATTGCTAGCCAAGAACTGCGTGATGGTCGGCCAGAATCTTCTGGTTGCTCAACAGCGAGACACCCTGCGTTACGCAAGGCTTCGTAGTGGAGGTTACCTCCCATCAATAGCTAAGTATACTGAGGGGCAGTTTGTGTATGTGCGGGATGAGAACCGGCTGCACTCCACTGCAAGACCTTACGTGCTTCGAGTGTTTGATGTCCGGCCAAGTGGAGTCATTATCCTGGTTGGTCGCAATGGGGTGACTGTGGCTGAGAATGCTATTAACTGCGCACCATGTCATCTGCCCATAGAGGGACTCTTACCCCCATCCAAAAGATGGCAAAAGCCAGCACTAGACTTCCCTTGCCAGAGATGTCTGCTGCCTGATAATGCTAAGAAAATGATTCTGTGTGGCAGTTGTGGTCGAGGCACTCACACGTATTGTTTGGTACCACGGCTTACTACTGTACCTGCTGGTTACTGGATTTGTGAGCAATGTAGGACTGCTGGAGCTGATGCTACTGGTGCTGCAAGACGTGATGTTGCGGCGGAGCTGGAGGAACCAGCGGCCGCTGTGACAGGTTACCAGCTGCGGCCTGCTAAGCAAAAGAAGGCAGGAAGGGTGATGGGAGCCGCCAATGGCGGTGGCCTTGTTGAGGATGAAGGAGAAGGACCCGCCGAAGACAGGGAAGATGACGCAGATTGTCTTGCCGGGACCGCCGCAGGCGGTGTCGGAAGCAATGCGAATGAGCCTGTCGGGATTGGCGCAGTTGTCAGCAAAGGGGAAATCACTGAGGAGGCGCAATGTGATGATCAGCGCCCTACCCGTGCCTCCGTGAGAATCCGCGTCCCCAACAAGAGGTTCGAAAGTCATGTCACTCATCCTTGGGTGCCCTCAGATTTCATCAACTGGGGTGTTCGCGGAGATGCGGTGGATGCCCTCAAGTCCTTGATGCCTGGAGTGTGGCGAGAGCGCGATGAGGCTGCGGTCTACTTGGGCAACAGGGTGCCGGGAGGATGTTCGTACCAACTCCACCCTCCCTCACCTCTCACCATTGAAGACAGCGACTGCAACACCTTGCTGGACTGCCTTGACCTATCCCTGTCCCCCAGCATTCTCTTGCTGTTCAAGGATAATGGGCAAGCCACTGAACTTCTGCAGAACAGCCAGCTTTACCCTTACCCTCGATCCCTTCATGTTCTTACCAATTCGGGCATCGGTGTCAACGTCCCTGCAGACTACTGTTCTGATCCGCTGCAACCCTCCACCTACGAGTTTCTGCTGCGACAACACGGGCTGCACGTTCTTATCACAAACCCTCCGGCTGAATACGCTGATATCTCCTGTGCCCTTGCGGTCAAGTACGCGCGTCATGTGGCCTGCTGCCTAGTCACCCAAGAGTTCCTAAAGTGCCATCCTGCAAGGTTTGAGTGGCTATCCCAGCTACGGAGAGAAAGGCGGCTTGTCATTTTGCAGTCTGTCAGCTTCACGGCAGGCCTGGGAGTTAACCGGTCCATTCACGGTTGCTGTAGCAATAAAGTATGGATCCTTGTGTTTGCATCGGCAGCTATCCGCGCTCGCATGATCCCACCAATGCACACGTTCATCCGTTGATACATTAGCGTACTGCTTTCTTGTGACAGAATTAAACTGAGTTTCCTTCGTTGACTTTGACAATTGACTGTGTACCTGAGCGGAATTTTCACTGGATCTGGGGGGGGGCTTCTGGGAAATGGGATTTGACTTTACTGGTGCAGAAACTGATATTTAGGATGATACTTGATTTCACACAAAACAAAACAAAACAAAAATTGTGTGCAGTTTTCAATATCTGGGGAGGGAAGGTTGTTGTGCATAATACGCACTTTTAGGGTTTAGGAGGTGTCTACCGTGAGGTGGCATTCTCATATGCCTGGCGCGAGCCTATAGGCATCCTCGATCAGGTGTTAGTTAGGTGGTCGGGAAGTTTGAGATGGTGTGGATTGGGAAACCAATTGCACTAGAGCAGGGCTGATGTAGTCTTCTGGACTTGGGGTCGATTGGGCCCTGGGGGAAGGTGAACAGTACCGATGGTGACGAGAACTGGGCTCTTCAGCTTGAAGAGGGTCCCTTAAAGCGACTGTGGCGAGTTACGGTAATGCGTAAAAGTCACAGCTAACGTACGCATTATATCGGAGGTTATTTTTCCTACCGGTACTTGTGCCCCATGGACTCTGGGCAGGGCCCAGGGGTGGGAAGTCTGATAACAATACGCAGTTCTTAAAACGCTGTCGTACTTGTTTATTCTTGCCTCCAGTGTTTTTCGACCTGGGGGGGGAATGTCTTGTGTTCTTTTCGCTTGGTGCACCCATTCCTTAGGGTGCACCCCTGTGCCGCGACAGCTGTCACGACGTATGACTGCACCGTGCGTTTGACTGCGCCAACTGCTTTTTCGGTTGGAAGTTATGTGTGAACATGAACAAGTGTGTTTGCCGTCTTTTAGGAATCCCGAATTGGGTCCTTTACTTTTTCTTTCTTACTTTGATCTCACGGCCTACAATAGACTCTTAACGTTTCTAGCTATTGTTCCTGATTATCAATCTGCAAGTTAATCGTCAATCCAAGTCTTACTAAGGGGAAACTGGCAGAGCAACTAGGCCAACAGCGACTCTATAAGCATCAACAAGTCTCCTGATACGAAGCTGGCAGTGCATCTAGGCCAACAGTCGACCATCTGCAGCAATTAGCGTTATTCCTGCCTCTTAACAAGGCATATCTCCAGTCTTACAGCTGGATATTACCACCAACCCACCATCACACCTCCAATCTACAGCCTTTCCTTTGGCTCCAAGTCGACCGTCTGATTTATCAGAGATATCTTCACTCATCAGAAGTCGCCAAGCAAGCGACTCATCACACAGATCAACGGCCACAATCGCCCAAGATCGTCCCAAGAACCCCATAAGTACCTCAAGTGTCGAGGCTTTACGAGATCTTGTCAACAGTATCGAAGAAGTCCAGGTGAAGTAGCAAGAGCTATCACCTGTTATCGAGCTGATTTCACTGAGTTACAGCAGTGGATCGAGAAGCTCTTACTATAAGCTCTGTAAGAGTTTATTAGTACTTTTTTTTTTCGCTTGGTGCACCCATTCCTTAGGGTGCACCCCTGTGCCGCGACAGGATGAGCCTGGGACTCTGGCCTGAGGGAGGGACATGTATGCCCGTCTTGCCATGCATTGTGTAACAGAGCTAGCACGTCGTAAGTGCCATGCTGAGATGGTAGCTAGGATACCATGCTCTTAGGATTGCTAGTTGTGTATTTCTCTGCACATACTGAAGATGTTATCTTACGGGCGTATTCTAGATGGAGGCTTACGGAAGGTAGCTTCGCTTCACTCTATTGTGTAAGTTGTCGGTAGCAAGGCTTCACTCTATCTTGTAGCTGCCGGTAGCTAGGCTAGCTTTATTCCTTTGAGACACTTTCTTATCCGAATCCTGCGTGACTGTTTAATGGCCTGCCATGGCCTTCTTATACTGAGAGTCTGTGATTTCGTGATCTTATCACCAGCCGATCTGATGATCGCTGGTATGACTGCTGATGTAACATGATGCTCGCCGACTGTCCACGCTTTCCCGGTCTCCTTTCGTCCCCCGTTCCCGGTCTACCTTAGTCCAGATACAGAAGACAAGTAAGGGCAGTATTGCTGATACCACCCTGCTTCACTTGGTTTCAGAGCTATTCGATCCTTCCTGTCTTCCATGGCAGTGATGAATTGGGACCTACGATGCGCCTGATGTAGCACGCGTCCCGACAGAACCTGACTGCACCTCATGGGCGTTTGGGCTGGCGCGTTAGGAGCGTTCTGCACATTCGACGTGTGGGGTTGTCTTGGACTGTGCGCTGCTGAATATCTGGAACGCCGGTTTTGTAGCCTGATTTGAGATTGCCGGGTTCCTGACAGCGATTACGACGACCTCCAGCTCAGCGAACGATTCCAGCCTTCGTAGTTGGAATTCACAGTGAACTTCGCATGGAGCAGCGGCGTAACCCGGCAGTTAGGTCGTCACATTTACTCCAGCGCCCAGCTGCGCTGAAAGCTTTCCTCTTAATTTTATTTCTCAAGGAGCGTAGCTTGGAGGGGATGGGACTATGGACCCCTGATCCTATGCTTTCGGACTCAAGGATTTCGACTGGTCTCACGTTCTAGGCAGCGAGCAAGCGTTCTTCTTCATTTTATTACTCAAGGAGCGTAGCTTGGAGATGACGGGATTATGGACCCCGGATCCTAGGCATTCGGAATCCACATTTCGGTTTCGTTTTTCCCTCCGATATGAGCCGCATTGCACATGGCCAGCGTTCTTAACGCAACTCGAGAGGGCCTACACAATTAAAAAGGTTGTTTGCCTAGGTTGTGCCCCGGAGTGCACACATTTGTTGTGAGGGAGGAGGAGAGATTGGTCCATCGTCGGACAATTGTGAGACTTCAGACATTGCACCCGGTCAAGATCAATTCCGAGAGGCATATGTGATTAGTCATTGTTGTGTATCAAGCTAGGACCATTGTGATGCCGGTGAAGAGTAATTGCCGTGCATCGGGACTAGTGGAAAGCAAATGATCGTCAAGCAACAGCCTCTTTATCGCCTTAGTTAGGGTATTGTTACGACAAGGAGACTTTCGAGACGTCGATTCTTTCTTGTCGGGAGGTTAGTCTGCATGGAGATGAGGTGGTCAAAGAATCATTCCGATATCTAGACACCGCCCACGGGATCATGTGCGTGATTCGTCTTGGGTATTCCTTCTCTAACGGCCCCGTTGCGACACGCCAATGGATTACGGATTTTCCTCCTCTAGGTCGCGGAGAGTGCATAAAGCCTTCCGGACTTCGTCGGTGACATTTAGAACACGGCTTTGCACGGACGGCAGTCTGCCTCAGCGTGTGTGTCACCATGCCATCTGATCCGGACCTCTAATGCAGTCTCACCACGAGTGGTTGAGATGAGCTCGCGGATAGATGATGATTGTCAGCTTACAAAAGGAATGCTCTTACGGTTCCTTGTTGTATGTGCCGCATAGGATCTGCAGATCTTGTGATATGCGCCACATGCTGAACTATGGCTTATGATGTTTACACATCCGGCCGCGGAGCACGACAAGCAAGCGATTGCCTCACGTGTATTTTAGCGGCCTTAGATTCATCATCTGGTGGATGAGTTTTGCACGGCACATCAGTCCACCAGGCAAGGTTGCACTAGAGTAGCCGAGCCATAGCTTGGGTTTCGTACCAGGGTACACCCTCGCAACAGGCAGGAGAATCATTATCCCTGGCCTGCCCCGTCTCTTGAGTTCGGGATTGAAAGTAGTTGCGCCTTCACTTCATGCAAGGGCAATGCTTATGGTATCGTGTATGCTGCACTTTATCCATTCATGGGTTGAGCATTGATTGTGTTCTACACATTTGCTTGTAAAGATCTTGAGCATGCCTTGATGCATCGCTTCAACATCTATCCCATGGCCATGCTAGCTAGGCTTTTGTAGTTCTTCCGGAGCGTTCTCTAGGATGTATGCATAGTCTGCACCACCCGTTACGTCGTGGCTTACGAGAGCGGAAGCCGCTATAGCCGATGGTTCCGGGGGAAAGAAAATTACGGTTCCGGGGGAAAGGAAAACGTTTTCAAGAAGCGAGGAAGAAGAAGAAAATGAAGTTGCAAATGGAGACGTGTGACGAGTAATTACATGGTTGCAATGCTTAAAACGGCGTGATGGAAGGTAGGATACCTACTGTTGTTAGGCTCCGATGCAATCGATATGTTGACATCCTTCTGTAGTTGCCATGATATCTTACAAACAAATAATTTTATGACTTTTGAGAAAATGAGTTAGATGGCAGTTTTGATGATTGTTTATGAAGAGTACGTTGGACTTCCGTCGATTGATCATCGTATGGTATTCTAGTTATTTTGCCCCGAGCATGTTAGTTTTGGATGGCTCCGAGGGCGTAGCCAGTTTGAAAAGGGAGGAGAATGTAACAGAGCTAGCACGTCGTAAGTGCCATGCTGAGATGGTAGCTAGGATACCATGCTCTTAGGATTGCTAGTTGTGTATTTCTCTGCACATACTGAAGATGTTATCTTACGGGCGTATTCTAGATGGAGGCTTACGGAAGGTAGCTTCGCTTCACTCTATTGTGTAAGTTGTCGGTAGCAAGGCTTCACTCTATCTTGTAGCTGCCGGTAGCTAGGCTAGCTTTATTCCTTTGAGACACTTTCTTATCCGAATCCTGCGTGACTGTTTAATGGCCTGCCATGGCCTTCTTATACTGAGAGTCTGTGATTTCGTGATCTTATCACCAGCCGATCTGATGATCGCTGGTATGACTGCTGATGTAACATGATGCTCGCCGACTGTCCACGCTTTCCCGGTCTCCTTTCGTCCCCCGTTCCCGGTCTACCTTAGTCCAGATACAGAAGACAAGTAAGGGCAGTATTGCTGATACCACCCTGCTTCACATTGCGTAGCAAAGCACCTCATTCTGAAGCATGGGGGCTCGTGTGCATTCTGGATCACACCTGTGGTTGATTCAGCATCAATGCATCCAACCAGAACCCTTTCCGAAAAGGCCTGACATTGCACACCGGTATTGGAGTTCTTCCTTAATCAGACAATCGATCTCATGCTGCTCCCCCCAACAAAGGTTTGCTGCCCCGCCATGCCCTCTTCTGAACATGAATCATTTCTTGCCTCCCACTGCTTCAGGAGACAATGCGTCGTCCTATTCCCCGGCACCCCTGTTCATGATGTTCGCGGCCGGGGTGGATGGTCCACCTCATCATGTATGCTGGGGCAATCGGTCTCATTTGCCGCACATGCGCCCTGTGTCTGCACAGCCTTGCCATGCGTGCTGCTTGGCGCCTACGAAGTTAGATTTGTGGCATTCGTGTTGTACGTCGCTTTCTGCAACATCACGCGCCACATATCAGAGCCTGCGTACGCTGATTTGTTGCTGCTTCAAGGACTGGGACTCCTGCTTCCGGCGGCCAGCCTGCTGTGGTCGCTCGTCCTGCCAAATTTTGACACGGCGCGGCGTAACTGGTTGGGCTTCCATATACTCATCATGATTACCGGCGGCTACATCATTGAGTGGAGATCGTTTGCGTACTCCATCGTGCTGTGGTCACTGAGCATGCCAATTATTATGATGTGAGAGTCACAGCAAGACTGCTCAAAACACTTTGCGAGCATCTGTCCCATGGATAAAATATGCAGATTGGCTGCGCTTCACTTCTGAAAAATCGCAAAAGAGTTTTGGGACCCCAAAGAGTTTTGGGCCCCAAACATTTGTTGGGCCAGCACTGACCACCCCAGACTGCTGCATGCTGGCAGGGGAAGACCCCGACATCAGTATGCCATCATGGCCCTGTTCTTTACTTCAAAAGACATGTATCCTTAAGGGTTGGTTTGTCCGCAAAGTTTCTGCACTGCAGTGACAGATCAGACCTCATGGCTCAGACCTGCTCCCCCCTCCCCCAACAGGTTTCTTGACTTCCACAAGGAACTAGCCCTCATGGCTCAGACCTGCTCCCCCCTCCCCCAACAGGTCTCTTGACTTCCACAAGGAATTAGCCCTTATGGCTCAGACCTGCTCCCCCCTCCTCAAACAGGTTTCTTGACTTCCACAAGAAACTAGCCCTCATGGCTCAGACCTGTATCCAGGCCCAGCCCCCGGGGATGGAGCTGCTTGGCCTAGGCTCGTGTGACCGCCAGCCAGTGGATGCTGGCACCACCCTGTCCTTTCTGCTGCGCTACATGGCCACCAAAGGGATCAGCTTCATGGCATGCGGGCTACCCGTTGCGGCGGTCACCTACGCTGTCTTCACCACGCAAATCCCATTTCCCCGCAACCAGCCCAGGACCCAGCAGCAGCCACAGGCCCAGGCACCCTGCTGGCCAATTGAAGCGCTTGGGCTGAGGCTCGTGCGAGGCGAGGGGCCATGCTGGTACTGCCTGCTGGTTGCGGCGCTCGACGCCACATCACACTACTTTCAGTCCATCCTCGGCGAGACCCGGGGCTGGCTAGTCACCCTCCCCATCTGCGATGTCTACTTGGGGCGTGCCCTGCTGGCAAGGGCAGATGATGAGGTAGGCTAGTCTCTCTTGTCAGCTGATCGAGGGCTGTTTTGTCGGGCCCTGCACTTAACGCATCTGAAAGGCTGCCGTTACGCTGGGTAGCCTTTTTTTGTAATTAGGACATGGTGCCGAGAACCCTGATGAAGCTATGCATGGCTGGGGAGCCGTGGTGTGTGGGCGGGTGGGACTTTGCCCTAAGGATAGACAAAACAAAAAGAAGGCTCGAAGGAAGGAGGAACTATGTGCTTCACTGGGATTCACCCTGGTTGTGTCGACTGGCATTTGCCCTGGTTGCGTCCATTGGGACTTGCCCAGGTTGCGGTCACTGGCATTTGTCCTTGCTGGGTGAACTGGGATTTTGCCCTGGAACCTGGTAGTTTATCCCTGCGCATGCTGTGCACTCTCAAGCTCACTGCCTTGCTTTGATGTGGATCGCAGCATTTCCCAATCAGCCACGTGACGCCTGAGGAGTGGATTCTGGTCATTGGAATGTTCTTTCTGCTGGGAAGGTGAGTCACCCATGTCAGGTATCCCCGCTGCCTTCTCTGGGGAGATGTTGACCCATCGAAGGCCACAGAAATCATGCCTTTGGGGTCCTTGCCAGGAACGCTGGGGAGGCAATTCAATCAATATAAATATATAATCAATCGATCAATTTGAGGATCATTTTTTTTGTTGGCCATCAGTGGCTTGAGCACTGATGCCATTATGCACACCTGTGCATACTTCGCTGGGGGAGATGGTGCCCAATTGCAACAGCAATAATGCCCGAGTGCAATTCACGAGTGCCCACCGCAATGGAGCGCGCAGCAGGTATTGTACTTTTGCATTGCACTCGGCAATGGGTTGCATCCACAAAATAGTGGTTTTCTGCACGGATTGTGGGTGAGTAGTGAGAGGCGCGGTGCCTGCATTATCTAATTATCTGCCATGTTGATGTGAGTGGCCACAGGTCCCATGAGACTTTTGACGGCCCCTGCTTGGGCTAACACGGTTCACGTTGATGAAGAAAGAACATTGAGGAAACTATGGCCTGCATTTGAGGTTTCAGGAAGTGCGGAGGCCCAGGCTGATGGAAGAGCATTGCCCGTTTGAGCTGTCTCCGCCAGGTATTTCTTACACGGCGTACTGACATACTGATGTACTCATATACAAACATCACGTAGCACACACAGCTGCCCGCTGAGTGTACAGCAGACAGGTGTACAGCAGGCAGGTTTACAGCAGGCAGATGTACAACAGTCGGATGTACAACATACAGATGTACAGCATACAAATGTACAGCATACAGATGTACAACAGACATACGTACATCAGGCTGATGTACAGCATGGTGATGTACAACAAACAGATGTACAGCAAACAGGTGTACAGCAAACAGGTGTACAGCAAACAGGTGTACAGCAAACAGGTGTACAGCAGACAGGTGTACAGCAGACAGATGGGCTGCAGACAGATGGGCAGCAGACGGCTTTCAAGTCCCAATGCGCCTTCATCTATTTCTATCAACCTCTGCAGCTTAGTTACCCTACCCTAGCCAACTTTCAGGGAGTCCATGACCTGGGACATGGCTTCCAAAATCATGGATACTGGGCTTCTTTATTGATTCACGTAACCTACTGCTGGCCTACCACATAACTTATTTTTATCTGCACCCACCGGCTTCTTTACTTACTTACCTGATTGGTGTTTCTCAATGTCCTCCGCTCCTCCGTCCTTACGCCCTACCCACCATTCAGGGAGTCCATGAGCATCGACGTGACCAAGCTTTTGGACAGCATACAGGAGCAGCTGGTGCAGCGCATGCTCCCTGTTCCTGCGCCCAAGCTATCCATCTCTGACCTCATTGACAGTGTGCGCAAGATTGTCAAAGGCAAGGGGGAGGGAGCCGAATCTATTTTTTCAATTAGCCAATCCTCGGGGCGCCTCACAGCAGCCAGTCACAGAGGGAAGAGCCAACCGCTGCTGAAGCTGCAAGAGCTCATCGGGGAGGGCGCGGTGGGTGCATGATGCATGGAGCTGCGGGTTATGAATGATGAGCCGGCAAAAGATACTGGACAAAACCGGCTGGGATGTTGACAATGGGTGCTGACTAGGGAGTGCCCATGAGTGCTTTTCCCAGTGACCTCGAATGATCGGGAAGTCGTAATTTAGGGCTTTAAGTTCAGCTGTTCAGCAATGATTGTTAACTTCATTACTTAAGATGGTGGCCAGCATGGTCTGAAGAAAGTACCCAATAAGCCTGTGAACATTGCCGGTAACTTGTATGTATGTTTGATTTCAGGACAGCAGCATGATTGCAGTATAATTTATCAATATGGTGTGGACATACCTTGGCCCCAGCCGTCATTGGAACTACACAGCCAAACATGCTTCCCTTCGAGTAGCAACAGTATCTAGCCATGATTAGTGTGTGTGCTGTACCATGGTTCGAGAAACAGACTCTTTGGAATACTGGACGGAAACCCATGACCCCCTGGTCAGATTGTTGTGTATGTTGTCCCATGCAGCATGGGAAGGTGTTCAAGGGACTTTGGCATGGGATGCTAGGTTTACCAGTTCGGAAAGCTTATAGACTTGAGAGGGATGTCTAGAGGCACTCACTCATGCTTCAGCCTACCCTGAATTTGTCCACTGCAAACTGCCTGGCCCGTGGGGTCAAGCTATTAGCTGGACAGCTAGGTTGATGCTGGAACTGCACAAGCATGGTAAGCATGGCATCTATGTCATAGCACCACTGACATTGTGGCAGTGTGGCATGGCTCAGACTCTGTACTAACCCTGTGTTCTCCCTGCCTATCTGGCACTCTTTTATACATACAGCAAGAGCGCATGGCCATCATGGAGGCGGCCATGAGCAGCTCCCTAAGCCATCCCAACATTGTCCAGGTAGCGGTATGTGTGTCATGCTTGCTGATGTTAAAGAACGCTTCAAGACATCTAAGCTAATATAGCATGGGCTACCGGCGAGATGGAAACATTGCACCAGTGTATCAATGGTCTTCATCCATTCGCTGCTGATGGGCTAGGCACTCTGCCGATTCGGGGACGCCACGTAGTGAAATCCAAGGACCCTATAACAGCAATCCTGGATGTCTCTGTTGTACCACCAGGGGGTACCACCAATCATGGAAGCCCTGGCTTTTGTCACTTTGCTGCCTGTGCGCTGCTCTGCCTACTTTCCATGGGTTCCCTTTTGTCTCTTACTAACAAGTGTGCCCTTTACACAGAAACATCCATGGACACACGTGCCTGCATTATTATCCAAGATTCCCTTACCAGGAGTCCTTTACTAATGCATACGCCCCCCTTACACGCCCACACACCCACGCCCTTGCATTGCAGACATTTGATTACATCTGCAGTCCGTTGTATGACAGCCAGCGCTTCCAAGGAAATTCCGCAGGCCTTGATTCCAGAGCGGGCCTCTCTGAGTCCGAGACCCTGACATTGGATGGCCATCATGGCACGCCACTAGACCCAGACCGTGCAAGCTCCAGGTCGAAGCCGGGCAGGCCACTGGGCTGCACGACAGCCCCTGACATAAACGCAGCGCAAAACCATATAGGATTACAGGTGAGGTGAAGATTATGGGAAAAGGCAGCAAGCAGGTTTTGATGTGCGGGGTGGAAGGCAGCAAGCAGGTTTTGATGTGCGGGGCGGGAGGCAGCAAGCAGGTTTTGATGTGCGGGGTGGGAGGCAGCAAGCAGGTTTTGATGTGCGGGGCGGGAGGCAGCAAGTAGGTTTTGATGTGCGGGGTGGGAGGCAGCAAGCAGGTTTTGATGTGCGGGGTGGGAGGCAGCAAGCAGGTTTTGATGTGCGGGGTGGGAGGCAGCAAGCAGGTTTTGATGTGCGGGGTGGGAGGCAGCAAGCAGGTTTTGATGTGCGGGGTGGGAGGCAGCAAGCAGGTTTTGATGTGCAGGGCGGGAGGCAGCAAGCAGGTTTTGATGTGCGGGGTGGGAGGCAGCAAGCAGGTTTTGATGTGCGGGGTGGGAGGCAGCAAGCAGGTTTTGATGTGCGGGGTGGGAGGCAGCAAGCAGGTTTTGATGTGCGGGGCGGGAGGCAGCAAGCAGGTTTTGATGTGCGGGGTGGGAGGCAGCAAGCAGGTTTTGATGTGCGGGGTGGGAGGCAGCAAGTAGGTTTTGATGTGCGGGGTGGGAGGCAGCAAGCAGATTTTGATGTGCGGGGTGGGAGGCAGCAAGCAGGTTTTGATGTGCGGGGTGGGAGGCAGCAAGCAGGTTTTGATGTGCAGGGCGGGAGGCAGCAAGCGGGTTTTGTTGTGCGGGGTGGGAGGCAGCAAGCAGGTTTTGATGTGCGGGGTAGGAGGCAGCAAGTAGGTTTTGATGTGCAGGGTGGGAGGCAGCAAGCAGGTTTTGATGTGCGGGGTGGGAGGCAGCAAGCAGGTTTTGATGTGCGGGGTGGGAGGCAGCAAGCAGGTTTTGATGTGCAGGGCGGGAGGCAGCAAGTAGGTTTTGATGTGCAGGGTGGGAGGCAGCAAGCGGGTTTTGATGTGCAGGGCGGGAGGCAGCAAGCGGGTTTTGATGTGCGGGGTGGGAGGCAGCAAGCAGGTTTTGATGTGCAGGGTGGGAGGCAGCAAGCAGGTTTTGATGTGCGGGGTGGGAGGCAGCAAGCAGGTTTTGATGTGCGGGGTGGGAGGCAGCAAGCAGGTTTTGATGTGCGGGGTGGGAGGCAGCAAGCGGGTTTTGATGTGCGGGGTGGGAGGCAGCAAGCAGGTTTTGATGTGCGGGGTGGGAGGCAGCAAGTAGGTTTTGATGTGCGGGGTGGGAGGCAGCAAGCAGGTTTTGATGTGCGGGGTGGGAGGCAGCAAGCAGGTTTTGATGTGCGGGGCGGGAGGCAGCAAGCAGGTTTTGATGTGCAGGGCGGGAGGCAGCAAGCAGGTTTTGATGTGCGGGGGGGAGGCAGCAAGCAGGTTTTGATGTGTGGGGTGGGAGGCAGCAAGCAGGTTTTGATGTGCAGGGTGGGAGGCAGCAAGCAGGTTTTGATGTGCGGGGTGGGAGGCAGCAAGCAGGTTTTGATGTGCAGGGCGGGAGGCAGCAAGCGGGTTTTGATGTGCAGGGTGGGAGGCAGCAAGCGGGTTTTGATGTGCAGGGCGGGAGGCAGCAAGCGGGTTTTGATGTGCGGGGTGGGAGGCAGCAAGCAGGTTTTGATGTGCGGGGTGGGAGGCAGCAAGCAGGTTTTGATGTGCGGGGTGGGAGGCAGCAAGTGGGTTTTGATGTGCAGGGCGGGAGGCAGCAAGCAGGTTTTGATGTGCATGGCGGGAGGCAGCAAGCAGGTTTTGATGTGCAGGGCGGGAGGCAGCAAGCGGGTTTTGATGTGCGGGGTGGGAGGCAGCAAGCAGGTTTTGATGTGCAGGGTGGGAGGCTGCAAGCAGGTTTTGATGTGCGGGGTGGGAGGCAGCAAGCAGGTTTTGATGTGCGGGGCGGGAGGCAGCAAGCAGGTTTTGATGTGCGGGGTGGGAGGCAGCAAGCGGGTTTTGATGTGCGGGGTGGGAGGCAGCAAGCAGGTTTTGATGTGCGGGGTGGGAGGCAGCAAGTAGGTTTTGATGTGCGGGGTGGGAGGCAGCAAGCAGGTTTTGATGTGCGGGGTGGGAGGCAGCAAGCGGGTTTTGATGTGCGGGGCGGGAGGCAGCAAGCAGGTTTTGATGTGCGGGGTGGGAGGCAGCAAGCAGGTTTTGATGTGCGGGGTGGGAGGCAGCAAGCAGGTTTTGATGTGCGGGGTGGGAGGCAGCAAGCGGGTTTTGATGTGCGGGGTGGGAGGCAGCAAGCAGGTTTTGATGTGCGGGGTGGGAGGCAGCAAGCGGGTTTTGATGTGCAGGGCGGGAGGCAGCAAGCAGGTTTTGATGTGCAGGGCGGGAGGCAGCAAGCAGGTTTTGATGTGCGGGGTGGGAGGCAGCAAGCGGGTTTTGATGTGCGGGGTGGGAGGCAGCAAGCAGGTTTTGATGTGCGGGGTGGGAGGCAGCAAGTAGGTTTTGATGTGCGGGGTGGGAGGCAGCAAGCAGATTTTGATGTGCGGGGTGGGAGGCAGCAAGCAGGTTTTGATGTGCGGGGTGGGAGGCAGCAAGCAGGTTTTGATGTGCAGGGCGGGAGGCAGCAAGCGGGTTTTGTTGTGCGGGGTGGGAGGCAGCAAGCAGGTTTTGATGTGCGGGGTAGGAGGCAGCAAGTAGGTTTTGATGTGCAGGGCGGGAGGCAGCAAGCAGGTTTTGATGTGCGGGGTGGGAGGCAGCAAGCAGGTTTTGATGTGCGGGGTGGGAGGCAGCAAGCAGGTTTTGATGTGCAGGGCGGGAGGCAGCAAGTAGGTTTTGATGTGCAGGGTGGGAGGCAGCAAGCGGGTTTTGATGTGCAGGGCGGGAGGCAGCAAGCGGGTTTTGATGTGCGGGGTGGGAGGCAGCAAGCAGGTTTTGATGTGCAGGGTGGGAGGCAGCAAGCAGGTTTTGATGTGCGGGGTGGGAGGCAGCAAGCAGGTTTTGATGTGCGGGGTGGGAGGCAGCAAGCAGGTTTTGATGTGCGGGGTGGGAGGCAGCAAGCGGGTTTTGATGTGCGGGGTGGGAGGCAGCAAGCAGGTTTTGATGTGCGGGGTGGGAGGCAGCAAGTAGGTTTTGATGTGCGGGGTGGGAGGCAGCAAGCAGGTTTTGATGTGCGGGGTGGGAGGCAGCAAGCAGGTTTTGATGTGCGGGGCGGGAGGCAGCAAGCAGGTTTTGATGTGCAGGGCGGGAGGCAGCAAGCAGGTTTTGATGTGCGGGGGGGAGGCAGCAAGCAGGTTTTGATGTGTGGGGTGGGAGGCAGCAAGCAGGTTTTGATGTGCAGGGTGGGAGGCAGCAAGCAGGTTTTGATGTGCGGGGTGGGAGGCAGCAAGCAGGTTTTGATGTGCAGGGCGGGAGGCAGCAAGCGGGTTTTGATGTGCAGGGTGGGAGGCAGCAAGCGGGTTTTGATGTGCAGGGCGGGAGGCAGCAAGCGGGTTTTGATGTGCAGGGTGGGAGGCAGCAAGCAGGTTTTGATGTGCGGGGTGGGAGGCAGCAAGCAGGTTTTGATGTGCGGGGTGGGAGGCAGCAAGTGGGTTTTGATGTGCAGGGCGGGAGGCAGCAAGCAGGTTTTGATGTGCATGGCGGGAGGCAGCAAGCAGGTTTTGATGTGCAGGGCGGGAGGCAGCAAGCGGGTTTTGATGTGCGGGGTGGGAGGCAGCAAGCAGGTTTTGATGTGCAGGGTGGGAGGCTGCAAGCAGGTTTTGATGTGCGGGGTGGGAGGCAGCAAGCAGGTTTTGATGTGCGGGGTGGGAGGCAGCAAGCAGGTTTTGATGTGCGGGGTGGGAGGCAGCAAGCGGGTTTTGATGTGCGGGGTGGGAGGCAGCAAGCAGGTTTTGATGTGCGGGGTGGGAGGCAGCAAGTAGGTTTTGATGTGCGGGGTGGGAGGCAGCAAGCAGGTTTTGATGTGCGGGGTGGGAGGCAGCAAGCAGGTTTTGATGTGCGGGGTGGGAGGCAGCAAGCAGGTTTTGATGTGCAGGGCGGGAGGCAGCAAGCAGGTTTTGATGTGCGGGGTGGGAGGCAGCAAGCAGGTTTTGATGTGCGGGGCGGGAGGCAGCAAGCAGGTTTTGATGTGCAGGGTGGGAGGCAGCAAGCAGGTTTTGATGTGCGGGGTGGGAGGCAGTTAGCAGGTTTTGATGTGCGGGGCGGGAGGCAGCAAGCAGGTTTTGATGTGCGGGGTGGGAGGCAGCAAGTAGATTTTGATGTGCATGGCGGGAGGCAGCAAGCAGGTTTTGATGTGCGGGGCGGGAGGCAGCAAGCAGGTTTTGATGTGCAGGGTGGGAGGCAGCAAGCAGGTTTTGATGTGCGGGGTGGGAGGCAGCAAGCAGGTTTTGATGTGCAGGGCGGGAGGCAGCAAGCAGGTTTTGATGTGCGGGGCGGGAGGCATCAAGCAGGTTTTGATGTGCAGGGCGGGAGGCAGCAAGCAGGTTTTGATGTGCGGGGTGGGAGGCAGCAAGCAGGTTTTGATGTGCGGGGCGGGAGGCAGCAAGCGGGTTTTGATGTGCAGGGTGGGAGGCAGCAAGCAGGTTTTGATGTGCGGGGTGGGAGGCAGCAAGCAGGTTTTGATGTGCGGGGTGGGAGGCAGCAAGCAGGTTTTGATGTGCGGGGTGGGAGGCAGCAAGCAGGTTTTGATGTGCAGGGCGGGAGGCAGCAAGCAGGTTTTGATGTGCGGGGTGGGAGGCAGCAAGCAGGTTTTGATGTGCGGGGCGGGAGGCAGCAAGCAGGTTTTGATGTGCAGGGTGGGAGGCAGCAAGCAGGTTTTGATGTGCGGGGTGGGAGGCAGCAAGCAGGTTTTGATGTGCGGGGTGGGAGGCATCAAGGAGGTTTTGATGTGCAGGGTGGGAGGCATCATGCAGGTTTTGATGTGCAGGGCGGGAGGCAGCAAGCAGGTTTTGATGTGCGGGGTGGGAGGCAGCAAGCAGGTTTTGATGTGCAGGGTGGGAGGCAGCAAGCGGGTTTTGATGTGCGGGGTGGGAGGCAGCAAGCAGGTTTTGATGTGCGGGGTTGGAGGCAGCAAGCAGGTTTTGATGTGCAGGGTGGGAGGCATCATGCAGGTTTTGATGTGCAGGGTGGGAGGCAGCAAGCAGGTTTTGATGTGCGGGGTGGGAGGCAGCAAGCAGGTTTTGATGTGCGGGGCAGGAGGCAGCAAGTAGGTTTTGATGTGCGGGGTGGGAGGCAGCAAGTAGGTTTTGATGTGCAGGGCGGGAGGCAGCAAGCAGGTTTTGATGTGCGGGGTGGGAGGCAGCAAGCGGGTTTTGATGTGCGGGGTGGGAGGCAGCAAGCAGGTTTTGATGTGCGGGGTGGGAGGCAGCAAGCAGGTTTTGATGTGCGGGGTGGGAGGCAGCAAGCAGGTTTTGATGTGCAGGGCGGGAGGCAGCAAGCAGGTTTTGATGTGCGGGGTGGGAGGCAGCAAGTAGATTTTGATGTGCAGGGCGGGAGGCAGCAAGCAGGTTTTGATGTGCGGGGTGGGAGGCAGCCAGCAGGTTTTGATGTGCGGGGCGGGAGGCAGCAAGCGGGTTTTGATGTGCGGGGTGGGAGGCAGCAAGCAGGTTTTGATGTGCGGGGTGGGAGGCAGCAAGCAGGTTTTGATGTGCGGGGTGGGAGGCAGCAAGCAGGTTTTGATGTGCGGGGTGCGAGGCAGCAAGCGGTTTTTGATGTGCAGGGTGGGAGGCAGCAAGCAGGTTTTGATGTGCGGGGTGGGAGGCAGCAAGCAGGTTTTGATGTGCAGGGCGGGAGGCAGCAAGCAGGTTTTGATGTGCGGGGTGGGAGGCAGCAAGCAGGTTTTGATGTGCGGGGCGGGAGGCAGCAAGCAGGTTTTGATGTGCAGGGTGGGAGGCAGCAAGCAGGTTTTGATGTGCGGGGTGGGAGGCAGCAAGCAGGTTTTGATGTGTGGGGTGGGAGGCAGCAAGCGGGTTTTGATGTGCAGGGTGGGAGGCAGCAAGCAGGTTTTGATGTGCGGGGTGGGAGGCAGCAAGCAGGTTTTGATGTGCGGGGTGGGAGGCAGCAAGCAGGTTTTGATGTGCGGGGTGGGAGGCAGCAAGTAGGTTTTGATGTGCGGGGTGGGAGGCAGCAAGCAGGTTTTGATGTGCGGGGTGGGAGGCAGCAAGCAGGTTTTGATGTGCGGGGTGGGAGGCAGCAAGCAGGTTTTGATGTGCGGGGTGGGAGGTAGCAAGCAGGTTTTGATGTGCAGGGCGGGAGGCAGCAAGCTGGTTTTGATGTGCGGGGTGGGAGGCAGCAAGCAGGTTTTGATGTGCGGGGTGGGAGGCAGCAAGCAGGTTTTGATGTGCAGGGCGGGAGGCAGCAAGAAGGTTTTGATGTGCGGGGTGGGAGGCATCAAGCAGGTTTTCATGTGCGGGGTGGGAGGCAGCAAGTAGGTTTTCATGTGCGGGGTGGGAGGCAGCAAGCAGGTTTTGATGTGTGGGGCGGGAGGCAGCAAGCAGGTTTTGATGTGCGGGGTGGGAGGCAGCAAGCAGGTTTTGATGTGCGGGGTGGGAGGCAGCAAGCAGGTTTTGATGTGCAGGGCGGGAGGCAGCAAGCAGGTTTTGATGTGCAGGGCGGGAGGCAGCAAGCAGGTTTTGATGTGCAGGGCGGGAGGCAGCAAGCAGGTTTTGATGTGTGGGGTGGGAGGCAGCAAGCGGGTTTTGATGTGCAGGGCGGGAGGCAGCAAGCAGGTTTTGATGTGCGGGGTGGGAGGCAGCAAGCAGGTTTTGATGTGCAGGGTGGGAGGCAGCAAGCAGGTTTTGATGTGCGGGGTGGGAGGCAGCAAGCAGGTTTTGATGTGCGGGGCAGGAGGCAGCAAGCAGGTTTTGATGTGCGGGGTGGGAGGCAGCAAGTAGGTTTTCATGTGCAGGGCGGGAGGCAGCAAGCAGGTTTTGATGTGCGGGGTGGGAGGCAGCAAGCGGGTTTTGATGTGCGGGGTGGGAGGCAGCAAGCGGGTTTTGATGTGCGGGGTGGGAGGCAGCAAGCAGGTTTTGATGTGCGGGGTGGGAGGCAGCAAGCAGGTTTTGATGTGCAGGGCGGGAGGCAGCAAGCAGGTTTTGATGTGCGGGGTGGGAGGCAGCAAGTAGATTTTGATGTGCAGGGCGGGAGGCAGCAAGCAGGTTTTGATGTGCGGGGTGGGAGGCAGCCAGCAGGTTTTGATGTGCGGGGCGGGAGGCAGCAAGCGGGTTTTGATGTGCGGGGTGGGAGGCAGCAAGCAGGTTTTGATGTGCGGGGTGGGAGGCAGCAAGCAGGTTTTGATGTGCGGGGTGGGAGGCAGCAAGCAGGTTTTGATGTGCGGGGTGCGAGGCAGCAAGCGGGTTTTGATGTGCAGGGTGGGAGGCAGCAAGCAGGTTTTGATGTGCGGGGTGGGAGGCAGCAAGCAGGTTTTGATGTGCAGGGCGGGAGGCAGCAAGCAGGTTTTGATGTGCGGGGTGGGAGGCAGCAAGCAGGTTTTGATGTGCGGGGCGGGAGGCAGCAAGCAGGTTTTGATGTGCAGGGTGGGAGGCAGCAAGCAGGTTTTGATGTGCGGGGTGGGAGGCAGCAAGCAGGTTTTGATGTGTGGGGTGGGAGGCAGCAAGCGGGTTTTGATGTGCAGGGTGGGAGGCAGCAAGCAGGTTTTGATGTGCGGGGTGGGAGGCAGCAAGCAGGTTTTGATGTGCGGGGTGGGAGGCAGCAAGCAGGTTTTGATGTGCGGGGTGGGAGGCAGCAAGTAGGTTTTGATGTGCGGGGTGGGAGGCAGCAAGCAGGTTTTGATGTGCGGGGTGGGAGGCAGCAAGCAGGTTTTGATGTGCGGGGTGGGAGGCAGCAAGCAGGTTTTGATGTGCGGGGTGGGAGGTAGCAAGCAGGTTTTGATGTGCGGGGTGGGAGGCAGCAAGCGGTTTTGATGTGCGGGGTGGGAGGCAGCAAGCAGGTTTTGATGTGCGGGGTGGGAGGCAGCAAGCAGGTTTTGATGTGCGGGGTGGGAGGCAGCAAGCAGGTTTTGATGTGCGGGGTGGGAGGCAGCAAGCGGGTTTTGATGTGCAGGGTGGGAGGCAGCAAGCAGGTTTTGATGTGCGGGGTGGGAGGCAGCAAGCAGGTTTTGATGTGCAGGGCGGGAGGCAGCAAGCAGGTTTTGATGTGCGGGGTGGGAGGCAGCAAGCAGGTTTTGATGTGCGGGGTGGGAGGCAGCAAGCAGGTTTTGATGTGCGGGGTGGGAGGCAGCAAGCAAGTTTTGATGTGCGGGGCGGGAGGCAGCAAGCAGGTTTTGATGTGCAGGGTGGGAGGCAGCAAGCAGGTTTTGATGTGCGGGGTGGGAGGCAGCAAGCAGGTTTTGATGTGCAGGGTGGGAGGCAGCAAGCGGGTTTTGATGTGCAGGGTGGGAGGCAGCAAGCAGGTTTTGATGTGCGGGGTGGGAGGCAGCAAGCAGGTTTTGATGTGCGGGGTGGGAGGCAGCAAGCAGGTTTTGATGTGCGGGGTGGGAGGCAGCAAGTAGGTTTTGATGTGCGGGGTGGGAGGCAGCAAGCAGGTTTTGATGTGCGGGGCGGGAGGCAGCAAGCAGGTTTTGATGTGCGGGGTGGGAGGCAGCAAGCAGGTTTTGATGTGCGGGGCGGGAGGCAGCAAGTAGGTTTTGATGTGCGGGGCGGGAGGCAGCAAGCAGGTTTTGATGTGCGGGGTGGGAGGCAGCAAGTAGGTTTTGATGTGCGGGGTGGGAGGCAGCAAGCAGGTTTTGATGTGCGGGGTGGGAGGCAGCAAGCAGGTTTTGATGTGCGGGGTGGGAGGCAGCAAGCAGGTTTTGATGTGCGGGGTGGGAGGTAGCAAGCAGGTTTTGATGTGCGGGGTGGGAGGCAGCAAGCGGGTTTTGATGTGCGGGGTGGGAGGCAGCAAGCAGGTTTTGATGTGCGGGGTGGGAGGCAGCAAGCAGGTTTTGATGTGCGGGGTGGGAGGCAGCAAGCAGGTTTTGATGTGCGGGGTGGGAGGCAGCAAGCGGGTTTTGATGTGCAGGGTGGGAGGCAGCAAGCAGGTTTTGATGTGCGGGGTGGGAGGCAGCAAGCAGGTTTTGATGTGCAGGGCGGGAGGCAGCAAGCAGGTTTTGATGTGCGGGGTGGGAGGCAGCAAGCAGGTTTTGATGTGCGGGGCGGGAGGCAGCAAGCAGGTTTTGATGTGCAGGGTGGGAGGCAGCAAGCAGGTTTTGATGTGCGGGGTGGGAGGCAGCAAGCAGGTTTTGATGTGCAGGGTGGGAGGCAGCAAGCGGGTTTTGATGTGCAGGGTGGGAGGCAGCAAGCAGGTTTTGATGTGCGGGGTGGGAGGCAGCAAGCAGGTTTTGATGTGCGGGGTGGGAGGCAGCAAGCAGGTTTTGATGTGCGGGGTGGGAGGCAGC
Organism: Limnomonas spitsbergensis; assembly: GCA_037349105.1. Taxonomy (NCBI): domain Eukaryota; kingdom Viridiplantae; phylum Chlorophyta; class Chlorophyceae; order Chlamydomonadales; genus Limnomonas; species Limnomonas spitsbergensis. The sequence goes on from JAYJMM010000041.1 coordinate 9,872,644, forward strand.
AAGTAGGTTTTGATGTGCGGGGTGGGAGGCAGCAAGCAGGTTTTGATGTGCGGGGTGGGAGGCAGCAAGCAGGTTTTGATGTGCGGGGTGGGAGGCAGCAAGCAGGTTTTGATGTGCGGGGTGGGAGGTAGCAAGCAGGTTTTGATGTGCGGGGTGGGAGGCAGCAAGCGGGTTTTGATGTGCAGGGCGGGAGGCAGCAAGCAGGTTTTGATGTGCAGGGCGGGAGGCAGCAAGCAGGTTTTGATGTGCGGGGTGGGAGGCAGCAAGCAGGTTTTGATGTGCGGGGTGGGAGGCAGCAAGCGGGTTTTGATGTGCAGGGTGGGAGGCAGCAAGCAGGTTTTGATGTGCGGGGTGGGAGGCAGCAAGCAGGTTTTGATGTGCGGGGTGGGAGGCAGCAAGCAGGTTTTGATGTGCGGGGTGGGAGGCAGCAAGCGGGTTTTGATGTGCGGGGTGGGAGGCAGCAAGCAGGTTTTGATGTGCGGGGTGGGAGGCAGCAAGCAGGTTTTGATGTGCGGGGTGGGAGGCAGCAAGCAGGTTTTGATGTGCGGGGCGGGAGGCAGCAAGCAGGTTTTGATGTGCGGGGTGGGAGGCAGCAAGCAGGTTTTGATGTGCGGGGTGGGAGGCAGCAAGCAGGTTTTGATGTGCGGGGTGGGAGGCAGCAAGCAGGTTTTGATGTGCAGGGTGGGAGGCAGCAAGCGGGTTTTGATGTGCGGGGCGGGAGGCAGCAAGCAGGTTTTGATGTGCGGGGCGGGAGGCAGCAAGCAGGTTTTGATGTGCGGGGTGGGAGGCAGCAAGCAGGTTTTGATGTGCGGGGCGGGAGGCAGCAAGCAGGTTTTGATGTGCGGGGTGGGAGGCAGCAAGTAGATTTTGATGTGCATGGCGGGAGGCAGCAAGCAGGTTTTGATGTGCGGGGTGGGAGGCAGCAAGCAGGTTTTGATGTGCGGGGCGGGAGGCAGCAAGCGGGTTTTGATGTGCAGGGTGGGAGGCAGCAAGCAGGTTTTGATGTGCGGGGTGGGAGGCAGCAAGCAGGTTTTGATGTGCGGGGTGGGAGGCAGCAAGCAGGTTTTGATGTGCGGGGTGGGAGGCAGCAAGCGGGTTTTGATGTGCAGGGTGGGAGGCAGCAAGCAGGTTTTGATGTGCGGGGTGGGAGGCAGCAAGCAGGTTTTGATGTGCAGGGCGGGAGGCAGCAAGCAGGTTTTGATGTGCGGGGTGGGAGGCAGCAAGCAGGTTTTGATGTGCGGGGCGGGAGGCAGCAAGCAGGTTTTGATGTGCAGGGTGGGAGGCAGCAAGCAGGTTTTGATGTGCGGGGTGGGCGGCAGCAAGCAGGTTTTGATGTGCGGGGTGGGAGGCATCAAGGAGGTTTGATGTGCAGGGTGGGAGGCATCATGCAGGTTTTGATGTGCAGGGCGGGAGGCAGCAAGCAGGTTTTGATGTGCGGGGTGGGAGGCAGCAAGTAGGTTTTGATGTGCAGGGCGGGAGGCAGCAAGCGGGTTTTGATGTGCGGGGTGGGAGGCAGCAAGCAGGTTTTGATGTGCGGGGTTGGAGGCAGCAAGCAGGTTTTGATGTGCAGGGCGGGAGGCAGCAAGCAGGTTTTGATGTGCGGGGTGGGAGGCAGCAAGCAGGTTTTGATGTGCGGGGTAGGAGGCAGCAAGCAGGTTTTGATGTGCGGGGTGGGAGGCAGCAAGTAGGTTTTGATGTGCAGGGCGGGAGGCAGCAAGCGGGTTTTGATGTGCGGGGTGGGAGGCAGCAAGCAGGTTTTGATGTGCGGGGTGGGAGGCAGCAAGCAGGTTTTGATGTGCAGGGCGGGAGGCAGCAAGCAGGTTTTGATGTGCGGGGTGGGAGGCAGCAAGTAGGTTTTGATGTGCAGGGCGGGAGGCAGCAAGCAGGTTTTGATGTGCGGGGTGGGAGGCAGCAAGCGGGTTTTGATGTGTGGGGCGGGAGGCAGCAAGCAGGTTTTGATGTGCGGGGTGGGAGGCAGCAAGCAGGTTTTGATGTGCGGGGTGGGAGGCAGCAAGCAGGTTTTGATGTGTGGGGCGGGAGGCAGCAAGCAGGTTTTGATGTGCGGGGCGGGAGGCAGCAAGCAGGTTTTGATGTGCGGGGCGGGAGGCAGCAAGCAGGTTTTGATGTGTGGGGCGGGAGGCAGCAAGTAGGTTTTGATGTGCGGGGTGGGAGGCAGCAAGCAGGTTTTGATGTGTGGGGCGGGAGGCATCAAGCAGGTTTGGATGTGCGGGGCGGGAGGCAGCAAGAAGGTTTTGATGTGCGGGGCGGGAGGCAGCAAGCAGGTTTTGATGTGTGGGGTGGGAGGCAGCAAGCAGGTTTTGATGTGCGGGGTGGGAGGCAGCAAGCGGGTTTTGATGTGCGGGGTGGGAGGCAGCAAGCAGGTTTTGATGTGCGGGGTGGGAGGCAGCAAGTAGGTTTTGATGTGCGGGGCAGGAGGCAGCAAGCAGGTTTTGATGTGTGGGGTGGGAGGCAGCAAGCGGGTTTTGATGTGCAGGGTGGGCGGAAGCAAGCAGGTTTTGATGTGCGGGGCGGGAGGCAGCAAGCAGGTTTTGATGTGTGGGGCGGGAGGCAGCAAGCGGGTTTTGATGTGTGGGGCAGGAGGCAGCAAGCAGGTTTTGATGTGTGGGGTGGGAGGCAGCAAGCAGGTTTTGATGTGCAGGGCGGGAGGCAGCAAGCAGGTTTTGATGTGCGGGGCGGGAGGCATCAAGCAGGTTTTGATGTGCAGGGCGGGAGGCAGCAAGCAGGTTTTGATGTGCGGGGTGGGAGGCAGCAAGCAGGTTTTGATGTGCGGGGCGGGAGGCAGCAAGCGGGTTTTGATGTGCAGGGTGGGAGGCAGCAAGCAGGTTTTGATGTGCGGGGTGGGAGGCAGCAAGCAGGTTTTGATGTGCAGGGTGGGAGGCAGCAAGCGGGTTTTGATGTGCAGGGTGGGAGGCAGCAAGCAGGTTTTGATGTGCGGGGTGGGAGGCAGCAAGCAGGTTTTGATGTGCGGGGTGGGAGGCAGCAAGCAGGTTTTGATGTGCGGGGTGGGAGGCAGCAAGTAGGTTTTGATGTGCGGGGTGGGAGGCAGCAAGCAGGTTTTGATGTGCGGGGTGGGAGGCAGCAAGCAGGTTTTGATGTGCGGGGTGGGAGGCAGCAAGCAGGTTTTGATGTGCGGGGTGGGAGGCAGCAAGCAGGTTTTGATGTGCGGGGTGGGAGGCAGCAAGCGGGTTTTGATGTGCAGGGCGGGAGGCAGCAAGCAGGTTTTGATGTGCAGGGCGGGAGGCAGCAAGCAGGTTTTGATGTGCGGGGTGGGAGGCAGCAAGCAGGTTTTGATGTGCGGGGTGGGAGGCAGCAAGCGGGTTTTGATGTGCAGGGTGGGAGGCAGCAAGCAGGTTTTGATGTGCGGGGTGGGAGGCAGCAAGCAGGTTTTGATGTGCGGGGTGGGAGGCAGCAAGCAGGTTTTGATGTGCGGGGTGGGAGGCAGCAAGCGGGTTTTGATGTGCGGGGTGGGAGGCAGCAAGCAGGTTTTGATGTGCGGGGTGGGAGGCAGCAAGCAGGTTTTGATGTGCGGGGTGGGAGGCAGCAAGCAGGTTTTGATGTGCGGGGCGGGAGGCAGCAAGCAGGTTTTGATGTGCGGGGTGGGAGGCAGCAAGCAGGTTTTGATGTGCGGGGTGGGAGGCAGCAAGCAGGTTTTGATGTGCGGGGTGGGAGGCAGCAAGCAGGTTTTGATGTGCAGGGTGGGAGGCAGCAAGCGGGTTTTGATGTGCGGGGCGGGAGGCAGCAAGCAGGTTTTGATGTGCGGGGCGGGAGGCAGCAAGCAGGTTTTGATGTGCGGGGTGGGAGGCAGCAAGCAGGTTTTGATGTGCGGGGCGGGAGGCAGCAAGCAGGTTTTGATGTGCGGGGTGGGAGGCAGCAAGTAGATTTTGATGTGCATGGCGGGAGGCAGCAAGCAGGTTTTGATGTGCGGGGTGGGAGGCAGCAAGCAGGTTTTGATGTGCGGGGCGGGAGGCAGCAAGCGGGTTTTGATGTGCAGGGTGGGAGGCAGCAAGCAGGTTTTGATGTGCGGGGTGGGAGGCAGCAAGCAGGTTTTGATGTGCGGGGTGGGAGGCAGCAAGCAGGTTTTGATGTGCGGGGTGGGAGGCAGCAAGCGGGTTTTGATGTGCAGGGTGGGAGGCAGCAAGCAGGTTTTGATGTGCGGGGTGGGAGGCAGCAAGCAGGTTTTGATGTGCAGGGCGGGAGGCAGCAAGCAGGTTTTGATGTGCGGGGTGGGAGGCAGCAAGCAGGTTTTGATGTGCGGGGCGGGAGGCAGCAAGCAGGTTTTGATGTGCAGGGTGGGAGGCAGCAAGCAGGTTTTGATGTGCGGGGTGGGCGGCAGCAAGCAGGTTTTGATGTGCGGGGTGGGAGGCATCAAGGAGGTTTGATGTGCAGGGTGGCAGGCATCATGCAGGTTTTGATGTGCAGGGCGGGAGGCAGCAAGCAGGTTTTGATGTGCGGGGTGGGAGGCAGCAAGTAGGTTTTGATGTGCAGGGCGGGAGGCAGCAAGCGGGTTTTGATGTGCGGGGTGGGAGGCAGCAAGCAGGTTTTGATGTGCGGGGTTGGAGGCAGCAAGCAGGTTTTGATGTGCAGGGCGGGAGGCAGCAAGCAGGTTTTGATGTGCGGGGTGGGAGGCAGCAAGCAGGTTTTGATGTGCGGGGTAGGAGGCAGCAAGCAGGTTTTGATGTGCGGGGTGGGAGGCAGCAAGTAGGTTTTGATGTGCAGGGCGGGAGGCAGCAAGCGGGTTTTGATGTGCGGGGTGGGAGGCAGCAAGCAGGTTTTGATGTGCGGGGTGGGAGGCAGCAAGCAGGTTTTGATGTGCAGGGCGGGAGGCAGCAAGCAGGTTTTGATGTGCGGGGTGGGAGGCAGCAAGTAGGTTTTGATGTGCAGGGCGGGAGGCAGCAAGCAGGTTTTGATGTGCGGGGTGGGAGGCAGCAAGCGGGTTTTGATGTGTGGGGCGGGAGGCAGCAAGCAGGTTTTGATGTGCGGGGTGGGAGGCAGCAAGCAGGTTTTGATGTGCGGGGTGGGAGGCAGCAAGCAGGTTTTGATGTGCGGGGCGGGAGGCAGCAAGCAGGTTTTGATGTGCGGGGCGGGAGGCAGCAAGCAGGTTTTGATGTGCGGGGCGGGAGGCAGCAAGCAGGTTTTGATGTGTGGGGCGGGAGGCAGCAAGTAGGTTTTGATGTGCGGGGTGGGAGGCAGCAAGCAGGTTTTGATGTGTGGGGCGGGAGGCATCAAGCAGGTTTGGATGTGCGGGGCGGGAGGCAGCAAGAAGGTTTTGATGTGCGGGGCGGGAGGCAGCAAGCAGGTTTTGATGTGTGGGGTGGGAGGCAGCAAGCAGGTTTTGATGTGCGGGGTGGGAGGCAGCAAGCGGGTTTTGATGTGAGGGGTGGGAGGCAGCAAGCAGGTTTTGATGTGCGGGGTGGGAGGCAGCAAGTAGGTTTTGATGTGCGGGGCAGGAGGCAGCAAGCAGGTTTTGATGTGTGGGGTGGGAGGCAGCAAGCGGGTTTTGATGTGCAGGGTGGGCGGAAGCAAGCAGGTTTTGATGTGCGGGGCGGGAGGCAGCAAGCAGGTTTTGATGTGTGGGGCGGGAGGCAGCAAGCGGGTTTTGATGTGTGGGGCAGGAGGCAGCAAGCAGGTTTTGATGTGTGGGGTGGGAGGCAGCAAGCAGGTTTTGATGTGCAGGGCGGGAGGCAGCAAGCAGGTTTTGATGTGCGGGGCGGGAGGCATCAAGCAGGTTTTGATGTGCAGGGCGGGAGGCAGCAAGCAGGTTTTGATGTGCGGGGTGGGAGGCAGCAAGCAGGTTTTGATGTGCGGGGCGGGAGGCAGCAAGCGGGTTTTGATGTGCAGGGTGGGAGGCAGCAAGCAGGTTTTGATGTGCGGGGTGGGAGGCAGCAAGCAGGTTTTGATGTGCGGGGTGGGAGGCAGCAAGCAGGTTTTGATGTGCGGGGTGGGAGGCAGCAAGCAGGTTTTGATGTGCAGGGCGGGAGGCAGCAAGCAGGTTTTGATGTGCGGGGTGGGAGGCAGCAAGCAGGTTTTGATGTGCGGGGCGGGAGGCAGCAAGCAGGTTTTGATGTGCAGGGTGGGAGGCAGCAAGCAGGTTTTGATGTGCGGGGTGGGAGGCAGCAAGCAGGTTTTGATGTGCGGGGTGGGAGGCATCAAGGAGGTTTTGATGTGCAGGGTGGGAGGCATCATGCAGGTTTTGATGTGCAGGGCGGGAGGCAGCAAGCAGGTTTTGATGTGCGGGGTGGGAGGCAGCAAGTAGGTTTTGATGTGCAGGGCGGGAGGCAGCAAGCGGGTTTTGATGTGCGGGGTGGGAGGCAGCAAGCAGGTTTTGATGTGCGGGGTTGGAGGCAGCAAGCAGGTTTTGATGTGCAGGGCGGGAGGCAGCAAGCAGGTTTTGATGTGCGGGGTGGGAGGCAGCAAGCAGGTTTTGATGTGCGGGGTAGGAGGCAGCAAGCAGGTTTTGATGTGCGGGGTGGGAGGCAGCAAGTAGGTTTTGATGTGCAGGGCGGGAGGCAGCAAGCGGGTTTTGATGTGCGGGGTGGGAGGCAGCAAGCAGGTTTTGATGTGCGGGGTGGGAGGCAGCAAGCAGGTTTTGATGTGCAGGGCGGGAGGCAGCAAGCAGGTTTTGATGTGCGGGGTGGGAGGCAGCAAGTAGGTTTTGATGTGCAGGGCGGGAGGCAGCAAGCAGGTTTTGATGTGCGGGGTGGGAGGCAGCAAGCGGGTTTTGATGTGTGGGGCGGGAGGCAGCAAGCAGGTTTTGATGTGCGGGGTGGGAGGCAGCAAGCAGGTTTTGATGTGCGGGGTGGGAGGCAGCAAGCAGGTTTTGATGTGCGGGGCGGGAGGCAGCAAGCAGGTTTTGATGTGCGGGGCGGGAGGCAGCAAGCAGGTTTTGATGTGCGGGGCGGGAGGCAGCAAGCAGGTTTTGATGTGCGGGGCGGGAGGCAGCAAGTAGGTTTTGATGTGCGGGGTGGGAGGCAGCAAGCAGGTTTTGATGTGGGGGGCGGGAGGCATCAAGCAGGTTTGGATGTGCGGGGCGGGAGGCAGCAAGAAGGTTTTGATGTGCGGGGCGGGAGGCAGCAAGCAGGTTTTGATGTGTGGGGTGGGAGGCAGCAAGCAGGTTTTGATGTGCGGGGTGGGAGGCAGCAAGCGGGTTTTGATGTGCGGGGTGGGAGGCAGCAAGCAGGTTTTGATGTGCGGGGCGGGAGGCAGCAAGTAGGTTTTGATGTGCGGGGCAGGAGGCAGCAAGCAGGTTTTGATGTGTGGGGTGGGAGGCAGCAAGCGGGTTTTGATGTGCAGGGTGGGCGGAAGCAAGCAGGTTTTGATGTGCGGGGCGGGAGGCAGCAAGCAGGTTTTGATGTGCGGGGTGGGAGGCAGCAAGCAGGTTTTGATGTGCGGGGTGGGAGGCAGCAAGCAGGTTTTGATGTGCAGGGTGGGAGGCAGCAAGCGGGTTTTGATGTGCGGGGCGGGAGGCAGCAAGCAGGTTTTGATGTGCGGGGCGGGAGGCAGCAAGCAGGTTTTGATGTGCGGGGTGGGAGGCAGCAAGCAGGTTTTGATGTGCGGGGCGGGAGGCAGCAAGCAGGTTTTGATGTGCGGGGTGGGAGGCAGCAAGTAGATTTTGATGTGCATGGCGGGAGGCAGCAAGCAGGTTTTGATGTGCGGGGTGGGAGGCAGCAAGCAGGTTTTGATGTGCGGGGCGGGAGGCAGCAAGCGGGTTTTGATGTGCAGGGTGGGAGGCAGCAAGCAGGTTTTGATGTGCGGGGTGGGAGGCAGCAAGCAGGTTTTGATGTGCGGGGTGGGAGGCAGCAAGCAGGTTTTGATGTGCGGGGTGGGAGGCAGCAAGCGGGTTTTGATGTGCAGGGTGGGAGGCAGCAAGCAGGTTTTGATGTGCGGGGTGGGAGGCAGCAAGCAGGTTTTGATGTGCAGGGCGGGAGGCAGCTAGCAGGTTTTGATGTGCGGGGTAGGAGGCAGCAAGCAGGTTTTGATGTGCGGGGTGGGAGGCAGCAAGTAGGTTTTGATGTGCAGGGCGGGAGGCAGCAAGCGGGTTTTGATGTGCGGGGTGGGAGGCAGCAAGCAGGTTTTGATGTGCGGGGTGGGAGGCAGCAAGCAGGTTTTGATGTGCAGGGCGGGAGGCAGCAAGCAGGTTTTGATGTGCGGGGTGGGAGGCAGCAAGTAGGTTTTGATGTGCAGGGCGGGAGGCAGCAAGCAGGTTTTGATGTGCGGGGTGGGAGGCAGCAAGCGGGTTTTGATGTGTGGGGCGGGAGGCAGCAAGCAGGTTTTGATGTGCGGGGTGGGAGGCAGCAAGCAGGTTTTGATGTGCGGGGTGGGAGGCAGCAAGCAGGTTTTGATGTGCGGGGCGGGAGGCAGCAAGCAGGTTTTGATGTGCGGGGCGGGAGGCAGCAAGCAGGTTTTGATGTGCGGGGCGGGAGGCAGCAAGCAGGTTTTGATGTGCGGGGCGGGAGGCAGCAAGCAGGTTTTGATGTGCGGGGCGGGAGGCAGCAAGCAGGTTTTGATGTGTGGGGCGGGAGGCAGCAAGCAGGTTTGGATGTGCGGGGCGGGAGGCAGCAAGAAGGTTTTGATGTGCGGGGCGGGAGGCAGCAAGCAGGTTTTGATGTGTGGGGTGGGAGGCAGCAAGCAGGTTTTGATGTGCGGGGTGGGAGGCAGCAAGCGGGTTTTGATGTGCGGGGTGGGAGGCAGCAAGCAGGTTTTGATGTGCGGGGTGGGAGGCAGCAAGTAGGTTTTGATGTGCGGGGCGGGAGGCAGCAAGCAGGTTTTGATGTGTGGGGTGGGAGGCAGCAAGCGGGTTTTGATGTGCAGGGTGGGCGGAAGCAAGCAGGTTTTGATGTGCGGGGCGGGAGGCAGCAAGCAGGTTTTGATGTGCGGGGCGGGAGGCAGCAAGCGGGTTTTGATGTGTGGGGCAGGAGGCAGCAAGCAGGTTTTGATGTGTGGGGTGGGAGGCAGCAAGCAGGTTTTGATGTGCAGGGCGGGAGGCAGCAAGCAGGTTTTGATGTGCGGGGCGGGAGGCATCAAGCAGGTTTTGATGTGTGGGGCGGGAGGCAGCAAGCAGGTTTTGATGTGCGGGGCGGGAGGCAGCAAGCAGGTTTTGATGTGCAGGGCGGGAGGCATCAAGCAGGTTTTGATGTGCAGGGCGGGAGGCAGCAAGCAGGTTTTGATGTGCGGGGCGGGAGGCAGCAAGCAGGTTTTGATGTGTGGGGCGGGAGGCAGCAAGCGGGTTTTGATGTGCGGGGTGGGAGGCAGCAAGCAGGTTTTGATGTGCAGGGCGGGAGGCAGCAAGCAGGTTTTGATGTGCAGGGCGGGAGGCATCAAGCAGGTTTTGATGTGCGGGGCAGGAGGCAGCAAGCAGGTTTTGATATGTGGGGTGGGAGGCTGCAAGAAGGTTTTGATGTGCGGTGCGGGAGGCAGCAAGCAGGTTTTGATGTGTGGGGCGGGAGGCAGCAAGCAGGTTTTGATGTGCGGGGTGGGAGGCAGCAAGCAGGTTTTGATGTGCGGGGCGGGAGGCAGCAAGCAGGTTTTGATGTGCGGGGTGGGAGGCAGCAAGCAGGTTTTGATGTGTGGGGCGGGAGGCAGCAAGCAGGTTTTGATGTGCGGGGCGGGAGGCAGCAAGCAGGTTTTGATGTGCGGGGTGGGAGGCAGCAAGCAGGTTTTGATGTGCGGGGTGGGAGGCAGCAAGCAGGTTTTGATGTGCGGGGTGGGAGGCAGCAAGCAGGTTTTGATGTGCGGGGTGGGAGGCAGCAAGCAGGTTTTGATGTGCGGGGTGGGAGGCAGCAAGCAGGTTTTGATGTGCGGGGTGGGAGGCAGCAAGTAGGTTTTGATGTGCGGGGTGGGAGGCAGCAAGCAGGTTTTGATGTGTGGGGCGGGAGGCAGCAAGCAGGTTTTGATGTGCGGGGTGGGAGGCAGCAAGCAGGTTTTGATGTGTGGGGCGGGAGGCAGCAAGCAGGTTTTGATGTGCGGGGTGGGAGGCAGCAAGCAGGTTTTGATGTGCGGGGTGGGAGGCAGCAAGCAGGTTTTGATGTGCGGGGTGGGAGGCAGCAAGCAGGTTTTGATGTGTGGGGCGGGAGGCAGCAAGCAGGTTTTGATGTGCGGGGCGGGAGGCATCAAGCAGGTTTTGATGTGCGGGGTGGGAGGCAGCAAGCGGGTTTTGATGTGCGGGGTGGGAGGCAGCAAGCAGGTTTTGATGTGCGGGGTGGGAGGCAGCAAGCAGGTTTGATGTGCGGGGCGGGAGGCAGCAAGCAGGTTTTGATGTGCGGGGTGGGAGGCAGCAAGCAGGTTTTGATGTGTGGGGCGGGAGGCATCAAGCAGGTTTTGATGTGTGGGGCGGGAGGCAGCAAGCAGGTTTTGATGTGCGGGGTGGGAGGCAGCAAGCAGGTTTTGATGTGCGGGGTGGGAGGCAGCAAGCAGGTTTTGATGTGCGGGGCGGGAGGCAGCAAGCAGGTTTTGATGTGCGGGGTGGGAGGCAGCAAGCAGGTTTTGATGTGTGGGGCGGGAGGCATCAAGCAGGTTTTGATGTGTGGGGCGGGAGGCAGCAAGCAGGTTTTGATGTGCGGGGTGGGAGGCAGCAAGCAGGTTTTGATGTGCGGGGTGGGAGGCAGCAAGCAGGTTTTGATGTGCAGGGTGGGAGGCAGCAAGCGGGTTTTGATGTGCGGGGCGGGAGGCAGCAAGCAGGTTTTGATGTGCGGGGCGGGAGGCAGCAAGCAGGTTTTGATGTGCGGGGTGGGAGGCAGCAAGCAGGTTTTGATGTGTGGGGCGGGAGGCAGCAAGCAGGTTTTGATGTGCGGGGTGGGAGGCAGCAAGCAGGTTTTGATGTGCAGGGCGGGAGGCAGCAAGCAGGTTTTGATGTGCGGGGTGGGAGGCAGCAAGCAGGTTTTGATGTGCGGGGTGGGAGGCAGCAAGCAGGTTTTGATGTGTGGGGCGGGAGGCAGCAAGCAGGTTTTGATGTGCGGGGCGGGAGGCAGCAAGCAGGTTTTGATGTGCGGGGCGGGAGGCAGCAAGCAGGTTTTGATGTGTGGGGCGGGAGGCAGCAAGTAGGTTTTGATGTGCGGGGTGGGAGGCAGCAAGCAGGTTTTGATGTGTGGGGCGGGAGGCATCAAGCAGGTTTGGATGTGCGGGGCGGGAGGCAGCAAGAAGGTTTTGATGTGCGGGGCGGGAGGCAGCAAGCAGGTTTTGATGTGTGGGGTGGGAGGCAGCAAGCAGGTTTTGATGTGCGGGGTGGGAGGCAGCAAGCGGGTTTTGATGTGCGGGGTGGGAGGCAGCAAGCAGGTTTTGATGTGCGGGGTGGGAGGCAGCAAGTAGGTTTTGATGTGCGGGGCGGGAGGCAGCAAGCAGGTTTTGATGTGTGGGGTGGGAGGCAGCAAGCGGGTTTTGATGTGCAGGGTGGGCGGAAGCAAGCAGGTTTTGATGTGCGGGGCGGGAGGCAGCAAGCAGGTTTTGATGTGCGGGGCGGGAGGCAGCAAGCGGGTTTTGATGTGTGGGGCAGGAGGCAGCAAGCAGGTTTTGATGTGTGGGGTGGGAGGCAGCAAGCAGGTTTTGATGTGCGGGGCGGGAGGCAGCAAGCAGGTTTTGATGTGCGGGGCGGGAGGCATCAAGCAGGTTTTGATGTGTGGGGCGGGAGGCAGCAAGCAGGTTTTGATGTGCGGGGCGGGAGGCAGCAAGCAGGTTTTGATGTGCAGGGCGGGAGGCATCAAGCAGGTTTTGATGTGTGGGGCGGGAGGCAGCAAGCGGGTTTTGATGTGTGGGGCGGGAGGCATCAAGCAGGTTTTGATGTGCGGGGTGGGAGGCAGCAAGCAGGTTTTGATGTGCGGGGTGGGAGGCAGCAAGCAGGTTTTGATGTGTGGGGCGGGAGGCAGCAAGCAGGTTTTCATGTGCGGGGCGGGAGGCAGCAAGCAGGTTTTGATGTGCGGGGTGGGAGGCAGCAAGCAGGTTTTGATGTGCGGGGTGGGAGGCAGCAAGCAGGTTTTGATGTGCAGGGCGGGAGGCAGCAAGCAGGTTTTGATGTGCGGGGTGGGAGGCAGCAAGCAGGTTTTGATGTGCAGGGCGGGAGGCAGCAAGCAGGTTTTGATGTGCGGGGTGGGAGGCAGCAAGCAGGTTTTGATGTGCGGGGCGGGAGGCAGCAAGCAGGTTTTGATGTGCGGGGTGGGAGGCAGCAAGCAGGTTTTGATGTGTGGGGCGGGAGGCAGCAAGCAGGTTTTGATGTGCGGGGCGGGAGGCATCAAGCAGGTTTTGATGTGCGGGGTGGGAGGCAGCAAGCGGGTTTTGATGTGCGGGGTGGGAGGCAGCAAGCAGGTTTTGATGTGCGGGGTGGGAGGCAGCAAGCAGGTTTTGATGTGCGGGGCGGGAGGCAGCAAGCAGGTTTTGATGTGCGGGGTGGGAGGCAGCAAGCAGGTTTTGATGTGTGGGGCGGGAGGCATCAAGCAGGTTTTGATGTGTGGGGCGGGAGGCAGCAAGCAGGTTTTGATGTGCGGGGTGGGAGGCAGCAAGCAGGTTTTGATGTGCGGGGTGGGAGGCAGCAAGCAGGTTTTGATGTGCAGGGTGGGAGGCAGCAAGCGGGTTTTGATGTGCGGGGCGGGAGGCAGCAAGCAGGTTTTGATGTGCGGGGCGGGAGGCAGCAAGCAGGTTTTGATGTGCGGGGTGGGAGGCAGCAAGCAGGTTTTGATGTGCAGGGCGGGAGGCAGCAAGCAGGTTTTGATGTGCGGGGTGGGAGGCAGCAAGTAGATTTTGATGTGCAGGGCCGGAGGCAGCAAGCAGGTTTTGATGTGCGGGGTGGGAGGCAGCAAGCAGGTTTTGATGTGCGGGGCGGGAGGCAGCAAGCAGGTTTTGATGTGCGGGGTGGGAGGCAGCAAGCAGGTTTTGATGTGCGGGGTGGGAGGCAGCAAGCAGGTTTTGATGTGCAGGGCGGGAGGCAGCAAGCAGGTTTTGATGTGCGGGGTGGGAGGCAGCAAGCAGGTTTTGATGTGCAGGGCGGGAGGCAGCAAGCAGGTTTTGATGTGCGGGGTGGGAGGCAGCAAGCAGGTTTTGATGTGCGGGGCGGGAGGCAGCAAGCAGGTTTTGATGTGCGGGGTGGGAGGCAGCAAGCAGGTTTTGATGTGTGGGGCGGGAGGCAGCAAGCAGGTTTTGATGTGCGGGGCGGGAGGCATCAAGCAGGTTTTGATGTGCGGGGTGGGAGGCAGCAAGCGGGTTTTGATGTGCGGGGTAAGAGGCAGCAAGCAGGTTTTGATGTGCGGGGTGGGAGGCAGCAAGCAGGTTTTGATGTGCGGGGCGGGAGGCAGCAAGCAGGTTTTGATGTGCGGGGTGGGAGGCAGCAAGCAGGTTTTGATGTGTGGGGCGGGAGGCATCAAGCAGGTTTTGATGTGTGGGGCGGGAGGCAGCAAGCAGGTTTTGATGTGCGGGGTGGGAGGCAGCAAGCAGGTTTTGATGTGCGGGGTGGGAGGCAGCAAGCAGGTTTTGATGTGCAGGGTGGGAGGCAGCAAGCGGGTTTTGATGTGCGGGGCGGGAGGCAGCAAGCAGGTTTTGATGTGCGGGGCGGGAGGCAGCAAGCAGGTTTTGATGTGCGGGGTGGGAGGCAGCAAGCAGGTTTTGATGTGCAGGGCGGGAGGCAGCAAGCAGGTTTTGATGTGCGGGGTGGGAGGCAGCAAGTAGATTTTGATGTGCAGGGCGGGAGGCAGCAAGCAGGTTTTGATGTGCGGGGTGGGAGGCAGCAAGCAGGTTTTGATGTGCGGGGCGGGAGGCAGCAAGCGGGTTTTGATGTGCGGGGTGGGAGGCAGCAAGCAGGTTTTGATGTGCGGGGTGGGAGGCAGCAAGCAGGTTTTGATGTGCAGGGTGGGAGGCAGCAAGCAGGTTTTGATGTGCGGGGTGGGAGGCAGCAAGCGGGTTTTGATGTGCAGGGTGGGAGGCAGCAAGCAGGTTTTGATGTGCGGGGTGGGAGGCAGCAAGCAGGTTTTGATGTGCAGGGCGGGAGGCAGCAAGCAGGTTTTGATGTGCGGGGTGGGAGGCAGCAAGCAGGTTTTGATGTGCGGGGCGGGAGGCAGCAAGCAGGTTTTGATGTGCAGGGTGGGAGGCAGCAAGCAGGTTTTGATGTGCGGGGTGGGAGGCAGCAAGCAGGTTTTGATGTGCGGGGTGGGAGGCATCAAGGAGGTTTTGATGTGCAGGGTGGGAGGCATCATGCAGGTTTTGATGTGCAGGGCGGGAGGCAGCAAGCAGGTTTTGATGTGCGGGGTGGGAGGCAGCAAGTAGGTTTTGATGTGCAGGGCGGGAGGCAGCAAGCGGGTTTTGATGTGCGGGGTGGGAGGCAGCAAGCAGGTTTTGATCTGCGGGGTGGGAGGCAGCAAGCAGGTTTTGATGTGCAGGGCGGGAGGCAGCAAGCAGGTTTTGATGTGCGGGGTGGGAGGCAGCAAGCAGGTTTTGATGTACGGGGTAGGAGGCAGCAAGCAGGTTTTGATGTGCGGGGTGGGAGGCAGCAAGTAGGTTTTGATGTGCAGGGCGGGAGGCAGCAAGCGGGTTTTGATGTGCGGGGTGGGAGGCAGCAAGCAGGTTTTGATGTGCGGGGTGGGAGGCAGCAAGCAGGTTTTGATGTGCAGGGCGGGAGGCAGCAAGCAGGTTTTGATGTGCGGGGTGGGAGGCAGCAAGTAGGTTTTGATGTGCAGGGCGGGAGGCAGCAAGCAGGTTTTGATGTGCGGGGTGGGAGGCAGCAAGCGGGTTTTGATGTGTGGGGCGGGAGGCATCAAGCAGGTTTTGATGTGCGGGGTGGGAGGCAGCAAGCAGGTTTTGATGTGCGGGGTGGGAGGCAGCAAGCAGGTTTTGATGTGTGGGGCGGGAGGCAGCAAGCAGGTTTTCATGTGCGGGGTGGGAGGCAGCAAGCAGGTTTTGATGTGCGGGGCGGGAGGCAGCAAGCAGGTTTTGATGTGTGGGGCGGGAGGCAGCAAGTAGGTTTTGATGTGCGGGGTGGGAGGCAGCAAGCAGGTTTTGATGTGCGGGGTGGGAGGCAGCAAGCAGGTTTTGATGTGTGGGGCGGGAGGCAGCAAGCAGGTTTTCATGTGCGGGGTGGGAGGCAGCAAGCAGGTTTTGATGTGCGGGGCGGGAGGCAGCAAGCAGGTTTTGATGTGTGGGGCGGGAGGCAGCAAGTAGGTTTTGATGTGCGGGGTGGGAGGCAGCAAGCAGGTTTTGCTGTGTGGGGCGGGAGGCATCAAGCAGGTTTGGATGTGCGGGGCGGGAGGCAGCAAGAAGGTTTTGATGTGCGGGGCGGGAGGCAGCAAGCAGGTTTTGATGTGTGGGGTGGGAGGCAGCAAGCAGGTTTTGATGTGCGGGGTGGGAGGCAGCAAGCGGGTTTTGATGTGCGGGGTGGGAGGAAGCAAGCAGGTTTTGATGTGCGGGGTGGGAGGCAGCAAGTAGGTTTTGATGTGCGGGGCAGGAGGCAGCAAGCAGGTTTTGATGTGTGGGGTGGGAGGCAGCAAGCGGGTTTTGATGTGCAGGGTGGGCGGAAGCAAGCAGGTTTTGATGTGCGGGGCGGGAGGCAGCAAGCAGGTTTTGATGTGCGGGGCGGGAGGCAGCAAGCGGGTTTTGATGTGTGGGGCAGGAGGCAGCAAGCAGGTTTTGATGTGTGGGGTGGGAGGCAGCAAGCAGGTTTTGATGTGCAGGGCGGGAGGCAGCAAGCAGGTTTTGATGTGCGGGGCGGGAGGCATCAAGCAGGTTTTGATGTGCGGGGCGGGAGGCAGCAAGCAGGTTTTGATGTGCGGGGCGGGAGGCATCAAGCAGGTTTTGATGTGCAGGGCGGGAGGCATCAAGCAGGTTTTGATGTGTGGGGCGGGAGGCAGCAAGCAGGTTTTGATGTGCGGGGCGGGAGGCAGCAAGCAGGTTTTGATGTGCAGGGCGGGAGGCATCAAGCAGGTTTTGATGTGTGGGGCGGGAGGCAGCAAGCAGGTTTTGATGTGCGGGGTGGGAGGCAGCAAGCAGGTTTTGATGTGTGGGGCGGGAGGCAGCAAGCGGGTTTTGATGTGCGGGGTGGGAGGCAGCAAGCAGGTTTTGATGTGCAGGGCGGGAGGCATCAAGCAGGTTTTGATGTGCAGGGCGGGAGGCAGCAAGCAGGTTTTGATGTGCAGGGCGGGAGGCAGCAAGCAGGTTTTGATGTGCGGGGCAGGAGGCAGCAAGCAGGTTTTGATGTGTGGGGTGGGAGGCTGCAAGAAGGTTTTGATGTGCGGGGCGGGAGGCAGCAAGCAGGTTTTGATGTGTGGGGCGGGAGGCAGCAAGCAGGTTTTGATGTGCGGGGTGGGAGGCAGCAAGCAGGTTTTGATGTGCGGGGCGGGAGGCAGCAAGCAGGTTTTGATGTGCGGGGTGGGAGGCAGCAAGCAGGTTTTGATGTGTGGGGCGGGAGGCAGCAAGCAGGTTTTGATGTGCGGGGCGGGAGGCAGCAAGAAGGTTTTGATGTGCGGGGTGGGAGGCAGCAAGCAGGTTTTGATGTGCGGGGTGGGAGGCAGCAAGCAGGTTTTGATGTGCGGGGTGGGAGGCAGCAAGCAGGTTTTGATGTGCGGGGTGGGAGGCAGCAAGCAGGTTTTGATGTGCGGGGTGGGAGGCAGCAAGCAGGTTTTGATGTGTGGGGCGGGAGGCAGCAAGCAGGTTTTGATGTGCGGGGTGGGAGGCAGCAAGCAGGTTTTGATGTGTGGGGCGGGAGGCAGCAAGCAGGTTTTGATGTGCGGGGTGGGAGGCAGCCAGCAGGTTTTGATGTGCGGGGCGGGAGGCAGCAAGCAGGTTTTGATGTGCGGGGTGGGAGGCAGCAAGCAGGTTTTGATGTGTGGGGCGGGAGGCAGCAAGCAGGTTTTGATGTGCGGGGCGGGAGGCAGCAAGCAGGTTTTGATGTGCGGGGTGGGAGGCAGCAAGCGGGTTTTGATGTGCGGGGTGGGAGGCAGCAAGCAGGTTTTGATGTGCGGGGTGGGAGGCAGCAAGCAGGTTTTGATGTGCGGGGCGGGAGGCAGCAAGCAGGTTTTGATGTGCGGGGTGGGAGGCAGCAAGCAGGTTTTGATGTGTGGGGCGGGAGGCATCAAGCAGGTTTTGATGTGTGGGGCGGGAGGCAGCAAGCAGGTTTTGATGTGTGGGGCGGGAGGCAGCAAGCAGGTTTTGATGTGCGGGGTGGGAAGCAGCAAGCGGGTTTTGATGTGCGGGGTGGGAGGCAGCAAGCAGGTTTTGATGTGCGGGGCAGGAGGCAGCAAGCAGGTTTTGATGTGCGGGGTGGGAGGCAGCAAGCGGGTTTTGATGTGCGGGGTGGGAGGCAGCAAGCAGGTTTTGATGTGCGGGGCGGGAGGCAGCAAGAAGGTTTTGATGTGCGGGGCGGGAGGCAGCAAGCAGGTTTTGATGTGTGGGGTGGGAGGCAGCAAGAAGGTTTTGATGTGCGGGGCGGGAGGCAGCAAGCAGGTTTTGATGTGCGGGGTGGGAGGCAGCAAGCAGGTTTTGATGTGCGGGGCGGGAGGCAGCAAGCAGGTTTTGATGTGTGGGGTGGGAGGCAGCAAGCGGGTTTTGATGTGCGGGGTGGGAGGCAGCAAGCAGGTTTTGATGTGCGGGGTGGGAGGCAGCAAGCAGGTTTTGATGTGCAGGGCGGGAGGCAGCAAGTAGGTTTTGATGTGCGGGGCAGGAGGCAGCAAGAAGGTTTTGATGTGCGGGGTGGGAGGCAGCAAGCAGGTTTTGATGTGCGGGGTGGGAGGCAGCAAGCAGGTTTTGATGTGCGGGGTGGGAGGCAGCAAGCGGGTTTTGATGTGCGGGGTGGGAGGCAGCAAGCAGGTTTTGATGTGCGGGGTGGGAGGCAGCAAGCAGGTTTTGATGTGCGGGGTGGGAGGCAGCAAGCAGGTTTTGATGTGCAGGGCGGGAGGCAGCAAGTAGGTTTTGATGTGCGGGGCAGGAGGCAGCAAGCAGGTTTTGATGTGCGGGGTGGGAGGCAGCAAGCAGGTTTTGATGTGCGGGGTGGGAGGCAGCAAGCAGGTTTTGATGTGCGGGGCGGGAGGCAGCAAGCAGGTTTTGATGTGTGGGGCGGGAGGCAGCAAGCGGGTTTTGATGTGCGGGGTGGGAGGCAGCAAGCAGGTTTTGATGTGCAGGGCGGGAGGCAGCAAGCAGGTTTTGATGTGCGGGGTGGGAGGCAGCAAGCAGGTTTTGATGTGTGGGGCGGGAGGCAGCAAGCGGGTTTTGATGTGCGGGGTGGGAGGCAGCAAGCAGGTTTTGATGTGCAGGGCGGGAGGCAGCAAGCAGGTTTTGATGTGCGGGGTGGGAGGCAGCAAGCAGGTTTTGATGTGCGGGGCAGGAGGCAGCAAGCAGGTTTGATGTGCGGGGTGGGAGGCAGCAAGCAGGTTTTGATGTGCGGGGCGGGAGGCAGCAAGCAGGTTTTGATGTGTGGGGCGGGAGGCAGCAAGCGGGTTTTGATGTGCGGGGTGGGAGGCAGCAAGCAGGTTTTGATGTGCGGGGTGGGAGGCAGCAAGTAGGTTTTGATGTGCAGGGCGGGAGGCAGCAAGCAGGTTTTGATGTGCAGGGCGGGAGGCAGCAAGCAGGTTTTGATGTGCAGGGCGGGAGGCAGCAAGCAGGTTTTGATGTGCGGGGCGGGAGGCAGCAAGTAGGTTTTGATGTGCAGGGCGGGAGGCATCAAGCAGGTTTTGATGTGCGGGGTGGGAGGCAGCAAGCAGGTTTTGATGTGCGGGGTGGGAGGCAGCAAGCAGGTTTTGATGTGCGGGGTGGGAGGCAACAAGCAGGTTTTGATGTGCGGGGCGGGAGGCAGCAAGCAGGTTTTGATGTGCGGGGTGGGAGGCAGCAAGCAGGTTTTGATGTGCAGGGCGGGAGGCAGCAAGTAGGTTTTGATGTGCGGGGCAGGAGGCAGCAAGAAGGTTTTGATGTGCGGGGTGGGAGGCAGCAAGCAGGTTTTGATGTGCGGGGTGGGAGGCAGCAAGCGGGTTTTGATGTGCGGGGTGGGAGGCAGCAAGCAGGTTTTGATGTGCAGGGCGGGAGGCAGCAAGCAGGTTTTGATGTGCGGGGTGGGAGGCAGCAAGTAGGTTTTGATGTGCGGGGCAGGAGGCAGCAAGCAGGTTTTGATGTGCGGGGTGGGAGGCAGCAAGCAGGTTTTGATGTGCGGGGTGGGAGGCAGCAAGCAGGTTTTGATGTGTGGGGCGGGAGGCAGCAAGCAGGTTTTGATGTGCGGGGTGGGAGGCAGCAAGCAGGTTTTGATGTGCGGGGTGGGAGGCAGCAAGCAGGTTTTGATGTGCGGGGCGGGAGGCAGCAAGCAGGTTTTGATGTGTGGGGCGGGAGGCAGCAAGTAGGTTTTGATGTGCGGGGCAGGAGGCAGCAAGCAGGTTTTGATGTGCGGGGTGGGAGGCAGCAAGCAGGTTTTGATGTGCGGGGCAGGAGGCAGCAAGCAGGTTTTGATGTGCGGGGCGGGAGGCAGCAAGCAGGTTTTGATGTGTGGGGCGGGAGGCAGCAAGCGGGTTTTGATGTGCGGGGTGGGAGGCAGCAAGCAGGTTTTGATGTGCGGGGTGGGAGGCAGCAAGCAGGTTTTGATGTGCGGGGCGGGAGGCAGCAAGCAGGTTTTGATGTGCGGGGTGGGAGGCAGCAAGCAGGTTTTGATGTGTGGGGCGGGAGGCAGCAAGCAGGTTTTGATGTGCGGGGTGGGAGGCAGCAAGCAGGTTTTGATGTGTGGGGCGGGAGGCAGCAAGCGGGTTTTGATGTGCGGGGTGGGAGGCAGCAAGCAGGTTTTGATGGGCAGGGCGGGAGGCAGCAAGCAGGTTTTGATGTGCGGGGTGGGAGGCAGCAAGTAGGTTTTGATGTGCGGGGCAGGAGGCAGCATGCAGGTTTTGATGTGCGGGGCGGGAGGCAGCAAGCAGGTTTTGATGTGTGGGGTGGGAGGCAGCAAGAAGGTTTTGATGTGCGGGGCGGGAGGCAGCAAGCAGGTTTTGATGTGCGGGGTGGGAGGCAGCAAGAAGGTTTTGATGTGCGGGGCGGGAGGCAGCAAGCAGGTTTTGATGTGCGGGGTGGGAGGCAGCAAGCGGGTTTTGATGTGCGGGGTGGGAGGCAGCAAGCAGGTTTTGATGTGCGGGGTGGGAGGCAGCAAGCAGGTTTTGATGTGCAGGGCGGGAGGCAGCAAGCAGGTTTTGATGTGCGGGGTGGGAGGCAGCAAGTAGGTTTTGATGTGCGGGGCAGGAGGCAGCAAGCAGGTTTTGATGTGCGGGGTGGGAGGCAGCAAGCAGGTTTTGATGTGCGGGGCGGGAGGCAGCAAGCAGGTTTTGATGTGTGGGGCGGGAGGCAGCAAGCAGGTTTTGATGTGCGGGGCAGGAGGCAGCAAGCAGGTTTTGATGTGTGGGGCGGGAGGCAGCAAGCGGGTTTTGATGTGCGGGGTGGGAGGCAGCAAGCAGGTTTTGATGTGCGGGGTGGGAGGCAGCAAGCAGGTTTTGATGTGCGGGGCGGGAGGCAGCAAGCAGGTTTTGATGTGCGGGGTGGGAGGCAGCAAGCAGGTTTTGATGTGCGGGGCGGGAGGCAGCAAGCAGGTTTTGATGTGTGGGGCGGGAGGCAGCAAGTAGGTTTTGATGTGCGGGTCAGGAGGCAGCAAGCAGGTTTTGATGTGCGGGGTGGGAGGCAGCAAGCAGGTTTTGATGTGCGGGGCAGGAGGCAGCAAGCAGGTTTTGATGTGTGGGGCGGGAGGCAGCAAGCGGGTTTTGATGTGCGGGGTGGGAGGCAGCAAGCAGGTTTTGATGTGCGGGGTGGGAGGCAGCAAGCAGGTTTTGATGTGCGGGGCGGGAGGCAGCAAGCAGGTTTTGATGTGCGGGGTGGGAGGCAGCAAGCAGGTTTTGATGTGCGGGGTGGGAGGCAGCAAGCAGGTTTTGATGTGCGGGGTGGGAGGCAGCAAGCAGGTTTTGATGTGCAGGGCGGGAGGCAGCAAGCAGGTTTTGATGTGCGGGGCAGGAGGCAGCAAGTAGGTTTTGATGTGCGGGGCAGGAGGCAGCAAGCAGGTTTTGATGTGCGGGGTGGGAGGCAGCAAGCAGGTTTTGATGTGCGGGGCGGGAGGCAGCAAGCAGGTTCTGATGTGTGGGGCGGGAGGCAGCAAGCGGGTTTTGATGTGCGGGGTTGGAGGCAGCAAGCAGGTTTTGATGTGCGGGGTGGGAGGCAGGAAGTAGGTTTTGATGTGCAGGGCGGGAGGCAGCAAGCAGGTTTTGATGTGTGTGGCGGGAGGCAGCAAGCAGGTTTTGATGTGCAGGGCGGGAGGCAGCAAGCAGGTTTTGATGTGCGGGGCAGGAGGCAGCAAGTAGGTTTTGATGTGCAGGGCGGGAGGCATCAAGCAGGTTTTGATGTGCGGGGTGGGAGGCAGCAAGCAGGTTTTGATGTGCGGGGTGGGAGGCAGCAAGCAGGTTTTGATGTGCGGGGTGGGAGGCAGCAAGCAGGTTTTGATGTGCGGGGTGGGAGGCAGCAAGCAGGTTTTGATGTGCGGGGCGGGAGGCAGCAAGCAGGTTTTGATGTGTGGGGCGGGAGGCAGCAAGTAGGTTTTGATGTGCGGGGCAGGAGGCAGCAAGCAGGTTTTGATGTGCGGGGTGGGAGGCAGCAAGCAGGTTTTGATGTGCGGGGCAGGAGGCAGCAAGCAGGTTTTGATGTGTGGGGCGGGAGGCAGCAAGCGGGTTTTGATGTGCGGGGTGGGAGGCAGCAAGCAGGTTTTGATGTGCGGGGTGGGAGGCAGCAAGCAGGTTTTGATGTGCGGGGCGGGAGGCAGCAAGCAGGTTTTGATGTGCGGGGTGGGAGGCAGCAAGCAGGTTTTGATGTGTGGGGCGGGAGGCAGCAAGCAGGTTTTGATGTGCAGGGCGGGAGGCAGCAAGCAGGTTTTGATGTGCGGGGTGGGAGGCAGCATGCAGGTTTTGATGTGCGGGGCGGGAGGCAGCAAGCAGGTTTTGATGTGTGGGGTGGGAGGCAGCAAGAAGGTTTTGATGTGCGGGGCGGGAGGCAGCAAGCAGGTTTTGATGTGCGGGGTGGGAGGCAGCAAGAAGGTTTTGATGTGCGGGGCGGGAGGCAGCAAGCAGGTTTTGATGTGCGGGGTGGGAGGCAGCAAGCGGGTTTTGATGTGCGGGGTGGGAGGCAGCAAGCAGGTTTTGATGTGCGGGGTGGGAGGCAGCAAGCAGGTTTTGATGTGCAGGGCGGGAGGCAGCAAGCAGGTTTTGATGTGCGGGGTGGGAGGCAGCAAGTAGGTTTTGATGTGCGGGGCAGGAGGCAGCAAGCAGGTTTTGATGTGCGGGGTGGGAGGCAGCAAGCAGGTTTTGATGTGCGGGGCGGGAGGCAGCAAGCAGGTTTTGATGTGTGGGGCGGGAGGCAGCAAGCAGGTTTTGATGTGCGGGGCAGGAGGCAGCAAGCAGGTTTTGATGTGTGGGGCGGGAGGCAGCAAGCGGGTTTTGATGTGCGGGGTGGGAGGCAGCAAGCAGGTTTTGATGTGCGGGGCGGGAGGCAGCAAGCAGGTTTTGATGTGCGGGGCGGGAGGCAGCAAGCAGGTTTTGATGTGCGGGGTGGGAGGCAGCAAGCAGGTTTTGATGTGCGGGGCGGGAGGCAGCAAGCAGGTTTTGATGTGTGGGGCGGGAGGCAGCAAGTAGGTTTTGATGTGCGGGTCAGGAGGCAGCAAGCAGGTTTTGATGTGCGGGGTGGGAGGCAGCAAGCAGGTTTTGATGTGCGGGGCAGGAGGCAGCAAGCAGGTTTTGATGTGTGGGGCGGGAGGCATCAAGCAGGTTTTGATGTGCGGGGCGGGAGGCAGCAAGCAGGTTTTGATGTGCGGGGTGGGAGGCAGGAAGTAGGTTTTGATGTGCAGGGCGGGAGGCAGCAAGCAGGTTTTGATGTGTGTGGCGGGAGGCAGCAAGCAGGTTTTGATGTGCAGGGCGGGAGGCAGCAAGCAGGTTTTGATGTGCGGGGCAGGAGGCAGCAAGTAGGTTTTGATGTGCAGGGTGGGAGGCATCATGCAGGTTTTGATGTGCAGGGCGGGAGGCAGCAAGCAGGTTTTGATGTGCGGGGTGGGAGGCAGCAAGTAGGTTTTGATGTGCAGGGCGGGAGGCAGCAAGCGGGTTTTGATGTGCGGGGTGGGAGGCAGCAAGCAGGTTTTGATGTGCGGGGTGGGAGGCAGCAAGCAGGTTTTGATGTGCGGGGCGGGAGGCAGCAAGCAGGTTTTGATGTGTGGGGCGGGAGGCAGCAAGTAGGTTTTGATGTGCGGGGCAGGAGGCAGCAAGCAGGTTTTGATGTGCGGGGTGGGAGGCAGCAAGCAGGTTTTGATGTGCGGGGCAGGAGGCAGCAAGCAGGTTTTGATGTGTGGGGCGGGAGGCAGCAAGCGGGTTTTGATGTGCGGGGTGGGAGGCAGCAAGCAGGTTTTGATGTGCGGGGTGGGAGGCAGCAAGCAGGTTTTGATGTGCGGGGCGGGAGGCAGCAAGCAGGTTTTGATGTGCAGGGCGGGAGGCAGCAAGCAGGTTTTGATGTGCGGGGTGGGAGGCAGCAAGTAGGTTTTGATGTGCGGGGCAGGAGGCAGCATGCAGGTTTTGATGTGCGGGGCGGGAGGCAGCAAGCAGGTTTTAATGTGTGGGGTGGGAGGCAGCAAGAAGGTTTTGATGTGCGGGGCGGGAGGCAGCAAGCAGGTTTTGATGTGCGGGGTGGGAGGCAGCAAGAAGGTTTTGATGTGCGGGGCGGGAGGCAGCAAGCAGGTTTTGATGTGCGGGGTGGGAGGCAGCAAGCAGGTTTTGATGTGCGGGGCGGGAGGCAGCAAGCAGGTTTTGATGTGTGGGGTGGGAGGCAGCAAGCAGGTTTTGATGTGTGGGGCGGGAGGCAGCAAGCAGGTTTTGATGTGCGGGGTGGGAGGCAGCAAGCAGGTTTTGATGTGCGGGGTGGGAGGCAGCAAGCAGGTTTTGATGTGCGGGGTGGGAGGCAGCAAGCAGGTTTTGATGTGCGGGGTGGGAGGCAGCAAGCAGGTTTTGATGTGCGGGGTGGGAGGCAGCAAGCAGGTTTTGATGTGCGGGGTGGGAGGCAGCAAGCAGGTTTTGATGTGCGGGGCGGGAGGCAGCAAGCAGGTTTTGATGTGTGGGGCGGGAGGCAGCAAGTAGGTTTTGATGTGCGGGGCAGGAGGCAGCAAGCAGGTTTTGATGTGCGGGGTGGGAGGCAGCAAGCAGGTTTTGATGTGCGGGGCAGGAGGCAGCAAGCAGGTTTTGATGTGTGGGGCGGGAGGCAGCAAGCGGGTTTTGATGTGCGGGGTGGGAGGCAGCAAGCAGGTTTTGATGTGCGGGGTGGGAGGCAGCAAGCAGGTTTTGATGTGCGGGGCGGGAGGCAGCAAGCAGGTTTTGATGTGCGGGGTGGGAGGCAGCAAGCAGGTTTTGATGTGTGGGGCGGGAGGCAGCAAGCAGGTTTTGATGTGCAGGGCGGGAGGCAGCAAGCAGGTTTTGATGTGCGGGGTGGGAGGCAGCAAGTAGGTTTTGATGTGCGGGGCAGGAGGCAGCATGCAGGTTTTGATGTGCGGGGCGGGAGGCAGCAAGCAGGTTTTGATGTGTGGGGTGGGAGGCAGCAAGAAGGTTTTGATGTGCGGGGCGGGAGGCAGCAAGCAGGTTTTGATGTGCGGGGTGGGAGGCAGCAAGAAGGTTTTGATGTGCGGGGCGGGAGGCAGCAAGCAGGTTTTGATGTGCGGGGTGGGAGGCAGCAAGCAGGTTTTGATGTGCGGGGTGGGAGGCAGCAAGCAGGTTTTGATGTGCGGGGTGGGAGGCAGCAAGCAGGTTTTGATGTGCAGGGCGGGAGGCAGCAAGTAGGTTTTGATGTGCGGGGCAGGAGGCAGCAAGCAGGTTTTGATGTGCGGGGTGGGAGGCAGCAAGCAGGTTTTGATGTGCGGGGTGGGAGGCAGCAAGCAGGTGTTGATGTGTGGGGCGGGAGGCAGCAAGCAGGTTTTGATGTGCGGGGCGGGAGGCAGCAAGCAGGTTTTGATGTGCAGGGCGGGAGGCAGCAAGAAGGTTTTGATGTGCGGGGCAGGAGGCAGCAAGCAGGTTTTGATGTGCGGGGTGGGAGGCAGCAAGCAGGTTTTGATGTGCGGGGTGGGAGGCAGCAAGCAGGTGTTGATGTGTGGGGCGGGAGGCAGCAAGCAGGTTTTGATGTGCGGGGCGGGAGGCAGCAAGCAGGTTTTGATGTGCAGGGCGGGAGGCAGCAAGCAGGTTTTGATGTGCGGGGCGGGAGGCAGCAAGCGGGTTTTGATGTGCGGGGTGGGAGGCAGCAAGCAGGTTTTGATGTGCAGGGCGGGAGGCAGCAAGTAGGTTTTGATGTGCGGGGCAGGAGGCAGCAAGCAGGTTTTGATGTGCGGGGTGGGAGGCAGCAAGTAGGTTTTGATGTGCGGGGCGGGAGGCAGCAAGCAGGTTTTGATGTGTGGGGCGGGAGGCAGCAAGCGGGTTTTGATGTGCGGGGTGGGAGGCAGCAAGCAGGTTTTGATGTGCGGGGTGGGAGGCAGCAAGCAGGTTTTGATGTGCGGGGTGGGAAGCAGCAAGTAGGTTTTGATGTGCGGGGCAGGAGGCAGCAAGCAGGTTTTGATGTGCGGGGTGGGAGGCAGCAAGCAGGTTTTGATGTGCGGGGTGGGAGGCTGCAAGCAGGTTTTGATGTGCGGGGTGGGAGGCAGCAAGCAGGTTTTGATGTGCGGGGCGGGAGGCAGCAAGCAGGTTTTGATGTGCGGGGTGGGAGGTAGCAAGCAGGTTTTGATGTGCGGGGTGGGAGGCAGCAAGTAGGTTTTGATGTGCGGGGCAGGAGGCAGCAAGCAGGTTTTGATGTGCGGGGTGGGAGGCAGCAAGCAGGTTTTGATGTGCGGGGTGGGAGGCAGCAAGCAGGTTTTGATGTGCGGGGCGGGAGGCAGCAAGCAGGTTTTGATGTGCGGGGTGGGAGGCAGCAAGCAGGTTTTGATGTGTGGGGCGGGAGGCAGCAAGCGGGTTTTGATGTGCGGGGTGGGAGGCAGCAAGCAGGTTTTGATGTGCAGGGCGGGAGGCAGCAAGCAGGTTTTGATGTGCGGGGTGGGAGGCAGCAAGTAGGTTTTGATGTGCGGGGCAGGAGGCAGCAAGCAGGTTTTGATGTGCGGGGTGGGAGGCAGCAAGCAGGTTTTGATGTGCAGGGTGGGAGGCAGCAAGCGGGTTTTGATGTGCAGGGCGGGAGGCAGCAAGCAGGTTTTGATGTGCGGGGTGGGAGGCAGCAAGCGGGTTTTGATGTGCGGGGTGGGAGGCAGCAAGCGGGTTTTGATGTGCGGGGTGGGAGGCAGCAAGCAGGTTTTGATGTGCGGGGTGGGAGGCAGCAAGCAGGTTTTGATGTGCGGGGTGGGAGGCAGCAAGCAGGTTTTGATGTGCGGGGCGGGAGGCAGCAAGCAGGTTTTGATGTGTGGGGTGGGAGGCAGCAAGCAGGTTTTGATGTGCGGGGTGGGAGGCAGCAAGCAGGTTTTGATGTGCAGGGTGGGAGGCAGCAAGCGGGTTTTGATGTGCGGGGTGGGAGGCAGCAAGCAGGTTTTGATGTGTGGGGCGGGAGGCAGCAAGCAGGTTTTGATGTGCAGGGTGGGAGGCAGCAAGCGGGTTTTGATGTGCGGGGTGGGAGGCAGCAAGCAGGTTTTGATGTGCGGGGTGGGAGGCAGCAAGCAGGTTTTGATGTGCGGGGCGGGAGGCAGCAAGCAGGTTTTGATGTGTGGGGCGGGAGGCAGCAAGCAGGTTTTGATGTGCAGGGCGGGAGGCAGCAAGCAGGTTTTGATGTGCAGGGCGGGAGGCAGCAAGTAGAATTTGATGTGCAGGGCGGGAGGCAGCAAGCAGGTTTTGATGTGCAGGGCGGGAGGCAGCAAGCAGGTTTTGATGTGCGGGGCGGGAGGCAGCAAGCAGGTTTTGATGTGCGGGGTGGGAGGCAGCAAGCAGGTTTTGATGTGTGGGGCGGGAGGCATCAAGCAGGTTTTGATGTGCGGGGTGGGAGGCAGCAAGCAGGTTTTGATGTGCGGGGTGGGAGGCAGCAAGCAGGTTTTGATGTGCAGGGTGGGAGGCAGCAAGCAGGTTTTGATGTGCGGGGTGGGAGGCAGCAAGCAGGTTTTGATGTGCGGGGTGGGAGGCAGCAAGCAGGTTTTGATGTGCCGGGCGGGAGGCAGCAAGTAGGTTTTGATTTGCGGGGTGGGAGGCAGCAAGCAGGTTTTGATGTGTGGGGCGGGAGGCATCAAGCAGGTTTTGATGTGCGGGGTGGGAGGCAGCAAGCAGGTTTTGATGTGCGGGGCGGGAGGCAGCAAGCAGGTTTTGATGTGTGGGGCGGGAGGCAGCAAGCAGGTTTTGATGTGCGGGGCGGGAGGCATCAAGCAGGTTTGGATGTGCGGGGCGGGAGGCAGCAAGCAGGTTTTGATGTACGGGGCGGGAGGCAGCAAGCGGGTTTTGATGTGCGGGGTGGGAGGCAGCAAGCAGGTTTTGATGTGCGGGGTGGGAGGCAGCAAGCAGGTTTTGATGTGCAGGGTGGGAGGCAGCAAGCAGGTTTTGATGTGCGGGGTGGGAGGCAGCAAGCAGGTTTTGATGTGCGGGGTGGGAGGCAGCAAGCAGGTTTTGATGTGCGGGGCGGGAGGCAGCAAGTAGGTTTTGATGTGCGGGGTGGGAGGCAGCAAGCAGGTTTTGATGTGTGGGGCGGGAGGCATTAAGCAGGTTTTGATGTGCGGGGCGGGAGGCAGCAAGCAGGTTTTGATGTGCGGGGCGGGAGGCAGCAAGCAGGTTTTGATGTGTGGGGCGGGAGGCAGCAAGTAGGTTTTGATGTGCGGGGTGGGAGGCAGCAAGCAGGTTTTGATGTATGGGGCGGTAGGCATCAAGCAGGTTTTGATGTGCGGGGCGGGAGGCAGCAAGCAGGTTTTGATGTGCGGGGCGGGAGGCAGCAAGCGGGTTTTGATGTGCGGGGTGGGAGGCAGCCAGCAGGTTTTGATGTGCAGGGTGGGAGGCAGCAAGCAGGTTTTGATGTGCGGGGCAGGAGGCAGCAAGCAGGTTTTGATGTGCGGGGTGGGAGGCAGCAAGCAGGTTTTGATGTGCGGGGCGGGAGGCAGCAAGCAGGTTTTGATGTGTGGGGTGGGAGGCAGCAAGCAGGTTTTGATGTGCGGGGTGGGAGGCAGCAAGCAGGTTTTGATGTGCAGGGTGGGAGGCAGCAAGCGGGTTTTGATGTGCGGGGTGGGAGGCAGCAAGCAGGTTTTGATGTGTGGGGCGGGAGGCAGCAAGCAGGTTTTGATGTGCAGGGTGGGAGGCAGCAAGCGGGTTTTGATGTGCGGGGTGGGAGGCAGCAAGCAGGTTTTGATGTGCGGGGTGGGAGGCAGCAAGCAGGTTTTGATGTGCGGGGCGGGAGGCAGCAAGCAGGTTTTGATGTGCGGGGTGGGAGGCAGCAAGCGGGTTTTGATGTGCAGGGCGGGAGGCAGCAAGCAGGTTTTGATGTGCAGGGCGGGAGGCAGCAAGTAGGTTTTGATGTGCAGGGCGGGAGGCAGCAAGCAGGTTTTGATGTGCAGGGCGGGAGGCAGCAAGCAGGTTTTGATGTGCGGGGCGGGAGGCAGCAAGTAGGTTTTGATGTGCGGGGCAGGAGGCAGCAAGTAGGTTTTGATGTGCAGGGCGGGAGGCATCAAGCAGGTTTTGATGTGCGGGGTGGGAGGCAGCAAGCAGGTTTTGATGTGCGGGGTGGGAGGCAGCAAGCAGGTTTTGATGTGCAGGGTGGGAGGCAGCAAGCAGGTTTTGATGTGCGGGGTGGGAGGCAGCAAGCAGGTTTTGATGTGCGGGGTGGGAGGCAGCAAGCAGGTTTTGATGTGCAGGGCGGGAGGCAGCAAGTAGGTTTTGATTTGCGGGGTGGGAGGCAGCAAGCAGGTTTTGATGTGTGGGGCGGGAGGCATCAAGCAGGTTTTGATGTGCGGGGTGGGAGGCAGCAAGCAGGTTTTGATGTGCGGGGCGGGAGGCAGCAAGCAGGTTTTGATGTGTGGGGCGGGAGGCAGCAAGAAGGTTTTGATGTGCGGGGCGGGAGGCATCAAGCAGGTTTGGATGTGCGGGGCGGGAGGCAGCAAGCAGGTTTTGATGTACGGGGCGGGAGGCAGCAAGCGGGTTTTGATGTGCGGGGTGGGAGGCAGCAAGCAGGTTTTGATGTGCGGGGTGGGAGGCAGCAAGCAGGTTTTGATGTGCAGGGTGGGAGGCAGCAAGCAGGTTTTGATGTGCGGGGTGGGAGGCAGCAAGCAGGTTTTGATGTGCGGGGTGGGAGGCAGCAAGCAGGTTTTGATGTGCGGGGCGGGAGGCAGCAAGTAGGTTTTGATGTGCGGGGTGGGAGGCAGCAAGCAGGTTTTGATGTGTGGGGCGGGAGGCATTAAGCAGGTTTTGATGTGCGGGGCGGGAGGCAGCAAGCAGGTTTTGATGTGCGGGGCGGGAGGCAGCAAGCAGGTTTTGATGTGTGGGGCGGGAGGCAGCAAGTAGGTTTTGATGTGCGGGGTGGGAGGCAGCAAGCAGGTTTTGATGTATGGGGCGGTAGGCATCAAGCAGGTTTTGATGTGCGGGGCGGGAGGCAGCAAGCAGGTTTTGATGTGCGGGGCGGGAGGCAGCAAGCGGGTTTTGATGTGCGGGGTGGGAGGCAGCAAGCAGGTTTTGATGTGCGGGGTGGGAGGCAGCAAGCAGGTTTTGATGTGCAGGGCGGGAGGCAGCAAGCAGGTTTTGATGTGCAGGGCGGGAGGCAGCAAGCAGGTTTTGATGTGTGGGGCAGGAGGCAGCAAGTAGGTTTTGATGTGCAGGGCGGGAGGCATCAAGCAGGTTTTGATGTGCGGGGTGGGAGGCAGCAAGCAGGTTTTGATGTGCGGGGTGGGAGGCAGCAAGCAGGTTTTGATGTGCAGGGTGGGAGGCAGCAAGCAGGTTTTGATGTGCGGGGTGGGAGGCAGCAAGCAGGTTTTGATGTGCGGGGTGGGAGGCAGCAAGCAGGTTTTGATGTGCGGGGCGGGAGGCAGCAAGCAGGTTTTGATGTGCGGGGTGGGAGGCAGCAAGCAGGTTTTGA
This sequence comes from Limnomonas spitsbergensis, assembly GCA_037349105.1. Taxonomy (NCBI): domain Eukaryota; kingdom Viridiplantae; phylum Chlorophyta; class Chlorophyceae; order Chlamydomonadales; genus Limnomonas; species Limnomonas spitsbergensis. The sequence goes on from JAYJMM010000041.1 coordinate 9,902,650, forward strand.
TGTGTGGGGTGGGAGGCATCAAGCAGGTTTTGATGTGCGGGGCGGGAGGCAGCAAGCAGGTTTTGATGTGCAGGGCGGGAGGCAGCAAGCAGGTTTTGATGTGCGGGGTGGGAGGCATCAAGCAGGTTTTGATGTGCAGGGCGGGAGGCAGCAAGTAGGTTTTGATGTGCGGGGTGGGAGGCAGCAAGCAGGTTTTGATGTGCGGGGTGGGAGGCAGCAAGCAGGTTTTGATGTGTGGGGTGGGAGGCAGCAAGCAGGTTTTGATGTGCGGGGTGGGAGGCATCAAGCAGGTTTTGATGTGCAGGGCGGGAGGCAGCAAGCAGGTTTTGATGTGCGGGGTGGGAGGCAGCAAGCAGGTTTTGATGTGCAGGGCGGGAGGCAGCAAGCAGGTTTTGATGTGCAGGGCGGGAGGCAGCAAGCAGGTTTTGATGTGCGGGGCAGGAGGCAGCAAGTAGGTTTTGATGTGCAGGGCGGGAGGCATCAAGCAGGTTTTGATGTGCGGGGTGGGAGGCAGCAAGCAGGTTTTGATGTGCGGGGTGGGAGGCAGCAAGCAGGTTTTGATGTGCAGGGTGGGAGGCAGCAAGCAGGTTTTGATGTGCGGGGTGGGAGGCAGCAAGCAGGTTTTGATGTGCGGGGTGGGAGGCAGCAAGCAGGTTTTGATGTGCGGGGCGGGAGGCAGCAAGTAAATTTTGATGTGCGGGGTGGGAGGCAGCAAGCAGGTTTTGATGTGTGGGGTGGGAGGCATCAAGCAGGTTTTGATGTGCGGGGCGGGAGGCAGCAAGCAGGTTTTGATGTGCAGGGCGGGAGGCAGCAAGCAGGTTTTGATGTGCGGGGTGGGAGGCATCAAGCAGGTTTTGATGTGCAGGGCGGGAGGCAGCAAGTAGGTTTTGATGTGCGGGGTGGGAGGCAGCAAGCAGGTTTTGATGTGCGGGGTGGGAGGCAGCAAGCAGGTTTTGATGTGTGGGGTGGGAGGCAGCAAGCAGGTTTTGATGTGCGGGGTGGGAGGCATCAAGCAGGTTTTGATGTGCAGGGCGGGAGGCAGCAAGCAGGTTTTGATGTGCGGGGCGGGAGGCATCAAGCAGGTTTTGATGTGCGGGGCGGGAGGCAGCAAGCAGGTTTTGATGTGCGGGGCGGGAGGCAGCAAGCGGGTTTTGATGTGCGGGGTGGGAGGCAGCAAGCAGGTTTTGATGTGTGGGGCGGGAGGCAGCAAGCAGGTTTTGATGTGCGGGGTGGGAGGCAGCAAGCAGGTTTTGATGTGCGGGGCGGGAGGCATCAAGCAGGTTTTGATGTGCGGGGTGGGAGGCAGCAAGCAGGTTTTCATGTGCGGGGTGGGAGGCAGCAAGCAGGTTTTGATGTGCGGGGTGGGAGGCAGCAAGCAGGTTTTCATGTGCGGGGTGGGAGGCAGCAAGCAGGTTTTGATGTGCAGGGTGGGAGGCAGCAAGCAGGTTTTGATGTGCGGGGTGGGAGGCAGCAAGCAGGTTTTGATGTGCGGGGTGGGAGGCAGCAAGCAGGTTTTGATGTGCGGGGTGGGAGGCAGCAAGCAGGTTTTGATGTGCAGGGTGGGAGGCAGCAAGCAGGTTTTGATGTGTGGGGCGGGAGGCAGCAAGCAGGTTTTGATGTGCAGGGCGGGAGGCAGCAAGCAGGTTTTGATGTGCGGGGCGGGAGGCAGCAAGCAGGTTTTGATGTGCAGGGCGGGAGGCAGCAAGCAGGTTTTGATGTGCGGGGTGGGAGGCAGCAAGCGGGTTTTGATGTGCGGGGTGGGAGGCAGCAAGCAGGTTTTGATGTGCAGGGCGGGAGGCAGCAAGCAGGTTTTGATGTGCGGGGTGGGAGGCAGCAAGCAGGTTTTGATGTGCAGGGTGGGAGGCATCAAGCAGGTTTTGATGTGTGGGGCGGGAGGCAGCAAGCAGGTTTTGATGTGCGGGGTGGGAGGCAGCAAGCAGGTTTTGATGTGCGGGGCGGGAGGCAGCAAGCAGGTTTTGATGTGCGGGGCGGGAGGCAGCAAGCAGGTTTTGATGTGCGGGGTGGGAGGCAGCAAGCGGGTTTTGATGTGCGGGGCAGGAGGCAGCAAGCAGGTTTTGATGTGCAGGGCGGGAGGCAGCAAGCAGGTTTTGATGTGCGGGGTGGGAGGCAGCAAGCAGGTTTTGACAGCAGGGCGGGAGGCAGCAAGTAGGTTTTGATGTGCGGGGTGGGAGGCATCAAGCAGGTTTTGATGTGCAGGGCGGGAGGCAGCAAGCAGGTTTTGATGTGCGGGGTGGGAGGCAGCAAGCAGGTTTTGATGTGCAGGGCGGGAGGCAGCAAGCGGGTTTTGATGTGCGGGGTGGGAGGCAGCAAGCAGGTTTTGATGTGCAGGGCGGGAGGCAGCAAGCAGGTTTTGATGTGTGGGGTGGGAGGCAGCAAGCAGGTTTTGATGTGCGGGGTGGGAGGCAGCAAGCGGGTTTTGATGTGCGGGGTGGGAGGCAGCAAGCAGGTTTTGATGTGCGGGGTGGGAGGCAGCAAGCGGGTTTTGATGTGCGGGGTGGGAGGCAGCAAGCGGGTTTTGATGTGCGGGGCAGGAGGCATCAAGCAGATTTTGATGTGTGGGGTGGGAGGCAGCAAGAAGGTTTTGATGTGCGGGGCGGGAGGCAGCAAGCAGGTTTTGATGTGCGGGGTGGGAGGCAGCAAGCAGGTTTTGATGTGCGGGGTGGGAGGCAGCAAGCAGGTTTTGATGTGTGGGGCGGGAGGCATCCAGCAGGTTTTGATGTGCGGGGTGGGAGGCAGCAAGCAGGTTTTGATGTGCAGGGTGGGAGGCAGCAAGCAGGTTTTGATGTGCGGGGCGGGAGGCAGCAAGCAGGTTTTGATGTGCAGGGCGGGAGGCAGCAAGCAGGTTTTGATGTGCGGGGTGGGAGGCAGCAAGCAGGTTTTGATGTGCGGGGTGGGAGGCAGCAAGCAGGTTTTGATGTGCAGGGCGGGAGGCAGCAAGCAGGTTTTGATGTGCGGGGTGGGAGGCAGCAAGCAGGTTTTGATGTGCAGGGCGGGAGGCAGCAAGCAGGTTTTGATGTGCGGGGTGGGAGGCAGCAAGCAGGTTTTGATGTGCGGGGTGGGAGGCAGCAAGCAGGTTTTGATGTGCAGGGTGGGAGGCAGCAAGCAGGTTTTGATGTGCGGGGTGGGAGGCAGCAAGCAGGTTTTGATGTGCAGGGCGGGAGGCAGCAAGCAGGTTTTGATGTGCAGGGTGGGAGGCAGCAAGCGGGTTTTGATGTGCGGGGTGGGAGGCAGCAAGCAGGTTTTGATGTGCAGGGCGGGAGGCAGCAAGCAGGTTTTGATGTGCGGGGTGGGAGGCAGCAAGCAGGTTTTGATGTGCAGGGTGGGAGGCATCAAGCAGGTTTTGATGTGTGGGGCGGGAGGCAGCAAGCAGGTTTTGATGTGCGGGGTGGGAGGCAGCAAGCAGGTTTTGATGTGCGGGGCGGGAGGCAGCAAGCAGGTTTTGATGTGCGGGGCGGGAGGCAGCAAGCAGGTTTTGATGTGCGGGGTGGGAGGCAGCAAGCGGGTTTTGATGTGCGGGGCGGGAGGCAGCAAGCAGGTTTTGATGTGCAGGGCGGGAGGCAGCAAGCAGGTTTTGATGTGCGGGGTGGGAGGCAGCAAGCAGGTTTTGACAGCAGGGCGGGAGGCAGCAAGTAGGTTTTGATGTGCGGGGTGGGAGGCATCAAGCAGGTTTTGATGTGCAGGGCGGGAGGCAGCAAGCAGGTTTTGATGTGCGGGGTGGGAGGCAGCAAGCAGGTTTTGATGTGCAGGGCGGGAGGCAGCAAGCGGGTTTTGATGTGCGGGGTGGGAGGCAGCAAGCAGGTTTTGATGTGCAGGGCGGGAGGCAGCAAGCAGGTTTTGATGTGTGGGGTGGGAGGCAGCAAGCAGGTTTTGATGTGCGGGGTGGGAGGCAGCAAGCGGGTTTTGATGTGCGGGGTGGGAGGCAGCAAGCAGGTTTTGATGTGCGGGGTGGGAGGCAGCAAGCGGGTTTTGATGTGCGGGGTGGGAGGCAGCAAGCGGGTTTTGATGTGCGGGGCAGGAGGCATCAAGCAGATTTTGATGTGTGGGGTGGGAGGCAGCAAGAAGGTTTTGATGTGCGGGGCGGGAGGCAGCAAGCAGGTTTTGATGTGCGGGGTGGGAGGCAGCAAGCAGGTTTTGATGTGCGGGGTGGGAGGCAGCAAGCAGGTTTTGATGTGTGGGGCGGGAGGCAGCAAGCAGGTTTTGATGTGCAGGGCGGGAGGCAGCAAGCAGGTTTTGATGTGCGGGGTGGGAGGCAGCAAGCAGGTTTTGATGTGCGGGGTGGGAGGCAGCAAGCAGGTTTTGATGTGCAGGGTGGGAGGCAGCAAGCAGGTTTTGATGTGCGGGGCGGGAGGCAGCAAGCAGGTTTTGATGTGCAGGGCGGGAGGCAGCAAGCAGGTTTTGATGTGCGGGGTGGGAGGCAGCAAGCAGGTTTTGATGTGCGGGGTGGGAGGCAGCAAGCAGGTTTTGATGTGCAGGGCGGGAGGCAGCAAGCAGGTTTTGATGTGCGGGGTGGGAGGCAGCAAGCAGGTTTTGATGTGCGGGGTGGGAGGCAGCAAGCAGGTTTTGATGTGCAGGGTGGGAGGCAGCAAGCAGGTTTTGATGTGCGGGGTGGGAGGCAGCAAGCAGGTTTTGATGTGCAGGGCGGGAGGCAGCAAGCAGGTTTTGATGTGCGGGGTGGGAGGCAGCAAGCAGGTTTTGATGTGCAGGGCGGGAGGCAGCAAGCAGGTTTTGATGTGCGGGGTGGGAGGCAGCAAGCAGGTTTTGATGTGCGGGGTGGGAGGCAGCAAGCAGGTTTTGATGTGCAGGGTGGGAGGCAGCAAGCAGGTATTGATGTGCGGGGTGGGAGGCAGCAAGCAGGTTTTGATGTGCGGGGTGGGAGGCAGCAAGCAGGTTTTGATGTGCAGGGTGGGAGGCAGCAAGCAGGTTTTGATGTGCGGGGCAGGAGGCAGCAAGCAGGTTTTGATGTGAGGGGTGGGAGGCAGCAAGCAGGTTTTGATGTGCGGGGTGGGAGGCAGCAAGCAGGTTTTGATGTGCGGGGTGGGAGGCATCAAGCAGGTTTTGATGTGCGGGGTGGGAGGCAGCAAGCAGGTTTTGATGTGCGGGGTGGGAGGCAGCAAGCAGGTTTTGATGTGCAGGGCGGGAGGCAGCAAGCAGGTTTTGATGTGCGGGGTGGGAGGCAGCAAGCAGGTTTTGATGTGCGGGGTGGGAGGCAGCAAGCAGGTTTTGATGTGCGGGGCGAGAGGCAGCAAGCAGGTATTGATGTGCGGGGTGGGAGGCAGCAAGCAGGTTTTGATGTGCGGGGTGGGAGGCAGCAAGCAGGTTTTGATGTGCAGGGTGGGAGGCAGCAAGCAGGTTTTGATGTGCGGGGCAGGAGGCAGCAAGCAGGTTTTGATGTGCGGGGTGGGAGGCATCAAGCAGGTTTTGATGTGCGGGGTGGGAGGCTGCAAGCAGGTTTTGATGTGCGGGGTGGGAGGCAGCAAGCAGGTTTTGATGTGTGGGGCGGGAGGCATCAAGCAGGTTTTGATGTGCGGGGTGGGAGGCAGCAAGCAGGTTTTGATATGCAGGGTGGGAGGCAGCAAGCAGGTTTTGATGTGCGGGGTGGGAGGCAGCAAGCAGGTTTTGATGTGCAGGGCGGGAGGCAGCAAGCAGGTTTTGATGTGCGGGGCGGGAGGCAGCAAGCAGGTTTTGATGTGCGGGGCAGGAGGCAGCAAGCAGGTTTTGATGTGCGGGGCGGGAGGCAGCAAGCAGGTTTTGATGTGCGGGGTGGGAGGCAGCAAGCGGGTTTTGATGTGCGGGGTGGGAGGCAGCAAGCAGGTTTTGATGTGCAGGGCGGGAGGCAGCAAGCAGGTTTTGATGTGCGGGGTGGGAGGCAGCAAGCAGGTTTTGATGTGCAGGGTGGGAGGCATCAAGCAGGTTTTGATGTGTGGGGCGGGAGGCAGCAAGCAGGTTTTGATGTGCGGGGTGGGAGGCAGCAAGCAGGTTTTGATGTGCGGGGCGGGAGGCAGCAAGCAGGTTTTGATGTGCGGGGCGGGAGGCAGCAAGCAGGTTTTGATGTGCGGGGTGGGAGGCAGCAAGCGGGTTTTGATGTGCGGGGCAGGAGGCAGCAAGCAGGTTTTGATGTGCAGGGCGGGAGGCAGCAAGCAGGTTTTGATGTGCGGGGTGGGAGGCAGCAAGCAGGTTTTGACAGCAGGGCGGGAGGCAGCAAGTAGGTTTTGATGTGCGGGGTGGGAGGCAGCAAGCAGGTTTTGATGTGCAGGGCGGGAGGCAGCAAGCAGGTTTTGATGTGCGGGGTGGGAGGCAGCAAGCAGGTTTTGATGTGCAGGGCGGGAGGCAGCAAGCGGGTTTTAATGTGCGGGGTGGGAGGCAGCAAGCAGGTTTTGATGTGCAGGGCGGGAGGCAGCAAGCAGGTTTTGATGTGTGGGGTGGGAGGCAGCAAGCAGGTTTTGATGTGCGGGGTGGGAGGCAGCAAGCGGGTTTTGATGTGCGGGGTGGGAGGCAGCAAGCAGGTTTTGATGTGCGGGGTGGGAGGCAGCAAGCGGGTTTTGATGTGCGGGGTGGGAGGCAGCAAGCGGGTTTTGATGTGCGGGGCAGGAGGCATCAAGCAGATTTTGATGTGTGGGGTGGGAGGCAGCAAGAAGGTTTTGATGTGCGGGGCGGGAGGCAGCAAGCAGGTTTTGATGTGCGGGGTGGGAGGCAGCAAGCAGGTTTTGATGTGCGGGGTGGGAGGCAGCAAGCAGGTTTTGATGTGTGGGGCGGGAGGCAGCAAGCAGGTTTTGATGTGCGGGGTGGGAGGCAGCAAGCAGGTTTTGATGTGCAGGGTGGGAGGCAGCAAGCGGGTTTTGATGTGCGGGGCGGGAGGCAGCAAGCAGGTTTTGATGTGCAGGGCGGGAGGCAGCAAGCAGGTTTTGATGTGCGGGGTGGGAGGCAGCAAGCAGGTTTTGATGTGCGGGGTGGGAGGCAGCAAGCAGGTTTTGATGTGCAGGGCGGGAGGCAGCAAGCAGGTTTTGATGTGCGGGGTGGGAGGCAGCAAGCAGGTTTTGATGTGCAGGGCGGGAGGCAGCAAGCAGGTTTTGATGTGCGGGGTGGGAGGCAGCAAGCAGGTTTTGATGTGCGGGGTGGGAGGCAGCAAGCAGGTTTTGATGTGCAGGGTGGGAGGCAGCAAGCAGGTTTTGATGTGCGGGGTGGGAGGCATCAAGCAGGTTTTGATGTGCAGGGCGGGAGGCAGCAAGCAGGTTTTGATGTGCAGGGTGGGAGGCAGCAAGCGGGTTTTGATGTGCGGGGTGGGAGGCAGCAAGCAGGTTTTGATGTGCAGGGCGGGAGGCAGCAAGCAGGTTTTGATGTGCGGGGTGGGAGGCAGCAAGCAGGTTTTGATGTGCAGGGTGGGAGGCATCAAGCAGGTTTTGATGTGTGGGGCGGGAGGCAGCAAGCAGGTTTTGATGTGCGGGGTGGGAGGCAGCAAGCAGGTTTTGATGTGCGGGGCGGGAGGCAGCAAGCAGGTTTTGATGTGCGGGGCGGGAGGCAGCAAGCAGGTTTTGATGTGCGGGGTGGGAGGCAGCAAGCGGGTTTTGATGTGCGGGGCAGGAGGCAGCAAGCAGGTTTTGATGTGCAGGGCGGGAGGCAGCAAGCAGGTTTTGATGTGCGGGGTGGGAGGCAGCAAGCAGGTTTTGACAGCAGGGCGGGAGGCAGCAAGTAGGTTTTGATGTGCGGGGTGGGAGGCATCAAGCAGGTTTTGATGTGCAGGGCGGGAGGCAGCAAGCAGGTTTTGATGTGCGGGGCGGGAGGCAGCAAGCAGGTTTTGATGTGCAGGGCGGGAGGCAGCAAGCGGGTTTTGATGTGCGGGGTGGGAGGCAGCAAGCAGGTTTTGATGTGCAGGGCGGGAGGCAGCAAGCAGGTTTTGATGTGTGGGGTGGGAGGCAGCAAGCAGGTTTTGATGTGCGGGGTGGGAGGCAGCAAGCGGGTTTTGATGTGCGGGGTGGGAGGCAGCAAGCAGGTTTTGATGTGCGGGGTGGGAGGCAGCAAGCGGGTTTTGATGTGCGGGGTGGGAGGCAGCAAGCGGGTTTTGATGTGCGGGGCAGGAGGCATCAAGCAGATTTTGATGTGTGGGGTGGGAGGCAGCAAGAAGGTTTTGATGTGCGGGGCGGGAGGCAGCAAGCAGGTTTTGATGTGCGGGGTGGGAGGCAGCAAGCAGGTTTTGATGTGCGGGGTGGGAGGCAGCAAGCAGGTTTTGATGTGTGGGGCGGGAGGCATCCAGCAGGTTTTGATGTGCGGGGTGGGAGGCAGCAAGCAGGTTTTGATGTGCAGGGTGGGAGGCAGCAAGCAGGTTTTGATGTGCGGGGCGGGAGGCAGCAAGCAGGTTTTGATGTGCAGGGCGGGAGGCAGCAAGCAGGTTTTGATGTGCGGGGTGGGAGGCAGCAAGCAGGTTTTGATGTGCGGGGTGGGAGGCAGCAAGCAGGTTTTGATGTGCAGGGCGGGAGGCAGCAAGCAGGTTTTGATGTGCGGGGTGGGAGGCAGCAAGCAGGTTTTGATGTGCAGGGCGGGAGGCAGCAAGCAGGTTTTGATGTGCGGGGTGGGAGGCAGCAAGCAGGTTTTGATGTGCGGGGTGGGAGGCAGCAAGCAGGTTTTGATGTGCAGGGTGGGAGGCAGCAAGCAGGTTTTGATGTGCGGGGTGGGAGGCAGCAAGCAGGTTTTGATGTGCAGGGCGGGAGGCAGCAAGCAGGTTTTGATGTGCGGGGTGGGAGGCAGCAAGCAGGTTTTGATGTGCAGGGCGGGAGGCAGCAAGCAGGTTTTGATGTGCGGGGTGGGAGGCAGCAAGCAGGTTTTGATGTGCGGGGTGGGAGGCAGCAAGCAGGTTTTGATGTGCAGGGTGGGAGGCAGCAAGCAGGTATTGATGTGCGGGGTGGGAGGCAGCAAGCAGGTTTTGATGTGCGGGGTGGGAGGCAGCAAGCAGGTTTTGATGTGCAGGGTGGGAGGCAGCAAGCAGGTTTTGATGTGCGGGGCAGGAGGCAGCAAGCAGGTTTTGATGTGCGGGGTGGGAGGCAGCAAGCAGGTTTTGATGTGCGGGGTGGGAGGCAGCAAGCAGGTTTTGATGTGCGGGGTGGGAGGCATCAAGCAGGTTTTGATGTGCGGGGTGGGAGGCAGCAAGCAGGTTTTGATGTGCGGGGTGGGAGGCAGCAAGCAGGTTTTGATGTGCAGGGCGGGAGGCAGCAAGCAGGTTTTGATGTGCGGGGTGGGAGGCAGCAAGCAGGTTTTGATGTGCGGGGTGGGAGGCAGCAAGCAGGTTTTGATGTGCAGGGTGGGAGGCAGCAAGCAGGTATTGATGTGCGGGGTGGGAGGCAGCAAGCAGGTTTTGATGTGCGGGGTGGGAGGCAGCAAGCAGGTTTTGATGTGCAGGGTGGGAGGCAGCAAGCAGGTTTTGATGTGCGGGGTGGGAGGCAGCAAGCAGGTTTTGATGTGCAGGGCGGGAGGCAGCAAGCAGGTTTTGATGTGCGGGGCAGGAGGCAGCAAGCAGGTTTTGATGTGCGGGGTGGGAGGCAGCAAGCAGGTTTTGATGTGCAGGGCGGGAGGCAGCAAGCAGGTTTTGATGTGCGGGGCAGGAGGCAGCAAGCAGGTTTTGATGTGCGGGGTGGGAGGCAGCAAGCAGGTTTTGATGTGCGGGGTGGGAGGCAGCAAGCAGGTTTTGATGTGCAGGGCGGGAGGCAGCAAGCAGGTTTTGATGTGCGGGGTGGGAGGCAGCAAGCAGGTTTTGATGTGCAGGGCGGGAGGCAGCAAGCAGGTTTTGATGTGCGGGGTGGGAGGCAGCAAGTAGGTTTTGATGTGCGGGGCAGGAGGCAGCAAGCAGGTTTTGATGTGCAGGGTGGGAGGCATCATGCAGGTTTTGATGTGCGGGGTGGGAGGCAGCAAGCAGGTTTTGATGTGCGGGGTGGGAGGCAGCAAGTAGGTTTTGATGTGCGGGGTGGGAGGCAGCAAGAAGGTTTTGATGTGCAGGGCGGGAGGCAGCAAGTAGGTTTTGATGTGCGGGGTGGGAGGCAGCAAGCAGGTTTTGATGTGCGGGGCGGGAGGCAGCAAGCAGGTTTTGATGTGCGGGGCAGGAGGCAGCAAGCAGGTTTTGATGTGCGGGGCGGGAGGCAGCAAGTAGGTTTTAATGTGCGGGGTGGGAGGCAGCAAGCGGGTTTTGATGTGCAGGGCGGGAGGCAGCAAGTAGGTTTTGATGTGCGGGGCAGGAGGCAGCAAGCAGGTTTTGATGTGCGGGGTGGGAGGCAGCAAGCAGGTTTTGATGTGCGGGGTGGGAGGCAGCAAGCAGGTTTTGATGTGCGGGGTGGGAGGCAGCAAGCAGGTTTTGATGTGCGGGGTGGGAGGCAGCAAGCAGGTTTTGATGTGCGGGGTGGGAGGCATCAAGCAGGTTTTGATGTGTGGGGCGGGAGGCATCCAGCAGGTTTTGATGTGCGGGGTGGGAGGCAGCAAGCAGGTTTTGATGTGCAGGGTGGGAGGCAGCAAGCAGGTTTTGATGTGCGGGCGGGAGGCAGCAAGCAGGTTTTGATGTGTGGGGCGGGAGGCATCCAGCAGGTTTTGATGTGCGGGGTGGGAGGCAGCAAGCAGGTTTTGATGTGCAGGGTGGGAGGCATCAAGCAGGTTTTGATGTGCGGGGCGGGAGGCAGCAAGCAGGTGTTGATGTGCAGGGCGGGAGGCAGCAAGCAGGTTTTGATGTGCGGGGTGGGAGGCAGCAAGCAGGTTTTGATGTGCGGGGTGGGAGGCAGCAAGCAGGTTTTGATGTGCAGGGTGGGAGGCAGCAAGCAGGTTTTGATGTGCGGGGTGGGAGGCAGCAAGCAGGTTTTGATGTGCAGGGTGGGAGGCAGCAAGCAGGTTTTGATGTGCGGGGTGGGAGGCAGCAAGCAGGTTTTGATGTGCGGGGCGGGAGGCAGCAAGCAGGTTTTGATGTGCAGGGCAGGAGGCAGCAAGTAGGTTTTGATGTGCGGGGCAGGAGGCAGCAAGCAGGTTTTGATGTGTGGGGTGGGAGGCAGCAAGCAGGTTTTGATGTGCGGGGTGGGAGGCAGCAAGCAGGTTTTGATGTGCGGGGTGGGAGGCAGCAAGCGGGTTTTGATGTGCGGGGTGGGAGGCAGCAAGCAGGTTTTGATGTGCAGGGCGGGAGGCAGCAAGCAGGTTTTGATGTGCGGGGCGGGAGGCAGCAAGCAGGTTTTGATGTGCGGGGCAGGAGGCAGCAAGCAGGTTTTGATGTGCAGGGCGGGAGGCAGCAAGCAGGTTTTGATGTGCGGGGTGGGAGGCAGCAAGCAGGTTTTGATGTGCGGGGTGGGAGGCAGCAAGCAGGTTTTGATGTGCAGGGTGGGAGGCAGCAAGCAGGTTTTGATGTGCGGGGTGGGAGGCAGCAAGCAGGTTTTGATGTGCGGGGCGAGAGGCAGCAAGCAGGTATTGATGTGCAGGGCAGGAGGCAGCAAGTAGGTTTTGATGTGCGGGGCAGGAGGCAGCAAGCAGGTTTTGATGTGTGGGGTGGGAGGCAGCAAGCAGGTTTTGATGTGCGGGGTGGGAGGCAGCAAGCAGGTTTTGATGTGCGGGGTGGGAGGCAGCAAGCGGGTTTTGATGTGCGGGGTGGGAGGCAGCAAGCAGGTTTTGATGTGCAGGGCGGGAGGCAGCAAGTAGGTTTTGATGTGCGGGGCGGGAGGCATCAAGCAGGTTTTGATGTGCGGGGCAGGAGGCAGCAAGCAGGTTTTGATGTGCAGGGCGGGAGGCAGCAAGCAGGTTTTGATGTGTGGGGCGGGAGGCAGCAAGCAGGTTTTGATGTGCGGGGTGGGAGGCAGCAAGCAGGTTTTGATGTGCAGGGTGGGAGGCAGCAAGCAGGTTTTGATGTGCAGGGTGGGAGGCAGCAAGCAGGTTTTGATGTGCGGGGTGGGAGGAAGCAAGTAGGTTTTGATGTGCGGGGTGGGAGGCAGCAAGCAGGTTTTGATGTGCGGGGTGGGAGGCAGCAAGCGGGTTTTGATGTGCAGGGCGGGAGGCAGCAAGCAGGTTTTGATGTGCGGGGTGGGAGGCAGCAAGCAGGTTTTGATGTGCAGGGCGGGAGGCAGCAAGTAGGTTTTGATGTGCGGGGCGGGAGGCAGCAAGCAGGTTTTGATGTGCGGGGCGGGAGGCAGCAAGTAGGTTTTGATGTGCGGGGCGGGAGGCAGCAAGCAGGTTTTGATGTGCGGGGCGGGAGGCAGCAAGCAGGTTTTGATGTGCGGGGCGGGAGGCAGCAAGCAGGTTTTGATGTGCGGGGCGGGAGGCAGCAAGTAGGTTTTGATGTGCGGGGCGGGAGGCAGCAAGCAGGTTTTGATGTGCGGGGCGGGAGGCAGCAAGTAGGTTTTGATGTGCGGGGCAGGGGGCAGCAAGTAGGTTTTGATGTGCGGGGCAGGAGGCAGCAAGCAGGTTTTGATGTGCAGGGTGGGAGGCAGCAAGCAGGTTTTGATGTGCAGGGCGGGAGGCAGCAAGCAGGTTTTGATGTGCGGGGTGGGAGGCAGCAAGCAGGTTTTGATGTGCGGGGCAGGAGGCAGCAAGCAGGTTTTGATGTGCAGGGCGGGAGGCAGCAAGCAGGTTTTGATGTGCGGGGTGGGAGGCAGCAAGCAGGTTTTGATGTGCGGGGTGGGAGGCAGCAAGCAGGTTTTGATGTGCGGGGTGGGAGGCATCAAGCAGGTTTTGATGTGCAGGGCGGGAGGCAGCAAGCAGGTTTTGATGTGCGGGGTGGGAGGCAGCAAGCAGGTTTTGATGTGCGGGGTGGGAGGCAGCAAGCAGGTTTTGATGTGCAGGGCGGGAGGCAGCAAGCAGGTTTTGATGTGCGGGGCGGGAGGCAGCAAGCAGGTTTTGATGTGCGGGGTGGGAGGCAGCAAGCGGGTTTTGATGTGCGGGGTGGGAGGCAGCAAGCAGGTTTTGATGTGCGGGGTGGGAGGCAGCAAGCGGGTTTTGATGTGCGGGGTGGGAGGCAGCAAGCAGGTTTTGATGTGCAGGGTGGGAGGCAGCAAGCAGGTTTTGATGTGCGGGGTGGGAGGCAGCAAGCAGGTTTTGATGTGCGGGGTGGGAGGCAGCAAGCAGGTTTTGATGTGCAGGGCGGGAGGCAGCAAGCAGGTTTTGATGTGCGGGGTGGGAGGCAGCAAGCAGGTTTTGATGTGCGGGGTGGGAGGCAGCAAGCAGGTTTTGATGTGCAGGGTGGGAGGCAGCAAGCAGGTATTGATGTGCGGGGTGGGAGGCAGCAAGCAGGTTTTGATGTGCGGGGTGGGAGGCAGCAAGCAGGTTTTGATGTGCAGGGTGGGAGGCAGCAAGCAGGTTTTGATGTGCGGGGTGGGAGGCAGCAAGCAGGTTTTGATGTGCAGGGCGGGAGGCAGCAAGCAGGTTTTGATGTGCGGGGCAGGAGGCAGCAAGCAGGTTTTGATGTGCGGGGTGGGAGGCAGCAAGCAGGTTTTGATGTGCAGGGCGGGAGGCAGCAAGCAGGTTTTGATGTGCGGGGCAGGAGGCAGCAAGCAGGTTTTGATGTGCGGGGTGGGAGGCAGCAAGCAGGTTTTGATGTGCGGGGTGGGAGGCAGCAAGCAGGTTTTGATGTGCAGGGCGGGAGGCAGCAAGCAGGTTTTGATGTGCGGGGTGGGAGGCAGCAAGCAGGTTTTGATGTGCAGGGCGGGAGGCAGCAAGCAGGTTTTGATGTGCGGGGTGGGAGGCAGCAAGTAGGTTTTGATGTGCGGGGCAGGAGGCAGCAAGCAGGTTTTGATGTGCAGGGTGGGAGGCATCATGCAGGTTTTGATGTGCGGGGTGGGAGGCAGCAAGCAGGTTTTGATGTGCGGGGTGGGAGGCAGCAAGTAGGTTTTGATGTGCGGGGTGGGAGGCAGCAAGAAGGTTTTGATGTGCAGGGCGGGAGGCAGCAAGTAGGTTTTGATGTGCGGGGTGGGAGGCAGCAAGCAGGTTTTGATGTGCGGGGCGGGAGGCAGCAAGCAGGTTTTGATGTGCGGGGCAGGAGGCAGCAAGCAGGTTTTGATGTGCGGGGCGGGAGGCAGCAAGTAGGTTTTAATGTGCGGGGTGGGAGGCAGCAAGCGGGTTTTGATGTGCAGGGCGGGAGGCAGCAAGTAGGTTTTGATGTGCGGGGCAGGAGGCAGCAAGCAGGTTTTGATGTGCGGGGTGGGAGGCAGCAAGCAGGTTTTGATGTGCGGGGTGGGAGGCAGCAAGCAGGTTTTGATGTGCGGGGTGGGAGGCAGCAAGCAGGTTTTGATGTGCGGGGTGGGAGGCAGCAAGCAGGTTTTGATGTGCGGGGTGGGAGGCATCAAGCAGGTTTTGATGTGTGGGGCGGGAGGCATCCAGCAGGTTTTGATTTGCGGGGTGGGAGGCAGCAAGCAGGTTTTGATGTGCAGGGTGGGAGGCAGCAAGCAGGTTTTGATGTGCGGGCGGGAGGCAGCAAGCAGGTTTTGATGTGTGGGGCGGGAGGCATCCAGCAGGTTTTGATGTGCGGGGTGGGAGGCAGCAAGCAGGTTTTGATGTGCAGGGTGGGAGGCATCAAGCAGGTTTTGATGTGCGGGGCGGGAGGCAGCAAGCAGGTGTTGATGTGCAGGGCGGGAGGCAGCAAGCAGGTTTTGATGTGCGGGGTGGGAGGCAGCAAGCAGGTTTTGATGTGCGGGGTGGGAGGCAGCAAGCAGGTTTTGATGTGCAGGGTGGGAGGCAGCAAGCAGGTTTTGATGTGCGGGGTGGGAGGCAGCAAGCAGGTTTTGATGTGCGGGGTGGGAGGCAGCAAGCAGGTTTTGATGTGCGGGGTGGGAGGCAGCAAGCAGGTTTTGATGTGCGGGGCGGGAGGCAGCAAGCAGGTTTTGATGTGCAGGGCAGGAGGCAGCAAGTAGGTTTTGATGTGCGGGGCAGGAGGCAGCAAGCAGGTTTTGATGTGTGGGGTGGGAGGCAGCAAGCAGGTTTTGATGTGCGGGGTGGGAGGCAGCAAGCAGGTTTTGATGTGCGGGGTGGGAGGCAGCAAGCGGGTTTTGATGTGCGGGGTGGGAGGCAGCAAGCAGGTTTTGATGTGCAGGGCGGGAGGCAGCAAGCAGGTTTTGATGTGCGGGGCGGGAGGCAGCAAGCAGGTTTTGATGTGCGGGGCAGGAGGCAGCAAGCAGGTTTTGATGTGCAGGGCGGGAGGCAGCAAGCAGGTTTTGATGTGCGGGGTGGGAGGCAGCAAGCAGGTTTTGATGTGCGGGGTGGGAGGCAGCAAGCAGGTTTTGATGTGCAGGGTGGGAGGCAGCAAGCAGGTTTTGATGTGCGGGGTGGGAGGCAGCAAGCAGGTTTTGATGTGCGGGGTGGGAGGCAGCAAGCAGGTTTTGATGTGCAGGGTGGGAGGCAGCAAGCAGGTTTTGATGTGCGGGGTGGGAGGCAGCAAGCAGGTTTTGATGTGCAGGGCGGGAGGCAGCAAGCAGGTTTTGATGTGCGGGGCAGGAGGCAGCAAGCAGGTTTTGATGTGCGGGGTGGGAGGCAGCAAGCAGGTTTTGATGTGCAGGGCGGGAGGCAGCAAGCAGGTTTTGATGTGCGGGGCAGGAGGCAGCAAGCAGGTTTTGATGTGCGGGGTGGGAGGCAGCAAGCAGGTTTTGATGTGCGGGGTGGGAGGCAGCAAGCAGGTTTTGATGTGCAGGGCGGGAGGCAGCAAGCAGGTTTTGATGTGCGGGGTGGGAGGCAGCAAGCAGGTTTTGATGTGCAGGGCGGGAGGCAGCAAGCAGGTTTTGATGTGCGGGGTGGGAGGCAGCAAGTAGGTTTTGATGTGCGGGGCAGGAGGCAGCAAGCAGGTTTTGATGTGCAGGGTGGGAGGCATCATGCAGGTTTTGATGTGCGGGGTGGGAGGCAGCAAGCAGGTTTTGATGTGCGGGGTGGGAGGCAGCAAGTAGGTTTTGATGTGCGGGGTGGGAGGCAGCAAGAAGGTTTTGATGTGCAGGGCGGGAGGCAGCAAGTAGGTTTTGATGTGCGGGGTGGGAGGCAGCAAGCAGGTTTTGATGTGCGGGGCGGGAGGCAGCAAGCAGGTTTTGATGTGCGGGGCAGGAGGCAGCAAGCAGGTTTTGATGTGCGGGGCGGGAGGCAGCAAGTAGGTTTTAATGTGCGGGGTGGGAGGCAGCAAGCGGGTTTTGATGTGCAGGGCGGGAGGCAGCAAGTAGGTTTTGATGTGCGGGGCAGGAGGCAGCAAGCAGGTTTTGATGTGCGGGGTGGGAGGCAGCAAGCAGGTTTTGATGTGCGGGGTGGGAGGCAGCAAGCAGGTTTTGATGTGCGGGGTGGGAGGCAGCAAGCAGGTTTTGATGTGCGGGGTGGGAGGCAGCAAGCAGGTTTTGATGTGCGGGGTGGGAGGCATCAAGCAGGTTTTGATGTGTGGGGCGGGAGGCATCCAGCAGGTTTTGATTTGCGGGGTGGGAGGCAGCAAGCAGGTTTTGATGTGCAGGGTGGGAGGCAGCAAGCAGGTTTTGATGTGCGGGCGGGAGGCAGCAAGCAGGTTTTGATGTGTGGGGCGGGAGGCATCCAGCAGGTTTTGATGTGCGGGGTGGGAGGCAGCAAGCAGGTTTTGATGTGCAGGGTGGGAGGCATCAAGCAGGTTTTGATGTGCGGGGCGGGAGGCAGCAAGCAGGTGTTGATGTGCAGGGCGGGAGGCAGCAAGCAGGTTTTGATGTGCGGGGTGGGAGGCAGCAAGCAGGTTTTGATGTGCGGGGTGGGAGGCAGCAAGCAGGTTTTGATGTGCAGGGTGGGAGGCAGCAAGCAGGTTTTGATGTGCGGGGTGGGAGGCAGCAAGCAGGTTTTGATGTGCGGGGTGGGAGGCAGCAAGCAGGTTTTGATGTGCGGGGTGGGAGGCAGCAAGCAGGTTTTGATGTGCGGGGCGGGAGGCAGCAAGCAGGTTTTGATGTGCAGGGCAGGAGGCAGCAAGTAGGTTTTGATGTGCGGGGCAGGAGGCAGCAAGCAGGTTTTGATGTGTGGGGTGGGAGGCAGCAAGCAGGTTTTGATGTGCGGGGTGGGAGGCAGCAAGCAGGTTTTGATGTGCGGGGTGGGAGGCAGCAAGCGGGTTTTGATGTGCGGGGTGGGAGGCAGCAAGCAGGTTTTGATGTGCGGGGCGGGAGGCAGCAAGCAGGTTTTGATGTGCGGGGCGGGAGGCAGCAAGCAGGTTTTGATGTGCGGGGCGGGAGGCAGCAAGCAGGTTTTGATGTGCAGGGCGGGAGGCAGCAAGCAGGTTTTGATGTGCGGGGTGGGAGGCAGCAAGCAGGTTTTGATGTGCGGGGTGGGAGGCAGCAAGCAGGTTTTGATGTGCAGGGTGGGAGGCAGCAAGCAGGTTTTGATGTGCGGGGTGGGAGGCAGCAAGCAGGTTTTGATGTGCGGGGCGAGAGGCAGCAAGCAGGTATTGATGTGCAGGGCAGGAGGCAGCAAGTAGGTTTTGATGTGCGGGGCAGGAGGCAGCAAGCAGGTTTTGATGTGTGGGGTGGGAGGCAGCAAGCAGGTTTTGATGTGCGGGGTGGGAGGCAGCAAGCAGGTTTTGATGTGCGGGGTGGGAGGCAGCAAGCGGGTTTTGATGTGCGGGGTGGGAGGCAGCAAGCAGGTTTTGATGTGCAGGGCGGGAGGCAGCAAGTAGGTTTTGATGTGCGGGGCGGGAGGCATCAAGCAGGTTTTGATGTGCGGGGCAGGAGGCAGCAAGCAGGTTTTGATGTGCAGGGCGGGAGGCAGCAAGCAGGTTTTGATGTGTGGGGCGGGAGGCAGCAAGCAGGTTTTGATGTGCGGGGTGGGAGGCAGCAAGCAGGTTTTGATGTGCAGGGTGGGAGGCAGCAAGCAGGTTTTGATGTGCAGGGTGGGAGGCAGCAAGCAGGTTTTGATGTGCGGGGTGGGAGGAAGCAAGTAGGTTTTGATGTGCGGGGTGGGAGGCAGCAAGCAGGTTTTGATGTGCGGGGTGGGAGGCAGCAAGCGGGTTTTGATGTGCAGGGCGGGAGGCAGCAAGCAGGTTTTGATGTGCGGGGTGGGAGGCAGCAAGCAGGTTTTGATGTGCAGGGCGGGAGGCAGCAAGTAGGTTTTGATGTGCGGGGCGGGAGGCAGCAAGCAGGTTTTGATGTGCGGGGCGGGAGGCAGCAAGTAGGTTTTGATGTGCGGGGCGGGAGGCAGCAAGCAGGTTTTGATGTGCGGGGCGGGAGGCAGCAAGCAGGTTTTGATGTGCGGGGCGGGAGGCAGCAAGCAGGTTTTGATGTGCGGGGCGGGAGGCAGCAAGTAGGTTTTGATGTGCGGGGCGGGAGGCAGCAAGCAGGTTTTGATGTGCGGGGCGGGAGGCAGCAAGTAGGTTTTGATGTGCGGGGCAGGGGGCAGCAAGTAGGTTTTGATGTGCGGGGCAGGAGGCAGCAAGCAGGTTTTGATGTGCAGGGTGGGAGGCAGCAAGCAGGTTTTGATGTGCAGGGCGGGAGGCAGCAAGCAGGTTTTGATGTGCGGGGTGGGAGGCAGCAAGCAGGTTTTGATGTGCGGGGCGGGAGGCAGCAAGCAGGTTTTGATGTGCAGGGCGGGAGGCAGCAAGCAGGTTTTGATGTGCGGGGTGGGAGGCAGCAAGCAGGTTTTGATGTGCGGGGTGGGAGGCAGCAAGCAGGTTTTGATGTGCGGGGTGGGAGGCATCAAGCAGGTTTTGATGTGCAGGGCGGGAGGCAGCAAGCAGGTTTTGATGTGCGGGGTGGGAGGCAGCAAGCAGGTTTTGATGTGCGGGGTGGGAGGCAGCAAGCAGGTTTTGATGTGCAGGGCGGGAGGCAGCAAGCAGGTTTTGATGTGCGGGGCGGGAGGCAGCAAGCAGGTTTTGATGTGCGGGGTGGGAGGCAGCAAGCGGGTTTTGATGTGCGGGGTGGGAGGCAGCAAGCAGGTTTTGATGTGCGGGGTGGGAGGCAGCAAGCGGGTTTTGATGTGCGGGGTGGGAGGCAGCAAGCAGGTTTTGATGTGCAGGGTGGGAGGCAGCAAGCAGGTTTTGATGTGCGGGGTGGGAGGCAGCAAGCAGGTTTTGATGTGCGGGGTGGGAGGCAGCAAGCAGGTTTTGATGTGCAGGGCGGGAGGCAGCAAGCAGGTTTTGATGTGTGGGGTGGGAGGCAGCAAGCAGGTTTTGATGTGCGGGGCGGGAGGCAGCAAGCAGGTTTTGATGTGTGGGGTGGGAGGCAGCAAGCAGGTTTTGATGTGTGGGGCGGGAGGCAGCAAGCAGGTTTTGATGTGCGGGGCGGGAGGCAGCAAGCAGGTTATGATGTGTGGGGTGGGAGGCAGCAAGCAGGTTTTGATGTGCGGGGTGGGAGGCAGCAAGCAGGTTTTGATGTGCGGGGCGGGAGGCAGCAAGCAGGTTTTGATGTGTGGGGTGGGAGGCAGCAAGCAGGTTTTGATGTGTGGGGCGGGAGGCAGCAAGCAGGTTTTGATGTGTGGGGTGGGAGGCAGCAAGCAGGTTTTGATGTGCGGGGTGGGAGGCAGCAAGCAGGTTTTGATGTGCAGGGTGGGAGGCAGCAAGCAGGTTTTGATGTGTGGGGCGGGAGGCAGCAAGCAGGTTTTGATGTGCAGGGTGGGAGGCAGCAAGCAGGTTTTGATGTGCAGGGCGGGAGGCAGCAAGCAGGTTTTGATGTGTGGGGCGGGAGGCAGCAAGCAGGTTTTGATGTGTGGGGCGGGAGGCAGCAAGCAGGTTTTGATGTGTGGGGCGGGAGGCAGCAAGCAGGTTTTGATGTGTGGGGTGGGAGGCAGCAAGCAGGTTTTGATGTGTGGGGCGGGAGGCAGCAAGCAGGTTTTGATGTGTGGGGCGGGAGGCAGCAAGCAGGTTTTGATGTGTGGGGCGGGAGGCAGCAAGCAGGTTTTGATGTGCGGGGTGGGAGGCAGCAAGCAGGTTTTGATGTGCAGGGCGGGAGGCAGCAAGCAGGTTTTGATGTGTGGGGCGGGAGGCAGCAAGCAGGTTTTGATGTGCAGGGTGGGAGGCAGCAAGCAGGTTTTGATGTGCGGGGTGGGAGGCAGCAAGCAGGTTTTGATGTGCGGGGCAGGAGGCAGCAAGCAGGTTTTGATGTGCAGGGTGGGAGGCAGCAAGCAGGTTATGATGTGTAGGGCGGGAGGCAGCAAGCAGGTTTTGATGTGCGGGGTGGGAGGCAGCAAGCAGGTTTTGATGTGCGGGGCAGGAGGCAGCAAGCAGGTTTTGATGTGCAGGGTGGGAGGCAGCCAGCAGGTTATGATGTGTAGGGCGGGAGGCAGCAAGCAGGTTTTGATGTGCGGGGCGGGAGGCAGCAACCCGAGTGGCCAGCTGTTTAGTTGGTGTGCATGGCGAGTCGCGGCTTCTCTGCTATTTTGTTGCCCAGACCAAGGTTTGTATATCAATTCGATACCGGTGCTGTATGATTCTGTGCGCATTTTTCTGGCGGCCTCCCGCAGAAATGAGTTCACTGTGTCACGTTGATAAGCACCAGCCATGTACCTGTATGTATACCAGCCTCATGACGCCCCTGGATGCCCCCCCCCCGGCTTGTCCATCTTCCAGTGTATCATTGATGTGGCTCCGCTATAGTTCAGCTACATTGTAGCTGCCTCCTGACCTTAGGAGTGAGACTCCACATGGAAATAGTCAAGCTGTATCGGCCACCGGCCGTATGCCATTCAACATTTGTCCCCATTTGAAGTGAAAGGGGCAGCAGGGCGGCCCATAAAAACTGTTGTGACGCCTTAATATAATCAAACCCTGTCTGCTTCATTCGTTTCCACACATTCCACACTTACAGCACCACAACATGTCCAATGCCCACCTACTCACCTACTTCACCTCCCTTCCCCTCCTCCGTGCTGCCTGGCGCCAGGCCGACCTTACAAGATGTCCTGCACTCACTGACTGAGATGAGGGAGGCAGAGGGAGGCACCACTCCTAGCCTGGAGGTATGGGGTCGGGAGGCAGCAACCAACCCAATTAACTGTCAAATAAGTGGAAAATGAAATCAGGAAGTCTGAAATGACTGACCTCTAAACGCTGCAAACATGGCATAGCTACTTATCATAACATCATACAGTGTTCTTATACCGGTATTGTGCAGATTCGATTGTTGTGCAGGTCGTCCCAGGAAGTCAGCTTGTTGCAAACCGGTACAAGTTTCAAACTTGCCTCCGATGGTTCATCCTTTTCTCCTGGTCCTCATCCTGTGTGCAGATGGAAGCCTTTGAGGCATCAGCCACGGCCAGTGGAGGAACATCGCCAGGGTAGTTTAAGACCATTTACTCCCATACCGCCCATCATGACGGTGAATGAACGTGCCCATTCCGCAGCTGTGGCCTGTCCCTGGCACGGCAGCCTTGCCCAATAATTTAATCACGCCTAGGACCGCGCGCATGCCTATCCTGGTTTCATCCATTGGTTGCGGATATCCTTATGGGGGCCTTCGGATGCTGCGGATGTGGCTTCGGCCCCGAGTTGCGCTGTTCCCTTAATCCGCACGCCCTTAGTAGTTTCCCTTCTTTTTGTCCATGGGCTTTCGGCAGGTCACTGCAGCCCTTTCCAGCTGAAGCGCTACCAGTTCATTGTGCCTCCACTCAATGCTGGACCTTCACCCTTGCAATACTCTGAAGTGCATCAGACCAATGCAGCCTCAGCCGTAATCATGCACATGCAGCTCAGTCTAAGACAGTGCATGTATTTCTTTCCAGTATTACTGCAATATATCCTGATCTGTCTGTACTCAGGATCCCATGCAAAAGCCGGTGTGGTGAAGTTCTGTGTGTGGTGACGTTAAGCGTTGCTCGTGTTTGGTAAGCAGGTGGGATGAGAGTTTACTATCTTCAGCGGCTGGTTTATCTCTGATTTCTTAATTATTACTCTGATCCATCAGGCCGACACTCTGTGGATCAGAATTTTGCTTTACCGGTGAGGAAAGATTTAGCGCGCGGGGTACCTGAATGTTTTCAATCATGAGGTTTTTGAACCAATGAACGTGTCCCCGTCATTTACTTATTTCTAGGCGCTGAGGATCCATAACATGCAGTGGGCAAGCCAGGGTCCTTTTACATGCCAGTGCTTTACAGTCTATCATTCAGCAACAAATGCGACGTAGCTGGTACTTAACTACTGGTACAGTTTTTTTTCCAGCACTCGAGCACTCTAATTTTGACCCTGACATTGTCGTCCCTGTGTGGCTCTGTTTGTGGATTATGGTTCCTGTAACGACCTGTATGTTTTTCTTTTCCTGATGGCTTTCTTGTGGTTCCGAGTCCAGACTTCTGCTTGATGGTTCTCATGCAGAATAATGTTAACTAAAAGGATCTTAAACCTTTGCCAAACATCCAGACCACCTCCTTTTTGCAGGTAGTGCTTCACTTCAGTCCTTTGCACCCACTTCATATTACATGACTGGGGACCTTCTTGTGCACCATGGATTCTTTCCCACGCGACTGAACTGCGGTTGTGTGCCAGTTGTTTAACTAGGGGGGGCATTGTCTTCTCGCTCGCTGCGCTAGTTTATTTCGTGTTCGTACCGGTTTCTGAGCATCTGTCCCATGCATCCAATGCGATGCTCTGCTGGACTGTAAACACGTCACATTTCTGTCGGGTGGTTCTGAGTTGTACCTGCAGCAATAACCAGCATGTACCGTTTTGGCGCGCCTCCCATTATTTGCAAGAGCCCCCTCACCTGTGGGGCCATCATCCGGTTAATAGGATAAGCCGGCTAAAGGCATGCTAGCTATTACCGTATAAGGCATGCCTTTATAGAGCCCAGCCCTCCCCATTTTCCATCAAATGTATCCCATCTATGCCTGCCCCAACCTTTCAAATATCAGTGGCGCTGTCATGGCATATTTCGTTTTGTGTAGACATTGGTCAGCTTTTTTGGAGCTTGCCATGAGCGGTCGGGCAAATAATGTGATTTGAGAAACTGCGGGTGAAGGGTCAGTGACACTACCATAGCAATTCCTGCTGTCATGAGGTGGGGTCGGATGCTAATTCTGTTGAGTTGCCAGAGGGCGTATCATGGATTGGGTCCCAGGATTGTCCCAGGACCAGATTTGTAATATTCCTTCGAATTTATCAATCCAGCAGAGCACCATGAGTTTGTTTGGTATGGAGATATTTAGGGGTTCCACCTGTCTAGGAGGTGGGTCCCCCAGCCCTGAAATATAAACAATTGCACATCACTGACGATGGAAAGAGGTCGGGAAGATTCCCCATGACACTCAGGCCAACCGCTAGCCCCCTGCAACTGCACCAGATATGACACTGGTAGACTTCGTTCACTCGGCTGCCAACGCTGCAGCATTAAACCACAACCTATTCCTAACTGTCACCCAGGATGAACGATTCGTAGTGATATGACTCATACATATTCCTCAGCTGGCGCAACTCCGAGCCCTTCACTTAAACGCTGTGGGACATTTCATCTCACCATTCATCTTCTCACTCTTCCCTCATCTGGGGTCATCGGGGACAACTGCGAAATTAGCAGGCGATTGACATACCAGTACACCCCCAGGGTCTCTAGCCACAGGGAAAAGGACCCATTCTTTCAAAGCGTTCGCCTGGTCTGATTAGGGACATAATAATACATCACATCATCACAGTATGCCATATAAAGCATGCCACCATTATGCCACCACAGGGGGCTGCCAAAAGTATACTTGACAAGACAAGCATGAGTGGCAGGGACCGTCAGAAGGCAGGCGCCGCCACTACGCCCGCCCCCAGGGTATGTGTTGAGTTCGGTAACAGAGATCCAGGCAAAACCGTCATAAACCATGCCACAATCCTTCAAACTGCTAATCACCCTCATCTTTATTGATTGCGGTTCATTGATAATAAACGCAGATGCAGCTTCTCTCGCATGAAAAGGTGCAGTGGTGCCCTTGGGGATGAAGGCCTACACTCGGTAGGCCAAAGCCATCCCCAACCAATTCCCCAACCCACTGGATTGGACAAGGTTCACCCCATTCGTTGAATGTCCAAGTAATTGCATATGCCTGCAAGACCAGATTGATAGCAGGCGCTCACACAGAGGTCGCTCTTCTCAAGCAGTCAGCCAAAATGGCCGCGGCCCTTACAGTGTGGCAGAATATAAGCCTGCCATGGTCCTACCAAAGTGGCGGAACGTACGACTCCATGGCCCATGTAGATGGGACATGGTGCAGGTCTCGAGGTGGCCGACTCCCTCAAGTCACTTCCCCTCTCAGAACCACTACTGCTGCTCTCCGTCTTGCAGTCAAGAGATCAGCACCTCCAGCTCCTCCTTCAGCGCACGGTAGATGAAGATGTACTGTTCCAGGGTTTGCACCATGCCCATGCGCTGCTGTCTTAAATGGTGCACCAGGTCCGGGATGGCAAGCGCCCGCTACGCATGAATGGGAGGTGGTCAAGGGGGTTCAGGGGAATGGAGGTTGAGAAGAATGGCGTGCGCCCGCTGCGCATGGATTGACGGTCCTGGGATGTAGGGTAAGTTGAGAGGATTGGCCGGCGAGGGGTGGGCACAGCCACATCAGCCACAGCAGGTAGGCCGGGACGAACACGCAACTTGCAACACACTCTGTGTCCCAAGGCATGCTGTCTCAAGGTGATGTACTGGTAGTGTGGCGAACTTCTTTCACAGCAAAAGCTGGCACCTCACCACAACACCGACCAACGCAGTGGTGCTGTTCATGGGCATATATCATTCAGTCCCAGGGCAGCAGCGTCATGAGACGGGTCGCTAGTTCACTACGTATATCACCGGCGCTACAGCGCTGCTGATCCTCGTACTCCCATACCTGTCTCGTTCGTTTCAGCACATAATTCCTCCTCCCAAGGCAAGCTGGGCAAAGTTGGCATGCCAGGGCAATGTAGGCAAGCCCAAGCCTGGTAACATTCCACCCGAGCAGCGTCATTTAAAATGTATAATAAACATGAGGTACTAGGGTTCACTGCCACCATCTGTATTTTCTCTTGACTCCGCCTAGTCATTTAGGTATGTTGCTGGCTCCTTAGCGTCGCTCTCATCACTGATCCTTTCCTTCCCAAGCTCTGGCGCCTATCCATGATCGCATACATCCCCCCCCCTTCCCTTCCGGCCCCCAGAGTTGCATCACACCTGAACTGCATCGGGTGGCAATGTCTCCCCGCGCACATCAGCTTCATGCAGCCGCTGCAGCTTCAACCGCAGGAAGTCAATGGCGATGAAGGTGCCTGTGCGCCCAATGCCGGCACTGCAGTGGACCACCACCGTCTCCCCCTGCACCAGGAACAGGATTTTCAGGTCGTGTTGCCACGGAATACGAAACGACACAAAATGGGAAAATAAACCATTTATCAGTGTCTGTGCTGGCATTAAACCAGTGCTTCTTCTTTCGGTCTTCTCCAGGAGGTGGCTGAAATATGCCTGGGCCACAAAAAATCAACACTGTGTTGAACCCCATTCCCTCAATCGATGCTGTGGGATCCAAACCATCACCTGTGTTCGTGCTGGCAGCAAGGCGTCACACATCCTGCGGATCTCCAGGCTATCCTGCGGGGTCCCGTGATCCGGCCACGTGGTGTAGTGGAAATGCGTCACCACGGTTGATTTACAAGCCCCGTCAACCTATGAGGAGTGAAAGGGGGATCCACTACCATCAGTGCAAGGGGGATCAAAGAGCAGAAAGACGCATCGCCAACCATACTTCCCAGAACCATGAAATAAAACTTAAAAGAGTCAGAAAACACACACTTTTTAGGCCCAGGCCGTCAAAGCAGCTGACACAGTTAATTGGGCGCATACGCCACCGCCCTCTCTTGCGCCCCCCAATTTCCTCAACGACCCTTACAGCCCTTGCTGTTCTCCACAGACGCCCTTCACAGCCCCTTTGGAAACCTTGCTTGCTCAGAACGGCATGCAGAGTACTCCCAAATCGCTTGGACCCTAATCTGATCATCCAGACCCAGGCTTAACCACACACCCCTCAGCAATTGCTTGCCCCACTCACACCCTCCACCCTCCAAAAGCCTAGTCAGCCCTCACCGTGCAAGATATCTTAATTTTTCGGACGGTCAAATCTCCCAGTTTTTTTGTCTCAATGTTGCGGACTTCGATGCCATTGGATGAGGCCAAGTCACCGGTGTCAAGCGGGAAGTACGTGGCACATTTCGTCATGCCTCGCTCCACCACGTTGGTCAGCATGACCACTGCGGCACATTCCTGCGCGTCGAGTCAGGGTATGTCCAGTTTCATGCTGCCATGCATTTAATGTCCCTCCCTTGGAATGAAGCAGTGATGCATTCTATCACTTAAATACTTACGGCGGTGCATGCCAACTTTATAGATCGCACACACCAAATAATACGATCTGGCATGGCTAAAGAGCTTGTCTGCCTGAGCTTCTCCATTGCAATTGGAATTCAAATGCCTGGCAAATGAACTTCCTTTCTTGATTCACGTCAGAGATGTCATGAATTGCATGGCAACACTTTACCCCAGGGTCCCAGACAGATCTCTCCATGCGCATGGGTTTTCAAACCTTTTGAGATCGAATACATGCCCACTTCCCGCACACCAACCACTTGCCTCTTCCAAGCACATGCGCCAGAATTCCTGGGCAGTGGCCGGCAGTGGCCCCTGAGCCGCGATGTAGTTGAAAGTCAGGGCAGTCGGCGCGTCGCTGACGTGAACATGGCTCGCGTTCACGTAACCTGGCGTGGTTGAGATCTTGACGCGGTTGTGGTCGTAGGGAAGCACATTGACGTATCGATTCCGTGAGCCGTGCTCCGGCAGCTGGCTCTGCGCTACCGTGTGATCGATGCTGCGGTCCCTTCGCACCACAGCATCGTATTCTCTCCCGACCAAGCTTCTGTCGGCAAGACGCTGCAGGATGACATCCACAGCTTGTTTGTACACACGGCTGCTGCGAACCGAGGGATCTACTGCACCATCACCTACTGCCCCTGTGGTATGAAACACTTGCTTACGGGTTGATGGAAGAGGGGGAGGGGAAAACATCCTGGTGTACATGATGAGATTAGCCAAATGAATCCCATTGATGGGCACAGACTGTGGATCAGCTCGGGGGTATGGACAAAGGAGGTAGGTACTCTAGACAGGGGCGACAGCGGGCGCCAGGGAATTGAAAACTACATTGAACAGGCATACATGGCACGCCAGCAGTCTTTCGGCAAGTTTGACAAGGTGTTGCTGGCACAGAAAAAAAATCCGGGTTGACGCTGAGATGGCGGGGTGGCACCATCAGCAAATGGGAATGCTTGAGACAATCTCGCAATGCATATTAGCCTTATAAAATTTGATGACACATCTGACGCAAGCTTCATGTTGCTGCTGCTACTGGCTGCTACCACTGCATGCAGACAATGTCCCGTCCTGAAACAACCCGACACTGTGATGTCCATGCAAGGCGAAACATGGTGGTGCGTCTGGGACTTCTTTACCAGACTTATCCACTTTAGCACAGTTAGCAGCTTGCAAGCAACTCGCGTTGAACTACTTGCCTGCCATACCAGCAGGGCCGGTCGAGACGACACTGACGTCGCAATATTCTTTTCTCGGATTGTCAGAACACAGTCCACAGCAGAGAAGGCGATAGAGCCTGTGCAGCCCCGTCTGGCCTGGCCTCGCTTGTGGCGATTAAGCCCGTGGAACAATGCCGGCCCGTCAGCCAGCAGCGATCCAGGCTCTGCTGATCGCACAAAATAGAGGTGGCTAACCAAGGTGGCAATGGTGGGGGGTTATGTCGAGCTAGAGCAGACTCATGGAGCTCATACGATATTGTAGGAATACGAAGAATGGTGCGAAGTTAATATGAATGTCACGATGATGCGTCTTCATGCTCGAATTGTCACGGAAAATTGTGCGAATCAGGGTCAGAATTCTGCAAAGTCAAATCTGAATGATGCTGTTGAGCAGTTTGACCCCCCCTGCTGCGGGGTGTCTAAGAAGTTTGTACGGCAACTCAGCAAAGTATGCCAAAGTATGGGTTATTTGACGTGCGCCCGCGCATGCGCCCGCTCCTGGCAACTATGGCGAAGAGACAGGCCGCCGTGTAACCAACATACACATCGCCATGCATTGAGAACACCGCATAACATAAGAATCGGCATACCTCGGCTGGGAGATGCGGTCTGTCCAAGTAAAGAAGAAAATGTGGGGATGACCGATGCAGGGCACCATGCAAAGGCTCATGCTCATGGCTGTCACCACTGCCAGCAGGATGAGCAGTGCCCATTTAAGTGACTGAATCCCTTGTAGAGACAAGTAATTAGGGTGCCGCAGCACGACAAGTGATCAGAGGTGCTGCTGCGCAGCACGTAAAACGGCAGAGCGGCACTAGAGCCGACTTCTAGAAATAATGACTGCATGACGGATTGATAGTTGGGCGTGATGCATTATCCAGCAGAAAAATAATCTTGCTAGGAGACAACAACTGCAGGCATGCCCTGCCAGTCCGTAATCTCTTGCATGACTTATTTACATGACTACATGCACTCACTGCTCACAACCACTAAGTTCAACATTGAGAGGGCTGTGAAAGGTCATGAATCAAGCAAAATCAATGAATCGAGCCAACCACTGGCAACAACCTCAACTGTGTTCATGATTCAAGTTAATAAGCTTCCTATTCACATCAGCCTTGGTCCTTCAGTAACGCTGTTGCAGCACTGTTCTTCCTAGATTGTTGGACCTGGAACTCTCACACACGACTTCCTTGCATCCTTCTACATGAGCACTGCCGAGATATCTAGCGCCGCCTCCAGCAGCCGCCGTCCCGCCGGTTGGCTGGCCTCCGAAGCATCATGCACCTTGCGCAAGGCCTCCTGACAGGGAAAAAGCAACGACATCATCATGAACATAGCCAAAATAATTCTTCCCGTGGCAGCCGCCTCTCAGCCAAACACTTGCCTACTCGATGATAAGTTCTCCTAAAAACATGCCCGGCTAGAAATATACGTAGGCTGTGCAATAGCAGTGCTTTATGCTAACATCTAACTTTCACCCTGTCAGTACAGGGTAGTGTCCTGATAAAGATATTAAGCTCTGGCACCTGGACCCTACATCTTACCTGCGCCCCCATATCTTTGGCCAGGCTGCTCATTTCCGCGTCCTCGTGACATAACGTGCCCAACGCCACCAGCGCCCTGCACAGATGCAGCAAGAGAAGAACCATGAATGTTGAAGCACCGTCAAGGGTTTTTGCTGGGGGTCATACACACTGCATTATGGGGGTTCATATTTAAACCACAGCGTGATTGTTTGCCCGTGCGAAGCCTAATGGGGGAACTGGTTTAGTTCCTCTGTCTTAGGCTGCTGGTATGCAGTGTTGAAAGCGCGAAAAACGCATATTCACAGCGTTATGGCATCCACCAAATAGCATTCATCCAAAGCTCCTAATTCTCACTTGCCAGGTAGTTCTCAGGCAGCGTCAATGACTGCAACTTCTCACCTGAACACAGAGTCCCCATCGTCCATCGGAGCATTATTCAGCAACTCTATGAGGGCTGACAGCACCTGCATAAACATATGAAGCATCATGAGATACGTTCCAGAGGATCATCTGCCCATCAAAATGTCATCCATTCCGCACCAGTCAGCACACTCCAAGTTAGCATAAACAGGAAAAAGGCCGTACCATGCAGCAGGTGAAGGACTGCCGGGTTGTATCAGCATGCATGATAGGGAGGACGCACCATGCACCAGCACCATGCACCAGATCATGGCATGCCGGGATCATATCTGTTTTGACGATCACCCTCCTCAGGTTAATGCTTGAACCCATGGTCTGAGGACAGGTCCCGTGGATGGGACCCTAGGAACAGCTTAGAACCAGAGGGGCTACACCAATAAACACCCATAATGAACACCCATCGCGGACATGGCCTCGGCCCAAGCTGCACCATTTCTTGTATCCTCAAGCCCCTGGGGACATAGCCCTCAGCCCTTCTTCAGTAACCCCTCCAGCTGAGGTCATCCTCAACAGCACGAATTCGTATTTATTTCAGTGCTCACCAGCACAACCCTTGGAGGACCACCGAGACACCACTGGGCTATGGGGACCAAGGATTTATCAGCCTACGGTCCAAGGCTGGAGCAGTTAGGCTTGCTGCACCAGGCTCGCTGCACCAGGCTCCTCTGGCCATAAGTGGTGATGTGGCTGAAATTTAGCTAATGTGTGCTAAACTAGACATCGGCACTTACCTGCAGTTTCGTCTCAGACTGATCTCCGGCTGATGACGACTTGCAGTGTACCGCATAGTTGTACAGCAGTGTCGCCATGCTGACACGTACTCCCTACAAGTGGGCAGTGTACACAGAGAGCGTCTCACAGCAATGAAGAAGTGGCCAGCTTGCGCCTCAGCCAACCAGAATTATAAGAATAATCAGTCAGAAAAGGAATGTCCTGAGTGGATCTAGACATATTGAGCCCTTGGAAGCGTGAGCTGCAACACACCGTTTGCTTTTGCATGCTTCAGCTATATACGAGCTTCGTCACAGCCTAGGGCTAAGGAGACTTCATGCAACAAGCCATGATAGGTTAGCCACCGACCGTACGCCAGTCCAGTTTGGTCCCCATTGACCCAGTGGTGGCTGCCCGGCACCCAATTTTTCTTTTTTCGTGACTCAGCTACATGCCAGCTACATGCCCACTGCTGGCCGGAGGCCCATCTGTGTCCAGCCTTGCTGCTTTGGTCAGCAGTTGCAGGCCAGTCCAGGTTTGGTCTTAATTGGGCCTGTGGCAGCCGCTGGGCGGCCTGCCAAAGTTGATTTAGCAGCTGAAAATATAAACACTACTTGCCCCCCGAAAGGTCATCTCACACGCACTACAACAAGAACCTTGGCCACCCTAATGCCCCACATCCACAACTCAACGCGCCTTATTTGTCGAGGCGCAGCAGCTAGAGAAGCTGTCTAGTAGCTGCAACCTGCCCTCGACCACGCAGGCCCGGGCGCAGGCGTGCTTGAAGCAGTTGCATGCCAGCCGCAGGCCCAGCTGCTGGTTGGCTGCCACGGCTGGCTCCGAAGACGCGGCAGAGAGGCACGCCATCAGGGGGCCTGAGGGATGATGGCAGACAGGGGTCAGGGGTCACAGGAAAATCAGAGCCGACTTCTGGATGGGTGCGCTGATGCCTTTACAGCATCAACACCCCGTCCAAAAGCCTTTCACAAACGGGCAAAAAACAAAAAAGAAGACAGTGCAGACCAGAAAGGCAGGTAAAGAGGCAACTTTAGGCAACCAGGTTCATGGCCAGCTC
This sequence comes from Limnomonas spitsbergensis, assembly GCA_037349105.1. NCBI lineage: Eukaryota > Viridiplantae > Chlorophyta > Chlorophyceae > Chlamydomonadales > Limnomonas > Limnomonas spitsbergensis. The sequence continues at coordinate 9,933,833 of JAYJMM010000041.1, forward strand.
TCACCCAGAGCCTCATATCAACTGGCAAGCTAGGTGTCCTTGCATCTTCACCCTAGTTTTGATGGCAGGGAGCAGAGCCAATACGGGGCGTTGCGGCTCTTTGCCCTTCTCTTAAATACCGGTATCAAATTGCCGGCACCATCCTTGGTCGCAAGGCGCAAGGCTGCTACGCTTCCTGCACTAATCCTACTACCCCACACACCCGCGATGATGTTAGGACACCCCCCCGACACCTGTCACGAGCGCAGACGCCCCTCCAATGTCCAGCACGAACGCCCTGGCCACGTCTAGAGCCGGGAAGAGCTGAGCCCTCGGCCAGGCCAGCAGCTTAGCCAGCAGTGCCAGGTCAGCAGGCGTGAGCAACGTGGCGGCGGCCAACTTCTTTATCATGTCCTCGAGCGGGCCTGCTCATTGACGAGAGGAGCAGAGGCTGACATCAAATCTTGGTCCACATAACAAATATATTTATTTCACTACGGTAGGCATTCAGGAAGAGCATGCAGATTTTGAAGGCAATCGATGAATCGATACAAGGTCCCTGATCGATACAGTACGGTAAGGAAGTCCAAATCCTGCGAAATGTGCCCTTCTTATCAGAAACTCCTCTTTATAGTGCTGCGTCTCTCTCAGGGTTTCCTTTTTGGTTCTCCGTTCTCTCCCGGTTCGATCTGCCTGGCCCTTTTAAATGAGGCTATGGGTAGTTGTGTAAACTCTGTATTAACCACCCCAACCTGTGACCACATTCCTGGCCTGCTTCAGCCCTAGAGGGATCCGTTTCTTCAAAAACACAAAACAAATTGCTTGCACCTCCCACCTGTCTCCTCCCCTTGTGCCAGGCCCAGCCCTTCCTGCTGCAGTACCGCATTGAATTCACGGAGCTTGCGCAGCACTGCGTCCACGTTCAGAGGGTTGTCGAAGGCGAGGTACACACGGGCTGGCACATGAAGGAGCCGGCCGGGGATGTAACTGCCTGCACCTCAAAAGAGTGGAAACGCAAAATGCGTTTACGAAACAAACACCAGCACTGACAGTCTAGTCGAGATAGAGGACTAAAAGTCACCCATATTTTTACGAAACACTCGGCTCCAAGGTCATCTCAGGCACCCGTGGATGTCCGCATGTTGAAGGGTACCGGGTTGAAGCCCAAATTCAAAAGGGGAGGATTAAGAGCGTGCAAGCACAGGCTGGGCGCACCTTATTCCTTTCTTCCTTTCTGAGCAGCTCAGCGTCAGTGAGTGCTGATTCCTATGCCTGCTCATTGCTCAAATCAGTTAGCAATTCAATCATCCAACCACACATTGCCGGCGTGATTCATCCAGATAGGTATCCAACAAGCAAATGCATCAGCAGAAAGAGGGGCCTGAAAGGGGATGAGATGACCCAGAGAGTGGTACAAGGCCTGATACTAGGAACTCCTCCCCTCATCCTACAGGCATCGGCTCAAAACAGGTACCCGTGTGCTTCCTCCGTCTCCCCTCCCTCAGCTTACCCGCAGCCGTCGCCCCCGCCGCACCCCCTCTGCCGCCCCCGCCTCCGCCGGTGAAAGGATCGACGCCTCCACCTGTTGCTGAGAAGGCCGCTGGTGCCTGGAAGCTCCCGGCCCCTGGCCCCGCCATGGGTCTGTCCCCGCTGCCGCTGCCGCCTGTGAATGGGTCGACGCCGCCGCCCGTCACCGACATGCCCCCGAAGTTGGGCGCTGGGCCTGCCTCAGCAGTACGCTGAAGGACAAACTGGACGATCTGAATCCAAAGCAGGGTGGAGGGTCCAGGCACAACGGTCTGCAGGTGCCTCTATGGGTGCAGTGCTGCAGAGATATCCCCAGTACCAAATAGAAGGGGCAGTTTAGGATCACCTTCATCTTCTAGCCAACTTCTACATGACCAACAAACATCAGGCACATGGCCTGCTAACATCAGGCACATGGCCTGCTAACATCAGGCACATGGCCTGCTAACATCAGGCACATGGCCTGCTAACATCAGGCACATGGCCTGCTAACATCAGGCACATGGCCTGCTAACATCAGGCACATGGCCTGCTAACATCAGGCACATGGCCTGCTAACATCAGGCACATGGCCTGCTAACATCAGGCACATGGCCTGCTAACATCAGGCACATGGCCTGCTAACATCAGGCACATGGCCTGCTAACATCAGGCACATGGCCTGCTAACATCAGGCACATGGCGAGGCCTGTTTGGCCATGGCCTTGTCCCACCCCAGGTTTCCTTGTCTTTCCTTCGTTTTTATATCAGTACATCACTCCTTTTGAATTGTTTCTGACTGCCCTGCCTAGCTCTTATGAGAAGGGGTGCCGGTATGGATTGGATGAGAAGGTGCTGCAACAGCAACATGGGTCCTCGGCTTCAATGGGGCATCAAAGTGTCCCGATGAATGTCAACACCGTAATTTGCTCCATGATCAACCACCTCCCTCAACCCAACGTGACTCATCCCTACTACTCCATCCACAGCTGCGAAGTTATGGGTGGGCATCCCCCTCACCTATTCCCTGCCCCCTCACCTATTCCCTGCACACACCCCAGGGTAGCTCTTGAATGCATCTTCCTCACCTGCTCCCTGTACCCTGCTGGAAGGTCCTCTTGCAGCAGGAAACGGTCGGCCACAATGTACGGGTTCTCTCCTCGGTTACATGGTAGCTTGCGCGGGGGGGCGCCTGATCAGGAGCATCAGGGCCAGGGTGCAAGGCACTTGTTGCGCGGGGGAGCGCCTGGTCAGGACCATCAGGGCCAGGTTGCAAGGCACTTGCTGACGTGCCAGGGCCAACGCATCAACTCAATGGCTTTTTGAGAGGGTCAGGCAGTTCGAGCAGGAAGGACACAGACAGAGGACCGGCACAAATCGAGGAAAGGCAGGAATAATCTCCAGACAGGAATCTGAGGCCATCTTCACACCAAAGGCTTCACACTAACCTTGGACAGGTGGTTGCGTTCATATAGGGTCTAGGGCAACGCGCCGTTCTGCTCGTTTTCTTCTTGCTAGGGTTGGATTGTTTTCTTGAAGTTTGTAGTTCAGCGTGGCGCATGGCCCCCAAACCTTCTACGTCCATATTGAACCCTGAATCCTGAACATGAGCAGTGAATCCCCCTTGTCCACATCAAGCACAAAGCCCATGTGCATCCCATCATGCAGCTTCTAACCCACCTTCCTCCTCATGCACTTTGAGCCCTAAACCTTACACACCTTCCTCCGCATCCACGTCAAAAACGAAGTCCCAGTGTTTCCCGTCATGCAGCTTCTGAGCACCGCCGCCGATCTCTCCCCCCTGAGGCGCCGCCACCACCTCCCCGATCATATCCCATTTGAACTCCTGCCAGAGGAGAAAGGTTTGAAATATGAGAAGATGTTTAAAATGGCTGATGAATGCAACATGAGGCAGATGATTTCAATTTGGAGAACCAGGGTCATGCCGTCATGCCCTCTCCACACGGTATGACAGCAGGGCATGTCTTCTCATAGCATGAAGGCTGGGCATGCCTCTTCCCAAAGCATACAGGCTGTGATTGTCCCCCCCTCCCCCCCCACCCCCACACACGGCATGAAAGCTGACCCCCCTGGTCACCTTTGCATCCCAAGCATACGCGTTGATTCCGCCATTGGCCTCCTTGACCACCTTGGTTTCACCATCCTTAGCGCCAGGCTGGAGCAATGTGTGGGCCTCCACCACCTGGCATTCACACATTCAGGGCAAGGAACCCCAAGGCGAGATTCAGGATTCAGGTTTTAGGCCAACCCAGGACATCATACAACGGGAAGGAGGCATCGTCCAGGGGGGACTGAGCGTCAATATACTGGACAGGCGATTCGACAGTGTGCCATGCTCCCCTTCAGCATTGAATATAGTATTTGCGATCGTGGCTGGTGCAAGATGAAGGGATATCCACTTTCCAACCAGAAGCGACAACTGCCATCAGTATATTGTATGCCTGTTTGCTAGCCTATCAGGCAGCCCAGCTCCTTCTTTCACTCCGTCCCCACTCCTTAACTCCAAGCGTCAAGCCGTCAACCCTGCCCCCCCTCAAACTCTGCTCCTATACATTCACTCCAGGTGACTGCCCCCCCCTGCTCCCCCCCCCCCGCACCTTCACCCCTGGTGGCAGCGCCGCCCCTGCTCCGCCCCCCCTCTCCTCCTCCGCCTTCTGCGCCGCAGCCATCCTCCGCTCATCCAGGAGACCTTGCAGGGCAGCAGCTATCTCCTCGTCTGCCTGACAGCAAGACAGGGGGCAAATGAAAGGGGGGGGGGGGGACAAAATCCTTAGATCTGCGAAACACGTAAATCTTGAAAATCTGTGGGGGGGGCTGAAATCTGGGGAAAAGGTTGGGAAGAGCGAGCGAGATAGCCTCAGCAGTGCAGCAGTGCACCGAGAAAACAACAAATTAAAACTATGCGGAATGGTGCAGAATTACAGATCCAGGATGACTTAGCACACTTCACCAGGATTTCAGGTGCATCATGGCCAGCGACAAGGTGGGCCTGGTGTGGTAGTGTGGTACCATCCCTTGCTTGCAGCTTTGCAATATGAAGTCGCAGACCAGACACAGCCTCATCATAATCAGCCCAGTGGAGGCCTCCTAGCCAACCCTGAAGGTGGTCAGGTTTACTCTTCAATGACAATGTCAGCAGACCGTGACTCATAGGGTGATACCCCCGGGCTACACCTTGAGCCGGGCCATTTTTTAACACCCAGTGCTGGGCAACTAAGCCGTTAGTCAGAAATCGTTTGAGCAATAATGGTCCCCTCCGGGTAAAAGTAGCTGATTTTGCCTGGAGATTACAGAGACTTAAATCCAGCAATGAAATCCAGCTACAAAATCCAGCCACCGTAAGGATGGCAATCGGCATAGCATTGGTTACATCACACCTTGCGGTCCTGGTCTGTGGTCCACATCCTGGCCACTGCGTCTGAGCAGGCTGTCATCAGGTCCCCAACAGCAGTGAAGCACATGTCCCACACACAGCCGGGGTGGTCAATAACCTGCACAAAGGAGCACCATGAAGAAACATCATCTCGCCAGGTAAGAAACATTATTTCCCGATAAGAAAGAACATTCTCAGATTCAAAAGACATTCCCGAGTAAGAAACATTTTGTGAAAGTGAATCCAAGTAGGTCCCCGCGAACCGTTGAGGCACACATGATATATCCCACCCACCCACAGCCGGGATGATCCACAATCCCCACGTACACACACCATTTTCCAATGAGAACATCCCAGAAATGTTCAGCACTCCATCCTGTGTACAAACACCTACTTTCAAGACAGCTGACAGGTTTCATACATCGGGCAGTTGATGATGAGCAGACCACACAATCCACAGCATAAGAGCCTTACAGGTACGCATTACGGCAGATGGGTGTCGGTTATTTGTACAGGCTTCCCACCTGCAGGCACTCGCCAGAGGGGCGCCAGATCCTGGCCGTACCATCCTCACTCCCTGAACACAGCAGTCGATGAAGAGGATTCGCAATTCAAGAAGTCATAAGGGAACAAAATCAGATCCTCACCACACAATCCTGCTCCCTAAACACAGCAGCAAATGGATTGTGTTCACAAATCAAAAGAAAGAAGACATCACCGATTTGCGAGGGTCAGCTGATATAGTAAGGCAGTCTGATTTTAGCTCATGTTAGCGGATCGAACGTAGCTTGACCCCTAAGCATTCAGCGCAGGCCTCTTCGCTATCCTAAGAAACACGGGCGGTGAGTTGGCACGACATACCAAACATGCCAGCAGCAACAGGCATACCACTCCAGCTTCTATGAGAGGATGAGAGCAGGAGGGTCAAAGAGGCCACCCCATGTGATCCTGTCACATCAAACAGCATCTGGCTTACATCTCTAGCTCACTAGCCTAAATGCCGGGCTCTAGGTACTTGAGACCTACCGGATAGGGAAGCGTGTTCATTTAGTTTAGAGGCGGTTACAACTTTCGGGCCCCATCTTAGGCTCTGGTCTAGTGGTGCGCTTGGCAAACAATTAAAAGAACAGCTATAGAACTCAGTCGACTAGGAGGCAGGGGTAAATCAGGGTGCGAGACATGCATGCAAGATACTGGGGCCTTCACAGGCTGCAGCCGCACCGCTGTCCGTGCAAGCTAGACAGAAGGTGCATACTAGTGAGAGACCTCTGGGAGCTCTTCATCCTCAGCCTGTACCTGCCGCCACCCAGCTTTTCCTGGCCAGAATATTCATTACTGCCCATGCCTGCTAGGCAGGATGTAGCGATACTCCAAATCCTCAACCCTCAAACCCTGAGCCCGTACCTGACGCAACCAGACTCTTCTCGGCCAGCACCTTGACGGCATATATGATTGCCGTGTGGCCTAGGAGCTCAGCCAGTGTGTTGCCCTGTCAGGGGGGGGGGGCAGGGTTTGGGGGTTAAGGGTTTGGGATTGGGGGTTCAGGGTTAAGGGGTGAGGGTTCAGGGTTTGGGGGTGAAGAGTTTATGGGGCATGGTTAGAGGAGGTCGCCTGCTGGTCATGGTAACATTGGCAACACAGCTCCAGAGCGGTCCTACAAGAGACCCATCCAAACAGGTTGCAATTCCTGGAAATCCATGATACAGAACAACAACCTAGGCAAGTCGTCCTTACCGTTATTCTACACTCCGATCGAATCATGACAGACGAACCAACCCAGGAGATTGCATGACTAGGATTTGACGGTGATGGCTGGCGTGTCTAGCTGTCCATCCATGACCCCTCACCTGCATGTCCCATACCCTCACCTGCATGTCCCATACCCTCAGGGTGAGGTCATGTGAGCCGGAGACCAAACCCACACCAGGGAACACTGCCAATGCCCGCACAGTGTCCGTATGGCCTCGCAGCGTGGCCGTGCACCTGCGCCAGAGCGTTGTGACAGATCCATGTAAAACAAACAAAGAAGTCGGTGGAAAACTTTAGGGGATGCCAGAATAATTACAAATTTGCCCTAGGCTAGTCGGGATGGCCTCTCAGCATAGGGGTTGCACGTGTCACGAGTCACAAGACTGTATCACACCATGGTGCGCCTTTCAATGTCGAGGTTCTAGGTATAAGGTCCAGGTTTGTGTCAAGGTTTCCGCTGATTCTACAGCAGCGGCTGCATGCTCCACGAAGTGCTACTGAGAAGCAGGGTGCCCAGTGCTTGAATCTGCAAGTGCCTGACAAGCCAAGAGAGACAATCAAAGCCTGACAGGCGGGGACGCACCCCCCCCCCCTGCACCACTGGCAGCGCACCTGCCCCCGCTCCACAGGCGTATCGTGGTGTCGCCTGATCCTGACAGAATGTCCCCTGTAGGCGTGACTGCCAACGACAGCACTGGGCCCTCGTGGCCCTCCAGCACATGGACGCTGCTGCCATCAGAGGGCCGCCACACGCGTACCGTCCTGCGGACAGGGGACGAAGCGTGGAAAAGAGGAAGTTATACGCTGCAGGATGCAAGGGTCAAAGGTCCAGCTATGCGCACCATCCAGCAGGGTTGGAAGGGAGGGGTAAGTGGCAGTAGCCAGATGGATAGCATGGCCATATCATGGTTGAAGAGAAAGGGGGCTAGGGGGGCACAGAGATAGGCAGGCGAGCACTCAGGGCAGTAACGCAGCTCGCGGCTACAGCCACCTGAATAATATCAGCTCCTGGTCAGGCCTGTCAGCAGGCAGCCAGGACACGTCCACCCAGGCCCCAGGACGAGCTCTCACTTGTCCAATGAAGCAGACACAATTTCCCCGGAGGGAAGCACTGCCACGGCTGCCACCTGGTAGGCATGCCCCTTGCAAGTCGCGATGGCTGCTCCGCTAACGGGGTCCCACACCATGACCGTCGTGTCCCTTGATCCTGGTCAGCAGGGTCACACAAAGTGGCTTCAGGTTTAGAAGCTGTGCAAGGATCCCGAACACCAGGGCACAAACCATGCATCTAGATATCTTAGTTATAAGTAAGAAAGCTGCAGCATGGCAGCCGCCGGTACATGGCAGCGGCGAAATCTACCTGGCCATGCATGGAGCATTGCAGACTGATGGCTGGTTCGTCACCTGCAACTGTCTTTTAATATCAACATTTCCACAATCCCTTCATACCCCCTTTCCAAATCAATCCACTACGCTTTCGGATCGTTCCTAGGCATCTCTCTTCTGGCTGTCTGACCCTTTGTCTAAAGATGGGCAAAGTCTCCCGGTTGGCCATGACGAGTATTGAATCACATCCACTGCAGCATCCTCCCCCACCAGCCTGCAGTGCCCTCCCCTCTCATAACTGCAGCGCACTCCCCTCTCGCCACCCCTCTCACCTGATACAAGGGCCCCATTTGGCAGGGCGGCATCCACACCCGCCGGGACGAATGCGAGTGGTCCAACATAGTCCTTATGGCCGACCTGGACATCAAGCATTGGGGGACCGGAAGGCAGAGAGTGTCTGACAAACAGAGTAGGCAGGCAGAGCAGGCTACCATCAAGTGGTTCACACTTCAACATTAATGTGAATCACCTTCCACAGCACATGCCTCACATGGAGCTAAATTCCGGTTTTCATGACAAAGGCAAAGTTGAAGATATGGTTTGGGGACTACAAATTGTGCAACGTTTTTGAAGTTAGTGCCCCAACGGGGCCTTTCGCCCTCTCATCAGTCTTGTCAGTACTCCTGCAGTCCTATCCAGGGGTCAGAAGCGCTTTTCGTCCTCCCTGGTCGCAGCGAGTTCACAACACCTCTCTGCTCTTTTTGTCTGCTCTGCTTGGACCTTTTGAATCAGGCTATTGGAAGGAAGTGCACCGGTAGATATCTTGACAACAATTATGCCCCACTGAGGGGAACTGCGAGTTTGCATCCAGGCCAAAGGGCTGGCTAGGTTGCTTCCATTATGCGGTCATTGCACGAGAAAAGTACGCAGCATATAAATCATGGACGCTGCCGACACATGCTGCAGTCTGGGACGTGCAAGCAGCCCATGCGGCACATGCACGTTGCATGGGGCATGGATGACTAGTAGGACCAGAGGGGAACTTAGGAATTGTTTCTCACCAATGTCATGAGTTGTGTGAACGTGTTTGGAGATTCCTCTACCCACGTCTTGATGGTTTTGTCGCGGGACGCGGTCACGAGGCCAATTTCACATGACAGGCATCCGCGGATCTGAGATCAATTTCAAGAGGGGTTTCGGGCCATGTGCACTGGCGAAAAATTCTCGTCTGCAAGTAGACAAAACGGACACCAGGGCTCAAAAGGCATGCGCCAAACTCTCACATCCTCTTCGTGGCCCCTCAGCTCCGATAGAAGATGGAAAGCTTCGGATGTCATGGTGTGTGTATTCCTCTCTTAACGATGGTAGATCCGAACGGATGCCGTTGTCGGAGCAATGTTGTCGGATCGCTTCACGCAAGGCGTAATGCTCAGGTGCGGACGGAAGGGTGGAGGGGGAGTGACAAATCCATGTTAATGACGACAAGCGACAATCGACAAGACGAGCCGATGTGGTGGGTTCAGATTGCGTTTGGACAACTATGGTAGTTTCATGAGTCAGGCTAAGCTAGCCTTGCTACTGCCTGTCGTAATTTGGTGCCCGGCTACAGGCACTGCTTTCCGCAAACTTCAAGTGAACGGGAAGCGGAGGGGAAGTGATCCGCAGAGCTCGTTCTCGCAGATATTCCTCAAGTAGCGCCTACGCAAATTAATTGCCTCGTTTCTTGTTGAGGGAGCAAGAGAACTTCGCTTCTGCGTATCAACCTCAATAAACACTTCCATCAATAATTGGACTCATCTGTTTTCCAGCGTGCAAAAAATCTGGCTGTAGGCTGGCATGCTTACTGGCATGCATCAGCAGTTTTAGTCAAGAGCGAAGAGAGGCAGGTTGATAGGTAGAAGATTCGACGCTGCTGACTGACATGGCACGTGAGGAGACACTGCACGACGCGCAGGGAAATAAGGAGCCCAGCTCTGATGAGGTAGGTACGAGGGGTGGGCTTCGCTAACACCGTGCAGTAAGCCAGTGCGGTCCTCAAGGGCAGAGGACCAGGCTTCATAGGAAATAGCTAGATTCAGGTGGTCAGGTGTCAGGCAGTCCTCTCAGTAGGCGCGGTTATGGGGCTAGGGGCCAATGCCAAGCCTAGTGGGCAAGGGCGGTGCTGCGGTGGGTCCATGCTGACGCGATGGGCCCGGACTGTGTCGTATCGGCATCCAGGTGCATACCTACCTATAGGTCATGTACAAGAAAAGGGTGCATAAATCTCACTGAAGGCATGCAAGGGCAGAGTTAGCTGCATGGTGCGGGCCTCTAGTTTGGGGGAGACGCACAGGGGTCCCATGCACATCATTCCCAAATCCCGACCCCACCCAATGGTACAGACTCCTTATCTGGATTTGTTTTAACAAATGACCTGCAGTATGCTACCGGTTCTATATGCCACCATGCCTCCATGCCTCCATCTTACAGGTTGCAGGGGCACTGAACCCCAGGTCGCCCCACTCGCCCTCAGCTGCCGCTGAAGCCAGCCACGCGCACCTGGGAGGTACACCAGCCTCGTCCAGCAGCAGAGAGATGGGGGGCAGGTTAACAGGCTTTGCGGGCATGCCTCTGCTGAGAGGCCTGGAGTTCGGTACCACTCGATCAATGGAGGTGAGCCGCATACTCGTATCCACTCATATGCTTGTGAAGCTGCAAGTGGGCAGGAATTGGTGGCATGTCGCGGGAATGAGATCAGATGGTAGTTGTTGGCAAGGCATTAGCATCATGGATAGAGTCAGGAGCACTGCATGGCTGGCGGGCTGCCATAGCCATGCAATGTTCTTGACTCTATCCCTGTTGCCCATGCATGGCCTGCCTAATTGGCGCTGGCATGCAGCTGAAGGCAGGTTTGGATCAGGGATCTGCCACTCAAACTTGAAAGCAAATAATTGCGGACCCTCCAAATTTCCTGTTTGTGTTGTCAGGCTGGAACTCTATACTTGATTGGGGGTGGATGTATTGATGCTTCAACAAGATGCAACTGGTACCACACACATCAGTAACATCACACACAGCACCCTTTGTGGGACTCCAACAGACAAAAGATCCCACTGAGCCAGGTGGCACACCATTGATGTTAATTTTCATTGGGGCTCTGCTGAAACAACGGGCATGATGTGGCCTGGCATCCACCACTCCTCGTTACGAAGGTTATGAGCATGACCGCGTGCTGACTTGCAGGCTGTGGAGGCTCAAAGAAGTGCTCGCGAGTGGAACGCCGTCGCGGGTGCCATCGCTGCGGCGTCCTTCGCGTCCACAGCGGCCGTCACCCGGCCGCTGCATCCGCTCGGTGGGAAGGCCGCTGCTCGTACCAACAGGTCCGCTGGCTGCAGCTTTTCCGCGGTCCAATACACCTCGCCGATTGTCCGAGGTCGGGTGTCCCTACTTCAAAAGCGATCAGCTGCAGGCTCGGCAAGCAGCGGCATAGGCAGCATGGGTGTTGGTGATGCCTGGCCCCTAGAGGAATGCACTAGATCGTCTGCCTTAAATACGCGAGCTGGCAGGCCGCATGACAGATCGCCCATGGGGCGGAGGAGTCCAGGCCTCAAAGCATCGCCGCTGGAGGCTGACCCGAGAACAGGAGCAGCAGCCAGGGGGCAAAGGATGAGGCGCTCCTCCGCTGACTCGCCGACACTCGGCTATGCAATGTCAGCTGCAGCGGTACAGGGTAACTCGGATGTGTTTCCAATGCTGATGTCGTCGATGGGTGCCATCTCCCTGGCAGGCCCACTGTCACCGCTGGGCGGCAGGAGGTACGCTCTTCCCGTCACGCCTGAGACCATGTTCCCGGCTGCTGCCTCTTTCCCGTCCGCCCGCTCACTCTTGCGGAAGATGGGCGGAGACTCGGGCTCACCATTGCCAGGGACACCGGTACTGGGGGCAAAGTCGAAAAGGTCCCCAGCAGCTGTAGGTGGCCGGCCAGGGGCAATCTGCTCATGGCTACCAGGGACGACTTCCACACATGCTTCACCTTAATATCATTACACACCCTCTGGCTGTATGCTCTAAGAAATGATTGCGTTGATGCACAAATGGTCAAATAGCAGAACATGGTTCAGGGGATTAAGAAGCTGCAATGAAAAAGTGGTATTGGAAACAGGGCCCTCTCCCTGCCTGATCTTCATGTCTGGCAATAATTACTACTGGTATGCTCTCTATGCTTTCCTCTACGTAATTACGAGTTTTCAGTTATTTTCGTCCAGATTTCTTGGTCATGATTAATGAGCCCTGCGCAGCTGAGGCACACGATCACCAGTCACCAGTGATGCCAGCTCGACAATTCATGGCATACTGCCCTGTGACTATAATCATGTACTGGTATTGCTCCCCGCTGATGGAGTCAGATTTTGATTGTTCTGAAGTGTGAGGATTAAATATATTTCCTACCCTGCCGTATTTATGTGTACCGTTTTACGTCCCTGGTTTGATGTATCGTACTGTTTATGAAGAACATGTCTGGGTTAGGCACTTCAGTTTGTACATGGCCATGAGGCCTATTCTGCTTGTGCTGACAAGCAATCGGCCCGAAATGGAAATAAATCTGTCAATGGGCTATTCTGAAACCCAGATTCGGATACTACTTGTTATAGTGTGAATTAAGACGGTACTGTCATCCATATCGAACAGGGCTTTTCATCAGGACCCAGAGGTGGTGCACAATATTATATATGGGTGCAGGCGCATCATACTATGCAGACCAGGGATGCAGACATTACTAGCCAGCATGCGTATTACCATCCTAGTGGTCATTGGACATACCAGTATCCAGTGCGCTCGACTGGACTCGCAAAGGAGCTTGATATGCAAATGCAGCGCATTCTACACACGAAACACCAAATTTAGGACCAGTGCCTGAAATCACAACAAAAACAATTTTGGATTCCATCAAGACAGGCGGTCGTCAGAATCCATAGGGCTAGGCCCGCATTTGTGGATTCCAGATCTGGATCCTGCCCAGGACAGGCTGTCAGACCAGCCAAAACATTGAACATCCTGGCCACATTCATGGCAGTTGCGAGTGCAACAGGTGGGAAGCCTTGTATCTGACCTGCCAATGCTTTATTAACATAGCCTTGCACACGAAGTGCCAGAAAGTTGAAGTGTTGCAGCAGCTTGTCGGCACCTGTCACTCCCCACCCCACCCTAAAATTCCTCGTCCTACATTCCTGGCAACCCTGGCGCATGCTGGGATCTTCTGCCAAGCAACCCAACCATTCATGATTGATCAATCCTTCTTATCTTCCTCCTCCAGGCCTTCTTGACGGCACGTCCCCGTCATGAGCTCGTCCCGGTCCACAAACCTGCAACGGTGTGCATCCAAACAAAACGACAAAATAATTATGGCCGCAAACGGATGATGCTTATCACACAACTAAAAACAAAATGGGGAACTGAATGTTGACCTCAGGCAGATAATGCAACATTGATACGGCATTGACACCACGTCATATCCGACAGATAAGAGTCGCCATGACATCACCTGAGTTCCCGACATGATAAGCTAAGCTTAACAAAAGCAGCAACCGTTCCAGGTACAGCACGCACCTCGTCTAACTGCACCTACCGAGTCATAGGGATAGCGCTGCTTGCTCACAATGCGCGCATGCACTCCCCACCTAGTGCATCGCCATAGTATTCCCTGTAGCCCCCAGTCCCCTACGTGCACTAATTCCCTAAGTAGCAGGCCCTGCTCAAGCCCTAAGGTAGTCCGCCCCCCCTCCGTCACCTGTCCAGCATGTCTATGGGCGGAACCTGGCAGGTCCTGGTCCGGCCAAACATGCGATACCTGTTTACGCAGGAGATACAAAAGCAGCGTTTGAATGGAATGACTTGGAATAAGAATGGAAAAGTAAAAAACAGTGGCAGTGTGGCACCCACAGCTCAAGGCATCATGAACTGTCAATTTAATCAGCACACGTTTGTCAGCAGCTAGCCTAGAGGATGCAACGGCGATACTGCACCATTTGTGCAATGTTGTAGACATATACTGGTATTGTCTATATACAACGGTGTATATATATAGTGTATACTGCATACATCATCATGCCCTAAGCAAGCTTAGATTAGCCTTGGCAGCAAGAAACACGTTGAGGGGTTTTCCCTGATCACGCACTCTTCGAGTCCCACACGCACCGATTGGCTGCCACCGTGTTGTACACTGCCTCACGGATGGGCTCTGGGACCTGAAACACAGATAATAACGAATAGCAATACAGATGGTTTGCAACAATATAGACAGCGAACAAGGAGCGAGGTATATGCAGAGTAACGTAGCATTAAGTCTGTCATTGATCACTGTTTGCATGAGATGGGCATCAAGGTGTAGACAACAGGAACAAAACAGCCACAAAATTGGCAAACCGGCCATCAACCCACCAGGCAGGGAGAAATTCTACAAGCACTGCCTCTAACAGCGATGACCTCATAGTACCGGCAATCGGAATTCTGAGTGTGCTTGGAAAGCGGGTAAAGATTAAATGCTGTTCATGGTGCCTCTTGTCCATGAACATAGTTTGATTTTTACGCACTTACCACTTCAGGTGCGGAACAGAAATTGCCCCAGGTCTGAATACTGTAGATTTGCTTTGCCTTCCCTCATAATTTATGTTTTTGGGGGTTAAGGGTTACTGATTGTCGACACCAGTTTCTAGTCGAAAATTAAAAGTTGTTGATGACAGTTTGCCCTGAGGGCGGCATTAAAAGAATTCGTTTTCTAATGCCCGAGGAAAGGCAAATTAAATCTACGGTTGTAAGACTTCAAGAGCCCCACTCACCCCCAGCAGATATTTCATAGCTGGCCACGGTGGCCGCATGTAGCCAGACACCTGCAGCACATGCAACAGAGCTAAAGGACGTCATAATCAAACCTGCTAAGGGGCTGGCCTTAAAATGCTGATTTAAGTCGAGCTTCTTTAAGGCAATCGAATGAAGAGAGCAACACTAGAAAACAGAAAAAACACTAATCACTTCATCATCCATAACGCAACAGCGCACCCCAGGCCCCATGCAAACTTATAAGATATGCCCATATTGGACTGACTAAGAGGATCGACCTCTTTCTCCCAGCTAAACTTTTGATCCAAACTGCCCACAGCTGGTTGTTAGCATCTCAGCAGCCTCAGCGCCGCAGTGCCCCTCACGCTGCCATACTGATCATTACCAGTCCTCAGTCTGTGAGCGCGTGCGACCCTCCTAGCTCCTCGACCACCCTCCCTGCATGCCCACATTTCCCAGCACTTACTCTCAGTGCCGCAGTGCTGCCCAAGCTCACATCCTTGTACTCCACGAACACGAGGTGGCGCAGCGCCTCCTGCCTGGTGAGGCCGATCCTGTGGACAGCACACACACCAAACCATTGGGAGCTGGGGGAGGGTGGTCATGTATCATCCTGGACAAAGCGATCGTATGAACCCTGTATGTCCATAAAGGGTTGATGGACATACAGCCTAAACGTGCAGGTGACACACACTGTCCCGCGCTACAGATATGGCTCCAGGTGGGAGCCAGGGTAATGGTGACAGCCGCTTGGGATCCTGGACAACAGGACACCTTTATCAGTGACAGTCCGTCTTTCCTGACGAGTCCCACGAGCGTTTACTTGAGACGGAAGAGCTCTGCTTCTTCTTTGTCTTGATAAATGCTAAATGGAGCAAAAGAATTGATAGCCGCTTCGCGACATCACCAGCAGGTCCGCTACTCACGCATGCAGGTAAGGCTCCGCCGCCTGGCTCTGTATGGAGCAGAACATGACGTTCCTGTTGGGATCCCTGCGGTGAGCAATTCAAGCGTCAGAGGCGACGACGGTGCGTTTGACTTACTTTCTCAAGTTGTATGTGACTCCGACGTCACATAGCTGTTATTCATTTGGCAACCTGCTTCAATGAGACCCACCCACTCCCTAGGGCGTACATCTTTTTGGAGTCTGTGCTTGCCAGGGCCATCTCTGGTGCAAGCATACATAGGCACACCGTTGCAACAACTAGTCGCAGCATGCCATGACACACATGTATTTGCCATTCTATGTTATGCCATGCCATGCCATGCGATGTCTTCCCATGCCATGCTGGGAGTGAACGCCCGAGCACATGACTCATGGCAGTACTGAGGGCATATAATGAACTGTCTTCAGAAAATTGTATGGCCAGTTCCATATAAAGTGCTCGCCATGTTGCATCCTGAGCAGTGCCTGGTCGCATGCTTCCATGCATCTAGCCTCATGCGCTCCCCAGACTCCATGTGAGCCCTAAAACGAACTCCTTACCTTTTTGCGATGAACTGAATGCCTTTGTTGCACAGGTTGCAAACCCCATCGAAGAGCAATACCCTGCCCGCACGTGCTGGGCTGGACAGCTTTGCTGCGGCAGCGAGAGCGGCTGGGCTGGTTGCTGCAGCTGCTGCAGTGGCCATTTATTGGAGGCTCAGAAATGCATCAGCTCTAGGGTCTGTAGAGGTTCCCGGATTGTTTTTTGCGTTTACCGGTATAGCTATGTGCTATCGATGTTGACAGTGACCAAAAATATTTGTGTGCAGGTTGTTGGTAGGAGTTGCAAGAGGCACAGGCGAGGGTCGATATGGAGAGAACGAGTGATTCATGAAACTTCTGTGCTAAGATTCCTTTCGATGTTCAGATAGTTGGTTGTTTCGGTTGACTACCAACCGTCATTTCCATACATGGCACTGTACCATTGAGCTTGTCCTATCATAGGGAAATCAGATTCGCCCCTATCCTAGGAGGGAACCGCGCGCGAGCGACTCGTTGGATCGTCTGGATCGCACTAAATGATAGCCTTTTTACCTCGAAACGTTTGATCAACCGAGCGCCATGCAGCAGCAGCAACAGCATACGTTTGCCGCGCTGCCGGTTGACATCATGCCTAGGTCCCCTGATGACTTCTCCTCTCTGTTCAATGAGCACTTAGAAGACGCTTCGGTCGCGGCTACCACCGGCAAGGGTCGCCCCCTATCGCCGGGCGCTATAGCGCACTGTCAGCAAGTACTGCATCGGGAGCGACATGAGATATCCAGCATTGCAGCGCAGCAGCAGCAGGCGTTCGACCCTTTTCAGCTACAGGGCAAGTGCTTGAGTCAGCAGGGGAGCATGCCACGCTTTTGCCTGCCGCGATGTCTGTGTCGGTGCCCCGGTGTCATGCCCGAGACAAATGTGTAATGAGAAGCTAGAGTGAAGCGCCTTTCGAGCGGATACACGCACTCTTCGGGGAAGCGGATATTGCCGCATCCCCTCACCAGTTTAGTTAGACGGATCAGATGAAAGCCAGTGTCCGAAAAGTGTCTCACCCCCTCTGTCGGTCCCATACCCGGTCCCCACGGCACGTGGATCGCTCATTTGCCAGAGTGCATAGTCAGCTGGCCTTCTTTCTCTCCTTGGGACGACATGCGACCCGTCCTGCATGAAAGCTAATACTTTTTGGGGGGTGGCAATGCCAACAGGCTACTCAGGCCTTAGCAGTTGGCATGCCCCCCCGTCTCAGGAGTCCATCAGCATCTGTGTAGCTACAGCCCTATGACCCTGTCCTATCAACATGGGCAAGGACAGGGAGCACTGATGAGATACGAGGAGCACTGCTGAGTGCTGATGAACGTTGCCTGGCCACCCATGTGTGGGCCGATGTGGAGGAAATCCCCGCCTGGGCTATGAAACCCTCATGGACATGGGCATGCTGTTAGGGCCTCATAGGTCTCCCCGGAAAATCCTACCTCTGGCAAGCTTGTGTCTCAAATCTCCAACCTTATGCAGGTCACATAGTATAACACGCACACAATCCTCATGCGCAAATGACACACTCACTGACCTCGCTTGCACTTGGGAGATCTCCCATACACAGCTGGATCCCACTCTATTTGCCAGCATTGCTGCCTGGCTGACTGCGCAACACAACCTGCGCTGCACAGGTGATGAACGCACATGGCACCTGTCAGATTGGTCATGGGACCCTTTCAGCGTCGCTGCCGCGCCCAACGCAGCAGCCCCAGACCCATTGGCCAATAAGCGCCCACGAGGCAGCGATATGCTGCCATGTGCCGCATCATCTTCCTTGAGCGCCCCGGCTGCATCCAACCAGCAGCAGCAGCAGCCCTGCTGCAACCAGACGTCTGGCATGGGAGGCATGCCCTGCAGCTTTCACATGCCAAAGCCATTCTCCACACTGACAGCCGCAGGCAGCATCATGCCCCCACAGTTCTCAGGCCTGCAGCAGCGAGCGGCCTCTAGTGATGGCCATCCTGGCAGCCATGCGCCGTTGGTCCCTAATGCGCCCCATGCGGCGCCCGCATGGGGCGCGCCGGGCATGGGTGTTCCCGGCGCCCATGCTTGCGGCTTCACGGGCATGCTAGCCGGAGAGCTGCCTGACCCAGTGGTCTCTGAGTGGCATCAGTTGCAAGGGCATCAGGGAGAAGCACGCAGGGAGTTGCAACATGGCGCAGGCCCACCCCTGGACTGGCAGCAACAGCAGCTGCAACAACAGCAGCTGCAACAGCAGCAGATGCAACAGCAGCAGATGCAACAGCAGCAGATGCAACAACAGCAGCTGCAACAGCAGCAGATGCAACAACAGCAGATGCAACAGCAGCAGATGCAACAACAGCAGATGCAACAGCAGCAGATGCAACAACAGCAGATGCATGTGAATCAGCAAGGCCACAGCTGGTCGCATCAGCCTCTGCAGCAGACAGCCCTGCCAAGCTGGCCGCTACAACAGCCACAGCCACAGCCACAGCCGCAACAGCCTCTACAAGACCTGGTGAAACAGCGCAACCCCTCGGGCGTTTCTGCATCCTGCCAGCTGCATGCTGCACATCCAGGCTTCATGCTCGGGGGTAAGGCTGTAGGCGTCAAGCAGCAGCAGCATCTGGATGGCTATGACAGCGGGGGAGCTGTGCTGGGTGCAGACTTCGACGACGATGATGAGGCGGCGCTGTTTGGTGTGGAGGATGCAAAGGTGGCGTTCCCCACCTCTTCAGGTCGGGGCGCTACGGGCGGTGGTGGGCGGGCTGCGGCTGTGGCAACACCGGTGCGGAGGTGCACGCCGGTAGAGCTGGCCGCGGCGCTGGCTCAGGGCGTCGTGTCGATCAGTGAGGAGGCCGCGCCAGAAGATGCTGACAAGATGGTGTGCCAGGTGTGGATGAGTGGATATAGGGGGGTAGCGTGCGCTTTATGGGGGGGGTCAGTACCATGGACCTTTTTTGTTTTCAAAGCCAAATCCTGGTCGCTGGGGTGGGGGGCAATCTGCCCTCTGCAGACTCTGTCGGAGGCTGCCACAGTTCAGTCGTGGCGTAATTTCTATAATTGGGGGAAGCCTCTCAGTTTCCGTGCATCATTGGCAACGCACCCCTGGGTCCATCAACATTGTCTGGACATTCAAACTGTATGGCTAAGGACGCTGGCCTCACATTAGGTTCAAAGACTGGACCATACGATTTCAACGTTGAATCTTTGTCGATAAATATAATCTGAAGCCCGGCCCTTCCAATTAGCCATACAGCTGCGTGTTGGTGTGACGCCACTACTCATATCCTGCACACACACACACCTTCAGGTGCCCGGGTGCGGAAAGAACCTGTCAGGTCTCAAGGACTACCACCAGCGATACCGCATATGCGAGATGCACATCAAGCTGCCACAGGTGAGCATCTAGCAGCCCTTGTTTGTCTAAATGCTGGCTCTGTACGATCGTCCATGCACCTCCATGCACATGTCCATGCACCTCCTTGCACCTCCATGCAATCCCCTCCATTCAAGATTCCATACATACCCCGGGTGCCAGATTGCACATCCATTTGCCTTAACACACCGCGACGCGCATGCTCGATATTTTGCCATGTCCGTCCCCCATGCACGGCCATGCACCTCCATGCTCCTCCATGCACCTCCATGCAGGTGATCAAGGAGGCCAGCCTACAGCGCTTCTGCCAGCAGTGCGGCAGATTCCACGAACTCAGCGCGTTTGAGGGCGCCCGCAAGTCCTGCCGGGATCAGCTGGGGAAGCACAACGCACGGCGCAGGCTCAGGGCTCAGGTACAGCAGTACAGCCCTAAACCCTATACCCAGACGCAGAGCTGGAGTATGATTGTATATGGTACCTTAAACACAGCCGCAGACCTCAAGCACAGCAGTAAAACCCTATACCTTGAAATCAGGCACAGGGCACAGGTACAGCAGTGGAACCCTGTACCTGAAAGCCCCTGACCCAGGTGCAGGGCTCAGTTACAGCAGCATAAATGTTAACCCTATAACCTGAACCTGGGAGCAGGACTCTGGTATGTGCAGCATCTGATACAGTGTGATTTGCTCTGTCACAGCATGTGACCTATACATGCACCTTGCAACGTTTTTCAAAGGGGGCCTGGCAGTTCGAACCAGAGGAATTAAGAGGTAGCGGTACATCTAGAATGCCTTGAATGTTTCTCTTCCGGTTTCAAGAAAGGCAAGGAGAGTCTCCTGACCTGGTGATCCCCAGAGCACTGACCTGCCAGCCTGCCACCCTGAGCTAACTGCCACCCTGAATACTATCAACCTGAAGGCTAGCATCCCAGCTGACTGGCTGTTGCCTGGCCCTGAATCTGGAGCCCTGGAATCAAAACCCGGGACACCGATATCCAAAGGGCCAATATCCAGGATGTTGCCCTCAACTGAGTCTTAAACCCTGCTCTTTTAACCCCTTCAAGCTTTGCCTTGAAACCCTGAAACGTACGATATGAGCCCTTCAACCCCTACCGTGCCCCTCCCCCCTGAAATGAAAACCTTCAACCCCTCCCCCCCCTGAAAATAAAACTTTAAACCCCAACCTTGACCCCCTTCCACCCTCCTCTCAGGTGGAGCAGCAGAAGGCCAAGCAACAGCAGCAGCTGCAGGAACAGCAACAGCAACTGCACGTTGAAGATATCCTGACGCCGTGCATCGCGGCCGGGTCGGATGGAGGCGATGGAGACAGGGGGGGGGGCAGTGCCCAGGGCGGTCAGGGGGGCGGCCCCAGCAGGGCCGTAGGCGCAGGAGGGGGCCTGACGGCTGCAGCGGACATCCCACGCCTGTTGTCAGCTCTGATGCAGAACCCACAGCAGCTGCAGGTGTGTTGGAGCCACAGGTCGTGTGTGGGAGGGGTTGTGTGTGGGGGGGGAGGGCTGAGGGACGGATAAAGCTGGGATGGCTGCAGCAGACATACCCGGCCTGCTGTTGGCTTTGATGCAGAGTCCACAGCAGCTGTAGCCTGCAGGTTTCGGGAGGAGCCACAGGGGTAGTGGGTGGGGGGGGATGAGGGGGCGAAGCGGCGATAAGAGGTGCCCCCTTAAGGTTATATCTGTATTGCGGTGTTGGCTTATTGGCAACCCTGAGGCTGTTTCTGGGCCCCTCTACCATGGCAGGAATGCTGGCCACGGTAGATGCAGATTGCAGACCACATTCAGCCTGAAGGAAAAATCAAACAATTTGCGGGGCAATGGAATCTTCATGCCTCCCTGTGCAGTGCAATACATTGGGGGGGCATCAAACGATTTGTGTGACCTTGTCTGGTCCATTCACGCATTGCTTTCCTCACGGCACCTCCTCTCCCACCATGTGTGAGGCAGGCCCTGAGACTGCTCCTGGGCATGCCTACCAACTCCGCGCTGCCGCCTCTGCGGCCCTACACGCCGGAGCCTGCTGCTCTCAGCCCCGCTGCCGCTATATCTGCCGCGCCCTCTGCTGCCGCCGCGCCCCCCACCGCTGCAGCCACCCCTGATGGTCCAACCTCCTCTGGCTGTGGCACAGCAGGCTACGACCCTGCTAGTCACCCCCTGCCACGCAACCCTGCTAGCTATGGACTAGCCCGCGACGTGGTGGAGGGGCGCGGTGTGTTTGCGCCATCTTACTCCTCAGAGCACCGCTCGCTGCGCCTTTCGATGAAGCTGTTCAACAGGACACCGGCGGACCTGCCGCCGGATCTCAAGCAGCAGGTGGGGAGAGTGGGGGAGGGGGATGTCCTTAAGTCGCTGTGAGGGAGGGAGGGGTGAAAGTGGATAGGGAAATAGGACGCAGAATGGGAGGGTGGGGGAAGTAGCAAAGTGTGAGGGAAAGTAACAGTAGGTCGGAAGGGTGGGGAGGACTAGAGGGGAAATGGCGACAGAAAATAAACTGTCCATTAGCTGGTGCTCATCAAGTTGTATTATTTGAGTGAAACCAACACAGTTTGCTATCAGCTGGAGAGATGCCTGATTGCTTTGTGGGATGTGCACGCTCGCTTGTATCTATCCCCTGATCCATGCCCCGGCGTTCCGTCTCTCAGCGGTCCCTTTCCCAGAAGGCAGGACGCTGGACACCAAAAGCGGAAATATGTAATAGAGCCTGGGGCCTGATCTATGAGCCTCAAACAGGTTTTAAAAAGGGTTTAAAACAGGATTCAAAACAACGTCCGAACGACGTTCACAAGCCTGATTCCCTTTGTTCACGCTTTGCCAGGTCACCTCTTGGCTGTCCTCTGCCCCCGCCTTGGTCGAGGGCTACATCCGCCCCGGCTGTGTGTACCTGACCATGCAACTCCTGGTGACGAAGGAGGCGTATCACCAGGCGGCCGCTGCAGGTGACACTATTGCTTTGTGATTTGCATGACATTGTAGCTGGAGGCATATTTGTGTCATCCCCATATGGGCATGTGGCTGCTAGTAATAGCGGCCGTTGTTTATTCTTGTAGCACTCCAGCTAGGCCTTGCCCTCTTACCTACCAGGCTACCCCTCAATCACTTGCTGATCCGTGTCCTTTCCCTGGCTACAAGCCTCCACTGCCACCTGATCACTTTGTTTCAGCACTGACTGCAATCCTCTTGCTGTGTGTCTTCCTTCTATACACGACCCCTTTTCCAACTCCCCCTCTCCCTGGCTACAAGCCTCCACTGCCACCTGATTACCTTGTTTCAGCACTGACTGCAATCCTCTTGCTGTGTGTCTTCCCTCGACACGCGACTCCTTTTCCAACTCCCCCTCTCCCTGGCTACAAGCCTCCAGTGCCACCTGATTACCTTGTTTCAGCACTGACTGCAATCCTCTTGCTGTGTGTCTTCCTTCTATACACGACCCCTTTTCCATCTCCCCCTCTCCCTGGCTACAAGCCTCCACTGCCACCTGATTACCTTGTTTCAGCACTGACTGCAATCCTCTTGCTGTGTGTCTTCCTTCTATACACGACCCCTTTTCCAACTCCCCCTCTCCCTGGCTACAAGCCTCCAGTGCCACCTGATTACCTTGTTTCAGCACTGACTGCAATCCTCTTGCTGTTTGTCTTCCCTCGACAAGCGACCCCTTTTCCAACTCCCCCTCTCCCTTCCTGCTGAACATTAGACTTGCCTGGAATGCAGCACCATTCACCGGAAGACTCAAGCTGTGTATCTCCCTCAATAGTCTGATCCCAGTCTCTCCCCCGTATGTGTGCATTGCTTGCAGGCCTGCCAGCGCTGCTACATCACCTGTTGCACGACACTGGCTGCCAGTTCTGGTGGACGGGTGTGTATACTGTGCAGCTTCTGGACCAGCTGGCTGTGCTTGAGGCCGGGCAGCTCAGCACCCTTGTGGACTACTCGGTGGAGAGCAACACCACAGCAGCCTCAGGGACAGCATGCGGATCTAGACCCGGGTCTGATTTCGGACCTCAGAAGTCAAGGCTGGGATTGGACTCTGCGTCAGGGGGCCGACCCACCTGCTCTGCTGGCTGCTGTGCGACGCTTGCGGGTTCCTGTGCACGAGGTCCCTCCGCACCCTGCTGCGGCACCCGGCAGCAGCTGAGGCAGCAGCAGGCGCCGGCGATCCTGGGCATGTCGGCCCTGAGTGTTGTTGGATCTGGGACGGGACCTGGATCTGCACTGGTGGTGTACGGACGCGGGCTGGACACGCCTGGCCTTGAGCTCATCTGCAGGTGTGGGGGTAGCCATGTGGGTGTGGAGCGCGCAGGGTAGGGTGCGGGATCAAGTTATGTGTATGCATGGGATGCGCCAGCCACCCACCACATCAGCTCTAAATTCTGATGAAATCCACACATTCCGGTCTGCTAGATTCTGAGTTTCTCAGCACACCCTCCAAGTATCCATGAATCCCCTTTAACCTTTTTTTACCTCTAGCTTTCGACCCGGATATGTCAGATGTGTTCTCTGCCGTGGGTTCCAGAATTGCACTACCATTTTCCTTCATCCACATTTCTGATGAATCCATCAATTTGTATATGATTTATCCATTTGCAGAGCTACCTGACAGCCCCACAGTCATTTCCCTGCAGCATGTGGATGATAATTGCACCCCCCAACAAAGACCTTTGGCCCCGACCCTGACCTTGATTCTCATCCTCACACCCATGGCACGGGTTTCAACCCTAAACCCAAACCACTGCCCCCCACCCCTGACGCAGGTTCCAAGGCCAGCAGGTCCGCTGCACCATGACCGTGTCCCAGGCTGGCACCGAGGCGGCCATCACAGGCCTGCTCCTGATCCCGCCCAAAACGCAAGGAGGCGCACGCAACAGCAGCTGTGGAGTGGCCATGCTGGAGTGCTGCGTCGGCGCATATGCCAGCCAGGTAGGGGGCTGTTGGCCTGTCTGCATGCAGCACCATGCACACCCATGTGAACCCATGTGTATCTCTGGAAAGGCAATACCCCTCTGTTCACCCATGTACAACCGGTCTCACTCATGAAGACCCCATGCAGACCTAAACTTATCCATGCAAACCTATCCATACAAACCTATCCATGCAAACCCATCCATGCAAACCCATCCATGCAAACCTATCCATGCAAACCCATCCACGCAAACCCATCCATACAAACCCATCCATGCAAACCCATCCATGCAAACCCATCCATGCAAACCCATCCATGCAAACCCATCCATGCAAACCCATCCATACAAACCTATCCATGCAAACCCATCCATGCAAACCCATCCATGCAAACCCATCCATGGAAACCTATCCATGCAAACCCATCCATACAAACCCATCCATGCAAACCCATCCATGCAAACCTATCCATGCAAACCTATCCATGGAAACCTATCCATGCAAACCCATCCATGCAAACCCATCCATGCAAACCCATCCATGCAAACCCATCCATGCAAACCTATCCATGCAAACCCATCCATGCAAACCCATCCATGGAAACCTATCCATACAAACCTATCCATGCAAACCCATCCATGCAAACCCATCCATGCAAACCTATCCATGCAAACCCATCCATGCAAACCCATCCATACAAACCTATCCATGCAAACCCATCCATGCAAACCCATCCATGCAAACCTATCCATGCAAACCCATCCATGCAAACCCATCCATGCAAACCCATCCATGGAAACCTATCCATGCAAACCCATCCATACAAACCTATCCATGCAAACCCATCCATGCAAACCCATCCATGCAAACCTATCCATGCAAACCCATCCATGCAAACCCATCCATGGAAACCTATCCATACAAACCTATCCATGCAAACCCATCCATACAAACCCATCCATGCAAACCTATCCATGCAAACCCATCCATGCAAACCCATCCATGCAAACCTATCCATGCAAACCCATCCATGCAAACCCATCCATACAAACCTATCCATGCAAACCCATCCATGCAAACCCATCCATGCAAACCTATCCATGCAAACCCATCCATGGAAACCTATCCATACAAACCTATCCATGCAAACCCATCCATGCAAACCCATCCATGCAAACCTATCCATGCAAACCCATCCATGCAAACCCATCCATACAAACCTATCCATGCAAACCCATCCATGCAAACCCATCCATGCAAACCCATCCATGGAAACCTATCCATGCAAACCCATCCATACAAACCTATCCATGCAAACCCATCCATGCAAACCCATCCATACAAACCTATCCATGCAAACCCATCCATGCAAACCCATCCATGCAAACCCATCCATGGAAACCTATCCATGCAAACCCATCCATACAAACCTATCCATGCAAACCCATCCATGCAAACCCATCCATGCAAACCTATCCATGCAAACCCATCCATGCAAACCCATCCATGGAAACCTATCCATACAAACCTATCCATGCAAACCCATCCATGCAAACCCATCCATGCAAACCTATCCATGCAAACCCATCCATGCAAACCCATCCATACAAACCTATCCATGCAAACCCATCCATGCAAACCCATCCATGCAAACCTATCCATGCAAACCCATCCATGCAAACCCATCCATTCAAACCCATCCATGGAAACCTATCCATGCAAACCCATCCATACAAACCTATCCATGCAAACCCATCCATGCAAACCCATCCATGCAAACCTATCCATGCAAACCCATCCATGCAAACCCATCCATGGAAACCTATCCATACAAACCTATCCATGCAAACCCATCCATGCAAACCCATCCATGCAAACCTATCCATGCAAACCCATCCATACAAACCTATCCATGCAAACCTATCCATACAAACCTATCCATACAAACCTATCCATGCAAACCCATCCATGCAAACCCATCCATGGAAACCTATCCATGCAAACCCATCCATGGAAACCTATCCATGCAAACCCATCCATACAAACCTATCCATGCAAACCCATCCATGCAAACCCATCCATACAAACCTATCCATGCAAACCCATCCATGCAAACCCATCCATGCAAACCCATCCATGCAAACCTATCCATGCAAACCCATCCATACAAACCTATCCATGCAAACCCATCCATGCAAACCTATCCATGCAAACCTATCCATGCAAACCCATTCATACAAACCTATCCATGCAAACCCATCCATACAAACCTATCCATGCAAACCCATCCATGCAAACCTATCCATGCAAACCCATTCATACAAACCTATCCATGCAAACCTATCCATGCAAACCCATTCATACAAACCTATCCATACAAACCTATCCATGCAAACCCATTCATACAAACCTATCCATGCAAACCCATCCATGCAAACCCATCCATGCAAACCTATCCATGCAAACCCATCCATGCAAACCTATCCATGCAAACCCATCCATACAAACCTATCCATGCAAACCCATCCATGCAAACCCATCCATACAAACCTATCCATGCAAACCCATCCATGGAAACCTATCCATGCAAACCCATCCATGGAAACCTATCCATGCAAACCCATCCATGGAAACCTATCCATGCAAACCCATCCATACAAACCTATCCATGCAAACCCATCCATGCAAACCCATCCATGCAAACCCATCCATGGAAACCTATCCATGCAAACCCATCCATACAAACCTATCCATGCAAACCCATCCATACAAACCTATCCATGCAAACCCATCCATGGAAACCTATCCATGCAAACCCATCCATGCAAACCTATCCATGCAAACCTATCCATGCAAACCCATCCATGCAAACCCATCCATACAAACCTATCCATGCAAACCCATCCATGGAAACCTATCCATGCAAACCCATCCATGCAAACCTATCCATGCAAACCTATCCATGCAAATCCATCCATGCAAACCTATCCATGCAAACCTATCCATGCAAACCCATCCATGCAAACCCATCCATGCAAACCTATCCATGCAAACCTATCCATGCAAACCTATCCATGCAAACCTATCCATGCAAACCTATCCATGCAAACCCATCCATGGAAACCTATCCATGCAAACCCATCCATGGAAACCTATCCATGCAAACCCATCCATGCAAACCCATCCATGCAAACCTATCCATGCAAACCCATCCATGCAAACCTATCCATGCAAACCTATCCATGCAAACCCATCCATGCAAACCCATCCATGCAAACCCATCCATGCAAACCTATCCATGCAAACCTATCCATGCAAACCCATCCATGCAAACCCATCCATGCAAACCTATCCATGCAAACCCATCCATGCAAACCTATCCATGCAAACCTATCCATGCAAACCTACAGTAGTTCATTCACACCCATGCAGGCGAGGCCTCTTCTCGTCCTGGACGACCCCGCCCTATCAGCCGAGGTGCAGCAGCTGGCAGCGTGCCTGGCTCACGGGCCTGTCGCCGGAGGTGCCTCTGTTGGTTCAGGAGCCCTTGGCTGCCCTGCTTTGCCCCATGGCGGGGGTGAGGGCGTGCAGGCTTCTTGCCAGATCAGCGTGGAGGAGGCCAACGCGCTCCTGGTGGACCTGGGTCTGGTGCTGCACCACTCGCAGGTGGGCGTGGCGGTGTGCCCGCTTGGGTGGGGTATTCACACTTGTGTACCGGTATTCATAATAGGTCAGGGTCTGCACACCTGGGTTGCCAAGTAAAGGAAGGACATGAAGCACAAAAAACCCTGAACTCTAAACCCCAAACCCTAAACCCTAAACCCAAGACTGTCGCCAGGGACTTTCACCAGGCCAGAGGGCAGGGGAGGGGAGAGGAGGTGTGGAAGGCGGGATCAATGATCCGTGGTG
This sequence comes from Limnomonas spitsbergensis, assembly GCA_037349105.1. Lineage (NCBI taxonomy): Eukaryota > Viridiplantae > Chlorophyta > Chlorophyceae > Chlamydomonadales > Limnomonas > Limnomonas spitsbergensis. The sequence goes on from JAYJMM010000041.1 coordinate 9,962,265, forward strand.
GCCCTGCATGTGTGTCTTCTGTGCCCCCCCTGGAATATCTGGGACCCACGCTTGGACAAGGCCACGAAAATGGAGGCCAGCCTTGATGTGCACACTTTATGTGCACACTTGATCCATTTGTTTGCCGCTTTGGTTCCATGCGTATCCTATCTGTGCCCCGCCCCCTGTGCCCAGTGCTGCCCCTCTGCCCCTGCTGTTCTTCCTGGTTAGCCAGCTCTTTGCACCTAAGAGCTTTATGTGAAATGACTGTGTTAATTGAACTGATCTCTGTTGACCTTTCTCCTCTGCCTGCTTGATCAACCATTTATTATTCCTTTTGCGTATCCAGGTTGCATCTGCACACGGCATGGCCCCTCGCGCCCTCCACCACAAGGCCCGGAGCCTGCTCACGTTTGCCTGCGACATGGGCTGGGCCTGCCTGGCCGCGCGCCTGCTCCCACTCCTCACCCGCTACGAGGCCGCCGCGGTGACGCAGATTCTGAGCGCTCCCTGTGTTGCTGAACAAGCATCCGAGAGCCCAGGAGGATGCGAACCCCACAGCGTAAGCAGGCGCTGCAGCCCGCAGCAAGGGATGGAGTGGGCAAACCCAGACGGGTCAGCAGGGGCCGGCGGGCTGTCCCTGGTTCACCGAGCAGTGCGGTCCGGCAGTCTGCCGCTCGTGGCCTGTCTCTTGCAGCATGGTCGCAAGGCAGCTGCAGCCGCAGCCGGCCCCTTGTCGGCAGCACAGCTGCGGCCGCTGCTGTGTGGCCCGGAGGACAGCAGCGGCGGTGCTGGCTACCGTGCTCCTGCTGAAACACCGGCCATGGCGGCTGCTGCTGCCGCCGCTGCTGCGTCCCTCTCTTCTTGGTGGCGGTGGTGTCGTGCGGATGCTGGGGGACCGGGGGGGCTCACCCCGCTGCATCTGGCTGCGTTGGTGGGGGATGCGCGGGTGGCGGTCATGCTGCTGGGTTTTTGTCCACCCTCGGCATTCACTAGGTAAGCAAATGTATTGGCCTCAGGGGGGAAAGGGGGGAAGCAACGATGTCTGTGGTTTGTGGATTTAGGCCCGGTCGTTGGAGGGACTGGGCTTGCGCAAGGCAGCCTCTGGACCTGCCCTTTTGAAGCACGTCTGAAACTATGAATAATATTGGAGCTTGTATGATATTGGAGCTTGGCAGCTGGCATGATGTGGAGGGCTTTTGCTGTATGAGATTCTGGCACTGGGGGAACACGTACACCCTGGGTCGCACATGTCTTGTAGCAAGCGTACTGTGTCTCCTACTTACTCTATCAGCCACACATTGGTCTCCTGCATATCCGCATGTCGAGTGCCGAGAATCCTACATCTATATTGATGTGTCAGAGGGAAGGGTGGATTGTCATAATGGCCTGGATATTTGACCCCTTGAATCCTGTTTGATCTCTTTCGTCGGTTTCTCCCGCTCCCTCGATCACAGTCACAGGGCAGATAACGTTTGTTTGTGTGACAGCCTTGCCCCCAAATTTACCTCATCTGCCCCCCCCTCTCGGTGCCCTCAGGCTGGTCACAGAAGATGGTGTGACCCCGTTTCACCTTGCGTTCCAAATGGGCCACTTTGATGTCCCGGCTCTCATGAGGGCCCTTCACTGCAGTCAGGTAGGTGGAGGCCCCTGGGCATAGGTCAATGGCCATCGGCTGTGTTTCTGATATCACCACATGTCATGCCTGTCTACCTTCACTACAGCGGCCATCGAAGGCCAGGCGCAGAATATATGGAAAGCTGCAGCACTATTCGATGAAACAATGCTGTCATGATGTGCCAGCTATACCCCGCAGTTTTTCGTTTTGTGGTCCGGCTACAGTTCAGCTGCAGTGAAGAGCTAGAATTCTTATGTGACACCATGGGCCCAATCAGCATGACCAGCCATGCTGAGTGGGCCTATGTCTGATTGTCTGAAGGCCGGTCAAGGCTTGGCCCCAATCAGGCCTATGTCGGCAGGTAGTCGGCCCGCCAACGGTGGACTTATAGCTGAAAAGGAACACTGGTTCTCTGATGCACGTTATCAATTCCTCCCAAGTCCCCTATTCCACTCACGCATGGCATGGATTCCCTGTGTGATGGGCCGACGTGGCTGGGTTGACACCCTGACCGGCCACTGCTGAGCAAGTGAGCAGAACCTTTCCGGCTGATGAATTTTTCTCTCATGCCGCACTTAATTTCTCATAAATTATTTCAAATTTATATTTAAAAACTGTTTATGTTGGCTGATGCAGGTGGGTAAGGCGGGTGACCCTAACTCTGCGGCGAGGTCCAGGCACAAGAAGCGGAGGCTCCTGCCGGCAACTGGTGTCGGTCAGCTCCTGAACAACGGCAGCAGCAACACTCCCAATGGGGGTGCCAAGCGGCGCGGGAAGCTTATTCTAGCAAAGGCGGGACTATCGGGCGAGACTAGCTGCGTGGAGGATATCATGGACGCTGCGCTGGGACCCAACACTGTTCCTGATGCTGTGGCGGCCCCAGCGGCCCCTGGATCTGGACCCGGGCATGCATCGCCTGATCCGGATCTAGATCCATGCGAGCACTGTCACTCGACGGTGTCCCCCCTGCTGTTGGACGTGACTGCCTCCTGCTCCGACTGTGGGCAGGTAGGAACCCTTGATCCTTGACCCAACTGTCATTCAAACCCTCAACCGCACCTGCACAACGACTGTGAGCGGATCAACCGCAAGCCATCGGTTCCCAGCCTCCAGGGTGGACAGCCTGGAATGCCGCGCTCGCTTTTCAGTTTAGACCGTAAAAGTGTGAATCGACTGTACCAACATTCGACCGACATTCGACCGCGCTCAGCAAATGGCCCTGTCATCGATCACCCTTGTCCCGAGACTGTAATAGCTCTAAAAGGATACATGCAATTGTGTGTGGCTCGACTTGAGCCCCAAGCTGCGTCGCTCCGTTCATTAAATCGTTCGCACTCAACAAGTAACGCTCACCTCCCCTAATTTGTGATTCAGAACCTCATATCGCCGTCCTCCGCCATGCCATCTCCCCCTACAGGCCCGTCCTTGCATTGCCTACTCGGACGATGAGGTCGCCTCGGACGACACTGAGCTATGGCTTCCGCCGGATCTAACCACCTCCACCTTCGACCCGGAGGACGAGGATGTGAACAGCAACTGCAGCCCTCACCTGCCCCCTACCACCACCGCCTGGGGCAGGGAGCGGGGACAGCGGGCGAGCTGGGGGCAGGCCGCACCGACGGCAGGGGTTGGCCGGCAGCGGCCCTCAAGCAAGGAGTTACCTCCTGTTCTCCAGAGGCAGCGCCAGTCCAATCAGACTGCGGCGGCGGCGGCAAAAGGCTCTGCCTCATCTGTGCAGATGGTGATGCTGCGGCAGGAGCCGGGTGGCGGAGCGTCAGGGACTCGGAGCTGCGGCGTCCAGGGAGCGGGAGGGCGGGGAGGCGGGTCGCAGTCATGTGCGCACTCTCACGGCAATGTGTACAGCGTCACAGCCATGTGCCAGAGCTGCCACTCAAACAGGCTGTTGGAGGTGCTGGCTTGACTGGGTGTTTTCTGTATTCAAGATTTCCACCTGTCCTAGGGTTTCCACCTGTCCTAGGGTTTCCACCTGTCCAAGGGTTTCCACCTGTCCAAGGGTTTCCACCTGTCCAAGAGCAGGCGACCCAGCACTGAGCGAGAACCTTGCAAGTAGAGAGGAGAAGAAGCACCACATGGCTATATCCATATTCAGGTGGTGGCTTGGCTTATTGGCTAAATGACTTTTCAAGCTGCCCCTGGAGGGTCGTGATGATGTAGCCTTGATTTGATTAGTCCCTTGGAGGACGGCAGTGATTCTTCTAAGAACCGGGCGTTAAGGACCAGGGGAGCCTGAAATGCACCTCGGCTTTGACACCCGGATGTCCATCGAATTTGTTTCGCCTCTGTGGTTAAATACTTATATTCAATCAGTTATGATTTATCTTCTTTATGTGGAACAATGGTGCCTATTGCCAGACGCTGCTGCCGCATCTTTCGCTGGTTGGTGTCCTGTGGGATACAGGGATTCCTTTCAGCAAGCTATGGGAGGGGGGGGGGGCTGACATGTCGGGCTTAACCATGCCCAAAAACGTTTTTGCGCTATGAGCCTACGACATGTTTGAGTTATGATTAATAAACCTTAGGAACTTGCTTCTGGGTGTGAACCTGCTTCTGGGTGGGTACGTAAGAAGTTCGTGATATGTGCAGCTAGTGTCAAAAGATAAACACTGGCATAGCTGTCGGTGCAACCTCCACAATGTTTGGCTGCTTGTTTTGATGTGCGTTCTGCTAGATCACAATTTTACGAACGAGTGCATGTTGACAATATTGTGAATCACTGTTCATGCTGCTGCTGCGAGGACTGTGGTCTCAGCTGCGCGCTTGGTGTTGCAAGGGCTGCGGGCTACGCTTTGGGGCTAGTTAGTCAAGTCAATTTATCATGTTACTAAGGAGGAAGGACCGATGTGGACCATATGGCTTGCTGCAGCAGGCCACCCGGGCTCCGGGCCATATGCCAGGGCGGCAGGGTGTAGCTGAACGCCTGAACAACCTCCAATAAACTGCGGATACTGCCCCCTCCGCCTCTGAAATGTCAGGCCATCAGGGACATGGCTGTTTCACAAGGGCATGGCTGCTTACCTGTCGTACCTCTTTTAATGTTAGTGTTGCGCAGCAGATCGAAAGATGAGGAAAATCGAGTCACATGACACATGACACTGCAGACCCACCTCTGCCCGGAAAAAGCCCTGGAGGGTCATGGGGATTCGCGAATCTAAACCGACGGGCACAACTCATCGCTCATATGTAAGGCCCATGTGGCTTTGGCTCTCCTATTTTATGAGCGCTCAATGTGATTCCAGACTTCATCACAGTCCAAATTATGCACTGGCAAACACCGTATGGCATGTGCAAGCTCTTGCAGAATGGGTATCAGGGTCTGGACTGGCATAGTGTCATTATGCAAAAGAGGCCAGCTGAATCAGTGACCCTTGTTCCCAAAGCTTAGGCTGTGTTAGACAGGGAGTTCTAGGTTTCCCCTCATGGATGAGGGTTTAAACCTTAGCCGTTACTGCCTAACACTAAGGGATGGCAAGTCCTCTCACGGCTGTACCCTTATCATAACAAGGGTTTTCACCCATGTTAAACTTGAAGGGACAGCCAACCTTAACTCCCATACCACAAAAAGAGGACTTAACCCACAAAAACACTAGCACGACAGACAGGATACTGAGATTAGCGTTTAGGCTCCCGACTAGGGGGGAGCCCTGGCTGATCTCATACTCCTTGCTAGTCCTCGTTGCCTCCTCCAAATTGGAATTTCGAGGAGATTGTTTTATACTGACAAGAGGAATAAACCCCATTACCCAAAAGGGTCTAGTGCCAGATTTCATTACAAGTAATGCTCAGCTTGGTGGCCAGCTCGGTGCGGTGAATCAAGTCATTTTGCGCCTCACGACCATCAAGCTGCTTCCCACGCTGCAGCAAAACCCCAATGTCATGGCTGTGCTTGCCTTGTAGAGATTGGGGCATGCAGCAGGTAGAGGTTTCAAAATTGATTATATCCGCGATAGCTTGTAAGAGAAAAATTTGCCCAAACATTTGAGACAACGTCTCTTTTGTTGAGTGGCCAGTTCTCAATTCAGCAGTGGTTGCGTCTTAATTTTCTTTAGCCGAGGTAGGACAACCTTTTTATGATCTTGATGATTGACAGGTGCTCTGTGATCCTCTAGGGTAGGGTTTTACAACAGCCTGAGGTTATTGTACCACTGCCCCTTGCGTCACACAACAACTGCTATTCCAAAAAAGGGTTTTGCAAGGCTCACCCTGAATGCTTGGCATCAAGAGATCATAAGAGCAAAGTCCCACCACCACTGCTAAAATTACAAAAAATTTAGGCAGGGCACACAGTACCCTTGCCTCTTTTCGTTAGATGTCCCTCATAGACAGTACGGTGATAACCCCCTGCCTCAGGGTCGACTTCCTCTGTGCTTGGCATGCATCAGTTTTGCGTTTATGCATACAGGTTGTAAGTCTCCATATCTTGAGTTTGTTTCCTTATTCTTCCGGTCCCCTCAAATACTTTAATTACTTCTGTACTCAGTAGTAATAGGTGCTTACGGCATCGCACATTTTGAAAATTCGAATCTTGGCCACTGGAACCCTCCAAAGCCCTGTTTAGAAGTGTGCTAGCTGTGTGAAGCATGCACACATGCATGCCCTGTTGTGGGCAAGTGTATGGGAATGTGCCTTAGAGCTTTTCTTTTGCTATGACTGGACAAGGTTTGAGACCGGCCACCCAACCCTAAATCCCTGAGAAGCGAACACAAGAACAGCCCGGGTGCGGATGTGGCCCTCGTCGTCACCCACAGCCACTAGAGCTCGATGCTTCAAAAGTGAATGGCTCTGGTCCACACACCAGCGACCACAAACAGCAAAAGAACTGCCGGTACAGCGCAAGGGCGCAGGGCGTAAGGGCGCCCTACCGGCAGTTGACCTCATCAGAGATCGCCACGTGGAATCTGACGGGGAATTGATGCTTCCTACACGTGCAGCATCTTCTTCGTGGCGGCAAGCAGGTTCTGTGGCGTAGACAGCATCATCGACGATCTCTAGCGAATCGTGCAATTTGCTTCAAAGATACATATCAACCTGTCCTGAGGTACCTGCCAATTCTCTTTCATCTATATCCTGAGTGGCAGTAGTGACACAGGTATATCAGATCATCAGACCGGTTCAGACTACAGTTCACGAATCGGTGGCCACAGAGGCACAGACGAGCTGCTCCATCATGTCACCTGCGCTCCTCCTCTTCATCGCATGCAATCTATCATGTATCTTGACGCTGCCTTTTTTCACAGAAGGTGCGTTACCGTATCACAGACGCCGCATGGCGCATCTATATAACATTGCCGATGGTCTCATCATGGCGACAGTCCGTTGCCACCTGTCGTCGCAGCTGCTTTCCTCTATCTAGCCCCCATGTACCGGTAGACGGTAGTGCGTTTTGGTATAGAACATGCTCAATATGCAATGGCCATACCGTGCTTTCCATGAGCACCCACCTTCAGAAGTGGCTTGTCTGACCCCTAACTCTCCCCTGTCGGCCTGACCGCTGTAATGCTGTATGTATGTGCCCAGGCTCTTTCATCACTCACTCGCCCACTAGGCATTATATGCCCTTCGTGGTACTGGTATTACGGACTTTCCCTCATCACCTGATCCAAACCCTCCCCCTCTTTTCCCTGCCTGCACAGCAGCAGGCCGCACCCTCCAAACGACAAAGGAGGCCGAGCCCCAAGTGCACGGTGCGTGGTTAGGTGTCTGGGCCCCGGCAGGTGGCAGCATGTGGCTTAAAATGATCTCCCCTCTGAGATATTGGGATCTTCTCCTTCTTCAGATCGGCGGAGGTGTTGGAGCTGATAGTTAAACAAGAGTGATGGCGATATGGCCTAGTAGTACTGAACTACTGACTAGTAATTGCTTGGCGTTTTACGCTTCCTAGTTTGAATGCCTTCATGTCGAAGATGGTGCCATGTTTTTGGCAGCAAAGGGCTATGGCATATGAAGGCAGCTACTTTTCATCAGGGTTTTCTGACTGGCCTGATTTCGTCGCGTCCCGCTCCCTGACTGACTGAGCAAGGGTGGGTGAGTGGTAAAAACTGGTGGCAATGAGCTGTATGACTGTATGAAGACACCAGACCAGGGCTGGCTCTCTCTTTCCTGGCACGAGCCATAAATCTCTAGACAAATGGATGAGATAGTGACCAATGCCGCTAGTCTGATGATCAGTTGGTCACTTGGTCACTCTACATCTGTTTTTAATGCAGGCTTGGGTCATGGACTACAACTACCTAAGGACCTGCTTACCTATCCCTACCAGCCCGGTAGCAGCCCATCCAAAAGAGGTGAGCATCATTGGGTGCACAAAATGGTGTGTCCTTCAATAGCGTGGAATCGTTGATCTTCTTTGGTGATGTGCAAGTGCCATCTTCAGAGCACATATCTATCTGCACCTGGATCAGGGAGAAGAGCTCTTTGTTCCTGTCCTCCATGGTGCACTGAGTGAAACATCATCAGGGTAGGCATGGACACGGCCCCATCCTCTACGCAATTCAATGGCCAGAACATGCTCTCAGCATCCATTCAGGTCTACCTAAATGACCAGCCTGACGCCCCCCTCCCCCTTGTCTTGATCCGCCAGCCCCCCTCCCCTTCTTTGCCTCTGCAGCCATGCAAGGAAGCCCCACAAAAATAACCGCCAGTCCCCCCACTTTGCCCGTGCAGACAAGATGCCATTTGGCGTTGGTACCATGGTCCAGCTCAAGTCCATTGAGTATGGCTTGTTCTGCAATGTCGGGGACGGAAAGGATGAACCCAAGTATCCCCTCAGGTGAGGATGTAAGGCAGGCTGTATCGCTGTCTTGGATTCTGTAAGCTATCAAGGAGGCTATACCGCTTTCAAGGAGGCTGTACCATGACCAGGGAAACTGTACCGCCAGCGCGGAGGCTGTACCGCTGCCAGGGATGATTTACTGCGACCAGGGAGGCTTTACGGCTTGCAGGGATACTGAACTCTGTCAGGGATGCTGTGCCGCTGTTAGAGATGCTGCATTGCTGTCAGGGATGCTGTACCGCTTTCAGGAAGGCTGTTCTGCTGTCAGGGATGTTGAAGCACTGATAGTACTCATCAGGCTAGGTCAGGCCGTGCTCCTTGCCCTGTGACGGCCCAGGTGCAATGGACCCTGCTGATGAGCTTTTTTTTTTTCCCTCTGCAGGTGTAACGAGCCAAAGGAAGAGGAATCCAGGGGTGGAGGCCAGCAGGGCTTTCTGGTGTTGGGGAAAAGCTACATGACTCGGGACTTGTTTAACGGGGACACCATCTACCTCAAGTGGGTCTGAGGCAGGGTTTGATTAAGGGTTGAGTGAGGTACAGGTTCGTACTTGTAAGTTGACAGGGCCGGTGTAGGGATATAAAGCCTCCTTCCCGCTTTGCCATTTTTATTTGCTTACCTACAAAACTGATTTCCTTGTGCATAGGCCCCAGGATGTCACCTAAGAAGCATTGCCTGTCTTTGGCGATGAACGTCATGTGCATGGCCCCGCAACCTGTGTGACCTTGCTGAAATGACCTCTCAATTAATGTGGCCTTTTTGACATGCCAACACCTGTGAGTCTGTGACTCCTGTGGAATGACCCCTCCACCTTACTGATTGTAAGGTTATGCCCCTTCCTCTCATCTGACCCTGCTGAAATGCCACAGGAGTCAGCGGACGTTCAAGTTCTGCACCGTTGGCCCTGCCGAGGACGGTAGCTATGTCACCTGCGACCAGAAGCAGTTCAACCAGACATCAGAGTTGATTGTAAGCAGCCAACTCGAGGTCTGATCTGATCTTGCGCTAGTGTGCCCCTCATGGACACCCGACTGTAGAGATCAATTATAAGGCTGTTTCCAGCTGAGCCTGTCAGCCTGATCTGATCTTTAAGTGCACACATTAGCCTCCATACACATGACTACAGGGATAAGCCTGTTGCCAGCTGAGCCTGATCTGATCTGATCTGTGGTTGTGCAACCTGGCACTCATGGATCCCCGAACAGTAAATAAACATTATTAGGCTTTGTCAGGATATCCGACCTGATGCTCATGTTGTGCCCCTTTGCACTCTAGAATTTACGTACCTACCCTGCTGTTCCCCAGGTTGCCATTACGTAACAAGCCCAGTTTTCACTTTAAGACTGGACGGCCGGCTCCTTGTTGTTGTTTCATTGCAGGTCAGGTTTGCTGGTCCTGATAACGACGTCATCACCCTGAGCCCGGCCGACAGCCCGTCTGCATGGTGTCATCCCGAGGCCGATGATAGGCATGAGCCTGAGTTCCACCCCATGCGCTGTGGGGGCAGTGGGCACAAGTCAAGGGCAGCTATGATAGTGGTGCCAGCAAGTGCGTGGGTGGGATAGGGGGTGGGACGTGGGCATGCATGGCCGGCTGAAGGCGGTCACAAAACTTGCATATTGTTGCGCGCGGCTGTGGCGGCGCCGTCAGGCACGTGGGTGGGTGAAAATGGGTGAGACATTGGCATGGCATTTAGAGGCTGCCAAAATAACAAATTGCTTGTTGCGCGCCTGACCACATGGCTCTCACTACTAAGCCGCTCATGGGAAGAAAATAACTCATGATGAAATAGAAATTAAGTGAGGAGTCAGTGCAGGGTTGTGACCCCCGCCAATCCTGTGTCACCAAATATTTGTGTGAAACTGGATCCTAAACAACTTCCTGTGTGCAGAGTCGTCGTACCCTACTGGACCCCCCGACACCACTGAGGCTGCTTGATGACCGCAGCTGGATGAATTGCAGCGAGAATAGTGTGAAGACAGGCCTTCAAGGCAGACAATATAATTTACGTTGTGGCTGCAGGGAGGGGACAATTTCTAGGTCACCTCCTCAAGAACGGGTTGGGCAGTAGCCTATTTTGTAAAATATGTTGTGTACCTAACTGCTGCCGCTGTTACCAATGGCAATTGAAGGCCGGTCGACATCCAACTGACATCCAACAAGAAATGTGTGTTGAGAGTCCGGTACTGAACAGCCGTCGACCGATAAGAAGCAAGCAATGACCATCGAAAAGCACCATACAATGTTTTGCGCCCGCCCTGGTGGAACTCCTCCCCCGCATGTCCATCACAATATTGTCACGGCGAGTGGGCTGTTGGGTAATACAGCCCCCAGGACCACTGGAGGAATTGCACGCAGTTCCAGCAGCAGCAGCCTGGATACAGAGCTTTGAAGAAGCCCAGGGTAGAGTAGTGGCCATGCAAAGGTCTTGGCTGAATGCTTGGATAGTGTGTTATGTCTGGCTGGGTGAGACATACGGACAGGCTGGTATATAAGTTGATTCGCTGTATCAATTTATTATTATTGTATATTTGCCTTTCAGTTGGAGGTCTTATTGGACTGATGTGTTCTGATTGGAAAACCTGGCTTGTGGATGGATTGGTAGCTTGAATCATTCAGTTTTTTGTTTTTGCTGGTTCTGGTCTAGGTTCTGGTTGGTGTGGATTGATGTGGACTGGCTGTTACTGGTGCAATAAATTATATAATATGTGTGCTTTCTAGTGGAGTTGTTGACATGTTTGCAGGCTTGAGAAGATTGTATTGTTTACTGACATGAATTTCTGAAAATGTGTGGCTGTTGGTCATCAAGTGCTAACAACACTTGCTTGTTGGCGCTGCTCAGTCCTTGGACAATATATTTGGTAGATCAAAGGTTACTTATGCCTCAAGAGGTTGTGCGCCTTCGACACCCCGCTACGGACGGGCGGTAACTTCTCTTGCACCCCCCCAATACAATTACCATTTCCCTACCCACCAGCGACCTATGGCCTCCTGGGGCGGGGGGGGCTCTGCCGGAAAATACGTCACTGTTAAATCCAGGGGGTGAAGGCCAATAAGAATCGACGCGCAACGGCCTGCCGGGGGTGGGCGTGGCCGGAGGGGGGGCGAATTTCGTCACGGCCGGCGGTCGGAGGCTAGGGGGCTCCCGACGTGGACGTGGCCGCTGGTTACTTAAATCCGCATTGTGAAAGAAATGAACTGCCAGAGCGTGTCTTGATGAGAACGATGCGTCTCGTCTGAAATAAGTCGACAGAGTTCAAACCAGGGGAACCCCTGCTGGTTCTATCAGAATCCTCGTTCTTCGATGCTTATTACGTATGACCAGGTTCACACTTTGATGAGGTGAAGCGGAAATCGGCATGCCTGGTACGAGATTGCCACGTGTAATTGACGCACCCTACACGTGCGGCATCTTGATCGATTCGGCAATCAAGCTGAGTAGAAGTATCCAGATACCTAGGGGGTCTTCAACGTGGTCTCACAAGCCCCTTGCCAAGCCACTTGCCAAGCTGCCACTGAAATCACTTTGTAACCTTCTGTCCCTATTCTCTGTGAAAGCTTTGGTGTCTCAGGCGGCATACGGACGGTTTAGTTCATCATGTCTTCCTTGCTCTTCTTCCTCACCACTTGCGGTATGTCGCTTATCGTGACAGTACCGTCTTCCACGCAAGGTGCGATATCGTCGATGAAATCACGCACGGTGGATCTAAATAATGCTGCCGACGGATGCGCCGGCCGCATGGCGCGGCAACCGTGGCCATCGTTCCTACCCGCCTCTAGCTATCGTGGAACGAGGCGGATATGAGTGCCTCAATGGCGTGTTTCGCGATTGGCATCTACTAAACCCCGACCTGATGATGGCATAATTTCCACACGGTTTGTATGCGATTATTATACACGGACTTATTGCAAATGCCTCTCTCATTCAGCCTGCCATTTTAGATCATCACTCATCACTGCCCCAGGCTGCCTCCTCTTGCAGCTGCTGTGTACCTCCTAGTGCTCCTACACCGGTACTTGAGCATCTTGGCGTATCCGAACTCCCAACTTCAGTTATTCACGTCCTCTCCTACGCCCCTGCCTGCACAGCTGCAGCCCGCATCAACCAACAGATCAAGGAGGCCGAGCCAGCAGTGCTCGGTGCGTGCGTGGGCCTAAGAGGGCTTGCGAGGGCACTGGGATTTTTTTTCTGCTCAGATGAGTCAGATCTTAGATAGATCCTAGTTACATGTTGGATCATGGGGGCTCCTTGACAGCATCTCTCTCCTCAAGATGTGCAAATACTGTCTCCCCACGTTCCTGCGCAGTGCTACGCCCTCTGCAGAAAATACAATTACAAAATTTGTATTCTTAAGGGGAATGTCGGCTAGTGAGCATAACCCTGCGCCGGTGTCTTTTAATTACCAGCACTTGGGTCAAGGATTAGGATTATGATCTCAGCAGAGCAGCTGATCGTCACCATAAGTGTGTTTTTGTGCGTGCAGGCCACTCCGGTCACGAAATGCTGCTGCCTAAGGACCTGCTTACCTATCCCTACCAGCCCGGTAGCAGCCCACCCAAAGGAGGTAAGCAGACCAGGACGGAGGGATTAGCCCCTACTCCTAAATTTGCCCCGTGGTGCCATGGGCAGTGTAACAAATATGTACCAGAGGGGTCCAAACTCGCAAAATAACGGCAAAAGCTTATGCTCTCACATTTTTGAGTTGATAACAGTGCTTGTCACAAGACTAGCCCACTCTATCGGAAGCGGGCAAACACTAGCAAACACACACATCAACTGATTATTTTTCTACGCATCACCTCCCCCTTCCCCCCACATCGCCGCGCAGCCAAGCTGCCTTTCACCACTGGTGCCATGGTCCAGCTCAAGTCCATTGAGTACGGCATGTTCTGCAATGTCGGCGATGCGAACGATGAACCCAATTATCCCCTCAGGTGAGGATATAAAGGCGGCTGTAGCGCTACGTAGAGAATGTTGCGCTACCATGGAGGTTTAAGCATTATCAAGGAGACTGTAGCTCTGCGTATGAGGCTGTAGCGCTACCAGGGAGGCTGTAGGGCTACCTAGAAAATGCAACGCTACCAATGAGGCTGTAGCGCTACCAAGGAGGCTGTAGTGCTGTCAAGGAGGCTGTGGCTCTACAACATAGATGTTGCCCTACTAAAGAGTCTGTAGGACTGAGGAGGAGGCTGTATCACTATCAGGGAGGCTGTAGCGCTGCCGAAGAGGCTGCAGTGCTACAATACAAGCTGTTGCGCTACCAACAAGGCTGTGCCGCTATCAGGTTGGCGGTACCGCTATTAGGAGGCTGTACAGCTTGCCAGTACATGCTAATCTTCCAGCGTGCAGTGTGAAGCTCTCGAATTGTTTCATTCTTGCCCTGCAGGTGCAGCGAGCCAAAGGGGGAGGCGTCCGGTAGCGGCACCCCTGAGGGCTTCATGGTGATTGGCCTCGACTACATGACGCAAGATGTGTATGATGGGGACACCATCTACCTCAAGTAGGTCAGAGGGGGGAAGGCAATGCTGTCCTTGCATTTTTATACCGAAAGCTTCTGAAGCCAAAGGGATCTCGACCATACCGGTCCTCGATGGAACACATCCCATAAACCAACAGCATTGCTTGAGCGATGCTTTCCTGTTTATCTTGGGGAGCCTTATCAAGGGTGTGTAAGCTTCCTCCTTGGTGTGCAGGGTGTGTATTCTCTTGGCGTTTGTTTTTTGTGAACTAGCTCCCTGGTGCTTGGAGCCTTGGACCGTGGAAATGAAATGGGTATCGTTGTGTGTCACTGCCCCTATCTAAACATGTCGCTTCCTGGGCCCCTCCATGCATGACCCCTGTACCCCTGTACCCCTCCATGCATGACCCCTGTACCCCTGTACCCCTCCATGCATGACCCCTGTACCCCTGTACCCCTCCATGCATGACCCCTGTACCCCTGTACCCCTGTACCCCTCCATGCATGACCCCTGTACCCCTGTACCCCTGTACCCCTGTACCCCTCCATGCATGACCCCTGTACCCCTGTACCCTTGTTGTCCCTTAGAAGCCAGCGCTCCCTCAAGTTCTGCTCCGTTGGCCCTGCCCAGTACGGCAGCTATGTCACCTGCGACCAATATCACTATGACAAGACCTCAGAGTTTATTGTAAGCGACTAAGCGAGCCTCATATGGATCTGGTAGTATCAGGTCAGGCCTGAGCTGAGCTGATGTAGCGTGCCTGCGTGCCTGCCCCATGGGCCTGAAATCCTGTATGTGGCAATGTATGTCTTTGCTGTTTCAAACTGAACCTGAAGAACTGATCCTGATGTTTGTGTGTGTTCAGTAAAAAAAACAGACTTGATGAACCCCTGCACCAGAACTCATGCCACTGCACGGCTATTTTTCGTATTTCCGGAACATAAAAGCCTAGTTTGCATCCATAACGGTACACTGAGAGGCCTGCATCAGGAAATGCAGAATAGGAATTTTGAAATGTGACATTGCACTGTTGGTCCCACCCCTTGCTGTTGTTTCATCGCAGGTCAGGTCTGCTGGTCCCGATAACGACGTCATCACCCTGAGCCCGGCCGACAGCCCATCTGCATGGTGCCATCCCGAGGCCGATGATAGGCATGAGCCTGAGTTCCACCCCATGCGCTGTGGTGGTAGTGGGCACAAGTCAAGGGCAGCTCTGTTGGTGCTCCCGTCAGGTGGGTTGGTGCTACGGCATAAACGAATTAGGCCAGCATCATAACTTGCAGGGTCAAAGATGGGAAACAGAGAGAGTAGATGAAGTAAGTCGGGTCGGTGGAGCTGGATGGGACATTGATGGGCATGGCTGGGTGGAAACGAGAAACGGCTTTTACTTAACCATGTGACTTTAATACTGTCCTTATGGGGTCAATTTCGTTAAGACATGCGAAAGATTTGTCCTCCCATCCCGCTGGGCCCCATGGTCAGCAAGTTTTTGCAAAACTGCTGGTTTCGAAATCTTTTGTCTGACCATTAGGCAATAACTGAACGCTGAAAATGCAGGCTCATCTCACCCTACTGGACCTGGGGACACGGTTGAAGCTGCTTGAGGACACTATTGGCCTGATCAACTCATGTGCAACAACTGTCTCGTCCTTTGTATAAACTGCACTCAAATGGAAACTCTGTAGAGATAGCCACGCAGGCCCTCAGTGCTGTAAATTCTGTGTGGAAGCTCCATTTTCAGTGTTTGGCATAATGGGCAGAGACTTGGCAGCCATTAGTCAGCTGTGCACACCTCATCCTGTATTGTGTGACCCTCATGTGGGCTAAATCGT
This sequence comes from Limnomonas spitsbergensis, assembly GCA_037349105.1. Classification (NCBI taxonomy): domain Eukaryota; kingdom Viridiplantae; phylum Chlorophyta; class Chlorophyceae; order Chlamydomonadales; genus Limnomonas; species Limnomonas spitsbergensis. The sequence continues at coordinate 9,977,942 of JAYJMM010000041.1, forward strand.
CTTAGAACTATCAGTTTACCTCCAGTCAGTTTGTTTCGTTTGATAGTCAGTTGCCTAACCGTTTCTTTATTATGCCTTTAATACGCATGTTTCGTTCCTGCAGTTTGCTCATTGTTGGTATGGCTATGTGTTGGTTCCCCAGTTCAAGTTGATTGGCCAAAATCCGCAGCGGCCCATCATTGGATAGCCCCGCTATTGGCCTTGAACAACCTTTGAGTCGGTTAGTCAAGTTGCAAGAGTCCCAGCTGTACTACAGCTGGCGTACAGTAGTATAGTACGAACAACCCTAGTTGTGACTGAGTTGTTATGGCCTCTCTAAGGCCTTCCCCCCTTTGTCCTGTTTACGGGTTTATGGCGCGACATATACAAATGATGTCCTTTCCAGCCTTATGCTTGTCCCATAAATTCCTTACCCTTCTTGTTATCTGTTCTCCCCTCCCCTCTGTAGCCCATAAGCGACAAAGGTTGGACGCACGACGAAGGCTAGACCTGTAGACCAAACAGAGGATGTACTAGACGCCTGATCCCCTCTCTAGCTCACAAAGCATAATGAGCTAGGTAAAACTGCATAATATTTTAGAGGAGCTGCAAGCGACAAGTACTGGCTAGCCGGTCTATTAAAACAAACAAATCATGTACCCTGCCAAAGGTCCCCCGACCTAGGGGGGGGCGGAACATAAGTATCCGAGCCTTTCGTTTGGTACGGCCGGGTTCCGGACTTCCGGGTAAGGGTTCCGGACTTCCGGGTACCGCGACGAATTGACGACTGATAGATAGTTAAGCTCGTCATATATGTGCTTAAACTATTAAAAGGTTCAACTCGTCGCAATCGGGGGGAGGCAGTCGAGTCACCCTGGCCGGGACCCGCACAATAAACCCTCATTCTCAATAATTTCCGCTTCCCCTAGCGGTCAAAGGGCCCTTGCCTTAATTGCCCCAAGCCTCATACAATTCCCTCAACACTGGCATTTCCTTAAGAACCGGACACTAGATTGGCTGGTATGAAACCCCCTAGTAGTCGCATCTTTCCCGAAACAATGGGCTGAGCAATTAGGGAAAAGGTCAATCGCAAAACAACAGAGCAATTAGGAAAAAGGTGCAATCTTGTTTAGTCGCTAAATTGCTATGCATACTCGACATATTCCTGGCAGTCTCGGTGAATTTAAGTTAACAGAGACACAATAATGATTAATTTACCCCCCCCAAAATCAATACGGGAAATAATCCTGCCTCTTCCAACAGCTGTCATCGCACTCGTATCAGATACTTCAAACAACATGCATTTCTCAAAACAACTCCCACACAGCTGATAGCCCTAGCTTGAAGCATCAGTCGCAACAATAAACCTGTCTGTGCCTGCCTTAGTCCTCCCTCACCACCTTGAACTGCTCTTAAAGGTCCGCTTGGACACGCATGCACCCTTTCATAGTTTCATGCCCCAAGCGTCCGCCTGGCTTTGTGGCCTGTGCAACGAGCCAGGTCTCACAAGTTACACATTGCAGAGCGTCCACAAGACCCCAAGTGCAAGGCCCACACAGTACCTTCGAGGATCTCTGCTTGAATGATGGTGGGGCTACGGATTCCAGGTTTATCCCCGATAAGATCAGGTGTGCTTAGTGAGCCAGCGCTCTGTCCACCCCGCACATGCATCACGGACCGTGCACCCAATGCACATGTCAAGGTAGCACAATACAGCACGACACGGTACATATCAAGCCGGATGGTACTCCCAAGGTAGCACGATATAGCGCAATACGACACAGGTTTAACCGGATTATGCTACCAAGCTGTGTTTTGGGAACCGCGATTATCGCAACTCTAGGAAGCCTCACCGGCACCCCTGTTGCATGTACTGCTTTTTTTTGCGTGACTCAGCTACATATCAGCTACAACCCAGCTTCCTGCCAGAGGTCCCATGTGGGCAGTCATGCTGCTTAGGGAGCAGGCCGGTCCAGGCTTGGTCTCAATCAAGCCTCTGACGGATAAGGGGCGGCCTGCTGATGGTGGCCTCATAGCCGGAAAAAAATAAACATTGGTTGTGCGCACACCAGCTTCCTCTCTTCAGGTGGCAGGTCATTGACGTAGCTGAATGCGGGTCCTATCTGGTGAAAGCTATTGGATCAAAAAATATGCCCCAGGTGTCGTTGGCCGCCTCCTCTACCGTCGCAACCATGACCATGCGGATGCGATTCCATCTGGTAAGCAAACAAGGTCAATGACTGGATTCAGTGACAGCAGCTGGAACACTCCTCTGCATGGGAAGGTTTTGATGCTCGGCTTTAAAATGTGGCTGGGAAATCTAGCAGCCGAGGTGCGACACTGCTAGTGCCCCAGCAGACCGCAAAGAAAGCTTCCATGACAAGATAAAGAAGAAATGTTATGAGCTGGCTCCTACTGAGCCACGGTCCCCACCTCCTCTCCATCTCCTCCTTGGATAGCTGGAGGGTGCTGGGGCCGTTGGATAGCAGCTTGTTGAGCAGCGATCCATGGAACCCAGCCTTCATAAGGAACCTGAGCTTTGGCAACAGAGTCCTAAGGGCGGGCGTCGGGAGGGGCCCAAAATTAAAAAAATTGCCACTTGGCATAATGCAGCATAAAAATATAAGTGGATCAAGGGGAGGCTTTGTCGCCGCTGCAGCGACTATGCAAACCCTCATTACCTTTTTGACAGAGTCATGCCCTATTAAAATAAGACAGATATCCGATCTTAATCAAGATAACGCAATATCTAGACCAATGATTTTTCCAGCCCTCCTGTCCGATCCTGGGAGCTACAGGCAAAGCTTAAATATATACTACAACTTGTGTAAGCCTAGGAACCTCTTTATAAGTAGGAGACCTGGGTGAAGGTACGATAACCCTGGGCTGGTACGATAAACCTGGGGGGGTACGATAACCCTGGGCGGGTACGATAAACCTGGGAGAGGTACGATAACCCTGGGAGGGGTACGATAACCCTGGGGGGGTACGATAATCCTGGGAGGGGGGTACGATAATCCAGGGGGGGGGGGGGTACGATAATCTGATAATCAGCCGCGGAGCCACCCACCTTGCCTTGACATCCAGGAGCTTGGGATACACCGTCAGGATTTTGCTGATGACACTCAATTCCAAGTGCGCCTCTAGAAACAGGAAATTAAACTGTGTGCAACACAGGGGAGGGAGAGCACACGCCAGCTTAGGCTGAAGGGTGGAGGGATTCCAGGGCAGGATTTCGAGTTGTAGGGTTTCAGTCCAAGGCATGGATACATACAAATCCCATCATGACACTCACACCCCTTCCTCTACTTAATGCCCTCCCACCTTGGTCTCCAAGGTCTTTGTGTCCAGCAGCGACAGAACTTGTTGTGGGTTGTTCGCGATAATGGAGATGAGGATTTGGTTGACTTCTCCGTCAATGTCACCATGGCTATCAGGGGCGGGGCATTCAGCCGGGTCGTACTTGTCGTTTACAAGCGCTGCAGACTGAGATGCGCTGACAGAAGGTGTGGTCCTTTGGCGGAGCCTCCCTGCTGTCAGAATCTGTTTAAAATTTTCCAAGGCAGGCTGGGAGAAGAGGGACAAGGTTGGGGTAAAGAGTGGGGAGGAGCTTAAGAAAAGTCACAAAGTAGTGGCAGCCACATCGATCGCGAGACCACATCAGCCGTTTATTTTTTAAATACGGGTCCAACTTCGGCGGGCAGCTCCTCAGTCGCTAATGCCCAGTTGGGGCCAAGCCTTGACCGGCCTGTGAACGGTGGCCCAAGCAGCATGGCTGGCTGTACCTGGGGCCTCTGGCGTAAGGCCAAGATGTAGCTGAAAAGTTGCTAAACCAAAGCCCGGCCACATTTCAACAAACAATTAACATTCTAGATGAAGGCTCAAATGTTGCATAACATGGCATCTTATCACAGTAAAGGACAATACAGATCGGAGGCCAGAAAAAGGCATAGGTAGAGTTCGTTCAAAGAAAACCAAGCTGCACACTCACCTTCAGCTGCTGACAATAGTCAAGGAACAGGATCTCTGGATGCTTTCCGAACACCACCTCTCGGGCCTTCTGCAGATAAGCAGGCAGCGGAGGGCCATACATGCATACAACATAGGCCATGGTGGGCGGATATCTGGAGGATGTCTACGTTAGTCAGCAATTCGTCATTGGCTTCTATGAACGTACATGATGTACCTCCAAAGTCCCTGTACCTCCCTACTACAGCTTGTTACACAGCGCATCCTTACATTGGGCTATTCCTCCATTACCGTTGCTGCGTCCTAATGTTGCAGGTCCAAGACTGGGTCCTCTATAAGCCCTCCATCAGTGCAAGCGAGTCGTCCCTCTACGACTACATGGGAAAGTAACGCCCCCAGCTCCATCCACTTGACCCTGGTCTAAACCTTGCCTCGAAATATACGAAACCACTGATGCATCTGTTCCTACAAGCACGAGTACTGGTGCCCTGCTGGTGCCTGATAATAAGTATCCCAGAAACGGTTGATATCCACAGTTCCACACCAGTATCCACACCAGTATCCACACCAGTATCCACACCAATATCCACACCAGTATCCACACCAGCATCCACACCAGTATCCACACCAGTATCCACACCTGGTTTCCAAGGCCGAAGCTCCTGAGTGTGTCCATGATGGCGTGTGCATGCAGCGGGTCATGCTCCGACAAGCGAGCACCTTCTTTTACGATGTGGCGGCCCTGGTCCGCCTTACTGAGACAGAAAGTGTCCCACAGGCTAGACCAGCCCATCAGGTCGGTAGCTAGCAGGAGGGGATGCATTTTTAGAATCCTACGGGGCTCTTCGGGATCCCAGTGGAATATCCTGTGAGGAGGCCGGGAGTTACCTTCAATCAGACACAGCCAAAAATATTATTTGATACCAGGGGTGCATAGGTATCGATCCCGCCCCAGAGGTAAAACTCACGTGCAAAGGATGGACAGGTTGGAGAGGACACTGTCGCTGTCCTGCAGTTTTCTTATGGCTGCCTCCGGCCAGTCCTTGGTTACATCAGCTGTGTAGATGGAGCAGATGGCCGCAAGCTTTTTCTCCCTGTCCACCCTCCCTGTCCATCCCAGGAAAGTCGACGCATTGGGATAATTCTGATCATAACACCTCAGCAATGTTTTTACATCCAAGTGATGAGCTGCTCTTGTCCTCTGTGCATTTCCGGTTGCTTCCGCCTGAATGGGCTCTGGTGTGGCCAATGCTTGGTCGACGCATGATGGCGGGGCTAGGGTTGCCGCTGCAGTTTGTTGCTTGGGAAATTTGTCCAGCTCTGCAATTTCAGCGGCTTCTGAAACACCCGATGTCGATGCAGGGCGTGATGTCAGGTTCTTTCTTGCGTCTGACTTCACATTGCATGCAGGCCTGAAACAAGCAGCACTTCTTGCGTGGCAATCTTGCAGATTCTTGGTGCGGATCCCGCGACATCCGACCGACAGAGAGATAAGCCGATTTTGCATTGCCTCTTTTGCTCTGAACTAGCGGACAGGCTAACGTGCGATAGGCGAGAAGCACGGAGAGTCAGCGATGAAAACTAATATAAACAGTAGGGGTATGCATGCATGGAAGTACGCAGCGTCAAGGCAACACCTCGATGATTCAATTGACCCTAAAAGCCCCGCAGCAGTCTGGACGGGGGGGTGGTTTCGGAGAAACTGTCTGAGGAATACTGTCCAAGTTCGTGCTAGCCACCACCGCTACACCACCCTTAAACTTCAGTTATAACTCGTGGCGTGGATTTATAACAGCCCATGCACTCGTTTCCCTTGAATGAAGGTGTGGCTGGGGTGTGGGCAGTCCATAGTTGTTCGAAGTACCGTATTCGATATATCTGTCCACCAAACAGGGTGGTAACTTCATGAATCCCGATGAACGGCCTTGCCCTTTCGATCCCAGTAATGGCCTCGGCATACCCAGTGTATGTTCTCACGGATGTCAGGAGGCAAAGTGTTTTCAAAGGCTGTGGCAAGGACAAGGACGTACAGCAGGCTCGGCTCATATCTTGCCCGTATCTTGCCTAGAAAGTGCAGATAGCGTTGATGTAATAGCAGGGCAAAACAGGCCCTGCGTTTTCTCACGTCCCAAATTCCAGATTGCGCCGATTCAAACATGTAGAGCAAGGCAGGGCTGTGATTTCCAGCCTGCAAGCTCCAGGCGGCAATGGATTAAAAGAAATGAACAGAGCCGTGTTTTCCAGCTTCGAAATTCCAGACGGCAATGGCTCAACACCATGGAGAACAGCAGGGCAGCGTTTTCCAGCCTCCAAGCGAGTTGGCGCTGTTGACCAGTCAGCACCAGCCAGGCCATCAGTGTCTGTTTATCTGGTGCCACACGCTCAATCCTCGTCCAGGTTCCTGTTGCCAGCATGCCTAATTTACGGCATGGCTTGCCTCGTTGGCGCTCCGTACGCATAGGCACCATCTGGGTTCTCAACCACCTACTCAGGTATGGCAGGGGTGCAGAGTTGAAGGTGGAAGCTCAATGAACTAGGCGCAACGAGAAACATGTAATCCAGGACGCCAGGCAGAATACCCAGCCTCTGTATCTCGCAATTGAATCCAACCGGAATTTTAGGGCAGACAGGCCCTACCAGCCCTGGCTACACTCACATCAGATGCACTGTCTTTACAGGGTGCTTCAGCTACACTTGAGCTACAACTCACCAACCCAGCCTATGACCAGCAACAAAACCTGTTGCTGAGGCCACCATCTGTCATGGTTTGGTCCCAATCGGCCCACGGGTGGCTGCACAACAGCCCCCCAAAGGTGCTCTGGTGCTCATGTCATCAGATCATCCCACGTTGGTCGCCATGCATTGACTTGCAATCATGCGACAAAAGCTCGGCCAACACTTGAAAATAAACTTGGCAAACTCCACAAATGTTCAAGATCAGGATTACATCCACACGTCGATGGCTCACTAAACCAGACACTTCCATTCGAAATCATGTCACAGGTTGGTCCCTAATTCTAACTTAAAGCCAGGTCCATGACTCACCGTTCCCACACTCGGGAGCTTGCAGTACACCTGATGGACGTCCATGCGGCTGCAGGCCTGCATGTCACGGTCCTGCAAGGGCAGGGGCAGACAAAAGGGAATAAGGCAACTGAGGAGGTACAATAATGGCCGATTACCCACCGGGCAGATCTCAAGGGTCCTGCAGGGGCAGGTGTAGGGACCTTGAAGCAGCAGGCAGCGAGGGCTCTGGCGGTGAAAGCCCCCATTGGGGATTGTGGGAGGGCAGGGAAGCAGAGACAAATAGGGCAGGGTCACTGCCGGGTCTTGAACGCCGCTGGACATCCATATTCCAGGAGGGAAGATGCAACAGGAACGTTACAGGGATGCAACAAGGATGCAACAGGAAACAAAATGGGTGCAACATGGATGCAGCAGGGCACCTCCTGTCTGCCACAGCAGAACGGATTAAGGGGAAAGAAGCAGTGAAGGATCCAGGTCTGACTGACTAAGTTAGAGGAATCAGAAGCAAGGATCTGCCTGTCTTGCAGATCCGGATATCAGATTCAGTTGCTTCTTCTCGTCACACCTCCCCCCCCCTAGGCACTGGCTTTTGCTTAACTCCCAGCGGTACACATCACCCGATGCTCACCATGGCAAAGCAGATGAATACAGCGTCGATGATGTTGAGCAGAAGGGAGATGAAGAAGGACAACACGATCCACGACAACACGAATGACACCACGGACAGCAGCACCGCATACTGGTGGCCCTGCCAGGTGGGGGTGGGGAGACAGGATAGGATAGGATGAGTGGATATGATGAGGTTGAAGGATGCCATGGACATGGTGTGACACCGACGACACCAGCTCTGCATAGTGGTAGAATGGTGGTCCTCGGCAGTGGAATCAGGGATGGACATAATCATACTGTAGGTGGACGGGATCAGATAGGATGGGTGGATGGGACATGATCATATATTAATAGAGCATCAAGACTGGGATGCACTGACATGCCTTGTGCTCAAGTGTAAGTGTTTGTGTGTGGGGGGAGGGGGGAGGGGGGGGGGGGCTAGATATGCAAATAAGGTCTACACTTCAAACGAGTGTCCACACATACGGTATATCCCTTGTCTGAACATCCTAACAGGTCTAGAGAGGCCTAGCCAGATTTAGTAAGACACCCAGACACACCTTCAGCAGCTTCCGGAAGGCTGATGTGCTCAACCCATAGATGCAAGGGACCAAACGACAGACAACACCAAAGACTATTGAGATCTAGCCACATCTGGTGAGATCCCTGGACCCACCTGCAGCAGGTCCTTCCAGGCTGATGCGCTGAACCCGTAGATGCAGAGGGACCAAACAATAGACAGAACCACTGCTGACATTTGCAGGATCTGAGAAGCAGGGGAGGAGGGCGGGGGTAAGTGGTGAGAAGGGGGAGAAGGGATGTCTGGGATCTGCAAGTGTTGCTCGGGCTGGAGGCGGGAATGATCTTGTAATAATCAATGAAAGGTCACACTCCGGGAGGGAAGCAACGTTTTTTCATATTGTAGTTGAAACACAGTGCTGATGACACCCACACCCCATCGACCCCCTGTTCAGACTTGTGTCTGCCCCCCCCCCCTTTCACCAGGGTGGCTATGTTAACACTTGGTGACATAACAGTGACGACTAAATTGATTGGTTCCCAACTGCAGACACCTCATTCCGGGCCACATGCAGCCCCTCCTCCCCCCTCCCAGTTCCTTCCTCCTCCTCACAGCCCCCCCTCGCAAAAACAGCCCCGCCTCCCCCCCCTCATCCCAGTTCCTTTCGTCCTCCTCCTCATCACCCCTCTCCCCCTCCTCTCAACTTCACGCACCATGGGTGGGAACCACCATACGCCGAATGTGTCAAGGAAGTTGCGTTTCAGCAGGTCCGACACGCCACGGCTGGCGGACAAGAAGCCCTCTCCGGTAATAGCCAGCCGCACCTGGGGTCGGAAAGGGTGGACATGGGGTGGGCATGGAACAAATGATGGACAGGCCATGCCCAGGGGGGTGAACAAGTGCTGGGTAGGGGGAGGAGGCTGATGCAGCAAGCCCAGCTGGATGGACCACCGGCTAAATGCCAGCAAAGGCTACGTCGTTGAAGGAAAATTGAGGCTAACCACTTGCCTGCCTTAGGGGGCGGTTGCATACACAATTTGAAACACTGACTTTAGGTGACTGCTTTCAACGTGAACTCGAGCAGGGGCCGTAACTCGATAAAAGCCACGTGCGTGAAAATGCTGCTACACATTGCACAGCTCGCGAAATGTTCCCAGCAGCCGAAACATGCAGATACAGTGTACCCTGCTTGTGTCACAGGCTGGTGAATGCACACGAAACCTATGACCATCAAAAGCTTGCATTTGTGTAGGTTAATTCACTAACAACGGCTTAGTCGCAAGGGCGAACAACCCTGGTGAAATCCACAACTTTCAAAGACGTCCATTTTTAAGTCCAATAAGCTTTTCGTATTTTTTGTCCATGGGACACACAGGCATAGGAGATTGCTGGCAAGGAAAGCTCACCCAAACTCCCTTCAATACCCCGATTCCCTCCCACGGTATGAACAAACACACACAAACCCGCACCTCCTCCCTCCGCATTGACTCGCACCCCCATCATCTCTCCTGCCCCATTCCCCATCCCCCCTGCCTTACCGTTGCAAACTTTGTGACAAGCTCCACCATTGTGAGCAGGAATGAAACAATCATGAACAGGCAGTACATCAAGATGTTGCTGTCAGCCTTCTTGCGTAGGTTCTCCAGCATCTGTACATCAGAAAAGCGGTACAGGCAAGCAAAAGAGAGGTGAGATCCAAGGGTGGGCTAGACCCCTGTGGTGCCGAGAGGAGTAGCGGACATAAGATGCCCAGAGAGCGCATCTTCAACTCATAATTACCCTTGGATACATTCCAGTTTACAGGCACCAGAGCACTCTGTCATATGGCCAGGCCCAGTGACACGCAGATCAAACGGCCATGAATGCGAACAGCCAAGTAAAGGTTATCCCCTGGTGCAAACAAATTGTACTGCATCGGGATTCAGGGCCACAGCTGGTAATTAAATTGCAGCATTTCACATAACTGCAAATAAAATAAAATGAATACCGCCTAGGCGACGCTAATGAAGGAAGCCTGATGTTTTAGCTGGCAGAGAAAGGCAGCCAGGGTCGCTGCTCATTAGACCCAAACCTTCGTCAGCCGCTCATGATGCAGGTCTCGTTGTCAGCGCCAGACTGACCCTCTTGGCGAAGCCTCCCTCGCTGAAGCGCCCCTACCCCTCCCCACCCCCCATTCCCTCCCAGCTCACATTCCTCATGATAGAGACAATGGTCAGCACTAGCCCTCCCAAGCAGAGGGAGCCAAAGGAGGGACCCAGGGCAGCCCAAAGGGAGCGGCCCACGCGGCCCTTGCGGCTGCTGGAACTGGCCTCTGCCACCACAGGGGCAAAGTACCACTGAGCGATGGTACCTACATGGACAGAGGACATAATCAGTGCATGAAAGGAGGGACGGCGGCTGGGAACAGAGGATATCAGAGAGGTGAAAATGGCTTTTTGAGGAGGGATTCCAGGTGCCACCTCGACCATGCAGGCACTAGTATGGTGCACATGGGATGCATGGATGGTACGAGCTGCTCTGACGCTGGGACATCTTGTAGCATGCATGACCATGCCCCTTATCAACAGGCACGGGGAGTGACATGAAAATAAAAATATTGACGAGATTATGGGCACGGCTTCAGTGAAATGCAAGGGATGCACACACTCGGGTACGTACAACCGAGCGTACATGAGGTGTGTGGATGGCGACTGGGAGTGCATGGCGCATATGCAATGCATGGATGGAGTGTATGGAGTGCATGGGATGAACAGGAAGACAAGGAGGCACAGCCTAGCTGGAATTTAAATTGTACCCCCACCCCCACCACCTGCCACAGCCACCCCTCATTAACCCATCCCAACCTGGCCACCCCATCATCCTTATGACTTGGCCAGGGCATGGTAGCCAGACCAACATATGTCCCGAACCTGGATGCCAGCTACAGCAGACCTCCCCCACTCACCCGACACTGTGAACGTCCTGACTTCGCTGGTGATGAAGGAGGTCCACGTCAAGGTGAAGAAGGCTAGCGCCATCAAGGGACCCACGTAGGAGTCCGTCTGTATAGGAGTCAGGGGGGGGGAAGGGTGTCACGATCACCATGCACCTCAAGCTTCTGACCACATGGATTGAAGATCCCTCATAGATGCATCATAGCGCCTGCTTCAGCCCTGATCTCATATTCAAATAATCAAAATTGTGAACATCGTAATATCCATCGTAATATTCATCGGTGTTCGATACCAGTACACAAATAGACAAACAAACAAATCCTGGGTGCCCTGTTTAAAGACATGTACCTTCAGATCCTGCAGGGCTTGCACTGAGCCTGTACTAAGCAAGCCTCCTCTATTTCTTCCAAATCAAGGCTCGTGGCTCCGGTGGCTCCCATGGCCTTCACCTACCAGCAATCCCACCCAGCTGCCATACGCATACCATGGCCACATGCCATTTGCCTCCTTGGACCCTTGCAAAGCATAATGTAGCAAGGAGCCAAGTAGCAACTAGGTCAACCATGCAGCCTAGCCATCCTGTACACGCAGAGGATCACTGGCTGTGTGGCTTCCCATGCTGCCTACCGCCAGCCGCCAAAGGGCATACGACCATTTCAGGTTTTATGTAACTGCAAGAGATTGTCTCTCACCTCCCAGATGCAGCAGAGGACTGGCTTGCCATCAGCACCCACGCACTGGTCTCTACCATCTGGGCCAGGCACACGATCCTGGTTGTATGCCACCTGCGTGAAGATCCATCCGGGTCAGATAACACAATGCAGCAGTCCATGTTCTGATAACATAACGCAACACAGCAGTCCGTCTTCTGATCAGACAGCGCAACGCAGCAGTCCGCGCTTTAATTATGGTGCATTCAAATAACACTAATTGGAGCATGGGGTGGCTGAGGATGATGTGATGTGTGGGTTACAGTGTTGCACCCCTTCCCGGTTATAATCACGGTGCATTCAAATAACGCTTTATGGAGCATTCAAATAACGCTTCATGGAGCATTCAAATAACACTTCATGGAGCATGGGGTGCAAGGATTGCAAGGTGAGCATGTCGTGGGCAAGTACAGTGCCACACCCCTTCCCAGTTCCCACTCACGTGTCCATTGGTGACGGACGCGACGATAGAGACAAGCAGAGGCGCCAGCAGGAGCAAGAGACTAGCCTGCGGATTCAGAGTACCGTCATACATGTTCAGGGCTGAGCACAGGCTTCAGAGATGGGGTCAGCGTCCAGGGATGGGCAGGGTTGCTTTTCTTGGCTGCAAGTCCGCCTTGACCACCGCTTCACAAACGCAAAAGGCCTGGTCAGGGGCAAACCTTGACTGGCCAACAAATACAGGCCCAAGCAGCGAAGTTGGCTGCGCAAGGGACTTGCCCCTTGCCCGAGGCCAGGAAAAGGTTGAACGTGGCCAAACCACTCGGACAGGAACACTGGGGCCAGGGCAACCTTTGCCAGTACATTCCAGATATGACAAGGTTGCTCTGAACGCCCGATATTCATGGGCATCTAGAAATGCCCATGGAATAGCACGCAGAGCGTACGTCTTACCTGAATGCCTAGCACTGCCCCCACCAGCCCCAGGTTGTCTGCCAGCCCGTGGCCTGACACCCCCAGCAGCTGCACCACCAGGGCCAGCTGAGAGCGCCACATATAAAATACCAGAATCTGCAAGGAGGCCACAGAACACAATGTTCATTAAAAAAATCGCATGGGCATGAGAAGGTGACAAGAGGGGTGCGCAAAACGAGAAGGGTGGTCGCAGTAACAGGCTCAGGGAAAGGCACGCAAGATGAGGGAGGTGGGAAAGAAAGCGGAAGAAACAGAGCAGCATGGGCAAAGGCCACCTCAGCATTGCTCCATACCAGTGACAAGGGAGGTCATCCCATGCATAAGTGCAGTACCTAGTGCGGAATAACAGGGCGTAAGGGTGCAGGAAAAGACGCAGCGCGGCACAAGGCCACATATGCACTGCTACCATGCGAGGAGACAGAAAGATCTTTCTCAGTTTTGTTCTCCCAGTTTGGCTAGCCTTCAGCAACCTCATGGTCTCCACCATACTTCCATGCACATGGTAAGGTAAGAGAGAGAGTTCCATACACATGTGCATAACCTAATGTGCGATTGCTGTTACAGCTGAAAGAGACATCATGACATTTCAGCCACTGCTGCAAGTGAATAAACATCGTCGATTGCAAGCAGATGGGAAATCACTCATCAGCAACACCGCCTGCAGGAGTCATCGCATCTGCTGCTGTCCATTCATCAGCCGGGTGAATTTTAAGCCCAAACCTCTTACCAGCAGACCCGCCAGAAGCAGCAACGGCAGTGCTGCCATGCCTCCTCCCTGGAGCAGCACCACGGAGCCGCCAAAAAGGGGCAGGCCCACCTGGACCGCGATGGCAAGCCCCACAAGCAGGCTGCATGGACAAGGGCAAATCAGGGGCAACAAGTGTGAACACAGTGTGAATAACATGACACAGAGGACATCGTACAAAAGGAAAGCCCTCACACTCCCACACAAATACACACACATGTTTCAGACCTCAATCCTTAGATTACAACCAGCACTGAGATCAAACCCCCCTCTTCACAATCAGGTCCACACAAACACACATTTCCCGCCTCCCATTCACACCTTGGCGACTTGGTGACCAGCATCACGAAGATCAGGCCAATGCCAACCGCTCCAACCACTGATCCAATGAGCCACAGCATTGCCAGGGACAGGAACGCGTCCAGCTGAAAGGGGGTGTCTGCAACGACAGCAGAACAGGGGGGGAAGGGGAAGGGAGAGGGGGAGGGGGCGTTTTTCAGATTTCAGCTCTTTTAACATGGTACGAAGAGGGTGTAGAACACATCCCACTGGAAAGGGGCTGTCTGCTGCCAGCAGGAGAACAACAGAGGGAAGGGGGGGGGGGTTCCATGCCTCAAATGTTTAATATATTTTAACATGATGCGCAGGGGGGGCGAAGATTATGACTTCCAAGGCGGGGTGTGGAGGGACAGTCAAGGATTGGAGAAGCTTCCTTAGATCTGTAGGGCCTGATAGGGAGGTCCACGACCGGGTGATTCAGTGTTAATTAGCATGCTTCAGATGCCATTCTGCCTGATGTGGCCTGTACCCCTGAGGGCCAGGTGAACCAAGCACTGAAGCTGGAGCTACTGGCCGCAGGCTGGTCAAGGTCGAGGCAGCATCAATGGCCTGGTGCACACTACCGGTATATTAAATTCTGGCCCATCCGACAATATCATGCAGGAGCGCAAGGTAGGAATGAGGTAACGCCGTGGCTCCTACACCTACGGTGGAGGGCCACAGGCGGGCCTCTGGGGCCGCCTTTTGCCTTTAAAGAGGCCCTGCGCCACGCTTCCGCGTCTTTAGAGAATTGGAGAGGCAAAGGAGTTACGCCGCGGCTCCTCCACTGTAGGTGCAGCAGAGGGACCCAAAAAATACCCTCCACTTCGTGTCCGTCCGCGTAGTCTGCTAGCAGAAGCAGCGAGGTCCCCTCACCTGGCGCGATGCGCTTTAGATAATTATCGGGGTAAAGTTGCCCCCCCCCCCAAAAAAAGGGGGGGGCAACTTAACCCCGATAATTATCTTAAGCGCGTAAAGCGTCTCTACCGTCTGGGATCCAAATTGCGCTCGAAGGGTTGCAAAACCTGCGCCTCTCACCGAAACCCACTACCCCACTAAGTGGGGTAGTGGGTTTCAGTGATCCTCCGCTAGGTGAGGGGACCTCGCCTGCTTGCAGACGAGGTCTCCTCACTACGTAGATTTACACTGATCCAGGGCTTGGTCCCAGACAAAGGTGAAGCACAGCCATGCCCCTGACGCAGAGAAAAAGACGGGGAACTATTCAATTCTGGCCCATACGACAATATCGTGCAGAAGCGCAAGGTAGGAATGATGAATTGCCAGTGTTACACTGATCCAGGGCTTGGTCCCAGACAGAGATGAAGCACAGCCATGCCCCTGACGCAGAGAAATAGACGGGGAATAAAACTGCCCATGGTGACACGTAAGTACGCGGGCAGGATCACGCTGAAGTTTCTCACCGTCATCGTCGGTGAAAAGCGCAAGCAGGGAGCGCCTCAGCGTGGGTGGCGGGTTCATGGGGCAGTGCGCAGGGTCGTTCAGGTAGGTGGGTGTGAGCTCTGTGGCGAAGTTCACATTCCTGTGCGGCCAGGGGTGGAGCGGGGTCGAGAATGAGGTTCGGGCGGTTGGACAGCGGGGAGTGGAAGCGGGTTTCTAGCGGGAACACAGCGCCTGGATTCAGCTGAGGCCTGAGAGGGGAATTCAAAGGTTGGGCATGCAGCCACGGCACAGACAGTGTTGGGCCTTTTAATATGTTATTCTCTGCGAGTAGGACAGGCCTTGAGGATCCCCTGCTGCACAGATACTCATCTCCAAGCAGACCTCTTCTCTCTCTGGAGGATACTCCTCCTGCCCAAAAATGTCCGCACTCCATTCTCCATGCAGTCATGCACACAGAAGCTGGATTCCTCATATAATGTGCATGCCATCGATCCCTTTCTCCATACATGGAGAGGGTGCTGGACAGCAAGAGGTAGGTGACTTGCTGTCAAGTTAACAGTTCAGAGACTCAAGCCATGTGAGGATGTGTGCAGACAGCAGGAGATATTTCAGAGTCCTTGTGATTGGTTTGAAATATGCCATGCAAGGCGAGCAGCCAAGCAGCGAGTGACCTGACCTGGGCCCCATTTTCTTGCATGACTGAAGGCTTTTCGATTCGATCCACGTGTCTACCGCAAATCTGAGAGACTGCCTATATAATCCAGTCGATCCCATCGTTATTGATCTCCACATCGAACCCGCACATGCCCCTAACGCATACCGCCCATACAGTTCATCACACACGCAACTGTTTAGTTTACGACGCGGTCCTTGCGTCTCTCCCTAACCTGCTTCAAAGGTTCGAGTGCCTTAGACATAAATAAACCTAGCTGCTGATCAGATACCGTCCCGCTTCGCTGACTCATTTCCAACCTAAGGATGCGCTGCTCGTATTATCCTTCGGTCTGCTCCCCATACCTGTTCAGGAAGCAGAAGACGCCTGCAGCAAGGGTGAGCAGGTACATGACGACCCATGCGAACGTCCAGGCGGTGTCGGTGCGAACACGGCTCGCCACAGGCACAAACGCCGCGGCTTGCTGCCCTTGTACCTGTCCCTGTCCCTGCCCCAGCAAGGGCTCGGTGGCGCCAGCGCCGTAATCTCGTTTCATTATTCCTTCTCGTCGGTGTCGGTCGATGTGTCTTCTGCCTTGGCAATGTCTGGGATGGCAATGGCTTACTGGGCAGGCTCGTCATGATGACACGTGTAGGGATCGGCACGGCTCCGAGCACCAGCGGTCATCCCGTTCATACCAGCTGGGTAAATTTACACCCGCTTAAATATGCTTTAGGGGAGGGGAGGAGAGTAGGTGAGGGACGGGGGAGGAGAAGGTGATTGTGTTACTTGAAGCAATTGCACGGAGAGGAGAAGGGTAAGGCTAAACAGAATGGATGAGGCACATGCAAGGGAAATGCAAGGAACCCTTCACCCATTTCATGCCCCCCTCACTTCATTACCCCAGCTGAGCCCTACCTCCCCCCTATCTTTATCTCACCTCCTTACTCATGTCTCATCTGCCTTTTCCTTCTGATTCCCAACACGCCCCCTCACTCATACTTGCCCCCTCCTCGGCTCATGTCCGTTACTCCATTCATCCTTCAAAGTTGCACGGGCTGAGGTCGAAGACAGCCCCAAAGCCATGAGGGCGCGGTATACGTCGTTCACACCTCAAGCCAGTGCACAACTGGGGGCCAAACCTGGTGAGAGGAGTGAGTATACGTGTAAAAAGTATGAGGGTCTTGCAAGGGAAGAAGGGATGGACCTCTGGGTGCTGCTGTAACTGCAATGTGCGCTGAGCCCGTTTGGTGATGCTTTTGACAAAACGCTGCTAAGAACGCTTGTTTGTTTCATGCTATAACCTGCACTGCTCCCAAGACTCTCAGATTTCAGACCCTTACATACCGTAGTCACGGACGTATTTCGTTATTTTGATCGTTCTTCAAGGAGCAACGAAATCAGTCGTGAAAATGTTTTTGACAGGAATTTTTCATGTTAAGGGGCAACGAATCAAAAAAATCGCCAAAATTGCGACTTTTTAAGCAAGAACGAAATTCGAAAATAACGAAACACGTCCGTGACTACGGTACCATACCGGTATCTTCTATCTACCGGTAGGAAGCGGTGTGACATTTGATCTTCCCTGGCATCCAAACGGTGCCCCCATCTTTTATTTCCTCGTTGCGGCAGGGGGCGGCACCACCAAATGATGTTTGGGCAGGTGGGCTTTGGCGTGGCTGTTTCCAGTATCCCGCAGTGGGGCTGGCGGGAGTCTGGGCTGGTTGAGATTGGAGCGGGAAGCCCTGGACATCAGCGGAGCGGTCACACGCATGCTTCCGTGATGTTATCTAACCTCAAGCTTGCTATAGATGCCTGGCTAGGTCCACTACCAAGCAATCGGGCAAGATAACTGGATTGATATCAGGGCTGGCAGAGGAAGAGCATTGAGCGGGTCTTGAGGGAAACAAAAAACGTGGTGGATTTGTGTGCATTATGATAGACCTCAAGTGTGCTGTTCGGCTAGATGCCGGGCTCAGATGACCATTGCCAGCTTTTGAATTATTTGCTAGTACCGATATTAGAAACTAGGACACAAGTCTCAAACTTTTGGCTGGACTTTGGCAGAGAGGCTGGAATGTGGAAACATGCTGATGAAGCCAACGCAGGGTATAACGACATGGCTGATAGCACGCTCGTTGAAAACAGCCTTTCTTTTGCTTTGCCTTTGAGTCTTTGACCCTACCTTTGACCGTTTCTTTATGTACGTGACTGCTTTAAAAGATTCAAAATGATAGAGGCATGTAGCCAGGCCAGACAGAAGGAGGGTGGGAAATGCTGGAGCATGGCTTGAGAAATATGGACAGCAGCAACAAGTAATCCCAAAAGGTCTGGTATATTTCAAATCAAACTTGTGAACTCTGGCACAGATCGGATCCAGCCAAGAGATCTGCAGTTGCAATAATGCCCATGCACCATGCTTCAGTTGACTCACAAAGCTGTGCCATGCAAACATTTGTGCGACACATGTTCATGACGTTACACCTTTGAGCCCTGCTCAAACAGGCTCGGGCTCATGGGAGGAAGATGGAAAGGAACTTTAAGCGAGAGGAAAGACAGAGAGGAGCACAAAGGACAAACAAGAACACCCCCTCCAGAATATGGATAGGAGGATCAAAGGATCCCCGTCCTTGCTTGACGAGCCCAGCCCTCAGCAAAAAACTGCAAAGAGGAGAGAAAGCGAGAGAGAGACAACAAGGGAGACAGTCTGTCCCCAAGGAGGTAAAATAAAGACAACGAATTGGCCCACAACATAGTATAACACGTCAACAAAAGCCAGAGGCTCCCACCCATGCCTTCCCTGCTGGTACAACTGCTGAAAGTCCGTGGCGCCCTCCGGGGGGCCTGCCCAACCTCTAGCCCTAAGCCTTTCCTTCACTCTAGGGAACTGAAAGCACACAGGCAGCGCATCCTTCACATGCTCGCCGTGTCCCTCAGCCCAGCAACGTTGGCAGTGGCGTGTGTCACGCTGCTCATCGCTTCGCCATCCTTTATTATCAGATGTGCTAACCGCTCCGTGTCGCAGCCATAATTAAGTGCACACACAAGCGCACGCCCTTTTGCTAGTGCGGTTCCTGGCGTGTGCCAGCTGTAGGCTGAAACCAGGCATGGTAGGCAGCCACAGACCTGTGTTTGGTGGCGGGGTCCCTAGGGTCTCCCCGGCCAAATGGCCAAAGACCTCTATCCGCGCCCGCTCATAGGCAGCGTCTGTGAGACTGTTACGCACAGGGAAGCAGGAATGCAGCAAATGCAAGACAGCTTACTTGAAGTAATGCTTCGGGAGTCGAACCCAACTCAGAATACCTCGTAGAATGGAGATAGACAAGGGGCAACCAGCCAACACCGGGACTTCTAGTAAGTTTCCCCCGGATGAAGACAGAGCCGTAGCTCTGTCTGCACCCAGTATTCATGATGCAAGCAGTTACATGGCTACGGAGCTACGGTATTAGGGCTTAAAACCTTACAACTTCCACCTTAGCGACCAGGAGAAATGATAGGTCAGCCGCTGCCTGACGCAGTTTGGGGACCGCTGCTCCCCGCTCTAGCTCCTCTAAGGCACCTTAAAGTTCACTGCTCCAGTTGCGTCCTCCAGTGGTCTGAATGAGCCGAGCTACATATCAGCCGCCATGAATGGGCTGTCTTCCTGTGCTGCCGGTGTTAATACTGCATTGCAGAAGCGAAGCACATGGGGCCACCAACCTCCTTTTAACAGTTGGATCTGTAGCTCCCTCATTACTCCCCAGCTGGCGGCGGACGCAGCCGGAGCCCCGCTGCCTGGCGCATGTGCTGGAGAAAGCTAGATTGCAGCTTGCTTTGGAAATAGTATTGTGGTTGGAGGTGTCTTGTGGCCCACACCACATCACTGTAATTGGCTGCAGGCGCTGCATAGGTGGCCGCTAGCCGGATGTGAGTAGGTAAATGATGCCTCAGACGCACCTTGGCAACCATACGGCGGACATGCTGCAGCGCAGCGGCCAGAGGCGCCTCTCTTCCTTGCATGTTCTTCTTCATGCTACCGCTCTTGTGCTGAATGATGCCCAAGAACTTGGATTCTTGGACACGCTTCAGCACTGTCCTATCGGGGCCATACAAACAGATATGAGCTGGTTGCGCGATACACGTAATGACAGATCATTTGCTACAGCCCATCACTACTGGCTAGCCTTGCAAGGCCTGCTCGCTGTCCAGGCTGTTGCTGCATGGGCTGATTGCTGCTGGCTTACCCTCTGGGCCCCGTGTGACGGGGCATATTCGACACGCCGGGATCAACACAAATTGTCATAGAAGGGCCTATCTGATTCATGCGGTTAAGCCACTAAGCAATAAGAGCGCCACAACTCGGGATACCTTCATCTGTCCCTTTGTGGCCTCCACAGTGACAGGGCATGAATCAGTGACATCCGATCTCGGAACTGCTTCAAATTCGCATTCCACCGCTTTTGGGTGTGGGCAGTCCATACCGTAACGACCGGCATGGCACTGATGCCTAAGTGGTTGGTCACATCCATGAGAATATCACCAACTACCGCCGCCGCCGCAGCAACAGCACCAGGAACGACATCAGCAACATAGAGGGAAGTTTAGATGGCGATAGCCGTGCAAGTGTCCGCATGGGGGCCACGTGCATAGAGGATATCAGCCATATGGTGCATGGGCATGTTGTTCATGCTTTTGCTGCAGCCAGGAACAATGACGGTAGCAAAGGAGTAAACAACATAAGTTTAGAACAGTGCATACCCGCTGGGCCTTGCTGAACGCTCGGCCACGTGAGGCTGGTAGGGAAAGACTAGTCTCAATTCCAGCTACCATGCACAGCCTAAGCCATGGTGCAGCCATGCCATCCTCCTATGTGAGGGGGCAGGAACATGGAACCCGGCGCTCTAGACGGGGGGAGAGAAGATCGAGTAGCGGGTACGATCCCTCAACCTCTGCGTATGGATACCACCAACGTTATATCATTGGACCATAACAACATAAGTAAGATACACAATGTA
Organism: Limnomonas spitsbergensis; assembly: GCA_037349105.1. Classification (NCBI taxonomy): domain Eukaryota; kingdom Viridiplantae; phylum Chlorophyta; class Chlorophyceae; order Chlamydomonadales; genus Limnomonas; species Limnomonas spitsbergensis. The sequence continues at coordinate 9,998,714 of JAYJMM010000041.1, forward strand.
TGCTTGGTTAGCACCACCAGCAACACTGTCAGGAGTGTTCAAGCCAGCAGCAAGAGCGACAGCAGCAGCAGCAACATGAGCCATGCAGAGGGTATTAACCAGACGAGCCAGCAAAGAGGTGTAGGATTAAGACCGAAGCCGAGGGAAACATGGATGCATCTGAATGTCAGGGGCCGCAAGGCGCCACGGGGAAAAACATGTGTTCTCGGAAGACAAGGTGGAGGCTTCAGTGCTGCATGGGGGGTCGCATACACATATAGACATGTGTAGTCATAGAGGACAAGAGGGAGGGCTGCTTGGAGGCTGACAATGTGCTTCATATAGGGCAGCATGTAGGTGGACATGGTGTAATGCATGGAGGGCTGCATGGAGGTGGACATGGTGTTTAGCATGTAGGGCTGCATGTAGGTTGACCAGGTGTTCTGCATGGAGGGCTGCATGGAGGTTGACATGGTGCTCTGCATGGTAGTTGAGACGGTGTTATGTTTGTAGAGCTGCATGGAGGTTTTCTGCAAAGCAAGGTAGCACAATACGGCAAAACCTGTTTCGTATCCGGAGCGAATCGCTGCTCCGCTCCGGATACGGCAATACTGCTCCGATCCGGCTCACCATACAGGAAATTTGTGTGCAGCCCTTCCGGGCGACATGCAGGCAGGCCATGCAGCCCTTGCACACGTGCTGCTTAGAGGCCATAGGGGGCGGGAATCAACAACCACGCACGCGATAGTACGCCTACATACCGTCACATGTCCGATAGAACTGAGGACGTCGCTGACGTTCTAGACATATTCGTTGATAACCTCAGGAAACGCGTAAACCATCTGACCCATCCAAGTTGTCTTCCAATTCGCGATGGCATTGCAAGCATTAAAATAAGCTTAAATAACCACTGGCAAGCAATGCAAGCTAGCTAGACTTTTTTGGCTCCGGACGAAGCCTTAAGCCCATTGCAACGAAGTGACAGGGAAATATTTATGAGATCAATCAATTGGCTGTTTCAAGGAACAACTAACTCCGAAAACAACGATACACGTCCGTGACTACGGTTTCCGAATCGTCCGATCGATCAGCAATTCAGCACGAGCTAAGGAAATCCAGCCTTCACCCGGGGAACCCTGAGCTTAAGTCGCCGAATTCTGCATACCGACGGTATCAAGCAAGGTTGCAGATTTGAAGGGCAAGGGGGAAAACTTGAGGGGGAATTAGTTATGCATGGCAACTACTGACTGAAGTTGTTACTGTTTGGACAGTTCAGGATTTGGGGACTGCATCGATCATTGACTGTTTTGCCACAGCAATTTGCATGGTCCTTAGTCCTAACTAATATGCATGCATGGATGCATGGCTACTTTGGGGCCCGTAGAGGGGGGGATATGCCATCTGGGCATACATGGGGGCTGTCTGCTGGCAGGCAAACATCTTCGCATTTTTCTTCCCATGAACTTATCGAGCAGTAGTGATGGGGGCGGCCCTGCAGACAGGCCGCGGGCCGCCTCGGCCTTGCTCACTACGCGAGCGAGTCATCCCTATCATCATCATTATCATCAGCAGCAGAAGCAGAAACAGAAGCAACAACGCAGATAACTTATAGGCACACATTCGGCAATATCGCAGTAAACCCTGAACCACGCAAGATTACGCGGCCTCACTTTCCGGTGTCTGGCTCCGGTTGTTTGCAGAAACACCCACCTGGGAACTGTCCCGAAGACCATAAGACCGCCGCACACGATTTTCCCCAAGTCCCAGTCGGGAAACGTGTTGTTACAGCACGTTTCCGACTGGGACCTGGGAACTTTCCGGGTTGTTTCCGGGTCATTTTGAACTGAAACGCCTGACCTGGGAAAGTTCCCAGTCCCTTAAGACCACCAAGAGTCGTACAATACGTCTCTTGTTTTTCCGGGGACCCCCCCCCTCCCCGGAAAGACCAAGGGACTGGGAGAAGTTTTAGGCCTTCGAATGGCTTTTATTTACTAATAAGAATCGCCGCATTTTTCTTCCCATGAACTTATCGGGCAGTAGTGATGGGGGCGGCCCTGCAGAAAGGCCGCGGGCCGCCTCGGCCTTGCTCACTACGCGAGCGAGTCATCCCTATCATCATCATTATCATCAGCTGCAGAAGCAGAAACAGAAGCAACAACGCAGATAACTTATAGGCACACATTCGACAATATCGCAGTAAACCCTGAACCACGCAAGATTACGCGGCCTCACTTTCCGGTGTCTGGCTCCGGTTGTTTGCAGAAACACCCACCTGTGAATTGTCCCGAAGACCATAAGACCGCCGCTCACGATTTTCCCCAAGGTCCCAGTCGGAAACGTGCTGTTACAGTGTGTTTCCATTGGAGGTTTGGGAATAGTTCTGGGGCGCGTTCACATTGGCCCCAATCCAGTCGTTGGGATCATTTGCGGCCCAAGTGTGGAACTAGGTAGGATCATTTTTGCCCACTTTCTCTGAACCCTGAACCGAGCCAGCGTGGCAGCGTGGCAGCCAGCGTGGCAGGATCATTTGGCTCATTTCTCAACACTACCTCGGGAGGTCGTTTAGACGTTGTCCTTTCGTGTACATCTAGGATCATTTCAGAAACGACCTCCCGAGCCCAATTCCACCTGCGCCTCGCCGGGATTCATCCCGGTGTCAGTTTTTCTGGTTGGAAACAGAGTGCTGGGGAATACAGCAAGGGCCCAATTCCACCTGTGTCCGGAACTCGAAAAATAGTGCCAGCTAGACAAAAGTCAATTCCACTAGTGTTCGGGATCGTGTTCGGGATCTTGCCCACCCATTATCCGTACCCGGCGAGGCATGAGTTTTGCATCGTGCCCAGGGGGGTCGATGCAAAACTCAAGCCTCGCCGGGTACGGATAAGCATGACAGCGAGGCGTGGCTCCATTTCATCACTTGATTATCACTCTCAGTCGCGCGCGCTATTCGTTTCATTCATCTCGTTCAATCTATCTCTCTTTCTCTATGGTCTCTTTCGTCATGGCTGACAATCCGTCTGACGGCGGCAAAGATCTTGCAGGCGCCTTTGCAGAGATCAGCGCGCGCATGGAGTGGCGCAAAGAGCACCACAAAGAGCAAAGCGCACAGAGCAGCGCAAATACAAGAACAGCGTAAAGAGCAAAGAACAGCGCAAAGAACAGCACAAAGTGCTATGCAACGACAAGGAACAGCAGCACAAGGAACAAAGATCAGCGCAACGATCAGCGCACAGAGTAGCGCAAAGAGCACCGCAAAGAGCAAAGATCAGCGCAAACGAGAAAAGAAAACACAAGAGCAGCGCCTAGCACCCAACTTCGACAGTGCCGGGGCATCCCTGGCTGCACGTACCTTGCAACTCGACATTTTGCCAAGCAGGACTATCATGTTAAGCGAGACAAGTAGACAGAACACTCTAGATTTCCGAAGCGATAAGACAAATGCCTGACAGGCTGTTCACTAGAAAGATTCGGTCTCAGCCGTACCCGAACACATTCCGGATACAAGGGGCCCAATTCCGCCTGCGCCTCGCCGGGGTTAATCCCGGTGTCAGTTTTTCTGGTTGGAAACAGAGTGCTGGGGAATACAGCAAGGCCCAATTCCACCTGTGTCCGGAACTCGAAAAATAGTGCCAGCTAGACAAAAGTCAATTCCACTATTGTTCGGGATCGTGTTCGGGATCCTGCCCACCCGTTATCCTTACCCGGCGAGGCATGATTTTTGCATCGTGCCCAGGGGGGTCGATGCAAAACTCAAGCCTCGCCGGGTACGGATAAGCATGACAGCGAGGCGTGGCTCCATTTCATCACTTGATTATCACTCTCAGTCGCGCGCGCTATTCGTTTCATTCATCTCGTTCAATCTATCTCTCTTTCTCTATGGTCTCTTTCGTCATGGCTGACAATCCGTCTGACGGCGGCAAAGATCTTGCAGGCGCCTTTGCAGAGATCAGCGCGCGCATGGAGTGGCGCAAAGAGCACCACAAAGAGCAAAGCGCACAGAGCAGCGCAAACACAAGAACAGCGCAAAGAGCAAAGAACAGCGCAAAGAACAGCACAAAGTGTTATGCAACGACAAGGAACAGCAGCACAAGGAACAAAGATCAGCGCAAAGATCAGCGCAAAGAGTAGCGCAAAGAGCACCGCAAAGAGCAAAGATCAGCGCAAACGAGAAAAGAAAACACAAGAGCAGCACATAGCACCCAACTTCGACAGTGCCGGGGCATCCCTGGCTGCACGTACCTTGCAACTCGACATTTTGCCAAGCAGGACTATCATGCTAAGCGAGACAAGTAGACAGAACACTCTAGATACACGAAGCGATGAGACAAATGCCTGACATGCTGTTCACTAGAAAACCTGCGCCTCGCCGGGATTAATCCCGGTGTCAGTTTTTCTGGTTGGAAACATAGTGCTGGGGAATACAGCAAGGGCCCAATTCCACCTGCACCTCGCCAGGATTAATCCCGGTGTCAGTCGGCACTATTTTTCGAGTGTTGGACACAGGTGGAATTGGGCCCGTAGTGTTGAGAAATGAGCCAAATGAACCTGCCACGCTGGCTGCCACGCTGCCACGCTGGCTCGGTTCAGGGTTTACGCAAACTCAAACTAGGTCGATTACGTGCATTCTTGTCTCATTCGTTTACATGGTTGTTACCTTTTAAAGAGTGTGATGAAACAAATGTTTAATCGGGGCGGAACCATGCTGGACATTGCCAAAATGGTAAGTCTCGGTCAGTACGAGCTCTGGTACAAGCTCGAGATCCCTGAGCGATTTCTCTTGCGTTCACAGCAGCATTGACAAGCGCGCCACGACGATCGTGTTGTGCTCATAACAGAAGTTGGATGTGAACTTTTCTGTGGCTGGCGGATTCCTGCAAGTAGCTGAGACTGGCGAGAGTGGGCAAAAATGATCCGAACTACATCCACACTAGGGCCGCAAAGGATCCCAATGAACGACTGGATTGGAGCCAATATGAACGCGCCCCTGTTCCTGTCAGTTTGACGCACTGTTCTTCGGTTGGTACGCGGCTGTTCCTTTGATTTATTTTCGCGCGTTTCCTTTGCATCCAAAACCATTTAGAGAACAGGGACGTGCGACATCTGGTTTTCTTCTGATCTGCCTATTGCTCAGAATATTGCATGCATTGCAGCGACCAGAGAGTCTGGCCGCGACACGGTGCGCCACACAATTTGAATTCCCGGATGGATGAAACATGCAAGGCGTGGGCCCAGAGCTTTCGCGTCGATACAAATGTGCACAATGAACTGTTTAACACGATGCATTACACGCGAAGACTCATGCTATCAAGGCGCGCTTGGAAAGGAGCACGCGTCACTCGTCTGCCTCGCGAATGAAGTTCAGTTCCATGAGATCGCCCTGCTTTTTAGACCAGGACGAATCTACACAAACACAGGAATGCAAGCGTTCTGTGTGATGTTGTACGGCGCCACGCTGTCGTCTATTCTTTTGGAACAGAGCTACCCCCTGCATGTGGACGGGGGTCCAAAAGAACACGAAGAACACGTGTTGGCAGGCCTGTTCCTGCACTGTTCTTCCGCCAATGGAAACACAAATCGTTCAGTTGCCGGCAGTTGCCTCGCTATTCCTCCAATGGAAATACATTGTTAAAGGGAGAAAGGGGCTATGGAGGGTCAGTGAGAACAGGGGGAGATGTTGGACGGCAGTCGGGTGGACTGTTTTCAAGGAAACGTAGATGAATGGAATGGGCAGATTGTGTCACGACGTATGGGTGCACCGCACGTATGGGTGGCTTGTACCGCTTTTTGGTTTCGGATTTCGTATGTTTGTGGTACTTAGAAGATGCTTGGCTAACTCCAGGCATTCTTCTCTTATTACTCAAGTAATATACCGAAGTTGAATCACCCCGCTATCTGTAAACTGTTCTGGAATTAACGTCCACCTGTGATATTTCGGCCTCTTATCAAGGCCAGGACACTGCACTTATAGGAGATCTCTAGTTTACACTACACTGATCATATTTCTCCAAGACCACATCATTCAGTAACAGGCCCTGATCGCTACACTGATCGATTATCTCTAGTTCACCACTACACTTATTCGTGATCTCTAGCATCAGCTCCTCTACTTCAACCATCTCAGCTCTATCTCTCGATCATACCCTACACTGCGAGCTTCAACAGTTCTATCTCTAGGCTATAATTCGACACTGTGAGCTGCTACCCAGGCCTTTTCTGGCTACTACCAAGTCGATTTACTGCTCCAGCAGCCGATCCTCCTCATCAAAGAGTCGCCTCTTCGGCTCATCCCTTCTCATCACTTCGGCTGGATCGTCTCTCAAGTTCGTTCCATACCATTTCCTACTGTCAATAGCCGGCTTCAGTACAACTAGACCCAGCAGGATCGAGTTCACTTCGCAACTTTTGTCAACAGTAAGAGAGGAATCATCAAAGGTTAGTGCATTACCCCGAGGATTAGTCGAGGATAAACTGTCTGCCAGCAGTTTATCGCTCCTGCACACGCTAGTTAACCCCTATAAAGGGCACTTAGCACTCCAATAGTGTCTTCTGTGCGCAGTGAAACTTCACGTTCACGGCTACCTCGTGACAATTGGACAGTGTGAACTGCTAGTTGTTTGAGCAGTGGGGGGACGTTGAGGGGTGTGATACCAAGGACTGGAAAGAGGTGCATGATATCTTTATAGAAAATGCCAGAGCAGCCAATGATGACGAGGTGAACATAGGGGTTGAGGATGTCTGTAGCAGGGGGGGTAACGGATGTGTAAGAGGGTGGGGGGCAAGAGTGTGTAGAGGGTCTATGATAGGTGTAGTGAGGGTCCATCCTGCGGCGCGAAGCAATTGTACCATCTGTGCATGTTGTGTGGATTTGTGGCAAAGGCAGAATTGTAGATTGGAGGTAAACCCGAGCTCAATAATATGGATGGTAGTATGGTACAACGGTGTTGGAGGTCAAGAAGGAAGGCAGGGTTGGCAAGCCGGGCGGGAGGATAACTGTGGAGATCGGCAATGGTGAGGCCTTCAATTAAGAGGAGATCAGGACGAAGGCGGCAGAGTGTGGCAGGGGGGACAGCGGGAAGCATCTATTGCGGGATACGGGTGTCATAGACGCTTGGTGGGAGGGATGTAGCGGGTGGAGTGTGGCATCCTTAATTGTGAACATTCCACTCTTTGTGCCTTTGTGGAGCGAACGTTGGATGAGGCAGAGGGCCTTGTTGTGACCGGAGATATAAGAGGCATGCATACGGGGATGCCTGCATCTTCCAAACATGTGTCCCTACAGTATGTGTCAAAAGTAGCGTCAGGTGGGCCAGTGGGAGGTGGTATACATATGGGGCAAAGGCCATCGGTAAACGAGCGCACTGTTGTTTTGTAGGGAATCCGGAAGAGAAGTGCCCCCGTTTAGCTGTCCATAAGAGGTTGGCTCGCATACGGAGGATGCAGCGCTTCAGAGAAAAGTGGCAAGCAGAAGATATGGAGGTGGTATCACCTACCGTCCGTAAAGTGAGGGCAAGAAGAGTGAAGGTGTGCCTTAATGGAGGAGGTGATGTCAGAAGTGAACCAAGGGGTGTCGTGTGTATCCTTTCATATCACAGGTGCCAACATCAGACTGTTGTTGTGCTGGCGTGAAGCTGGTCCTAGCGCAGGCTATCTGCAGGCTATCCAAGGCAAGCCCTCTCGCGTGCGAAATATTCCACAGCTTCGTGTCAGGTGCACCTGCAGGTGGCAGTTTGGGACACTTGTCAAAAACGAGGCAGCATACTTTCGAAGCAGATGCACTAAACTCTTGTCATTTACACAGCTAATTCAAGGGCCAGTTAAGGAGATAAATCAAACGTACGATGCTAGTGAGCAATGCCCCTAGGCATATCCATATGCCACTTGGTCTTGTAGACAACTTGGAATGCAGGATGTTTGAATCTGGAAGCAGTGGCATTCCACCTGTGGCACTCGATCTTTCGGGACTTCAAAATGGTCGGCAAGATCCCGCAGGGGCAGTAGCACGAGAGGTGCTCACGGTCCGACTGAAACCCTCTATTATCGACGTCGTCAACGTGGGCACCCATCATGCAAGCGCCAATTGGGCAGCAGTGTCGATCCCGGACACGTTGGCACATTTGTCTTGCCTCGTTCTTTACGAGCTCGAGCTGAAAGAGCAGGCAAGTCCACTGCACGTTACCTTAACATCCGCACGTAGATTAGACAGTCCGATAAATGCTGATTCACACGATGCTATCTCGTTTGCATGGCTGGTTACAGGACCCGCAAGCCGGCTCTGTCTCGAAAGAACAGCCAGCGGTTTCTGCTGCCACCGGCAAGAGCAAGAGGACCGAAGGCCCAGTGATGAGGGCTTCAGCTTCACCATGGCGCGTCGTGTTCAGTGGCACAAACACCAGCTTCCAGGTGAGGAGCCCGTCATCCCGCAACTCAACCTGGGGATGAGTCAGTGCAACAGCTCGCTCACGCCGGACAGGGTGGGGAATGGACTCCCTCGTGTCGACCAGAGAGGCTGTCACTGTTCAAGGGCGCAAGGAACCCATCCGTTCGGCTATCCTGGACCAGGGCCTTTTGATAGGCGTCCGGTTGGTCATTCCGAAGCTGCTGGACGTCTTCTCTGCCCAAGCAGCATGGCCTCACTCCACCACACTCAGTGCACTAGGGAGCTGTGCAGGGCTGTGTGGAAGTCTGTCAACCTGATTTGCCTGTTTCTATCTCACTTGTGCAATTCTGCTTTGAAGAAGAGCGCCTCGTATTAATTGTGACTGGGGATCCGCTGCAAGGTCGAAAGCTCGCGCCTCAAGTTGCTACAGCATGGCAGCATGATTCCTCGCCTCTGGTTAAATCCCCGGTTTATTAGGCCGAGTCCGCTAACAACTCGCATACGGATTGCTGGCTAACCGGTGCTGGACAAGCCTTTCAGCAGAGATAGGCCTGCCCTGGAAATCTGGTGGCAAACATGGCTCCAGCTGATTTTAGAGTTGTAGAATAGAGTGTAGCAGCAGGACTGAACATGTAAGTAAGATAACAGAAACGCCCTCAGATGTGCTTTTTATTCCTCATGTCTGCCACGAGATGTGGCAATAGGATTCTAGTCACGGCAGAACAGTTTGGCACTGCAGCATGGTTGCAGACCAAGCGCTGGCTGAAGCAACCGCATCAGCTCTCACCTGTAGAGCTATGCTCTAGATTCACCGACAGTGTGTCAGAAGCATCTAATAGCCAGGCTGATGTTGCCCTTCCCAGCATCCGCCCAGAATGGTGCCCTTGTGGGCTGACCTCTCAGCAGCCAACCCAGCTTGTGGTCTAGGCTGACAAGCTTGCAGGCTGCAGCGAGTGGCAGCCACTGCTCGCCCAACACCTTTTTTGTCCCTCAAAAGGTCGATTGAGTTCAAACAAAAACGAACTTATCCGGCATCATTCAAAGTGTACCCCGTCATGCCCCCCCCCTCTTGTATCAGCTGGACTACTTGAAGCCGGGCAGGACCTACCAGTTACGCCTGCTGGTGAAACTGCAGCTGCATCCCGAGGACGAGCCCTTCATCAAGGTGCTTTGCGATGCCTCAGAGCCCAGCAGCCTGACGACCCAGCCCACCGCGCCCTCTCAGGCCCCACCCCCCACGCTCGCCGTGAAGGACAGGAAGGCCCTCAAGGTGAGGCAACTAGTATGGCTGCTGGTAGGAATCAAGCGGCCCATCTTAGTTGCATTGAACAAGGCTTGGGCTCAGTGAATCAGAGGAATGAAACCACGCCCTCCTTGCGGCACGGCAGTTCGGAATGTCAGGGACCTTACTGCGTCTAGTGTCTTCTTGCCTGCATGCCATGCATCCACTTCAGCATGTTATGAGTTTATGACGGAAGGACTAGCCATGCACCACCCATGCACTGTGTCGTCCTCAGGGCAAGCCTTGCATTGCACCACCCAATGCTGTGTAACTAGTTACGGCATGTCCTCTTCCTTTTTCATGGCATGGTATGCCCTTCATGCGCTGTACCCTCATGTCCCTGCCATTTGTCCTGATTTTTTTTGATATGCACTTCCTGCATCCCCATGCACTCTCATGCATGCCCATGCTCTGCCTTGCATCCCGATGCACTGCTATTATCTTCCATGCGTTCCCATGCACCCCTTATACCCTCAAAAGCTTCCATGCAACCTCGTGGCCCCCCACGTCGTGCCTGCAGGTCAAATGGGCTGTTCCAGAGGAGACAGGCGGAGCCGGCCCGCTGCACTACCGCCTGTACTGCAACCCCGCACCCACTGAGGTTGACCCAGGAACCCTCCTCGATGAAGAGGTGTGTGACTGTGTTTGTATGCAACCTAGCTTTGTCCGGGTGACAGCTGCAGTTCAAAAACACACATAAAGCTCAAGTGTAGGTGCATTGAGCGCAGAGGAGGTTGTGAGACTGTGTATGACTTCAGGCCCTCACCCTATTCGACCGGGTCAGATATACCTGATGTGTTGAATTGTTGTTCATTTGGATCCCCTGTTGTCCCCCCAGGGCTTCTTGGAGGTGTACAGCGGGGAGGAACGTGCTGTGAAAGTGGCCAAGCTGGTCCCCGGCATGAGGTATTCCTTCAAGCTGAAGGTGGGGCTGGGTAGCAGTGAAGGGTGGGCAGAGTGGTGTGAATGGTAGGGCTGGAATGTATGGAACATGGTGGTTCGATGAAAGGTAATTGAACTTAATAGTTAGTGAACAGAGTTGCCATGTATGGAGTAAGGTCAGGGCTAAAGTGAATGGTGGTTTCACCCTAACATGCTGTGATGACATGACCTGTCTTGTGGCTCCTGCATTCCTTGATCCCTGCCCCCTCTGCCAGGTTCACAATGCAGTGGGCGAAGGCCGTACCAGCCGCTGCAGCTTTTTCTACACACAGGCGACGGTGCCTTCGATGCCAGACCCTCCCATGGTCCTCTCCACGTCTGCGGTGAGCTTCGCTAGGGAGGGGGATCTGGCTCGGTGGACACATTGCCCCGCCCTCTAAAAAATACAGCCATGGGAGGAGTGAATGGGGATCATTCAACTGACACAATGAAGTGGAACTGCAATAACACTTTTGCTTCGGTCTATCGCCCCATCTCATTTTCCACCCTATAACACCTACTGCTAACTATCTGAGCTGTTTGGGCTGATAAACCCTGATCTCCCATTCCTCACCCTTTGGAAATTCCCGCCGGATGTATCGGTTGCTTTTGCCCCTTTCCTGACGTCCCAACCACCTCGCTGCACCCCCCTATCCCAGGCGAGCATCATTCTGATGTGGCGCTCCCCGCATGACAACGGCTCTCCTGTTTCTTCGTACCGCTTGGAGCTGGATGACGGGCGCGGCGGGCTGGACTATCAGCTGGTGTATGCCGGGCCGGGGCTGTCGGCAACGGCCTCGGGACTGCAGAGTGGCCTGCGCTATTCCTTCAGACTGCTGGCTGAGAACGATGTGAGTTGTGACTTGTGAACCTCTAAATCTCGAACTGGGTGTCGGCCACGGTCACGGGGCTGCACAGTGGCGTCACTATTGAGCGCTGCTGGCTGAGATGGGTGTGAGATGTGAGCTCTGAACTCTGAACCGTTGATCTTGAAATATGCACACTACAACATAAGACATGGATCCCTGAACCATGGAAGATGAACTCTTGAGCTATGGACCCTGAACCACAGACCTTGAACCATGAGATGGTTTAGCATGGGAAGAGGGTTGGGGGTTCACAGATGGCCGTGCGTGCTTGAGAGAGATTATGGCCCTTGCTGTTGGCCATAGGCATGAACGTCCTACGCTCTTTCGTGCGTTCTCTCACGATCATGCTAGATATTACATATGAACTCTGTTATCCTGACCCAGGCCTCCCTGCATCCTGATGCACCGCCCTAAACCCTAATCAACAAGGCCGTAACTCCCTTTCTCCCCTCCCTCAGACCCTGACCCTTCCCTGCTGTGGTTTTTGTGTAGGAGGGCAAGAGCATGTGGAGCCAGCCGACGCTTTCCACCACCGCTGCGGTGCCCCCGAGCTCCCCGACGCAGCTGGCCATGGTGGGGGCGTCCAAGTCCTCTGCCACGCTGTCTTGGCAAGCCCCCGAGGACTGTGGCGGTGGCCGGGTGGCAGTGTACGAGGTTCAGCTGCAGGCCAAGAGCGCGGCGGCAGTGGAGCATGCGGGCGGGGAGTGGCTCAGCATCTTTGAGGGCGACGCGCTGGCATGCACGATCAACTCGCTGAGGGCGGGATGCACGTATCGGGCGCGAGTGCGGGCAGCCAGCGCGGCGGGGTGGGTCCTGGTGTGGCGCAGTTGGGGCGGGGTTTAGGGTCAAGGGTTAGCAGGGTGTGTCAAAGGAACATGCTCGGTGGACATGGATGGGGTGTGATATTATGATCGGATGCATTTTTCTGTTGACTGGGGTGTTGATCCTGAGGGGCATTAGTCATTGGGGGATTTAAATCCGGATGGGGGAATGTATTATTTGAGGTCCATATCCAGGGTGTTGATACGTCTAGTGGGTACAGATCCTGGTTGTAGATCCTTGCAGGTATCTCGCTTTATAGGGATCTTTGATTAAAAGGCCATGCAGATGATGCCTTGGAGCCACTCCAGCTCCCGTCGCAACTCGCCTTTGACGAAGATTTCACCGAGAGAACATTTCCAACAGGGTGCATCGTATGGAGCCCAAATCTGATGACTGATCGTCAGAGATCGTGGTTTTCAAAGTTCAAAATACCCTGGTCCATCGCAAAGCGCAATATATCGCGGCCTCAATGAAACACTGGTCTCCCTCTTGAAGGTTTTCAGTCCTGGGGGGATACTCTGGATCCAGCTGTGTGGCAGTGTACATGTTTGGGTCCACAGGTGGCGACAGCACACCCACTTGCCTGCCCTGCGCGTCTTGTTCATCCCCCCCCGTCCCCTGTGCCTGCCTGCAGGTGGGGCTTGTGCAGCATCCCCATTGATGTGTGCAGCTCCCCGGACGTGCCGGACTCACCAGAACCGCCTACACCGCAGATCACGGAGTCGGTGAGTGAACGAGGTCCACAGGGTGAAGCCCATGAATGGCACAGGGGACAGGTTCAGTCGGTGGGCAATACCTTATGTGCTCCCAGGCAGGTAGGGAGGAGGTGGATTTGGTTTGTTATAGGGTTGTCAAATCCACCCCATTGACTTTCTTGAAAGGCCAGGTCGTGCTAGCAGAAGGGTAGGTGGTGGTCATGGCGGGGGCGGAAGGGGCACGGCAAAGGAAGGGCGGAGGTTGTGGGGTGATGTGAGAGAGGCGGGTTGAGGGGGGGGGGGTCCCCTAGTTGGGGAGGTCTGGTTCGGCAGGTGGAGAGTTGAGCCCTGAGTGCTGACCGCCTGCAGAATGAATGCTGAATCAAGGTTAAATTCATGCGGAGTGAGTACGGAACTTGTATTGGGGTCAGTTATGGTGACGTAGGATACGTAGACGCGGGAGGGGGGGGGAGGGGGGGCGGGAAGGAGCGTCCAGGTGGCCGAGTGTTTATGCACCTTCTATAATATGAGACAGGTGATTGGCCTAAGTATGATAGCGATGTGAATCTACTAGCTACTTGGCTGGTGGCACCTCCACAACTCAGTGACCTCAACAGGAATGCCTGATCCCTGATCCCTGCTCTGCCTCTTGCTGCCTGCCCAGAGGTTCCTGGGTGTGGCGTGGGACCCTCCCACTCACAACGGTGGCGCCAAGATCAGCTTCTACACGCTGGAGGTAGCACAGGTAAGGGATAGACGCGGGGATGTGTTCGGAGGGAAAGGGTGAAGGACCTGGGATATGACGCAGGGGAGGGAGGGAAAGGAAGGAGGGAAGGGATGTATGAATCAGAATTTTAGAAAGGGATGCCCTGTCTTGTGGCCGCAGTCTAGAGGAACAGGAAGTAAATGAAGGAATCATGTGTCGCGTCATTCGTGAGGGCCGCAGCCACACCTGCTCATCACTGCGCAACAGGCCCGCAAGAAACTGAAACAATTTCCTCAGAGACCTTCATTGATGTGAGCACCAGCTCTCAGCATGCGTATGTGTTCATAGAATCTGGATGCCCCAAATGATGTGCTTGCCGGCTGGGCATGCCGTTTCCATGTGCCGGCCCCCTGTATGCCCTCCTCTGAACCCTCTCTGACCCTCCGTCTGTTTCTGCCTCCGTGCTCACCCTCCCCCCTTCCCTCCCCTTGCAGGCCGCCCCCTGTGCTTGTGGGACATGCCCCAGCTCTGTCATGCACGTCATGGCTCCCTGTGAGGCGGCTCTGCATGGGACCTCGGTGCAAATGAATCTCAACGGAGATGTGCAGGTGAGAGGGCAGCCGCTCAGGGGGCAAAGGGGTTGGAGGATGCGCAGGTTAAGGGAGGCCATGGGGCTGTTTGTATGGCATGATGTGCGTTGCATGGCCCATTCAGGCGCAAGTACGGCGCTCTAGAGGGTGAATGTGCCAATGTGGCAGCTCTGGTGGAGAGAAATGCTTCTGGAATAGGATGTCTAGATGTGACGGGTATTATTTCAGAGTGCAAGGGATCAACGGGGCATTGCGAGTGACCTCAATGATCGTGTCCATTGACTGGGCGGCGGTGGTGGTAGGGGATTCTGACTGAACCCTGTGTAAAGGATTCACCTCCTGTGAACCATTTAAGCTCAAAACCTGAAACGTCACACCTTACGCCGCAGATGGCCTCCATTTGTCTGGACCTGCAGCCGACAAGCTGTGTTTCTTGAGAAATCCACCTTGCCACTAAAATCCCAAACCCTTTGCCTACTGACTGCTGAGTGCTGCATTCTGGGACCTGCAGTCGGGCACGCTTTGCTTTTTTAGCGCTGATGCCGAGATCCTGAAACCACTGTGCCTACAGGCTGCCACGATCTGTGACCTGCAGCCGGGCCTGGCCTTATTTCTTAGCACTCAAAAGCTTAACCCTGTACCCCAACCTTTCCTAGCACTCAAACCTTAACCCTATACCCCAACCTTCCTTAGCACTCAAATCTTAACCCTATACCCCAACCTTTATTAGCACTCATACCTTAACCCTTTACCCCAACCTATATTACTATATTAGCACTCAAACCTTAACCCTGTACCTCAACCTTTCTTAGCACTCAAACCTTAAAACTATACCCCAACCTTTTTAAGCACTAAAATCTTAACCCTATACCCCAACCTTTATTAGCACTCAAATCTTAACCCTATGCCCCAACCTTTCTTAGCACTCAAATCTTAACCCTATACCCCAACCTTTCTTAGCACTCAAATCTTAACCCTATACCCCAACCTTTCTTAGCACTCAAATCTTAACCCTATACCCCTAACTTTCTTAGCATTCAAACCTTAACCTCTATCTCAACCTTTCTCAGCATTCAATCTCCAACCCTATACTCCAACCTTTCTGCCAACAGACTGCAGAGATTCGTGACCTGCAGCCAGGCACACCTTACTTTTTCCGCGTCAAGGCTAACAACCCGCTCGGCCCCGGCACCTGGAGCGACTGGTCGCGGATGATGACGCATGCCGAGCCGCCCGCAGCACCCGCAGACCTTTGCGCTAGCGCCACAGGTAATCAACGAGCTCTTCAGTTGATGTCCTTGGCGCAAGTGCCACAGGTGCATGCAATACGTGTCCATGGATGGAGCCTTAAACGTCCGGTGATCACAGCTGGAGGAAGTACCCAATAGAGCACAAGAGTATTTGTCCTTTCAAAATGGAATTTTTCATAGGATGGGCCCTCAAGTCATCGCAAACGATCGCATGCAGCCTTTTCTCGTAGACCCTGATATGTGCCCCTGCTCAGGCAATGCTTTTCTCATTCCCTCCCACCTCTTCCCCCTGCTCAGGCAATGCCTCCATCTTCATCTGCTGGTCCGTCCCGGATGGCTTGGGTGCGCCTGTCACCGCCTACATGCTGGAGATGGCGCGGCAGCAAGATGCCATGACATTATCACCAGCGGAGGGTGGGACGGACGCAATACAGCATTCAGCAGAGGGTAGGCTCCTGGGGTTGAGAGGGAGGGACAGGCACAGGGCAACAGATGGAGGAGCGTAGGCATACGGGGACAAGAGGGTGGAACGGGCACTGCGTCTGTAAGGGGTCATCAGAAAGGGACAAGAAGATGGACCCGTCCATCCCACCTCTATCTGCCAATCTCGCTGGTCCTGGATCCTGCAGCATAAACCTGCTGTCCAGCTCTCCACCTATTCCACTTTCCATCATCAGCTGCAGATAAGACCAGCATCTATTTGTGGTCCAGCTCTCCACCATCTTCTTTTGCAGCGCATGCAGACATGTTCTACGGCCTTCGTGAATTTAAAACTAACCTCATATCTTAACCCTTCCCCCCTGTCACCTTTGGATACTGCAGCAGGTGCACGCAGGCAGGAATGCTTAGGCTTTGGCGCATTCACCGCGGCTTACCGAGGCCCGGGAACCTCATTTGAAGTCAAGGGGCTCCTTCCGGCGACGACGTATGCATTCCGCGTCTGTGCGCTCAACGCGGTTGGGCCAGGTGAGTGCGCCTGATCAGGAAGTGCACTTGACCATTCAAGCTCAAGCCAAACACGCCCCGCACCCAACCAGGGTTATGCTTGAATCATCTCAGCCCAAGGCTGAAGACGCCCTGTACCTGATCAGGATACAGCTTGAGCCATCTCAACAGAAGGCTGAAAATGCCCGGCACCTCATCAGCTGCTTTGATCGTCTGCATCCCATGCCTAGCCATGCAGGCCCTGTGCCCTGGACCCCACTGACACACTTTGAGGCCTATCTCATGCAGCTGCGAGAATGTTGCTCCTCAGTGCGGTGCCATAATTATAGCATGAGCCTGGAAGGGGACCCTGAAGCCTTTAAGTTCATTCGCTTCACTCGTAACCTGGAAGATGTTTATTGGGCTGGCCTTAAGACTGGGGGATTGCAGAGTTGAGGCGTGGAAGTACGGATGTAGGGTTTAGGGGTTAAAGACAGGCCCTTGATTGTCTAGGCTCAAGATTGTGACGGCAACCTAGATCTGACGTAAGTGGGAAATCTGAGCCTAGTCCCTGCAGGAAGCTGGACCCAATCCTATGGAAAGCTGTGTCTGGCTGGGTCTACTTTGAATCATCTTTTATTGGCGCACAGCATCATCATGCTTGGAAATCTGTGGGTGTTGCTATTTACCGCAAGTTGAGCACCAATGGGCTCCGGATCCAACCCTGGATGCCCCATAAGCATATTGCACCTCCTGAGTCGCGCACCTCCTACCTATGATATGTCTAGGATTGAAAGGGTCTGGAGGCATTTGCTATCTCGAGTTACAAGATTGGAGGTCGTTGTACTTAAGAGGGCCCCCAAAACTAGGAACACCCACCTACGAGCCTTGCTCCGAATCTGCTTTGAAATCATTGGCTTGGTCTCCTTGACTGCCCAGGAGCTTGGTGCGACCCCTCTGAGGCACGCACTGCCCCCGCCGCCCCCGGCACTGTCGAGATACTAGAGGCCTGCGGCACAGGCCCCTGCCAGGTGCTGCTGGAGTGGAGCACGCCCACAACAGACAACGGCGCGCCAGTCACAGGGTACGGGGGTTGGGATGCACCAGCAGGGGAGCAGGAAAGAGGTGGATGCCTTGAGCCAGCTTAATTGAAGTCTGATATGGAAGACATCGGGGAGTCTTTGATCTCCACTCAAGTGGAGATAAGGGTTGGGGCAGTTTGTTCCTGTGGATTCCAAAGGTCGCGAAATCCAGGCTGTGTGTCAAGCACGTCCATCAGTTACGGATCTACCGCCACCCTCCCTCCCTCCCGCTGACAAAAGCAATGCGCCATCTGCACGTTATCAGAAGCTTGGATCCGGAAGCAAGACCCTGGGGCACTCAGTTTCGTCCCACCCGACGTCCGAATTTGATCACTAGATGCCCTTTCCAGATAGTACTTAATATTTACCAGCACTGGTTGTGCGCCTGCTATTTCTCTTGAGACTGGGCAATGCACTCTGCCAGCTTAGAATACTTCATGCAGCACCCACCCGCCCCCCAGCTGAGTCCTTGTCAGCTGATACGGATCTGATCACGGAGCGCCCCTTTCGCTCACGGCGCTGCAGATATGTGGTCGATGTTGCACCGGGGGGAGGCAAGCGGGCTGGAGGCGGCGGAGGCAGCTGGCCTCCTTGGACCCAGGCGTACAGTGGGCCAGCACACAAGTGTCTGGTGGAGAAGCTGCTCCCAGGTTTGTGGTTGTGTGCTGGTAGGGATGCTTCAATCTGCCAGTTGCACCATGTTGAGGGTTCACAACTTCACATCTCCTGATGTCTCTTAAGTGTGGTGGCCCTGTGTGCCCCTCAACCTGGTTGTGAAGACCACATCCTAACACTCGAAGCCCCGCCTCCCAAACATGTCGTCATGTGCATATATGCCTGATCTTGAAACATTACGCTGGAAACCCACAACCCCTGTTGCCATACTTGCGCTGTCCCAAGAAAGCAGAGGGCCTTCTACCCATGCTCCGTGTGTGAAGGCAGCCTCACCTAAACCAACTGAACATGTCCCCCAGCAACCCCTCAACAAGGGATGCCTCAACCTTACGCACCCTGCACACTCAGCCCCGACTTTGGGCAGGCCCCTTCCTGATCAGGCCTGAACCCAAACCCTTCACTTGCCCAGGTCGGGAATACGTATTCCGTGTGCGCGCCGTCAACACGTGTGGGGTCGGGCCTGCTCCCGCGCGCCCCGTCGCAGCCGCAACGCTCCCCGCGCCGCCGACAGCCCCGCTGCGTCTGCAGTGCAGCCAGCGTGGGGCCACGCAAATGAGGTTAAAGTGGGACCACCCCGAGCATGACTACGGGGCTACTGTTAGCGAGTACCAGCTCGAAATTGGCTGCCAGCAGCAGCAGCAGGTGCGGCCATAAGGGTTCGGGTGTGATGCTGTTCCAAGTTGAAGCAGAGGTTGACTGACAGCAGCAGCAGGTGCGCTGAATGTAGGCCGCTCTGGGTGCTGGGACAGAGCGGTACAGAGGGGTAAGGGGGCCCTGACAAAACATGTTGATATGGGCTGGAGGGTGAGTGTGTTGAGCTGTTCATGTTACAACAACAAAAGCCGTGGATTGTCTTGTTTGTTTGTACAGGCTGTTGGGGAAGTGGGCAGTGCGCTTCCCTCTGACACGGCAGCGCACAACTTTCCATTAATTTCACTAGTTTCAGCATGTACACCCATGCACTGAAACATCAGCATCGACGTAATACGGTATGTGTTTCTTCATCTTGTTGGCGCGCAGGCGGACGAGATAGCAGGAGATCCCCCTTCTTCTGAAACAACAGCATCTGCCGCGGCTGCGACGCGCATCTCTGAACCCCGCCGGCGGTCAAGCAGCAGCGGGTCCAGCTGCTCGCGTGCCACCTCCTGGTGAGGCCGAGGAGTAAGGTTAAGGAAAGAGGAATACAGTGGGAACAAAGGAGAGGGAAATATACCGGTAGTTCAGGGGTAACTGGGAAGAGGGAAGTTTAATTTGGGAGCAGGGGAGCATGACGGGGCATATTGGGGGGAGCAGGAGAGAGGGACACGGAATCTTAAGGGAGAAGGCAGAACCCTGGGCACCTTAGGGGGAGCGGGCAGCAGGCAATGGTGGGGGAATGAATCTTTGGGGAGCAGTAAGAGCTGGCTGGAGGGCTTGGATGTGGGTTCAGTGGTATTCTGTTGCGGTATTCTGGTTTGACGGCTTGGATGTGGGTTCAGCTGTTGCACTGGGGTCAGAACATTGACTGGGGCACTGCTCAAAATGTTGAATATGGGTTAGAGTATCGCAGTGTTAAGAGCCCCGCCTCGCTCAGTACTGACAGTTCCTCCTTGACATTTCTTCAAGTTACGATAGACTGTACATTATATAGATGTACAGCATTATAAATATCATAGTAAAATCCTGTTTTAAATCTGAATGTTGTGCAGGTGTGTCGCGTATGCTGGGAAGGAAATGTCGGCCAGGATCAGCGACTTGGATCCAAACACACGCTACTGGCTGCGAGTGCAGGTGTGGGGAAGAAAATGGCGGCAAGACCACAAACTATACGCATTATGTCCATACATTTGGGGGTTTATTACCAATACCGGCAGCATCAATTTGGATTTTTTTTAAATGCGATGCTGATGGTCACAGACATGGTACTGAGGATGTCATCAATGTGGATCTGGCGTCGGCACCTAGCTGGGCGAGCCTGCCTCAGAGTCTGCGTGCAGGGGAGGCAGTGCCCCACAGCCCTGCACGCAGCACATGCATTGATAGCAATCAAGAGAGCCAAGGCAGCAGTATTAGGCAGGGGCAGCAGTATTAGGCAGGGGCAGCAGTGTTAGGCAGGGGCAGCAGTATTAGGCAGGGGCAGCAGTATTAGGGCCATATCCGCGCTGCTTGATTAGCGAGCTGAGAGGGGACATGAGGTACCTGTACATGAATGGAAGAACTGGGAACAAATTCGGGATATTGAGGGCATCAGCTCCACCTTCGGCTGCCCTGAGTGATGCGCCTGTAAAACCCAAATACCATTTATGAGGATGTGGGCTCAGCCCTCAGCTGCGCTCAAATCCACGAATGCATCAGGACGCCTCCCTCCCTTTGTTGCCTCCTGTAGGCCATCAGCTCGGCTGGCGCTGGCACCTACGGAGACGAGCTACCCCTGGTCACATCCATGGCGCCGCCGGGTCCACCGGAGCGCATGCAGGTGCTGGTGCAAGGCCTAGTGGCCTCCATGGACGCCCCTGCAATGCATGCCAGCCTGACCAGCAGCAGCGTGCAGTCCACCGCCGCGTCAAGTGGTGCGTGGTTATCGCTCAGCTGGGAGGCACCTGCACCGCTGCCTGCAAGTGCCCCGCCCGCAGGGTATGAGGCGGTCGCTTGCGCCGCTGTGCCCATGGATCCCTCTAACGCAGCGGCAGCTGTGCCCAGCAGTGCATTCCCCGTCATCAAGCAGCAGCAAGCATTGCCGCCCAGTGCCGCCTCCGCCTCGAGCGCCAGCGGGGCGGCTGCGGCGCAGGTTGTCGGCGTCGGTGCCGTAGTGGCGCGGCAGTTGGTGGGGAAGGGCGTGACGGAGTGCAAGCTGGAGGGGCTGTTGCCTGGAAGCTGCTATGTGCTCAGGCTGAGGTGGGTTGGAGAATCGGGTTGGAGGGGCTGCTTTGGACCTTGCTCCGCCTGACATGGTTTTGCTGCTTCGATGGCCCAGGCAGGGATGGGATTAATTAGCACATGAGGGGATTCAACTCTGCACGCCATCTGCTAGAGCCTGAAGGAATGCTGCCTTCATATGACAAGGCCACGCTGCAGCATGCCCTAATTTTCTTTGCGGTGCTTTTGATACTGTTCCACCCTGCCCCGCCCCGCACTGTTTTCCCCGCTGTTTGTGCTCTGTGCATGCGTCTCTTTTTTTGTGTTTCCCATCTTACTGCCGTGCCCCTTGTCTCTCAGGTCTGTGGGCGCTGAGGGCGCAGGACACAGCAGCTGGGGCCCTGACTTCGCAGTCACGACACCCGGCCAGAAACCGTCTCAGCCACCTGCCTCCGGAGCAGGCCCGGGCGCCAAGGGAGGCAAGAAGGGTAAGAAGGGGGCGGCCTCCTGCGCCGCTGCTTACTCGTCCGCCGCGTCAGCCTGTGCCGACTCCGAAGAAGGCGTGATCAGCCGCGCGAGTAGCTCCCCAACAATGGTTGCAATTGGAGTTCTGCCTTTGGCGGGCGCCTTGGTGGCCTCGCGGCGGGCATCTGTGGCACGCCGTGCCACGGGAAATGCCAAGAAGATTCTGGCTGCTGCTGCCGCACCGGCTGCGGCGTCTCGGCCGCCGAGCTCGAAGAAGCCATTGGTGCGGATGCTGCTGCCGCGCTGGGTGCGGCACCACTGGGGGATGCTCTTCTGGGCGCTGCTGTTCTTCGGGGTGCTTGGGGCCTACATAAAATCGGCGCTGCTTCCTTAGGCAGAGCCTGCCTCTGGAGCCTGCGGCGTATTTTTTCATCCGTGTACATCAGGCTTTCGTGAAGGGCAGCAGCAATAGATCCCGGATGGAGCAGCAGCCAGGGCCTATTTGTACCGCCACAAAGCAGGGTCTGTGCTCAGCGTAAGAAGTGCTCCATTCTTCTTCCAAGGGGCTCTTGAATTTCTTTCGCCTGTGAGTGTACAAACCCCGTGTTAACGTAGGTAGGTGCCAAGTTAAATGTGTGTGTGAAGAAATGGCATTATGTAGTTAGCAGGTCGCAAGGGATTCCGGGCCCTACTCCTGGTATTAGCAGCGGTGACCTTGACCTGGGCATAGACACACACTGGTGGAGATCCTGGATCTGTGGACGGAGCGGTAGTAAGCAGGCAGGAGCAAATCTTGCATGTACGTTTTGTTTACGCAGGGCCGGGTGTGTGTGAGCAGGATTTATTATGCCGGGGCCGCCGGAAAGACATAGGATTCGGTTCACGGTGACTGGAGAAGGCTGTTGGGTCATAGATGCATGCACGAACCATGCACCATGCTATGTTTTGAACAGCGTCGTTTCTGGAATCTGGACATTTCCCATACCCGCACCATGCCATGTTTTACATCACCGAGAACCCATCCCCTCCAGTCATTCAAAAGAGGTCGAGAGTGAAAGCGGCTCCTAACCAGGTTTTGGAGGGCTTTCGTATTTGTCGTATTCATATGCATATACTGGGTGTCTGGCTGCCCAGTGCTGCGTTTGCTTCATGGCAAGCAGGAGGAGCTTAAGCATGTGCTGCCTATGAAGCAAGTGCGTTTTTTTAGGTTTCAGCCTTCCACAGCAGCAGGAAATGTGACGAATATGCCATGGCAGCAGTCACAGCACCCAGTCTCTCTTCATGTTACAGGCGGCAGCAGACACCGGCTTGTATGAGCTCGGCCTTCATTTAAATAAAACCATCACATCTGTGGCAGACCGGTGGCATGGCAGTGTGTCCCTCTATTGCTGGATATGCTTTGTTAGTCATGTCATGCTTGTTTGTCCCTTGTGTGCCCAGCACCAGGTGTGCAGCCTTGCCTGAGTTCAGGAACATTTCGGATCTCCAGATTTTGGCCTTTTCCTAGGCTAGGGTTAATTTGGATAGAATGTCACCTTCGTAACCTGTCGCCAGTGCTTTATGAGGCACGCATTTAAATGCTTGTAAAGAAGAAGGGACCTTGTACCTCACTGCTCCCGTTTTCTGTTTGTGTATTTCAGGTGTTCCGGTATGTGCTCAAAGTTATAATTTGGGATGCTGTTTAAATGTCCACCTTTGGGACAACGATGTTATTTTGGTTTAACTACTTTTCCCAGCATGTTATGGCAAGCAGAGATGGCAAGTATGGTTGTGCTCGATATCGGTAGATGAATTCCAAGTAACACCAAGGTGTCCACCCCTCAATTCAGAACGGTGTATACCCGCTGATCGGCCCAACCCTCAGTATCACATATTTACTTCAAAAGTTCTGGCGATGCGGAGGCACGATACCCAACCCTCATATTTCACCCATTCTCCAGACAATCAACACATTTGCGCCATGTCAGAACCAGGAACAAAGATTCAATCATCACACGTGCATATGCGCCACGTTCAAGCTTGCACCTCGCTGCAATAGCCTATCGAGTTGTCATGTAAAAGGAAGTGCAATTGCACTGCTTTCCAAGTGTTCAATCATGGTCCAGTGGTTTTATTCTGGTCAGCAGGCGGTTCTTTCACCAAGCATGAGATTATTCTAACATGGTTGCACGTCAGATGCATTGGATAGAGGTGTATTTCCCATCCACCATTCAACATCAATGTTAAGCTCATTCTGCATCTCATATCACACCCGTTTCTTTAGTCCAAGACATTGAAAATAAAAATAACTGCTATGCCATACGATAGCAACACCAGTGCAACAAAACTTCAAATCATAACAATATGTATCACGATGGGGCAACAACATCGTCACAGGCATCGGCAGTCTAGCATACATGTACTCATCTATTGGCAGGTTTGGCTGCTGGTGGATCACTGTGCTATCACAGACATACATAAACTACCTGTACATTTCCGATAATTTCCACAATGAACAGGAGCCTATTGCCTTGACATAGCCGTTCATGTGCTCCATACATGGGGTTTATTGCTACACCCATGCCTGTGGTTTTGTGCTGCTAGCGAGCCCATGAGAGGCACTGGTTTTCCATTCACTATTTAGCCCTGCTGTTTATTGCCTGGACCGATTTCAGGTACCGTACCTATTCACATGCATCAACTTTGAAACACCACTACTCATTGATAATGGGCATCTTCAGCCAACTGGTTCATCTATCCACAGGAGCTTGCTTTGGGCATCTGCGTCACAAGTTGAGTGCTGCATTTCAGCGCCCTGCTCCTGTGCAGAGACCCATGTTGTCTATGAACCACTTCATGTCTGGCGCACCCATCTGCCACATAGCAACACCAGGCAGCTTGTCCACCACTTTGCCAATAGCCTCCTGGATCTGCGAAGGTACACGAGGCATACACGAATCAACAAATATCAAAGATCCTGACAGGTTGTAACCGTCAGCTGGTCATCCGTGTGTCTTTGTGATCAAATCAAGGCATCATACAAATATGTTGCATTGATTTTGAGCATGGCTGAAGGTGTCATGCTGGCCAGCCAGCATTCCTGTTTTTATGGCCAAGACAGGTAAACCCTTTTATGCAATGCCTGGTGGGGGTACTAGGTGCAACATGAGCTTACAACTAAACATCCCTACCAAAAACAGACAAAAAACAGAACGATCAGCCACAAAATGTAACCCAAACTATATTTCACAGTGTCTGGTGGGTATTGAACCCAGACTGACCTGCGTCAGCTCCGTCTTCTCTGCGGCCACAGCGTCAGCGAGCGCGGTCAGCTTCCTTCCGTGAATGCTGTCAGTCTTCAGCAGCGGCGCCAGTACCTTCATGGCTGCAATGGAGACCTGCTGGGCCGCCATCGTCATGTTATGGTCGAAGCAGGTGTTGGCCATCACCGCTGCGTAGGCGTGTACGTGGATGGTCTGGAGGAGGTACACCTTGATAGAGGCTGCGATCTCCGCACGTGCAGCAATGAATGTTTCTGTCATGTTGAGACGTGCGCCCCACTGCAGAGGATCAGGCAGGTGACTGAGGGTTAATAATGAAGGCCAGCGTGATCAGGGTCCAAGTCACGTAAGCACTAGGCAATTACTCAAGAGGAATTGGGTCGCTACTAAATCGTAAGAGAACACAAACAGTATGCATCTGGAGGGTCTGGGTTCATATTGATCTCAGCGCAGGTTAATGATTGCAATCGAAGCCACACCTGCCCAGCTGTATGGAGCATGCATGATGCTTAAGATCAATGTGGACCTTGCTTCTTCTATTGCCCGCTATGTGGCCTTTGCTTGTCCTACTGTCCCCAATTTAGCCCTTGCTTGTTCTTATACCCCCAAGGTCGTCACAACTCCATAATTATTAAGCTGAAGCGGGAATGGGCTTGACAGTCCTCGCCGCATTGTATTTGACCTCCTGATATCCCTACAGATCCATCAAGCAGGCACTTACCAGGGCATCGCTCATGCTTGATGCCAGGGCCAGGTTGACCGGTGACTGCCCAGCGTATGTGACCTGCAGGGCCTCTGCCACCGCCTGTGCCCTATCCAGCATGTTGACTCCGGGGCAGAACTCAGCAGAACCAGCCCAGATACCCCAGGCCTCATCCAGGTTATGGGGGGCACCTGGAATTCAAAACAGGGGCGGAAACAAGGCAGTTAGTAGGTCAGGATTTGTCAATCTGGCAGGGTTCATAAGAAACCTGTGGGCAATATGTCCTGCACTGTCTGCTGTTCATCTAGTTGTCTGTCAGGCAGTGTAACGATCCTATTAACCTTAAAGGACGATCACTACATCTGGATCCTTTGGTGTATCTGGTGAGCAAGGAGGCCACAGGCAGGTCGTGGCAGTTACACTGAGGCTAGCCGTGACATGTAGGTATCAACTCATCTGCCCACACAATCAGCAGGTGGAGATAATCCAACGACCTTGCAGATGACGGTGTCTATCAATCCACACCAGCAGGCACCTGTAGCTGAGTCCCTCCATTCTTGTATTAGGAAACCCACCCGTGTCATCGGCCGTGTTCCCAGCCTCGGTATTCGTGACAGCTGAATCCACCTCATGCAACATGTACTTGATCTGGATGTCGCCCAGCAGTGCCAACGCGGAAACTGTTTGGTCCATATCCACGGCAGCGTTAAAGGCCTCTGGGTAGTAGTTGGCGGTGAGGTCGGTCATGAGGAGGTCGTAGAAGGGCTGGCCAGTGTGAACAGCAGAGGCCCAGGCCTGCAAGCAAGGAAAGGGTGAATGGATACCTATCAGTGTGAACTGCAAACAAGTTGACTGTACCTGCCTGCAGAAGATGAGGTATGTGGGCAGAGTAGGCAGGGAGGGCATAGACACGAAGTATGCAGTACGCAATCCATAAGCCTAGGGTCCTAGCATTTTCCTATCAGTCAGTTAAATATTGACCGGAGTCTAATTCTGGCAGTTCGTAACTCTGATGGTGACTGAGGCCCCTCAACTGGAAATCTCCTTGCAGTACCCGCCCATCACTCCATACTCACATAGTAGTAGCGGTACTAGCCGCCTCCTCGGAAGCTGTTCTTGCCGTAGTTGAAGATTTCCAAAGCTGCAGCCTTGTCACCCGCCATCAGAGCAGCCTGAAGGAATAGTATTTGGCGACACAGTCATTAAGCCATGTCCACAGGCCGGCAGACAGGCAGGTAGCAGGCAGGTATGTCCAATAGTCCATCCCGGGCCGGCAAAGCCTATGGCAGTTCCCGGTACTACTGACTGCTAGTGAGGGTGGGTGCGCGACTCAATGGCTGTTATGTTGTGGCAGCTTGGTTGCTAGCTACCAACTTATGACATGACTAGTACTGTTAGTGCTGTACAAAGGGAGTGAAGGGTCACACTGGGCAGGGCGGCAGGCAGCGGGGCCACGGCAGTCGGGTCAGCTGAGCTTGTGTTGCGTGTCATTGATCAGTACTGTTAGCCAGGCTCCCAGTATTCCTAGATTGGCAGGGGCAATATAGGCCTCCACCAGGTCGGCCAGGGTAAGCCAGCCTTGGCCTAGCCCAGCATGACGGTCCCTCTAAGCCAGCCCCCAGGGCGAGCGATTGACATGCACGCATGGGAGGGGTAGTAAGGTATTGGCTGCTAGTGGTGGAAGCGCGCACACCTGAATTTCGCAGGTGTCGATCGTCATGTTCAAGTAGCCGGTGACGTCACTTGCAAACGTGTATCCAGCGCGGCGCGTATTAGTGGTGGTGGCGGCTGCAGAAGCGGCCAGCGCTAGGACCGTGAACGCGACCAACATGGGCGAAGTCGTCATCATGATGTCAGTTGGCGAATGTGCTGAGGTGTTGAACCAGTACTGTAGACGGCGAGGGCGGCAGATCAATATAAAAATTTCCGCACGGGCTACGTTTTATCAGCTTTGCATCGATCTGTACGAGGCTGCGCGTGGATGCCTGACGCAAGCTTGGCGTGTGCGTGTCGACACACGCCGCGCTAACTGGACTCGGTCCGAAATACCGAACGTGGCGTGTGCTGGGGGCGTGTCTGGTCTTGCACGCGCTTAATTATCGAGTAGATGCATGCGTGTCATACAAATCAGGAGACGCGCGTGCAAATCGAACGTGCTGGTCATTGCTTCGCGGTCCAGGTCGCAGTCTGGACTGATGGCATGTCAGATGCACTGATGCAGCATCGATCGGCATTCATGACTCCTGTGACTTCCAATATTACAGGAAGAGATCGTTCAGGTCGATGGGAAGTCCAAAGTTGAGAACAAGGTTTGAATCAGAACAAACCCTTCCCTGGTTTGTTTGAAACCTGGTTTGAATTAAACCCGACCCTCGATTTTTCCAAACCAGGTACGGGTTTTAATGCAAAAGGCAAACCTTGTTCCCAACCACGGTTCCCAGCCTTGGACTCCCCATCAATGTGGTCGATCTCTTCCTACCTGAAATTATGGGAGTCAAGCGTTTATTTCAGTGTATATCAGACTGCCGTTTGGGCGCTGCAGGGCAGCTACCACACGGCATGGACGAAATAAATCTTGACCGGCCTTATTCAGTTCTGCTGGTGTCCCAAGTAACACGTCCTGTTGCATTAAGTCCCAAACTAAGCCCTGCCAGCCGCTGAATCGCAGCCGAAGCGTCACTGTTTTCTGTGCTGGGAACTGAAGAATTATCCCGGAATTATCTGTGCTCTTTCGTCTACCGGAACCAGCATTACCGCTGATCTTAATTGTTCAATTCCATCCTGTTTTGATGAATTCAGCCTTCTTGGACATCTCGGTTACTTTAATTGCCGTATTGTCCAATTAATTCCTCATTTCCTATCAAGGCCTTGGTGAGCCGCAGGCGGCGACCAGGAACAGCCCCGAAACACAGCAAGGTTAAGTAGCCCATCCAAGCCTCCAAGGCTCCTATGGTCCCAGAAATGCTGATTGGTTGCAACCATCACTAGTCACAACAAGGCCATGGCATGTGGATATCTGGATTTTTACAATTCAACAAAATATCACGATCGAGCAAGGCATGGGACAGGTGCATTTTAACGTGTGCTTCCCATATGCACAGTGCTGAAGTGTGTCCAGGAATTCAAGTTATTGAGCATCAGTCTGCATGATTTATTCAGCACAACAGCGGCAGCATGAAAAAGGCCGTAAACGGTATTAAGGCGGCGCAGCGCCTCTGGCTGCCATGCTGCATCGTGATCGCCACATGGCTGCCAAGGTGCATTTAAGACATCATTTGCCTACACGCATCCGGTTTGCGGCTGTCTATGTAGCGTCTGTGGCCAACTACGGAGATGTGATGAGGCCAGCGGTATGATTGATTGACTGGCCGGAGGGTCCTGAGGATCCCGCCACCGATCACAGGTTTGCGTCCGCCTACCGGGCCTGGTTTCATGCTGCAACATGCTTGCTTCAAATGCCCTACCGTCGATGTGGAGCTTAGGGAGCAGAGGGGGGCAGGCCTCCCAGGCATTGCCTTCGACTTCCACCATTTGCACCGGTGCAGGTATGAATGTCAAGCCCTGGCTTTTGTAGCAGATGTGGTCGAACTTTGGGGCTGGACTCAACGAGTTCGGGATTCGGTATACATTTTCTGTGTATAAGGGGGTCTTCTTGTTTGTTTGTTTGTTTCTTCTTCCTTTCTTTAACCCTACAGCTCAGAACACCTGAGAATGCAGGCTCAACGAGCTCAAGGCACTCCATTGAACTCCAGAGTGCCCAAGAGTGTCGTCAGAGTGTCTCTGGAGTACCAGAGGCAATCTGGGCACTCTAGCTCAAATCAGATAGCTCTAGATTACTCTAGAGTTCACTTTGAATATTTAGGTCGTTGTCTGAGTGCCTCCTCAGAGTCACCTCATCCCTCTTGTACTGGTGGCTCTGTCCCCCTCATACATTGCAGTAGTGGTGGGACCACTCCTGGACAGGTGGAAATCCTGATTTGAAAACGAAGTTGCCTGGACTAACAAAGGCCTTAGTGTTAATCTTATTTATATATGTCTGAGTCACATGCGTGTCATGTGACTTGTGCAAGACAAAACAATGCTCAAGCATGCACTGTCACGACGTATGGGTGCACCGCACGTATGGGTGGCTTGTACATTCTTTTTGGTTTCGGATCCAGTATGTTTTGTGGTACTTCGAGAATGCCTGGCTAGCTCCAAGCATTCTTCTCTTCTTACTCAAGTAACATACCAAATTTGAATCACCCTGCTACTATAACCTGTTCTGGGATTAACGTCCACTTGCGATATTTCGGCCCTTTATCAAGGCTAGGACATTACACTGATCGGAGATCTCTAGTTAATTCTACACTGATCCGTTCTCTCTAAGACCACTTCACCAAGTATCAGGACCTGGCAGCTACATTGTGCGAATATCTCTAATTAACAAATACACTTATTCGCTATCTCTAGCTCCAGCACCTCTACTTTCATCCCTCTCAGCTCTATCTCTCGCTTACAACCCTATGCTGTGAACCTATCATCTCTATCTCTAGGATATAAGTCGACACTGTGAGATGCTATCCAAGCCTTTCCTGGCTACCAAGTCGACCTACTGCTCCAGCAGTCGATCTTCTCCATCAATAGTCATCTTTTCAGCTCAACCTTCCTCATCACTTCGGCTGTTTCGTCCTCAAGTTCGATCCACGCCGCCCCCCATCTGGCACAAGTCGTCTTCAGTACAACTAGCCCCTCTGGGATCGAGTTCACTTCGTCACTTCTGTCAACAGTAAGAGAGGAATCATCAGAGGTTAATGCAGTAACCCGAGGATTAGTCGAGGATAACCTGTCTGCCAGCAGTTTATCGCTCCTGCACACGCTAGTTAACCCCTATAAAGGGCACTTATCACTCCAATAGCAGCACGCAGTCACCCGTCACCAAGGCCCCTCTCTCCCATAGCGCTCCAAGGGCGACCTGTGCGCATATACGTGCTCATTGTACTCCCGCACATCTTCGGACAGTTCAATAAGAGCCTTCGGTGTGCGACAAAAACCCGGTCAGGTATGTTGAGATACTGACTTTCGTAGTTACACTGAGCATCTGTACAGCTAGGTAGGGCAGCTGTTCACAGCTCCGGATATATCCGATTTTGAAAGTGTGGCTCTCAGGCCTGTTGGGCACCGTGAACATATCTGGTTAGATCCACAGAAAGTGTGGCACTCTGGCCTGGCGGGCGCCATGAACATGCTTAAATATATCCAGTGGAAGTGTGACCCTCCTGCGTGGCAGACGCTATGTACAGATCTAGAAAGATCCACTCAAGTGTGAAACTCAGGCATGTCAGGCACCATGAACACAAAGGCAGTAACTGTATTTCCCTGGGCATGAGAGAGGGCCAACTCGGCAGGCAGGTTGCATGCGTGCATTTAATTCCTGGACATGCTCAATGATTCCGAATTATATTCTTAGCTTATTTTAGTGCTTCCGTGCCATGTGTATCAACAAAAAAATTGTGCCTCATTCAAGGAACACAATGGCTAAGGCGGTACCGTCGGTACATGATGTTTGGTGGGTGCAGAGCAGGGGGGTAGGGAAGGTGGGGAACAGAAGGAAGGAGTGCCCCCTCCTGACGAGGGAGGGAGGTGTGGGGGGGCTTACTGGAGTGGGGGCACATGGTGAATTTTTGCAGCGCATCCTCATCTCTGACATGAATGTTTGCATGCTATTACCGGACGCATCCCATCTGCCTTCTGGCTCTCCATGGCCTGAACACAATTCCAAATTGTATTTTAAACGCATCTGGCCCAAGTCTTCTCCCGAGGGAAGCGTAGACGCTGTCGCCGCTGCATGCCTGCGAGGGCTGTCATTGGATCCACCGGTAGCAGAAGTCCTGGATCTAACATTGGATGCAGGCGAATCAGCAGGATCGGCGGGTGCCGCCGTGTCTGAAGTGGATGCCACACTCATTTGCCTGGCAGAGATTTCATCAAGCAGCTCCTGTCAAAGTGTGGACAAGCGTCAGGTTCTAGGTGGAGGCTTGAGGCTTCAAGGACGTAGAAGGTTCAAGGGTGATTACATTTTAAGATCTGCCTTGGCGTTCCCTCCTCTCTGCGTGTCTTCTAAAGCAAAGGAGCGAATCCTTCACACATTTTGTGTACAAGCGCAAGGCACCACTCTTTGGCCAATCCATGCCACACGCGACATGCAGTTTCAACAGAACCCTTCCTCCTCTTAGGCCTTCCCGGCCTTAGCCAGTCAGTTAACCTTATTGAAACAGTGCTAGCTTGTGCCATGCGCATGCAGCTTCATCACCCCCCGTCCTCCTCTTAGGCATGTGTTCTTATAAGGCGCCACTGAGGTGGCAGAGCACTTGCCTGCGGTGTCGTACACACTCTTCTCTTCCTGATCCTGCCTCCAACAGCTCCAAGCCGGGAGGAGTGAATGCTTCTGGCAGAACTGTTGCACGCTCCTCACGGCAGAAGCAGCTCTGAGCGAGCGGCAGATAAAATCAGGGTTCACACTTTCAGTACTCAGGGATCAACTATTTTGTAAAGAAAGGGAATAATTGGGCTGTTAATGATTTGGGGTTAAAAAGCCAGGGCTCTCAGGGATTATAATATTTTGATCAGGTGTTTGAGTTGTTTAGCTTCAAGGTCTTACTCTTAGAGCACTCAGGGAGCTATTCTGTCCAGGGGTTTGGGGTTAGATCCGATCTCCGGCCACAGGCTGTAATGCAGCTGAGCTGCAGCGCAAGCACCCTACATAACTAGTGTCTCATCAAGACCATCTCAGAATGAAGCAAAGCTGAAGGTCTGCCCCCCTGGTTACCTGAAGGAGCGTGTCCAGGACCTGTGCCGCAACTTGATCATCATAGCCCATGAGACGAGAGCGGGCCCGAGCCATGGCCCCTTCGGCTAGCTCCTGGTAAGCTTGGTTATTCTGTCACATCAGTATGAAGGGATAGTATGGATGGCTCAGCTAAACCTGCATTATCAGTTTGCCAGAGTTTTTAGATTTTACCGCAGGTCGAATAACAAACCAGCCAGTTAACGTTCAAATCCACCAAACAACTGGAGCTCGAAATGGGTTGAGCGGTTGGAGCTGACTTGTGCAATAGTGGTGCCAGATCAGGAACAATGAAAACATACCCGGCACCCCACCCTTGTCCCAATCTTGACTCTTGAGGGACAAGATTGAAGCCAACTGTTGCCAAAAAATATAGTTATTTCATGTTGCACGGTGAGACCCTTTCCAGTGCATGAGAGACCTAAAAGCTGGACAAGATGCAATTCAAATGTCTAAATTGGAGTGCTGCCTCACCCTTGCCACACTAGAGGGATACATCTATCTGGATCTTTCAGTGTCAGGAATATTCTTCGGGGTTGTCCCAGGATGAAGCGTCAGGCAACTACTGTCCAAGCTCATTACAACATCTGACCCACTTCATTGCACCATGTTAAGGGGCTGCATTCTTTAAGAGGTGGGAACCTAAACGGTAGGAAACTTGTAGCCTAAACAATTCAGTGTGTGACAACAGACGCTTCTGGAGGGGCACCTCTTGTTTGAAAGTGGCATCAGTCAAGGACAAACTCCCGCTATGCACACGCTGCTGAAGGGCAGGTTACCTTCATCTGTACTGTTTAATGCATACACTAAATGACGGGCAGGGTATGTCTGTGGACCCTAGACATACAGGGTGGGCTAGGTGGCTTTGTCAGGTCAGCAGACAGGGCACCTGACAACAGGCTGATTGCATCAGACACGTTTGAGGTAGCAAAGTCGAGAGGCGTTCAGCAGGACACTGCTCATTCATCTCGTCCCACCCTTGCACAAATACTGTTCTGGGTGGATGTGCGTAAGCTTGTAACATTTAGCATCAACCTCATGTGATCAGCAAAGGTTACACCCAGGCAGGGTCCAGCAGATAGCCTCTTGACCCACAACCCCTCCGCACCCCCTCCTAAGCCCTCTTACTCTAAGAAGAGGAAGCCCTATGAGGCTATGACCCCCCCACCACCACCAGAACCCTCGATCCTTCCTAAACCCCTCCTAAACCCCTAATCCCTCATAAACCCCTCCTTAACCCCTAATCCCTCCTTAACCCCTCCTAAACCCCTAATCCCTCATAGACCCCTCCTTAACCCCGAATCCCTCCTAAACCCCTCCTTGACCCCTAATCCCTCATAAACCCCTCCTTGGCCCCTAATCCCTCCTAAACCCCTCCTAAACCCCTGATCCCTCCTAAACCCCTAATCCCTCCTAAACCCCTCCTAAAACCCTAATCCCTCATTAACCCCTCCTTGACCCCGAATCCCTCCTAAACCCCTAATCCCTCATAAAGCCCTCCTTAACCCCTAATCCCTCCTAAACCCCTCCTAAACCCCTGATCCTTCCTAAACCCCTAATCCCTCCTTAACCCCTCCTAAACCCCTAATCCCTCATGAACCCCTCCTTAACCCCGAATCCCTCCTAAACCCCTCCTGAACCCCTAATCCCTCCTAAACCCCTCCTTTACCCCTAATCCCTCCTAAACCCCTCCTAAACCCCTAATCCCTCATAAACCCCTCCTTAACCCCTAATACCTCATAAACCCCTCCTAAATCCCTAATCCCTCATAAACCCCTCCTTAACCCCTAATCCCTCCTAAACCCCTTATCCCTCCCAAACCCCGCCCCCCTCATTAGCAGCAGACTCCTCCTAAACCATGAGAACCTCCCCGCTGCTGTACCAGAGTGAATTACCTGTTTTATTCCATACCAGTACTGCACTTGTACCTGTGCAAAGCTGTCAAGGCTGCTCTTCATCCGGCTTCTGGTGCCCCCCTGGCCAGCTGTGCCAATGCTGCCGCATGCTGTAGCGCTGTGCCGGCTGCTGCCGCCGGAGCCGCCCCAGGGTGAGGTTCTGTCTTGAAGCAGCCGCTCCTGAAGAAAAAGTATAAGGTTAAAGTAATGGTCAAGGCTATCATGTTAACCCAGCTACATGACCCCGCCCGGGTGGGGTTCCGTCCCGAAGCAGCCGCTCTTGAAGGATGAGGTTAAGTTTACGATCATGGTGGAGGTCATGATGGTTCCTGAGCCTCCCCGACCTCCTCTATGTGAGGCTCAGCCCTGAAGCAGCCGCCCCTGAGAAGGAACTACGGAAGCTTAATCAAGCCACACCCCATCGTCCTTTATTGATAGAGGCCATGCAGACATCATGCATGCAATGACGGCGAGCATACAGGCCTAGGAGGAGCAAGGGATGAAGGCCCGGATGCAGTTCAGGAGCGCCCCCCCCCCCCCCTCCCCCCCTCCCCTCCTTTTCCCCCAGCTGGTACAGGTTCTGGATGGTGGCCCCTTTGACGGGATGAGGTGCCTCAAAGCCTGGGTGGTCACTTTCACTTTCACTTTCACTTTTCACTTTTCACTTCACTTCACTTTCACTTCACTTTCACTCACTTCACTTTTTGCCAGGCCTGCATAGGGCACACAGAGGTCACGATGCAGTATGGGCTCGTGAGAGAAACTGGAAGGATGCGGCCCCCGCCGCCCCGCCAGGAACAACATAAGGAATTCAACAATGGCCATGCAAAGGGTTTCTTTGCCAGTCCCGACATCTGGACATACTGTTCTATTTCCGGATTAGTTTTACTGACTAGGTAGGGCCGAAGCCTCCGGGTGGAAAACAGGTTCAGCTGCAGCAGAGGCTTGTGAGAAGGCGACCACTAGCGGACTATCCTGCAACCAGTAAGCCTCTCCATGATGTGCACCATGACAGGTATGCACACGGCTCAGGGTTATAAGGGACAAGGGTATAGGGTATTGTGTCTTCATTCTGCCTCGACTAGAGTGCACTCTGCAGGTTTTGTCTTGCCTGGTAGTTTTTGTAAGCCAGAGAGCTGGCCAGACTGAGGAGGAGATTCTGGTTGATCTTGGAATCTGTACGGCAACCAAATAGCAAGGACAGGCACATGGAGATAATCATCGTATGGCCACATTTGCGATACATCGCCTGCGCAACCACCTTAACGCCTCTTTCGAAGGGCTAGGCATGGCAAACAGGAATGCAAGAGAACGGCTTTTGACATCGAAGGTGAACGAACAAAACGCCAAGGCAGCGCTGAGGGTCCAGTTAAATTGTCATAAAGATCAAGGAGCCCACCTCTTAAAGCCCACCTCTTGGAGCCCACCTTGCCAGTCCTTGATGAAAACAAGCTCCGCACAAAGCTTTGAAAGCACCTGGACACATGAGAGTTCCGTCCACTTACGGTAAGTTCCAATGGTCCAGCAAGCCTTGCCACACTTGAAGATTTCTACGGGTAGTACTGCTCAGTCCATCCTGTTTGCACTACCTGGACAAGCCTATTGGGTACATGCCTAGGGTATGCTGTATACCCTAAGCATGTACCCAATAAGCTTAGGGTATACATGCGCTGGCATAGGCCTGCACCGTTGGCAAGCACTTCCGGGTGGTCCTGATACCGGTAGACACAAAATGGTCATTGTTGCGAGGGTTCAGTAAAAGATGAAGAAACCTAAAACAAATGTTTTTGATAGACCCAAATAAACATATCATATTTGTCCTAAGTGCGCTCACCTCCTTATCCTTGGATCCGCTTGCTGCCGCTCGTTGCATATCAGACAGCCAGAACAGGAAGCCAGAGTCCGTTGCGTCGGCCCTGGCAGCAGCCTCAACCCTCCACTGCTCCGGTGGTAGCTGCACAAAGATCTCCGCACAGGCCTGGTAGTGTGGCGCAAGGCAAGATTTGAGGACGAATTTCAGGGCCGGTGGGTGGCAGTGCACCCTATGCTATTTTTAGCTTGTCCTGCTTAGTGGCTCAGGTGCAGGGGCTGGGCTGTGTCATTGTTCCAGGAACAAGGCAGAAACGGCAAAAGCTCATGTCTCCTGGAGTTTTCATGGCCAAGGGGCAGCTGTTTACTTAACTGAAATCTAACTTTGAATGGATGAGTTACTGTGGCCGTGTGAGCGCATGTTGATCGGATGTCTTTGCTGTTCCTGCTCGCCTTTTCTCAGCTGAGGACAAGGGCAAGAAATATACTCAGACTGTCTTTTGTGATAGCATCCTGGGCTTTTAGGTTTGGGCGGCTATCATCACACTTTGTTACGTCCTAGTAAAATACTATTCTTTTAAAAGCTACGTTGCCTACGCAATCCACCCTTACAGACAGTGACTTGAACAATCGTCCTGACTGTGAAGCATGGATGCATGCTCGTCATGCAAGCATGCACTATGTCCCATGGATTGGTAGCATGCAGGATTGCAGGGCAAGTACGGCATGGCCGTGGTTTCCGACGTATACTATGCAACCTTTTCCACTCTTGAATCACGTGCAGCTGCTGTCTTACCTTATACTGATCAATCTTTGCAGCGGCATAAAATTCGCTAGCACCAGGCATGCGTCCTGCAGCAGATCCCCACCCCTTTTCCGCCCGGCAAGAAACATACCCATGCCAGTGCCTAGATTCCCTCTGGTGACTGATGACACAGTAGCTCGAAGGGTTCCGGATTGGAGTTTGAAGATTGGCCTTTCCCGCTCCTGGAGCCATCGCTTCGACGGCTCCTCGCTGCATCATGGACCGCCCGTTGTATGTATTCAAGACATTCAAATGATTGTGATCGAAGATGCCACTGCGATATTTGAATCAGGATCGACGAGGATTAAGCGCAAGCCGTGCTTGCTACTGCTGTTGCTGTCCTGCCGGCAACTGCCATGCGGTTGGAATGAGCACTTGGTTTTGCGAACATGCAGAGCAGGCGACCTAATAGCAGGGATTCAACATAACAGTTGTTCCACCCTAATGCATTTGGTCCTGGGACAGATTGACAGGTGGCTGATACTGCTGGCAAGGCGTCGATACTAGATCTGTGAGTTGGAATTCTGGCCGTAACCGACCTGCAAGCTACTGCGTTGCGGTACATTTTAGTTGACTAGCCATTCCCAGCTTGCGCATCCATGTCAATACGTCATGCGTGCTCAGACAGCTATCATAACTAACATGGTTGAATTCAAGTACTGATTTCACACGGAGCGGCCAAGATGATGACCAAGCCCCGATATCCCAATTTCACCGACTTAAAGCCCGACAAGGCTCCCAAGCTCGATACAGATGGCGACAGCGTTGTCTCCTTCGCCTCGGGACCGATTCCGCATAAGCAACTTGTGCGATACAACTGGGGAGCTAACGAGAAGGTCAACCATGACGCGTTCCACCGCATGCTGGAAGATTACAGAGAGGCGAAGCGGCGAGAGCTGGACCTGGAGCTTAAGGCAAAACAGTACGTTCGACACGTTGTAACGCTTGGAAATGGTCGACAGGTGCATGGTCGACCACACAGAGTTTATAAAATGTTGAAAAGAAGAGGCATGGCACATGCATGGCATGTTGAGGTAGAGCAAGTCTTTAATCTGGAGCTTCTGTCAGGTATCATGCTGGTGACCATGGTCCATGTGGTCCCTGGCTGGCTGGTCATGAAGTGATAAGAGATGACTAACAAGCCATAACGAAAATAATGCAGCCTTAGTTTTGAATGCCTGCACCATGTACTCACCACGCAACAAGTATGCATGTCCAGCCTGTTGCATGTGAAGCATGTGTTCTTCACTCAAACACTGACGTGCCTGGCTATTCCAGTGGCCCGTCCGCAGCCCCTCACAGCTCTCTGTCCACCGACCTTTCCACATTTTTCTGTGGCCTGCCTCTCAACCATTTGTAACTGCCTGCCTCTCAAACTTCCACCAGACTCTCTACTCAGCTGGCCCGAACGGAGGAGGCCGCCAAGAGGGCGCTGATTCAAACCGACGCAACCGCCAGGGGCGGAGCTGCTCAGAAGCTGTTGGATGCGGAGCGGGCGCTGCACAAACTGCGGGACGAGAACGCAGAGCTACGAAGCAAATTGGCCAGGTGTGGGCAGAAAGAAAAGGAGTGACGCCTCTCCTCAGTGCGACCGGGAGGGAAAATGAAGGCTGCCCCACCTCAAGTGGGCCTGGGGGGGAATGAGGGGAGTCGCCCCTCCAATTAAATAAGATGTGCAGCCCGTGGCATACGCCCAATCAGATGCTGCCAGTTGTAAGCATGCCATGCAATATAGGCATAAAGCATGTGTGGAGCGCATGACCGTATCAAGGAGGCCAGTTGTGGGCAACATGGGTTACACGATTGCACCTGATCAATCAACATGTGAGTATGATAAGGTGTGCTGGACAGCTTAAGAAGCTAGAGCCTATATGCAGCCCTGAAGCCTGCTTATACTCATACCTTCATACATCAGGTATTCACAGACAACAACAGGGGTCAGCAGATGGCGCATGGGCACACCTGGCATGCCATTGCATGTGGGCGCCTCTCATGCCACTGCCCTTGCATGGCAGAGGTTCACCAAGCCATGCGTTCTCCCCCCTAGGCCCCCACCCCCCTGTACTGCCATATCTACTTGATGTTACCCCTGCCTCCTCCCCTGCTCCCACTTCCCGGTAGAAGAAGAAGGTTGCTGATGGGAAGATCGCGTATGATAACACCAAACAGCACCTGGAGGTGGCCCTGAAGGAGAAGCATCCTCTGTCTTGGCTGCATGGTCACCACCCCCACCCCTCCCCCCGCCCCGACGCTCAGGGAAAAGAAGAAGGTAGTGGACGGGAAGCTGGCACACGATGACACGAAGAAGCGTCTGGAGGTGGCCCTGAGGGACCAGCGTGCTCTGTCCAAGCGGGTGGGCGACGTGGAGCGCAAGAACAGCATGCTGAACCGCAAGCCAGAGGACGAGTACTGGGGCGAGGAGGCGGGGCGCAGGTGCGTGTGGATGGAAACCCACTGGAAGATGAGGCCTACCTGCGTTTTAAAGTTTTAGTCGGGACTGTGTTGTGTTCAGTACGGTACTTGAGCGAGGGGGCAGGGATGAGGTGAGGGAAATAGACAAACAGTGAAGATCAATGTTTAACAAACATGGTAGTCCTTGCTTTGGGGGGGTCAGGTGGAAGCCTCTCCTCATGGCGCACCCAGATGGACCTGGGGGGGCTGCAGACTGAGGGCTTACCCATGCAGGGTCCCTTGGTGCCTCAGTGAGGGGTAAGAAGTCCTTTGACAGAGGCCTCATCCATACAGCCAGTGCATTGGTTGGTGAGGCGTGTGGATGACTTTGGCCGCAGGTTTGCAATGCAGCAGGACGAGCTGGTGGCCCTGCGTGAAGACAACTCCCGGCTGGAGCACCAGCTGGAGGCCGCACAGGGCGTCGTGGCGGGTGACACCGGCCACCTAGACTCACAGCTGCAGGAGCTCACTGCTCTGGTGAAGTTCTACGAGAAGAAGATTTCGTCGCTGGCGGAGCAACAGATCATCGTGCCACAGGCAAGTCCTGAACTCTGAGTCCGGAATTCTTAACCCTTAACCCTCGATTCTACAACCTGAACCCTACATAAGCCTATTTCTATAATAAGAAGATCTTGTTGGTGGTGGAGCAGCAGATCATCGTGCTGCAGGCGAGGGAGTGGGGTATGTACCTTTCTGGGGCAGAACAGAGATGGTGCCTGGAGTGCAAGCAGGGTACTTTCAGCCTCGAACCTCACGCCTCCCCACTTCCCAGTATTTTCATATCGCCACGGCCACTGCCACCAATAGTCTCCTAGGAAGTGTCTTAGAAGGCGCTCGTCTGGTGACTGGACATGGGATCTAGTGAGCATAGTGATTTAACGTCCTCCTTTCCCCTCCTCTTCCCCCAGCCTTCCCCAGTTTGGTTGGTCCTTGGCAGCCCCTCTTCTTATCCGGTTTTTTCATAATTTGTAATGCCCCTGGTTCAGGACGGTGTCCCGGGCGGCCCGTTGTCTGATGACTGGATATTGGAGGAGCACGTCCACAAGGATGAGGTCTTCCTGCTGGACCGGAAGACCGGCAAACTTTTCACCAACCCGGGAGAGGGCACCTGGCCACGGGCTATCGGTGAGCAGGGCAGGGTCCAGGGATATGATGGTCTTGATACACGCGTCTGACTAATGCTTGTTGAGCATAGGAGTGTGGAGAGGTGTGACTAATATCACATTTTTTCGGCTCTGAGCTGCGCCGCTTGCTCCTTTTCCTCCCACACCCCACTCGAGCCCTAGCTTTCTTTGAACCCTCCCAGGTGCTGTTTCTTTATAAGTTCCTGGCCCTGGGTGTAGGAGCTATTAGGGACTTTGCGAGTCC
Source organism: Limnomonas spitsbergensis (assembly GCA_037349105.1). Classification (NCBI taxonomy): domain Eukaryota; kingdom Viridiplantae; phylum Chlorophyta; class Chlorophyceae; order Chlamydomonadales; genus Limnomonas; species Limnomonas spitsbergensis. The sequence continues at coordinate 10,039,303 of JAYJMM010000041.1, forward strand.
TAGCAAAAACGATGAATGCTCGCCTTGACAACTGCGGCTTCCCCCCCGCTTCCCCCTTACCTGCCACTCCCTAGGAATGCTCACTGGACAGTGCACCGGGTCTGCTGTGGAGCTCAGGTCTACACACCTTTCTCAATTACTCGGGAATACCTAGGGTCATACATGCCCCCCCTCTTCTCCCTTACCCCCCGCCAGGAATGCGCACTGGGTCAGATGTGAAGCTTGGGTCTGCTAGCAAGATGGAGCGCTTTCTGGACACCCTGGACCACTACCTGCAGGTACGACGCGGCACAAGTGTCCGATGCAGTACTATGCGGTACAAGTGTACGATGAGGTCGTAGTGCAATGTGACAGCCTAGCAGGACACAAACATACATTTGGATACCGAGCTTTAGCCCCCAAAGACTCAGGGTCAAGAACAAGAAACAACAATCATATTTTAATTCAGTAAGAACACTTGATTGTTTGCATATCCAGACAGTGATCCAGAGCTTGTGGAGGGTGTCTGTGTTGAAGTGTTCAACGAGTTGGACCTGGGCAGTCCTTAACCCTAAACACCAAACCTTGACCTAAACCTTGACCCCCTCACAGAGCCAGGGGGAACGTCTGCGTGAAGTGTTCAATGAGTTTGATCTGGACAATAGCGGCTTCCTGGACAGGCGGGAGCTGGCCCGGCTGATTGAAAAGCTGATGCCGGATGCACAGGCTAGGTGAGGGGATGATAAGGGCATCGGGACAAAGCGGGGATCATGTTTCAAGGAAGAGTGGCTGTGTATGGGAGGGGGCGACGACCGATGTCTTTGCTGTATGACGTGGGGGATACTGGTGTGGAAGCTCTCTGTAAGTCTAGCGTTGACCGGGGGGGTGGAGCTCGGGCGTAGATTGCTTTGCTTTGGGTGGATTGGAGTGCAAGGGCTTCAGTTTCTGCACTTTTGCTTCCCCTCCACCCTAAGAAGACACGATTCGTATTGCCCAAGAAGTTTATCAGTGTTTCAGGGTTTATCAGTGGTTATCAGTGTGAAGGGTTGATCGAATTTAAAATCCTCCTGTCTTCCTCACGTCACCTTGTGCAGGGATGTGGAGGAGCTGCGTACCATGCTGGATCAGGATGGTGATGGTCAGATCACGTATGAGGAGCTCATGGCAACCATCAAGGAGGCAACGGAAGCCAGTAAGTGTGGCAGAGGCCGGGGTGTGAAGCCGGGGTATGGAGCACAAGAAGTAAACGGAAGCCAGTGGGAGAGTAGAGAGGCCGGGGTGTGGAGCACAATAAGCTGACATTGGATGCTTTGGAATAGGATGCGGATGTCCACAACTGGGTCGTAATGGTCCGGTGGCCAGGAGCAAGTGACAGAACCGGCCAACTAGAAGGCTATGAAAGTAGAATAAACGAAGCATGTGTCGTGGCGTCAGCCATAAAGATCTAGGAATTAAGATTTAAGACGGCATTGCGCCTGCCGCATGAGGTATGAACGTTTGATTGCAAATTGCACGAAGTTCAAACGGAGGGCATTGCCCACTGCATGAAACCCTTAACCCTAAACCCTAAACCCCAAACCCTAAACCCAAAACCCATCCAGTTGATATGCTCTTTGTGTAAGAGCAGCCCACCGCATGATGCTTGAAAGAATCTGCTCACAGAACATGATGCTCAACCGGTAGCTAGCCCAACGCCCGATGTTCAAACGTAAATTAATCTAATCTAAGCAGGTTCGTACCATATGCTCAGCCCGCTGCATGAACCTCTTCGGTCGCCATTCGACCCAGCAGGGATGACCACCAAGGTCAGCATCAAGCTCAAATGGAAGTTAGACCGCTGAGGCTCAAATGAAAGTTAACCCAGTGCATGATGCTCGAATGGAAGTTGACCTGCTGCCTGAACCTCGCCCCGCAGGGATGGCTGCCAAGGTAGGCAAGAGCATCCAGGTCAATGAGACGTTGGAGCGCACCCGCGACAAGCTGCGGGGCAACAAGAAGGTGGGTGAGGTTCTGAGGCTGGTCTATGATGTGGCTGTAGCTAGGAGCTGGATACATGAACTAGCTGTGTCGACGGTGTCTACATAACGCGACTGCCTACACCCGTTAACAGGTCGCATACATTATGCCACTGCCCACACTCATTCACAGATGGCCTACACAACGCCACTGTCTACACCTGTTGACAGGTTGCTTGTATAGTTATATAGCGATATGACACCCATGCCAACACCTGGTCACAGATCGCTCTTGAGGCCTTCCACGAGCTGGACTCTGATCATGACGGCTGCCTGCACCACATGGAAGTTGTGAGGCTGATCAAGAGGTTCATGCCAGGTGAAGAGGACACACGCATGCACACTAGCTGATGAGAGTGCATGCTTGTGAGGCTGGTCAAGAGGTTCATGCCAGGTGAAAAGGACACGCATGCACACTAGGTGATGAGAGTGCATGCTTGTGAGGCTGGTCAAGAGGTTCATGCCAGGTGAAGAGGACACGCATGCACACTAGCTGATGAGAGTGCATGCTTGTGAGGCTGGTCAAGAGGTTCATGCCAGGTGAAGAGGACACGCATGCACACTAGCTGATGAGAGTGCATGCTTGTGAGGCTGGTCAAGAGGTTCATGCCAGGTGAAGAGGACACGCATGCACACTAGCTGATGAGAGTGCATGCTTGTGTGCCTGGGGATGCGGGGGGCGCTGGTAATGGCCTTTCATGCCTCCCAGCTTGGCAGCTGTTGAAGCAGATGATGTGGTAGCTGATGGTAGCTGATGTTCAAGCTGGGAACAGGGAAGAATGTGGGCCACCCGGTGGTGAGGGGGCGGTGTAAATGTTGGCTGTTGTTTTGTTAAGTGCATGAGTAGGGGTGGCTGCACCCGTATATGAGCCTTCGTCATGAATTTTTTGCATAGTAGAAGAAGGAGGAGTGGCCTTGATTGGCCTGAGGCAAAACCCTGGACCCTCTGGGTGGTCAGTGTGGACTGGAGACTCTGCGGACAAACCGTGGGTTGTCAGTGTGGACTGGAGACTCTGCGGACAAATTGTGGGTGGTCAGTGTGGACTGGAGACTCTGCGGACAAACCGTGGGTTGTCAGTGTGGACTGGAGACTCTGCGGACAAACTGTTGGTTGTCAGTGTGGACTGGAGACTCTGCGGACAAACTGTTGGTTGTCAGTGTGGACTGGAGACTCTGCGGACAAACCGTTGGTGGTCAGTGTGGACTGGAGACTCTGCGGACAAACCGTGGGTTGTCAGTGTGGACTGGAGACTCTGCGGACAAACTGTGGGTTGTCAGTGTGGACTGGAGACTCTGCGGACAAACTGTGGGTTGTCAGTGTGGACTGGAGACTCTGCGGACAAACTGTGGGTTGTCAGTGTGGACTGGAGACTCTGCGGACAAACTGTTGGTTGTCAGTGTGGACTGGAGACTCTGCGGACAAACTGTTGGTGGTCAGTGTGGACTGGAGACTCTGCGGACAAACTGTTGGTTGTCAGTGTGGACTGGAGACTCTGCGGACAAACCGTGGGTTGTCAGTGTGGACTGGAGACTCTGCGGACAAACTGTTGGTTGTCAGTGTGGACTGGAGACTCTGCGGACAAACCGTGGGTTGTCAGTGTGGACTGGAGACTCTGCGGACAAACTGTGGGTGGTCAGTGTGGACTGGAGACTCTGCGGACAAACCGTGGGTTGTCAGTGTGGACTGGAGACTCTGCGGACAAACTGTTGGTTGTCAGTGTGGACTGGAGACTCTGCGGACAAACTGTTGGTTGTCAGTGTGGACTGGAGACTCTGCGGACAAACCGTGGGTTGTCAGTGTGGACTGGAGACTCTGCGGACAAACCGTGGGTTGTCAGTGTGGACTGGAGACTCTGCGGACAAACTGTGGGTTGTCAGTGTGGACTGGAGACTCTGCGGACAAACTGTGGGTTGTCAGTGTGGACTGGAGACTCTGCGGACAAACTGTGGGTTGTCAGTGTGGACTGGAGACTCTGCGGACAAACTGTTGGTTGTCAGTGTGGACTGGAGACTCTGCGGACAAACTGTTGGTGGTCAGTGTGGACTGGAGACTCTGCGGACAAACTGTTGGTTGTCAGTGTGGACTGGAGACTCTGCGGACAAACCGTGGGTTGTCAGTGTGGACTGGAGACTCTGCGGACAAACTGTTGGTTGTCAGTGTGGACTGGAGACTCTGCGGACAAACCGTGGGTTGTCAGTGTGGACTGGAGACTCTGCGGACAAACTGTGGGTGGTCAGTGTGGACTGGAGACTCTGCGGACAAACCGTGGGTTGTCAGTGTGGACTGGAGACTCTGCGGACAAACTGTGGGTGGTCAGTGTGGACTGGAGACTCTGCGGACAAACCGTGGGTTGTCAGTGTGGACTGGAGACTCTGCGGACAAACTGTGGGTGGTCAGTGTGGACTGGAGACTCTGCGGACAAACTGTGGGTGGTCAGTGTGGACTGGAGACTCTGCGGACAAACTGTGGGTGGTCAGTGTGGACTGGAGACTCTGCGGACAAACCGTGGGTGGTCAGTGTGGACTGGAGACTCTGCGGACAAACCGTGGGTTGTCAGTGTGGACTGGAGACTCTGCGGACAAACCGTGGGTTGTCAGTGTGGACTGGAGACTCTGCGGACAAACCGTTGGTTGTCAGTGTGGACTGGAGACTCTGCGGACAAACTGTGGGTGGTCAGTGTGGACTGGAGACTCTGCGGACAAACTGTGGGTTGTCAGTGTGGACTGGAGACTCTGCGGACAAACCGTGGGTGGTCAGTGTGGACTGGAGACTCTGCGGACAAACCGTGGGTTGTCAGTGTGGACTGGAGACTCTGCGGACAAACTGTGGGTGGTCAGTGTGGACTGGAGACTCTGCGGACAAACTGTGGGTTGTCAGTGTGGACTGGAGACTCTGCGGACAAACTGTTGGTGGTCAGTGTGGACTGGAGACTCTGCGGACAAACCGTGGGTTGTCAGTGTGGACTGGAGACTCTGCGGACAAACTGTTGGTTGTCAGTGTGGACTGGAGACTCTGCGGACAAACCGTTGGTTGTCAGTGTGGACTGGAGACTCTGCGGACAAACTGTTGGTGGTCAGTGTGGACTGGAGACTCTGCGGACAAACCGTGGGTTGTCAGTGTGGACTGGAGACTCTGCGGACAAACTGTTGGTGGTCAGTGTGGACTGGAGACTCTGCGGACAAACTGTTGGTTGTCAGTGTGGACTGGAGACTCTGCGGACAAACCGTGGGTGGTCAGTGTGGACTGGAGACTCTGCGGACAAACTGTTGGTTGTCAGTGTGGACTGGAGACTCTGCGGACAAACTGTTGGTTGTCAGTGTGGACTGGAGACTCTGCGGACAAACCGTGGGTTGTCAGTGTGGACTGGAGACTCTGCGGACAAACTGTGGGTTGTCAGTGTGGACTGGAGACTCTGCGGACAAACTGTTGGTTGTCAGTGTGGACTGGAGACTCTGCGGACAAACTGTTGGTTGTCTGTGTGGACTGGAGACTCTGCGGACAAACCGTTGGTTGTCAGTGTGGACTGGAGACTCTGCGGACAAACCGTGGGTGGTCAGTGTGGACTGGAGACTCTGCGGACAAACCGTGGGTTGTCAGTGTGGACTGGAGACTCTGCGGACAAACTGTGGGTGGTCAGTGTGGACTGGAGACTCTGCGGACAAACCGTGGGTTGTCAGTGTGGACTGGAGACTCTGCGGACAAACTGTGGGTGGTCAGTGTGGACTGGAGACTCTGCGGACAAACTGTGGGTGGTCAGTGTGGACTGGAGACTCTGCGGACAAACTGTGGGTGGTCAGTGTGGACTGGAGACTCTGCGGACAAACCGTGGGTGGTCAGTGTGGACTGGAGACTCTGCGGACAAACCGTGGGTTGTCAGTGTGGACTGGAGACTCTGCGGACAAACCGTGGGTTGTCAGTGTGGACTGGAGACTCTGCGGACAAACCGTTGGTTGTCAGTGTGGACTGGAGACTCTGCGGACAAACTGTGGGTGGTCAGTGTGGACTGGAGACTCTGCGGACAAACTGTGGGTTGTCAGTGTGGACTGGAGACTCTGCGGACAAACCGTGGGTGGTCAGTGTGGACTGGAGACTCTGCGGACAAACCGTGGGTTGTCAGTGTGGACTGGAGACTCTGCGGACAAACTGTGGGTGGTCAGTGTGGACTGGAGACTCTGCGGACAAACTGTGGGTTGTCAGTGTGGACTGGAGACTCTGCGGACAAACTGTTGGTTGTCAGTGTGGACTGGAGACTCTGCGGACAAACCGTGGGTTGTCAGTGTGGACTGGAGACTCTGCGGACAAACTGTTGGTTGTCAGTGTGGACTGGAGACTCTGCGGACAAACCGTTGGTTGTCAGTGTGGACTGGAGACTCTGCGGACAAACTGTTGGTGGTCAGTGTGGACTGGAGACTCTGCGGACAAACCGTGGGTTGTCAGTGTGGACTGGAGACTCTGCGGACAAACTGTTGGTGGTCAGTGTGGACTGGAGACTCTGCGGACAAACTGTTGGTTGTCAGTGTGGACTGGAGACTCTGCGGACAAACCGTGGGTGGTCAGTGTGGACTGGAGACTCTGCGGACAAACTGTTGGTTGTCAGTGTGGACTGGAGACTCTGCGGACAAACTGTTGGTTGTCAGTGTGGACTGGAGACTCTGCGGACAAACCGTGGGTTGTCAGTGTGGACTGGAGACTCTGCGGACAAACTGTGGGTTGTCAGTGTGGACTGGAGACTCTGCGGACAAACTGTTGGTTGTCAGTGTGGACTGGAGACTCTGCGGACAAACTGTTGGTTGTCTGTGTGGACTGGAGACTCTGCGGACAAACCGTTGGTTGTCAGTGTGGACTGGAGACTCTGCGGACAAACCGTTGGTGGTCAGTGTGGACTGGAGACTCTGCGGACAAACTGTTGGTTGTCAGTGTGGACTGGAGACTCTGCGGACAAACCGTGGGTTGTCAGTGTGGACTGGAGACTCTGCGGACAAACTGTGGGTGGTCAGTGTGGACTGGAGACTCTGCGGACAAACCGTGGGTTGTCAGTGTGGACTGGAGACTCTGCGGACAAACTGTTGGTTGTCAGTGTGGACTGGAGACTCTGCGGACAAACTGTTGGTTGTCAGTGTGGACTGGAGACTCTGCGGACAAACCGTGGGTTGTCAGTGTGGACTGGAGACTCTGCGGACAAACCGTGGGTTGTCAGTGTGGACTGGAGACTCTGCGGACAAACTGTGGGTTGTCAGTGTGGACTGGAGACTCTGCGGACAAACTGTGGGTTGTCAGTGTGGACTGGAGACTCTGCGGACAAACTGTGGGTTGTCAGTGTGGACTGGAGACTCTGCGGACAAACTGTTGGTTGTCAGTGTGGACTGGAGACTCTGCGGACAAACTGTTGGTGGTCAGTGTGGACTGGAGACTCTGCGGACAAACTGTTGGTGGTCAGTGTGGACTGGAGACTCTGCGGACAAACTGTTGGTTGTCAGTGTGGACTGGAGACTCTGCGGACAAACTGTTGGTTGTCAGTGTGGACTGGAGACTCTGCGGACAAACTGTTGGTTGTCAGTGTGGACTGGAGACTCTGCGGACAAACCGTGGGTTGTCAGTGTGGACTGGAGACTCTGCGGACAAACTGTTGGTTGTCAGTGTGGACTGGAGACTCTGCGGACAAACCGTGGGTTGTCAGTGTGGACTGGAGACTCTGCGGACAAACTGTGGGTGGTCAGTGTGGACTGGAGACTCTGCGGACAAACTGTGGGTTGTCAGTGTGGACTGGAGACTCTGCGGACAAACTGTGGGTGGTCAGTGTGGACTGGAGACTCTGCGGACAAACCGTGGGTTGTCAGTGTGGACTGGAGACTCTGCGGACAAACTGTGGGTGGTCAGTGTGGACTGGAGACTCTGCGGACAAACTGTGGGTTGTCAGTGTGGACTGGAGACTCTGCGGACAAACTGTGGGTGGTCAGTGTGGACTGGAGACTCTGCGGACAAACCGTGGGTGGTCAGTGTGGACTGGAGACTCTGCGGACAAACCGTGGGTTGTCAGTGTGGACTGGAGACTCTGCGGACAAACCGTGGGTTGTCAGTGTGGACTGGAGACTCTGCGGACAAACCGTTGGTTGTCAGTGTGGACTGGAGACTCTGCGGACAAACTGTGGGTGGTCAGTGTGGACTGGAGACTCTGCGGACAAACTGTGGGTTGTCAGTGTGGACTGGAGACTCTGCGGACAAACCTGTGGGTGGTCAGTGTGGACTGGAGACTCTGCGGACAAACCGTGGGTTGTCAGTGTGGACTGGAGACTCTGCGGACAAACTGTGGGTGGTCAGTGTGGACTGGAGACTCTGCGGACAAACTGTGGGTTGTCAGTGTGGACTGGAGACTCTGCGGACAAACTGTTGGTGGTCAGTGTGGACTGGAGACTCTGCGGACAAACCGTGGGTTGTCAGTGTGGACTGGAGACTCTGCGGACAAACTGTTGGTTGTCAGTGTGGACTGGAGACTCTGCGGACAAACCGTTGGTTGTCAGTGTGGACTGGAGACTCTGCGGACAAACTGTTGGTGGTCAGTGTGGACTGGAGACTCTGCGGACAAACCGTGGGTTGTCAGTGTGGACTGGAGACTCTGCGGACAAACTGTTGGTGGTCAGTGTGGACTGGAGACTCTGCGGACAAACTGTTGGTTGTCAGTGTGGACTGGAGACTCTGCGGACAAACCGTGGGTGGTCAGTGTGGACTGGAGACTCTGCGGACAAACTGTTGGTTGTCAGTGTGGACTGGAGACTCTGCGGACAAACTGTTGGTTGTCAGTGTGGACTGGAGACTCTGCGGACAAACCGTGGGTTGTCAGTGTGGACTGGAGACTCTGCGGACAAACTGTGGGTTGTCAGTGTGGACTGGAGACTCTGCGGACAAACTGTTGGTTGTCAGTGTGGACTGGAGACTCTGCGGACAAACTGTTGGTTGTCAGTGTGGACTGGAGACTCTGCGGACAAACCGTTGGTTGTCAGTGTGGACTGGAGACTCTGCGGACAAACTGTGGGTGTCAGTGTGGACTGGAGACTCTGCGGACAAACCGTGGGTTGTCAGTGTGGACTGGAGACTCTGCGGACAAACTGTGGGTTGTCAGTGTGGACTGGAGACTCTGCGGACAAACCGTGGGTTGTCAGTGTGGACTGGAGACTCTGCGGACAAACTGTGGGTGGTCAGTGTGGACTGGAGACTCTGCGGACAAACTGTGGGTGGTCAGTGTGGACTGGAGACTCTGCGGACAAACTGTGGTTGTCAGTGTGGACTGGAGACTCTGCGGACAAACCGTGGGTGGTCAGTGTGGACTGGAGACTCTGCGGACAAACTGTTGGTTGTCAGTGTGGACTGGAGACTCTGCGGACAAACCGTGGGTTGTCAGTGTGGACTGGAGACTCTGCGGACAAACTGTGGGTTGTCAGTGTGGACTGGAGACTCTGCGGACAAACCGTGGGTTGTCAGTGTGGACTGGAGACTCTGCGGACAAACTGTGGGTGGTCAGTGTGGACTGGAGACTCTGCGGACAAACTGTGGGTTGTCAGTGTGGACTGGAGACTCTGCGGACAAACCGTGGGTGGTCAGTGTGGACTGGAGACTCTGCGGACAAACCGTGGGTTGTCAGTGTGGACTGGAGACTCTGCGGACAAACTGTGGGTGGTCAGTGTGGACTGGAGACTCTGCGGACAAACTGTGGGTTGTCAGTGTGGACTGGAGACTCTGCGGACAAACTGTGGGTTGTCAGTGTGGACTGGAGACTCTGCGGACAAACTGTGGGTTGTCAGTGTGGACTGGAGACTCTGCGGACAAACTGTTGGTTGTCAGTGTGGACTGGAGACTCTGCGGACAAACCGTTGGTTGTCAGTGTGGACTGGAGACTCTGCGGACAAACTGTTGGTGGTCAGTGTGGACTGGAGACTCTGCGGACAAACCGTGGGTTGTCAGTGTGGACTGGAGACTCTGCGGACAAACTGTTGGTGGTCAGTGTGGACTGGAGACTCTGCGGACAAACTGTTGGTTGTCAGTGTGGACTGGAGACTCTGCGGACAAACCTGTGGGTTGTCAGTGTGGACTGGAGACTCTGCGGACAAACTGTTGGTTGTCAGTGTGGACTGGAGACTCTGCGGACAAACCGTGGGTTGTCAGTGTGGACTGGAGACTCTGCGGACAAACTGTGGGTTGTCAGTGTGGACTGGAGACTCTGCGGACAAACTGTTGGTTGTCAGTGTGGACTGGAGACTCTGCGGACAAACTGTGGGTTGTCAGTGTGGACTGGAGACTCTGCGGACAAACCGTGGGTTGTCAGTGTGGACTGGAGACTCTGCGGACAAACCGTTGGTGTCAGTGTGGACTGGAGACTCTGCGGACAAACTGTTGGTTGTCAGTGTGGACTGGAGACTCTGCGGACAAACCGTGGGTTGTCAGTGTGGACTGGAGACTCTGCGGACAAACTGTGGGTGGTCAGTGTGGACTGGAGACTCTGCGGACAAACCGTGGGTTGTCAGTGTGGACAACGTGGGGGTCAGGACTGGGACTCTGCGGACAAACTGTGGGTGGTCAGTGTGGACTGGAGACTCTGCGGACAAACCTGTGGGTTGTCAGTGTGGACTGGAGACTCTGCGGACAAACTGTTGGGTTGTTCAGTGTGGACTGGAGACTCTGCGGACAAACCGTGGGTTGTCTGTGTGGACTGGAGACTCTGCGGACAAACTGTTGGTTGTCAGTGTGGACTGGAGACTCTGCGGACAAACCGTTGGTTGTCAGTGTGGACTGGAGACTCTGCGGACAAACTGTTGGTGGTCAGTGTGGACTGGAGACTCTGCGGACAAACCGTTGGTTGTCAGTGTGGACTGGAGACTCTGCGGACAAACTGTTGGTGGTCAGTGTGGAACTGGAGACTCTGCGGACAAACCGTGGGTTGTCAGTGTGGACTGGAGACTCTGGCGGACAAACTGTTGGTGGTCAGTGTGGACTGGAGACTCTGCGGACAAACTGTTGGTTGTCAGTGTGGACTGGAGACTCTGCGGACAAACCGTGGGTGGTCAGTGTGGACTGGAGACTCTGCGGACAAACTGTTGGTTGTCAGTGTGGACTGGAGACTCTGCGGACAAACTGTTGGTTGTCAGTGTGGACTGGAGACTCTGCGGACAAACCGTGGGTTGTCAGTGTGGACTGGAGACTCTGCGGACAAACTGTGGGTTGTCAGTGTGGACTGGAGACTCTGCGGACAAACTGTTGGTTGTCAGTGTGGACTGGAGACTCTGCGGACAAACTGTTGGTTGTCTGTGTGGACTGGAGACTCTGCGGACAAACCGTTGGTTGTCAGTGTGGACTGGAGACTCTGCGGACAAACCGTTGGTGGTCAGTGTGGACTGGAGACTCTGCGGACAAACTGTTGGTGGTCAGTGTGCACATGCAGGATGGATTTCCAGTGCAGTGCAAAATACATTCTCCCTCTGCGCCCTCCACAGATGACCGTCAGAGTTGTTTGCCTATTTGTGTGCTTATTGCGTACCATCAGTGGCCTGCATGTCCTGTTTTGCTGCAGACATGTACCAAAAGGAGATCCGGTACCTGCTGGCTAAGCTGCAGGAGTGGGACGTGGGCGGCGAGGGCAAGTGTGGATTCGACGAGATCTACCAGGTCAGGTTTGGGTGCTGGGTTTAGGGCTTGGTGAGATCTACCGGAGGGGTCCTATACTCCTAGGAGTTAGGCTTAAGGTTTGACAATGTCTGCCAAGTGCCAAGTGGGTGCTAGGGTTTAAGGTTGGAGAAATGTACGAGGTAGGTATTGGGCTTGGGGTTTGATGATATCTACCCGGTAGGTTCCGGGGTGAGGGTGTGCCAAAAACTATCATGCAGGTGATGGGGTTAGGGTTCAAGGCTTGATGAAATCTACAAGGGTGGTGTTGCCCTGTAGGGTTCATTGGGCGTTAGCAACCTATTCAGCGAATGGGCTTAGTATGTGTACATTTCAGCCCATTCTGCAGCCTCTGGGATAGAGACAGGTTTAATTCACATTTGCACTTTCACCGACAAGATGCTTAGAACCCCCCGCGCACCACCTTTCCCTTTCCTTCTTGCAGGCTCTGGAACTTGTCAAGATCTACCGCGTGGGCCAGGGCATGGGTGGGCTAGCCAGGGCAGCCTCCCCGGGAAGGTGCGCCCGAATTTATTATGTTCATTTCCGCCATGCGTGAGCTATACCCTGCACTATAACTGGAAGGAGGGAATGTGGTTCAGCAAGCCCTATTGCTGAGGCCACAACCGTAGGCAGCTCCCTTGGTTCTGTCTCAATCGGCTGTGTGGCAGAATCCCGGTCTCCCTTGCAAGGTGTATGCTGATGGGCACTATAAAGTAGCACGCAGGCCGCGATGGAGAGTTGCGAGTGATTCTTGTCCCCGTCTCCTTTTGAGTTATGAGGCAAAATACAGCCAACAGCCCACCAGGCAGACCTCAAGAAATTGTGCTGTGCGAGGCTCATGCTAGGGTGGCCTGCCCGGGAAGGATCTCTGCCAGCTGCCTCTTTGGCTATGGTGTGGCTGACCTTTGACTCCATTTAGCTTGGGCATGGGTGGCCTTTCCAGAGGAAACTGCCTGCTGCACCCTTTGGCAGTTCTGCTTTACGGTTTATACCCTCCTCTCTGTCCTTTCACCAACAATGTCTTAAATGGTGAACCGATACAGGCAGGACAGAATTTTCCGGAGTATCAGTTATGAAGCACCTCGTTTGCCCAGGTCCCTCAGCTGCCTCTCCCTGCCGTCCCCGCTCTCTTTATTCAGGACCCTTTCCCCCTCAAGGCTGGGCGGTGGCGGCCCTGCAGGCATTGCAGCCAGCACGTCCACCCTGCGCCAGTCCGCTGGCCTGGGCCTTAAGGACGGGTTCATGCGTGAGCGCGTTGTGCAATTGGAGGCGGACCTCAAGATGGCAGCTCAGAGGGAGGGGCTGCTGGAGACAGAGGCAATGCAGGTGAGGGGGGGAGGGAGAGGGTGTTTATTCAACTGACCTGTTTTTATGCAGGTGAGAGCATGGAGGGGAGTAGAGCTGAGCAGATTCATCAGTTTGGAGGGGGGGGGGGGCATACAAATCTGATGAAGAATTTCTCGATTCCGCTCCAACCTCCCAATTTGGTGGTTATCCTGTTGCTGCAGCGCCAACTCATTCTGCCAACAGCTTTTTTTTTCCGCCTCTTTGCCTTTCATACCAATCATTAGGTAAATGAGCTGCGTCGTGACCTGTCGGCGTACAAGGCTCGCGTGGAGGACCTGGAGAAAGACTTCATGCGGATGGACGTGTTGGGCAAGCTAGGGGAGGCTGAGTCCAGTGGAGAAGACCGGCTGAAGAAGGCTTGGGAGACAGCCAGCATGTTCAAGAAGAGGTGTGTGTGGTCTTGGATATAGACGTGTTGGGCAAGCTTGGGGAGATTGAGTCCAGTGGGGAGGACTGGTTGAAGAAGGTGTGGGAGACAGCCTGCTTGTTTTAAAATATATGTCCTGTGTGGTTTGGATAAAATGTACACAAGGCTGAGCTGGACTCCCCCTGACCACCACAATCTTTCCCCTGCCGCACTGCCCCCCACCCCCTCTGCAATACGCTCCATCATACCTCTCCCCCCTCCCCCCACCTTCAGAAATATGGAACACAAGGCTGAGCTGGACTCCCCCTGGACCCCCATCATTTCTCCCCTGCCGCACCGGCATCCCCCCCCTCTGCATTACACTCCATCATCCCTCTCCCCCCCCTCCCCCCCCCCATAAGGTACACGGAGCATAAGGCTGAGCTGGACTCCCCCTGACCACCTTTCCCCTGCCCCCCCTCTCCTGTGCTTGACACTCCATCATCCCTCTCCCCCCTCTCCTGTGCTTGACACTCCATCATCCCTCTCCCCCCTCTCCTGTGCTTGACACTCCATCATCCCTCTCCCCCCTCTCCTGTGCTTGACACTCCATCATCCCTCTCCCCCCTCTCCTGTGCTTGACACTCCATCATCCCTCTCCCCTGCCCCCCCACCCCATCTGGTAAATGGAGCACATGGCTGAGTTGGACTCCCCCTGACCACACAAATCTTCCCTCTGCCAGTCTGCCCCCCCTTCCCCCCCTCTACACTCCATCATCCCTCTCCCCCCTCCCCCCCCATCAGGTATATGGAACACAAGGCTGAGCTGGACTCCATTAAGGTGACGTATGCGCGCATGCAAGCCCAGCTGGATGAGACCCACCGCCTTCTGAATGAGGAGCACCGGCGCCGCTTCCGTCTAGAGGACGACTCCACCCGCCTCAACATGGAGCTGCAGCGCATACGTGACCTGGAGGCCAGGCTGCTGCAGGAGAGGTAAGCGACAGGAGGAGAGCAGGGAGGTGACAGGGAGGGAAGCCAAGAGGGGCAGTGGAAATTTTATAAGAGGTGAAAGCAGGAGGGAGAGAGGGTGTGCAAAGGACATGTGGAAGGTAGCCCAAGGGTTGGCTTTACAGGGGGGCTGCACCCTGTCCATTCCCAGCCCCCCCCTCATTACAGCTCAGCATGTGAAGCTGAGGCATGATTGCCTCTCCTTGCCCACCCTCCCTCCCCTCCCCTTGATAAAGTCTCAGCGTGTGAACTGGAGCGTGACTGACTGCCCGCCTCTCCTAGCCCACCCTCCCTCCTCCCTCCCCCCCCTGCTCAGGGCTCAGCGCGTGAAGCTGGAGCGTGAGTACCTCTCCCTGCAGGACCGCGCCTTCAATGCCCCCGGCCAGCAGCTGGTGGAGGTGAGGCAGCTGACTGAGGAGGTGTTTGCACTCCGGCGCGCACGCGCACTGGCTGAGAAGAAAGAGGTGGAAGTCCGACAAGAGCTGGGCTTGGTCAGAGAACAGGTGGGGAGCAGAGGGGGGGGGGGGAGGGGGGGGCAGATGGGTTGCGGGAGGGGTGGTAGGAGAGCAGGAGGGTAACAGAAAGCCTGGTCAGAGAGCAGGTGTTTATCAGAGAGCAGGCAGGTAGCGGGAGGGGAGGGGTGTGTTTGCCTGGTAAAGAGGGGGAAATGGTGGAGAATATATTAAGCAATCCTCATGCCACCTAGCTGGACAGGGGAATCTAGATCAGTGCCAACAAGGATCTCATACCGGTAGTGGTTGAGAATCACCCTTAGACTCGGCCTTTGACGCTGAACATTGAAACAATGGTTTCGACTGACACACCCACACTTGTCCTCCCTGCTCCTATCTAGATGGCATGTCATGATCAGTACTGACACAGATACCAAAGCATGTGACAAAAATTCCGTCCAAACCTGCCGGCCATTTTCAGACCCCCGGCCGGCGCAGCCGGCCAAAAAGCATACCCCAGCCTGGCAAACACCGGCCATCTGGCTGACCCCGGTCACAACCCTGCCTTGGTTACTTTGAGCTTGGGCTATGGCCTGACTAACACACCCTCCTCCCGACTGCTCCCAGCTGGACGGTATGTCTCTGGATCAGTACCGGCAGTGGCAGCGCGAGCACATGGGCCTGAAGAACCGCCTGGCGCAGCTGGAGCTGGAGCTGCAGGCGGCCCTGGACAAGCTGGAGGTGTACCGCCGCACCCAGGCGCCTGACATGTCGGATGTACTGCTGGGGGGAGGTGAGGGGCAGGGGGGCAGTGCTACCAAACGTTCACTTGATGGGACAGGATGGGATGGGATGGGGAGGATTGGATCCAATGGGATCTAATGAAATACGTGTTCGTCCACCTGTGGGGCACTTGTATTTTGGCCATGGACTGTAAGTCAGGCACAGCCATGGATTCAATCAGAATGCTTCTGAGGACCAAAAAATAAACGTATTTACCGTGGTCTATAAGATTATGCATTTTTGTTTCTTTGGGGCCTAGCTTGCTGCATTTCCCGCCCGGCAGTCCCTCTGCACCAAAGCAACATTTACGTAAAGGAAATGCAGGTCCTGAGGCGTGCCGCCCCCCTTGCATGCGCAGCCGCATGCACCTGTCCAGACCGGCGCCCTGACAAAGAGAAGAATGAGGAGGAGCTGCGCCTGGAGCTGGGGCAGATGCGCGACGTATGGCGCATGGATCAGGACGAGCTGAAGAAGCTGCATGCGGTGAGGGCTGAGAAAGGGGAGGGCAGGTTCAGGGCTTCTAAAGCATGGGTAAAGCCACCCCCGAGATGCTGCATTAATGAAGGGCCGCCATGCTGAGGGAAAAAGGCGGCTGGTTTGGGATTGAGCCTGAGTCCTTGCACAGAGTTTGGGAGGAGGCCACTAGTTTGGGGGGGAATGCCAGGAGTGTTTAGCGTTGCAGGGCTGAAACACAGCTGATTGTGACCACATTCTTAGACTAGTACCGTAGATTTGAACTGCCTTCCCTTTTTTGTATGCACTCTGAGACCTGGGCCTGGACATGGCAAGAGATAGAATACAGGCCTGCAACACAGGAGCGAGTTGCAGTACGGTGCCCAGGGAACTCTCGACCCCCTGGCCCCTGCCTTCCCCAGGCTAGAGTCTTTGCTGTGCTGCGATGATGCGGCCGACTGGTGTTTCTTCCAGCATCTATGCTTCCAAGTATTCAATTGCCTTTTCGAAAGGGCCAGGTAATGCAAACTTGATGGACTGCGAAAGCAGTCTGTATGAGGCTATCCATCTGACCCTCCATCTGCCCGGTCCCTCCCCCTCAGGTTCTAGAAATTGAGTCCTCTAAGTGCATGGAGGCCAAGGCCGCATTGGAAGAAGCACACCGGGAGATGGATCGGCTGCGACGAGACTATCAGGATCAGATCCGGGGGCTGCAGCGGGAGCTGGAGAACAGGGATGAACGGATCAGGTAAGGGAGGGAAGGAGGGGGGGACGGGAGAAACAGGGTGAGGGAATCAGGTGGGTGGGGCAAGGGTGGGGGCTAGAGGACTGTGATGAAAGGACCTGGTGAGTCTGCATCAGGGTGTGTCATTGCCCATTGGCTAGGGCATGGGCTGCGTGATCAGCAAAGGAATGCAACATTCCGCCAAACAGCCCTGATGAAACAAACTGTCTGATCTTTTTTATTTTCGATGTGCAGCAGCCAAACTGTTCAACCTGATGGAACATATGGTGTACATCCTCACTCCTATAAATCTCTCTTCCCCCCAACCCTGCATGCAGCCGTCCTCCCAGTCCTATCATCCCTCCACCCCAGCATGCCTCCCCCTCCTCCCACTTCTCTGATCCCACACTCATGGTGAGCACCCCCCCATGCAGTCATGCCACTCCACCCGCTCCTCGGATCCCACCCTCCATCCAGGCAGGAAGGTACTTGAAGGTGCAGTTGCAAGGCACCTACCTATGTTAACTCACCACTCTCACTCCCCCTTGCATGCATCTCACTCCCCCTTGCATGCATCTCTACTCCCACTCCTCTCCTCCCACCCTCCATGCATGCATCCCTCTATCCACTCCTCCCATATCACCACTTGCTCGTATGCAGGCGCCTAGAGGTTCAGCTCCGCGGCGCCTACCTTGGTGTCAATAATGCCATCCGCGCCAACGGGCTGCGCGACAGCTCCCTCACCGACCCTGATGACATGTCAGAGATCGGGGAGAACCAGAATCTGCTTGAGCTGCACATCTCTGATGCAACGGTGTTTGAGGAGGCAGCGGGACGTGACCCCTCGGTGTTCTTCAGCGTGGACTTCTACATGCATGAGACACAGGCCACGCAGGTGTGAAGAGGACACACTTGTGTGGATGGAGATCAGGGACAATGTGGGGGTCCTTCATACCAAACGCAGGCCATGCCTGTAGTAACAGGAATTGTGGGACCCTATGGAAGGCACCATGTAGGGCTCTGTACTGTTTCGGTTGCCATCAGGTTGCTACTGGGAATATTGTTGAGGTTGCCATCAGGTTGCTACTGGGAATACTGTTGAGGGTCATCTGCGGTAATTAGGCTTCATGCTCGTGTACCTTAGACGTGGAACAATGTGACCTGGCAATTAAACCGTGATAGAACATGCTAAAAGGACATGCATCAGGACACAGGCCTCACAAGCTGTCCTGCTTACACGAGGGATGGGTTTCCAGGCTGGTCCTTGGACAGGGATATAGCCATGCAGCCATCCTTGCATGGCACGGCATGGCATGGGCTCATCAGCCCCCCTCCCCCCCTTCCATCCCTTTCCATCCCTTTGTTCTGACAGCAGAAGCAAGGCCCCTTAATCTCTTCCCTCATAACCTCGACCAACCTTCTGCCTCCAGGTGTTTGCCTCCAGTGGGTAGAGCAGGAGTCCTTCCCTCATTCGCTCCCACCTGATCCTAGCACCTCTCCCCAATTGGTCATTCTCAGGTGGTTGCCTCCAATGCGCCTTCCTTCAACACAATCATCCAGTACGTGGTGGAGCAGGAGTCCTTCCTGGTGGAGTACCTGGACACACACGTGATGGAGCTGGAGCTCAACAGGGCGAGGGGATGGGATTTCGACCCGATTGGGGTGGCACGGATCCCGCTGCGGCAGGTGCTGGCAGATGTGGAGATTGGGGCAGGTGAGGCTACAGGGCTGATGGGAAGGGGGGGGGGGATTGGAGTGCTGGCGCGTGGGGAGATTGTCTGGGAGCTTTTGCACAGATTCTGATGCGGCAGGTGATTGCAGACATGAAGATTGGGGCAGGTGAGGCAGGGACGGGGCTAATGAAAGTAATGATGGATGGTGAGGGACTGCGGGGCATCATTAAGGTGATGGGACCCCAGCTTGTCCTCCATCTGAATATTTATTGGGAACGGTTCTCTGTAATGTGGGCAGGGGCTGGATCTGGGCTGGATGGTGTTAAGATTGGGGCAGTAGCAGGTGATCACTCTTTGTAGCAGGTGATCACACCTTGTAGCAGGCGATCACACCTTGTAGCAGGTGATCACTTCATCACTCCTTGTAGGAGAGCATGGGGCTGATGAGACGTGGGTGAAGGGCATCCTGGTGGCTCATGGCCTAGCAATGTGGCATTCTTATGTTAGTGATTGAAGGTTGCTCAGCTGGTTTCCATGCTTCGTTACCCATGCCCCGTAACATCGTGCTTACCATGCACATCATGCCCCCCCTCTCTCTTAGCCCTGGGTCATAACGTCTCATGGCATCATGTGGATGTCTTCGGAGCAGACGGGCGGCGCATCGGCCGTGTGCGGTATGGCTTCCGGTTCCGGAAGCCTCTGGACTCCCTCATCAAGCAGTACAGGTACGCTACACCGGGGAGGGGGGGCCTGAGGCGAGTGTGTGGCTGGTCTCTGTCCTTTATCATTGCATGAAACCAACAAGTGGCAACAGAGTTAGGTTACCTTCACAATCCCCGCACTTGAGGCAGCCAGGCAGCGGGGGGGCAAAGGAGTGTTTGTTGGAGGGGGCTCCTCATGTTTTATTTCTGTGACGTCGCGGCCTAGGGTCATCAGGGCTTGCTGCAGCTAGCCATGCTGCTTGGGCCAACGAATGTCGGCTGGTCAAGGTATGGTCCATGTCACCCCCGTGGTGGCCACCCAGCGGTGCTTGCTACGCCAGTGCTGGTCACAACAAGAAGGCAAGGCGGTCCCCGAGCTGGAAGGTTTGGCTAAAACAAGTACACACTTGACACTTGTTGCTTGATCGTCTCCCATTGTTTGACTGCTGCTGCCTTGTCCTACTCTGCCCTGCTGCCATGCCCCAGAGAGTGGTTCCGCTCCAAGCGCCCCTCAGAGCCCCACGTCCAGGACCCTGCCTTCATCGCGGTCGAGGCAGCCGCCGTGCAGCCCAAGGCTGCGTCCTACGTGAAGGTGGTTGTGGCCAGCTGCCGCGGGCTGGTGCCCTCCATGCACGGCCCTCAGTGCAGGCCCTACGTCCACTACAGGTACAGGGATGTACATTTTGCAGATTTTGATGCAGGTTCAGCCGTGCAATTTTAAATATCTGCAGTGGTGGACAGGTTTGAAATGTTTGAAATGCTGTTTGAACCTCCTCAGTGCAAAAACGATGGCACTGGCAAACTAATTCCCACATGACCATTTGATGATGCGCACCCCGCTGCCTGCTGCACGGTTTTCTCAACCAGTGCCCTGTTGATCACCATCTGCGGCACTCTCCTTACAATCAAATCACTGTTTGCTGCACTCCCTTCTCAATCAAATCACCATATACTGCACTCTCCTCTCAACCAAATCACCATCTGCTGCGCTCTCCTCTTCGTCTGCTGTACCACAAACAGGTTCCCGGGTCATCGCGACCCACACACCACCAAGGCGCTACATGGACTCAACCCCGACTTCAAGGATGAAGCAACTTGGCTCATCTGTGAGTGTGTTGTGTGTGTGCCTCGGTGCTGTTGATACTGCAGTTACAAAACAGCATCCTTAATGAAGACTGTGTCTTCCAGGAGTCCAGTTGGCTGACGTTACCGTATGCAAACAAAATGGATTCAGCCCGCTGATGCTGACTAGAAAGAAAGGTTTGTCCCGCAAGGGCATATGAAGGTACACAATACATTGCCGCATGGGACAAGGCCTCCTCTGCGCCGTTACCATCAGACACCAAGAATATGATACGGGCATCTCGTTTGGGCTGTTTGTACACTGGCCGCCCTGCTACCTTCTCCAGCTAAATCTGCTGTTCAAGTTGCTCACGCTTCCTCCCCCTCGCCTCTCATCCCTCTCTCAACAAACCTGCCTGAGCTGGATGCTGACATTGGCATCCCATCTGATTTGCCTGAACCCTACATAGCCATGCATTTCCCAAATTGCTCGCGCCCAACCCGCTAGCCCAAGCTAGAGGCAGATCTTGGAAGCCTATATAATTGCTTCAACCCTGCCCTCCCTCTATACCTCCACAAACTTGCTCAGCCCAAAAGCCCAGGCTGGATGCTTATAGTGGCATATTATGTTTGTGCTTGAACCCTGCCCCCTCCCTCCTTAATCACCCCCTCAGCCCGCACGCCTGAGCTGGAGGCCAGCTTCAAGACCCGTGAGATGCAGTTCTTGGTCTTCGACGACTCAGCAGGCGATGACCCTTCGCGCGGCATTCTGGGCATTGCCTTTGTCCCTCTAGCAGACTTGGCACGTGGTCTCCCCGTGGAAGGGGCCTTCAGGTGAGGGAACCCAGAGCCCTACCCCCATGCCTGCCAGGCTGCCTAACCTAGAGACGTTATGGGCATTGCATCTATCCCCTGGCAGGCCTGGCACACCATCATTGGTGGACGTTGCCTTCGGGCAAGTGCCCCGACCATGCAGGGGCAATCTTACAAAAATACCGTGTCTTGCAAAAATACCACACATCTTATCAGACCGCCTGGCCTAGATAAGTGCTTTACTTGGGAATTCGATGTCACTTGACCGGAAACAGCAGCCCAGCTTGCAAGGCTGTGCCTGTCTCTGAGAAGTGGTGTGTGATCAGTAGCCTGTAACGACCACGCCCTGGGAGGACCTGCTCACTCTCGTCCCCTTCCGAATGCCCCTGTAGGCTCATCAACCCAGTCACCAGGCAAGAGGCCGGGCAGCTGGTGCTGGGCCTGGGCTGGCACAACCCGCTCAGGCTGCCCGGGGAGGTCCCGCCCGGTGGCGACCTGATGACCAACATGCTGGCCAGCGGGCCGTTGGAGGCGCACCAGCGGCGCACAACAGCTGACACTGACGTTAGCCTACGCGGCTACATCAACCCGCAACAGGTGCGCCGGATAGCTAGGATGGGAAGGAGAGTGAGGGTACATTAAATCGCTAGTAGCTTGCCGATAACATTGAATGTGTCACAAGTGCGAGGCAGTGTCACAGGTATCAGATAATTGGGAAGCAGATATCTTGGAGGGTGGATGAGCACCCCATGAGTGGCGTGCATGCATGCCTTGTTCAGCCTTATGTGCAGATGCGTCCACCTGCAGCGCTGTCTTAGTGCCGCTCAGCATGTGTGATGGATTGAGGCAATCCGGATGCCGCTTCAGCCATTCGTTAAGCTTGGAGAATATCCGTGGCCAGCCTGCCTGCCTCACCCTCAGCCCAGACATGCCCAGCCTTCCATGCCTCACCCGCCGCCCAGGCATGATGCACGTCATGAGCATCCTGTTCATCCCTTGGATGGGGCATTCCTATCAGTCGACTGCCTCACAAACTGCTCAGCCGAATGGATGTCCCTCCAGATGTGGCAGTCATGAATTGCTATTCGGGGTACAGGGCAACACGGTGTGGCCCATGTTTGATCTTTGCCCCTTGCACTCTGGTTACAGGCCGGAGGTTATGGTATCGGAGCTGAGATTCAAGGTCGCTCAACATCAGGGACAGATCAACAGGTGGGGATGTGGATCAAGCCAGGGTTGGCGTTTCTAATCTTGTATCATCCATCCATTTTCAAAATGGGTGGGCATTGCAAACAGGAGGAACCGCTGATTTTGTTGTCCAGCAATGGCCCGCATATTTGCGACATCAGAATTTATAACTGCACTGTGTTTCTTGGAGGAAAGAAAGCTGCACCTCTTGTGGTGTATGGAAGCAAAGGGAACAGCTGTGATCGGGCCGAGGCCACGTCCTGCTCATTGGTTGTAGATCCCCCTCCAGCCGCCTGCTGGTTCGTATCCCTGCAAGCAGCGCAAACCGTAAAGTCGTGAATTTTGATCAAGGAATCCCTGGTCTCTATTTTCGAATTCAGTCATGTTGACTCCCTGGTTGCATCGCTCCTCTCAGCCCCGAGCGCCCCTGGACGAGTTTGGCCAGCCACTGCGGCCCGCGGTGAACCAGCAGCGGCTGTTGGCAGCATCTGCTGGGGGTGGCGGCGGAGGCTTTGGCATTAATTCTGAGCAGCAGGGTGCAGGAGGCGGTGGAGGTGCAGGGGGCAGTGGTGCGGGTGGAAGAGGTGGGCGAGGCGGCGGTGCAGGAGGAGGTGGAGGTTATGGCCTTGACACCGAGCAGCAGGGGAATGCAGGCGGCGGTGGAAGAGGCAGCAACGGTGCAGGAGGCAGCAGTGGACGAGGTGGCGGTGGACCAGGGGGTGGTGGTGGAGGATACGGTCTCGATGCGGAGCAGGGGCTTGGCCTAGCTGCTGGGGCGGCAGGCGGAGGTGCCTCAGGCAGACCTGCAGCTGATGCCTTTGGACTGGATGGAGCAGTGTCTGGTCGCAGAGCAGGTGATGAATGACTTGGTTCTTTGATCTCACCCTGGGGCATGCTGTTTGCTCACTTCATCGGTGGTAATGGCCGCAAAGATGAATGCAGACGGGAAGGTCATATTGATAAAAAGTATGAAAGCAAACCACCAGGACAGAGGGACTGGGGGGGACAGAAGACAGAGGCAACCTTCTTGGTACCCAGCTGTTCTCTCCCCAGGGTAGGTATTTACCATATCCCTTTTCGAAAATATCGCACCGGTAGAGAATACTGGCAGCATAGGTTGAATGCACTTGGGTTGACTGAATACACTTACGTTGACTCCGTCATTTCCCTCGAGCAGCTGACCATGACATTCATTGCATGGTCATTGTCCGGGATACAGAAGTCCTTGCAAAGCCAAGCCCCCGACAAACGTGCCCACCCACGAATTGTTGCAGGTGGGAACTCGAGCACTGCTGGCGGTCAAGCTGGTGGAGGCTTCGGCTTTGGCTCTGAGCTCGGAAATGCACCGGGTGGCGGCGGTACAGGAGGTACAGGAGGAGGATCATCAGGTCTGGGAGGCTATGGGCTGGCAGCTGACTCAGCAGCTGGAGGCACCGGACGTCCGCGAGATCCACGAGATCTCTCTCGAGGAGGACTCCCAGTAGGCTCAGGTGCAGGGGCAGGATATGGCCCAGCTGGCAGTCGAGGTGCAGGCGGTGGCCCCGCTGGTGGCAGAGGCACAGGAGGGGGTAACACTGGGTACGGCCCAGCTGGTGGCCGAGGCACAGGGAACCCCACAGGATATGGCCTGGCTGCTGATTCAATGTCCCGAGACATTCACCCCCCTCAGAGGTTGGGTCCAGGTCCACTGGGAGAGTCGTCGGCCGCTCAGCCCCGGCGTGGCGGTGGCGGCGTTGGGCTTGAGCTGGAAGACGAGGAGGACCTCCGCCCTGGCCTGATGGGGAGCAGGCTGCTTCCCGGGGGGGACACGCCACCCCGCGGCTCGATGCTGCTATCGGCTGCTGCAGGGTCCCGGAGGGGGGGCAGCGGCGGGAGGACGGGGGCAGGCAGCGGCATTCGGCGATATGATGACCCGCAGCAGTCGCTGTCACCCATGCGCGGAGATGATGTCGCCGGTTATTTCTGATGCGGCTTAATGTGTGAACCTTGGTATAAATGTGGAGGTTAAGAGGTATAAGTTTGAGTATGCAGGGAGGGGAAAGATTTTTTCATTTCAGCATGGAGCCATGGACTGGACCGTGCCCACAGCCTTTGCCAAGTGCGCGAGCTTATGAGGGTATTCGCAGCTGTTTGTGTGATGTACCATATCCAACTTCATGGCAACAGGCTGGCAGGTAAACTGTGAACTGACAGATTTTGACCGTCCATGCACAGAGGCCTGAGGGCTCATGTCAATGCCATGACACCTCTGGGCCCGGCTCCAGGGCTCATGTGACCCTTCCTTGCAAACACCTTTATTACTTGCTTCTACACTAAGCAGGGCACATCAGTGATGACATAAGCATAAGTGACGGGTGGTCTCCTCATCGATGTGTGGCCTTTTTACCCGTATGCGTTTCAAATCATTTAGGATTGAAGGTTGACATTGGTGACTACTGGTACCATACCGTACTGTGATTGTCTGTTTTACACTTGTGCACCGTACTGCAAGCACTATTCTTGCGCGTCCAGTTATGGCTATCCTGATGTTCGATCTACCGCTTTAATGGTTTTATTCATTGTGGTGTGATATCTAAGATTTTAAGTGTCTTAGACCGAGTCCTAGAGCGGATTCACACCTGGCTGGTTCCGCTGAGTTTGGCCGGTTTGGGTACCTCGGTTTCGCACGGTTTCGCAACCTGGGGTCCGACCCCCAGTTTCAGTTCGGTTGGTTTCGCATTGGTTTGGTTTCGCCAAACTGAGCTTCCCGCAGGAGGGCTTTCTGACGCCGAACCAACCAACCGAAATGGCGAACTGAACTAGGTGTGAATTGGCTCTTAGCCCTTCAGCAAGGTCGCGGCAGGCCACGGGTTAAGTGATCAGCGAACTGGGTGCATGGAGGAGGCAGGGATATGTGGCGCCTGAGACATGACGAGGCTGAGGGTGTTGAGACTGATTCTGACGTTGGTCAATAACGTTACACCTTTGGACCCGCTTAAAGCTCGGCCGCGAGGGCGCCCAACTGTTCAGAAGAGAGTAAAGAAGGAACTAAAAGGAAGAGAGGGGGAAAGGAACAGAAGGAGAGGCCGGGAGGGCAAAGAAAACCAAGTCCAACACCTGAGTTCCAATTAGAGACTAGCCCTCAGCAAAGCCTCTACTTACTAAGAAAAGGAGAGTCCACAAAAGCAAGCTTATCCCACCCCTGCTTGGCTGTGAGGGCGCCCCACTGATCGGGCGGGAGGAGAAGAAACTAGAAAGGGGCAAACAACAACAGCAAAAAAATACCAAAAGCGAAGGCCGGAAAGGCAAACGACACCGGCGCCTCAGAATCCCTAGAGACTAACCCTCAACAATGCCCACAGCACAGTCCACAAAAGAAAGTGCGTCCCACCCCTGCTCAGCCTGGTACAACTGGTGGAAGTTAGTGGCAGCGCCCAGAGGACCAGCCCACCCCGCTCCCGTAACTGCTCCCTGACACTAGGGCACTGAAAGCACACGTGTAGCGCAACCTCCACCTGCTCGCTATCCCCCCGTGCCAAACACCACTGGCAGCAGCGTGCCTCTCGCCGCTGACCGTTGGGCCGTCCTCTGGTATCAGCAGTGCTGATCGCGCCTGCATTCGCAAATTTATGCGCACACAAGCACACTCCCTCTGGCTAGTGCGGCTCTTGGCTTGCGCCAGCACGGCATCCGCCGTGGACTGGAACCAGGCGCGGTAGGTCGCCGCAGATCTGTGCTCGGTGGTAGGGTCCCTGGGTTCCCCACCGCCGCTTGCGTCCAGCCGTGCTTGCTCGTAGGCTGCGTCAACGAGTGCCAACACCTCTGTGACGGGTAGGCGCTGTAGGGCAGCTGCTGCCTCGCGCAAGGTGGGGGGTGGCTGGCCCCCGCTCCAGCTCCTCTAATGCACCCAGCAGATCAGAGCACCAGGTGCGGCCGCCAGTGCCCTGGCTGACTGCAAGCTGCATATCTGCTGCCATGGCTTGAGCCATAAGAGGGCTGTATGCCTGTATTGCTGTGCCGCCGGTGCCACCGCTGCATTGTAGAAGCGGAGGATATGGGTCCACCAGTGACGTTGGTGAATTTGATGAGGTTGTTGACAAGAATGGGATACCGGTATGGAGGGTAGGAGACTGATGAGATGCCTGAGGGGGGCCCAGGCCCCAGAGAGTCATGAGGGATGTTTGCCATGCATTCCTGTCATTCTGATTTAGGTGGGTCTAATCACAGTTCGTATAACATTGCACTATTGCAGTAGCTATGGATATTCATCTTTTCGTTGCAGTGTTTGTAAAGCTCTTGTCGCGGTGTCGGAGAGGAAATGAGGGGAATGAGGTGTGTCACACATTGACACATTTCAAATTTCGTTCGCTTCCGTGTCTAGTAGTCTGAGGAGTTGGGAAGGTCCGACACGAAAGCGTAGGGGTGGGCGGGGTGAAGTGCCGACTGAAATATGAATACCATCTAATTTCTCCTACTAGTAACAAGCCGAAGTCCCTTGGCAATTGTTCACAGCTGCTGCATTGCATGTACCCCCGGGCATTAGTTTACCCCCGGGTATATATTAAATCACCAACCGAGATTCCACACGATTTGCTTCCAACCTCGAGCAAGAAGTGCTCAAAGGACTGACGACGGCATTAGCCATTTACTTTCTGTGAATCTGATCGCAGTTGCACTTGTGAGTTCGCTGGGATGGGGGACAAGTCATGAACGAAATCGAGACTCGCTCGTCATCAAATTTACTCGGTGTGGGCGGGATGTGATATTGAGACGCGGATAATATAATTTGAATTCAGCTCTGATGCAGGAGTGATCGGCCTTTATTTAATGTAGCAGTGATAAAAATCACTGAGATAGATGATCACGGCAGGCCATCCAGCAGCGGCAAAACATGGACCGTGATGCAGCTGAATTGTAGCTGAATCACCTGGCAATTAACTGGGGCAGGGATCTGTTCATCAGTCTATTCATCCAAATTTCCACTCACTTGAGTGATATCTGGGTGATCTCTTGACCTGGTAGACAGGTTCAGCGTCAGTTGGTGAGTTGGTCCACCAGGCAGGCATCCAGGGCTTTAGGCACTCCACCAGTCCACCAGGCTAGCTGCCTAGCTATGGATTGGCTCTATCTAACTATTCCTTCCCCTGGTGCATGTTCGATCCGCGTAGATAACAGCGCTGGCGTCCATCCCCTCTAATGTACCTCGGAGTACCTAGAGACAAGCTGAACCAACAAAACTGAAAGTACCGACGTGCAAAGAACGCAACAGAGCGCTGCTCTTCTTCAATCCTTACCGTTCCCGTCATCATCTCAGCCCTGGCTCCATCCCTGCCTGCATATAAGCAGTCAGCCTGCAATCCTTTGACAATGACAGCCAATTGGCAGAGGGTGGATACAAACAACAGTCCGACTGCTGCATGGGGCCATGGATCAAAAAACGAACGCAGCCTCGGAACAGGAAGAATCGTCCCCGCAATGTCTGAGCATGGTGCTTCGACTGCCCCAGCTTCTACAGCCCGTTCGTCAGACCAACACAGAGCTCACGCCACGCATCCTGCCGGCAATTGTTTCAACAGTTGCAGCAGGAGCACCCAAAATAGCAGATGCAGCAGCGGCATCAACAGCAGCAGCAACAGCAGCGGCGGCGGCAGCAGTAGCGGCAGCAATTGCAACGGCGGCAGCAACAGCAACAGCAACAGCTACGGCGGCATCAGTCCCACTGACACCTTCATCTGGAGCCTCCACCCCAACAGAAGAGATTGCGGAGGACACAGCAAATGGAAGAGTGACACAAGCGCCATCAAATCTGGCAGTGCAACACCGAGCGTTGTCAATCAGTGGTCTAAGCGTGTGCCAGTGGGGCCGAACCCCAGTTCAGAACCAGCAGACTCAGCTGGAGGCCCAGTCCTTATAAGCCCTGCCCCTGATGGCAGCAGCATCTATCATGACACGTATCCGCTGCTATCAGAATCTGCTGATGTGCACACGTCAAAAACTGCGGTCCTCACAGCCCTGGAAGGTGTGCAACACCAGCGGGAACAACAGCTGCAGCAACAGCTAAAGCAGCAACAACAAGAACAGCAACAGCAGCAGCGTCGTGGCAGTGGGACACCAGGAATGATGTCTGAAAACAATTTGACCAAGCTCATCAAAGTCAGCAATAACCAGCAGCGCCTGCTGGGTCTCCTCGCAAAGTACCAAAGCATGCTCACCGACACACACATCGCTGCTGCGGTGGTGCGTGTGGCCGAGCTGAAAAACCAGGCCATCAAGAGGCAGGGCAGCGTAGCGGCCGCTAACGCAGCCCACTTTCAGGAAGCTGCAAACCTCTCCAGGTTAGTAGCAGTGCTTATTCAAGTGCGCGATAGACCACCTTCGGGAACCGCCAGGCGGCCACCACAGGGCTTTAGGTGATCAAATCATCAAACCTTGACTGCTAAGGCCAGTGGCCCCAGCAGCAGGGCTTGCCGCGCCATCCCCCCTGCTGTAGGCTGTGATGCACTTGAATTGCTGCTTTAGCACGCTTAAATATGCACTGGTTGGTAGGATAAGAGAGTTTGAGCACGCTGAGTAGTTTTTGTTGAGCTGTGAAGGCCAACCAAATTTGTATTTGTTTCTGAAACTCTAACTGAGTGGTACCACCTTGAATTGATCACCAATGGTGCTAATGACACAACGAGGCGTGGATTAAGGAATCATCTTATTTAAGTGTGACAATCTCACCTGCTTTGCATGTACGTCCATGCCCCACTGCTTCAGGGATCTTGGAGCGCTGCTGGAGGTCCTGGTAGAATCAACTCACGCCGTTTCCAATTCCAGTGCCCGCGACCTTGCCAGCCAGCTCCACATTCTTTCACAGCAGAGAAAGGTATGCATCCAACATCATGTTGCAACTTGCAGGCAGTGAGCATCATGCAAGTGTGCATGCCATGTATGTTACATGCATTCATGATCACGCAATCATGTTGTATGAATCCATGCATTGACCACCATGCATGACATGCATATTTTAGGCATTGACCATCAGGTTGGATGCATTCATCATCACGCATACAACACTTATTTTACACTTAATTAACACTTATTTAACACTTGCATGCACTGATCACTGGATATTTGCCACATGCTGCATGTGTCAGGGTGGGTGCAAACATATGGCTGGGCTGCCGGAAGAAGTCCCACTGCGCGACCAGGGGGTGACAAGGGAGTCACCTCTGCTCCAACCTGAACAGTCGATGATCCAGCGCTTCAGTGAACAGGTCGGTGGTGCAGGGCCAAAGAACGGTGGCTTTGGCCGTGGCTGATGAAAGGGCAGAAAAATAGAGCTGTCTAGGGTGTGTAAATAAGTGGACTTATACTACGATCCTGATATGGACATGTACACCTCTGTAATTTAAACATGAATCCTGCGGTCCTCACACAGCCCTACCCCACCATCGTCGATGCTACCGCCGATGCTTATTGAACGCACAAGCAAGCGGAAGCAGATTGAGATGCTGGGTCAGAGCGTCATAAAACGGGATTTCAAGTCGAACCACCAGCAGTGGTGACGAAGTGGATTGGGTGCGCTCCAGGCATGAAGCGCGCCGACGATCTGGCTGGGCTGTCTGACTGTCAGACTCTGACTCTGACACCCTGGTCTGCTGGCACTCTGAAATGTTCCTTGCACTGAAATTCTGTCCCGTGTGTCTGCCTTAGGTACAAGATACAGCCTACCGCTTCAACGCGGAGGACATGTCTTCAAAAATGGTGGCTATGGGCAGGCTGGGGCCGGCTGATGCTGGCACACTCAGCATCGTCAAGGTGCTCCTGGGCGATGCCATGGCACATATGCCTGACCTCAGCGCAAAGCACCTGGCGAATGCCACGTGGGGCCTGGCTAAGATGCAATGCTGCAACTTCGACACATTTCTGACCGTCATGTTGGAGGAGGTGAGAGGAAATGAAGGCTGCTACCCAGTCAAAGAGATTCTCAGCTACCCCACAATGTCAAGCAAATCATTAGCAACATGTCCATACTCCATACCCTTAGCCATGCTGTTAGTAGGTCATCCTAAGTATCCTTAGAGTGGGGAAAACCAAAGAAAGAAAGGAATACAACTACCGCTCCTGTGAGGTGTGGGTTATAAGAACAGCGCAGCTCGAGTTCGAAGCAACATGTGCACTACTTCCTCATGCAAAAGAAATCCCTCCCTCTTTTAATCTGATATTGAACTTCAATATCAGAAGCTTGTTGATTGTCATTTTCATATTTTCCACTGGATCTCTCCCTAACTACATGGGCCATGGACCAGGGACACAGGATACGGTAGTACAATACGATGCGATACTATACAAAACTTTGGCCCTATACGAGATTCATTACGATTCAGTACGATCCCCCAAAAATCTCACAATCGAGGGGGACGTGCCATGGCCCATACTAGCATGGCTGCATGCCAGCCCCCATGCAATCTTGCATGGCCCCCTAGCAACCCCCAAGGGGCACAATGCATGCATGCATGCAGATTTACCATGCAGTATGCTACATTGCTACCCACCAGCATGGCACATGAAGTATGCAAGAATATAGCATAAGGTACAAGAGGCCTCATAATTACCTAGTGTAGTTTCATGGCATGCATGGAAACCACTTAGTAAGGAGACGCGGAGCACCTGCAGTCCTGCCTCCCTCAGGCCTCCTCCATAGCTCCCACCATGCAGCTTTGAAGGGTTGTAACTCGGCACCAAATTGCATCTTCTTGCCACTATATTGGGGTCGAAATAGACTTTACCAGCTACCTATGCCTTCTTATCTCTGCAAGCGAGCAAGCTTATGTTGATCTTAATGTCCTGGAGGTGTGGACTGTGAACATTGTGGACTTCCCAGACGAGGGAGCTGCGCAACTCCCTATGCTGATCTATATAATCGTCAAGAAGCATAAATGTTGCGCGATATATGCCTTCAACGTATCGCCTGCTGGGCTTCCTAGCGATGGCGATGGTTACTTCCTGTGTGGAATATCTGCGCGGCGATTCCACACCTACCCTAAAAAGTGAGGATTTTCAGTCGGTGCACCGTAGTGGGCCGCATCGATACGATACAAAACAAAACAATACAATAT
This sequence comes from Limnomonas spitsbergensis, assembly GCA_037349105.1. Taxonomy (NCBI): domain Eukaryota; kingdom Viridiplantae; phylum Chlorophyta; class Chlorophyceae; order Chlamydomonadales; genus Limnomonas; species Limnomonas spitsbergensis. The sequence goes on from JAYJMM010000041.1 coordinate 10,070,588, forward strand.
AATAAGTGGTTTTTGCTAAAACGGGCCGTATCCTATGTCCCTGCCATGGACCCATGGTAGTGACAGTGTCAGCAGTCAGCACATCCCCTAAATGTCTTTTTATTAGGGCTCAGCAGTTTGACCCGGAATCGTGACATGAAAGTGGTTTGTCTCACCGATTATTTTCCTGCATGCATCAGTCGCTGCTGGTTGTCATCTTTAAGACCCTCCCAATCGACAGGCAAGCAAGAAGTTTACGGACTTCGAGCCCGGGGACATTGGAAGCATCCTGTGGGCTCTGGCCAAGCTGAGATTCAGGCCTCATGATGGCTTTATCAACAGCATGCTGGCTCAGGTGACAATTTTGAGCCTTTAAGCATGATCAAGTGATCTTCATGTGTTCGCCTCAACCCAGGTTTAGCTCAACCCCCACGCACCACAGTGCATGTGGTGCTACATTCCGACTAGCTCCTTCTGGGTATAAAGACTGCCAGTGAGGTCTGTTGCGCAGATCTTCCCGGGTTGTTTTAGGCTCAGTGAGTTCGGGAGTGCTGCAGATTTCTACAGCTCTTGCTCGTGGCAATAAATCCTTGTCACATATTCATTTATTAGCAGTTAATTGGCTGGCTGTGTTACCAAAGTCTTGACCGGGCTGCAAGCCATGCATGTGAATGGCTGTCCATCAAGTCAGATTTTCATATACCGTAATATTGTTGAGTAGTACCGTTATGAATACTGGTTTGCATAGTTGTGAAGTGTTCTGAACTAATTCAGATATTCATGGCAAGTCAAAGGCATTCAGTGGTCATGACTGAAGAACTGCCAGCAGCTATTATACGGTTATTGGAGCGAGCCCATGCGTGGCAAACATGCCTGTGTGCCAGAACCTCTCTAGAGCTCTTTAGAGTGCCCCTGAGATTTAAGGAAATAAAGATTCTTAAAGGGTGCCCGCGAGTCCTTTGTCTAAGCGAAGGCAATTAGGAATTTCGACACAGTTTACTGAGTGCATGGCTCCGCTTGCTTCGGTTAATGGACTTATTTCCAACAGGCCCTGGTCAAGCTCCCCGACTTCTGCGGCCAAAACATCTCCATGACTCTTTGGGCGTTGGCGACGTTCAACCACCGGGGCGATCAGGGTGCAGCACGAAGGATGCTTGCGGCAGCTGCCGATATTCCCTCCCTTCAGGAGCAGAGCCTGACCAACGTGATATGGGCCGCAGCTGTGTTGCAGGTTTGTAGACCCAGCATGCAACTCAGTCTTCAGAAATAAGTGAGGTCGTATGAGAATACTTCCGTACAGTATGAACTGCGAGATAAGTGCATTTTACTGCACATATGTCACAGTTTCACGTCTTTACCTGTACAAGTGTTCAAGCAGGCTTCTTCGTCCAGAGGCTCATTATCTCTGGCCTGAATGGTCCTCCGGAGCCTCATTTTTTCACGACTGGATTTTCTCCGGAGAGGCCTGATTGGATCTATGCCTTTAATCCTACACATTTTCCGCTGCATCCTCAGCTGCACTTAGATGGCCAAGAGAGTGCAGCTTCTGGACGCCTTCCTGGCTGTTTGGAGGCCCTCCTGTATCAAGCTGCAGGCCGTACGTCTGAGTTGCAGAGTGTGGGCAGGCGAGTGGACAATGAGCAGGAGGATGTACTGCATTATAGGTGCCTCTTCCCAACACTCATCTCTGGGCTAAATTGCCTTTCTGACATCCGATTGCCTCCTTCCCAAGACGTCTGAGTATTGGCCAGACTAGGCAGTGCTTGCTTAACTTCATTTTGTTTGGTTATTTGTAATTGGGAATGTCAATTTCCGATACAAAAAATTGCAGAGGCAGGCAGTGACATGTGCAGTTGTGCACCACTGCACCCTTGGGGTGCCTGAGTCATTATACAGAAGCAGCACCCAGGTTGTTGCCTGGGGCATCATCTAGATGTCCAAACCAGGGGTCAGAACTCCATCCTAGACGGAAAATTGCCAGTTATTAACTGGTGCCACATTTACCTGCTGAACCATGCACAGGCAGCAAGTCATGCAGCTGATGCTGGCCTACGAGCTTGAGTTCGGTCCAGTCGCCGGATCCCCAGACTCAATGCCTGCAGAGCCTTGGTACAGGAAGCTACGAGGAATCTGTCATGCGTCCTGTGTTAGAAACTTGAAATTGACAACGCCTCACACACAGGCGAGTGGCTGGGTTGACGGCTGTAACGTCATATCAGGAACAGAAAGAAGAATCATTACGACCTCTTCGATCATTGCAGTTGGGGTGTGGGAATGAACTGCACCTTACTTGGCTCTGCAATGCCATACACACCGTTACTATCTGTCTGGGACACTTTGATTTGGAATACAAGTGTTCAGCAAGTTTTTCATGCATTCTACAAATAGTTGCCAACAATGCCCACTGAGCTGTTCTGTCACGGTTCCAGAACATTTCGAGTTTTAACATGGAAACCATCACATTGCTAATCTGAATTCATTTTGAGTAGGAATACAATTGACTTATGGCCTGCCCTGATGCCATTTCCCAAACCAATAGTTGGAGGTTCTGGGTGCGGTGAAGGGCCTGTCTGGGTGCGGAGCTACGAAGTCGGAGCATGGCATTGGAGACGGCATGTTCAGCATCGACATTGCGGTGCCCAAGGGTCTGCGTGGGACACCTGTTGGGAAGGGAGGAACTGCCTGGAAGCTGTTGGCCATTGAGGTGGATGGCCCGACGCATTTCACGACTGACGCTGCAGGTGTGCTGAATAAAGACATAAAGTACAGGTACTGCATACTGGTACACAAATACGCCCTAGGGGTACACAAATACGCCCTAGGGGTACACAAATACGCCCTAGGGGTACACAAATACGCCCTAGGGGTACACAAATACGCCCTAGGGGCACACAAATACGCCCTAGGGGTACACAAATACGCCCTAGGGGCACACAAATACGCCCTAGGGGTACACAAATACGCCCTAGGGGTACACAAATACGCCCTAGGGGTACACAAATACGCCCTAGGGGTACACAAATACGCCCTAGGGGTACACAAATACGCCCTAGGGGCACACAAATACGCCCTAGGGGCACACAAATACGCCCTAGGGGCACACAAATACGCCCTAGGGGTACACAAATACGCCCTAGGGGTACACAAATACGCCCTAGGGGTACACAAATACGCCCTAGGGGTACACAAATACGCCCTAGGGGTACACAAATACGCCCTAGGGGTACACAAATACGCCCTAGGGGTACACAAATACGCCCTAGGGGTACACAAATACGCCCTAGGGGTACACAAATACGCCCTAGGGGTACACAAATACGCCCTAGGGGTACACAAATACGCCCTAGGGGTACACAAATACGCCCTAGGGGTACACAAATACGCCCTAGGGGTACACAAATACGCCCTAGGGGCACACAAATACGCCCTAGGGGCACACAAATACGCCCTAGGGGTACACAAATACGCCCTAGGGGTACACAAATACGCCCTAGGGGCACACAAATACGCCCTAGGGGTACACAAATACGCCCTAGGGGTACACAAATACGCCCTAGGGGTACACAAATACGCCCTAGGGGTACACAAATACGCCCTAGGAGCACACAAATACGCCCTAGGGGTACACAAATACGCCCTAGGGGCACACAAATACGCCCTAGGGGTACACAAATACGCCCTAGGGGTACACAAATACGCCCTAGGGGCACACAAATACGCCCTAGGGGCACACAAATACGCCCTAGGGGCACACAAATACGCCCTAGGGGCACACAAATACGCCCTAGGGGCACACAAATACGCCCTAGGGGTACACAAATACGCCCTAGGGGCACACAAATACGCCCTAGGGGCACACAAATACGCCCTAGGGGCACACAAATACGCCCTAGGGGCACACAAATACGCCCTAGGGGTACACAAATACGCCCTAGGGGTACACAAATACGCCCTAGGGGTACACAAATACGCCCTAGGGGCACACAAATACGCCCTAGGGGCACACAAATACGCCCTAGGGGCACACAAATACGCCCTAGGGGTACACAAATACGCCCTAGGGGTACACAAATACGCCCTAGGGGTACACAAATACGCCCTAGGGGTACACAAATACGCCCTAGGGGTACACAAATACGCCCTAGGGGTACACAAATACGCCCTAGGGGCACACAAATACGCCCTAGGGGCACACAAATACGCCCTAGGGGTACACAAATACGCCCTAGGGGTACACAAATACGCCCTAGGGGTACACAAATACGCCCTAGGGGTACACAAATACGCCCTAGGGGCACACAAATACGCCCTAGGGGCACACAAATACGCCCTAGGGGTACACAAATACGCCCTAGGGGTACACAAATACGCCCTAGGGGCACACAAATACGCCCTAGGGGTACACAAATACGCCCTAGGGGCACACAAATACGCCCTAGGGGTACACAAATACGCCCTAGGGGCACACAAATACGCCCTAGGGGTACACAAATACGCCCTAGGGGCACACAAATACGCCCTAGGGGCACACAAATACGCCCTAGGGGCACACAAATACGCCCTAGGGGTACACAAATACGCCCTAGGGGCACTGGGCAGGGCGTGCAGCATTTTTTAGATTGTTGTCTTCAATGTTGGCCCAAGCTGTGGCCCTGAGCTGGGCAAGAAGGCTTGAGGACATCAGTTGCCGGTATTGTCCCAGATTGAGATCGAGAAATTCCTGCCATGGACAATTTAAACGAATTCATGCAAGGATAACTCATCCCTCCCTGATATACTCATGTCCACCCCACCCCCCCCGGCCTGCACCGCTGCCTCCTCTAGGAGGGTAAGATGACCATCAATGGCGAAGTAGACAGAGCATGGCTTTCGATTCATTAACAATCGTATGCTGTATGATCTGCTTAATTGCATGCCTTATCCTGCTGTCCCAAACCTGGCTGATTCTCAGGTGTGCTCAAAATTTCCGGCTCCACTTCGCTCCGAAACCGCTTGCTTGCCGCACTTGGCTGGACAGTCGTTAGGTAAGGCATGGCGGGGAACACTGTACAAAACAATGCTCCTGCAGGGTTTAAAATCCTTACAAACCTCCAAACACCCACAGTAAATATAAATGCTCACAAGCCTATCCCCCCTTCTCCTCAGTGTCCCCACCATGACCTGGGTCGCAAGACGCGAGGCGGGGGCTGGACCTGAGGCGATGGCGCAGTATCTTGAGAGCCTCATCAATGCGGCGGGCATCCAGCTCTCAACAGAGACATTTGTGACAGCAGGGGCAGCTGCCTCGGCATCGGCTGGCAAGAACTTCCAGCGACACATGTCCCCTCCTGCTGCTGCTGCCTCATCGCCGCCGTCCATGGTCCGTCAGGAGGTTCAACAGAGTGAGGTCAAGCTGCGCAAGGGGCCCTGTCGGCGCCTCAGCTTTGAGTGCCCCTCGGCAGCGTTGCCAGCCCTGGTGCTTAAAGCAGAGGCAGGTGGAGTCCAGCTGCTGGAGGGCAGTGCTCAGCCTAGCCTGATTGCTGGCTGCAAGCGGGAAAGCAGCGACAGTGGTGGCAGTTCTAGCTGCAGCATTGACAGCGGCAGCATGAGCGGAAGCAGCGGGACGCCGGCAGGATGCAGGAATGACATCTCCGGTGGCAGGGCCGGGATGGAGGAGCAGAATGAGGATGAGCAGGATGCGTGGGGACAGCTTGCCTCTCCCGCTCCGTTGCCTGATGTGGCCCGGTCTCCCACCAGCTTGATTGTTGTCCGCCAGCAAGGGAAGCAGACCAGCCAGAAGCATAACAAGCTGGCTTCTGCAGCAGGGGTCGGCAGCAACCCCAGGGCGAAGAGCATGGGTGCTGCTAAGAGGACCTCTTCCAGCCTCTACGGGGGGGGCACCCTGCATGCCCCATCTGTGGCAGCCAGGGCAGCAGGATGCGGCTTACCTGCTGTGCGCCAGTGGTGGCAGCTTCTACATCGTCAGAGGGAATGCCAGGTTATTTTGTGTTACGTTATCATCATCACTATCAGCTTCCCCTTCCTGGCCGTATCGGCCAACCTGTGATGAGGTCGGCTGCTTCTACCACTCGAGTGTATCAATTTTCTCTGTTCAAGCCTCTTGTACGTCTTTGCATAGTCGCTATCGGTTTTCTCTGTCCAAGCCTCTTGTGCGTGTTTTGCATTGTCGCTATCGGTTGCATCCCTCTGGCCATAGAGCCCCCTGTGATGATGCCACCTGCTTACGCCTCTTCAGTGCACCGGGTTTCCTTTTTGTGCCTCTTCCGTGTGTATATAATTGTGGGATCTGTACATTAACCAGCTATCGGTAGTGCAATATCTCCCGAGTCACATTATACATAAGGTCACTCAGCTAGAGCAGTACAGATATGAACGAACTTTTGTATATATTTTTTTTTAATACAGAGCCCGCCAAGCATCATATTGAGTTGCATAACCTTGGTGTTTGTTCCTCCTACATGTCCCTCTTTATTTGCTGGGGGCTATGTCATCTGTTGGTGTGATCAGCTGCTGTTGACGACATTGGTGGTTGCATTTCACCTGCTTTTCATCTCTAGTTTGTTTGTTGTCCAGTTTTCTTCCCATGCTTTCTATCGGGCTTTTAGATTTTCTTGTTTGACCCTTTTTCGTTGTTTTGTCCACTTTTTCCTGCTGTTTCCCCCCTCTCCTCGATTAGGCTTTCAGGTGGACGTGTTGACGATGTAACTGACAACAGTAGTATGGACGTGTGTCGTGACTGTGTGGACTTTTCACAGTTCAGCAGAGCATCACATGTGATGCATGAGACAGGTGCTTGAAAACCAGTTCGATCACAAAATAAACTGGGCAGTGAGCAAAGGCCTGTAACCCCTCTGGGCAAGCAGCCAACATACAACCACAGACAATGGCTTGGGAATGAAGCCCATGATAGTGCAGAAGATAAGCCCATGTCACAAAACATGTGGGCATACCGTATGTGAGCAGTGCGTGCATTTTAATAGTGAGGGAAAGTAGCATGGACCAATCATGGACCAGACATACCTGAAAATGTGGAGACAATGCCATGTCTTAGTGGGTAGGTTTAAAGGCAACGAAGGCACCCATTTTTGAGGCTACTTGGGGGTTGACCGCTTGGTATTAGGGCACATTGCCGTTACAAGATCCTGACAGTCAGGGAAAAGTTGTATGTTGGCCCCGTTTGCATATCTGCCGGAAAGCCCAGACAGGCCCCTTGCAGGACAAAAACGTTATACCTCTGGGCCCGGCCGCACAAAGCTCGGCCGCGTGGGCGCCCAACTGTTCAGGCCCCATGCAGGTGTATAATTGTGAACCGGTATACCCGGTATACCCAATCTGTCGAGTGGATGCACGAAGTCCACTTAGGGAATAGGCAGCATATGGATATTGAGGCGACGCATCGTTGCCTCAACAATAGAGCACTGTGCTTGCCTGGTGCTTACCCAAAGCGGATTCATCAGGGATCAGCGGACAGCTGCTCCTCGTCAGAGAGAGAGATCAGTGGGTAACGGGGTCAGGGAATTTACACTTTCGGCCATGTTCAAAAGGCACAACCGCATGGGTTCCAACTGTTTGGTCTGGTAGCAACGTGGGAGACCTGATAGCTTTTTTTACCGTTCTTCAGATTTCAGCATTCCCTGCTAAGTGCAATCCAGCAGGTCACGGGACGTCAGTATTCAAAAGTAGCCATCCTTGCATTGAAGGACCACTGATGCATGCGCAACTTCACCACAAACTTCCTGGTCACACTCCGCCAGCCTCGACAAGATCAACCATGTCTGCTTTCAGATATTTACATCAGTGATTCGCCGGTGTGGTGGTAGGAGCAACCAAAGTGCCAATTTATAATGTGTCTTCATTATTTTCAAAATGGTAAAAACAGTAGCACCTGCAGGTTCATTACGTAAATAATTGCATTGGACGGAACGAGTCCAGAAAATGGTGCATTCTTCTGGTGTTTATACCGTCCTCAGTGAAAAACTAAAATGGTTTTGTTTAATTGCACTGAAGGACCATGGATGAATACAACCAGATTTGTAGGGGGAAGTATGCTACCGGTAGATAGACGACAAAGGATAAATGGAAGCCGAGTCCTAGAATATGTACATCCAATCAAACAAGTTAACACTCACAGTGAAACTCAATTCAGGAAAGCCGGTGCTAGCTGGTTGCGGCCGACAGCATTTTTATATCTGAACTGCCACAATTACCCCCCATCATTATTCACATGATTGCTCAAATCAGGGTTTATCAGTACTAGCTGTACTGACCTCACTCGAATTGGACTTATTCCAGAAACATGATCTTGCTTGTGTTAGTACACATCTAGCAATATGCCCAGCGCCTGCCCGACGCTTTGGACCTGCGACCCTTTCCGGAGATGGTTCCATCGTAGTTGTTGCAATCGCTTGACACCATGCACCAAGGCTGTCCGCTGCTACTGCCATCCGTTGTGCAGCTGGTGTACGTCTCGCCATGGAACTATAAGGGAAATGCACAGCCACACCTCGAGTCGGGCGCCATGTCAAAGAGTGCAGCGTTCTCGTCAGCCTTCCAGTTCCCCTTGTCCTTATGTCCCTTGTTTCCTTTGTGCTAGTTGTTCTTGCCCTTGTATCCCCTGCCACCCTGGTTGCCTGCAGATGGATACAGGTTGGGGAATGAGGTCAAGGGCTGAAACCTTCTTCCAAAGGTCACCTGCTTTTTATTTCCCCCTATAAATTGGTCTAGTCTACCAGTCACGCAGTATTGATGTCCTCTGGTATCACATTTTAGCACGAAACGCTGCTAGAGTCAACACGACATGATAAGGATCTCACACCCCAGCAAGGAGTATTCTGTTTCATACATAAGGGTAACAGCTCACCTCTGTCTTCTGTCGGTGGACTGTAGTCGTAGGCAATGGGTGGACTGTAGTCATAGGTGTGAGCATCTTCCCCGCAGTACTTGTAGGGCTGGCTTCCCTTCTTAGATCCCCAGCTGCCCCAGTTACCATGAGGACTGTCACAACGATCAGATGTTTGGCACCTGCAATCAAGCAAGTCAGAAAATGGGTCTTAGCAAGGTGCCGATACCAGATTTTGCACTGGCCAAACGCAAAGACCATGCAGAATAAAACAATAAGTGTACCTGGGGGGACAAGACGACCTGTGAGGCTTGGGCCCTTGCATGCGAAAAATGCATAGGAGCAGCTAGTATGCATGGTAGTGGATAGGCAATGCAAGGTTCCATCGGCCATGTCATCATATGTCAGTGTGTCACCCAGTCAAAACAGCACCGGATCCACTTGAATTGTAAGAAAGTCTACGCGTTTCAGGTAAAGACTCACATGTAGGCAGACCCCGTGGCGGTGATGGCATCATGGAACAACCTTGGTACACCTGGTCCTCGACGACAAAGCATTCCAGGCAGGAGCAAGAGGCACTGGGCTCCTCAAGCTTTGCAGGCGGAGGCGGGGAGGGTGCGGGGACATTGGGATCTGGGACGCAGAAGTTGAAGGGGATCTTGTTCCCGTTGGGGCTCTTGAAGGCTCCATCGGCATTAGGGCAGACGGTGTCCACCAAGCACCAAGCACCACCTCCATTTTTGCGGTTATTGCTGCTGCGTCCGCCGACAGACGACACGTCAATTGTACCAGGTAGCTGGGTCGAGACCGCACAGAAGGAGGTGCATGGGCAAGGGGGGGCCGGTGGGGGAGGAGAAGGAGTGGGAGGAGTCAAGGTATATGGTGGTGGTGGTAGAGGTGGGGAAGGAGCGGGGATGTTCGGATCGGGGATGCACCATGTGAAGGGAATGTTGTTACCGTTGGGGCTTTGGAAGTATCCATCTGCATGGTCGCATTAAGAGTCAACGAGGCACCTTGCGCCTTTTCACTGGACGCGGATATCGTTATTCCTTCCAGATACCCTAACAGTGCCAAGGAATTGGGTCGAAACGGAGCAAAAAGAGGTGCACGGACAGGGTGGGGGGGGGGCTTGGGGGAGGAGGAGAGGGAGGTGGTGGTGGTGGTGGGCGGGGTGGGGAAGGAGCGGGAATATTAGGATAGGCGAAACACCATGAGAAGGGCATGTTGTTACCGTTGGGGCTTTGGAAGTATCCATCTGCATGGCCGGTCGCATAAACTGTAAACGAGGCACCATACGCCATTGCCCCGGACGTGGATATCATTGTTCCTGCCAGACACCTTCATAGAGCCGGGGAATTGAGTTGAAACTGAGCAAAAAGAGGTGCGACCAGGCACAGCGCTAGTGTCAACACGGTGTTCATCATGGCGAATGCGACAGCTGTTGGTTCGGTCGGTACGCCGAGTCGTTGTGGCCTTGTGGGTTCACGACTTCTAAGGCTCAGGCCGTGAGAGGATGCGAGCGAAGTTCGAGCAATGGATGGGCGAACTAAGTTGCTTGATAAACCCTTGAATTGCTGCTTGCCAGCAGGCAGTGTCGATGATCGGGTGGGTCTGCGGACGGGGATGAACGCGTGCTAGCACTGCTGCAGGGCTTGATGCGTAGGGGCGAGAGATTACTGACGTCCTCGCTCGGAATCCTTGGATGGGTCTTCAAGTAGGAAGACGCGGCGCGGCCCACCTCCTACCAGGTATGTTTACGACGCTCGTAGCCGATTCAGGACAGCTGCCGCCTCGGTACAGCAAGTCGAGCTCTCGAACAGCAAGCAATCACCTTGCTCACGGGTGTACATACGACACTCCGCGTCATCGTGCAACAAACCGGCACTCGGTGAATCGACGGCGAACTCGGGAGTGAAATACCTGTATGTTAAGGCACGGCGCCTGTAGCAACCTCAGTTGCTAAAGAATACAATAATATGTGTATTTCCGTGTAAAGAGCCCCGCCTCGCTCTGAACTGTCTGTGTCTCCATGACATCTCTCTTATCATTCTAAACAGTCCAATAAGTCCATCTTCTACCAAGGCGTCCCTTGGTACGTCTTGTACAGCCTTAGAACCAAGTAGCTGGATCGCTACAGCGCCTGTGTTTGCCAAATTTGAATAAGCTGGTATGAAGCGAGAGCTTTTATCATGGGGGGTGCTCCAACACTGGCAATGGTGAGTGGTGATTGGCCAAGGGGCACCATCTTCCTCGGTCCTCACTGTCTCAGGCAGCCTGGCTGACACGTGAAGAAGCTGTTTGGGCAACAGCAGTCACCACACAAAATGAATCAGCAGAGACCCTCCTTTTAACAGATTGTGAAGCACGGCAAATTTAAGTAGCACAGGTGGCTGGGCTTGGTACTCACCGCCACATGGCAAACCAATTTGTATTTACATTTGGGGTTTCCACCTTCATTTTGTTTCCCACTTTTCCTCATTGTTTTGTCCTGTCACCTTGTGTTTTTTTGTCCTGTCACCTTGTGTTTGTTTCCATCTTTCCTCCCAACTCTTTATCTCAAGTCTTGTTCAGCAGACCCTGAGCTTCTGGAATAGAATTAATCTGAGGCCTGACGATGACCTTGTGAAAATGGCTATGCAGGAAAGTTGTGATTTGGCGAAGGCTGGCACCTCACTTTGTTGGGCTGGTTTTCTGTCTACGATATTGATGACTCTGGGTATTGATTTATTGACTGCTTCAGCCAATACCGCTTTGATATTGAGGCCATTGTAAATTCAGCTAGGGATCAGTGGCTTTCCAAAATTTCCAGGGATATGCCACGTACGGCCCTGTCAATACGTGCTACTCCTGACTCATAACGCTCGGGGTTCAAATTGTTTACGTTCTCTAAGTGGTTCCAAATTTAGCGTGATGTGAAGGAGACTTTCTGGTACAATTTGAGCAAGCCTAATATTATTTTCGCTATAGCCCGGTATCGGATGGGGTCGCATTGGCTGGATGTTGAGACGGGGCGCTTTGAGAAACCTTGTGTGCCTCGTAGCGAGAGGATTTGTAGATGTTGCAATCTTAAATGTCGGGAGGATGAGCTTCACATGATTTACTGCCCGTTCTATACAGCCCTTCGTTTTCAGTTTAACCTTACTTTCCATAAGTTCCTAGAGGACGAGGATGAGGCCATGAAACGGTCCGCAAATGGAGTGTGGGGCAAACAAAATGCAGCGGATTCTGCATACCGTATGTGTTCTGGAAGAAATTTGGTTCTTTTATCTTTCAGTGTATGATGAAAAGAGAGAATCATCTCAAAACTTTGCCAAATTTTCTGTCTCCCCCCTAATTCTCTAGGCGGTGCTCAATCGAACTATTTTGCACCCACGTCATGTTTTATGGCTGGGGCTTATCTTCTGCACTACTATGGGGTTCATTCCCACGCCACTGTCGTGGTTGTGTGCTAGTTGCTTGCCCAGGGGGGTCACTGGTTTTTGCTTTCTGTCCTAGTGTATCAAGTGCCTGTACCGGTTTACGGGCACATGTCTTATGCATCAAGTGTGATGCTCAGTTGGACTGCAAAACAACTTCAAAACTTCAAACTTCTTCACAGAAAAGTTCAGGTAGGCGCCCACGCGGCCGAGTCTTTTTGAGCAGTGCCCAGAGGTGTAACGTCATTGACCTATTTATAGGGTGAATCCCCCAGTCCCATCAGATAAACTATACACATTTATAAAATGGAAAGGTGTCATGAGGAAGCAAACAAGTGAGGAGGAAAGAAAGTGGTCAGGAGAAGACTGAGACACCACAACATTCAAGCCCCCACAGCAGTGAGAACGTGCCGCCTGTAAAGGCAGCTGTCCGGGGGACCGTCAAGCAAAAAAATACCAGTGTGATGGGAGAGTGCATCCAGAGGAAGAAATGTACACATGACCTGAAATACATACCCTGATTTGCTTGGCCCCTGAATACTCACCCCTATACCCTATTCTGACACCCGAACCCTGAACCTTAGCCCCTAAACCCTGCCTTGGCTCTTTTAAATAGCGGAATAAGCCTGTTCACTGCTAGCAAGTGTTGCAGATGTGGCAGGTACATGGCTCAGCCATTTTACGTGCATATCTACCTTGGACTGGTGCTTGTAGTTGAGCATGCAGCCAGGATTGAGCTCATCTTGTGCAATTTTGCCGGTATGCCCTATCAAAGACTGCTGTGATTAACTGCCCAGAAGGTTGTGGGCACAAGTACTAGCCCCCCAATCAGTCAGCAGATGCGTCTAAGAGTGAACCATGGGACGCTCGCCTGGAGCTGCTGTCGATCACTGCATCGGCCGCCCCCACCGCGCTGTCGTAAGAGACTGTGGAGGTCAGGGAGAGGCTTAAAGCCAGGGAGCTGTATAGCTGGTCATCAGAATCATCCCCCGAAAGTATGTCTTTGTTCAGCACAATTGTCTTTGTGGACCCTACCATCGTCCCCAAGTCCTCCTGCTGGTTGCTGCTGAGACTGGCAGACAGCCGAAGCTCGTAGGCTGCGGCCATCCTGCTCGCCTCAGTGACCCGCTCCTTAAGTGCCTCTATGCCGGCCCTCAGACCAGCAGCCTCAGACAGTGCCCTGCACAGCAGTGGCGTGCATTAAACTGTTTACTGGAGGGGTCCGTCAGCTACAGTTCAGCTTCATCATGACCTATGACTTTGGGGGCCTGGTGCAGCATGCCTTTACAACTAAACAGCACAGATGGAATATTTCACGGCAGTGTGTTCGTCTAAAAGGTAGAAAGATACTGCCCCCCAGAAAATAAGGCAGCACTGAGGCGGAGTCGGCATCCATATTGTTACCATCCTAACTTCTCATCAGTAAATCAATCGGAGAAGGGGCACAGGGATAAACAGCATGCACAGAGAAACAGCATGCACAGAGACAAGTAATCAGAGGTGCTGCTGCGCAGCACGAAAAACGGCAGAGCAGTCGGGTATGTGACTTTTCACAGAGCAGGCGCAGGTGCGGATGGGGTCACCTGGACCCCATGCAATCCCCCTCGCCATGTTGAAGGATTTCAAAATATTTGTCACAACTCTGTCGCTGGCTAAGTGCGTGCTTTTAATGATGCGTTTCGAATTGCGCATAGAGAAGCGAAGCAGCAGCTGTCGGCCTGTCGCGTGACACCAGGGGACAGCGTGACGACACCTTACGTCATCCGCTGTGAGACAGGGAAACAGGGAACGGGTTACGGTATCACGTTACGTTACGATACGGGCCTTTGGCCCGATACGGGATTCAATACGACCTCCCCCCCCCCCACATCCACATTTGTGGGGAGGTGCCATGGCCCAAACCGGCATGCATGGCTGCATGCCAGCCCCCATGCAATATTGCATGGCCCCCAAGGCCCCAAGTAACCCCTTAAGGTTCACCATGTATTCATGCAGATTGACCATGCAGAATGCAAGTTTTTTTTTTTTTTTTAGCAGACAATCACCCAGGCAATGATGGATATTAACTCCTAATTTCACCCTGTCCGTATAAGCACTAGCACATCCCCTCTCAGTTGAGTCTTGAAACAGTTCCTCTTACGTCTCACTCTCCCACCTGATCTGTTACATCTGACTAGCTGAGCAGCTGAGCTGCAGGCTTGAAATCCGTGATCTCCTGAAGTGCTAGTTCATCGGAAGGTGAACATAAGAGACGAATGACGGATCCCCAAGCGTTAAAAGGGTGCATTATCCACGAAACTTCGAACGGGCTGTCAGAACATGACTTGCATCTGTTCCCTACTACCGGTATATGTGCGCACAAACTCACAATGCCATTGTAAAGTTTCTTCAAGAAGCATATGTTTGGCGCGATGCATCGCTGGAAATGTGCAATGCACCAGTTGCTGGGCTTATCACTAGCGATAGTCGTGTCGCTGTGTGGAATCTCAGCGCGGTCATTCCACACGTACTCAAAAAGTGCGGATTTTCAGTCGGTGCACCGTACTGGACCGTTTCGTTACGTTACGTTACGATACGTTACGTTACGGGATTTTTGGCCCATACGGGCCGTATCCTGTGTCCCTGCTGTGAGATCCAGCCTTGGTAGCTGAGTTTCTCATTTCTGCACCTCGGTCTTTGAGGTCTGACAGGAATAACCTTCATAAATACAGCCGGTTGATTTGCGCTGTAGCGCATAAAGTTTCCGTGATGTTCCAGGACATCAGGCGGACTGACTGACAGACTGACTGACGGACGGACGGACGGACGGACGGACGGAAGCGGGTGGAAACTGGGGGCATCGCCCCCGCGACCTTCGGCCGCCCGCCGGGGGGGCTCTGCCGAAAACGTGAAGAGGGCAGATGCCCCAGTAGAAGAAATATGCATGTGGGGGATTCCCCAGTAGACAAAGTTCTTTTTAAACGGGTTTCCTAAAAAAAGGTAATTTTGAAATCAATTCTAAGAGGTGGGATGTACAGTTTGTTACAGAAAAAGCAATGCCCCCTTTGGGGAATACAGTTTAGACTTATTGTCTTTATATATGTAAGGAATGCACAAGCAGAGGAAGATTGCAGGGGGAATGCTATGCCCCAGGCTGTGAAGTGCAAAGAGGTTGCACCAGCACAGAAGGTTCAGCGCAGTTGAGCGTATACATTCCCCTATATCCAGGCGAGTGCACAAACAGAGGAAGTTCCGGAAGGGGTTTTGCCCTGTATCGGCATCCAGAGATCCCCATAGATTGGGTCACAAGCTTTTGCCCCCAAGGTAGTGTCTTTCAAGTGAGACGCCCGGTGGAGAAGTCCGCTAAATCCCCATGGACTGGGTTGCAGGCCTGCACAGCCGGGGTACTGTAGGTGGTATCTGACGATGGAGTGTGGAACAGCAAGCGGCTGGGAGCACTGACCTGTCCATCCTGGAGGCCATGAGCTCCTGGTCCGCCTGAGCAGCCCGGACCTGCTCCTCGGCGGTTTGCGCCCGCTGTTCCGCCGCCTTGCTGCCCCTGTCGGCCATCATCAGCTGCGCCCTCAGCCTCACATTGTCCTGGTACTCACTGAGCAGGGTATGCATGGGGCATTGGGAGGCGGTCACAGGGTGGGCCACAAGCATGGGCATGGGCATGGGCCGGTGGTTGTGTAGGGGTTTGTGAGGGGCATGGGCATGGACCGATGGAGGAAGGGTGTACAGAAAATAAGCTCAGGCTTGGGCATGGGCACGGGCATGTGCATGTGCCAGTAAGGGTAGGGTGGTCCGCAGCCTATAGCGCACACCATCAACATTTTGCATTGCAATTCACATATGTAAGGACCAGCTGTGCTACAGATCATTGTGGGGGATGGCCGGAGGTTTCCTCTACCACTCGCAGAGACTGGCATTTTGCCAAAATTGGCCCATGGGAGGCAACATGGCCCTCCATGCCTGGAGACAGTGCTCATCTATCATGCTTGGCGGCCAAAAACCAACAGCCCGGTGTTACGCGAGTCGGATCATGATGAGGGCGTGTTAAGGCTGCTAGCGCAAGGAGGAAATGCATGGCTGAAAAGGCAATGTGCATTTGCATGGCAGCAAGCGCATGCTGCATTAGCATGGCTGCATGCGCACCTTGCGTACTCCTGGGACATGGAATCCATCATGGCAACCAGCTCATCCCGCTGCCGCTGCATCTCTGCAAGCTGCCCGTCCTGTTGCCACTGAAGCTGAGCCAGCTGTTCGTCTCGTTGCCACTGCATCTCAGCAATACGCTCGTAGTGTTCGATTGCTGATTTCACCAAGCCGCGGGCATCAAGGTCCGTGTCGGCTGCTGCGGTGGTGGGCGGGACGGGAGAGGGGAGAGGGAGGGTAAAAGATTGAGGGCCAGTGTAAGATCGAGGGGGGGTGGGGAAGGAACTTGTTTTAGGTGAGGAAAGAGACAGGGGATGCTTGCAAGCATAGAACTTTATTATAGTGCACGGCAGATCACCATCGAGGGGCTGCCGGGCGGCGACCAGTGGGCTAATAGGGACAAAACTTTGACCGGCCTGAGGCCGATGGCCTGAGTAGCAGGGCTTGCTGCACGCCTGCACTGGGCACCCTCGGTGGTAGGCCATATTGCTGTTGCGAGAGGCTCAAAGAAACACTGGCAAAACATTCGGCAGGAAGGCAGAGCCAGCAGATGTCGCGCTGTGTGTGCACGAGAGCCAGACCAGCCAGAGAGCATTGGGGATGCCCTGCTTGTTTGCGCCACAGCGCTCTTACGCTCGATGGTGCTCCCAAGAAGTCCCCAAAGGCTATCTAGCGGGCGGACGCTAGCCCACTGCTCCCGGTCTTCCCGTTAGGCCCTGCTGGCCTCGTATGAGTGAACTGCTAGTGAAGGTACCCAGGTAGGGCTATTTAAGAGCCTTTTGGTTTTTGGTGGATGCGTTGATGCTGGAACAAGCCCCATGAATAATCGGCAGTAGCCTTGCTGGCTTGCTGCTGTGTGCAGCAGGCCAGCTGTGATCTGCCCCTGTCTCTGATATGCCTAAGGCAGATGCCCCTGACACACTTATGCCCACCCCCCTCCAACAGCACAAGGACACCAGGAGGCACACTCATAGGTGCCAGTGCAGTTTGGTGAAACAACCGCTTCGAAATGTGTCAGCCTGGCCGACGTTGCTCTACAAAGTTGAGGAACAAACACGAGAACAGCAACCTTGTCACAATCTTGGTACAGTGGGCAAGTGGGCTGCATGCTGGGATGGGTGGTTGGTAGGACCAGCATATAAGGGGGGTGGACCAGGGAATGAACCAATGGCTGCCTGCTGTACAGGCCATTGGGTATTTGGGTTGTGAAAGCTGTGACAGCAACAACATTGGACCAGGAAATGAACCAACGCCGGGTCATGGAAGCAGCTAGCTGCCGTCGTGCTGGCATGCCATCAGGCATTCAGGCATAGATGCCTTGCGGTCTTTGATATCCTAAGTAAGGTTTCTAGAGTTCTAGCCCCTGGTTTCTAGCCATGTGGGAGTGGAGATCCTGTCGTAGGCAGTGCCACCATGCCTCATAATGCTGGAAGATTATAATTCGACAAATCGCTTCTTTTAGATTATTTTCGAATGAACCACAGTCTGTACTCGCCTGAAAGCTGGGTTGACAATCGACGTGACGGCGTGGCCCGCATCGGCAACATCAAAATTCCACTTTCTGCCGGGTTCCACGTGATGTCGAGGAACTGAAGAACTTCTTCCTCGCACAAAGGATTATTTCAACCAAGCAGTGACAAATGCGGCTGTCCCGAATCAATTGGCGTACCCCGTATGAGGGATTAATTGGATGGGTGATTGAGGGGGCGGGTTTAAAGGAACTGCATGAAAGCGACCGAAGCCCGAGGCAAGGTGTGACCTGTTAATAGTGCTGCTGTTGCAGGCTATCGATGAAGTTTGCGTCGTGAAGGCGCCCTCGCTGTATTCTAGGCCTAAGTCTGACTTTTAAATTGAATAATCGATCGATCGACGGTGCGGGACTTTTTCTTGGCTCGCTCGGTTTCCACATTTAAATTGCCAGTAACAACCACCAAACAAATAACGACCATTCATTGGTTGGTGACTCGTGTCTGATTTGACAGCAATCGCCATCAATCAGTCAGAGAGGTCTGCCAACCGGTGCTGCCAACTACCACTTGTTGCCCTCCCGATCCCCGAGGCAATTGAATTATTTAACTGCCTCGGGAAATCAGATGTACACGGGCATTAAATGAAATCAACTTGGTTCCAGTCGGGAGTGAGGGACTAGCAGCCATGCAGTCAAACCATTCCATGAAATGATGAGAGGATGCCAGTTTACACTTTGCCTTGGGTGGTACTACTTGTTAATTCAGGGTTCCTATGTGTCCAGGATGTTGGTCAACATGATCTGTAAGATACCAACTAGCACATCCTAGGAGAAAGGAGAGGTTGGGAGGAGGCAACGCTCTCAAACTGCATGGCACCTCAGTTTGAGTGAGAGTGAAAGGGACAAATAAATTGAGAGGGATCCACTGGGCAGCTACCGCTGGATCAATGACCAATCCTTGAACGACTTGGTTGCGGCCGGTGGCCCATCAAAGCATGTATGTTGCGCTAGGTCCTCATGGTCCTAGGCCATGAGCTGAACTGTGGCTGAACTTCAGTGTTTTATATGCAGAGTTGCCAGTTGCCAACTGTCCAGGAGGCACGGTTTGTTGCACCAGGACTCCACGGCCAAAGGCCAGGACGTAGATGTGTTCAAAACGACTCTATATGGTAGATGGTTGGAAGAGGGTCAGCCTTGCTCAACCCCTGCCAGCTTCACCGCCTGTCCCGCACTCCCGCCATAGTGTCAACTACAGCCGTGTTGCAGACCCCTGCGCCGGTCATCAGGCAGGAGTGGGTTAATGCCCCAGGAACATAACACATGATTGGTATCTGGAAAGCTGTGCAGTAATTAGGGGGAAAACATAGTCCATGCACATAATTCGTAAACATCTTGCATTAAGTGAAGTTTCGCATTGCGGCATTGTTGCATGCGTGCTGGCTCACGACCGGCAGGATTTTTCTTCCACTCAAGATCAATGGCCGGAGATACTCACCTGAAGAGTAAGGGTAGCGGCTTGCGGTGGTCTGGAAACACTGGCAACGTAGCTCATGGCCTGGGTTAAAACGGCATTTGGGGCCAGGGTTCAACAAATAAACATAACACTGTATGAGTAGAATATTTGGCGTGAGATCTCAGGACAACGGCCAGTTGATGTTGACCGTCCAACATTTTAAGATGTCAGTGGATTGAGAGAGTGGTGTGCACTGCGTGAGGCACCTGCACTCGCATCATCGGAGGATCCCCCCTCACAGCAAAAAGAGCTGCAACAGCCATTCGCCTTGTTGCAGCAGCTGATGAGCTGCTGTTTATTGAGAGCAAGGGTGCTTGCAGCCTACTTCCAAAATCACAACTTAAGTGTTTGCAGGTACCCGGTCTCGTTGCATTTAGTGTTGAACTGTCACTATCCGATTTTGTTATGCGACTTCGAATGGGGAGAGAAGCATCGGTGTTGACATGAACATCAAGCTTATGAGGCATAGGGAGCAGCCCACCTTGGCAATACAGGTGGTAGTATAGACCAGGGTGGCGGGTTGTGTTTGTTATGTTTCCAGGCTGCCCAGCCGCACCTTGATGAAGTACATGCTCTCGATGGCGGCGGTGGGGACGAATGCCCAGCAGGAGCCTGTGTACCATCCAGGAACACAGGGGCAAGGGCAAATGTCAGGTGGAATGGGTTGAACATGCTATGAGAGGAATAGGCCATTGACTCCCAGCACCACATAAAGTGCATCATAAAGGCTGAAGGAGGACGGTCAGGTAATGTGTGGTATGTAGTAGAGGTGCTGGCTCTCCTTACCGCACTAGGATTGGTCGCGGATGGGTGTGACCATTCCATCAGCCAGCCAGTTGACCGACTCCTGACCAGCAGCCGGGGCGGAGACAGGGAATGATTGGAGCTTGGTCATGGCTGGCATCTTCATGTTGGCGCGATTGGCATCTGGCTTCATCAGGAATTTGGGACTTGAAGAATGTGTTGTTCATGCTGAAGTGCTTGTACCCGAAGCCCTGGGCGGGGAAAGAAGGAAATGGAAGTTCCGGTTCAGAACGATTTGTGATGGTATGTTGCTGCTCTCAAGGTTTTGTAAAGAAAGGTGAGCTGACTTGATCACCCCGCTCTTTCTCATTGAACACAGATGCGCTGTAAACATCAATTTTTGACTGAATATGCCAGTGGTTCCTTCCTCGCTCACTCACCACCACTTCAGTGAGGGGTTGGTGCTGACACGGCACACCTCGGCCATATTGGCGGCAAAGTTGCGCAATGCGATGGTCCTCTCGTATCCAGAAAATTGCATTTCCATGGCAGCACTCCAGTTGTTGGACTTGGCAGAGACCTTACTGGAGGCCAACTGCAGGCAGCATTTCTTCACCAGTGATACATGGCAGCTGCATGCATGTGCCGCGGCCTTTTTCTACGTAATAGGTCTACAATGGCATTTCAGACGTGAGGACATCAAAGGACTGGCATGATGGGCAACCAGGAAGCCAGGAAGTAGTGCATGACTATGCTTCCTGTGTTTGCATGACTGCATGGCACTATGCACATGGACAAGGACATGATGGCACTATGCACATGGACAAGGACATGGGTATGATTGAGCATGTGGATGGACATGGGCATGGGTGTGATCATGGGCATCGGAATCTGTGGTGCCTAAGTCGTTAGGTAGTTGGTAAAAGAGTGAGAGATTTATTTGCAGGACAAGGTCGACCACACAACCAGTGCCGTTGTGGGTAACACATGCAGGAAGGTGACTAGCCGGCTATGTGCAGGCCGAACGGGACTCTTTCTCAGACTCTCAGATCCGGAAATCACTGACCATTTTTGAGCCTTTCTTCGGATCGTTTATGCGACGACTGTAATGTCTCCAGTTGCAGCAACCAGGACGCTCAGTGAGATGCATGATCAGAGGAAAAACAAGGTTGTGCAGGAGAACCGCAATACACAGTCCATGCTAAGTTCGAATCGGGGGAACTCCGCCGGGTCTGGTTCGAACCATCTTTTTGACGTGACCCGTGTCGATGTTCCAGCAGCCCCTTTCCTACTAGGTGTGCATGGCCGATGCTTGTTTAGCCAGGACTGACATGCATAGCGTCAATACTTCCATCATGGAGAATGTGCTGAACATTGAACCCCATTCTCACAACAGAGGCTGCTAGGCTGGTGTGAGTCGTGTGACGGGTGCGAACGGTCGGTTAGATTCAAGTTGCCCGACGTGGCGAAAGCTAGAAGATTTTTGCTGATTGATCTCGATAAGCGTGTTTCGCAAGCAGGGCGTGCTCAGACGAGAAGCCCACCTCCCGAGAATCGCAAACAGCGGCGGCCCTGTGTCGTTGCATGACAGTTTCGGTAATCGGTGTTGCACGTTGGGAGATCGAACACGCCACCGTCTTTTCTGTAGGTGAACAACGCAATAACTAAGAGCGGATTCACGCATGGCTGGTTTTGCTGAGTTTGGCCGGTTTGGGCACCTCGGTTTCAGCTCGGTTGGTTTCGCATTGGTTTGGTTTCGTGGTTGTTTGGTCGAGTAGCTGGGTCGAACGCCAGGTTGCTCCGTTTCGCGTGCAGATACGCGTAATGAGTTATGAAATGCACACATTCATCCAACATGAAAGCGTCTTCTCGCATACCGACAGAATGCACACGTCTGAAGTGTGCATGACGTGGATGGCGGTGTGCAGCAAATCGCGTGTCGTACACTGCTTGTGAGGTGGCAGAGGGTGCGATCACTCAACGAGTCGTACCGATGTCGAAGCTATCCTGCATCGACGCAGGGGAGCGCTGTTTGCGATTGCCGGGAGGTGGGCTTCCCTTCCGTGCAAGCCCTACTTAAAGATCAAGCGTGTCGGGTTAAATCATCAAACAATCGCAAGTGTTCGACAACTCGCTACATCGGGCAGCTTTCTTCCTTTGAACGTTCTGCGACCGATCCCAAGTCCCAACCGTAACACCTACCCGTATTCGATATTCAACACATTCGCTATGATCACAGCGTTGCAACTTACGATGTGCGTGGCTGTCCTGGCTCAACATGCATCGTCTGCGCTTACCTGGCAGGGACGGGGCAGCTGGAGCTTCGACGCGGGTCACTTCAAAACCAAGGTTCGTACAGCTGCAACACGCTGTACTCGGGGTTGCTGTTCCATATGTCGTGTGTATGACATTACAGGCAACGTCGACCAGATCGCGTAACTCACTGACTCGTAGACGGCATGATGATTCACTGCTTCCGTAGCTAATGCGCAAATATGTGCATAAGGTCACCATTTATCTTTACATTCGCTGAATCGAACCTCTCCCTGCCTTCGATTTGAATGCCTTTCACAGAACGAAGTTGTGATCGCTGCGACTGGCGATACCGACCTGGAGGCCTTTGCCATGTACAAGAACAACGGTATCTCAACAATGGCAGGCATGGTCAGTAGTCAGTGGATACATGGATCATTCCGGTCTGATGTGCATGGCATATACCGTAGATAGACACCTACCTGTGTACAGCACCCTATCCATCTCACAGCAGTATGTATAACTGCCTGAGTGGCAGAGTTGCCGACTATGCCCTGCAAACAAATGCTCCCATCCTCACAGCAACAAACCACCCAGACATCCTAGATGTCCATGTCGTCACAGCCTAGTTATGCGACGCCTACAAGGATTGCATGCCTAAGCTCCAGTCCATGCACTGTATATATGTCAGTGCCATGTATCCACAGCTTCCCGGCTCACTGCTGGCCACCATGATGCTTACGCTACAACATGCACCAGAAAGATTGCTGCACGCAGGTAGGCACATGTATGCAGCAGCTGCCCTACTGCGTTGCTGATAAATTGAACTGCATGCACTCCCTTCAGTTGGCTTCCACCAAGGTCTCTGCTCAATTTAACGACTGTCAGAGTGCTGCGATGGGAATCCAATTCTCTGGATAAGAGAGGACCATCGCAATGCGCAACTTTGCTGCCAATATGGCCGAGGTGTACAGGGTCAACACCAACCCCTCACTGAAGTGGTGGTGACTGGTGAGTGAGCGAGGAAGGAACCACTGGCACATTCAGTCTATAGTCAATACCCGTGGTCAGAACCGGTATTTCTGTTTTCCAAAATTGTTTTTGAGCGCGTCCGTGTTCAACACAATAATCTAGACAACGTGATCTAGACATCAACTTCAACTCGTCTCCCTGTGATGGACGCAAAGATTGCACCCATGAGACTAGGAATTAAAACTAAAATGTGACCTCCATTCCCTTCTTTCCCAGGGCTTCCGGCAACAAGTACTCTGGCATGAATAACACCGTCTTCAAGTCTAAATACCTGATGAAGCCAGATGCCAATCGCGCCAAGATGCCAGCCAAGACCAAGCTCCAATCATTCCCTGTCTCCGCCCTGGCTGCTGTCAGGAGTCGGTCAACTGGCTGACTGATGGAATGGTCACACCCGTCCGCGACCAAGCCCTGTGCGGTAAGGAAAGCCGGCACCTCTACTACATGCCACACATGAACTGACCGTCGTCCTTCAGCCTCTACAATGCACTTTGTATGTGGTACCTACAGGGAGTCAATGGCTTATTCCTCTCCTAGCATATTCAACCCACTGCATCTAACATGTGCACCTGTCCCTGTGTTTCTGGATGGTACGCAGGCTCTTGCTGGGCATTCTCATCCACCGCCGCCATCGAGAGCATGTACCTCATCAAGGTGCGGCTGGGTTTATAATCAAGAAATATGATACCGGTAACACAAGGAATGTCCTAGGCTATCACTTACACTTTGAGGCGATGCTGCTCCCTGTGCTTCACTTGCTGGGCTTGTATGTAGTTGATGAGTGTTCTTTCCATTAGCAAAGTATCCTCATCACGCATGCACACACACATCAATACTTGCTACCACAAGCTCCTGTCTCTCGAATCTTCTCAGGTTGGGAAGCAGGCTGCAGGCACCCTGGCTCTCAGTAACGAGCAGCTCATCAGCTGCTGCAACAGCAAGAATGGCTGCAGTGGATCCTTCGGCTGTGAGGGGGGCTCCTCTGATGATGTGAGTGCATTTACTTGTGGACTGCATTCTCAATCCAGGTCCCTGTTGGAAAGCTTGCCCTTTATTCCACATGCAGATTGGACCCAACGAACATCCTAGAGGCTGCATGTTGTTCACTGATGATGTGTGTTTGGCCATGACCTTCACAGGCTATCAACTACGTTGCCAGCGTTTTCCAGACCACCGCAAGCCGCTACCCCTTCTCTTCCGGAAATGGCACAACAGGTACGCGTCACTTGCGTTAGATTCTGATCTCTAGGATTAAAGATAGAAACAGAGTCCTTCCGGCTCTAAGCTTGCATGCAAAGTATTTCTCAGTCATGTGCATGCACTATGTATCCATTCTCATCTTTGCATGGCTGGCCACTGACCCCAATCGCCATTGCGCATGTTCAGATGCATGGTCAAACCCACTCCTGCCTCATGACTGCCGCAGGGATCTGTAACACGGCTGTTGTTGCCGACACCAAGGCAGGACAGGCGGTCAAGCTGGCAGGAACGGCAATCGGGATCGCCCCTGGTCAGAGCGAGGCGGCATTGATGTCGGTAAGTGTCAGGAGCGGCATGCTAATCTTTGCTCAATGATGGACCATGATGGCGTTTGGACATGCAATTAGGCCTGCATTTTTTTCCAAGGTAAAAAATCTGGCTTACATCATTCTGCCGCTGCATCTGCAGGCTGTTTCCAAGGCCCCCGTGGTGGTTTACTTTGATGCTGAGGAGTCCTTCCAGTACTATGCGGGTGGGGTCTACAACGGAGGCGCGGGATCAGACTGTGACTGGTTCGTGAATCATGCGGGTGAGTGGGGTTTGGTAAAGCAAGTCGTGAATCTCCCACGTTTCGTGTGACATCTCTGCTGTAGAAACCAGGATAGATACAAACTGTTTTGCTGCGTAAGTGCTGATTGATTATTGCATCGTCACTGTGGCCACTTCACCGCTCCGCTGCTTCCTCTGTGTTGCAGTGTTGGATGTGGGCTACCATTGGACTGGAGAATCGGAGACCTCTTACTGGATTGTCAAGAACAGTTGTGAGTCATGGAGCTCTAATGGAATCATGCTCTAATTCAGCAACTGCATGGATCAATTGTGAAACAGTTTGGTCGTGCTGGTCCTGCAACCTGTGACCCACACCCTTGGTGTATCAATCTTGTTCTGCCCCTCCTTGTTCCTTGATCCTGCAGGGGGTGCTGGTTGGGGCTCTGAGGGATACATCCAGGTTGGAATGACTGGAGATGGCATCGGACCCTGTGGCATGTACCAGGTGGGGAACATGCTGAGATGGGGCTTCCTGGCACTAAACATTATGAAGCTGCTAAGAATCTGCTTTCAGTGCACGTATTTATTTGGACTAGCCAACCAGCAATGCCAGCCTAGGGCTAAAAATAGGAGATGTTGTGCTCTATAGCTAATGCCGTCCTGTCTACCTCTTCCCTCGCAGGTTGATTCCATCCTCCATACACGTGCTCCGAGACCTTTGAGTCATCCACCGACCCGGCGGTTACGTCGCCAACACCGGAGCCCGCGCACGAGCTCTCCCCCGTCCCCACTCCCTCGCCGGCTGCCAGCCCATCTTACCCACCTTCTCCCTCTTCTACCCCCTGTCCTGCCCCATCGCCTGCTACTAGCCCCTCGCCCACCCCCTCGCCCGCTACAAGCCCCTCCCCTATCCCTTCTCCCATCCCCTCGCCAGTCCCCTCTGCCTCTCCTCCTCTCCCCCGCCCGCCTGGCGCACCTTGCCCATGCACCTCTGATTGCTCCGTAACCGCCCGATTCCCTGGTGTTGTACAAGTGTCAGTTGGTGGCCGTGATAACGAGCGACGCCGGGCTGGAGCAGGTGCCTGGTGCCTGGTTAAGCCCCCCACCCCCGGCGCCCCCCTGCCCGTGCACTTCTTTCTGCTCCGTCTCAACCCAGTTCCCAGGCACTGTGCAAGTGTCTGTTGGCGGCAGGAACAGTGATCTCCGTGTCAGGGGTAACGGAGCCTGGTACCTGGTTGACAACGCCTGTGACCATGCAGACGGATACTTCCAGAGCCCCAACGGAAATCACATTCCCTTCAACTTCTACTTCCCCGATCCAGCCATCCCCGCCCCGTCTCCACCTGTTCCCTCGCCCAGCCCACCTCCACCGTCACCTCCCCCGCCTTCTCCCCCCCCTCCTCGTCCACCACCACCATCTCCTCCCCCTCCTTCTCCTCCCCTACCGGCCCCTCCCTGCCTATGAATGTCCTTTTGTGCGGTCTCGACCCAGCTACTGGGTAGGATTATTGTCGTGTCTGTCGGCGGTCGCACCAGTGACATGCGCCGTGTAGGAGGGGGTGCCTGGTGCCTGGCGGACACCGCCTGCCCTAATGCAGACGGGTACTTCACTAGTCCCAACGGAAACAAAATCTCCTTCAACCTCTGCTTCCCCGACCCTGCTATCCTCGCACCTTCCCCGCCCCCACCTCCTCTGTGCGAATCAGACAAGCTTTTGGATCCCAGTGACCCTTGCTCCTGCCTTGAATGCTTTAATCTCAACGGCGTGGAGTACAACAGATGCTCCCGCGTCGCTACCGGAACCGCAACAACCAACGGGTCCTTCATGTAAGCTTCTCAATTACTGATCTCTGGATTCAGTTGTTTGAAAGATACAAAACCTTTCAGGATTTTGAAGGAACGTGTTTTTGTAGTGCTTTTGATGCTTTTGTTTGACACATCGTGCATTGACAATGTGCTGTAAGTCCTCCTCTGAGCTCCTTACCCCTCTTCATTCTCAGGTGTCAAACCTCTGAACGATGCCAGAGGCCTGATGGGAACTGGGGCACATGGAGCTCGCAGACAGGCAGCAAGCTGTACAAGTACTGCGGAGACGATGCTGACAGTGAGTCGCTTCATTAGGGAAACCTCTTGGCCCTGATGGTGTGGATGGCTAAACTGTGGCTTCCTTTATAATATATTGCTTGCAGGCATGACATGTGTACACAAGCATAGCCTTTGATGCTGCCTGCTGTTATTCAGTCCACCACTATTGGTATGTCCTAACATCCCACGTCCCACCCTGCCTTGTGTAGAGGGCTTTGGCAACAGCGGCAGCGGCGGCATCAGGGTCGGCAAGCTTCGCATGGATTAGTTGCTACACACTTCACAGGACTCCCGTCTGCTCCATTTGCACATTCATGAAAAACCTGAAACGTTCTTCTGGATCTAGGCTTGTACCGGTACATACATATCAGCCATTTGACGACGCTGCCTCTTCTTTGCTTTGATATGGCGCTCTTAATAAATCCACCAGTCAGCGTGGGATGGGTGTCTTTCAGTACTAATTTGTTCATATAATCATGTGCAACACCTGGTTAGGGTTCATATATTCCTCAGAATGAGGAGGTTTGATTTTATGTTACCCTTGTCAATACTAACGTGCATCTGCATGGGATGCAGGTAAAGCTGGTTACCAGTTAGGGAATCGTACCAAGCCGTGGCAGGGGGATACCTTCCCGCCAACACACATATCAGTTAAGAGTCTGATACAATCAAGTTCTCAATCTGGGCGTCAATTTTGATTGGCCACATACATGCTTGCATATAAATGCTCTCCCTGTGAAATCCCAGTCAAT
This sequence comes from Limnomonas spitsbergensis, assembly GCA_037349105.1. NCBI lineage: Eukaryota > Viridiplantae > Chlorophyta > Chlorophyceae > Chlamydomonadales > Limnomonas > Limnomonas spitsbergensis. The sequence continues at coordinate 10,098,555 of JAYJMM010000041.1, forward strand.
GCGTTCCTCCTTTGTTTTCAATAAATTGATGCCATCTCTTTTACTTTTTGTGATCCGAATGATGAGTGGATTTGAGCAGCTGTAAACACAAGAGATGGGCTTGTAATGCTGGATTACTTCAAGACTCAGTGACCTCTAGCCTTGAATTTCTGTTCCTCCCGACCAGACAGTCGGGCGCCTATGCAACCTAGCCTTTACAGCATGGCCCAGATGTTTGAAGTCATTGACTTCAAGACACAGCGTTCCTCATGCTCGATGGAAGCAGTCATAACTCGTTCTTGAGGTAATATGTAGATACCAGTACAGAAAGAAAATCTGAACTCCATGGACAAGAAACCTAGAATCGATAGGCAGGGCTCCATCCCGCTAAAAGAGATGTCACGCAGTGTGGGCCACAGGAAGATTATTAAATGATAGAAACCGGCGTGTTTGTTGAGGTAAGCTGTCTTCTTAGCTCTCACTCTCTGACCCACTGGCACGTTAGATCACTGACTGGCAGTCGGCTGTCTTGAAGCACCTACTTGTGTGTAACAGCAGTCTGCACACAGCATTCTTTAAGTTATCCCAGTAATTAACGACATTAAACCTCTGGGCCCTGCTCAAAAGGCTCGACCCCGTGGGCGCCCCAATGTTCCAGCACTTAAACGCCCTTGCTGGCCCTGTTGCTCCCAGCCACAGTCAGTGCACTGGTCAAGCGGGCTAGACACCAGCACCTGATATGCCCGTGTAAGGTTGTTAGTGAAATACCGGTGCCCAATCCATGGTCCATGGACCAGTGCCTCAGCAGCTGAAGTGCCACATCACCAAACACAGTGGCATGAACGCGCCAATCCATGCTCCAACCCTGCTCGCATGCTGCGATTCACAGACTCAGCGCTGCCACTCTGGCGATTCCTTTTTAAATTGAACAGAGACCAATTCTCACTTCTCCCACTTCAGCGACTCCTTTTGCGACTCCGCTGCGAGCCGCACGGCCCGCTCGCTGCGTGGCACCTGGTTGGTCTTGCCCTTGCGCTGGCCAAGCCCCGCCCGCAACATGTGTCGTTTGTCCTCACGCCTGGCTAGCCCCGGGGGCCGCCCTGCCACCCCCCCACAACACTCAAAGTACTTAAGACCCGTGCGCGAGCAGATTGCGTCGTGGCCCAGGAAATCCAGCACTGGGAGGATGGGGCAGTTTTTGCGGTCCTGCCGCTCCAGCCGCTCCATGCGATCCTCTGATATCAGGCGCATAGCAGGGCATTTCAGATTCGTACAGCCAATCCCAGTGTACAACACAAATTGCAAAAAGGCAGACGGGCCGAAAGAATGCAGGCCTCACACGTATCCTTCAGAATAGGAGGCATCCGGGGCTGCGTTCTGTTGCCCCCCTTCAACCCCCCCCCCCCCATCTTCACCACCCCTCTTCACTCAAGAGAAAGTCCAACTGAATCTGGCCAAATCCCTTCGTGCTTTCCCAATACTTGATTTACCCTCCGCTCACCACACCCAGTCAACCAACATGTGCATCCAGCGCCCCGACCCTCTCTCCTCCCCCTCCCATCCCCCACACCTGGTTGTCCACACTTGGCCCCCAGCACCCCTCTCCCCCCTTCCAACTCGGCCACCCACCATCCTTCTCTAGTGCCTCCATCTCTTTGAGCGCCTCCGACTGGTGCTCCTGCGTGAGGGGCTCAGGCTCCCCAAGCACCACCACCCAACGGTACAGCCGACGCATGCGGTCTCGCGTCTCCAGGTACCCTCGCACACAGTCCTTGACCTGGGGCCATGGTGGGGTGGATATGTTGACTCTGCCACCGCTGCTGGAAATGGCTTAAGAGGAGTATCCCACAACCCCCCCTCATGATCCACGTAAAGTCAGGTGCGCTCAGCAACCGCCTGCGGGAAACGGCTACAGAGGCCCATCCCCCAATCCTACCCCCTGATCTATGTGAATTAAGGTGGGCTCAGCAACCGCCTGCAGGAAATGGCTAAAGAGGCCCATCCCGCGATCCTACCCCCTGATCTATGTGAATTAAGGTGGGCTCAGCAACCGCCTGCAGGAAATGGCTAAAGAGGCCCAGCCCCCGATCCTACCCCCTGATCTATGTGAATTAAGGTGGGCTCAGCAACCGCCTGCAGGACATGGCATATGAGGCCCATCCCCCGATCCTACCCCCTGATCTATGTGAATTAAGGTGGGCTCAGCAACCGCCTGCAGGACATGGCATATGAGGCCCATCCCCCGACCCTACCCCCTGATCTATGTGAATTAAGGTGGGCTCAGCAACCGCCTGCAGGAAATGGCTAAAGAGGCCCATCCCGCGATCCTACCCCCTGATCTATGTGAATTAAGGTGGGCTAAGCAACCGCCTGCAGGAAATGGCATATGAGGCCCATCCCCCGATCCTACCCCCTGATCTATGTGGATTCAGGTGGGCTCAGCAACCGCCTGCAGGAAATGGCTAAAGAGGCCCATCCCGCGATCCTACCCCCTGATCTATGTGAATTAAGGTGGGCTCAGCAACCGCCTGCAGGACATGGCATATGAGGCCCATCCCCCGACCCTACCCCCTGATCTATGTGAATTAAGGTGGGCTAAGCAACCGCCTGCAGGAAATGGCATATGAGGCCCATCCCCCGATCCTACCCCCTGATATATGTGAATTAAGGTGGGCTCAGCAACCGCCTGCAGGACATGGCATATGAGGCCCATCCCCCAATCCTACCCCCTGATATATGTGAATTCAGGTGCGCTCAGCAACCGCCTGCAGGACATGGCATATGAGGCCCATCCCCCAATCCTACCCCCTGATATATGTGGATTCAGGTGCGCTCAGCAACCGCCTGCAGGACATGGCATATGAGGCCCATCCCCCAATCCTACCCCCTGATATATGTGGATTCAGGTGCGCTCAGCAACCGCCTGCAGGACATGGCATATGAGGCCCATCCCCCAATCCTACCCCCTGATATATGTGGATTCAGGTGCGCTCAGCAACCGCCTGCAGGACATGGCATATGAGGCCCATCCCCCAATCCTACCCCCTGATATATGTGGATTCAGGTCCGCTCAGCAACCGCCTGCAGGACATGGCATATGAGGCCCATCCCCCAATCCCACCTCAAGTTTTCTGTTGATGCTGTTGCAACTAAGATCATGAGGTGAATTGGGTGCAGCATTCTGAGATTCTTTTCAGTAGTAACAGCGTCTAAGTAAAACCAAAGAGGTGCATGCCACTTTCACCTCTTCATCTATGTAGACTCCGGTGCGCTCCGCAACCGCCTGCAGGAAACGCCGATCGCCCAGGATCGACTTGCCATCAGACTTGATGCGCACTTTCTCATCCTCTGTGAGGGTGCTACGGTGCAGGCAGAGGGGGGCAGCAGGCAGGAGCAGGGGTCTCACCTTTGCTTTGATTCCCTACGACGCAATGCGGAGCCAGCAGGGACAGGCAGGTCTAGACAAGTGTGAATCGAGGCGGTGCACACCCACCTGGTGAGCATTAGGCAGGAGACCAAGCAGGTCTAGACAAGTGTGATGCCAGGCGGTGTACACCCACCTGGTGTGGAATAGGCAGGAGACCAGGCAGGTCTAGACAAGTGTGCTGTGAGGCGGTGCACACCCACCTACTGATCTTCTCGTGCTGCAATGTCCTCAGGTACGAGACGCGCTTCCAGTCCACGTAGCGCTCATAGTCCACGTGCTGCCTGGGTATTGAGAGCACCACCGGCCGGGGGGCGTCCGAGTTCATCCACAGCTCCTTGTTGAGTGCGATGAACGCTGAGGAAGGAGGGAAGGAGTAAGAGAGGGGTACAATGGGTGGCCCAGGGAGAAGGAGGGAAGGGGTGGCTATTCAGTTCCTCCTCAGCTCCTTGTTTAGTGTGATAAACGCTGAGGAAGGAGGGAGGCAGGAAGGAAATGGGCGGGGGAGGAGGACCAGGCACAATATATCAGAGTGCGATTTATTTGCAGCATTTGCTCAAAGCCGCCGGTTCCTCATCATTGACTCATTAAGCCATGCTGAGCTCAGCCTGTAATTACTTTTTTTAGATGAAGCAAGGCAACATATTGCTTTGCTTCACCTAAAACAAGCCAAGATGACACCCCCAGATTTCCTCCCACGCCCCTATGTTTCCAACGCAGATTGCATTTTTAGGTGACATGCCTCCTCCCTCCCCAAGTCCCACTCAATCCACCCATGCTCCCTTGCTAGGTTACATGTCTTCCGCCTCTTCTGTCAGGTCCTTTCTATATCACACGCCCAACACATCTCACATACCGTCCACTGTCAGGTCCTTATTCTGTTCCAGGTAATCCGCATACTCCTTGCGCTGCTTCTCCCGGTCTGCAGACTCTGCTTCCGGAGGTGGCAGCGACGACGAAGCCGGCATACCCTGTGTGGTGTGGGGGGCTGTGTGACGGCTCCAATGGAATATAAAGAGGGAAAGGGTAACAGGAAGAACAGGAACCGCCTCCCAGTTAACGGACCGATTACGGGATCTAGTATATAACAGTGGATCCAGCTGTTTGTGGATCTAGCTGCCTTACGAATGTAGTCACCGGGTAGATTTGTGGAGGTGTGGATGTGGCTGACTCACCCTTGGCAGGCCCGGCAGGAAGCTGGAAACATCCGCTTCAGGCAAGAGGTGCTTGCCGCCTGCGTCATCACAGAGAAGGAAGCCTTTTAGTTGGAAGCAACATTGAGAGCGAGAGCAGGGATGTTTGTTTGTGTGAATGCATTGAAAATCTGCTGATGTGATATGGCTATGGATGTCAATGATTTAAGGAGCAGGTGCGTGGTTGCCTGCGTGGCAATCTGGAATCTAGCCAAGGCTTTGCATGAGACATCAGGCACGGGATAGTAGCGATAGGTCAGACATGAACTAAAGGGGATGGAACGGATGACATTGCAGCAGGCATGCGAGAAGAGCAGGTACGCATCCCATTCCCAGGAAATGTCCTAATAGCAGATTAGCAGGGATGAATCTCTGTGCCACAGAGCCTAACACCCTTGAATGTGTACATGTCTTACATGACAGGTTTGGTCATTAGGTTGATCACTGTGTGGCATGCATTCCAGGCTCTGGCTTCTACGAGCTTTCCTAGCAATGGAGCAAGTGTCTGCTTGTGGTCCACTGGTGAGGGTATAGCTTGATGAACTAGGGAATCGTCGAGATATTTCCCCCCTCCTTATCATGAGATTGGATGGAAGAGGTCCAATTGGAGAGGGGGGGGGGGTCATAAGGGCGGGGAATAGACCAGGTCTGCTCCTCCTCGCAATGGCATGCTCATAAGGAGAGGAAGGGGATCATCAGGTAGGGGGATAAAATGATTCAGGAGGTGCTGAAACTGATGGAGCTGCAACACGACCAACACGTGCGCCAGGTTTGCACTCAGCAGGTGTTAGGGGGCTGCCCGCATGGAGGGTCCTACTTACCTGGCAGGAGTCGCTTCAGCCATGGAGGGATGAGGCTGGTTGCGGTAGCAGAAGGCGACGACGGACTCTCTGCAGGACGCGACTGTGAGGACGCGAATGCCGCATTGCTGTCAAAACTTTTCGAAGTGCTTGCAGCATGGGCACTGACGCCAGCTGATCAGGAGAGACAGAGGCAGTGTCAGTCGTGTTGCGTTAGCATCTGGCAGGCGCGATCGAGGTTTGTCGATGACGAAAGCTTTAAAATGGCGTCGATTCACGTATGTGATTGCTTACTCGAGACGCCCCGCTGCTGAAACCCTGCACCAGGTCCGAACAGGCGAAGGATGAGAGGCTGGTGATCCAACAGGAGTCCGATGCACCTCACTGCGCCCGTGACATCAGGGCGGGCAGCGGCTGTCAGCATTTTATTCCGATGGCCTTAGTGCTTGGATACGATGGAAGGGAATCGCTCGGGTGCTCGCTGCTCGGGTGAAAGTTTCTGTGTGAAGTGTGAAGTGTGGGAAGGGGATCTGGGTCGCTTTCATTATTTGTGTCGTGATCCATTCTGCAGCATCACATTTAGCGTCTGCATTGATGCCGAATAATGCGTTTAAACCCTGGATTCGGCGATGTATACCCTCAGTCAATGACAAAGACTGCTGGGTTCTCTGTTTTTTCCTCGCACCGAACTCGACACCGTCGCAGAACTTGACGCCCGTCGCTGCTTGGCTGCAACTTGTAAAATATAGGACCAGAAAGGCTGTGGGCCCTGGCTGCTACAGTCTAGCCATCTGAAAGGAGGCAATCTGGAGGCATGGGAGGCACCAGGCATGGGAGGCCTGCTTGAGACATGGAAGACCCCAAAGGTGTGGAAAGGAAGCTAAAAATTGATGCAGACATGATGGATCTATCAATAACGGTGATGGAAAGCTGAAAGAAGTGGCATTGAAGGGTGGTGCGAGAAACTCTGCCTAATGACATGACCTTTGTATGGAGTGTCTGAGTGGAGGTGAGCATTCGTGCGTAAACCGGTTCTGTTATATATCAAGTTATGCTCTTGTCAACATCCTCATTGTGACTACCGTTACAACCTCTCAAAAAGATGCGCTAGGCTCCATGCCTCCAGCATGCAAGTGCCACCCTGAAGGGAGCCCGTAGGGGAACGTGACTGCTTGAGAGTTGTTTTGCTGACCCTCCATGTCAGATCGCCCCATGATATTCAATATCGGTGTAGTGCTGTGGGCAGTCGGCATAGCAATCTTGGTGGCCCTGTAGGGCAGTCAAGAGGCACTGAAACCCACTCCCCAAGTCCTAGTAAGACTGGGGGCTGGTATAAGGAGCCAGTCTAGGAGTTTCGAGGGCTCAAAGTGTTAACAAGCCCGTCGTAGCCCTGACATGGATAGCACCCGTGAAGGCCCTACACGAGAGTGGATCCGTCATGCCATTGGGTAGGCACACGCATTGACCACTGGCTGAATGATCAACAAAACATTGCCTGAGGGGAGAGGAGCAGAGAGAAGACTGTGGGGTATTGGGGGTTTATATCGCAGACGTGGGAGCGCGAGAGATATAGGAAAATGGGGAAGGGAATTTCAGTGTCAGGACGCTCCAAGGTGCTCTCCTCTTGAGGCATGCAGTTTATGCACAATGGGCAGCTGGACGCCCTGGCATGTGGCCTTGTGGACTACACCAAGGCCTTTGACAGCGTGCGGCTGGAGCAGCTCTGGCAGCATCTGTACGAGCTGACACTGTAGGACGCAGCGGTCATAAGCGTGAGACATGCTGCTGCCAGCATTGTTGAATAAGGCCCTGACTTTTTGAGGAAGATGTGGTCAACTTGTTTTGGGCTAGACTCAAGATGGGCCAACATTTGGACCTCCTTTCCTTTTTCTGGGGGGGCTTTGCCTTTTTATTTCTGTTTTCTCCTAAGCTTACAAGCACGCAGATTGGCACTGATGCGGCTAATTGTTTTGAGCAGGGCATAGATATCGGTTAATTATCTTATCTGCTGCTTGGCTCTCTCACACGTCGAAAACATTATGTACCGGTAGGTGCCCATGCTTATGTTGATACGAGATGTCGGCTACGGCCTTCTGGGGTGGTGTTGACACCAAAATACGACTGAGCTTTGTCCCTGCCATGCAATGGCGATTTCAATTCAGATCTCATTGCGGCAGTGCCCGCTTGTTGTCCGCCAATTCTGTCCCCACGGAATTTGTCACCGCCACATGGACTTTCAATCTGGCTGCTTACAGCATGTCGAGTATGATATCCCTTTGTAGTCCAGTGAACCAATTGTGCTGATGGGCACCTAGACGCCCCTGTCTTTCAACGTTTGTAAGTCTGTGGATCATAAATCGCTCAGATACGTTAAAACGGTTTCATTGTCCTCCCTCCCTACTAGTGTTATAGTTGGACTGAGCATGAATCCATCCTCGGTGCAGCCAGCACAGCAGGAAGTGCATGAAAACCCTTTGGACAGGACGTAGAGAGATGCTGAAAGGCAGCCCAAGTGGCTATCATTCGGTATTCAGTAAAACGGGACATCCACAAGTCAGGCTTCAATACCAAGGATGTCCTAATTTTCCACGTGGGATGAGAGATGGCATGTTCATGTTGTGCGATGAAGACCATGGTCTTGCCTAATCACCCCATGTGGAATCTCTCTCCCGAATTCACATTTGTCGCCTTTGACCCAATGTCAATGACATTACACCTCTGGGTCCTGCTCAAAATGGCTAGGCCGCGTGGGCGCCCAACTGTCCCGTTGGAGGAAAAGAAACATAAGTTACGAGGGAAAGAAGGAGACGAACACAAAAGAGAAAGAAATACCCCACTTAAAAGGAAAAGGCAGCCCAAAGTATCTTTGCCCCTCTCAAGCCTTTGACCCAATTTAATCTCTCTACCTCCATCCTTGATGTGACTGGTCTCAGGCTTCATGAGGATACAGATCCAGTGCAACATACATACACTCACCAATAGATTTCAAAATTGTGCTCAAATTCTTGGTTAGATTGGTTGACACTGCCCAGGTAGTCCAGCTGCCCAGCCGTACCTAGACCCTCCTGTTCCCAACTGTGAGGCTGTAATGTGTTGATGCTTCTGATGACTGGCGCAATGGCCAACACAAACAGTGTCCAGCCTACATATACATATGCTCCCCGCCTCGTACAGCATTTGCAGCTCCCCTCCTTTCAGCCTCGTCTTCAATTTCCTTCTCTTTCCGAGCCTCGTAGTGCGGGTCATCTGTGGGCAGCTCCTGCAGGACAAGACAGACAATAAGGCAAGCCCAAGACTAGCACTTGAAGCTTGTTCCAAAACTTGTTTACAAAAAGGGGGAATACAAATATGTAGACCGGTATGACTGGTACAACGGTATTCTTTATGGCAGGGTGTCAGGGTGGTCGCAACTCGCAATAAACACCAGTGGTTGCTCATTTAAACAGCCTTTCACAGCTAGGTTTGCACACAACATACTCCAGACTTGTTTGAGTGAACGAACTGCCAGTGCAGCTACCACGACCCGCAATAAGGTGGCGGGCAAGTGAGGCAGGTAGGCAAGGGCTCCGCTTGATCATATTTTTGCAGCTGGCTGTAGATGGCTAGCCAGACTTATTCAACAACCAGCAAAAATAACTGTAAACACGATACTAAGTAGCTGCCACTGCTCATGTGTCTGTCCTGGGTCGTACCGCCTCACCGTGCGACAAACCGGGCATGAGTTATTCTTCCTGAGCCAAGGTGCCACGCAGACCGGATGGTACATATGCTTGCAAGGTAGCACCTGCAGGCAGCCAGGCACTGATCAAGGTACAAGGTGAAGTAATCAAAACATAAACCCAAGTCTAGCAAGGAAGCACCTGCAGGCCCCAAAATATTTTAGGGCTCAGTACCGTTAACCTGAGGCCTAGGCTTGCATAGGATTTTCCACACCCCATACACGCCATGCCCCAGAGGTTGCCCACCTGTATCTCGTCCCCTACAACCACTTCACAAGTGCAAACCGCGCACATGCATTCGGGGCCCCATTCCGCTAGCTTTTCCTGTGTCACCGCTATAAGCGGCAGGCTTGCAATGACCTGCAAGGCAGTGAAGACACGGGCAGGTAATTGCTGGCAGGTACACACGACAATCATAAGTGGGAAGAATTAGGGCTGATGCTTTTTCAAGCAGTGTAAAATGATAAAATACTGATTTGCTACCCGAAGTCTCTTATAAATGAGCCTCAGCCACAATTCAGCTACATCACAGCCTGCGGCTATGGGGCATTGTGCAACGGGACCTCGCACATCAAGGCACAATTTTGCCAGGATGGGAGCAGGGCTAAACAAAAGGCAAAAAAAAGAGTAACACGTTTTAGCATCAACCCTTCATGCAAAAGGTGCGCCAGCTTTTGCATGAGTCACAGCAAAGCTCCCCGCAGTGAGCTCCCCTATTTTTCTGCAGCTTCATTCAAAGCCCCCTCACAGTTTCCATTGGGTGTTGATACACCTCTGTCTCTCGCTTCCCCACTCTCCTCCCCCGAGCTGTCCCTCTCTCTCTCTCTCTCTCTCTCTCTCCCCCTCTCTGTCCCTCCACAGATGTCCCTCTCTCTCCCCAGATGTCCCTGTCTCTCCCTTTCTCTCTCTCCCCAGATGTCCCTGTCTCTCCCTTTCTCTCTCTCCCCAGATGTCCCTGTCTCTCCCTTTCTCTCTCTCCCCAGATGTCCCTGTCTCTCCCTTTCTCTCTCTCCCCAGATGTCCCTGTCTCTCCCTTTCTCTCTCTCCCCAGATGTCCCTGTCTCTCCCTTTCTCTCTCTCCCCAGATGTCCCTGTCTCTCCCTTTCTCACTCTCCCCAGATTTCTATCACTCCACCCCCTACTGTCCCTCTCTTTCCTCAAAGCCCCAAAGCGTCTGTCCAAGGCCCATTACCCTCAGCCGCACCTTTCTTGAAGCCGGGGGGCGGTGAGAGCCTTGTTGCTGCTGCGGTCCTGCCCTGTTGAGCATTTCCAAAACACTGTCCAGTTCTCGCCCGATAGCCTCAGTCCCTCTCGTCACAGCCTCCATGCCTGAGTAAACACTCTGGGAGGGAAGACACAACAACAGGCAGTAATAGGACAAAGGGGTACACAACAACAAGCAGTAAACCAGCACACAACACCAGGTGGTAAGAAACCAGGCTTCGATACTGTCGGGCTCCACATGGTACCAGCCAAAGCTACGGCCAACATGAGTGGCTCTCTTTGCCAATCCCCATGCAAGAATTCATTGTTGAGAAAGTTGTTCCTATCGTGACATTATCAGAAGGCAACAAGAGGAAGGCCTGCGGCTACCCCCAAGTCAGGCACTTGCTTCCCCCCTCATACAAGGCACATCAGGGTCCCCATCAGCCCGTGTCTCCTCCAGCCAGCTTGCAAGGGCAGCAACGACAACACAGCAGCAGCGAGAGCAGTGGCGGTGGAAACAGGAGCAGTATAAGGACAGGAGCAGCAGCAGAAGAGTAGCAGTGGCAGCAGCGCACTACGCACCTGGATGCCCTCAAGGATTTGTCTCTGCATATCGCGCTGCACCTGCCGCCGGGTGCGAGCTGCAGCAGGCGCCCCGCCGTCCCCCGCCTCATCTGAGCCATCCTGCTGCTGTCCCCCGGCGCCGTCCGCCTGCTGCATCCCATCAGCGGCGGCGGCGGCGGCGGCGGCAGCAGCGGCCACCTCCGTGTGCGTCCCGCTGATCTGTGCTCTCCGCCAGCGATCTGAATCCTCATCGATGATAAGGCCGGCGTCGTCAAAGTGCGACTCAGCCTGTACGGGGAGTGTGGTTAATGCGTAACAACACGGGGACAGCGCTCCATGCAAAAGGGCTCGGGCTCAGTATAGCCCCGTGTGTAATGCTGGTGCTGCCCTACCTTATATAGCCATGCCAGCAAAATAATGTACAGCAAGCTGCATAAAGCAGGGTCACAGGATCATGTATAGTTATCAAAATATAAACAATGCCACCTGATTCAACTGGCTGCGCTCATGAGCCGTTAAAGGCTTGAAGCTTAATGCTAGCATGGCGTGTAATACTGAGCCCTTTCTGCACCATGCACCATGCGTCATGCACCTTGAATGGCTCCTACACAACCCAACATCTTAGGCATCCCATTCCCTTTTGTCACCGGCAGCCTGTCCATGAGCATGTCCATTATCTGAGATTCGGTTGTGGGTGTGTTGCTGCTACTGGAAACGGCGGCCCCCTCGCTGTCCTCCGTGATGAACGCCTCGGCATCTAGGCTGAACACTCGTAGCTTGCTCAACTGGTCAGGGGAGAACTTCAAGTGCTGCGGCCGGACAGTGGTACAGGCGCGCATGGGGCAGTTTGAAACAAATGAAGGAATTCATCCAAGGCTAGCTTTGTGGTCACGCGTTGCGTTTTAAGATAACATGGGCAATGCTTGAACACATGTGAGCATCATGGCCCAATTGAGCTAAAGCTCATGCAAGAATGCCATCAACTCAGCCCAACTCAGTCGATGTCATAACTCATAACACCCATGAATTCAAATTTCGGCATACAGGGCCAGGCAACATGGACAGAAAGTTCCAAGAAAGTTGAAGAAATTCGGTGGCCTGGTAGGTGTACCGGTACTTCGGAGAGCAGTTGAGCACGAGGATTAGGACGCCCCAGGACGCCCTTCTTGGTCGCACTTGCCTGGCAGATGCTAAACAGCGAGTTGCCAGCCTTCCAGAAGTCGATGCTCGTATGCCTTGCCTTGAGCAGCTGGTGCGTCCGTTGCACCAGCGGGAACAGCGCGAGCAACTCCTGCTGCCCGGCTGCCCCCAGCTCACAGCCGCACACACTGTTCGTCACCAGCTTGACGCCATCTTTGAACGTATATTTTTTCTCCAATTTCTTCTGGATGTCCGCTACCTGCTCCGTTGATAGACCAGGCATTCGGTGTGCGTTTTTTGCAGGAAGCGTGTCCCCGATTGATATATTATATGAACTGGATGCTTGATGAATAAAAATCTGTCCTCTCTGACCCTTTACGAGTGTCTGTCCGGAATATGTCTCTGTGAAAAGCTATGACGTAATGTTCCGTGTCGTTACATTGCCGTCACACTTTACCTACGGATAATGTGGAATTCCTGCAGTGACACATCATACCAAGGCTCATAGTCTCATACCCATGCTCCAGGAGGAAGATCTCCCATCCCGAGACAAGGCCACAGGAGACAAGACCCCCATGACACTGATCTTGACATCATCTTCAGAAATCTAGACTATGCCATCCTGCAGACGCGGTATCAACAGGAACCACCCAGGCTTTTCGACAGCACCGTCGACTTCATGTGACCGCCTCTTACTGGGCACTGAGCGCAGACATCGAAATGGAGCCCCAAAACGACTGCATGGGACTGAGGACAGAACCCTGTAATAACTCATTGTACATGCCAATCAGCTAGGTAGTGTCAAAGCTTGTTGCACAGAGCTGTATAGGACGAAAAGCCACTACAAAGGGTCATGCAAGCCGGTGCCAACATAACACCATGAAATATGCTAGCATGCATCAAAATTGCTAGCATACAAATCATGCATGATGGCAGCAGCCATCAAGAGGCGCCTCCAATCTCTGCTCATGCTGTCCGCATGGGTGATCGTTGTCGACCCGGCAGCTGTGACAGTCCTCTGCTCAGTAAAAGCAACACCTTGGGCATGCTCATTTGATCTCACGGTGCAGCGTGTAGCGCCCTGAACGGGGGGAACAAGCAGGGAAAGTGCCAGAATAAGCATAAACAGAAGTACAGAAAAGTGAGACATGTCCAGAGCTTGAACAACAGGACAGGTCACCAAACCCAACTGAATCCCGACCCGTGGCACGAGACAAGCCATGCTCTGATGGCCATGCTGCCTGGCCAGGCCTAGGACCGCACCATGCTTCTGTCCCTCTCCGGTCCCATCCCTCTGTCCATGCATTGGTCATTGCACAATAAAGCTGATAAGCAAATGATCAGAACAGCCATAATATACTTTACAATAGCAGACTGCATTATTTCATATGCCATGGTCCATTCCATGCCGAGTAGGTGTCTAGGCGAGGAGACATGGTTACTACATACATCGCCCTTGCCCCTTATTGTGTCAGCAGCAGGTATCAAAACCAAAACTTGACATATTCACCTTTGTCAGCAGACAGCCCTCAATCATCATCCAACCTTGCCAACATGTGACCCAGTTGAACACATCTATCCAGAATGACTCATGAAGGTTGCGTTTGTACTTGCGTTTGTACTACAAAGCTCACCCGTCAACCGTTCCCCCACTTCAAACACCCAACCAGTATGACTCACTAAGATTGGGGTTGTATTTCTTGAGCTCCAGCCTCTCAGGGGTGTTCTTGCGGTTCTGCATGCATGCATGGGCGGAAAATATGAGGCACACATTTTGATGAAGCACAAATTTTACCCTGTATACCTTTCTGTAGATGTCAGGCAGTAATAGATAAAATAGAACAAGAAATCGAGTCTCTCTTCCATTCACAGTATTATATTCCCCATTGGGTACTTTCAGCGCCAAACCTGGGCCCCCTGGGCACCATGAGCATGAAACAACGTCTTCCTGCATGAGGGACAGAGTTCATAGACCAGCTACCAGACCAACATAAGTCTTGGTATTTTCGGGACATGGTAGCCGGAGGTCAACTGAAATAGTTTAAAGGCTTTCCCTAAGCATCCACTGCCCTTCCTTCCCAAAGCACAGGCTGATCCTGAGTCCTCATGGGCGCCTGCTTGCCTTCTGGGTGCAGTAGCGGGACGGCGTCGCACCAGTAGCCTTAGACTCCGTGCACTCCACAGTCACGATTATGCGAATACCCTGTGCCGACAACCCGGGCAGAGGCACACGATAAGCTGGCAGGCTAGCAAGCGGCGGGTCTCGCTGCCGCAGGGTGCTTAATAAAAAATCGGACCTTCTTCTTAGCCATGGTGGTCACCATTCGGGTGGCATTTGTGAGGGGGGCGGGAGCGGCAGCCACGCGATAGCTCATCGTGCTCCCCATGAAGGGGTTCTTCATCATGGAGCTGGGCCCGGTCCTCAACATAGACTGCATTTTAGAAAGACGCACTGATAGCGTCACATCGGCTAGAGAGGAGATACAGTGGGCCGTCGCCGTACTTTTGTACAGGATAAGGTGGTTCAGGCCACCGTTGCAGGCGTCTGCCCCTTGCCTCGTCTAACGGGACTCCAATGCAAGTGAAATCGATCCTCGTATTTATTGTTGCGATCGTCGGACTCGCCACAGGTCACCCGGTGCGAGGCCCTGCATGGCCATGCCGGCCCATCCATGCAGTCCAGATCCCCCCATCTGCACATTTCTGATGCCATCATCACTGATTTCACGATTTAATTTCTGCTATACAGCTACCAGAGCTTCCGGAGTCAGACGAGTCATCGTTGGAGTCTAGCCGGACCTCCTTTAAGCTGGGTGAGTCTTTGAACCTGAACCCAGATCAAACTCGCTCTACCCCTTGCAGCCCTTGAGTGGAGGGGCGCACAAGAGCTAGTGACAATTCAGAATGGGCTCATGAAAACTTGTCACTGGCATGAAATATTGAACTGGCCAGGACAGCAGTAGTGCAGTCACACCAACGGAACCCATAGCTAGCGGTGCCGGCCCTGGTGTACTCACCATCACCCCCTTCATGACAGTTTCACCATTGTACTGGTACATTGCCTTTGTCAAGGCCTGCCTGTAAAACCCAGTTCAGCAATGAGCCAAGCCGGTTCAACACCTCACATGTGCTGTCATCCCTCAAGGACTGGTGTGCCTGGGTGCCTGCCCCCCCACCTTCGGGACCCTTACAAACCATTCAGCAACACCATGCGGCCGTGCTGAGCTTTCACCTGCTTTCGTAAGAGCTATTGATCCTGCAACCTCCCAGGGAGGTGTCAAATTTGCACCTTTGTCCTTGAATTAGGCAGTTGTACTGCCTGGCCCTGCGGAAAAAGGCTGGCGGTATTCATTGGTTGGATGCACAGGCGCAGTAAAAGCTACGACCGCTTGCATGTGCAGGAGAGAAGATCAAGCTACACCATTTGGGCCCTGCAATAGGTGAGACTGTATGGGGGCGAGCACGTGTGGCACATACATGGGCTTCAGAGGGCTTGCAGCAGGATCCCTATTAGTGTATCAGCTCAGGTTCAGCGTATTGTCCGTAGTCTCGCTGCTTTCTCCGCTGCTGATACATAGACAAGTGCATCCCGTTGCTCCCCCGCTGCTGATATTGAAAGGAGTGTATCCCTCTGCTGCTCTGCTGCTATGCCCGTTGCAGTGAACGAGGACGGGACCATACGCCGCATCACCAACTGGCAACAGCTCACCTCCGCTGAGCAACAGGTGGCAGTACGCAGGATTGTACCGCGCAACAAGGTAAAGGCTGGATCTCATAAACCTGGAGGGAGGGATCTGTGCCGAATGGAACATATCTCAGAACATTTCGCGCAATAAAACGGGGTTACAGAATCAGGCCTGATTGATCTGCCGATATTGATCTGCCAGGATTGATCTGCCAGGTACTGGGTGGTGTGCTCCTGTCTGTGGTTGAACATGGTTCCTTTGCACTTTACCTAGGTCCCTGCCCTGCAACCTAGGCATTGAGCCACCCCCCCACACACACACACCTTCACACTCCTTCCACCCCTCATGCTCCTTCCACTGCCACCTGGATCCAGGAGAGGCTTGCTGTCCTGAAGAAAGCTCAAGAGGAGCATTCACAGCTTGCTGATCAGCTGCTAGGTGCATGCACTGTACCTGTGATACCAGAGGAGAACGGACCAGCACAACTACTCCAACGCTCAACCACCACGTCATCCGTTTCAGAAAAGGCAGCCGGCGACAGCCTTGCAGATCCGGCGCCCGAGAGCATCCTCTCCGCGGCAATTGAGGCGGCGACGGACCCTGCAGCTGAGAAAGAAACAAGACTTGCTGCGCCTGTGGCCGACACCGACCCCTCTGAACTGTAGCCTCCTCCCCGCTGCCATTGGAGTGTGGATTGTACACCTAGCCCTCCTGGACCCTCTGTGCCCAGCCACTCTCCTGCTAGGCCCCTCTGTGCCCCCTGCCCACCCTTCACGCCATCTGACCACCCTCTTGCGGATGCAAGTGGTGGTGCGGGCGCTGACAGCATCGGACTTCGTGCTGCTAGTGCTGCTGGCTTTCGTGCTGGTGTTTGTGGTCCCAAGGTGTGATTAGGAGGCCTAGGTGTGAATAGGACGCCAAGGTGTACATAGGGCACCAAGGTGCAAATAGGAGACCGAGGTGTGAATGGGACGCCTAGGAAACAAAAGGGTGTCACGGTGTGAATAGGAGGCCAAGGTGTGGATACGAGGCCAACTTTTCAATACGGTGCTACTGCTGCATTGTCAGCCATTCGCTTATTTGTGTTGACTTAACCCTCTCGTCAGCGACTGTCCCCTCACAGGCTACTCAGCCTGCTTTCTCTGTCCCCTGCCTTCTCTGTCCCCTCACAGGCTACTCAGCCTGCTTTCTCTGTCCCCTGCCTTCTCTGTCCCCTCACAGGCTACTCAGCCTGCTTTCTCTGTCCCCTGCCTTCTCTGTCCCCTGCCTTCTCTGTCCCCTCACAGGCTACTCAGCCTGCCTTCTCTGTCCCCTGCCTTCTCTGTCCCCTCACAGGCTACTCAGCCTGCTTTCTCTGTCCCCTGCCTTCTCTGTCCCCTCACAGGCTACTCAGCCTGCTTTCTCTGTCCCCTGCCTTCTCTGTCCCCTCACAGGCTACTCAGCCTGCTTTCTCTGTCCCCTGCCTTCTCTGTCCCCTCACAGGCTACTCAGCCTGCTTTCTCTGTCCCCTGCCTTCTCTGTCCCCTCACAGGCTACTCAGCCTGCTTTCTCTGTCCCCTGCCTTCTCTGTCCCCTCACAGGCTACTCAGCCTGCTTTCTCTGTCCCCTGCCTTCTCTGTCCCCTCACAGGCTACTCAGCCTGCTTTCTCTGTCCCCTCACAGGCTACTCAGCCTGCTTTCTCTGGCCCCATGCCTTCCCTGTCCCCTCACAGGCTACTCAGCCTGCTTTCTCTGTCCCCTGCCTTCTCTGTCCCCTCACAGGCTACTCAGCCTGCTTTCTCTGTCCCCTGCCTTCTCTGTCCCCTCACAGGCTACTCAGCCTGCTTTCTCTGTCCCCTGCCTTCTCTGTCCCCTGCCTTCTCTGTCCCCTGCCTTCTCTGTCCCCTGCCTTCTCTGTCCCCTGCTTTCTCTGTCCCCTGCCTTCTCTGTCCCCTGCCTTCTCTGTCCCCTCACAGGCTACTCAGCCTGCTTTCTCTGTCCCCTGCCTTCTCTGTCCACTCACAGGCTACTCAGCCTGCTTTCTCTGTCCCCTGCCTTCTCTGTCCCCTCACAGGCTACTCAGCCTGCTTTCTCTGTCCCCTGCCTTCTCTGTCCCCTCACAGGCTACTCAGCCTGCTTTCTCTGTCCCCTGCCTTCTCTGTCCCCTCACAGGCTACTCAGCCTGCTTTCTCTGTCCCCTGCTTTCTCTGTCCCCTCACAGGCTACTCAGCCTGCTTTCTCTGTCCCCTGCCTTCTCTGTCCCCTGCCTTCTCTGTCCCCTCACAGGCTACTCAGCCTGCTTTCTCTGTCCCCTGCCTTCTCTGTCCCCTCACAGGCTACTCAGCCTGCTTTCTCTGTCCCCTGCCTTCTCTGTCCCCTGCCTTCTCTGTCCCCTCACAGGCTACTCAGCCTGCTTTCTCTGTCCCCTGCCTTCTCTGTCCCCTCACAGGCTACTCAGCCTGCTTTCTCTGTCCCCTGCCTTCTCTGTCCCCTCACAGGCTACTCAGCCTGCATTCTCTGTCCCCTGCCTTCTCTGTCCCCTCACAGGCTACTCAGCCTGCTTTTTCTGTCCCCTGCCTTCTCTGTCCCCTCACAGGCTACTCAGCCTGCTTTCTCTGTCCCCTGCCTTCTCTGTCCCCTCACAGGCTACTCAGCCTGCTTTCTCTGTCCCCTGCCTTCTCTGTCCCCTCACAGACTACTCAGCCTGCTTTCTCTGTCCCCTGCCTTCTCTGTCCCCTCACAGGCTACTCAGCCTGCTTTCTCTGTCCCCTGCCTTCTCTGTCCCCTCACAGGCTACTCAGCCTGCTTTCTCTGTCCCCTGCCTTCTCTGTCCCCTCACAGGCTACTCAGCCTGCTTTCTCTGTCCCCTGCCTTCTCTGTCCCCTCACAGGCTACGCAGCCTGCTTTCTCTGTCCCCTGCCTTCTCTGTCCCCTCACAGGCTACTCAGCCTGCCTTCTCTGTCCCCTGCCTTCTCTGTCCCCTCACAGGCTACTCAGCCTGCTTTCTCTGTCCCCTGCCTTCTCTGTCCCCTCACAGGCTACTCAGCCTGCTTTCTCTGTCCCCTGCCTTCTCTGTCCCCTCACAGGCTACTCAGCCTGCCTTCTCTGTCCCCTGCCTTCTCTGTCCCCTGCCTTCTCCGTCCCCTGCCTTCTCTGTCCCCTGCCTTCTCTGTCCCCTGCCTTCTCTGTCCCCTGCCTTCTCTGTCCCCTGCCTTCTCTGTCCCCTGCCTTCTCTGTCCCCTGCCTTCTCTGTCCCCTGCCTTCTCTGCCCCCTGCCTTCTCTGTCCCCTGCCTTCTCTGTCCCCTGCCTTCTCTGTCCCCTGCCTTCTCTGTCCCCTGCCTTCTCTGTCCCCTGCCTTCTCTGTCCCCTGCCTTCTCTGTCCCCTGCCTTCTCTGTCCCCTGCCTTCTCTGTCCCCTGCCTTCTCTGTCCCCTGCCTTCTCTGTCCCCTGCCTTTTCGATGCACTCATCTGTTTCTTCTACCTGGGCTACCTGGTTTCAAAGCTGAACAAAGTGTTAAGCATACCTGTACCTGGCTGGTTCAACCTAGCTGGTGATGTCTTGTTACAGGTTTCAGCCTGATGAGCCTAACCTACCTCCCATGCATTAAGATCCTGCCCCACCCACCCTCCATGCTATTCTGCCCTACACGCCCCCCTTGATGTGATGCCCCGCAGGAAGCTCCGGTCCTTTTTGCGATGGTGGACAGCCTCACGGTCCTCCCCCAAGACAAGCTGAAGGAGCCGATGAGCTACAAGTGCCATTCATATCAAACCTAGCTTCATTTAGTCGCAAGGACACATCACCGAATCCAGTTTTGGTTATTAGATCTCTGGTCCCTTACTACCAAGACAGCGCAGCTATTTCAAAAGCTTCAGCTGTTAAGTCCCCCCCCCCCCCCCGGATTTGTGTGAAGCCAAGCAAGGTGTGATGGCGCCGCCTAGACGTGCGCGTGGCGCAGGATATCGCGTTGCCCCTTCAGGGTGGCGACAACAGCAGGAACAGCAGGAGCTGGCTGCAGCGCTTCTGGAGATGCCCGCCCATGATTCACTGCCATGCTACATTCAGGTGCGTGGGACAGGAGTGTTTCTGTTCATTTACCCAGTCGGTGATTCTGTCCACTATTTGATTCTTAAGGGATCTGATGCTGTGCATTCCGATGGGTCATGTAGAGGTTTAGGCCTGGATGCTGAGTTAAAACTGGTGTCTGAGTGATAACCAAAGTGCACTTCCTTTTTCTGAGAGCAAAACAAATCACTGTACATCTGGCAGATATTGATTGTCTCTCTGCTGATCCTCAAGACGATGCTGTATACTTTGCTCGTGCCTCTGCTGCTGGTAGGCCCGCCTCGATACGGTGCTCTCTGCCTGCTGTGCCCGTGGCGCCCCCAACAGCAGCGGCATATCTTGCCCGGACCGTGATGGCTGGGGGATAGCGGATGACGACAGGCTGGTGGCGCGTCTGTTGATCCTAATGCGGGAGCTCACGATGGACCCGGATAGCAGACCCTTACATAAGGCCCGAAGCAGCGCTAATGCACCTACGCCCCCCCCACGTGAATCAACCTCAGCAGCAGCAACAGCAGAGACCAGAACAGGAGCCATTGTCCGCAGTGTCAGCTGCGCCCCACGCGGCCCAGTGTCGGTCGCTGCTGCTGCTGCTTCAGTGCTACCCCAGGCACACTTTGCATCGTCCTTGATTCATGCCTACCTGGCGCTGTCGTGGCCGCCGCTCCGGCACTGCCTGGTTGGCTTCGGAGCCGAGGTGGACAGCCTGGCATCTGCTTCCACCTGGCACATCAGCAGCTGTGGCTATGCCGGGGCGCTGGAGGCGTTGGGTATGGAGCACCTGCTGCTGGAGGTGCTGTCTCTGACTGTGCAGCCGAGGAATATTGCCTCCGCTGCTGCAGCTGCTGCCTCCGCCCCTGCTGTTGCTGCTGCTGCCACCGTCCCTGCTGCTGCCGCTACTGCTGCTGCCGCTGCCAAAGAGGATTCAAAGAGCAGCGGCGACAAAGGTTTCAACGGCAGCAAGGTCCTGCGGGATGTGCCGGACTTTAGGCAAAGCAACCGCCAAGCAGCACCCCACGCACAAGAACCCAGCGCCCCACAGCATTTGATTGTGTTGGCGACTCTGCTGCGCACAAGGCCATCCCTGGCCGTCGGCTTCATGGCGGCGCTTTGCCCCTCTGTGCCTGTAGCCCGCGCTGCCCGTGGCGACATGTCAGGGACCTCGTGCGCCGCGGCCGCTCCTGCTCCTCGCGATTCCCCGCCAGACAGGAAACTCCCCGCGGAGCCGGGACATTCGGAGCTACTCCTGATCCTGCTGGCGGCTCTCAGGTCATGGTGCGCAAGCGGAGGTGCCATGCCGGACCCTTCAGGGGTAGCGCCAGGCACGGCTGGAGAGGGCGGTAATGGAGCAGGCTCGTCCGGGTTGGTGGTGTCGGTGCAACACCTGCGATGCCTCCTGTCTCTGTGCCTGGTTGCCGATACCTGTCTGGATTCCTTGGGGGCCGCTACTACTGGAGAGATCAACATGAGCAGCAGCAGAGGGGATGTTGAGGCCAAAGGCGGCAATGACGTTAACGCCGCTGAGCCTGTGGTGGTGGCCGGGGCTCTCCTGCCTTCTACGGGTGGTCCAGCATACGTAAGGTCCTGGCACGCGCATGAGGCCGTGCTCTCTGCCCTGGGAGAAATGGGAGCTGTGTACAGCACCGCAACAGCACAGACCTCCTCCGCCTCGGAAACGCAGACATACCAAATGGCCTCGTACCCTTCACCTGAATCATCTTCAAGTGGCGGCGCGCCTGCCCCCCAAACCGCACGGTGCTTGGCTGGCTCCTTGACTACGGACAGGGAAAGTGCAAGGCGGGAGGTGCCCGCCGCGTGCGTCTTGTGCGCCGTGCTGACCTGCCTGGAGTCTCTCCTTTGTGACTGGCAAGCGGAGCTTTGCGCGAGCAAGCGTGCCGCTGATGCATTTCTGTCAGAGCCTGCATCTGTCCCCGCCGCTGCCGCCCCAGTGGCCGCAGACGGCATGTTGTTGGCGCTCCATGTACAAGGGTTGCTGGAGCTGCTGACCACTCAATTGCAGTTGCTGGCAGCGGCACAGATAGGGCCGGGCCTCAGCAGCGGCGTCGCTCAATCCTCTTCAATGCCGGCGGGTGCGTCAGCTGCGTTCTTCAGGTTCAAGTGCAGAGTCATAATGTTCCAAAGTGCCTTGGGGGCAGGAGTGGTGGGGGCAGATGCCGTCATGGTGGGTTCGGGAGGCGCGGTCACGATCGACTGTGTTGGTGGTGTGGCAGGGGCCTCCACACCAGTGCGCCCGCACCCGCTGCTTGGCAGTATCCCGTTTGTGTGCAGCCCACTCCTCCAGGCTCAGAGTCTGATGTCCTGGGCAGGAGACAGCGCAGACGCCGCCACCTGTTTTTCAGAAGAGAGTAGTAGCAGTACCCTCCCGCCAGCAGTGACTTGTACCTCCCTGCTGGACCCTCTGCTGGACAGCATCTGCAACAACCCCTGCTCCGGCCCTGTGGCTGGCCTTTCGCGGCAGGATGTGGATGCGGCAGCAGCAGATGACCAGTCCCACGCAAGACTGGCCTTGTCAGCTGCATGGTTGCCATCCCGGTGGCACCACCTGGCGACAGTGAGGGGCGGCTGCCCTGGCCCTGCGTCAGCACAAGCAGCAAGGCGTTTGGCAGCTGCGGTGGAGGCTGCCTTCGCCGCCACCGCCACGACTGCAAACGTGGCCGGAAAGCGTGCACCCACTGCCGCGCGCCAACTGCCAGCATGGCTGCTGCCGGCACCCGGAGGCAGCCAGGGCGCTGCATGGGCGCAGCGCCTGGCGGCGCTCGCTGTGGCCACGCTGACCCCTGGCCTGCCGCGGCCATGGCAGGCCCTGACGCACCCGGCGGTACAGGCCTGCCTCGGCACGGATCCGTACTGCCGCCTGTCCTGCACCGTCGCCGCCCTGGAGCTCGCGCATGCTGCAGCCTCCTGCCCCCCTGGATTGAAAAGTGTGGACGGTGTACAGCTGCGGCTGCGGCGTGGCCTGCCGCACCTGCTGCTGCACATGGCTTCCCGGGCGGCAGCGGAGGTGTTGCAGTCCAGACAGCAGCAGGCCCTGCTGGCCACGCTGTCAGAGTGCCCACACTTACTCGGGTGAGATGCAGCCATGCTGTCAGAGTTCCCACATCTTAACATAAAGTATCCTGTCACGCTGCCAGAGTACCCGCGCTTGTCCAGGTGCAATCTTTAGATTGGCATGTGGTACACACACTTGAAGGTCTGACAGATGTTTCGAAACCCCAAGGAGAGGATGGCCTTTGTGCTGCTTCGTCGGAGGAGTAGTCTTTCTTTCTTTCTGGGAGGCATGGTCATAATTGATAGCTGGTCGTTGGTTACCGTATGGCTCTGCTTATTTTCACGTGACCCCTCCGTAGCTATGCTGGTAACCTCCCATTCATGCATACTCCTTGCCCTCCCTCTCTCTGAAGCCTGGTTGCCGCTTGGTCCCAAGACGGCGCCCTCCACACGCCTGTCCCCCTCCCCTTCTCCCTCTTCCCCCCTCTCTCTGTCTCTAGCCTGGTTGGACCCTGGGAAATTCCTTTGAAGGCCTGTCCCTCTCTTCCCTCCTGAACCCCTCCTCCCACCCTATCCCCCTCTCTCTAGCCTGGTTGCCGCGTGGTCCCAGGACGAACCCCTGCAGGCCGGTGCCGGACGCCTGATCGTGGCCTCGAGCAACCGCATGATAACTGTCGCGGAGCTGGAGCGCAGCGGCGGCGTGGTGCTCTCCGCCAAGCAGGCGCGAGATCTGCCTGCGGCCGCTGCCTCAGAGCTGCTGCCGCTCGCGGTGGCCGCACCGCTGCGGCTGCTTCGGCGCCTCGTCGCCGACGGGATGCACCACGCCGGCCAGCTGGGGCTGGTTCTGGAGCTGCTTCTGTGCTTTGCACCCATCGCGGCCTCCTGCGTGCTTGGTAACCTCATGCAGCCTGGCCGCCCAGGGGCCACTGCTGCTGCTGCTGTGACAACCAGCCCCGGTCCAGATCCGAACCGCCATCTGGCTCCGGATCTGCTGGATCTAGATCAGTTTGGGGAGTTCCACCCCGAATATCCTGGCGGATCCGATCCCGCTCTGGCTGTTGCTCTGAGGGAGCTGCTTGTAGGCCAGCAGGGTGGCAGCACCATAAAGACAGCAGTAGCCGGTACTATCACGGCTCCTTCCTGCCCTATGGTCGCGGCTGCGGCTGCGCCCGGGCCTTCTACGCACCAGGTGCATAGTGCGGGAGACAGGGCAGCATTGCTGCGGTTGTGTGACGGGCTGGCTGCCTGTGGCCTGCTGCCCCGCGAGCAGCAGCTGCTGGGGGTGGCGGTACCCGTGCTCAAAAGCAGGCTGGAGGGGGGTGCTGTGGGACGGGCTCAGGTGCGTGTTTCTTCCTCAATTAAGAAACCTTCTGTCATAGGAGTGCAGGTCATTTCTATATTGTTCTTTTCAGTCACACACACACTCTCACCACCGCCACACACCCTGTTCCTCCCTCCTCAACCCTCCCTCGTCGACCCTCATATGAGAATGTTCTACTCAATCAATAAATAAAATGCCCTGAAGCCCCCTGCCCTGAAGCATGGATTAAGGTAGCCACCGTTCACTCAGATAGCTCTAGCCTTGCGGTTGCCTGTGGCCTTTGCACTGCCTGTGGCCTCAAGAAAATGCCTATCAAATGGACAGCTGTAGCAACAACTCATGCCTACGCACTCCCCTTCATCCCACCATCCCTCTTTATCCATATCTCACCCGGCCCCTTGCCCCCCACCTCACCCCCCCCACACACACACCTTCCTTTCCCTATCCCAACCTTGGCTACACTCGCCCACTCACCATTCACCCTGCACGCGCCATTCCCTTGCACAGGCGCACACCGCCCTCATGCTGGTGGCCAGTGCACTGGAGCTGCCGGCTCACGCACACTCCAACCACACATCTCCTCCCTCTGGCCCGTGCGCACCGGCAGTGGCGCCAGGTGATGCAGCTGGGTCCTCCCCAACAGGGGTTCCAGCAGCAGGAGCAGCAACAGCGGCAGCCTCTGCACCCTCCCGCACTGCCTATCATTTGGGACGCCTGACCTCCCTACCCTCCGCCCAAGGCGGCTCTTCGCTGCTGCTGCCGGAAGGAGTGCGGCGTTGCGTGGGTGCGTGCCCGCTGCTGCTGCTGCTGGCGCGGGTGTTGCACGCGTTCAGGCTGGAAGCGGGGCAGGGAGGCGCGCTGGATGCTGCAGGTCTAGAGCTGGCCAGCAGGTAAGAGGCAAAGTTGGGGTCCAGGAATGGGATGCCATGGGTAGCAATGATGATCATAGGCCTTGCAATGACCTTCAATCTCTTTGTCTGGTGATATGCCTCAAGGCCTGGAGCTGGCCTATAGACGAAAGGCAGGGCTGGGTGTTTAAGGGTGCAACTGGTAACAGGCAGTAAGGCCCGTTTGGCCAGAGCCTGTATTTGGTGTAGCTTAATGCTGGAGCAGCAGCCAACAATGAAGGCGACAGGTGTGAGGCCAATCATCACATCTGATCAGGAGGAATGTGGTGTGGGGCTGAGCCTATTCAATTTGTATTACATTATATCTTGGCATATAACATACCGGTAACGGTATATTTTCTTGCATTATATATTTATATTCAATTTGTATTGTATGGGGACTGAAGCTGAACACATTGCAAGGGTGCTACGAGCACTGAAGAATAGGATTTCAGGTACGGGATTTAAACAAATATTCGTCAGAAGAGCTTGGTCTGGTTTGATGCCTCGTATGCTATCCGCCATATCTGGAACACTCAACACTGCCTCAATGGCTCCCATGCTTCCTGGGTTGTGTGCATGCTCTTAAGCGTGGACTGACATCGAGGCTCAGGCAGGAAGTGGGTGCAGGTGCATACAGGTGCTTTTGTGCTGAAACCCGCGTGCCCTGATGCATATCTTCAGGTTGGTGGAGGGGGTCGTGCCAGCTGTCAGGGCGGAGGCGCTGATGGAGTGGCCCCTGTTGCTGCACCTGGTGGGCCAGCAATCGGGGGACCTGTCTGACGAGGACTGCGATACAAGCTGCCCGGCTAGTGAGGGCTCTGCCACTGCTGCCTCTGCTGCCTTCGCTGCATCAGTCACAGCTGCCTCTGATCTGGATGCCTCCCAGCAATCATCGCCCCATGGCGGCCGCTCTCTGGCTGATGAGACTGGCCCGGACCAGGTCCAGGCGGCAGAGACAGGCGGGCAACGGAGCAGGGAGCAAGCTCGCGACTCGCTTGGCTCAGCTCCACGTGTAGCAGCTGCCAGGCAGCTCCTGCACCAGCTAGTCCGCCTTCAGCACTCCGTTTGTCAGAGCCTGGGTCGACACACCCTCATGGTCCTGCTGCCAGCCTTGGAACCAGTGCTGGGCCTGCCTCTTGGGCTGGGGCCAAGTACCGTGGTTGCCATTATGCCACCGGAGCTGTGGCGGCCGGCCGGGCGCAGGCGTGCTGCTGCTGCCCCGGCGGCCCTGGCCGGCCCGAGCGGGGGCGGCGCCTCTCCTTCAGCGTCTCCAGAGCAGCAGCGAGTGGAAGACGTGCTTTTCTGGTTTGCCAGCGCCGACGCTCACGCGACGATCATGTCTGACCTCCTTGATAAGGCAGACGATGAAGACGAAGAGGATGAACGTGATAACGGCGCCAACCTTGCGGAAGAGCGGGTGGGTGCGATCCCTGCGGAGGTTGAGCTGCTGGGTGCGGCTCGCGGAATCTCTGGAACCATGCTCCGAAACCTAACTTCTGCAGCCGTGGCGCCTATGGTGCCCGCTGCCCTCGTCCCCGCCCTGGCCCGCTTGCTGCCGTCCGCATCGAGTGCCCAGGCCAACAGGATGCTAGAGCGGGGCCTGCCAGCGCTCGTCGCCGGGCTTGCCGGGCGAGAGGCCGCAGAATGGATGTCGCTGCTGCAGGTGGGCGGCTCGGCTGACGGTGGCGATCTTGCGGTGGCTGCGGGGCTCGTGAGGTCTGCCGCCTCTGCCTGCCTACTGGGCAGCATGCCTTGTTCTGGTGCTCAGACGCCGGGAGCGTTCGATGCGTACTGCGTGCATTTGGTGTTTGAGGCGACCGCCCAGGCGGTGCAGGCGACAGCTACCCCCGCCTCTGCGTGCTGTGGGGCAGACAGTGCTTCTCCTGCTGCTGGCGCAAGCGGTGCTGGGGGCGTGCAGGCCGTGGCTGACAGCTGCTTTGTGCATGCCAGCACATACGTGCAACGGGTGTTGCAGAAACTACAGGCTGCTCACGAAAACACGCGCTCTTTCGCGGGTACGGAAATTATGAAGGTTAAGGCCGCGGAGCAGGCGGGTGGCTTGGTTTGGTCGGTTGCGCTGCTTGCCCTCCTTGGGGTGGTCAGGTGCCAGGCCCAGGTCACCGCCACGGGATGCGACTGCGGCACATTGCAGGTGCTCACAATGGCGTTGGTCAGGACGCTGTGCTCGCCGCGGTTGGCGTGGATCGAAGGCGGTAGTCTGGACCAAGAGGGCGCGGCGGCAGCTGTGGTGGCAGTGTCGAGGGGCATTGAAGCCGTGAGCGTGACTGGTGTTGGAGCCCGCAACCTGCAGTACGTCGGGGTGCTGGCGCTGGTATCGGAGGCGCTTGTGGGCCTGAGAGCGGCATGCCCTTCTGCGCTGGTGCAGGTGCAGCTTGTGGGTGTCAAGGTTGCTGAGGACCATCTGGCTCTCACGCTGGATCTTCACGACCAGGAGGACGTGTTGGAGGCTTTGTTTTGCGTTTGAGTGCGGGTTGGGCAGTGTCCCTGAGACTTTTTTACTTTAGTTTTCGTCTTTCGGCATTTGTTGCTTGCCCTGTGCACCTTCGTGAAACTCTAGACTCTGCATCTAGACTTCCTTCCACAATTTGTGCTACATGTACCTAATAAGGTCCCAGAAATGAAATTAACAACGATGAAATCAACAATCCCTGCAATCAACAGCACTAGGAAATTGAAAAGGGAAATTGATCGCTGTTTTGTGCTGTCTACTACTGAACTGCATCCATGAATCCTAACCCATGCTCGATGGCCTAGTCCACCAGCTTCCAATCCAGTGATTCAATCACGCAAAAAGATTCAAGAGAGATAACCGTGGCCATGCTGGCTGCACCCTGGCACAGCAGTCTGCCAGTGTCCTTGACCACGATTGAGATACAGGTTGGAGAGAACTTGGTCGTCAGCAGGTTGCGCATGGCCCAGGCGGTATCCACTGCACCCATGGGCGGCATACTCTGGCAGGCAGGTTGGGACGGAAGCAGCAAGGGAGGTGACAGCCCCAGCATGCGGATCTTTTGAAGTTTGCACATTTGTAGTTTGTGTACCGTACCTTACACTGCCCCCTAGATACACTGGTATGCGGTGTCTAGTATCACCCCTGTACTTTACACCGGTATCCTCTGTTTTCCCTTGACATCGAGCTTACCTCCCTGTGAGTGCACCCCCTGGTGTGCATTTACCTGAAACACCATGTCCCACTCAGTGTAGGACTGTAGGCGCCCATTCCCTGCGCAAATGATGGCTGGTGACCAGACTTGGCTTCTGACCCTTGGGCTAGTGATGCCCACAGCTGGCCTGGCCCCAAAGGACGTGAATACCCCTAGTAGCAGGGCCTAGGAGAGTAGGAACGGCCCTGCCGAAATGTGTACCGGCTGGTCGTTGTTGCGCCGTGCATTCGGTTGCTTGAATGAGGACCGACATTCACACGCCAGTGGCCAGCCAGATCTACAATCACTGCCTTTGCATCGCTCAACACGTTGAATTGTGTATGCCCCTGAATCTGAAACAATTCATGTGCATGTTTAGATGACAGGCACGCCAGCTTATATTAGCAGCTAGCACCTGTCGTCGGCCATGATGGCTGCCCTCTTTACGACCTTGCGCAACATCGGGGGAACAGACAGCGGTGCTATATTTCGCATTACGCCACCTTATGTGGACCGCAAGCTGTTGCCCGGGGAGAGCCGCATGCCGCTGGCCTCGTTCAGGCGATTCGTTACAACTGCGCCCATGCTCATGGTTGACACACCGAACCTCATCTGGGCACTCATCGCAATCGTGATATACTTCGCGTTCCCCTACGACCTCTCACCAATTCATGAGCCACATGACGGTGGTGACCTCTTGCCTCTGAGCGCTCGTTTTTTCGCGTCGCGCTTCCCGCTGTGGGCTGGCGTGGTGCTGTCCTACGTGGCATTCTGGCACGTCACGCTCTGCTGCCTCCACTGGACGGACCGGCCCTTCATCGCGAAACGGCCATACAGCTTGGACAAGCTAGCGCACAACGTGCTTTGGACAACAGTCGGGGTAGCGGTGTGGGTCTGTATCGAGAACGTGTTCGTGTTCCTCTGGGCCACCGGTCGCCTGAGTTACGAGACCGATGCCGCTGCCCTCACCAGCCTTGCTGGAATCGCTCGTTTCGCCGCAGTGCTATGGGGCATTCCTGTTTGGAGGTATGAGACTTCACTTTCCACCTGTATTGCAAAACCACACTGCCATGCTGTCAGGTGGTTGGGTTGTCCATGTGCCCATGCATCCACCAACTGATTATCAGTTTTTTGTAGTGCACCTTGACCATCTTTGGGGGATACCAGGTGTACACCGTTGGGCTGAGATAAGGCAACCTTGACCAGCCTACTGCTAGTGGTCCATGCGGCAGGGCTTGCTGCACCAAGCCCCTTTAGCTATGGGCGATGATGTAGCTGAATTTGAGCTGGAGCACACTGAAATAAACAGTGCTGATCATCCATACGATCGTGCGCTATTTGTGATCGCGCTGATGGGGTCGCTGGTCCCATGCATTTATCGCCAGACTGCAATGACCCCATGCCAACCCCATTGCATGAGAGGCGTGCTTTGACTCGTATGAAAGTATGAACACATTCCTGGTATCATTACCTTCCACACCCCTACCGTGGCACCATTAACGCATACTAACTAAATTACGCTTCATTGGCATTCCTCCCCACACAGCAATGACACTGCTCTCCCCACCGCTCCGCAATTCTGCATCACACTCGCAGGTCGTTCCATTTCTTCTTTTCTCACTACCTGCTCCACTTCAAACCGCTGTACCGGATGGTGCACTCCCTGCATCACCGCAACAGCGACATTGAGCCTTTTGCGGGCCTGAGCATGCACCCGGTGGAGCACTTGTACTACTTCGCTGCCTTCATGCCGTCGCTGCTCCTGTTTGTGTCCCCGTTTGCGCTGCTGTGGAATGGCGTGCACCTCCTGTTGTCGCCGGCTGCGTCGCACAGCGGGTTTGAGGACCACTGGGGCGCAGACACCTACCACTACATGCATCACAGGTAACAGCAGGACACAGGATGCACTAAAGAGGTATTTGAAAGTGCTTTAAATGCAAATGAGGGATGTCTCAGCCTGCGGCCAAGGGGCCGGAGGCAGCAAGCCCTGCTACTTGGGCTTCTGTTCGAAGGCCTGTCCAGCTTTGGTCCCCTTTGGCCCAGTTGTGGATTGCCTAGGCATCTTGTTCAAGACTCTTTATGCGTCATGTGCACCAAATCTTCTTAAGGGAGCTGGGGGTATCCAGGAGGCCACCACAAGTAATCAAGCGATGTTTTAAGATGCATCAGCTACAATTCAGCTTCATCACAGTGTGTGGCCAGTGGGTCCTAGTGCAGCAAGTTCTGCTACTCGGGCTGCAGACCATAGACAAGTCAAGCTTTGGTCTCTATTGGCCAAGATATGGCTGCCCATTGGCCTGCAAAGAGCGGTCTGGTATGCAATGAACCAAAGTGGCGTAAGCAGTGTGGGCTTACCCCATTGGCTGATGGATCTGGCTGGAGGCTCAAGCGATGTCAGGGACTGGAGAGGGATTCACAGAAACTAAGAGATTGGTTGTTCGCCATGCACGTGCACAGGTACTTTGATGTCAACTTTGGAGACCCTGACAGCAGTTTCTTAGATAACATGTTCGGCACATTTTGCGACAGGTATGGTATGTCTGACAGGTTTGTACCAGAGAGGTTCTCTGGTTTGTACTCTCTAAATGATAGAATACGAATTGGGAATGACATGCAACTGAAATACGCATATTTCATTTTGATGAAGTATTGACCTATACAAGCAAGCAATCGAAAACGGTTGAATCCTCCCCCACAGGTTCAGAGACAGCGACCGTAAAGAGGGCGGAGCCAAGCTGCGTTCCGATTCAAAATCAATGTTACGCCAGCTTCCCACGTTTGATTCTTTTGTCTATCTCGTCCTGGTGGCTGGCTGCATGGCAGGATGGGCACGTCAAGCTCTTGTTGTTGCTGCAGGCGCTGCGCCGGCAACAAGCGCTGTTGCCGCGTTGGTATTGGCGCTGCTTGCTGGCTTTGGACCCATCCTGTCGGCTTGCTTTGTGTCGTCAGCTTCAAGTGCGTGTCGAAGTATCCCTGGCCGGAGCAGCAGCAGTGTCCCTGCCCCTGCGTCCTCCTCAGGGGGCCCTGTTGGCGGTGTGAAGAAAAGTCCTGGCAAGGATACTCTGAGCACGTGTCTCCTGCTGGTTGTGGGATGTGCCTTCACATCGGTGCCGGTGGCACATGCCTGCTACCTTGCACTCATGCCAGCGGGCTTTGCTTATCAGGGGTGATGATGGGCATGTGAGGCTGTCATGGGTGGGTGGGTGAAATTGTCTGTCTATGTCTTATTTAGGACTCAGGGTATGTACTTGCCAGCCTGACCGCCACTACCATTGCCAGCGGTCAGTCAGTCGGTGCAGTTTGATAATCTACCATTCTACCATACGTAGCAAATTGGCCCATGTCCTGGACTGCGTGACTATTCCCGGAGTCCAGGACATGAGGCTCACGCATCTACGATTTCTGCGGATACCGTATGAACAAAAGCGGATGTGGATACATAAATACGCTCCTGCTAACAGGGCAGAATGTATAGGCTGTTTTTTTGTAGATTGGCACATTTTGTACGCTGGATATACCGTAGGCTCTTCTCCATAATATGTAAGCCGGAAATTTACGACCACTGCTTAAACTTTGCTTCAAAATTTCTCAGAATACCCTGTCCAGCCCGTACCTTGATGACTCTCAACATAGGAAAGCAGCCTTAAAATACCGGTAGCATTTTGATACGAAGGTTGCGCCTGCATGCATTGAACGGCGCTATGCTTTGTGTTGGCATTTGTTAGGTTGTTAAGACGAAATGTTTATTTCGTCACCTTTTGCAACTGTGTTCTGAGGCATCAATGCATCATATATGTCAGCTGTACAATTTACACAAATAAATGTAAACGATTATCCTCGATTTCCCAGCATTTTCCCACCTTTTTCCAGAGCACTTTCCCTGAATTTCTGAGCCCATCAATCCCTGAAGACTACACAAAAGTAATGTAAATTTTGCGGAAGCCACCACTCCTGCAATTTTACGTGTTACTTATTTGACCTTCTGGGCGCCCGTCCCGAGCTGCTCGTCATGGCAAATTGGCATAGCATGCGAAAAAATCGGCAATTTTAACAATAAATGGCTCAGGGGGGCAGGCTGGGGTGCGAGCCGGCTGATGGGCGGACTGTTTTCAAAGAAATCGTTGGAGACGATGGATGTGCTGGGCGATTTGATTGAGCATTGGTTTCGGGAGCACGGACGCGATTGTCGATTCGTCGTACGGTCTTCGACAGAACCGCACGTCACAGAGAAATCGAATCGCAAGATTCTGTTGAGCCCGTAGAGCTAGTAGAGCATGGAAAATTTCCGGGGCTAGTCACCTGGGGGGCCTTCAGTTTTTTCCGCGGGCAAAAACGAACGTCGACTGTTGAATCTATATTATAGAATCTTGCTTGCTGACAAGCTTGTGGCAGATGCGTTCTCCTGTATACACCGCTGCGTTTAGAAAGAAACCGGGGAAGACAATCCCATCGGCATTTGAGATTTAGGACGAGCCCCGCCGAATCCATGCGCCGAATTCCAACTGACGACGACGAAAATATCCCAAGTTCCCAAAGCATGCAATGCATTCGAAATTCTAAAGAAACCGTCCGAATCCCAACTGACCAAGCAAGGCGACCCATTGTGGGAAGTGCTAACAGCAACTGGCGCAATAATTTGAACCACGCCGTTCCTTCGAACCAGAGGGAAGACACGGGACCCAACTGCCACAGTTTTCCAGGTTTAAGGAAGAATCCTCGTCGCAACGCTCTTTAATCTATATTATATTGCTACTTTTATATATAGAGGTTCTTAGGAACTCGCTGGCTCTTGCTTGTCTCAGCCGCGACATTTCAAATCGCGAGGGGTGAAATCTGCGCCTAGTCGAACTTAAGGTTGATAGATGGTGCAATTCTGCCTATAAATGGCCTTCTAAGTTAGTTTACAAGCTCGAACTCTGTCTTCGGAGTGGTGACGCACTTTGGACAGTGCGGCCCATTGCGACGTACGAAAACTTGCCAAAACATTGCCGGCTCACTTTCCCGAACTTAGCCGGCCCGATTAAGAAATAAGATACCATTATTATTACATTGCCAGTCCATGCTTACAGTCTTTGGCAACCTGGACACACTTTGGGCCCACAGAGCACTGCAGTCTTGCAAGGTCCCTTACTATTAATCATGCTTGCCACACAGTGTATGCATGTTAAGAAATGTGTGTCTCGAGTGAAATTAAAAAGCCACCAGCCAAATTGGGCACAGAAGTTAAGAAAAAAAGGAAATAAGGTCAAAGCCAAAGCACCATGTGACATACATGGCAAACTGAATGGCTATCTACCGGTAGTTTGCTTGACGGATGGCATCACCAGGGTCCGCATCAAAGCGCCTATCCTGGAACATTTAATGTCTCTTAGTGCAGACCATGAAATAATCAAAATCTAAATGGATGAATTGGATGCGGATTTTCAGTCGTGTATGCGAGTGGCGTGCGGCAACGCATTTTGACAACCGGGTCTAAGCTTACGTGGATCGGCTTATTGAGGGCCCAGAGGTTCAGCTAGCGGCAAGATCCCGGGATGCTTCAGGAACTGCGCCGGGAGGGGATGGAATTCCCAATGAGATCTTAGCGGCTGCCGATGGTGCGCTTCACGCTGCCTTGGCAAAGATGTTTGAGATCTGCAAGCTTATTGGGGAACTACCGGACTCATGGACAGAAGGGGAAGTGACCCTAATTCCGAAGCCGGGGTGTGAGGCGAAGGCGCACGAGCTCTCGTCGTGGCGGCCAATCACTCTCCTTAGCTGCGTCCACAAGCTGATGATGAAAATCATAGCTCAGCGGATGATGCGATGGCTCGAGCACACTGCCTGGATTGACTGGTCGCAAGAGGGGTTCCAGGCTGGCGTGGATGGCTGTAGAGAGACGGTATTCGTCCTCCAACAAATGATAGAGGAGACCCAGCGTGAAAAGGAGGGTATCCGCATCGTTTTGATGGACTTCCGGAACGCGTTCGGGACGGTGACGCACGGCCTTATTGAGTTGGGGCTGGAACTGGCGCTTGGACCATGCTCTACGATCGGCTTAGTGATGGCATCATACCGTAAGGCAGAGGTAAAGGTTTGCTTGGCAAGCGGCCTCACGGACGCAATTCAGCTGGGACGAGGAATCATGCAAGGCTGTACCCTCTCGCCGGCCCTCTTCCTTTGCATGTGGGAGCCGGCCCACAAGCTGCTGCAAATCGGGTGGATCGATGCAAAGGAAAGGCGCTGGCGCCGGCCCGGCGTCCCAATTGGAATTGGGACGGTTGCCAAGGAGCTGTATGGCAACGCATCGTTCTTTATCTCCATCCTTGGCATTGCTGATGATACTACCCTTATCACGCACAGAGAGCCAAGGGCCGCGGCAGCAGATATGAAAATCCAGTTCGAGCGATTGCATGGCCTATGCCAGCTAACGCACTTGGATATTAAACCATCCATGTGCGCCGAGCTAGCAACCAGCGGTGGAACAGAAGCCCTGCGATCGCTGAACCTTAGTCCGCGGGACTCGGAGGGACAGCCAATGCTGGATGCGACCGGACAGCTTATCCGCATTCCGCAGCTCAAGGGCAAGGACACGTACAAGGCTCTCGGGTACCACTTGAACAACTCACTCTGCGGGACGATGGATACCATTTGGGCTAGAACCCGGATCGGCGTATCGGACCCATAGAGTGCCTTAGCAAACATCTGCAGTCGGCAACGTTCCGGAAGGCCACCAAAACGATGCGGATACCCTCCTTTTCACGCCGGGTCTTCTCTATCATTTGTTGGAGGACGAATACCGTCTCTCTACAGCCATCCACGCCCGCCTGGAACCCCTTTTGCGACCAGCCAATCCAGCCAATGTGCTCGAGCCATCGCATTATCCGCTGAGCTATGATTTTCATCATTAGCTTGTAGACGCAGCTAAGGAGAGTGATTGGCCGCCACGACGAGAGCTCGTGCGCCTTCGCCTCACACCCCGGCTTCGGAATTAGGGTCACTTCCCCTTCTGTCCAGGACTCCGGCAGTTCCCCAATAAGCTTGCAGATCTCAAACATCTTTGCCAAGGCGGCGTGAAGCGCACCATCGGCAGCCGCTAAGATCTCATTGGGAATTCCATCCCCGGCCTCCCGGCGCAGTTCCTGAAGCATCCCGGGATCTTGCCGCTAGCTGAACCTCTTGGCCCTCGATAAGCCGATCCACGTAAGTAAGCTGCAGCCGTTGCGAACGATTTTTCGCTTTGGCTGCTTCCCTCTTTCATAGGTGTACGGGACCGGCCCCGAAAGCCCTTCCTGTTGAACCGGTAATCCGCGAGCCCGCTTTAGTTGCACAATTTCCATTCGCTCGGCAGCCGTTGGATGGTGGCCGCTTCCACGCATCCAATTCGGCGTTCAAGCTCCTCTCTACTTCCGCGCGGAAAGTCTTGAGGTCCGGGCAGGCTGCTGGATCCAAAGTGAATATCGTCCTAGGGTCGCCGAACTCCACGTTTTCCGCTCTCAGCTTTGCCGAGGTAGGAGAACGGGCGGCATCATCCTTGCCCATCTCTTCCACCATCCACCTGAGCAGCCGGAATTTCGCAGTGTCGGCGTTCAACCTTGGCGCATTCCCTCTTGGCATAGCGTTGGGAATTATCCATAAATTCCCGCTCATCCTCCAGGATCGCTCGATCGATTCCACAGCCCGCTAGATTCTCGTCCGTAAGCTTAGTCTGCTTGCAGGCTTCAGCTCGTTGCAACAAGCGCTTACCTTGCGCCCTTGCCGCAGCCCCACCCTTGCTCATCACATCCGTAAAGAGCCGGAGGGCAGGGCCGTCTTCCGCCGTTTCCTTGGGCTGAGGCTGCGGAAGCTGGGCTGTTGGTATAGGCTGCGCATCAGGGCTGTCGAAGAACAGATGGGTGCCGCTAGGTCCAGGTTCAGCCTGCGGTTGATTGGCAGCTGTGGTGGGGCCTATATCCACCGGCTCGCCAGCCTGGGCCCGGTTGCTGTTGAAGACTCCGGTGCGGCCGAACCCCTCCGTGGCCTCCCGGTAGATTGCCTCCACTAACTGCTCGATTTGAACCACTGCCCATCTCTTGGTATCAGCACGGTGAATCGGTCGGTCCCTCGCATTCTCCAGCCTGTCCCTGACCAGAGCATAGGTCTTTGTAGTCTCTGTCAATAAGCTTTCGCCAAGCTGCTTTGAGACTACGGCCCATGTCGCCTCTAAGGTCGGGGAATTCAGGTTCTTGAATTTACCAAGCGGCGTCTGAGCCGGTCGTGGCCGGCAGCTGAAGCGAGCTGGGATAGCAGTCCTGTGGGTAATTGACGACAGAAAAGCATTCACTAGACTATCAATTTGGAGACTAATCCATCGTCAGGGTGAAGCGGTTATTACTTACCTGCGACCCCTTAGTTCCTCCAAGTGCTTCGGGAGTATCAGGACACTGTGGATCATTTGGACTTAGCAGCAATCAGAGGATTGATCGAGGTGAGCCTGCGGCATTGAGTCGGACGGGTAAGGTTTATTATTTGTCAACCGGGTCTTGTCATTTCAGACCCGAAAACCCTGCTGTGGCTTCTGCATGCAGCCGCAGGGCTAAAACCTGATGCCTTCCTGGCAGCCAAGCAGCAGCCTGAGCACTTGCTGCAATGCGTCGGGTTGGCGCTCCTGCCCTGGGGACCGTGGCATACGAAGCAGGCCAGTGATTTGTCGACCGCAGGCGCAGCAGCAGCTGGCCCAGGAAGGTTCCCCTCAGCTTGCAACCTGGGGAGGTCCTGCTCCACCAGGTGCACAGGAACACAAAGCCGTTGCAGTACATGCACGTGTCCTGGAACAACTGCGGGTTGATGAACTTGCGACTGTTGCATTCTTGCTCAGGGCCGGCCTCACCTGCTGCAGATGCATGTCCAGGTCTGTCTTACACTCGCCCATCATGCGCCCAACATCCAGGACATGCGCAAGCTCTGGGCTGTCCCCCACAAACTCGCAGTGCATGACAATCTTTGTGCAGGCCGTAGAACATGTTGCAGTACCACCTCAGGCCACGCATGCTGGCTGTCAGCAGCTTCCCCTCCGCCTTCATATGCTGGCAGTACATGATGACTGCTTACAGTGTCTGCGAGGCTAGCGCACAGCCCATGCGGCAGAAAGAGTTGAGGTCCACATGGGCAGTCCGAAGCTTGGTGTGATGCGGCATCTGACTTGACACCCACCTCTGAACGATTCCAAGCTTGCACATTCTTGTTTAGGAATTCATGCGTAGTCTTACATGTCTGTGTCTTGAGGCGGTCGTCAAGGCTGAAGCGGGTACAGCAGCGCACGATCTTTCCGGTGAAAACCTTACTTCACATGTCTAGCTTAAGTCACAGTTTTTCGGCACTTCTTTGGTTTGTTAAAAGTCGATGGTGCGAGGAATTAGACTCTCACGTCCACCCAGCGAAAAATGGAAGCCGTGAGAGGTACATGCTCGAATCACACACTTCCCCGTCCGTACCAAGCATCCTGAACTTTGAGCGCTAACGAGAGGTTTTCGGCACTTCTTTGGCTCATAACAAGTCCCCGTGCGAAGCTCTGTCATGCTCACGACTACCAAGCGAAAAATGGAGGCCGTGTAGAGGTACAAACACACTTTCCGTTCCAGGCTGAGTTCATTCCATCGAGCCATAGCACGACCTCGAAACATGTCATTAACATACTCATTATTAGCCTTGCTTGGCCTCAACCTTCGGAACCTGCAGCATCTGCTCGAATCCAAACGTTCGAGTCCAAACCCGAGACCCAGCTTTCGACCCCGATACGACAAATCGAATAATATTGAATAGGAAGCTATCCATTAAATTCTAGAGCTTCTGAGCTCGACGAGGAAAAAAATCTCCTAAACCATGTGCCGTACCAGCAGTTGGGGCCTGTCTTCCCTCTCTCTGCTTCGAACCATGCGGAACAAGCCACGACCCACGAACGACATTTGGGGCCCATTCCTGCCGCTACGAAGCCGTGTACGATGAATATAAGTGCCTTTTGGATCTTCCGGAACGTCTCTTCCGAAACGTTGTTATACACTTCCGGGGGATAATGCATGTCCATTCAGCGCGAGTCAAATTCAAATAATTGCGCTGCCATATCCCACTAGCTGATTGTTGAGCCATCAAGTCGTCGCTACGCTGTCGTCTACTGATCCCAGTTATCCACGCGTGTACACGTTTCTTCCTCCGAGAGGCACCGACACGGTGCAAACTGGAACATCATAGAAAGTGACATCCCGCAGCATAGCATGTCGGCCATCGTGTCAAAAATACGCCGCAAGCTAGAGAGCAGCTTGGGCGTATTTAAGGTCGGTGCGAAGGCGGGTGCGACATTGAAACTGTGTTGACTCAGCAGTGGGAGCATGGAGAGCATGGGCGCCCATCTGATGAATTTTCTTCCAAAAATTGATAAAAAACATTGCTGCAACAGACTGAAAACGACTGCACCATGGTTGCAAACTTTATCTGCCACACAAGTGCACGGGCCTTGCGGCGAGTATACCGGTAGATGACAGTGGGATGCATGTAATAACTAATGTATTGACATGCATCCTCACAATTTCCCTCCTTAACTGGCACTGAATGATAACACTTGGACCCTCAGTGCCCTAACTTGACTGTGCCGTGTTGCAGCAGAGGTTGAGGAGTGCAGTGGATGCGGCGTCTAATAAGAGTCCTGCTGTTGTTGCTGCTGTTCCTCATCAGCAGCGGCATACGATACTCACCACAGCAGTTGAGACGGGAAATGTAGAAAATTATCAACAAGAGGACAACGCGCCGCCGCTGGAGTGCAGCAGGTCAGCAAGAAAGCGGCAGCAACAGCAGCATGACCAACAGCAGGAACAACAGTGGCTTCGTGACAGCTGTTACCGGTACAACTGTCCATGTCTAGGAAGCAAGGGTGAAACAGACCCTGCCGCTGCAGCAGCAGCCTTAAGTAGCAACAGGCTTGGGAGTGCCACGGTCGAGGCTGCAAGGGGCAGAGACCCAATGACAGAATCATGCTGGGACGTACAAGAGGCGCCGCCGGCGCCGCAGCGCCCGAGTTTGAGCGCATTGGTGCACACTAGTACAGCGCAGGACGAGCACATCAGTACAGGCTTGCTGGATGCTATCACTCTGCAGGATTGCGTGGAGTACTATTCCTGCATCCCGGACAGCCTTGAGCTACTGGATCTGGAGAGAGCCTCCATGCCCCGAGCCACCCCTCACCTGCAGTGCATCACAGAATTCCTGCAGGAGCTGAAGGGAGTGCCCATGCCCCAAGTGACTCTTCCTCATTGGCTGCCAGTGCCTCCGGAGAGCCCGCTGGGTGGCGAGGATGACTGCCCTGCCTTGCGGGACGCCCTGCAAGACCTGATGGCGCCTTACAAGCCGCCGCACCTGCAAAGGAGGAGCGATCAGAGGGCGTTCTTGCCTACTGACGCGGATCGGCAGGTCTGCACGCCTGCTGACGCGGATTCGCTGATGTACTCGCTCTGCTCCGATGGATGGCTACCAGGACTGCAATGATGTGTCAGCAATGCTCATGATTATTTGGGACGATGACAGTAGGAACAGGCCGGCAACACAACGGTCAAGACCTGACAGACAGTGAGAGCTGTGTAGAGCCCTGGATGCATTTCCCTCTCGAGGCAGCGCTGGCATCTTGTGTTCCATAATGAGGAGGCAGGCTAGGCGGCCCCAGGAAAAGGGGCATGCAGCACTCCTTCCAGAATTACCTGCGCATTGTGTTAACCGCACCGGTACGGAGCTCAGGGGTGAACTTGATAGGAACTTTTCGTTGAGATATCTGGTATGGTGCCTAATTTTTCCCCATGCAGTTTTCAAGTAGTTGACGGAATTAAGAGGATCATGAATTAGAGCCTAAAATGGCTTATGCTGGTGAAGTAATTTATTTGCAATTACATTACGGGTAATGTCAGATATTGCAGACCACGCAAGCCGCGCCAATCAATCCTTGTTTTGATTGGCGTTGGTCAAATTAAATGCCTAATTAACTGGGTGGATTTATGAGAGGAGGATGCCGAGCTTAACCTGACAAGTTCTGGCATATTCACATTTCGAATCTGCACATTATGCTGTTCAAGCATACATTGCCTGACCTGGTAAATTGAGGCATGATGTTGCTACTCGATGAGGAGTTTGATGATCAAGGTGTTTGTGTACATTGAACATTTCCCTGCTGTTGAAACAAGTATCAATGCAGTGAGTGTGCCGCATCCCTTGACTTAAAAAGGATCTGTACTTATACAAATTATGAAGAGGAGTTTGCAAATATGAATATACTTTGAGGCATTTCAACGTTATGATGGTTTTAGCCAGTATATCTTAAGCCTTATACTATAAGGCTGTCTTAGTGTCTTGACGATAATTTGTTTTTGCCTGTTAACTTGAATGTCAGTATCCGTGATTATTCCAATGATTTCATGTCACATGTCGATTTTCATTGAGTCTTGAATGTCCAATATGTTGAGATGCAGGTGTATTTTCTTTTCTTGGTATTCTCCTTAAACCGGTAGGTATTGGATACGATTTTGGACAAACACGAGGCATTTTTCATCATGTGCTCAATATACAAATATTGCATATGCAATACTGGTACCAGGCACTTGAGGATAACAAATTAACATGGGGAATTTAGAGGATTCGAGGGAAATTTGGTTATGCTGAGCACTTCTAGATTGCCCACGTTATGTCTCTGAACCTTGAAGTTGGAGATGTTGCCCACCGAAAATGGGGACACACAGATTGCATTGTAAAAATCTGAACGCTGCTGACGCCGCAAACTACTGTCCATGCGCCTTGTGCACCTGATGCAGTGGTAACCTACATCTATCTTGGCGCCTCGATAACTGTTTGATGAGCATTAGTTGAAGCAGTTGATAGTAGGCGATATCCAACTGGTAATAACTGAGGTGGCCCTGCTGCAGCGCCAGACATGCATACTCACAGACGTTGCCGCAGGGCCATGCATGCAATACCAGAGTGCCATGCATGCACTCAGTGCCGCATCGCCTGCGGCCTGCGCTCATCATGCCATGCAGCGTTGATTAATGCAGCCCTTCAATCTATCATGTATAGGGAGCGGCTCAGGATCTTATATTATTGTAATGAGCGCCTGCATTGCGCTTTATTTGCCCGAGTGAACTGTGGCGGTGGGAGTGTTGCCATACTGTAGCTTGCATGCATGCGCCACATCCCCACTCCGGCACTCCGCAGGGGGTGCAGCGGGGATATGTTGTGTGGTTTAAGTTCTGCCAATGTTGCGGTCTTAAAGCATTTGCCGTGCATTGCTTGTTGTCTCTCTGCCCGGTATGTGCTCTATTGCTCTGCCTTGCTTGCTTACAGGTTTCTGACTGTTTAGCAGCAACCGTTGTTCCTTGTGTTTCTGCCACTCAATATGCAGCATCTGCCGTAGAGCAGCACACTCTTTAACGATGGTTCCCCTGCTGCCTGGTTCCGCGGGCACCGGTGCCACCAAGACAACAGCAGTTAGCTGGTCACGACCTGTTATTAACCACCCTTTAATCCTTTCTTGGCCAGTTTTAAATTTTGAAATTATAAAGGGTCAACAGGCTGTTGACAACAGCCACACGGCTGAGCATTTATATCCCGCGCGCAACACACTTCTGCTGTAAATAAATAAAGAATATACAGAGGGCGCATAGACGACGCGAACTCAATCAAGGGTGTGCAGCAGCGATATCCATCTGCCATATCTTGCCTCAGGCCTCGGTCGCTTGTCTCACGGTGAGGCCCTCACCCTCACCTTGATTGCTTGCACTCGCCCCGTCACACGCACAGATGCCAGTCGTCATGGCTGCATTCAACCCCGCTTGGTGAATAGTGGTGCACACATATTGAAGGTTCAAGCATCATCTCAGTAACTAACCTCAACTTGTGCGCCAGAATCTACCCGCCAAGCATCCGATTTTGAATAGTGGATTAGTGATGTCGCCGATTAGGGCCATGGCGTCATCTCGGGGTCTTCCGTCGCCATGCCAGCCCTCAGGCGAGTGGTGTATTCGCGAAATATTCTCTTCTCTACGTTATCCATATGAATCCCCGATTCCCTTCCCGATCGCGAGTTCCTGATGCCCGAGTGATTGCTATATATCGTAGCATCGTACCCGCTCTCCCTCACCCAAAAATACCAAGTCCATTTCCCCCTCCAAAACTCCCTTTCTTGCTTAGTCCTTCCCCCTCCCTCTCTCCCGCTCGGTAACAATATTCGACCTCCTCCTCCGCTCTCACCCGTAACCACTACGACAGTCCCCAACCTCGGCCTCGACGCCTTCACCTCGGTGATATCACCTATCGAGCACTATGATCAGCTGTCTCAGGTGCAGTTGCAGTGTGATGAGCAACTCGCGGACATGCAGAGGCAGCGGGATGAGCTTGCCGCTGCCTACAAGCAGGCATATGCGATCATGGATTCCATGTCCCAGGACTACGCAGGGTAAGTGCGCTTGCTGCCATGCACATGCACCATGCGCCACTTGCAGCGAGGCACAAGTACCTTGTACTTGCAGCCGCCAAGCACATGAATAATGCGCTTGAGGCCACTCAAGTACATGTGCCATGCGCATGCAGCATACACTTGCAGCCACGCTATGCGCACACAAGCTGACTCTTGCAACACCTGGATATTGGCTTTGGCTTGAAATTATGGGCTAAAGGCTGTCCCGGGCTCTGCAAGGCCCGATGCGTGGCTTTTGTTAACTCCCAATGCCCCATGCATACCCTGCTCAGTGAGTACCAGGACAATGTGAGGCTGAGGGCGCAGCTGATGATGGCCGACAGGGGCAGCAAGGCGGCAGAACAGCGGGCGCAATCCGCCGAGGAGCAGGTCCGGGCTGCTCAGGCGGACCAGGAGCTCATGGCCTCCAGGATGGATAGGTCAGTGCACCCATCAGGTTGCTTTGTCTTAACTCCACAATGTGCAGGCCTGGCCAGCCTGGGGATCTCTGGACGCAGTGATTGTTTCCTCTGGTGGGGTATCCTCCCTCTACACGTCCTTTGCTTCCTGCTCTTACATATGCCCTACCTCCGAACGATTGGTTGATGCACAGTCAGTATGGTTACGGCATGGATGCAATGTTACCTCGGCCCTAAGGCCACGTTCCTTCATAATTTTGCTATCTAAAGGGGGATTTTCTTCCCGTCCGATGGTCCATTCTTGTTCCAAAAAGTGGAACGGATCTGCACCCTCAAACAACATGCAGACACCGATACTCTCCCTTGAAGCATTCCATGTGCACTCTGCTGCCGCGCCAGGCTTGTTGCACCAGGTCTCTACGTCCATAGGTCATAATGCAGGTAAAGCACCCTCAACTTAGCTGTTTCCTGCATGCTGTGCTGCTGTGCAGGGCGCTGTCTGAGGCTGCTGGTCTGAGGGTCGGCATAGAGGCACTTAAAGAGCGGGTTGCAGAGGCGGGTCGGGCAGCCGCAGCAGACAAGCCCTGGCTGTCCATCAGCCTGACGAAAAACAAGCAGGAGGCCTCAGGAAGCTTTGCAGTGGCCGCAGAGACCATCCTGCAGGACTGCCTCAACATGCATCTAAGGGATGATACGGAGGACCAGTTTTCCTGCACCCTGACTGCGGCCCAGGGATATCTCTCCCCTGGAGACCTTTCCCCGGTGTCCACACGCTGTTACGGCAGCCCAGCTGGGGTGGCCAACTTTATCATCAACAGCAGCGCCAGGCGCTCCTCCTCACCTCTTTCCGACGCATCAGGGCCCGCTTTTGCTCCGGAATCGCCCGTCAGCTGGGCGTCTGGCTGCAGCGGCCACTTCGTTTCTCTAACAGCCGAAGAACAAGAGGAGCAACACCAGCTGGAAAGGGCTTT
Source organism: Limnomonas spitsbergensis (assembly GCA_037349105.1). Taxonomy (NCBI): domain Eukaryota; kingdom Viridiplantae; phylum Chlorophyta; class Chlorophyceae; order Chlamydomonadales; genus Limnomonas; species Limnomonas spitsbergensis. The sequence continues at coordinate 10,142,529 of JAYJMM010000041.1, forward strand.
CTTTACCGTGTGCAATCCAAGTTACCAGGTGGGGATGGATGCAGATTTATAAAGCTTGAGATCTGAAGCAAGATTATGTGGGCTTAACTGCGGTATCTAAACTAAAGCAATTGCCCTGCAGTAAATCTCGACCTTCACCTCTGTTCCTCCGTTCTACACTGCCTGGCCCCTTCGAAACAACTTTGGGGTTGAGGTGTAGGCGCTGTCACAAGCGTACCGGGCCCCGCTCGTTCGCTCACTGCTGCCCTGGGGGGAACACAGTTGTCTACCAAGGCTTTGATGTTTGGATCCCGGATCCGCCACTGCAGTGATAACCCCTGCATGACTAGCCCCTGATATAGCTCACTATCAGGCAGGTCTCTGGGATAGCTTCAGTTTGGGGCCTGTGACTTTTGTGCCACCCTGCTGACCCCAGCCCGACCTTGATCCCGCAGGCCCTGTCACCCACAATGCCTTTGCTGCAGCTGAACCTGGCCAGCGAGCCTGCTATAATGCCAGCGGAGTGCGCCATCTTTGCAGACCTGGCGCTTCAGCAGGAGAATGGTGGTGGTACAGAGCAGGCTGCGGCGCAAGCCCGTCCCCGTTGCGGCTGTGAGATGACGGCAGGCAGCGGTGCCGATGTTGTCGGGACTGCTTCCAGACCGCTGATGGAGCACTGGGGACGAGAGGTGGTGCAGCTGACAGATGAAGTGCAGAGGCGGATGATGGGAGGGATCTGCAAGTTGAGGCCTCGCAAGGGCATGAGGACCCTGGCCACCTAAAGCCACAGCTGCAAAAAGGAGAGAAAAAACAGCCTCGTAGGGCCGTGAGGTTTAAGGAAAACGTACGGCATGGACTGCGCTATTACAATGCTACAAAGGTGGGCAGTGATTGCTGCAGCAGTAGCGCACCAATATCAGGGCAAATGGGTCGCAACAGCAGCAATGGGAGTAGGGGCTGGCAGGGTCACAGCAGCAGATGGGAGAGAGGCAATATGTAGCTAGACAGCTGCAAAGCCTTACACCTCGGCATATGTTTCTGTTACAACGCCTTACGGAACGTCCAGAAGTATTTCAGAAATTTAACGTATCCTTGGACACTAAGCTAATCATTATGATTGCCTGAGGGCGGGGACTGAAGCCATTAGGTCAGAAAGGCAGAAAGAAAGTCACTTCCTTCTATTGTGTGGCATTGAATGAAGGAAACAGCACAGCTTGGGGAGAAAGCAGCATCCACGCTGGGAGCCCTTGATTAATCATGTTTTAATGAGGGCCAAATTGAAAAGGACATTGCTTGCCTCAGGCAGTAAAAACGTGCTTACTAGTCGCTTGCAGGACCCTGTATGGACTACTGAGGGTGTCTGTTTCCTTTTTCCTATCCAGCTCAGACATTCGAGATTTCTTCAATTATTACCGTAGTCAGATTAATGCCCAGCGTTTCCAGGGGAATCCTTTACATATCTCAGCATGTGATGCATGACATATAGAAAATTAGAAATCAGGAGGCTTGAGCCCGTACAGCATGAAAATGTATGCTTTACTGTATATTTGTCATCATCTCTGTCTAATGGCTTGGAGGGCAGGGTACTACAGATGGGAGTGTACTGTATCTTAGTAATTATCTCTGGTACTGGCCTGGAGGGTGTGGTACTTATTTGTGTCTTCCAATATGTATCCATCGATTAAGGCATGTGAAGGGTTCTTTCACCGAGGGTTTGAGCGGACCAGGTGGCTTCTTCACATTTCATACAGGATGTTTCCGTCTGTCCTTACCAATATCTACGGGTGGACGTTATGTGATGCTTTCCATTGCCCTTTTTGTGTAGGGTCCTTGCCAATATCTTCAAGTGAACAGTATGTTATGTCTGCTTATGCTGTCTATTGCCCTTTTTCTAGTGGGGGGCACAGCAGCTCGCTTGCAGACATTCCGGGATATGTGTTTCCAGCCCATGTCATTCCATGTCATCTTTGAGGGGTGCTACAAGAGCCAGCAAACCAGTTTTAATTTTGCCATCAGGACAGATGGCATCTGATGAGTTCATATATTTTCTGAGTCAGAGGGATGGTTGCAACAGTGTTTAAGTTTCCCACACTTGTTGACAATCTCTTGACCCTTCCATTGGCTTTCTATTCAATCTACCCCTCGTCCCCTTAATTTGAGTCAAATTTGCTATCTTGACTATCCATGTTTGTCGTCAAGTTCAGTTCTGTCCAATGGGGTTGGGGTCATGACCCTCTTAGGATTCCTGCAATGTTCTGCTGCCGTTACAACGGATTCATGTTACATTATGTTGCTTTAGACGAAGGAAGTCTCGGCATTCACCTTGATGCGTTTGTCAGTCTGTTATTTGTGGACACAGGCTCCATGTGCACCCTGTGATAAACAAATGTACTGCTGTAATAAACAAATGAAATCTGGACCTGCCTCCGGCCGGTGGCCCAAGCAGCAGGGCTGGCCGCACCAGGGGCTTGTGGCCAGGGGGCACAGTTTAGCTGAACTTAAGCTGATAGCGGCATACCACTCACTAAAAAAAACACTGCAGTGAAGCATCCTGATTCCTGGAAATAAAAGTGGTGCTTGCAGACATAGTTTCAATTTTGATAGGCTGTCAAAATTAGAGCCTACCTGAACCAGCCAAAAACAAACACATCTGTCCGCTTCGTTTACCGTCGCATCTATCTGATTTGTGCGCTAACCCTTCAGGTCAGTACATGAATCCAGGCATACCGGTAATGCCTTTGTAAAACCGTTTACAAGACAGGTACTATACCGTGAAAGGAAAATTGAGGGAGTGGTGAAAAGTGCTGAGCATAGTTGAATAAATGATGGTACATTTACCGGTAGGTTTCGGATACCAAATAAAAAAACTTGTGGAGACTGGAGAGGCGCAAGCAGCTGACATCTCGATCCCGGCGACGAAGAGCCGGGCGCGCGTTACTTGAGGAGGCATTATTCCTCCTAATCTCCATGGCAAGCTGGAACTTGGGCCACAGCTTTTGCTGAGCCAACAGCTCCTAAGGAAAACAAATCTTACAAGCCGTCTCAGATGGTTACATTCCGACCTACCTGCCTGCCAAATGAGTCCACGTATACACAATGCTTTCTACCTCAATGCGGTTATCCACAAAGAACTTGGCATTGCGGAGAATTTGCCATTGATTTCTGGCTTTCCAGTCGAGGAGGCACAAAGAATTTGACATTGGTGGCCATGCCCCTGATTGTGGGCATGGTCAGACTGACAAAAACCACACAGTCCTCCACCAACCCACCATCTGGCAGGCAGGACATGATGAAGCTGGATTCCCTGCTGTCCTGCACAGCTAACGGCACAGCACCGCTTGCACCCGTCTTGTAGCCGCCGCCGCATGACGGTGCAGCCACCGACAGGTGCTGCCTGTCGCTTGATCTTTGCGCTCGGCTTATGCCTGGTAGAGCAGCTGTTGCCATGCTTGGTCCTGCTGCTGTTGTTGCTGCTGCTGCTGCCGCCGCTGCATTCAGTTCCCACAGCCAATGCTACTGGCCCACTGCAGCTGTTATGGCTGCGGCGGCCGCCGATGTCATTGTCTGCATTTCTCGAGTGCGATCAGTAAGCTATGTCACAAGACTGCATACCAGTACTATGATGCTAGTAATGGTCAACAATAAATGGGAGGGGATCAGGCAATTGATACAGGGTATTGATCACCCGTAAATAGTCAATATATATCAATGGGAGAAGTGCCCCATGGTACGGTGCGCATTGGGGCCACACAAGCTGTGAATGTTGAGCACTGGTGAAGCCATAACCGCATCCAAGTGTGCAGTGCAACAAATACATTTGAAACATTTGGATGTTTATGTTTACAATGTGCTCCATGGTATATTCAATCCGCTTCTGGCCTCTGTGACTAATAATTCTGCAATAGCAGTCGGGGAATCTAGATATGAGATTGGCAGTATGAATGAGACACTTCCGGCAGTATTTTTTTCATAAAGCGAATGCATGCCTGCTACAGGCAAGTACGTGACTACAAAGGCCGAGTTCATGCATACAAGGAGGATGTGCCTGGATGCAAGGAGAAAGTGCATTGAATCAAGGTGCACATTAATGGCTGCGCAGAGCAAGCACATGTCCACAAGGGTCAAAAACATAAATGCCAGGAGAAAGTACATGTCTGCAATGCGCCAATGCATGGATTCAAGTAGCATGTGCATGTCTGCGATGAGTCAGTGCATGGATGCAAGGGGCAGATACATGGCTGCGAGGTGTAAAGAGCTCGTGCATGGTTATAACGGGCAAGTGCACGGTAAAAAGAAGCAACTGCAGTATGCAAGGAGCATGTGCATGGCTGCAAGGAACAAGGGCATGGCTGCAAGGAGCAAATGCATGGCTGCAAAAGTCTGCCACGCTGAGGAGCAAATTCTATCAGTGCTTATGTAGGACTGTGATGCAAACAGGGCATTGCACAGTCTGAGTCTCTGCACACCGCATAGAGCTCGAGTTTTCACAGGTGGGGCGTATGTTAAGCTGAAGCAGCAGTATCAAAATGCATGGGAAAACCAGGTTATGTGTAACCTTCATTCGTAATGTACCAACGGGGCAGGCAGTTACCAAACCAACTTTAACCGACTTCACGTTTGCAGAAGGACGTAAGTGCCATCCTGATCCCAGGTGATCCCATGGGGCCTGCGCAGTCCCTTTGCATGGGATCTTAATGCCAACAACATGCATGAGTCCAATGGCTGGGATGACTATCTGGGGGAGGAGGCCTGAGGGTTAAGAAACAAGGTTTGAAGCAAGAGGTCGCTATGCACCACTCATTTGGTGATTCTGAAGTCCATGCAAGCTTGGGAGTGAAGATTTTGGCCCACAATGATCCTGTCAGGCATCAGCTGATCCCCTGCTCTGATTCCTTGCAGTCCCACCATGTTTCGACCCTCTGTGTCTTCCACATCTTCGGACGGTGCAATTACAGACACATTTTTCTCGACGGATTGCAAGTCATCGCTCCTCGAAATCTTGCGCAGGACAGTCACAGCTGTTTGCAGGAGCTACACCCGGAGCGTTCCTCATTTGTGTCAGTCGAATCGGAGCGTCTGACGTTAATTGAATTAGCTTTTCACCAGGGATTTATCTGAGAACTCTGGGCATAAACCATGTAGCTGTTTGTGCGTGGATAAAGGTCAGGAGCTGGATGAGGGGGATGGTCTCAACTTTGCGGCAAGTCGACAAGGGACAGGGGCAGCGAAGCCACAGTTAGTCAGCGTATTCTTTCCTTTATACATCTGATTGCTCGAGGCACTGGCCTCGAATGCGGGCGGGGGACGTAGAAAGAAAGAAAGAAAACGCCTGAGCGTGGCTTGAGGCTTGACGTAGTTGATGACACATCAGTTATCAAAAGAGGTAGTGTGACCACCCCTTACTTATCACAGTCAGCAGCACTTTTGTTGGTTGGCTCCATCCTGGTTCCATTCCCAATGTTTTTGAAAATAAGAAGGGCCAAACCTTGGCCCAAAACAGGTGCCACTCGTTCGAACATTCAGAGCCCAGTCGTATCACGCATCTGCTGTATAAGGCTTGCATATAGAAAAGGCGCCTTCACGACGCAAACGTCGTCGAGACCGTGCAGTGGTGCCATCCATCTGACATACCTTGTCTCGGGCTTTGGGCGCTTGCCTCACGCCCTCACCCTTGCACCCGCTCCATCTCACGAGCACATATTGCTTGACAATCGTCATCAGAGCTGCATTTGACCTCTTTCGGTGAAGTAGTTACACATACATACTGAAGGGCGATCACATTCACAACCTCATTCGGACCTGCGCGCCAGCCAGCCACAACGCCGATTTTGAATACTGACGTCACCGATGCAGACCACGCCGTCATCTCGGTTGTCACGCCTGCCCTCAGGTAAGAATTTCATTAGAAATAGACATTTTTGCGGCGCTTGAATACCGTATCAATTACTGATTCATCGGATATCCTTTGACACAACCAACTACCGGTACCTGACAATCTCCGGCAGACTACCGGTAGCTCTCCCTTCTCGCTGAGTGCCTGACTGATTGCGCAACCGCCCTCCCTCACAGAAAGTCCTTTAAACCCTATCCCCTCCTCTTTCCTGTCACTTCACAAAACGTTTACCCCCGCTCTCCCCCCCATGCCCACCGCCCTACCACAGTGCCCGGCCTCAGCCTTGACGCCCGCAGCTCGGTTAAATCAGCAATTGAGCATTACGAGCTGCTGGCTGAGGTGCAGTGGCAGCAGGACGAGAAGCGTAATGAGCAGCTCTTGGACATGAAGAGGCAGCGGGACGAGCTGGGCGCTGCCTGCAAGGAGGCATATGCCATAATGGATGCTATGTCCCAGGATTACGCAGGGTGAGAGCTCTTGCAGCCATGCACATTCACCATGCATAAATGCAATTCACTTGCACCATATGTCATGTGCAGCCGTGAGCATGTACCATGCACGCACATTTGAGCACATGCAGCATGCTCTTGCGCCATGCACCATGAACTTGCTGCCTTGCACATACACCATGCACAAGTACAATCCACATGTACCATGTGTCCATATGACACTTGCAGCCGTGCACATGCACTTGGTGCTAGCAGCTGAGAACTCACACCATGCACTTGCACCATGCACCATGAACTTGAAGCCATGCACATGTGCATATTGGCTGGCTGGCAAGCATATTACGAAACGCTGTCCCGGTCTCACAGGTCCCCGCGCCCATGCCCATGCCCACGCCCATCTTCTGCCCTCTATCTTGCAATGGCCACTGGCCAGGCCTACGCCTTAGATCTTTCCCCACCATGTGACCACCCACTCCCATGTCCCATGCTTATACATGCCCATGCCCTTAACACGTCATTTGATCGCCTCCCCCAATGTCCCTCTTCCTGCTCAGGGAGTGCCAGGAGAATGTGAGGCTAAGGGCTCAGCTTATGATGGCCGACAGTGGCGTCAAGGCCACAGACCATCGGGCGCAAGCTGCCGAAGAGCGGGCCCGGGCTGCCCATGCAGACCAGGAGCTCATGGCTTCCCGTTTGGACAGGTAATCACACCAATCATCTTGCTGCTCCACTCCTCACACTGTATGTACCGGATGTGCCAGCCTTTGACCTAGTGTCAGGAAACCTCTAGCTGTCGTAGCGGTTTCTCTGCTGGGGCATTCTCTTCCAGCAGGCAGGTACCTGAATTGTGGCTGACGAGCCCTCAAGTAAACGGTTTCCTGCGTGCTGTGCTGCTGTGCAGGGCGCTGTCTGAGGCTGCTGGTCTGAGGGCCGGCATAGAGGCGCTTAAAGAGCGGGTTGCAGAGGCGAGCAGGATGGCCGCAGCCTACGAGCTCCGGCTGTCTGCCAGTAGCCTAAGCAATCACAAGAAGGAGGGCTTGGGGACAGCGGCGGGATCTGCAGGGCCAACCTTGAGGGACAGGGGTACCCTTTTGACAGATGATACAGACGACCAGTTTTCCAGCGCCCTGACCACGCCCCTGGGATGCCTCTCGCCTGGAGACCTCTCCACGGCCTCCCCACGCTTCTATGGCTGCCCAGAGGGGATAGCCAACATATTCATCAACTGTACTTCCAGGCGCCTGTCCACGTGCCTCTTGGATGCTTCCGAGCCCGCTTCCGCTCCGGAATCGCCCGCCAGCTGGGCGTCAGGCAGGAGCGCCCACCTCGGCCCCCCCACACCTGGAGAGCAAGAAGAGCAATGCCACCTCGATAGGGCTTTCTCTACCGTTTGTAACCCAAGCTTCGAGGTGGGGTCAGATGCACATTTATGAACGTTCTGTTGCCAGAAGTGGGTCATTTATTTTTGATGCAGCATGAGACCCGAGGCATGGTTTTCTGAGCCTCACTCGGGAATATAATCGATGCATGCCCCTGCGAATGACCTCAACCTATACAGGCCCTCTATTCTTCCGGTTTGAAATTTTGAATGGCATGGCCCTTCCGACAAAGGCCATTAAACCCTCATGTCCCACTCACGCCTTGATTGCGGCCCTCTCCCGCACAAGGCCTTCAGCCTTAACCCTAAGCCCTCTACCTAATTTCGAAATACTACACCTTACACCCTGAACCCTTCATCCTGCACGGCCTTGTCACCCGCGAGGCTTTCACACATACCCCTAAATCTTCAATCCCGCAGGCCCTGCCCCAAACAAGGTCTTCGACGCAGCCGAAATGGGCCAGCGAGTCCTTTGTCATACCAGTGGAGTGCGCCATCTTTGCGGACCTGGCGCTTCAGCAGGAGAGCATTAGTGACGCCGCGCAGGCTGCGGCGCAAGCCTGTCCCCGTTGCGGCTGCGAGATGATGGCGGGCAGGGGTGCCGATGTTTTCGGGACTACTTCCAGACCGCTGATGGAGCACTGGGGACGAGAGGTGGTGCAGTTGACAGATGAAGTGCAGAGGCGGATGATGGGAGGGATCTGCAAGTTGAGACCTCTCAAGGTCATGAGGACCGAGGCCAACTGAAGCCACAACAGGACAACAACAGCAGTAAGCGCAAAGTGCTGGGACTGTTGGCAGGATGCCAGGGTTGCAATTGCACATGGGACGAAGGCTGCCAGCAAGACTGTGGCAAAAAGTGTCATGGTTTGTGCCTCAGTTTAGGAGAATGTGATGGTTCATTCATCCCAGGGGATATCAAACTCACAAATTGGGCCATAAGAAAAAATGGCATGACACTAACGCACAGGTCTTGACTACTGGCATGTGCAAGGGCCGCTATGATCCGTCTGAATAGATGCACTTTGGCCTAGAATCTTATTCTTCCAACCACACTGTTACATTTATTTCGGTGCATTCATGACAATTGTCAATACCTATTGATTTCAGTTTAGTCTCAGGGAATCCCCAAGGTGGTTGTCGCGTGCAGGAACTAGGGAAACATGGACAAATGAGGTTCATGTGACATGTTTATTTTTGCAAGCTTGCTCGATGATTCCAGATTTCTTTGAATAAAGCTATATATAGCTCCATCCACGATGTCAAGGGTGACATATTTTCAGCATCCTATGCATGGCTTGTAGAGGGAGGTGCGTGCTCAAGTTCCAGTAGTAAGGATGAGTATCTTAGGTCATACGCGTGGTAAATTTGGTAACTTGCATCCATCGAAAATGGTGAGGGTTATCATCCAGTGAACTCTAATAGTTGTATTGTATCTTTAACAGCTCAAAATTAGGATGTAAATGCGTCCTTTCGAACATCGTGTGTATGGTACTGCTGCACATTGTGTCAGGGTTTGCCCCGTGATGTTTGTTGCTAACAACGGCAGCTTCCAGGTTCCCAAGTTTGAGATGTCCCAGTTCATGCTATTTTGCCCATGGGGGCATGGGGTGCCAGTTGACAGACCAGCGAACCACTGCGGGCCTTGTCATGAGTGAGTCAAAATGCAGTTACTTCCGTTTGACTGCTTCAGTGGAAGTGTTTATCAGGGGTGTTTATTACTAGCGTGTGCCAATCCTCATCAACCTTTTTCAAGCCGTTAGGCAACCTTTTCTGGGTCGATGTGGACTGTTGTGACTGGTCTGAAGTTAGCTGCCCAAGCAGCAAGGCTTAATGAAATCATACTCCTCGGCCACAACTACGCCACGGTGTAGCTGAATTGAAGCATCCAGACTCTTCCTCTCTTAATAAAGTGGTGGGGATTTTCAGATCAGCCAAACCAGTCTGAGCAACTTGATATCTCTTCCTCAACTCAGAGATTCACTCGATGACAACAAGTACCGGTGAAGTTTTTGTGAAGTTTTTACAGTCCAACGGGGCATCACATTTGATGCATGGGACTTGTGCCCGTAAACCGGCACTAAATATGCTAGGACAGCGAGCGAAAACCAGTGACCCCCCTGGGCAAGCAACCAACACTCAACCACCGAGCAGTAGCGTGGGAATGAGCCCCATGGTGCAGCAGATTAGCCCCAGCCATAGAACATGACGTGGGTGCAAAAGAGTTTGGTTGGACGCCTCCTAGGAAATACAGGTGAGTGTCGTAAGGGACAACGTAAGATTCTAATTGAGAAGGAAACAAGAAAGTTCGAGTGAAATTTTATGAGCCTGTGTAAAAACTGTGTGATGCGTATGCGAAACTTCAGTGAGTTTAAGTGTTTTAAAATGTGTGAAATAGGTATGAAACTGTGTGACACATAACTTCAGTGAGTTAAATGTTTAAAAAGTGTGAACTGTATGTTTAAATCATTGAGATGAGTGTGTGGAACTTCTGTACCGTAAGTGAGCCATTTCAATGTTAAATTAGTGATTCAGAGACGATGATACAAACACATGGAGACCAGAGATAGGAATTGTGATAATTAAGGTGATAGTCATCCCATTAAGTCAAGACTCCCCCTTAACCTAACAAATGAAAGCAAAAACTCATGCGGCCACCTCCACCCCATCGACAAAGAGCCGAGCACGCGTGAAAAACGCCCTCCACTTCATCTCCTTAGCAAACTGGAACTTGGGCCAGAGCTCATGCCGTGCCGACAACTCTGCAGGGGACATATCATCCCAGATGGTGACACCCTTGCCTGCCAACTGAATCCTCCCATACACTATGCTCACGGCCTCGCTGCGAATGCCCACGCGGAACTTGATCTTCCGCATTAACTTGTCATTGGGATCCGGCTTGCCCATCCGAAAGGCGCTACTGACATTGATAGTGATACCCATGAGCTTGCACACTGTCTCACACACCAGAGCCGCACAGTCCTCCCCCAGACCACCCTTTTGACAGGCCGGATATCACGAAGCTGGAATCCCTGCTGTCATGCATGGCTAGCGGCGCAATGCCGTTGGCACCCATGCTGGTGCCACCGCCGCACGGTAATGATTGATAATTCATTACGTGAACTCCTGTCTATCGTTTACACGGCCCTATCTCTCGAACCTGCAAGGGACGATCTTCATGGCCAAATACGGCCAACGCCCTTGTTGACACAAAAACAAGTTAAGAATAATTAGTGGACGTTCACTTGGCACAGCTAGCTACCGTCATGACGACTGTACCAATGTGTCAGGCAGCATGCAGTTTCCTGCACTTTATGGCATGGCCAGGCCAGGGGCGTGATTTCATCAACAATTCAGTAATGAGGGGCGGTCTATATATTAGTCTCCTTTTCGACCAGAAACCTTTTCGTTGAATACTCTGGTTGACCAGCTGTGAAGTTTTTGCAGCTGTTGCCCCTTGCAGCTGTTGCCCCTAGTCAATACAGATTTTGTCCCTGGTGTACCATAACTCACCTCGACTTGTATTTTGCTGATGTGAAGAAAAGTAAAAGCTGGCTGTTGCGGCTATGAATATGCTTCAAGTCATGATACAGCACCGCAGTGTCTGAATGCCGCCATTAGCTGTGGCTGTGGGTGATTTGAGGAGACAGGAAATCTTATCATTCGTGCCTCGCTAAGGAAAGATTCCCATCAAGCACGTGATGACCTAGATTCATACGAAGGAGAGTCCCAATTATATGTTGGTTCATTGTGTGCCAGGCCTTCAGCGCAGTGCAAGTGGGTCTGTCCAACACACTCAGCCTTTCCTTTCCAATAGTAGGATCACATTCTCACACGTGGCAGCCTACGCCTTTTTGCAGTCCTTACCTACCAAATGTTCTGCACTAGCCCTGCAGTCCTACCTGCCAAATGTTCTGCACTACCCCTGCAGTCCTTACCTACAAATGTTCTGCACTAGCCCTGCAGTAAGCAGGCTTCAGTGGCACGACCAGGGACATGATTTCGTGACCTAGCAGGAAGTTACCAGGTAAGTGATTAATAGCTCGGGCAGGAGGGGGGTCAGCACCCAGTAGTTCTGTCCAGGTCGAAATCAGTACTTCCTTTAAGAATGGCCCATACGGTAATAAAATATATGATCATGCCTTCTGAATTGACATCACATGTTACAGACTCAATGTTATTTGCTCTTTTGCGGCCAGTGGGGCAAACAGCCCAGCATGCATGCCCGCCCACCCTCAACTGCTGCCTTAACAAATCCGAAACGCAAAAACACGGCCAGGATCTCCGGTGTCTGGTCCATGTGGTCCATGCACATACTCATGGGAGATGTCTCCTGTCCGGATCAAGAGGTAACGAGATTCGTTTGCCAGCCAGTTTGCCACCATGTGTCCTGACTGTTCAACCCTGCTGCTGCATGTTGTACGGCGAGTGCCCGTTGTACGGTGAGTGCATTCCCGGAGGAGGCATGCCCATCGGCGGCCGCATGCCCATGTATTGGCCTGGCGGCATGCCCATGTGTTGAGGCGGTTGCATGCCCATGTGTTGAGACGGAGGCATGCCCATGTGCTGAGGCGGTTGCATGCCCATGTAATGACCCGGTGGCGGCATGCCCATATGGTGACCCGGTGGCGGCATGCCCGATTGCATGCCGTTTGGCGGTGTTCCAGGTGGGGGCGTGGCCCTGCCCGGCCCTAGTGGTTTGGCTGCTGCTGCTGCTGCTGTCCCTGGTCCCGCCGCGTACTTGGCCTGCCTGGCGCGCACCTCCTCAATCGAGAACTGCTCGTCTGACCAGACCACGTCTCCGGAGCTGCCAGGAGTGGGTGCTGGCCGTGCCGAACCGCTTTCTGCTGCGTCCCGCTCCCCCGGCGGCCTCGATGGAACGCCCGCCCCCCTGCTAGAGGATGGTCCTGAGGATGAACGGGACAGAATAGACATATATACAGATTGGGAGTATGAGGGTGACATCACAGGAAAAGGGTGATCTCACATGCTATTTTAGTTTACTTCAGCTACACGTCATTGTACAGACGGGGGGGGCCAAGGACCTAGCGCATCAACCCCTGTTGCTTAGGCCACCGATGAGAGGCCGGTCACCGTTTGTCCCCATCAGTCAATACATTGGCATCTTTAAAACCCGCTCATCAGAGCTGACCTGATGTGAATGAATCAACAGGCAACGCCCGTAGCAAACGATCTTGGGTCTGAGCAAAAAGTAGGCTAAGATGTGTGGCCCATTCGGCACCCCTTTCATTCATCCTTTGCACTCCAAATTGTAGTTTTCCCTCCCCCCTCCCCTGTCTTCACTTACAACATACCTCCTGACTCCCCCCCCATTCTCCATGTCCACACTCTACCCTGTATTAACTCTTGTCCCCTGTCCAACCTCCCCCCTAAATTTGCCTTTGTCCTCACCGATGGGGAACAGCTGCCCGCCTGGTGGACCCTGCCCCGGCGCAATGGGGAACAGGGCAGCGGGAGCGCCGGATGGGGGTGAAGGACCAGGCATGCCCATACTCCCAGGAGGGGGGCCTGCCGAGGTGCAAGGAGCAGGTCAGAGGTGCATCACGAGCAACTGTCAGACACCTCATCTACAGGAGATGGCATCGGGAGGGATGGTTTGGTTGATGGAAGCATGGGCCTTATGTTATGCAGGCTGAATGTCCTGCTGATCACATCCCTACCAAACGATGGCAGCAGGATAGGTGAATGTAACTGAACTGTTAAACCTCAACACGGCGGCATTAGCCTTGCTGACTAGCTGTTGAGCTGCTGATACCCAACAGGGCAGATAGTGACCAAAAGGCAAATAAGGAGGCCAAGGCTTTTTCAAGGCCTGAGACATTCATGAAGGCAGGTACCTACCGAATCCCAACAGAAGGAATAGGAGGGAGAAAAGTTAATTCAGTTAACCCTCACCTGGCATACATTGATAATAAGGAGGTTCCAATTAAGCCCCCACAAGGGGCAACAAGCCAGCTCCAGCGGTATTTATCTTACACTGGCGGAGGGATCTCGAGACGACCCTCACCTGGCATTCCTGGTCTCATTGGGAAGCCCATCCCTTGGGGAGGTCCGTAGGGGGGCCGCATGCCCATGGGGGGCGCTCCATAAGGTGGAGGCATGCCCATGTGCTGCGGCGGCATACCCATGGCGGGGGGTCCGTACGGTCTACACACAGGCACATCCATGACATATGTTGAGGGCGTTGTGAAGTCATGAAGGACGACACCTCCCGGCCGATGTAGAACTGAGTGAGGCTGCCTGCCGCATGGCAGGCCTGCATGCCGGCATGTCTATGGCATGCGTCCAGGATAGTCGGCAAGCCCAGCCCTGGGCCCTGTGTGTGTTTCAATGTGTTTCGAAGGATGCACTATTGCGCGCAGCCACTGCAACATCCTGACATGGCATGCACCTCTGAGCATGGTTAATCCATCGAGGATGCTGCCTACTCGCCAATGCGTGCATGAGTGAGGCCGAGGCTGCATGGCACATGGCCAACTGGCCATCGGTCCGACATGCTTGCATGCAGGCGCCTGGCGGCTGGTGCAGAGCACTATCAGGCTCCCACCTCATGGTAACTTGGCAACTGGGCTGCCAGCAGCAGCATCTGCGGATCTGCCATGACAGATGCAGATGCGCTTTTGAAACAGGCTTTTAGGAGCACTGTCCGGCTTCCAACACAAAGCAATTGAACCGACATGATCTTGCCAGCGGTAGCGTCCGCCACTACGAATGATGCTTTTAAAAAGGCTTTTGGATGCATGCGTGGACGCAGCAACATCAGCATGCTGCAAGGTGGATGTCTCCAGCACCAAGACGGCTGTCCTAAATGGAAACCACGGAAACATATATGAAGCTGGTAGCATCCAAGCTCCGGCAAAATCCGGAGGGAAGGAAATTTGGGTCAAGAGGTCCATAAGCCAGTGTCCTTTCTACTCACACTTATAATTTGGATGGGATGTCATGATCTGAAAGGGATCACATAGCGCAGTCCTGTGTCATCCCGCAGAGCTGCACCCCAGGCTTGCTTAGCCGACAGCCATGCATGCCTTGCTTTAATGTCCTCTGACACTGCAATACCGCCCCCAGAGCCTACCCATCATGGTGGTATTTTCAGGGTCCAAACCCAGTTTTACATTTAGGTCTTACCGCGAGCCCCAAACCCGCAGTATGTCCTACCAATATTTCCAGGTCCTTAACACTACTCCCCTGCAGTCTCACCCGCCATGGTGGAACTGCTGTTGCTGTTGCTGCATGTAAGGAGGTGGCCCGCCACCGCCCATGCCCATCATAGGTGGCGGCTGCATGCCACCGAAGCCGCCCCCTTGGTACTCCTGCTGTTGTGGCTGCTGTTGCTGCATCTGAGGCGGTGGTGGAGGCCCCTCTATCTCATCCACCCTCTGCTTCTTAGCGGGCTCTTCCTCCTCTGCGCAGTGGCATGTATGCATGGCATGGCGTTAGGCTCGTTAGCCATGCGAGCCATGTATGGACAGGGACTCACGCACTGCGTGATGACTGTGATTACATCTCCCCTCCCCATCCAGTTTTTTCATGCAGAATGCTGTTTGGACATCAAAATCATCACGCATCACTCCTGTACCTGGCAAGCCTCCAGGTCTCAGTCCCTCTGGAACACCCGCCATGCCGAAGATCTCAATGTCCATGGACTCCCGCCCCGGCTTGCAGTTGGGCACACTGCATTCATGGGTGGGCCAACAAGTGGGGAGGAGCTTGGATGCTAGTATGTCAATACCCCGCCTGCCGGGGTCACTGCTCTGCCCCTCCCCTGGCCAGTGGTCTGCATGAGCATCGAAGAGGGCAGGGCGGGGCTCACGCTGAAATAGTGTTCTTGTGCACTTGGTACGCGTGCGTCCATAGGCCCTGCGTTAGAGCGCGCAGGCATCAGCATCAGCGCCCACGGCCGTCGAGCATTCGGCGATGGATCTGGGGGGTCCGCCAGCGCACCTGTGCCGTGTTAAGCTTCTTTGGGCACTCTGGACATTTGAAGTGGCGCCCCCGCTGGTGCTGTACTAGCATCGCCTCGTCGTCGAAGATTCTGTCGCAGTAGTAACACCATGGCTTTGTGTCCGCCTTCTTCTTCTTTTTACCCATTATAACGAAATGCCCCCACCCTGTCTATTAATTGATGGTTAACAGGGGACTGTCGGCATGCATAGCAGGTTCATCGGATCTACAACCTGCATGCCGGTCTGCCTGGGGCCTGTCTAGCATTTGTTTTGACCCATCGACCATCAACAAGATTGCAAGTCACACATTCAAATGTAGAGACCTGCATCAAGTGATTTTGCATCAACTGTCATTGACTTCGGGCGTGTAACGGATCCTCACATCCTCTCCACCCGCATCCTCTCCCAGTTGTTCACCAACGGGTATACCGGTAACCCACGGAGGCTAAGTGCAAACAGGACGATTCGTGGCATATTCTATAATGGCACTCGTGTTTTGAATCAAGAAAGGCCTGTGCTTTGAACCTGACTTAGCCGTGGCAACCATGCATGCATGAGCCACGCAGCGCCATCATGACGGCACAGCGTCACTGACGCCATGCCACAGCATACAACAGCACTGCGAGCTAGCATGTGGCGTCATGGTGTTGAATAACGCAACAAATGTGAACTGGGACAAATACAGCCGTAGCCCCACATATCTCTAGCAGAGGCATTTGAAATCGGATTGAGGTATGGTACACAAAAAAGCCTCCTGGAAATGTGTAAGGCCTCTTGGACATAAAAAACGTGGAGATCCTGCTTTTCCATGATTGAGAAGGCAGCACAGACAGCGGACCATACAAGAGTCCAGCTCACTGCTCTCAGCACAGAGCAGACTTCCTCACCCCCCTGCCCCTCTCATGCGCCCTATGGCCGCACTAGTCGTCATCCTCATCTCTGCGTGCAGTGTACATGGCCACATCGTCCATGAGCAGGCGGTGGACGCTAAAGTCTGCAGATATCTGCACTGCCACCACCCCCTCGTCCGCGCTGCGCTTGAGGAGGCGTCCTCTACTTCCCCTCAAGGGACCTGCCACCACCATGATGGAGGAGCCTTCCTCCTTGGGCAGAACAGTCTCCAGGGAGGACTGAGGCAACTGCCAGCAGGAGGGAGGGGGAGCTTAAGACGGCAGCAGCAACAAGTGTGCTTGGATACAGCAGCATGCAGACCAGACCAGGGTAGCAGCGAGCAGGGGACGAGCGTGAGGGCAGGGTCGGGGGTGTTGGAAACCAGCAACAAAAGCTCTTGCTTGGAAGCAGCAGTACACAGGCCGGATTCCCAGTGTGGGGGACATTTTGGCAGTCAGGGCAGAAGTGTGATAGCATGGATACTACCAACCAGACGTTTCCATGTATGACAGAACCGGGGATGCGGCTGCGAGGGGGCATCATCCCCAATCTGCTGCTGTTTGGCCGGATCAATCTTTCACTGGAAGCGGGGGGTGAGAGGATTAGAAGCAACTGCTGCAGCCGGGGGGGACGTCCTTGGTTTCCCGGCACTGGCTTTAAGCGTGGCCGGACATCCGATTCGTCCGTCTTCAACATATGAAATCACGTTTGGACCTACGCTCTAGATTAGATCCTGCTGTGAACAACCTGGCGTCCTAGGGCTTCTTGTCCACCCAACCCACCCTGATGAAACAAGGTTTTGTAGTCCACAATAAAAATAAGAATAGGCACACCGTAGGACAGGGCATGGATTAAGGGAGCCTTCCCATTCTAGCAAAAGCATGGACGTTGGCGCCCATGCCTGGATCAAAAGCAACAGTAGGGTTAAGGCCGCACTCCCGCAGTGAAATGTGAATCGATAGATCTAAAGCTGTTACTTATTTTGTGTAAGATGTCTAGCATCTTCCTTTGTCCAAAATGTAACCATTGGATTCGGATTCTGAATCTAGGCCAGTAGGCCACGTGCCCCCCCTCCTCCCCCTCCCCCCTGCCTCCTGCCTAACACCTGCTCAACCCTGGATGACCCTTTCCAATCAGGCCCCCCCCCTTCACCCCTCCACCCCACCTGCAACACTTGACCGTCCTCGTCCATGCTAACATCCGCCAAGCTCCCCGGGTGCACATCCGCCACCTCGCCTTTCTTAAGGTAGAGCCTTCCCCCCTGCAACCGCTTGTCAATCACACGGACCTGAAAGCAGGAGTGGGGAATGAGTTTTGTCAATGTTGTTATAAAACATGGCGGCACCTGAAGATGGAAACCATCTCGGAGCAAAAAGTGACCCCGGGAGGATTTCAGGAGGAGAGCAATGCAGAGTCAAAGAGAATGGACTGCAACAGGGGTTATGCTGAGCACACCAAACCATTGACAAGTTGCAGGGCAGCCACCGATGGGTCAGTGTGTCCCAAACCTTGACGAGTCTCAGCCAGTGGACCAAGCGGGGCGGCGATTGCTGCACGTGCCTTCCTGGCCGGTGACCATGACAAAGCAGAATTGTCGTAAACAGTTAAAACCAGCATAGCCATAACGCAAAAGGGAAGCAGAGAAGGCGAGGGTAGGGTAGCAACAGATGCAGGTTCATAGACAACTGAGCACGGCGCTAAGAAAGTAAAAGAAAGCGAGGGTCATGTGCAATAGGGGTTGAATGGAGACTAGGTCCCCCCAAATGGAGTTGACAGTAGACTAGGTCCCTGTGATCTGAGGGATCCTATCTCACCAGATCAGCAGGCCTCAGCCCAATGCTGCGCTGTTCCCTTGACTTTCATGCCCGAAGGAGGAAATGGTTGTGTTTCTTTCTTAAGGGCAGCTGAGGCAAGGGCCCTCACCTTCACGTGGGAGCATAAGCACAGCTTCTCCTTCAATAAGGGATGATTAATGTCAAGGACAGCTGAGGTGTGGGACCTCACCTACCTTGATGTGTGTGAACAATGTGTGAGGGGGGGGCTCATCTTGAAGTGTGTAATAAGTATGAGGGGGGCTCGTCTTGATGTGTGGGAACAATGTGTGGGAGGGACCTCGCCTACCTTAATGTGTGGGAACAACCACAGCTTCACCGTGGGTTTGGGAGCCGCCTCTTCTTCTTCTCTCCTGCCACTCTGATGAAAAAGAAGCAAGCAGATTGGGAGACGTATGTAGTTAGATATATGAAGTTAGATATCAGTAGTTACATATCGGCAACTCCTGACAGGAACCTGTGCTAAAGGAAGTGGACAATAATGAAGGCATGCATACCAGCATGCGATAACAAGGAGGAGGCTGCTGAATGCTGGATGCGAGTCAGCAGGCGCAAAACTTCGCCGATTTAGTGCTGGATAGCAGGGCCTAGGCATGGATAGCAGGGCCTAGGCATGGATACCAGGGCCTAGGCATGGATATATTACATTAATTAACCCTGTTCATAACATGTACCGGTAGTTTAATCTCAAAGGCCGGGGCAGACCATCAGCACCACTAAGATCTAGTTGATAACCCAGGCATTCAAAAAACGAACCGGTTTCAAAAGCGTTTACTCCGATCCAAGTAACAAGCATACCCCACCCGCGCCCGTGCCTTGTCACCTTTCTTTTTGAGCTTGACCGCTCACGCTTGCCATCCCCTTGCCCAAGTTCACCGTCGCCCCCGCCCTCGCCACCGTCGCGGTCCCTCTCCCGGCTTTTTAAACCCTCTACTCCGTTCCCACTGCTGTCCCGCTCCCGGTCGCGTTCATCCTTCCCGCCTCCATTGCCTTGCCCGCTCCCACCCGCCCTGCCGCCGTTCCGCCCCACTTCCTGCCCACTTCCGCCCTGCTGCATGTCCAGCTGCTTCTGCCGGCGCTCCAGCGCAAGATCCGCCAGATCTGCCAGATCCAAGGAGCGCACTTGCGCCTCTTCGTTACTCGGCCTCAATTTAACACGACACCGCTCTGTAAGAACACAAGCAGGTCAACACAGCTTATTCTCAAGACCAATGATAACGGCACGCATGTGACTTCAGCCCAGGCTAGAGATATACTGTAACTCGTACGCTCCATTTGAGGTGTATATTTGTTCCCATAACAATGCTAAAAAGAGGCAGACAGTGGGCACGTTTTGAGCATTAGCCCTTGTCTGCTGCAATGTTCCAGAGCTGCTTAATCCCGCCTGGAAGCTGTGTCTGAAAAGTCATCCCGTCATGCTGTCCATTCCTCTTTCCCTTCCCAGTGCATCCCTGGCCCGACATCCGACCCAGACGCTAGCTAGCACATACCTGTCCACCAGTGTTGGCCAAAGTGCGCATCAGGCCACCTTTGGCAGGCCACTAGGGAACTACCCATTGGCCGAGGGGGGACCATATTTTGACTTGCCAGCAGACAGTGGCCCAAGCAGCATTGCCAACTGCACCCAGACCCCATGGCCATAGGCCGTGATGTCGCTGAATCATAGGTCATCCACCCTCAATAAAAAGTGATACACACCTGACCTGCCCTCCTCTTTGGAGAGCACCTCCACCACTAGGCAGCGCAGACCCTCATGGCGCCCTGAAACCACAGCCATCTCCTTCCCAGCACGAGGCCCGGGACGTAACTCCTCACGGCGTACCTGACAAACAGCGGCCAGGAAAAGCATTGAGGGACAGGTCAGGGGACAGGGGAAGGGTTGGGAATGAAGTTGGACATTAACATGTCCACACCTTCTTACGGGCCTCTCATCCAGGTTCTTACCAACTTCTCACAAACTTGTCACCAATTTATCATCCAGCTTCTTACTAGCTTCTCATCAACGTAGAATCCAACTTTTCATCCAGCTTCTCACCTGCTCATGATCGAGCTTCTCATCAGTTTCTTATCCAGCTCCTCACAAACGCACATCCACCTTAATAAAGGCTGCACACCAGCTTCCCATCAAACTTATCACCCAGCTTCACATCAACTTCGCACGCATCTTTTCAGCCAGCTTTTCATGAGCTTTTAATCCAGCTTCTTACCAGCTTCTCATCCAGTTTGCGCACATGGCGCTGCCTCCCATCTGCATCCGGAGCCAGAACCATCTCTTCACGGCGGACCGTCTCCGGGGCGTCTCCTGCGGGGCAAGCAGCAGTCACACTTCTGGCATGGGTCACTCATAAATATTCATATATTCAAATATTCAATATCAAGCACCCACCTGTCCACAGTCCACACACCGCCATACCGGGACAACCGTCATGCAAATGACAGTGGACTTACCAAAAAGAGTAGTCACACCAGTTTCAACGTTAAGGTAAGTCACACACGCCAGTGGCCACAAGCGCCTCCTGATATTTAGCAGGCGACCCATCCCCCTGGGCATACAACGCTACTGTCAACACCCTCTCTTTGTCATTGTCGCCCTCCTCCTCCTCCACTCCTCTACAGGATCTCTCACCCATTTTCCGTTGCTTTAGTTTAGGAGCCTGCATCACTGCTTGCGCGCCCAGACCCAGTCGCTCGGGCCGCTTGAGATATTCAATGGCCTCAACCACCTGCAAAAGGGCACGACGGCATTCCACGTCACATAATGCAGGGAGGGGTTCAGGGTTCCATGGTTCACGGCTTAGGTTGAATAATGCAGGTCGTCTACCATCACAACATGCGGGGGGGGGGGTTCTATCTCAAGGGTTTAGGGAGCTTAGCAGCGCAGCATGCGGGACGGGGGGATTAGAGTTTAGGGTTCAGGTAGCCTAGCATCATAATACGTGGGGAGGGGGGGAGGGGGTATTGAATCAGCAGGTCAATGCTGACCTGTTAACCTGCTGATTCAGGTCAGCATCAAGCATGACCTGAGCATGCATTCTGAGCAGCATCAAATTGGGAGGGAATGCAGCTATGTGGGGCCAAGGCAGAAGACTCCAGCCAGGGAAACCTGATGAGTCCATCAGCTTGAGTCCATCTGGTGGCAGGACAGTAGGCACCATGGCTGAGGCCCTAGCCCTGACACTGAAAGCGGCTAAGAGTCCAACCCTGCAACATAGCACGCTCTGCACGCACCGTTCGGTTCCTTCCGACTCCCATGCCCTCCGACCAGCCCATGCCACGCAGCATGGCCATCCCAAACTCCTCGATGGGCATGGATTCATAAGCCTGGGAGCAACAGGGGGACAGGGGCGAGTGGGTCAGCGACAAGATGTACCTGGGGCAACAGGGGGGCAGTGTTAAGGGGGTCAGCCACTCGAATGCGCAAGGGCGAAAGAGGACAGTAACAAGTGGGTCCTCGAATCGTATGCCTGAGGGCGAAAGGAGGGACAGTGGCGAGTGGATCAGCTGAGCAGCAGGGGCAGCCATGGAGGCATGCTAATTCGCTTTTCACATTTTGCATGTTCTTGCCTGTGCATGAAGATTTTCAGCTAGTTGGAGGAATGTGCCTGTGAGCTGAAAAACTGCCTGAAAACGTATTCCAACCTGAAAGAATGCAGTACCATTGCATGTTCTGCTGTCCAGTGCAAGGCCAATGTTGGAATGTGCCTAGTCCATGGAGCACGGTCAGAATTTCCTAAATGGGCTGTGGGAGTGTGGGAGTGTGTGGAAGACATGGTGAATGGCAAGCATGGTACGCATGCTTTCCATTCATGGTGCCTACGTCGACACATGCTGTTTATGAAATACAGATTTAAACTCTTGGGCTGCAAGGGGTGCACGGGCGTCATGGTGAGCACTGCAAAAGCCCTGCATGGCCTGCATGTGCTGTATAATTGCAGGGGGTGCACGTACTGTTGCATGGAATGCATGGCTGATTGTATTGACTGCGTGGTCTGAATTATGCATTACATGAAATGGTTGCATATGGTACAAAGTATAGCTAGGTTGCATGGATTGCATGGGCTGGTGGCATTACTTGCATGGGGTACGTGGGCTGGCTGCATGGAGTGCATGTGCTGGTGGCATTACTTGCATGGGATACATGGGCTGGCTGCATGGAGTGCAGGGGCTGGCTGCATGGATTGCAGCGGCTGGCTGCAAGGAGTGCAGGAGCTGGTTGCATGAGGTACATGGGCCGGCTGCACAGAATGCATGGGCTGGTTGCACGAAGTGCTCAGGATAGTTGCATGGAGTGCACGTGGTCCCTCCTCCTTTTCCTACTGCTCCATATATCACACCTCAACTGGGGCCATGTCCGGCAGCTCCTCCACATGCCGCTGGTACGCCCGTTCCTCAGTCTTTGCTGCGGTCAGCCGCTCAGTGATGCTTCCACCCAGGCCCGACCTGTCTCCTTCGGCCTCCTCCTGGCCTGGCAGCTTCTCCTTGCGCTGCACCTGCTGTAGACCGTACTGCTGCGGCACTGCGGGCGCTGCTGCCGGGGCGGCCATCTCGAACCGGTCGTCGCCCTGGCCACCCACGGGCGCATCCGAAGACGGTGGCTTGAAGCTGGGCGTGAACTTGTTGCTCATGGAAGCGCCCGCACTGCCCGCTTTATACGTATTTTCGATCCGCGGGATCACGAACAGCTTCTTGCCCTCCTTGTTCACCAGGTCGGCATTCTGGCCGTCCGCGGTCCGGAAGATTCCGTCCCTCTCCACCGTGGAGAGAGACACCTTGGATGGCCCGTCCTCCGCGACATTAATGCCCAGGCTTTGACCAGCCTTCTTACTCTTCTTAAATCCGAAGGAAGCCAGAGCTGGTTCTACCATAGCGCAGAGTCAGCTTGTGTTCGGCTTCTTTTGCTTGTCTCGGTGCAGACTATCCAGTCATGTGGTCCTAACATGCGGACCTACCTCGTGAGCCGTACTACCTAGTACTTCCCACGAATCCCACCCTTCCTTCCCACACCACCTTGCCCATGTGTGTGAAATCAACACTAGGAATTTTACGGGATGTGTTCAGCTCGACGATTATAAACACTGTTCCAATTTTCTGTCCAAAATATACCTTGTCGTGCATGGGCCTATGCGCCCGTAAGTTCCTTCGAGCGGGCGTCAGGCTTCCAAGATTTATCTGCACATATCGTATCCTACAAGCGACAGCGCCTCACGCGGCGCTAAACTCGGGCTTGGCTTGATGCGTGATGCGTGAATCTTGGATGTGTCGATTTCGATGCATGCTGCTGTGGCTGCTCCTCGCTGTCGAGGGGTCGACATGGAGGAGCCTGGCAGATGAAGGGGTCACCAGCAGCTCTCTGTTTGTAAGTCTGCGCTTGAGGTTTCGTGCATGCACTGATGAAACACAAAGAATGTCCTCCTACTCATGATTGCGTTGCATTTATGCTTACCCCTCTCTTCGTTTCACTTTGATGCTTTTCTACTGGATGGCCATTGGTCTAGCTTTTGATACAACCTGGTCATAGGTTGGGTGCAGATTTTAGGTGGACAGTGAATGAACTTTCATGACCAGGGCATCATGCCATACAAGTAATCAGTAGTCCATACTCAAGGCCACACCCAGCCCATACCAAAACATGGCAAATCATGCCCCCCAGTCCACACTGACTGGGCAGTTAAACAACCTTCACTGGCTTTGCATGTCAGCCTTGGCACACCAACAGAGCGTGTCAGCATAAGCACACGGACTAGAGTAAACATATGCTCATCTAAGATAATATCCTGGTGCATTCCGTCCTGCTCAGGGCCACAATCGCTTCCTGCACTTACACGGTGACGGCCACATAAGGGACGCAGCAGCTGCAAGGCCGGACGGCCTCACGGAGCAGCTGGGATCAGTTATCGGAACCCACAGCAGTGGGCAGCGGGGCACCCTTGAGGCCAATCCTGACAGCTCAGCGCTCTCAATGCAAGCAGGCAGCGACGGCAGCTGTGGTGGTGGCGAAATCGCGCCCAGCATGGACAGCCATGCCCAGTCCAGCATGGGGACCCGTGCTCAGCCCAGCATGGGGAGCCACGCCGCCTACGACCACTCCCTGGGGCACATCGAGGTGAGCAGGGTTTACTTTCTGATGTGAGGCCAGCATTGGCAGGACGCCCTGCGGCTGCCATTGGACGGATGGAGATCAGACCTGGCCCGGCTTACGGATGTCGGCTTAGGTAGCACGGTTGGCCACACATGGGGCCAACGGCCAGAGTGAAGCTAAATTTTAGTTTGAGACATGGAACAAGAAAAAATATCGCAGGTGAGGGCCTGCCTTAGCAAAGTGGCGATGCTTACGATGCTGCTGGGTCACTCCGGCGAAGGGCCACTCCACAATGTGGCTGAATTCTAGCTGAAGGCCTGCAGCAGGAAAACATACAGCAGGAGAGGGCCCGCCTGAGCACAAGTGCCGGTGCTCATAGTGCTGCTGGGTCTGCCTTCTCTCTCAGGGTCACTCATCTTTGGAGGGAACTGATTGCTGAATGAATGGATTGGTGAATGGATGGGTTCCAAATGTGTATCGTGACCTACCATCAAGCAAACTGTATGCTGACGAAATATGCATATGAGTGGAAACTGCGGATTCGAAATGAATGCTTAAGATGCCCGCCTTGAGAAGATACAATGGACACTTTGATTACATGATGAAGGAGTGTACAGTCTGTTCCCGGGTGATCCAAAGGTTTGATCTAAACTGAAATAATTCAAATAGCGGTTGCCTGCCGAAGGCTTCAGTCTACACCGAAATGCGTAAGCATGTCGACTATGCCCGCATCTATGTCCCTCGCAGGCAGACCTGGTTGCCTTGGCACGAACGCTGGCCTCTGGCCCATCCGCCTACTTTGCGCTTTGGAGAATGGGCCTCCGACGACTGCGGATCGGCGATGATGACTATGTACCCCTAGTGCCCCCTGCCGCCACCGCTGTGCCCGCGGCCTCCAGCTCTGCTGTCGCCAGCGATCGAGCCCCTGGCGGGCTGTCCTACCTGCGCCAATGGTACCGTCACCGAGACCCGCTGCAGACCTACGAGGCAGTTGCGGCAGCCTTTTATTTAGCTCTGGAGATGTTTCAGGGGGAGGAAGGAGGCGGGAGCGGGAAGAAGCGCGGCCGGTCGCCAGTCCAGCAGCAGGCTAGTGCGGGGGGCGTCAATCTGGATGCACCTGCGGGCGACGAGCTGTTGCCAGCCGTTTTGCAGAATGGATCAGACGGTGGCGGTCGTGGCAAAGGGGATGGACTGCTCCCGCCGCCGCCCATTATGGCCTCTCTTAACAGGAGCACATGCAGCACACGCGGCTGCGGTGGTCTCAAGATTGCCAAGCAGTGTGCATCTTGCCCGGGGCAGGATGAATCAGTCGGGGCTGAACATGGCGAGGCCTCAAACTGGAGCAGATGCCTCGATGACCCCTGCATGAGGAGCGACGATGGCTGCAATGACTTGGACGATGATGTCAGAGGAATTGATGCTGCAGAAACACCTTCAGCGGGCCTCACGGCTAGCCTCTCGTCTTTCCCTTTGGAACCAACCCTGCCTTGCCGGGTGCTGCCTGAGGTTGGACCGCCGCCACGAGGTGCTCAAGTAACTTCCGGCGCACCTCATGCCTCCGAGGCAGGGGTAGGAGACTCAAATGGACCAGTAGACCACCGCTGCCTTGATGACAGACCCACCCTCTGGAGAAGCCTTGTTCCCTCAGAGACCTGTTCAGCGACAGCTGTCCATGCAGACGCAACCCGCGCTGCTGCCACCATCCCGATGGACAGTCCTGACACCACAGCCCTTGCCTGCACCGTCTCGGCGAATCCAACCACCACGGGCAACTTGCAGGTCCACAAGACCAGGCCCTCCCTGTTGAACCGCGCCTGGTCTGCGTACATGTACTTTGAGTACTTGGACTGGCAGAGGCGCATGGACGTCCGCCAGTCCTTTGATGAGCTGTGGGACCGGGTGGAGCGGCGGCGGCAGCGGAAGAGGCAGCGGCAGCGGTCTCTGGCAGTGGCAGCAGTGGTTGCGGGCATGGCCCCTCCGTCTGTTGGGGAGGACATGTCGGGGGACGGCTTGCCGGGGGCACGGCTCAGGATGCCTGCCGCCACTGCTGCTGCTGAGAGCGCTGTGATGGCGTGTAATGAGGATACGCAGGAAATGGTATCGGGGGTTGGCGGGGCGGAGGTGTGCCTACAGGGCGCAGGTGGAGGGTTGACGCTTGAGGAGCCAGTCGCCAAAGATAAGGGTTCAGCGCACATTATCTCTGCGGTGGGAGATTACGATAGCAGGGGAGGGCCTTTGGGTGCTGAGAGGGGGGCAGGCCCGTTGGCGGGTGCTGAGACTGATGGTGGTGGGAGCAACTCTGCTGCTGCTGACGCGAGAGGGACGGCCATCGCGGCGGAGAAGCCCAAGCTAACGCTCCCGTCGATGCAGCGATGGGGGTCTCGGAGCCCTGTCGCCGCGCTGTTCCTCAAGGCAGAGCTGATGTGGCTGGACGGCAGGCCGTACCTTACTGCTGTACTGCTGGTGGGTGCGCCGGTGATGGTGGGCGTGGTCCTCTGGGCGGTACTGTGCAGCCTGGAGTGGTTACTGCTGCTGGCGACTGTGCCCGGAGGCAGGCAGAGGCGGCAGCTGTGGCGCTGGTGCGTGCTGGAGGTGGTAGAGGCGTTCGAGGAGGGCGTCGAGACAGCAAGGCGTAGGCTGGCCAGTGCTGGGGCTGCGGCACGGGCGTTAGGGGCGTGTGGATATGCGGCGATGCGGGCCGTGGCGGCTGGGTGGCGGCTGATCTGGTCTTGCTTGTCGGATGCTGTCTGCTGGCCATTATTTGCGCTGGGAGTCTTTGGAGATGATTTGAGCTAGAATGAAACTCGGGGACGAAAGTAATCTGGATTTTGAAATTGTGGGTCTCAGGACGGCTTTTTGTGAAACGGTTTTGTGAAGTAATGTATGTAGCATGCCAAGGTATGTCGATATTTTTTATACGTTAGGAGGCCTGTTCGATGATGACTACCAGTAATAGATTTTCCAGGCACTCGCAAGCCCATGTGGGACCTGAAAGCATTTTGTGTTTTACAAATTACTTTTTGCAATATGGATTAGAAAGCATGTAGTGCAGTGCACAGATTTGTACAGGCTCTTCACGGTGACGGCAAGCATTATTGTGTAATATGAATTTGAAGGTTTTAAGGCATCCCTTGAGGCCTCGTTGAAATTCAAAACTTCCATGCAGATGGATCGCATACAATTTGCTTATGTCACAGCCTGGAAGGTGCAAGACAGCATTCTAAATGTGTTTTGGATCCGAAAAACCGTGCCTGCTGACTGACACTGGCTGGTCCACCCGTCTCACGTGCTGGAACCTGGCTAGGGTAAAGCGGAACGAACAGGCGGTGTCTGGGGTTGTGGTGAGCTTGCCGAATGTCAGTATGGTGCAGCCAGGTATTTCATACGAAATGAAGGATTGGATTGGTCATTGACATAACACCTCTGGGCCCTGCTCAAAAGGCTCGGCCGCGTGGGCGCTCAACTGTCCCGTTGGTAGAAAATAAACTCAAGGTAAGAGGGAAAGAAGGAGACGAACACAAAGGAAAGAACCCCCCCCCCCCCAAGGAAAAGGCAGCCCGAAGTATCCAAATCGAAGGATTGGTGCTGCCCAATCTACACACACAGCTCAACCTTTTATTTCTTCCTGAGGGACTGGGGGTTGCCTTTGATGGTGGGGGCCAACAACATCGTGGTGCCTATTGGACAGCCTCGCTTGACTGGCCGCCTGGCTCGAGTGCGCTGCTGGAAGGATTTTATCAGCCCCAAGTTAGTCATTTTTTGCTGTGCATGTACCTGCTCCCTATCGGACGGGAAAAGTCCTGCATAGGACATTGGGACCTCGTGCACATACTTGAACATACTATACTGTCCAGCAGAATGTTTGAAAATTAATATCATAGCGGTGCTCGTAGCTGTGTGCAATAAATGATTTAAAGATCTGAAAGATAAATATCAGCTGCGCTGATTCAATGACGTTATACACCTCTGGGCCCTGCTTAAAAAATGTTCGGGTGCGTGAGCGCCTAAGTAAAAGGGGCAGAAAAAAAAGGAAAGCTGATCTGATTGAATGTGGTCAATAAATTGATGCATCGCCAAAAAATCGTTGTGATGTTTCCAACGCGTGTGTGCTGATTGAGCGGCTCGGACACTTTTTTGTAACGTATATATCATACGAAAGAAGTCGGAGCGAACATGTCCACACGCAATTCCAAGAAGTCTCACGGCATTCCTGTGCACGGCATGATGAAAGCAGCATCTGGGACTATGATTGCGCTGTTGGTGACGTGCGTTGCGGCAATCGCCATCTCCGGTTCAGCCGCATCTCGCGCAGTCGTCGCTGACTCTACCCAGAGGTAAACGCGGAAACAAGCAGGCACTACGTGTGCTTAGTTGCTTACTGGGTACAGCCTTGCTGTTCAAAGTTGTGCCAACGCAGCCCCTGATGTGGTGCAATTACTTCATGAGTGCTCACGGTATGCGTGGGTATCGGTTATCTTTGAAAGCTTTCTCTTCAAATCTGCGGTCGGCTGTCTACCTCACATACATGTGCGCTAGCAAAGTCATGGTAGGTTAAAATGCTGGCTAACAAAGCTCGTTTTTCGCTCATGCTGTTACTGCAGGAATGATGCTGATAAAGAGAAAGGCCATGGTTTCACTGCCACATTCTTCGACAAGTAAGCACCAAGCCAAGCCAGCCAGCACAGCAGAAATGCAGAGCAGACACGCAATATGATGGAATGCACTTAATTTTTTCAGTGTGTGGCTCTAAAGACTCAATCTTACTGCTTAGGATAGCTCCTTATTGTGAGGAAGATGTCTTGTATACCATTCCACTCCCCGCACTAGTAGCTACTTTCGCTTATGCAGTAGTTCCAAATGCACGTAGTTCCAAACGACAACATACTATCTTGTTTTGGATTGGTGAGGTGTGATTGAACCAGATTGAGCATCGACCTAGTTAACATTATATACTAAATTGCAGACCAAATATTATTGCAGTATGTACTATCCCACCCAACAACATCATACTTCAACGAGAGTTGTTTTACGACTTGGCCCGCAGCCTTATTTATGATGTGAGCGCTTGGAAGGCTCAGTCGAGCATCACTATCTACTAATATCAATAGCAGGCCCGTGGGGGAACCTTGCTTGTTGCCAAAGAGATTTCCCCTGCCCCATTCGCAGGGGCCTGGTGTTTCCAAACCTGATTAAGGGTATCAAGGGCACCTCTGCCAGCTTCAGTACACTGCGCTCCCTCTTGGGTGACTACAACCGCGGCGGTGGCGACCGTGATGACTACAACCGCGGCGGTGGCGACCGTGATAACTCCTACCGCGGCGGTGGCGACCGTGATGACTCCTACCGCGGCGGTGGCGACCGTGATGACTCCTACCGCGGCGGTGGCGACGATGATGACCACCGTGGGAGGAGGGTGTTATGATAAACTCGGAGGCAGGGTATGAGTTTGTCTCATATATGATAAACACTGCACACTCCGAGCGGGTAATACAAAGGAAATTACTGAATAGTACGTGCCGTGAACAGGGTAAGGGAGCGAGTAGGTCAAGAGTGTCCATAATTTCTCTTATTGAGTATCAAGCACCCGCATGTTTGACATACTACCACTCATGCATTTGCAAAAAATTTGGACCTCACCATTTAGGCGGAGTCCTGTAAGTTTGTGTGAGCTCAGTAATTTCCTTTATTTGTATGTTTCTGTGTTGCACTGTTGTTGTTGTGTGTGGTGCCGTCGTCCTGCTTGTATGTCTTTGTTGAATGTTAATGACATTACACCTCTGGGCCATGCTGAAATGATGCCCGGCCACGTCGGCAAACAAAAAGACAGCTAGGTCGCTAGGAAGGTCAAGGGAGAAGGTATAAGAGGAAAGAAATGCTAGCAACTTCACCCACCAAACAAAAAACACAAAGGTCGGACAAACCGTATCCCCTGCCCCTGAAGAGACTAGCCTTCAAAAAAATCAACTAAAAGAACAGAATCCTGGGCCTCCAACTAACCCCTGCCTGCGGGCTCTTCGACGTCCTGTCTGGTGGGTTGGAAAAGGATAGGAAGCGAATGCTAGAACAAAGACAGAGAGGCGCACAATGGGCGAAAAAACACGTGAGTTGTGCTGTTGACACGATTTGTGACATAACCGGGACTTGTCAAAAACGTTACACCTTTGGACCCGCTCAAAGATTGGCCGCGTGGGCGTTCAACTGTTCAGAAGGGAGTAAAGAAGGAACTAACAGGAAAAGAGGGGAAAGGAAGAAAAGGAGAGGCCGGGATGGGAAAGAAGACCAAGTCCAAAACCTGAGGTTCACTAGAGACCAGCCCTCAACAAAGCCTCTAGTAAGAAAAGAAAAGTCCACAAAAGCAAGCGTATGGTGTCGTTGCCTGTCACATTTACATGCCAATTGGTTAACCAGATTTTGCTCAGACTCCACATACACCCCTTTCCATGCCTGCCTATTATTATGTCTATTTGTGTTATTTTCAAAGTTCAAACTGTAGAGGTTCCGCACTTCCGCTGTGCTGAGGTGAGCCGACCATTGATTTATATATATTATTGGTAGTCTACCAATAGTCTCCGTGCCACATCAAGCACTTCGCACACTCCCACTTGAGTGATATGCATTATAATTATACTCTTATCTCCCCAAGCCTCCCTGCCATGGCAAGCACACACTCACTCACTCAGCACACACCCTCTTGGGTGAGAAGCATCCCAAATCCCAATCAAGCACCCCCCAAGCAACATCGGTCGAAGTTGTGTGGATGTGGAAGGGTTTCATTTCCTTACGATAGTTAGCCGTTTTTCTGCGCCTGGCGACCTGTCGACGTCACTGTCGACTGTCGCACTTTCGAAACTTCGCTGTTGGCTTCCGGCGAACTTCTTGGACTTTCCGCCTTTCGCCTAGAAAAGGCCTTTTCCTAGATTTTGCTTCTCGAACTTTGTTTCCAGAACAGCTGCTGTCTAGAACATTCTTCCCTATTTTGCGCTTTCTATAAATAGTAGAATATTTAGCTCGAACTCGGGACTTTTTAAGTCATTCGCCCCATGGCTTTCCCCCATGCCTGGCTCCTAGCCCATGTAAAACACTGCCGCCACGTCCTCTATCCGCCTGGCTCCCCTGTGTCCACACCAGTCAGCCAGAATCCATCAATTCATTCAAAGAACACAACCACACTACCCTTTCAGGATGAAGGCTCAAAAGGCAGGCAGAATATAGCAATAAGCACATCCAAGCCCAAAGCAGAGGAGGGGGGGGGTATTTCACTTATGTGCCTGTTAAGAAGAGCTCGAGGTCCTACTCCTCGATTCTTGATGCATCTTGAGCTGCGGAAAATAACAAAGCTGGTGGGATCAAGACGTTAGTATGCCATATTTGCAGATCCCTCCCAGGTGCAAACGCACCAGTGAGTAGTCCGGGAAGGCAGGGTTCAGTGCTATGCTGGATCGAGGAGCTGGATTTCAAAAACCCACAATTCACAAAGTGAACGCATTTTCCTTTAACTGATGGGGCCCCACATACTGCAACCAATCTGAAACATCAAGCATGCTTCTGCCCACCCTAAAAGTCCCTAGTTCCCTACTCCCCACCTTTTGGATCATGCTCATCAACCCATCTGTACTTCTTGGATCCTGCCCATTAACCCATATGTACCTCTTGGATCCTGTCCATTATTCCATCTGTACTTCTTGGATCCTGCTCATTAACCCATATGTACCTCTTGGATCCTGTCCATTATCCCATCTGTACCTCTTGGATCCTGCTCATCAACCCATATGTACCTCTTGGATCCTGCCCATTAACCCATCTGTACCTCTTGGATCCTGCCTATCAACCCATCTGTACATCTTGGATCCTGCCCATCAACCCATCTGTACCTCTTGGATCCTGCCCATCAACCCATCTGTACCTCTTGGATCCTGCCAATTAAACCATCTGTACCTCTTGGATCCTGCCTATCAACCCATCTGTACCTCTTGGATCCTGCCCATTAACCCATCTGTACCTCTTGGATCCTGCCCATTAACCAATCTGTACCTCTTGGATCCTGCCCATTAACCCATCTGTACCTCTTGGATCCTGCCCATTAACCCATCTGTACCTCTTGGATCCTGCCCATCAACCCATATGTACCTCTTGGATCCTGCCCATCAACTCATCTGTACCTCTTGGATCCTGCCCATAAACACATCTGTTCCTCTTGGATCCTGCTCATCAACCCATCTGTACCTCTTGGATCCTGCCCATCAACTACATCAACCCATCTGTACCTCTTGGATCCTGCCCATCAACCCATGTGTACCTCTTGGATTCTGCCCATCAACCCATCTGTACCTCTTAGATCCTGCCTATCAACCCATGTGTACCTCTTGGATCCTGCCCATCAACCCAGCTGTACCTCTTGGATCCTGCCCATCAACCCAGCTGTACCTCTTAGATCCTGCCTATCAATCCATCTGTACTTCTTGGCGCAATATGATAATGATGATGGACTTGCTGCTCTTGTCCAGTCGTAGGGTACTATGGCCTCAGCATTACGGCCCTTTCCTAGTCCTGCAGAAGACAACTACTAGCACTCCAAACCAGCCACCATGAACCACTGCTGCCCATCCTGCATGCCTGCAGCGGTGAGATGCTCAAGCGTGATAACGTACCAGCTAGCAATGGTGAGCTCACCCCATGATTTGTTCTCCCATCTTACATTCATGGAACACGAACCCACGCAAAAAAGAACATTGTCCTAGATGTGCAGCCCTTGATTACTTTCCAGGAAATCCATCACTCCGGTACACCATCACTCTAGCTTGCTTTCCACTATCACTATCTATATAATTGCACTGACAGGGTAATCGTTTACTTGGTACTGTAGCCTGATTAATAAGCTGGTATCGCGTGCCACTCCGGTAGCGTGCTATGTCGGTCGAAGGCACCAATATTCCAAACAGTATCTATCAGCAGGCAACCTCATCTAACTTTATTTTCCATCTGTGTCACTCACAGCCCCCCACCCTACCGAGACAGTTAGACACCCGTCCCTCTGTTTGTTATGAGCAGGGCCTAGAGATGTAAGTTCATTTACTCTGCGCCGGTAGTCCCATCAAAACCCAGGTCTAATCTCTTTACAGTCCTGCACATGATGCTGGTTTCACCACCTCTTCTGTCAGCTGCTTCAGCACCTTGCGTGTTGTTGCAGCCACCATCTCGGCTGCCTTGGCCATCAAGTCCTCCGACTGAGCTGCACTCCTCCGCTCAGTGGCCTCCATTAGCAGCTGCT
Source organism: Limnomonas spitsbergensis (assembly GCA_037349105.1). Lineage (NCBI taxonomy): Eukaryota > Viridiplantae > Chlorophyta > Chlorophyceae > Chlamydomonadales > Limnomonas > Limnomonas spitsbergensis. The sequence continues at coordinate 10,176,265 of JAYJMM010000041.1, forward strand.
GGGAACGCACCGCTGCTGTCAAGGCCAAGATCTGAGTGAGTGGCATGCAGGAGAGACAAAGTGAGCAGCTGTGCTGAAACTGGGTAGCAACACTGAGAAACACGGTATGAACTAAATATTAAACAGTCCTTTGGACTAGTGTTCAATTTGGCAGGACTGCATATTTTCAGATCTTGCATTTAGGAGTGTCATATCGAAATCTCAATCACCTGGTCTCAATCCCTGCCATATTAATTTCAGAGGGCAGGTTCTAAGTTTGAGGATATCAAGACCCGGCGTCTGCCATCCATCAGTCTCTGCATACCTTGGAGAGTATGACCAGCAGCAGGACCGCCAGCAGGGCCACCGCTGCCCCAGATAGCATCAGAACAAAGCTGCTTGGGGAAGCAACGTTGGCAGCGGCATTGCGACCATCATATGCTGCATTCCGAGGCACCTCGCTGATGGCCAGAGGTCCCACTGTGGCGTCAGCAACCTGATGCTTAGATTTGCCACTGCTGGCGACCGGAGGACCCAGCGCCTTCAAAAGCTCATCCGCCTGGCAGGGTGGAAAAAATGGGGCGTGGGTTCAATGGTAGCCAATTCCGATGCCTTGAACAATATGGTGACTGCCTCAAGCCACACCCTTTACAGAGATTTCTTTCAGTGTCATGCAACTCATCAGTGAGTTAAATCAGTGTGAGATGAAGTGTTTGTGCTGAAACCCTGTACCCTAACCCTCTGCCCCTACTTTGGGTGCAAACACTCACCAGTTCGATCATGATCCTCTTGGTGCCGCTGATGGCACCTCCCTCAATGACCCCCTTGAGGAATGGGTTCTTGACCCACTCAATCTGCAGCAGGATCAGTTCAGGGAGGAAGGGGGAGGGGGTGTATCAGAGACTGAGCTAAGCGAATTTGACCTATTTGACTTCTGCAGTGTTAGTGAGTGATCCCATATGGTGCAGTCAAAGAGAGATCCCATCTGCCAGTGGCGGCGGCCATCAGGGTCCTCCAACAAGTCCCTAATAAATAGGCTGGATGAAGCTGCGACACACACATCTCCTCAGGCTGTTGTGGCTGCCTGATTCGGCTACCTGGCTTAGCTTCCCTAACTTATTGGCTGCCTGACTTGATTCCTTCCCATCTTCGCCACTCTTCACCTTGAAGGAGATGGTGACTTTGGTCCCCTCCATTCCCGGCACAGGCAGGCGCCCCGATGACCTGGACTACCATGTAGAAGGTGTCACCCATCGGGGCGTTGGTGGTGACCTTCTTCTCAAACACAAAGCCGCCTGCCTCGCGCGCTATCATCTGGAAAAGGGAGGATCGACACCGGGGATTTACTGGAGGAGGGAGCAGCAGCAAGCCGGGGGGCATTGCTGCTGCACAGTAGGCGTGTGTTCAGGCGGATGGTTCTAGCAGGGTTTAGGCTACGGCATGCTACGGCACAGCTGAAGCCGGATTGTATCACCAAGGTAGTACAATACAGCACTCCTGAAGCCGATCCGAGGCATGATAGCGAGGCATTGATGAGTCGCAGGAGTCACGAGTTCTCTGTATTGGCCTAATGAATTAAACTCAAAACTTGTGAGACCCCCGGACCTCTCCCTTATGACGAACAGCTCTATGTACGCACCCATTGCACTTCTTCCACGTTGCACTGCTTTGGCGCCATAGGGATGTTCAGAGGGCGGACATAAGTCTGTGTCCGAGTCTTGACGCCCTTGTATCTACAGGGCAATCAATTTAAAGGCAAGGTAGGTAGGAGGCGCAGAAGAGGCCTGGCTTACAGAGAGGCGGGGTACTTCAGATTGCCAGCTCAAGGCAGTCTGAACGCCTCTATACCTGCTCCCTTTCTGCACTACAGGAGCCATGCATTGTAAAGCCTGGCTGGACCACTTTGCTTACAGACCGCTGCATCTTTAGCCTCTCACCCGGAGCTCTGGTCTTTTTCAGCGTCTGCGGACCAGCCCCCTGTCACCACATCTCGTAACGCCTGAGGTGTGAAGGGGAGCTAGACAGCGTTTGTTGAGGGCAGCAAAGAAAGTCAAGGCTTCAAACGACACAAACATTTACATAAAAGAGGGACAGGCTCACAAGCAGGAGGACCACCACAATGGCTTGTTAGCAACAGCAGGTCCAAAACGTCCAAAAAGACAAAAATATCAATTATTTGATGGGCAATATAGGGCAATTTGCGGCATAAAAGCTGTTTTTGACAAGCGCATTGTGTGACGAGCAAGAGCCAAATATCTCAGCTACACCGCACCTCATGGTCTACCATGTTCTTCCGGAAGGTGGAGTCGGCACCAAAGCATGTGTCAAACACCGCATTGGGTTTCCCAGCCACCACCACCTCAGCTGCTAGGACGGCCCTGTCACATTAGCAGGGAGCCAACAGCAGTGGAAAGTGTGAGCACTGGCGATACACGACAGGTAGTCAGATGAATAAAATTTTATGGACCTGATGACCACCTTGGCCACTAGGACGGCACTGGCATAGCGGCAAAGAGCCAATAGCAGTGGACAGAATAGGCAACACTCATCATGTCAAAGATTCAGTGAGAGGTGCTTGAAAATAAATATTGGTAGTTGAGATATTGAGGGTCTGATGAATGCCTCCATCATAAGTGCAAACACGAGGAACAGCTGGAAAGGGTGAGAGAGGAACTGAGGCCCCAATCCCCATAGAGGTGTCCCCTATTATAAACGCTTGATGTTTGCAACCTTCAAAATACGCAGTGAGTGCGGCAGCATCAGTGGGACAGAGGTCGACATAGCTGCCGGAATGTCCACATCGTAAAATGGCGACCGCCCCCCAGCCCCTCCCTCATCATCCCCAACATGAAACCTCATAATGATTTCCCTTACATACTAACAAGGTTACTGGCGGATAAGGGAGAAGGGGTGACCATACCAACAGAACCCTCAATAAGGAGCTGGATGCCACGGTTCAAGGCTTGCTTCTACCGGTATGTCGCCCTAAACCCTGCCCTGACCCCTAAACCCTTTCTCACAGGTTGGCTGGCAGGGGGATGGGCACGACCTCCAGGTCCTCGCCCTCACCCTCCGCTCCCTCCGTGTCACCGCTGTCTTCAGTCACCACTTCCACTACCAACTTCGATCAAAGCAGCAGACACGCCATACATAATTGGTGACAATAAGAGCAGACTCAAAGCCTCAATCCTGTCATGAGGACAGGGCAGCAGGGGACTGACCGGGGGTTCTCAGGTGCGCAGTTGACTCTTAAGTCTTGGTTCATGCGTCAGGTAGAACCAGTACCTTTCTCGACAGTCTGACAACAACAAAGAAGACCTCCATGACCTCCATAGGGTTAAGGGGTCAGGCCTCAAGGTGTATGGTTAGTGTTGCTGCAGGGTCTGGTCCAACTTAAATTCATCACAAACATTTCGTTTGCACTCATCATATCCTCCAGCACTTCATTTACCTTGGTTGTGGCGAGGTGCATGGATATCTGCAGCTCTGGACTGACCAGGACCACCGCGGGCAAGTAGGGCTCCATCAGCCGCCTGAGACACAAGCAAAGGACAGGGGAAGGGGTCAACCAAGGGGAATCGGCAGGAGCTGGTCGATTCAGGGTTCAGCTGGGAGAGGGTGGCGGCTGAGGAGGTAGCAGCGATGAATAGCAGGGCATGCTATGTCCACCTCTCTGTGGAGAAGGAATAAAACTAGCCCTGCAAGGCGTGAGGGTTGAGGAAGCATATGCCAAGGCCGTGCCTTCACCCTCTCTGTGTGTACTGACAGGACGCTCAAATTCATGCTTGCCCATGCGTCTTTACCCGGCAGTTGTGTCAACAGGCCATAGCCCAAAGCAAAACTTATTCCCAGCCAGATCAACTAGTTCTTATACAGCTTTCCTCACACCCCTTTCCTTACTTAGTAATTGTCCCCATCAGGCACTTGGCACAATCCTTTCCTCACTAGCCGACACAAGGCCCTCACACAGTAATACATCATGATCATGAAGACTTCTCACTTGTACTGCTGAGCGCCTCTGGTGGTTCGCATGAGATTCCTGGCTAGGGCCAGACCTGTGAGGCGCTGCATCTTGCTGGGGGGCTCTGCAATCAAGAAATGCAAACATAAATCAGACACATCTCGGCCTGCAATAGATGCAAACAATTGTTTAAACCACAGAATAAAGTGATGAGAGGACATGCCACAATGAAGTTGTGGCTCAAGGGCACTGCGGCAGTCTAGTAGACTCTGTTCACCAATTGGAATCTTAAAGCGTAAGCCTGTTGCTTCCCTTGTTTTCCTGTGCCTCATGGTAACGCCCTGGTAACGCCTATGGAGAGGTGTGAGTGTGCAACAGACCACCCTGTTGGGGGGGTCTGCTAGGCAGCCTCGACTGAACTGATGGGGACCCAACCTGGACTGGCCCTATCGAGTGTTCCAAGCTGTAGGGCTTGCGGCATCAGTCAACTCCACCAATAATTAAACTTTGGTCCCAGGACGGTAAAGGCGCAAAGCGCACTTACCGTCGGCTGTTGGCTGTCATGTGTCTTAATTGCAGATTAAAAAGTTACACAAGCAGTGGTGTCTTGTGGTGAGGCACCCTATGAGCACTTTTCTGGCAGGTTTGGATCATAGGCATTGCCAGAAAAAGCATCACAAGCCATACCCGGTATATTTTATAGATTTAAATATTTATATGTTAGCGTTGCAAGCAAATACCGGTAAATATTTAAATATATTAGATAAACTAGGGCACTGACCGCACCACCAGTTCATCCACATCCCCCAGGCTTGTGGACCTATGGTCCTTGATTAAATTTCCATTTGCCTTACTGCTGCCAGCAGGCATTTGCTCTGGCAGAGTGTCTGCCACCTGCCCAGAGGCTAACACACATCCGCCCTGGGGGCGTGAGAGGACAGGGCGAGCAGCTCAGAGAACGACAGGAGACCGGCAACATGGAACGGGGGCAGAGGAGGACGGGAATGTGGGACGAGGACCTTAACCCAGAGGAGGACTTCAGGCAGGGGTCAAGAGTAGGGGTGTGGGAGGTCAATATGGAGAACAGGACAGGGGCATCTACCCGATTCATTGCGCACGTCCGGCCTGGTAAAACTCGTCCCCCCGCTGCTGTTGCTGGAGAAGCTGGTAGCGCTCTCCGCCACCGCTGGCATGCTGACCGTGCTGAGGCTGGGTGGATCAGGGGCGCGCCTCTTGGACCCCAGCATGGAGATCTGGCTGCGCTGAGGTTCCATGACCTCGCCAGAAAGGATGGGCGCCAGTGGAGGGCGGGCCACTATGGGCTGGGGAGGTAGGCGGCCACCGGTTGGGGCATTGGCCGTCGAATTGTTCTTGGCCATCTCCGTGAAAAACGTGCCGACCGCCGACTGGCATCTGCAGCAAGGAGCCATGAGAACATTCGAGAGAGGGTCAGTCCTGGGATACTAGGATAGCTATCATGCTGGTGTACCACTCAATGACCGCGCAGGCAAAGGCCGCGCATGAGGCGTCTCATCACACACAGTCTCCTAGACTCCCTACCAAACTAAGCGCCTTTCATAATATGAGCCGGGTGAAATGCGTTGTATGATTAATTGACTCCCGATGAGGCATTCACACTTCTTATTCCAGAATTATAACCCGCAGCTCACCCATAGAACTGGACTTCAGCTGTCCCACATCAAAGCCAGGAGTATTAACTCAGGCCGTGATGCTCACATTACAGGACTACATGCAGACAAGCCCTAGCGCCCCCCGACCAGCAGCAGGCACTCACGCAGTCTTTCTCTCTAGATGCTGGACGTCGATCTTGGCAGGGGTCAGCCCATTGCCCCCTACGCAGGCACATAGGGGAGCCAGTGGATGGTCAGGCCCTCATTGGTAATGATGGCCAACAATCCAAGGTAAAAAGACCCATCCAGGTCCTGCCGCTGCTTGCCTCATCATGCATCGCCCGCACATCCTGAAAACATGTCAGAATTAGTGGACAAAGCAGTCTGGACTAGAAACCCCCAAATCTAACGTTGCCTTTTGCCAGCTGCTGTGCCCCACACAATGAGCCCACCATCATGGTGTGTGGCCCCTTTGCCTCCTGGACCCCCACTATCCATTTCCCACACTCCCTGATAGGCACAAGGCTCACCTGCTGATGTCTTCTGGTCATCCTTGTCCTCATGTTCCACCTCCTCCCCCTCAACCGCCTCCAACTGCTGGTCCTCCTCCTCCTCCACCACTGGGACGTCCCACACAGGAACCTGCAGGCGGTACAGAAACAGGGATGATGAGGCAGTACACATATACACATGGACCTGCCGGCGGTACAGAAACATGGGTAATACGGCGGTACACAGACACACGGGAACCTGCAGGCAGTACAGAAGCAGGGATTAATGTGGCGGTACATAAAACAGATGCAACAGGTTCGACAGGTTACAGGGATACCCACTTAAACAAGGATCAGGAGGCAGTATACGATAAAGGCAATTGTACCGGCAGCAACAATTGTCTCCACGGGGCTTTGGAGGTTAAACCCACACAGGAGCAATGATGCAAACTGCAGCACTATCAAACAATGGTCTCAAACAGCAACGCTTGTAAACAAAAGAGCATGGATGAATGCTCACTTTACACGAGTTGCATGCCAGTGCCTTACACACCTGGTATGTACACTAACAACGTCTGGTATATTCATTTAATATTCCGGGATTCATTTCTTTCCCATGCCGTTCTCATGCAGTCATGACGGGCGGGCTGCTACTGCTGCTGGCTATTCATGTTTCAGGTTCCTTGCTTCACCTGCGTCATGGCTAGGACCTCTGTCCCATGGAGCAGGGCGATCTTGATCTCGCCAGTCTGAGCACAGCATTTGAAGGAGCAGGAAATGAAGAATTGTTCTGGATATCGAGCAGGTGTCATCATCAGGAGAGAGTCACGCTTGACAACATACCAGGTTCAGGCCAATGACCGCCATCATTCGGCCCAGGCCCAATAATCGGAGGCAGCAGCTGCAGACAAATGACATATACGGTCCTTTCCATTCGGTATCGTGTTTTTTATGTGATTCCCCTTCAAGTGCTGTCCCTCCATCCAATCCAGGACATGCAGGGGACTACCTTGACATGAGGGTCAGCATGGGCAACAGAGGAAAACTAGCAGCAGCCTCAATTAAATCCTCATTTAGTCAATAGAAGTTGCCATGAGCCGTATCATCAGCCCTGGCAAGTCCTGTTTTTCAGGGTTACGAGTAAAGCAGGCAATTTCCCCCCCCCACCACCTCAGTTGACCGGCAATCCAACATGCCCTCTCGTTCATCTTCTGGACAAGACCATCTGCTGCAAAGCCTTTCCCTGACAAACATATTTTGCATGACACCAGCAAAAAACAAAATCCCTGCTTGCTGCCTCCCACCTCAGTCACCCCTCACCTCCACCTCGTCCCCCCCCCCCCCCCCCCCCTCACCCACCCACCCCACTCCACCTCACCTCATCCTTATCCCTCTTGCTCATCTTCTGAGAGACCGCTTCAAACCCTTTCTTGAGGGGCAGAGACACCTGATTGATGTAACAATGATGCAGCAAGGAGTGAGCAGGAAATGGTGGGAGAAAGATAAGAGTGGTTCAGTGGTCCCTATCTTTTTCTCGAGGTGTTACGTCCCCATCAGGACCCTTGGTCCCTCGGTCCAGGCCCAAGCATTCCACCTTGCCTAGTATCCCAGTGTCCCACCTTGCATGGCTTTCGGTGATCACCTGAGCTTGTTTCCCAGTATCTCACATTCAGCTTGCCACCCGTACCTGCTGATTGATTTTGATGATCAGGGCTCGGATATTCGGGCCCTCTGAAACCACCGTGACGTCCTTGGGGTTCAGCTTGCAGTTCAACTTAAAAGTGCCAAACCTGCAGCCATGCGACGGACACAGAGCAGCCAGGGAGGACACTGTCATTCACAGCCAATATGAGGCTCAATCGTATGCAGATGCTTCTGCAGGTATTTGGCAGCACATAACAAAACTGCTGGGCAGCATGAATGCCCTGGGGATGTGGGTGCTATCAATCCCAGGCATCGTCATGCCAGGAGATCTTAGGGCTGCTGCTCCACTTCCCAGCGAAACACTTAGAAGCTCTCACCTGATCTGGATTGACAGCTTGTCCAGGTCCTGAGTGAAGTCCTCTTCCTTGATGTTCAATCTGAGGAACCGCACCTCTTGCAGCTCAGCATGCAGGGTGTAGTCCTTCAATAGGCTCTACAAACAACAGAGGTCCCGGGACACAAGAGGCGAGGGTCAGCAGGAGGTCAGCATGCAAGACAAAAACATAATTTGGGGGACACGTTAACGTTAACACGCACAACCGGGGGGGAGGGGCTAGTAGGCCAGAGGCACAGATTCCATGGTATCTATTTTGGCTAGGCCTCATCCCGGTCAACAAGGGATCTGTACCGAGTCAGCCAGGGGATCAACATCAAGTTTGGAACGAATGTGCCATAGAGCGCATACAGAGATGACATGCACCCTCATTCTGAGATGACATGCACCCTCAAAAAACAGGAAGGGATTCGGGCAGATGCAGACCAGGACGGCTCTATGGCGCCAGACCGGCTAGGTCAACAGCTGCAGAACGACACCAGAAGGGCTCCATCTGTCCCTAATGGCAGCAGGGAACAGCCTTTCAATGCTGTTCCTGCCATCTGCGCGCTGCTGCAAACAAGGTGGCTCAGCTGCGGCCCATACAGGAAGCTACTGAGCACTGGCCATGATAAAAAGCCATGCATTCTAGCAGTGGGCTTGCATGGGCCGGATCAGCTCACACAGCGGCAGACTTTGTCCCATTCCGGTAGAAGGGGGCGGCAGCCAGGCAGGACGTTGTTTACCTTTTGCATGGTGGGGTCCATCAGTGTGGCAGCATCCTCACTCCAGTGCACCTAAAGGCACAGAGGCATGGCCGTGCATCCATCAGAAACAAGTGAGACAGGGTGGCTGCAACTGCAACAAGTGGAGCCAATGGATCTGTTGTTGGCCAGATTGAACATAAGCACGGCAAATTGGTTACGTCGGGAGTGGTGTACTCATGGTGCAGGTGACTCAGCTTGCCTACATTTTTTGTCGGTTATACGTAGGTGCTCATGCAATATAACCTCCTGTGGCAGTCAAACCTGCATCAAAACAGTTTTTCCAAGGACCAATTTTCTTGGTATGCATCAGTGTTTCATTCAGTTGGTTAAGTACGAATACCAACAGAAAGGCGCATAACAGGAGCCAAGCCTTGGCAGCTTGGCCTCTGCACACCCTTGAAGCCCCCCTAGCTAGCCCTAGCCTGGCTAGGCTGCCTCAAAGTCCCGACCTCCCACTTCCCCTCCACCTGCCGCCTAGCCTATAGTCCATGCAAACCCACCGCGTCATAGAAGAACTTCGGCACCACCGACACCACTAGCAGCAGCTCCCCCTGGTGAACCTCACGCTTCTTCGTGAGTTTGTACCTGACAAAAAAAAGGCAAAAGGCCTGATGTGGTAAGCTTGAGCCTGACAAGGAATATTGCGCCGGCAAATCCACTTTTTCTGAAGGGCCAGGCTGTGTTAGCCAAGGGGACACGGAGATATGGAAGGAGATATGGTAGATGAAATGGGCCTGGTGAGCACAGCGAGTGGAATGGTGGGCGCTTGTTGTCTGTGCATGGCAAGGACTGTTAAAGCCGTGAGACTATGAACCAGACAACTAGCATCGTAATCCTAACCATAACTGTCAGGACCATAGGGGTCAGCCAGGGGAATACAAACGGAAAGAGCACAAGCAACAACAGCGGACCCACCGCGTCATCACTTTTGTTTTTCTGGCATTAAATAATCGCTGGTTGAGGCCAAGGAGAGGATCAAAGAGGATCAAAGAGAAAATCAAGGAGGCCAGGAGAGGACCAGGAGAGGATGAAGCAGAGGATGACAGTCACTCTAGGAACGGGTCAATCACAGCTAGTACCTCCATAAAGCATCCGCGGGTGGGCAGAGAAACTTTACGTCCTGATGGCGCTCGGTCAAAATCGGAAGCTGCATCACCTCAACAACAAAAAAGGCTGACTTGTAAGGCTAAGGCCAAAGGCTTAGTCTAAACAGGAATGTCCACGTGAGTTCCGAGCCCCTCCTCACCATCTTGATACAGGATCCATGACATCGTCAGTAGAGCCCAGCAAGTGCTCTAGGCTGGTGAGCACCTGAACAGGCACCAGCAAGTCACAAGTGGGTGCAAGTGAGAAGTCACTTATTGGTGCAAGGCCCATGAGCTTTCATAGTGAACAGGATCAAGGACCTGTGAGGGCATTTGTAAGCTGTGGTAACGAGCAAGGCAGAGGTCATTCCTTTTCACAGGTTGAAGGAGATTTTAGTATTATTGTATGATGGCATGCAACGCTCAGGCCAATGACCGGCACCCTTGAGACCTGAAACAAAACTATGCCCGGCCTGATCCCCTGAGCCCAATGCAAGTACCGCTTCAGCTTCAATCCTCATCAACGCATGATACAACATCTGCCATTTTAAAATCACTGGTCGGTGATCTGTTAATAGGGCTCCAGGTGATGCTCCATACAATGCGCCATAAGTCAAAAGAAGCCGCTGAAGGCAAAACAGTTATACATGCAAGCACCTCACTGTATCTGCAACAACCCAACCATACATTCCCCCAAGCATGCAACAAACCAAGCATGCATCTCCCCATGCAAGGACTACAAGGACAGCCCAGTAATGCACCCCCCATGCAAAGATCCTGTCAGGTATGACCAGCCTGCAGTGATTGTGGCGCGACGCCCCCCTGCCATAAGACTGGGTTAAGCTGAAACGTAGCAGAAGTGTGTTATACATAGCACTGCCAGTCTGCCACACACCTACCACACACATTGATCGTAAAAACAAGTGATTCTCGCCCACCAAGCATAGTGATCATAAAACAAAACTGCCACCCACCTGACCCCCGCTAATATCGAGGAGGTTGATGGCGCCAACGCTTGCGGAATGTACGCTGATGCACATGCGCGTATCTGCCTGTAGCTCAGCCAGCGGGAAGAAGAAGCTGTGAGGGCACGGATGGAAAGGAAAGGGGAGGGGAGAGGTGTCTCAGAAGGCAGGGGGAGGGGAGTGGTGTCTCAGAAGGCAGCGGGAGGGGAGAGGTCGGTGTCTCAGAAGGCAGGGGGAGGGGAGAGGTGTCTCAGAAGGCAGCGGGAGGGGAGAGGTCGGTGTCTCAGAAGGCAGGGGGAGGGGAGTGGTGTCTCAGAAGGCAGCGGGAGGGGAGAGGTCGGTGTCTCAGAAGGCAGGGGGAGGGAGAGGTGTCTCAGCAGGCAGGGGGAGGGGACAGGTGTCTCAGAAGGCAGGGGGGGAAAGAGATGTCTCAGAAGGCAGGGCGAGGGGAGTGGTGTCTCAGAAGGCAGCGGGAGGGGACAGGTGTCTCAGAAGGCAGCCAGGGGGAGGGAGAGGTGTCTCAGGAGGCAGGGGGAGGGAGAGGTGTCTCAGAAGGCAGGGGGAGGGGGAGGTGTCTCAGAAGGCAGGGGGGGGGAGAGGTGTCTCAGAAGGCAGGGGGAGGGAGAGTTGTCTCAGAAGGCAGGAAGAGGGAGAGGTGTCTCAGAAGGCAGGGGGGGGGAGAGGTGTCTCAGAAGGCAGGGGGACTAGGGAGAGGTGTCTCAGAAGGCAGGGGGGGGGGGAGGTGTCTCAGAAGGCATGGGGAGGGGACTGAGAGGTGTCTGAGAAGGCAGGAAGGAGGGAGAGGTGTCTCAGAACTGTACCCCTCTCAAGTGGTTTAGTACATGTGTTGATTTGAGCGTTTATGTTGCTGCTGAGCAGCTGTTAGGGACCAGATCTAGAACGACCCACGGCCTAAGGCCTAAGCCACAACGGCCAACTCGTTTAACCCTTGAAACAAAATCAACACTAGCGATGCATCATTCACCGCACCCACTCTGAATCTCTGATCCCGACTCACTTCTGACCCCAAAGCGGGCTCTTGTTGTGGTGGCAGACCCGGGTCTGAGCTTGCATCAGGGGGGTCTTCTCAGGGCCCACCTCAATCTTCACAGACCTTGAGAATCAATTGCACGGGGAGCAGGACAGGACTCAGAATGAATGTCAGCTATAGGTCGACGTCCGGGGAGCTTTGTTGAGCAGGAAGGCAGGATTGTGTCCTAACTTCGTTCCTGCTCCAGCCACATCTCATCTCTTGGTTCTAGTCCCACTCCCTGCCAGGCAGGCTGGACAGTTGGGATTTTGGGCAACGAACGTCCATCATGCACAGGTGCAAGAACACGGTAGATCATGCACACTCAGGTGCAAGAACTCAAACGCATGGCTGCACTCACGAAGATGTACTCATGCACGTGTGGTCGACCACCGCAATGCCCTTAGCCTCTTTGACACGGATGCAGAGGTAGTGGCTATCGTCATTTTTCCACCAAGGGGAATCACTCTTCTCCGTGATGGAAGGCATGGCACGTACAATGCCTAGAGGGCCCTGCTCTGCTGAGTCCCATGTTTCTTTGTTTTTTCTGCTGTCAGAGATTCCTGGTGTTCGGGATAAAAGGCGCCCGCTCCCTGTATCGACTGCACTCGGAGTATTTTCCGCACAGGTTTCTGTCGTAAACACTGCGCGCATAGGTCGACAAGCGGCAAGGTTGGAGGATAAAGAGTATACATGTGCAGCAGCGGTGGAGCGTGCTGTTTCAGGTATGGTTCGTAGTGGTGAAACTTATTAACTAACCGGGCGGGAGGGCAAAATTCTGACCCTCTTTGTCGTTGCCTTGGTTGATCTTTCCAAGAATGTGCTCCACGGCTACAATGCCATTATAGTTAATGCCCTTAATCTTCTTCCCGATATGACTCATATCCTTTGTGAAGTCCTTTACGAACGAATTCATCGTGAGGAGTGGCGTGCGCTACGGCCAGGGACGATAAATGCTGAAAAGGCACGCTATTGTTTTCTTAAAGGTCCTCCGCGTTCACAAATAGTCCGCATTTGGAGATCTCTGCCCCTGTCTCTGCCCGTGACTATTTTGTACGGCATCCGAAAACAGAGAATCCCGGAGAGAAGCTGGTCGACTGCTGGCTCCGGGGCGGAAGCTACTAGGAGCCACCTAGGCTAGGAGCCTCTCATTTATGTAGTTAATGTAGACCAATCCGAATACCTTTTTCCGACGGAGCCCCTTCAGCATGATGAAGAAAGCGAGCGTTGGGGCGCACAATCATGGCTATGCATACGATGGCAGAGAAGAAATCTGCCCTCAGATGGGGACTCGGATGCCTCTGGAACAACAAGCTCAGCTTCAGGTCAGTGGTGCAATGAAATGCGACACCGACAAATATTGCCCTCTTTGCGGAAAACACGACAGTGCTGGGCATATCACTGGATCTTGCAGACGCCCGGAAATGCAAAAGATGTACTTTGAGAGACAGCAACATGGAACAGCAGGATCCTCAGAGCCATAGCCAAGGGGAGCATGAGAGGAGAGTTAGTTGGTCGTGGCTGACCTGCTGGGGTCTGCCGAAAAGTGTGCAATGAGATGGCAGGAGCGCCTGCCCTTCCAACGAACTGGGTGCCCACATACCTGCTTTCCCAGGCCTAACCAGCAAACACAAGCAACCTTTACAACCTCTTGCCCATAATACAAGGAGAAAGGCGACCAGATATCATGATAATGCAAAAGGCAGAGCAAAACAAAGACACCAAGATGATCCTCATAGTGGAATTAAAATATTGTAGAGACATATCCGAGGGGTCATCAACTCTCAGCATGCTACAGCTAGCACAAGGAGCTAGAGAGGGAGGTTGTGCAAGAACTTCAGAGCACCGGGCACTGCAGGAACAATATTAAGATCATCCCCATTCGAATGGGGACCTCTGACACCATCTATGAAGAGCACACCATGCAAGGCACACACCCCGCCCTTGGAGTTGGCATATACCATGTCGGGAAGTGTGCTCAAAAATGCATGTGCATGCTACAAAACTCGTACATAGCATAGTGCAAACCAGACATACTTATAGAGGACTTCCTGGCATCAGAAACCACCAACCAACCAGTCAAGCATAGCCGAAAGCGCAAGCCACCATAGTTTGTTTTACTTTCTTCTTGTTATGATAGTAACAGCGCGGACGCGGCCTAGGCCCATGCCGCGTACTCGCGTAGTTTCCTTAACCCGCACGCCTCTGCGGGGCGAATTTTTATTTCTTTCTTCCCGAGACGCACGATCATAGCTACGCATACGATTTACCGAATTGTATCGCTCAACGGTATCATGCAGTTCGTCCGTATCAAGTCACGGTAACAAGTTGCCTTGAGGAAAACTATGGGTTTGGGGGCGCCCCATCATCCTAGGGCTGGAGGAGGCAGGGGCAGCCACGCGGAGGCAAGCGTGTGCCCTCAACAGCACAGCAGCCAGATTCCAAGTAGTGAAAATGCTACAGCTCAGTACTGTTGATCTTAAATTGGCTCAGCTGCAACCCAGCTACGTAGGCCGAGAGGGTCTGGAGTACCAAGTAGGCCCTGAAGCTTAGGCTCCCGACCTTAGGCCAATCAAGGTTTAATACCTTTCAGTCCAGGGGGGCCACCTGGAAGTATACTGTGAAGGTGGTCTGGCGCACACAAAAATAAACGCTACAGCTCGTTAGGAGCCATAAATCTGCCTTCTTGGAGAAAGTCCTTGGCCATCCTTTTTGAGGCAGGGGTGATGGGCATGACATGCAGGCCAGCAACCCCACGCCTGGAGAGCAGTTTCTCAACAAGTTCCACATTGTACTGCCTGCTGAACGCTGCCAGCTCAGCCTTGCCGGCAGAGGAAGCCGCCTGGAAGTCAAGCAGGAGCTGCCTACTGGCAGGCCTGCCAGCGCAGCTGGAAAGGCTGAGCCAGAACGCCAAGTTGCCTGTGGATGGGTTGGGGGGACAGCCCTCATTTGTTTCCGGCTAGTAAGTTGTGTCCTATGCGCAGATTGCAGCCTACACACAGCCTACACAGCCTACATAGGCTTCACTCAGATAGACTAGATACCATGGCCTATATCCATGCAGGAAGGCCCAGCCTTGGACATCATGTTCAAGGATTGAAGGTGCCAAGGATCTAAGGAATCAAGGATTCAGAGATGGAAGGTCTAAGGATCCCAGGCCTAAGGTGTCAAGCTCCAAAGATCCAAGGCTCAAACGTCCAAGGTCAAAGGATCCAAGGACCCTAGGTTAAACATTTGTAGCGACTGCAAGCATGGTTGTGTAGCACTCCACCTTCCGGCAGTTTCAGGTGTGGGGTTCATACATCAAAAGGATTCAGGCCGGCAGCCAGGATGCCATCTCTGCGTCAATCAGGAACAAACCCTGTCGGGAGGCACAAGCAACAAGACCTGCTGTACAAGCCCCCCCCTCCTCGGCAGCAGAGCAGGACGTGGCTGACGTGGAGCTGAGATGCGCTGACAAGAACCCTGCCCCCCCACATAGGTGAGATAGCCGAAGAGAGCCAGGGACATGCGCCTTGCCTGGAGAAGAGATCAAGGGCATGCCAATCAATATCTTGGCGGATTCTGGCAGGCCCCTCCTGACCACGTCGCTGATCCATTCGTCGAATGCTGCCAAATCGAACGCTGGCTGCGTCAGGATGACAGTGGCGCCACTGGCTACCTGCAAATTACCACACCACAGGGGTGCCGGGTTTCAGGAGTCGAGAGTCTCAGGGTCTTGGGCTTAAAACATCCAGAGCGGGGATTCAGGGTTTCAAATGTCAGGATGGCAGGCATGCCACTCCCTCCATGCAGACCACCACATTGCAGGTTTTTTGAAGTTCAAAAGTCATGAATAGTAGAATTTCAGGGCTTCAGGGCTGCAAAGGCCAAGAGTTTGAGGGATTCAGTGTTTCAAGGTATCAGGGTTGAGAAGGGTGAAGTAAGGGAGGTTGGCATGAAAATCCAGGTTTGCATGCCTCTGTCTATTTTTGAGTGTCTCAGCTACAATTCAGCAACATCATTGCCTTCCGCGGAGTGGGCTTATTGCCTCCCGCCCTGCCCAGTGCCCACTCCTACCCGCTCTGCTAATAGCCTACCGCCCTGCCCTGAGCCCACTCCTACCCACCCTGCTTATTGCCTCCCGCCCTGCCCAGTACCCACTCCTACCCACCCTACTTATTGCCTCCCGCCCTGCCCAGTGCCCACTCCTAACCACCCTGCCCTGTGCCCACTCCTACCCACCCTGCTTATTGCCTCCCGCCCTGCCCAGTGCCCACTCCTACCCACCATGCTTATTGCCTCCAGCCCTGCCCAGTGCCCACTCCTACCCACCTTGCTTATGGCCTCCCGCCCTGCCCAGTGCCCACTCCTACCCGCCCTGCTTATTGCCTCCCGCCCTGCCCAGTGCCCACTCCTACCCACCTTGCTAATTGCCTCCCGCCCTGCCCAGTGCCCACTCCTACCCGCCCTGCTTATTGCCTCCCGCTCTGCCCAGTGCCCACTCCTACCCACCATACTTATTGCCTCCCGCCCTGCCCAGTGCCCACTCCTACCCGCCCTTCTTATTGCCTCCCGCCCTGCCCAGTGCCCACTCCAACCTGCCCTGCTTATTGCCTCCCGCCCTGCCCAGTGCCCACTCCTACCCGCCCTGCTTATATCCTCCCGCCCTGCCCAGAGCCCACTCCTACCCGCTCTTCTTATAGCCTCCCGCCCTGCCCAGAGCCCACTCCTACCCACCCTGCCCAGTGCCCAATCCTACCCGCCCTGCCCAGTGCCCACTCCTACCCGCCCTGCTTATTGCCTCCCGCCCTGCCCAGTGCCCACTCCTACCCGCCCTGCTTATTGTCTCCAGCCCTGCCCAGTGCCCACTCCTACCCACCCTGCTTATTGCCTCCCGCCCTGCCCAGTGCCCACTCCTACCCGCCCTGCTTATTGCCTCCCGCCCTGCCCAGAGCCCACTCCTACCCACCCTGCTTATTGCCTCCCGCCCTGCCCAGTGCCCACTCCTACCCACCCTACTTATTGCCTCCCGCCCTGCCCAGTGCCCACTCCTACCCACCCTGCTAATTGCCTCCTGCCCTGCCCAGTGCCCACTCCTACCCACCCTGGTTATTGCCTCCCGCCCTACCCAGTGCCCACTCCTACCCGCTCTGCTTATAGCCTACCGCCCTGCCCTGAGCCCACTCCTACCCACCCTGCTTATTGCCTCCCGCCCTGCCCAGTACCCACTCCTACCCAACCTACTTATTGCCTCCCGCCCGTCCAGTGCCCACTCCTAACCGCCCTGCCCTGTGCCCACTCCTACCCACCCTGCTTATTGCCTCCCGCCCTGCCCAGTGCCCACTCCTACCCACCTTGCTTATTGCCTCCCGCCCTGCCAAGTGCCCAATCCTACCTGCCCTGCTTATTGCCTCCCGCCCTGGTCAGTGCCCACTCCTACCCGCCTTGCTTATGGCCTCCCTCCCTGCCCAGTGCCCACTCCTACCCAGTGCCCACTCCTACCCACCCTGCTTACTGCCTCCCGCCCTGCCCAGTGCCCACTCCTACCCGCCCTGCTTATTGCCTCCCGCCCTGCCCAGTGCCCACTCCTACCCGCCCTGCTTATTGCCTCCCGCAAGCCCAGTGCCCACTCCTACCCGCCCTGCTTATTGCCTCCCGCCCTGCACAGTGCCCACTCCTACCCGCCTTGCTTATTGCCTCCCGCCCTGCCCAGTACCCACTCCTACCCGCCCTGCTTATTGCCTTCCGCCCTGCCCAGTGCCCACTCCTACCCGCCCTGCTTATTGCCTCCCGCCCTGCCCAGTGCCCACTCCTACCCGCCCTGCTTATTGCCTCCCGCCCTGCCCAGTGCCCACTCCTACCCGCCCTGCTTATTGCCTCCCGCCCTGCCCAGTGCCCACTCCTACCCGCCCTGCTTATTGCCTCCCGCCCTGCCCAGTGCCCACTCCTACCCACCATGCTTATTGCCTCCCGCCCTGCCCAGTGCCCACTCCTACCCACCCTGCTTATTGCCTCCCGCCCTGCACAGTGCCCACTCCTACCCGCCTTGCTTATTGCCTCCCGCCCTGCCCAGTGCCCACTCCTACCCGCCCTGCTTATTGCCTCCCGCTCTGCCCAGTGCCCACTCCTACACACCATACTTATTGCCTCCCGCCCTGCCCAGTGCCCACTCCTACCCGCCCTTCTTATTGCCTCCCGCCCTGCCCAGTGCCCACTCCAACCTGCCCTGCTTATTGCCTCCCGCCCTGCCCAGTGCCCACTCCTACCCGCCCTGCTTATATCCTCCCGCCCTGCCCAGAGCCCACTCCTACCCGCTCTTCTTATAGCCTCCCGCCCTGCCCAGAGCCCACTCCTACCCACCCTGCCCAGTGCCCAATCCTACCCGCCCTGCCCAGTGCCCACTCCTACCCGCCCTGCTTATTGCCTCCCGCCCTGCCCAGTGCCCACTCCTACCCGCCCTGCTTATTGTCACCAGCCCTGCCCAGTGCCCACTCCTACCCACCCTGCTTATTGCCTCCCGCCCTGCCCAGTGCCCACTCCTACCCGCCCTGCTTATTGCCTCCCGCCCTGCCCAGAGCCCACTCCTACCCACACTGCTTATTGCCTCCCGCCCTGCCCAGTGCCCACTCCTACCCACCCTACTTATTGCCTCCCGCCCTGCCCAGTGCCCACTCCTACCCACCCTGCTAATTGCCTCCTGCCCTGCCCAGTGCCCACTCCTACCCACCCTGGTTATTGCCTCCCGCCCTACCCAGTGCCCACTCCTACCCGCTCTGCTTATAGCCTACCGCCCTGCCCTGAGCCCACTCCTACCCACCCTGCTTATTGCCTCCCGCCCTGCCCAGTGCCCACTCCTACCCACCCTGCTTATTGCCTCCCGCCCTGCACAGTGCCCACTCCTACCCGCCTTGCTTATTGCCTCCCGCCCTGCCCAGTGCCCACTCCTACCCGCCCTGCTTATTGCCTCCCGCTCTGCCCAGTGCCCACTCCTACCCACCATACTTATTGCCTCCCGCCCTGCCCAGTGCCCACTCCTACCCGCCCTTCTTATTGCCTCCCGCCCTGCCCAGTGCCCACTCCAACCTGCCCTGCTTATTGCCTCCCGCCCTGCCCAGTGCCCACTCCTACCCGCCCTGCTTATATCCTCCCGCCCTGCCCAGAGCCCACTCCTACCCGCTCTTCTTATAGCCTCCCGCCCTGCCCAGAGCCCACTCCTACCCACCCTGCCCAGTGCCCAATCCTACCCGCCCTGCCCAGTGCCCACTCCTACCCGCCCTGCTTATTGCCTCCCGCCCTGCCCAGTGCCCACTCCTACCCGCCCTGCTTATTGTCACCAGCCCTGCCCAGTGCCCACTCCTACCCACCCTGCTTATTGCCTCCCGCCCTGCCCAGTGCCCACTCCTACCCGCCCTGCTTATTGCCTCCCGCCCTGCCCAGAGCCCACTCCTACCCACACTGCTTATTGCCTCCCGCCCTGCCCAGTGCCCACTCCTACCCACCCTACTTATTGCCTCCCGCCCTGCCCAGTGCCCACTCCTACCCACCCTGCTAATTGCCTCCTGCCCTGCCCAGTGCCCACTCCTACCCACCCTGGTTATTGCCTCCCGCCCTACCCAGTGCCCACTCCTACCCGCTCTGCTTATAGCCTCCCGCCCTGCCCTGAGCCCACTCCTACCCACCCTGCTTATTGCCTCCCGCCCTGCCCAGTACCCACTCCTACCAACCTACTTATTGCCTCCCGCCCGTACAGTGCCCACTCCTAACCGCCCTGCCCTGTGCCCACTCCTACCCACCCTGCTTATTGCCTCCCGCCCTGCCCAGTGCCCACTCCTACCCACCTTGCTTATTGCCTCCCGCCCTGCCAAGTGCCCAATCCTACCTGCCCTGCTTATTGCCTCCCGCCCTGGTCAGTGCCCACTCCTACCCGCCTTGCTTATGGCCTCCCGCCCTGCCCAGTGCCCACTCCTACCCAGTGCCCACTCCTACCCACCCTGCTTATTGCCTCCCGCCCTGCCCAGTGCCCACTCCTACCCGCCCTGCTTATTGCCTCCCGCCCTGCCCAGTGCCCACTCCTACCCGCCCTGCTTATTGCCTCCCGCCCAGCCCAGTGCCCACTCCTACCCGCCCTGCTTATTGCCTCCCGCCCTGCACAGTGCCCACTCCTACCCGCCCTGCTTATTTCCTCCCGCCCTGCCCAGTTCCCACTCCTACCTGCCC
Source organism: Limnomonas spitsbergensis (assembly GCA_037349105.1). NCBI lineage: Eukaryota > Viridiplantae > Chlorophyta > Chlorophyceae > Chlamydomonadales > Limnomonas > Limnomonas spitsbergensis. The sequence continues at coordinate 10,196,390 of JAYJMM010000041.1, forward strand.
TGCTTATTGCCTCCCGCCCTGCCCAGTGCCCACTCCTACCCGCCATGCCCAGAGCCCACTCCTACCCACCCTGCTTATTGCCTCCCGCCCTGCCCAGTGCCCACTCCTACCCGCCCTGCCCAGTGCCCACTCCAACCCGCCCTGCTTATTGCCTCCCGCCCTGCCCAGTGCCCACTCCTACCATCCCTGGTTATTGCCTCCCGCCTTGCCCAGTGCCTACTCCTACCCGCCATGCTTTTTGCCTCCCGCCCTGCCCAGTGCCCACTCCTACCCACCCTGCTTATTGCCTCCCGCCCTGCACAGTGCCCACTCCTACCCGCCTTGCTTATTGCCTCCCGCCCTGCCCAGTGCCCACTCCTACCCAGTGCCCACTCCTACCCACCCTGCTTATTGCCTCCCTCCCTGCCCAGTGCCCACTCCTACCCGCCCTGCTTATTGCCTCCCGCCCTGCCCAGTGCCCCCTCCTACCCGCCCTGCTTATTGCCTCCCGCCCTGCCCAGTGCCCACTCCTACCCACCCTGCTTATTGCCTCCCGCCCTGCCCAGTGCCCACTCCTACCCGCTCTGCTTATTGCCTCCCGCCCTGCCCAGTGCCCACTCCTACCCGCCCTGCCCAGTGCCCACTCCTACCCGCCCTGCTTATTGCCTCCCGCCCTGCCCAGTGCCCACTCCTACCCGCCCTGCTTATTGCCTCCCGCCCTGCCCAGTGCCCACTCCTACCCACCCTGCTTATTGCCTCCCGCCCTGCCCAGTGCCCACTCCTACCCACCCTGCTTATTGCCTCCAGCCCTGCCCAGTGACCACTCCTACCCACCCTGCTTATTGCCTCCCGCCCTGCCCAATGCCCACTCCTACCCACCCTGCTTATTGCCTCCCGCCCTGCCTAGTGCCCAATCCTACCCGCCCTGCTTATATCCTCCCACCCTGCCAAGTGCCCACTCCTACCCAGTGCCCACACCTACCCGCCCTGCTTATTGCCTCCCGCCCTGTCCAGTGCCCACTCCTACCCGCCCTGCTTATTGCCTCCCGCCCTACCCAGTGCCCACTCTTACCCACCATGCTTATTGCCTCCCGCCCAGCCCAGTGCCCACTCCTACCTGCCCTGCTTATTGCCTCCCGCCCTGCACAGTGCCCACTCCTACCCGCCCTGCCCAGTGCCCACTCCTACCCGCCCTGCTTATTGCCTCCCGCCCTGCCCAGTGCCCACTCCTACCCACCCTGCTTATTGCCTCCCGCCCTGCCCAGTGCCCACTCCTACCCACCTTGCTTATTGCCTCCCGCCCTGCCCAGTACCCACTCCTACCCGCCCTGCTTATTGCCTCCCGCCCTGCCCAGTGCCCACTCCTACCCGCCCTGCTTATTGCCTCCCGCCCTGCCCAGTGCCCACTCCTACCCGCCCTGCTTATTGCCTCCCGCCCTGCCCAGTGCCCACTCCTACCCGCCCTGCTTATTGCCTCCCGCCCTGCCCAGTGCCCACTCCTACCCGCCCTGCTTATTGCCTCCCGCCCTGCCCAGTGCCCACTCCTACCCGCCCTGCTTATTGCCTCCCGCCCTGCCTAGTGCCCACTCCTACCCGCCCTTCTTATTGCCTCCCGCCCTGCCCAGTGCCCACTCCTACCCGCCCTGCTTATTGCCTCACGCCCTGCCCAGTGCCCACTCCTACCCACCCTGCTTATTGCCTCCCGCCCTGCCTAGTGCCCACTCCTACCCGCCCTTCTTATTGCCGCCCGCCCTGCCCAGTGCCACTCCTACCCGCCCTGCTTATTGCCTCCCGCCGCACCTTGGCCTCTAAGAGTGCCGCGTTTCCCTCGGTGTTGGGGTTGGCCACTGCCCACAGCTGGGTGGAGGCCGGGACCCGGCCGCGGCTTTTGAGGACCGTCGCAGCCTTCAACGCGTCAATGCTGCTTGGCAGAAACCTGCATCACATGAGATGGTTGGAGACATGAGGGCTTGCCTCTGATCGGGGAGGCTTGACGGGATGGTTTATAGATAGGGGTATGGGCAGGAGCCCCCGTCACTCCCCTCATTACTACTCCAGTGTCGTGATCCACGTTTACAAGCGATCGAGAATTCCAAAGGGGCAGTTTCTGGTCGTCGGGTTGATAGTCTACACTCAACTTTGCTTCTGGATTTGGGTACCATATCACCTTCCGCGGGCCGCCTTTGGCTGCAAAGACCCTGATTGGGATCAAACCTGGGCATGCGTGACGCCTCTGGCCGGAGGTCGATACGTAGATGAACTGTAGCTGATGAAGATGCTGAGAAACACAAATTAACACAAATGGTCTCCTCTTAACCATCCCAGCCGTTCAGGTGTAAGGACACTTGGGAATAAAAGAGGGCCCATGGCCAACTGCTACTGGGTACAGTCTTTCAATTTCAAGGTTCCATTACCTGCACCCTTAGGGTGGAAGTTTAATTATGGAGGCAAACAAACAGCCGCGCTGATCATGCCTCAGGCATCGCCCCTTGCAGGTTCATGTCAGTGAAGCTCTTTGGTTTCAGCTGTACAAATTGTAGTCCCAGTTTGTTTTGTGCGCTCCAAGGGGTATGCCCAGCTACCGTGGTAAACAGCTGCACTGAGCATGCCAATCACATCGCCTGGCAATTATATTTCATTGCTCTTCAGGTGCACGTGAGCTTACATCTTAGCCTGCGGCCAGGGGGGGGGGGGGGCGACAAGCGGTGCAGCAGGCCCAGCAGCCTGGGCCCACCGCCGCTGGCTGGCCCTAATGTCCCTAAGGACCATATTGCCTCAGTGCCAGCCTCTCTGCCAAAACACTTACCACTGCCGGATGGCAGTGCTGACAATTGTTTGAACCCAACTGCTCTTTCAAGGGCCAACTAACCTCTCCAATGACAAGGCAGGCTGACCAAACTCTATAGCGGTATGGGACACACAGACGCAACCGCGGTCTAGCACAACGTCATACATCCAGGATCGGTTTAGGTTGCAGAGTTTAGGGGCTATAAACTGAACCCTTACGTGGGCTTTAAAAGTGGGTTTAGCTATCAGGATTTTGGGTCAAGACTCTCCACTTTCAACGGCACACAAGGGCTTTGAGGAGCGAGAAAGAGCTGGGTCCTCAGGGGCTCTCCCTCCCAAATGCCTGGCGCCCTCCTCCAATGAACAATCCAGTGTTTACCGAAGTGCGGACCATGACAACTTAAGAGGCTGCTGGTTAGTAACCCCTGGGCCGATGGGGACCCGAGCACGACCTGCTTACAGCTGATGAACGAAGTAGCAGGGCTTGCTGAACCAGATTTATATTTTTTAAGGCCATGACAAATCTTATAAGCAGCTGAAGCACCTTGTATTTGACGTAAATTTAATTGCAGCAGAAGCACCTCCACAAAATACCAGCCCACAACCGGAAAGCCCCCATAGCCACCTGCTCACACGAGGCAGGCCTCCAGCGCCACCTGCAATCCAATGCGCATGCCCGAATTGAATACTGGCTTGATTCAATGTGAAGTAATACTCTCTGCTGGTGGAAAATTTGCTCACACCAGGCAAGCCCCCCCCCCAGTCACCTGCTCAATCCAGGCAAGCCCCGCACTGGATGGCTCCCCGACACAAACAGGAGAGCACCCGTGGCCTGCTGCCGCTCGGCGCTGCCGGCCAGGTCCGAGGAGGAGATGGCCGCTAGGATACGCTGCTCCAGTTGAGACATGGACCTCAGCTGGCAGGAAACAGGCGGACAGCGTCAGTGTTTAGGTTGGGATGACTCAGCTATACTTCAGCTACAACCCTGCCTGTGGCCGACAGGGCTTGGTGCAGCAAGCCAGGCTGCATGGGCTACAGGCTGCATGGGCTACAGGCTGCATGGGCTACAGGCTGCATGGGCTACAGGCTGCATGGGCTACAGGCTGCATGGGCTACAGGCTGCATGGGCTACAGGCTGCATGGGCTACAGGCTGCATGGGCTACAGGCTGCATGGGCTACAGGCTGCATGGGCTACAGGCTGCATGGGCTACAGGCTGCATGGGCTACAGGCTGCATGGGCTACAGGCTGCATGGGCTACAGGCTGCATGGGCTACAGGCTGCATGGGCTACAGGCTGCATGGGCTACAGGCTGCATGGGCTACAGGCTGCATGGGCTACAGGCTGCATGGGCTACAGGCTGCATGGGCTACAGGCTGCATGGGCTACAGGCTGCATGGGCTACAGGCTGCATGGGCTACAGGCTGTGGGCCGATCAAAACTTTGTCTCAATTGTATAAATGGTGGCTACAATGCAGCTCCCCCCAAGGCAGCCTTGGTGCTTGCGATACCAAACAGTGGATAGAATGGAGTTCAGGGTTTGGGAGCTTCGGGTGGCGTTGCGTAGTCGGACAAAATCCGACAATTTGTTTGTTAAGAGGGCCATTTGACATGAATGCGGGGAGGCACGGGAGAGCAAGGGAGGAAAGGTCCCATGCCCATGCCAATTGATATCCCTGGAGTGATTCAGCAACAGTCCAGGTATATTGGTATCCAAGGTCAATGAGATCTCTGAGGCATCATGCCCTGTGGCAGGGGCCACCAGCCCCTGGCCGGTCATAATTTGTCAAAATGACCCCCAGAGGTGGCCACCCAGCAACCCTCTTGAGGCAAACAGCACAGGTTGGACGGGGCCACTCCTTGAGCTTTGTCACTCATGGTTCCATGGCCAGGGTAAAGGTCCTGCACCCTGTACCCTGAATAGACCCTGAACACTGGTACCATCTGTTCTTCATTCCTACTTTGAGGTTGACAGTGTGACCAAGGGTTCGACCAGGCCGTGTACGGCCATAATGTGTGACCATAATGTGTGGCCAGGGGTCTGAACAGGGTGTGTGAGCGAGTTGTGTAACCACAATGTTTATCAGCGTGGTTTTTTTCCAGGGTGGTTTGACCGGACGGGTGGCCAAGGGAGTGACCAAGTGGGACCAAGTGGGACCAAGTGCGACCAATTGAGTGACCAAGTGTGATCAAGTGTATGGCTGCTGACAAGAGTGCAGGTCTGCAGGACCCTCCAGCCTCGTCTCACATTTACAGCCACAGTAGACACCTTGATGCAGCCGGAGGGCATGTGCCCTTCATCAACCGGCTTCGGCTCCAAGTGGGCAGCAGCCGAGCCGGAGGAGGACGGGCCTCGCCTGGAGGCAGAATCACACAAGGATTGGACGCAATGTTGATTTTAACGTGCTTCAGCGACAATTTAGCGACAATTTAGCGACCTACAGCTATGGGGGGCTGGTGCAGCAGGCCCTGTTGCTGGGGCGTTCGACCGCAGGCCGGTCAAGGTTTGGTCCCCATTGGCCCAGTAGAGGCTGCCCTGAGACACCACAAAGTGGTTCCCCACCAATCCCTCGCCAATGCTTTTGTCAATAAGGCCAGTATTGCCGCCAAAGGCCCGATTGTGACCAAACCTGGAATGGCCTACAGCCAGCGGCCCAAGCAGTATGACAGGCCACACATGGGGCCATCCGGCCGGAGGCCAGCATGCAGCTGTCATGTAGCTAATGCATAGAGGAAACGCATCTGTCTCTCACCAAGCCGTTGCGACTTTGACGAGGTTGGCCCATGTGGTGGCGATCGGCAGGTCAGGAGTCACCTCAGCCGCAAAGGCGCCTGTCGCTCGCAGGTCGGAGTCAGAGCCAAGCGTAGCATGCCCGACAGCGCGCTCCAGCGTGAGCATGACGGGGGAGCGGGCAGTAGGCGCTGGCCGCTCCCCCACCGGTAGCTGTTTGGCTTGCTGGGTGATATTGCCAGCGGCAGCTGCCAACTCTGGTCCTGGAAAGCTGGAGGAGTGCAGCATGGAGCCAGTGTGGAAAGGATACACAGTAACAAGCTGCTGCCTCGCGATTATGGGGGAGAGGAGGGCTCTGGAGACCCTCCGGAGCTGCATGGCAGGTACACGCATTGTGGGCGTCGTTGCTGCCCTGCCAGGTGCGCAGGTGTTGCGCTGTATTTGCATGCCCTTGTGGGCAGCGAAATAAATAAATACAACGCCTAGGCGTGACTAGAGGTCCCTATGTGATGTCTGGGTGTCGCTCGAGTCCTTTGCGGAAGATTCACAGGATAGGGTCGAGCACCGCAAGTCCACGACGTTGGGCTGAAATATGTGTGAACGCCTGGGACAAGCGGTCCAGCTCGTGCACCGAACACCGAACAGGCATACCGGTATGTTCGCGTCATTCTTATGTAATATAACATGACCGCCGCCGGTCCAGCATTGCCTGTAACTGCGTTTCGCCGTGGCATCTAGTCCTGTGCATCATTTCCTCTCAGCTATATCGTTTTTGGCCACTCCTCCCTGAACACAGCACACTCCTGTCACCATGAAGACATTCAAGAAGGGAATGAATCGTGTTGGAGCGAGGCTAGGTGGTATCGGCATGGGCATTGGACAAGGCTTGGCACAGGTCCGCGAAAAGATTATCCACAACGACGCCAGTGACGATGGCAATTTCGACCTGCCACCCGGTGGGTTGTGTCCACTGGAAAAATAATTCAGCTAACCCCGGGGGGAACATATGCTGCACCAAAGGCCATGTTATATAAGTAGAGTTAGTAGACCACCATGATGGCGAGGCACATACGGTATGTACCCCACTCGCCTGCCATGGGCATGGGTAGCAGGTTCATCTGACCGGGGGATCTTCAAGTTAGTCGGGTGGGCTAGAGGATATTGTAATGAGCGCCTGCGTGGCGCTTTGCCCGAGTGACTATGTAAGGATGTGCGGAACGTGGTTGAAGCGTAGTCTCCTTTCAGCATCACGATACCTCTTGGTGTAGTGGCTTAATAGACCAGTGGTGGTGGGAGTGTTTCCAATATTTCTAGCATGCGGGGGGTGCTGCACTGCTGCTAAGATATGTTATGTGGTTCAAGTCTGCCGATGTTGCAGCCTTGTAGCAACCCCCATTGCTTGTTGTTTTCCTTCCCGATGTGCAGCATGTGCTCTACTGCTCGACATTGCTTACAGTTTTCTGCCTGTTTGGCAGCATCCGCCATCTGTTGTTCATTGCTCGTTGTGTTCTGCCAGTTTGCGGCATCTGCACTGTCTGCTGTCTTTCTGTCAGTGTCTCAGAACCCCCGTGCAGTACATTGTCTTTTTGCTTATTGAACATCAGTTGCGGTGCGCTGCTTGGCTGTCTTGCAAAGTGGCTTATCATTGCAACATGGGCCGTCAGTCCGTCACATGCATGAGTTGCGGGCCCAAAGATGTAACGTCAATGTCATGCATGCATGAGTTGTTTCACCGAAAAGCATGTCTTAGTTCGTCTACTTCGCTGCTACCACTTACCTTTACGTTGCTAATCAACTGTGTACAAACCTGCGGCACCACTTGAGCATGATGCCCGCATTATTTCGAACCACTGCCTATGCCGTTTGCATTTTGTTGCCACGTTCTGCTTGTTTGGCAGCGTCTGCCGTGCATTGCTTCCTGTTTGTCTGATTCGAATCATCTAACGTGCACTCCTTGCTATCTCGCTGCCTGTGTTGTTGCTTCACCACTCGACTTTGCACAACCCCGCCACAGCGCTGAAGCATTTCCGAAGTCCAAACCACTGCGTGTGCCGGTCGTAGTTGGCGATACATAGAACATTGGTTGTTGGGAACAGCCAATGCCTGGCTCTGTATTATAAAGAACGCTGTCCCTGCCGTTGCCACACCGCGGGACCATGTCCGAGGTCCAAACGTCTGCCTACTCAGCTTTGTAACAGTTGTAGGGATCCGATTCTTTATCGGTTTGCGTTAAAAAATAATTGCATCGGTCGCGAAATGAGCTCGCAGTCGACTTTCGAAACTGCAATCAAGCCCCATACTTCAACTGAAAACGGTTAGCAATCCCTTTCCGTTCCTTCCATACAGTCGGTCACTCGGGTATTTGTGCGCCACGTTGGCAGGCCAGGTCGAGTTCTGGATCGCATCGGCATACGACTTTCAACTTTCCGGTTTTAACAGGCATGATAACCTGGACCTGCAGGGGCCCAATGCTACAGGAGAGACGGGCAGAGGGGTTATAATTTCGACTCTCCCCCCCTCAGTGTCGAGGAGTTTCGGAGGGGAAAAGTAGATCCAAGAAAACTAGGAGGGGGGTGGAGTCTTAGCACAAGAGACTGAGAGTTACAACTCCTGTCACCCATGAGTTTCAAACTGTGGCAACTACGGCCACTCCTCATACCCCCTAAGAAACTCTTGCAACTGCCACAATTGCCACAACTATGGCCACTCCTCCTACCCCCTTGAAAACTCTTACAACTGCCACAACTATGGCAACTATGGCCACTCCTCCTCCCCCCTCAGAAACTCTTCAGATTAGTTTTCTTTGGCGGGGGGGCCGGAGGGCGGCAGCCCCCCGTTTAGCTTTCTTTGGCGGGGGATTCGGGGGGCAGCAGCCCCTTGATTAGGAGTCGGAGGAATTTCAGGGGGCCCTTCAAAAATTCTGGGAGGGGGGCATAGTTGGGAGAGTTGGAGGAGTCGGACGAGTGTAGAGGGTCCCATCGAAAATTCTGGGAGGGGGGCATATTTGGAGAGTGGGGGTAGTTGGTGGAGTTGGAGAAGTTTTTGGGGTCCCCTTACACAATTCTGGGAGGGGGCATAGTTGGGGGACGGGGGGTAGTTGGAGGAGTTTTGAGGGTCCCTTACAAGGTTCTGGGGGGGGCATAGTTGGGGGCTTTGGGGGAGTCAGAGGAGTTTTGGGGGTCCCTTAAAAACATCTGGGAGTGGAGGGAGGCTCAGTTAGGGGAGTGGGGGGAGTTTTTGGAGTCGGAGGGATTTTGGGGGTCCCTTCAAAATTCTGGGTGGGGGCCGGCATAGTTGAGGGAGTGTGGGGAGTTGAGGGAGTCGGAGGAGTTTTGGGGTCCCTTCAAAAATTCTGGGGTGAGGGGGGCATAGTTGGGGGAGTCGGAGGTGTTTTGGGGGGCCCTTCAAAAATTCTGGGAGGGGGTTTGGTTAAGGGAGTTGCCATAATTGGGGGCGTTGGAGGAGTCAGAGGAAATTTGGGAGGCCCTTCAAAATTTCTGGGAGGGGGTATAGTTGGGGGAGTAGCTTTAGTTGGGGGAGTCGGAGGAGTTAGGGGGTCCCTTCAAATATTAAGGGGAAGGTGTGGAGTCTAGGGATTTTGCCATTTCCCTTACAACTCTCCCCTCCCTCAGCTTAAAGGAGTTCTAAGGGAAGTTTAGATAAGGTGTATAGAAACTAGGTGGGGTAGAGTCTAGACTATACTATCAGTGCCACTCTCTCGTAACATGCTCGCTGTCCTCCGATTGGCAATGTGCATGTGCGCGCAGAGATTTCGTCAATACCCAGCTGCGCTAGCTATGCACTTGCAGTCGGCAGCAGAAACGTCAGCGCCTTGCATCGCACGGATGCCATCTCCAAGTCCATAAGGGACACGGACATGGAACCGGATCCAGATTCTCTTGGAACCACCCGCATGCTGTCAGCTTTCACAGAGGATGGCACGGACATGCCTTGGTGGAGGGGTGACGACAGCCACTACCTCTGCATCTACGTCAGGGAGGCTAAGGGCATTGCGGTGGTGGACCATGCATGCATGAGCATATCCTCGTGAGTGCGACCATGCGTGCCCTGTTGTCAATGTTTTCACTACTGCAGCACATGCAGAGCTAATTATAGCATGCTAGCCATGCACATCATGCATCCATGCATAGCACGCAGCCATACACAGCATGCTGGTCATCATGCACATCATGCAGCCGTACACAACAGGCAGCCGTGCAAACCACATAGCCTTGCACCTCATGAAGTCTTGCTAAGCACGCTGGCCATGCACAGCACGCTGCCATGCAAGACCCAGTTGTGCACAGCATTCTGCTATGCAGAGCATGCAGCCATCCTCAACATACAACCCATGCACATAAATCATAATGCAAGCCTGCACAACACAGTCATGCACAGCACGCAGCCATGCACGGCATGCAGCCATGCAGAGCAGGAATAGCATGCTGGTCAGGGATAGCAGGCAGCCACAACCAGGACATGCATGCAACAAAGAGAATGGAAGTAATGGAGCATGGATATCCCCAACAGTCAGAGCTTGGTTTTGAGCATGGAGTTTGGGCTTACCTCCGCCCCACATGACGTCCCCTCAGTCATCCCTAAATCCCTTACTTGCCATGCATTCCAATTTCTCTCGGGCTCCCTACCTGCTTCTACAGGTCTGTGAAGATTGAGGTGGGGGACCCTGAAAACGGCGAAATGATGACAGCACAGACCCGGGTTTGTCACCGAAACAAGAGTCCACTTTGGGGACAGAAGTGAGTCGGGATCAGAGTGGGTGCAGGGAGGGTGAAGCTGATGGCGATCCAGGATCCACACTTGGTCCCTGACAATCTCGCATGAGCTAGGGTTCATAAGGTGAATAATTTGGTGGTTGATGCCGCTACTGCGCCTACGCAATCACACTTTTGTGTTTCATGTAAGGCCAGGCAGGCAGCTGATTCCTTGGTGGATTGCTAGCATGGGCTGAGAGCTGCTTCCACACCGCACATCACTTTTTCTTGTAAGCTGTTTGGGCTTCTATCCAGCTACATCACGCCTTAAGGCTGCTTACATGTCCAGCCGCAGGCCTGCTTTTATTTCCAGCCGTCGGCCTGTCCGGCCGCAGGCTTGCTTGTGTGTCCAGCCGTAGGTCTGCCTTTGTTTGATCCCCATCAGCTCTCTGTTGGCTGTCTAGCAGACCGCCGAATGTGGTCTGTCTTGCACTAAAATAAACACCGACGCTTGCACCCTCATGGAGAGCCTCCCGCTTTTGACCTACTGAAACATTCCAACGCCAAGTTATCAAGCTCCCTCGCAGCGAGTGATGCCTGCCATGCTTGGAATTCACCTGCCTCTGACATGCCTCTCCCCTCCACCTGCCTGCCTGTCCATACTTGCCCACACAGCTTCTTCTTCCCTTTGGGCGAGCTGCGTGCGGACACCCGTCTGTGCATCAGCGTACACGCCACTAATGTCGGCCGCCTCAACATCCTTGATCACTTTGGAGGGCAGGTGGGTGGCCACGTCATTTGTTTGGCGCTTCAGCTATCAGCACTTACACCCTGTCTCATGGCCGTGGAGGGGGACGGGCATTGAGCAGCTAGCCCTACACGCCAGTCACGCCTAGCAGGATCCATTCATGGGGAGTCGTCCTGTATTACGTGTGAAGGGGAAGTGGATGTGTGCGAAGGTGCTCACATGAGGAAGTGCATGATTGGGAGGGTGCGTGCATGGGAAGGTGCATGCGCGAAAAAACGGGTCAGTGTCTTGGGAGTTGATTTGGTGCAATGGATTGATAATTCTCTGATGATAAAGGACCAAGGACCCGATCCACCTCTCATGAATGAAAATCCAAGCTGAAATTGAACCTGCAAGGGGGATACCATTTGGCGAGGTTTGAGGAATGACCTGTGCATTACCTGTCACCATAGCTTGCACGTGCATACAGAGGTCCCCTTTGGCTATCCTGCACCATGAAAGCTGGTGGGCCTTGTTCCAGTTGTTGACTCGCTTGTGACTTACCACGTCCCTTTGTAGGTGTTCACCAGCCTAGGCCACACACAGTATTGGCTTTCCTTGCATGCGGGTTGCTGGTTGTTGACTTGTGACATGTACCTGCCTCTGCAGGTGCTCACCAGTCTAGGCCACTTGCTGGAGCCAACCGACGACGTCATGGATCCTGTTGCTAGATGGTGGGGCTGGGAGGAGGGAGGTGGGAGCTTACCTCAATATTATTACGACGATGCTGCTGTCCAATATGCCAATGATGCAAACCGTTACCCTATTGCGCACCCAAGCTTAGATCAGACTTTGCCTCAGTCCCACCGCTGTCCCGACCCCCTACCCACTCTCTTGGCTGCATCTGCCTGTCAGGTATAAGCTCATCAAGAGGCGGGCCAGTGACAATGTTAGCGGGGAGCTCCTCCTGATTGTGGCGGTGATGCCCAAGTTCTTCTACGACGCGGTGGGTGTGGACTGTGTACTGCCTTAAGGTTTGGACAGCCCCGATAAAACCGTGTACCCCTAAACCCTTAACCCTAAATTCCACAGCCCCGGTAATACTGCGTGCCCCTAAACCCTACATTCTACAACCTCGGTAATACCGAGTTCCCCTAAACCCTAAACTTTAAATTCTACAGCCCCGGTAATACTGTGTCATAATATCTAACCAGTGTGTAACAACGCTCAATCCAGTGACTAGAGGATTTATGTGCTCCAATCCGTGCAGCAACAACTGCAATGCACCCCTGCAACTGTCTCCCCTGCAACTGCCATGCACCCCTGCAACTGTCTCCCCTGCAACTGTCATGCACCCCTGCAACTGTCTCCCCTGCAACTGCCATGCACCCCTGCAACTGTCTCCCCTGCAACTGTCTCCCCTGCAACTGCCATGCACCCCTGCATCTGTCTCCCCTGCAACTGCCATGCACCCCTGCAACTGCCATGCACCCCTGCATCTGTCTCCCCTGCAACTGCCATGCACCCCTGCATCTGTCTCCCCTGCAACTGCCATGCACCCCTGCAACTGTCTCCCCAGCAACTGCCATGCACCCCTGCAACTGTCTCCCCTGCAACTGCCATGCACCCCTGCAACTGTCTCCCCTGCAACTGCCATGCACCCCTGCAACTGTCTCCCCTGCAACTGCCATGCACCCCTGCAACTGTCTCCCCTGCAACTGCCATGCACCCCTGCAACTGTCTCCCCAGCAACTGCCATGTACCCCTGCAACTGTCTCCCCTGCAACTGCCATGCACCCCTGCAACTGTCTCCCCTGCAACTGTCTCCCCTGCAACTGCCATGCACCCCTGCATCTGTCTCCCCTGCAACTGCCATGCACCCCTGCAACTGCCATGCACCCCTGCAACTGCCATGCACCCCTGCATCTGTCCCCCCTGCAACTGCCATGCACCCTTGCCACTGTCTCCCCTGCAACTGTCTCTTCTGCAACTGCCATGCACCCCTGCAACTGCCATGCACCCCTGCAACTGTCTCCCCTGCAACTTTCTCCCCTGCAACTGCCATGCACCCCTGCAACTACCACGCACCCCTGCAACTGTCTCCCCTGCAACTGTCGCCCCTGCAACTGCCATGCACCCCTGCTACTGTCTCCCCTGCAACTGCCATGCACCCCTGCAACTGCCATGCACCCCTGCAACTGTCTCCCCTGCAACTGCCATGCACCCCTGCAACGGCCATGCACCCCTGCAACTGTCTCCCCTGCAACTGCCATGCACCCCTGCAACTGCCATGCACCCCTGCAACTGTCTCCCCTGCAACTGTTGCCCCTGCAACTGCCATGCACCCCTGCAACTGCCATGCACACCTGCAACTGCCATGCAACCCTGCAACTGCCATGCACACCTGCAACTGCCATGCACCCTTGCAACTGCCATGCACCCCTGCAACTGCCATGCACCCCTGCAACTGCCATGCACCCCTGCAACTGCCATGCACCCCTGCAACTGCCATGCACACCTGCAACTGCCATGCACCCCTGCAACTGCCATGCACACCTGCAACTGCCATGCACACCTGCAACTGCCATGCACCCCTGCAACTGCCATGCACCCCTGCAACTGCCATGCACCCCAGCAACTGCCATGCACCCCTGCAACTGTTTCCCCTGCAACTGTCTCCCCTGCAACTGTCTCCCCTGCAACTGCCATGCACCCCTGCACTTGCCATGCACCCCTGCAACTGCCATGCACCCCTGCAACTGCCATGCACCCCTGCAACTGCCATGCACCCCTGCAACTGCCATGCACCCCTGCAACTTCCATGCACCCCTGCAATTGCCATGCACCCTTGCAACTGCCATGCACCCTTGCAACTGCCATGCACCCCTGCAACTGTCACCCCTGCAACTGTCTCCCCTGCAACTTCCATGCACCCCTGCAACTGCCATGCACCCCTGCAACTGTCTCCCCTGCAACTGCCATGCACCCCTGCAACTGCCATGCACCCCTGCAACTGCCATGCATACCTGCAACTGCCATGCACCCCTGCAACTGTCTCCCCTACTCCTAATGGATGCCCCATTATGATGGATGCCCCACCTTGATGGATTCCCCACCTTGATGGGGAGGGGGTGCTCCTGCAAGGTTCAGCATTAATGGACGCCCCATTTTGATGGGCGCGCCCCTTTGATGGATCCCCCCCTTGATGTTCTGATTGCAGGTGTACTGGAGTGAAGATGCATCCACACTGATGGACCCCACCATCCAGAAAGTGAGCAGAACACAAACGAGATGGGGGGGCGCCCAATAGCTCCTACTAGGCATTCCTAGCAAGGCCCAGAGCGTGAACAGCACACGGATTGTGGGGGGGGGGCACTAGCTCTTACTAGGCATCCCTAGCAAGGCCCAGAGCGTGAACAGCACACGGATTGTGGGGGGGGGCACTAGCTCTTACTAGGCATCCCTAGCAAGGCCCAGAGCGTGAACAGCACACGGATTGTGGGGGGGGGGGGCACTAGCTCTTACTAGGCATCCCTAGCAAGGCCCAGAGGGTGAACAGCACACGGATTGTGGGGGGGGGCACTAGCTCTTACTAGGCATCCCTAGCAAGGCCCAGAGCGTGGACAGCACACGGATTGTGGGGGGGGGGGGGACTAGCTCTTACTAGGCATCCCTAGCAAGGCCCAGAGCGTGAACAGCACACGGATTGTGTGGGGGGGCACTAGCTCTTACTAGGCATCCCTAGCAAGGCCCAGAGCGTGAACAGCACACGGATTGTGGGGGGGGGCACTAGCTCTTACTAGGCATCCCTAGCAAGGCCCAGAGCGTGAACAACACACGGATTGTGGGGGGGGGGGGGCACTAGCTCTTACTAGGCATCCCTAGCAAGGCCCGGAGGGTGAACAGCACACGGATTGTGGGGGGGGGCACTAGCTCTTACTAGGCATGCCTAGCAAGGCCCAGAGGGTGAACAGCACACGGATTGTGGGGGGGGGCACTAGCTCTTACTAGGCATCCCTAGCAAGGCCCAGAGCGTGGACAGCACACGGATTGTGGGGGGGGGGCACTAGCTCTTACTAGGCATCCCTAGCAAGGCCCAGAGCGTGGACAGCACACGGATTGTGGGGGGGGGGCACTAGCTCTTACTAGGCATGCCTAGCAAGGCCCAGAGCGTGAACAGCACACGGATTGTGGGGGGGGGCACTAGCTCTTACTAGGCATCCCTAGCAAGGCCCAGAGCGTGAACAGCACACGGATTGTGGGGGGGGGCACTAGCTCTTACTAGGCATCCCTAGCAAGGCCCAGAGCGTGGACAGCACACGGATTGTGGGGGGGGGGCACTAGCTCTTACTAGGCATGCCTAGCAAGGCCCAGAGGGTGAACAGCACACGGATTGTGGGGGGGGGCACTAGCTCTTACTAGGCATCCCTAGCAAGGCCCAGAGCGTGAACAACACACGGATTGTGGGGGGGGGCACTAGCTCTTACTAGGCATGCCTAGCAAGGTCTGGAAGGCAGATAGTGCACTGATGGGAGGGGGTGCTCCTGCAAGGTTCTCTTAGGTCCTGGAGGATGGCTGAGCACCGGACGGGATGGTGGCCTCCTAGCTTCTCCTAGGCCTTTCTGGATCGAGAGAGGGCGCAACTGAATCTGCCGATGAGTGATCTGATCAGGCCCATGCCTGCTGACTGAGGGAAAGAAAGGCTGTGAATTATTCCGTGATATACTTATATGGCTCATCCAGCAGCTGCATGCGTGGGCCGCGACTCAGCCCCCTCACAGGCAGCAGCCAGCAGCCAACTGAACGAAACTGTCGCCGTGAATCCTTGCATGTCTTAGGCACCCAGGAGCTGCCTTGTCGCAATCTGTCCGGATCCATGCATACACATGAGGAAGCATGAGATCCCCGCTTTTGATCCCTGGTATATCCCGATCATGATTGGTATACTTGTTTCATCCAGCCTGATATTGGCCTCGTGGCTGACCCGGTACCCATCCCTGTCGTCTGGAGGGATGCAGCTTTCTGCATATGTTCCTTGTAAATCGTGTTTCAAGTAAAGGACCAGGTGTTGGACCCCGAACTGTATGTTCCTGCCACAGCGCAGCCTCTGTCCCCCAAGCCTTATGTATCCCCCTCCCCCTGCCCCCCTCCGCCTGCACCCCACCACCTGCCCCCCACCACCTGCCCCCCACCACCTGCCCCCCTCCCCCTGCCCCTCTCCCCCTGCCCCCCACCACCTGCCCCCCACCACCTGCCCCCCTCCCCCTGCCCCCCTCCCCCTGCCCCCCACCACCTGCCCCCCACCACCTGCCCCCCTCCCCCTGCCCCCCTCCCCCTGCCCCCCACCACCTGCCCCCCACCACCTGCCCCCCACCACCTGCCCCCCACCACCTGCCCCCCTCCACCTGCCCCCCACCACCTGCCCCCCACCACCTGCCCCCCACCCCCTGCCCCCCACCACCTGCCCCCCTCCCCCTGCCCCCCTCCCCCTGCCCCCCACCACCTGCCCCCACCACCTGCCCCCCACCACCTGCCCCCCACCACCTGCCCCCCACCACCTGCCCCCCTCCCCCTGCCCCCCACCACCTGCCCCCCTCCCCCTGCCCCCCACCACCTGCCCCCCACCACCTGCCCCCCACCACCTGCCCCCCTCCCCCTGCCCCCCACCACCTGCCCCCCTCCCCCTGCCCCCCACCACCTGCCCCCCACCACCTGCCCCCCTCCCCCTGCCCCCCACCACCTGTCCCCCACCACCTGTCCCCCTCCCCATGCCCCCCACCACCTGCCCCCCTCCCCCTGCCCCCCTCCCCCTGCCCCCCTCCCCCTGCCCCCCACCACCTACCCCCACCACCTGCCCCCCTCCCCCTGCTTCCCACCACCTGCCCCCCACCACCTGCCCCCCACCACCCGCCCCCCACCACCTGCCACCCACCACCTGCCCCCCACCACCTGCCCCCACCACCTGCCCCCCACCACCTGCCCCCCTCCCATGCCCCCCACCACCTGCCCCCCACCACCTGCCCCCCTCTCATGCCCCCTCCCCCTGTCCCCCTCCCCCTGCTCCCTGTCCACCTCCCCCCTGCCCACCTCCCCCTGCCCACCTCCCCCTGCCCCCTGCCCCCCTCACCCTGCCCCCCTCACCCCCCCCCTGCCCCCCTCACCCTGTCCCCCTCACCCTGCCCCCCTCACCCTCCCCCCTGCCCCTCTCACCCCCCCCCCCCTGTCCCCCTCCCCCTGCCCCCCTCACCCCTCCCCCTGCCCCCCTCCCCCTGCCCCCCTCCCCCTGCCCCCCCCCTCCCTGCCCTGCCCCCCTCCCCCTGCCCCCCGCACCCTCCCCCTGCCCCCCCCCCGCTCCCCTCCCCTCCCCCTGCCCCCCTCACCCCCCCCCCCTGTCCCCCTCACCCTGCCCCCCCACCCCTCACCCTGCCCCCCTCCCCCTGCCCCCCTCCCCCTGCCCCCCCCCTCCCTGCCCTGCCCCCCTCCCCCTGCCCCTGCATCCTCCCCCTGCCCCCCCCCCCCGCTCCCCTCCCCTCCCCCTGCCCCCCTCCCCCTGCCCCCCTCACCCTGTCCCCCTGCCCCCCTGCCCCCCTCACCCTGGTGCAGAGCCTATTGAAGGACTACACTCTTCATGCAGAGTTGCAAGGGTTACAGATGCTCAGAGTCAATATTGTGGATGAAGATATCACCAAGGACCTGGACAAGCTTTCAATCCGGATCAGGTAAGATCTACCTGGTGTACACTTGTAGAAAACCTCCACTTTTGCCCTGATACCGTAAAACCACTTTAACTCCGCGCACCCCAAAAAAAAGAATTTAATTTTCGGCCGCGCACCCCAAAAAGAATTTAAAAAACGGTCGCGCAGCGACAAAATTTTAATTTAATTTAACGCCGCGCAGCACGAAATTTAATTAAACATCGCGCATCACTGGAAACAATTAAAATTTTCGTCCGCGCAGCACTTTCAGCCAGTACAGTCAAACTCAGTTACACCTTCGTTTGATGCTAGCAGGACCCGCATACCGTGGTCGTCATCCCCCTCCTCCGCCGATTCCTGGCCTCAGGAAACGTGTGGCTATTGGGGCCCGGGGGGCTCAGTGGTACTACGTAACTTAGGAGTCCACCCTGAGGTCTGCAGTTCGAATCCTGTCAATGTTCAGCACTGTCAGCCAGTACACCAATACTTGGTTAACACCCTCACAGTCAGCGAAAGTCATCATACGGTAGTCAAAATTGCCGACAAGGATGCCTGAACGGATGTCGAATCAAACAGTCGCGCGCTAGCGCGCAAAATTTTGTAAAAAATGCTGTTTTTAATTCATACCGCGCACCCCCAAAATAATTGTTTGGGCACCTGACTGACGCTCCGCGCAGCGGCAATTTTTGAATTAATATTAGCGCGCAGCCATGTCCGCGCACCCCAACAATTATTTAATTACGAGCGGAGCTAAAGTGGTTCTACGGTAATTGCCCTGATGGGTGTCCAGGATGGCTAGGCTATGCAGAGGAGATAAAAGTAGGCCATGGGTGGCTGCCTTGTGGATGGTTGGATCTAACAGGGATGCAATACCTAGATGGATCTGTGTTTGTGATCTAGATCTGTCCATGACATGAGATATGTATGGATCTATGACCGGGTATACGCCTTATTGGTTGGCTGTCTGTTGTGTGGTGATCATTGATATTGATGTTTCAGAGACACACATGGCCCCTTGCGATACCCGCAGCCCAGAAGGCCTGGCCAGTAAAAGACGAGCCTAAACCCTGAAGGGTAACACCTGCCCCATTCGGCAATTGGAGTGGATACTTTTTGCCCCTCATCCCGTTCCTCCCTTCTGTCCCTGCAGGTTTGGTGCCATGAAGGTCAACTGCAAGCTGGACCCCAAGGACATCCATGTGGTCGCAGAGGGCCCCAACGTCCGGGTCCTGAACATCAAAATGAATCTACAGGTGTGGCGGCCTCACCTCAACTGTCAATCCTGAGCATGAAAGGCCATACGTGGTGGCGTACCCGGGTGGGGTGGGGGACTCAGTGTCAAATTCAGTCACCCGGTGCGGTGGCCTATCCTGTGCCCTGGGTTGTGGCTGACTGTTCAGCTGCCTGTATCCATGCCGTAGGGTGTGATATTTGTTTAACAGGGCGTGGTGTGCCTGGACAAGAGGGGCAGGAATGGCAGGGCAGGGCTTGTGTGGCTGAGTGCCGGGTGGCACATCTACTGTTGTTCAGCTTGAGACTTCCAGATGCTGTGTGCCCTAGGATGCTGTCCCAGGCCTAAGGTAAGGGAGGCTACACTATGGGGCTGGTACTGAGATGATGCAGGAGCAGGGCACTACCCCGCCTGAGGAGCAGGGCACTACCCCGCCTGGGAGCAGGGCACTACCCCGCCTGGGGATTTCTGCCCCTCCCTCCTGCCTGACCTAACCAGAACCCTCGTCCTCACTTGCTCCTACGTCATCGTCACATCACGCAGGTGTCGCTGCCCCTGGATAAAGGCTTTGGCGCTGCCTTCAAGAAGATGAGCAAGAAAGAGAAGGATGAGGTGAGGGGTCCCTTAAGCGGCAGCCCTCGATCGTCTGAATAAGATTGGAAAGGAGGCGGGGAGGCGTTCGTCCTGCAGGGAAAGGGCGGTTGCCCCTCGTGTCAGTGTTGCCTCCACCTGCCACATGTACTTGCTGAGATTTAGGATTCATAAATTCCGCGTTAAACCCTGCACCCTCCAGCATGAACTCATCAGGGCTCATGGATCCGTGTTAGTGCAAGCTTACCTCCACAGACTGAATTGAGGCAGGTTCTGCTAGGTGCCCACCCTCTGTTGCCAACGCCCACCCTCGTGCCACAGTTTCCCCCTGGATGTGCAGACAGGATGGAGGGGCTGGGCTTGAAGGGAAATCACATCAAAAACCACGATGGAGGTGACTGTGTTTTTCTCATCTTGCCGCTGCTGCCTCTAATGACATGGTCTGACAGAGTGGGAGCAGCCCTTGGAATAGCGTTGGTATATGGTGTATGGGTAGCTCGTGCTTCGCTGTAAGGTCCCTGACTCTAGGTCATGCTTTTATTTCCTGCTCCTTTATTTTCCAGGCTGGCGAGATCAAGATCTACCTGCTGCATGGGAACGAGGTTCTAGCCATGACACAGGTAAAGCCATGCTGGGTAAAACCAGGTGGGGGTGAAACCAGGGGGGGGGGGGAGCTATGCTGGGTAAAAGGGGGCGGGTGAAACCAGGGGGGGGTGAAACCAGGGGGGGTGAAACCAGGGGGGGGTGAAACCAGGGGGGGTGAAACCAGGGGGGGTGAAACCAGGGGGGGTGAAACCAGGGGGGGTGAAATTAGGGGGGGTGAAACCAGGGGGGGTGAAACCAGGGGGGGTGAAACCAGGGGGGGTGAAACCAGGGGGGGTGAAACCAGGGGGGGGTGAAACCAGGGGGGGGTGAAACCAGGGGGGGTGAAACCAGGGGGGGTGAAACCAGGGGGGGTGAAACCAGGGGGGGGTGAAACCAGGGGGGGTGAAACCAGGGGGGGTGAAACCAGGGGGGGTGAAACCAGGGGGGGGTGAAACCAGGGGGGGGTGAAACCAGGGGGGGTGAAACCAGGGGGGGGTGAAACCAGGGGGGGTGAAACCAGGGGGGGTGAAACCAGGGGGGGGTGAAACCAGGGGGGGGTGAAACCAGGGGGGGTGAAACCAGGGGGGGGTGAAACCAGGGGGGGTGAAACCAGGGGGGGGTGAAACCAGGGGGGGTGAAACCAGGGGGGGTGAAACCAGGGGGGGTGAAACCAGGGGGGGTGAAACCAGGGGGGGTGAAACCAGGGGGGGGTGAAACCAGGGGGGGTGAAACCAGGGGGGGTGAAACCAGGGGGGGGTGAAACCAGGGGGGGTGAAACCAGGGGGGGGTGAAACCAGGGGGGGTGAAACCAGGGGGGGTGAAACCAGAGGGGGTGAAACCAGGGGGGGTGAAACCAGGGGGGGTGAAACCAGGGGGGGTGAAACCAGAGGGGGTGAAACCAGGGGGGGGGTGAAACCAGGGGGGGTGAAACCAGGGGGGGTGAAACCAGGGGGGGTGAAACCAGGGGGGGTGAAACCAGGGGGGGGTGAAACCAGGGGGGGTGAAACCAGGGGGGGTGAAACCAGGGGGGGTGAAACCAGGGGGGGTGAAACCAAGGGGGGTGAAACCAGGGGGGGTGAAACCAGGGGGGGTGAAACCAGGGGGGGTGAAACCAGGGGGGGTGAAACCAGGGGGGGTGAAACCAAGGGGGTGAAACCAGGGGGGGGTGAAACCAGGGGGGGGTGAAACCAGGGGGGGGTGAAACCAGGGGGGGTGAAACCAGGGGGGGTGAAACCAGGGGGGGTGAAACCAGGGGGGGGTGAAACCAGGGGGGGGTGAAACCAGGGGGGGGTGAAACCAGGGGGGGGGTGAAACCAGGGGGGGGGTGAAACCAGGGGGGGGTGAAACCAGGGGGGGTGAAACCAGGGGGGGTGAAACCAGGGGGGGGTGAAACCAGGGGGGGGTGAAACCAGGGGGGGTGAAACCAGGGGGGGTGAAACCAGGGGGGGTGAAACCAGGGGCGGGTGAAACCAGGGGGCGGGTGAAACCAGGGGCGGGTGAAACCAGGGGGCGGGTGAAACCAGGGGGGGGTGAAACCAGGGGGGGGTGAAACCAGGGGGTGAAACCAGGGGGGGTGAAACCAGGGGGGGTGAAACCAGGGGGGGTGAAACCAGGGGGGGGGTGAAACCAGGGGGGGGTGAAACCAGGGGGGGTGAAACCAGGGGGGGGGTGAAACCAGGGGGGGGGGGTGAAACCAGGGGGGGGGGGTGAAACCAGGGGGGGGGTGAAACCAGGGGGGGGGTGAAACCAGGGGGGGTGAAACCAGGGGGGGTGAAACCAGGGGGGGTGAAACCAGGGGGGGTGAAACCAGGGGGGGGTGAAACCAGGGGGGGGTGAAACCAGGGGGGGTGAAACCAGGGGGGGGTGAAACCAGGGGGGGTGAAACCAGGGGGGGTGAAACCAGGGGGGGTGAAACCAGGGGGGGGTGAAACCAGGGGGGGTGAAACCAGGGGGGGTGAAACCAGGGGGGTGAAACCAGGGGCGGGTGAAACCAGGGGGCGGGTGAAACCAGGGGCGGGTGAAACCAGGGGGCGGGTGAAACCAGGGGGGGGTGAAACCAGGGGGGGGTGAAACCAGGGGGGGTGAAACCAGGGGGGGTGAAACCAGGGGGGGTGAAACCAGGGGTGGTGAAACCAGGGGGCGGGTGAAACCAGGGGGCGGGTGAAACCAGGGGGCGGGTGAAACCAGGGGGGGGTGAAACCAGGGGGGGGTGAAACCAGGGGGGGTGAAACCAGGGGGGGTGAAACCAGGGGGGGGTGAAACCAGGGGGGGTGAAACCAGGGGGGGTGAAACCAGGGGGGGTGAAACCAGGGGGATTGAAACCAGGGGGGGGGTGAAACCAGGGGGGGGGTGAAACCAGGGGGGGGTGAAACCAGGGGGGGGGTGAAACCAGGGGGGGGGTGAAACCAGGGGGGGGGGTGAAACCAGGGGGGGGGTGAAACCAGGGGGGGGGTGAAACCAGGGGGGGTGAAACCAGGGGGGGTGAAACCAGGGGGGGTGAAACCAGGGGGGGTGAAACCAGGGGGGGGTGAAACCAGGGGGGGGTGAAACCAGGGGGGGTGAAACCAGGGGGGGGTGAAACCAGGGGGGGTGAAACCAGGGGGGGTGAAACCAGGGGGGGGTGAAACCAGGGGGGGGGTGAAACCAGGGGGGGGTGAAACCAGGGGGGGTGAAACCAGGGGGGGTGAAACCAGGGGGGGGTGAAACCAGGGGGGGGTGAAACCAGGGGGGGTGAAACCAGGGGGGGGTGAAACCAGGGGGGGTGAAACCAGGGGGGGTGAAACCAGGGGGGGTGAAACCAGGGGGGGGTGAAACCAGGGGGGGTGAAACCAGGGGGGGTGAAACCAGGGGGGGGTGAAACCAGGGGGGGTGAAACCAGGGGGGGTGAAACCAGGGGGGGTGAAACCAGGGGGGGGTGAAACCAGGGGGGGTGAAACCAGGGGGGGTGAAACCAGGGGGGGTGAAACCAGGGGCGGGTGAAACCAGGGGGCGGGTGAAACCAGGGGCGGGTGAAACCAGGGGGCGGGTGAAACCAGGGGGGGGGTGAAACCAGGGGGGGGTGAAACCAGGGGGGGTGAAACCAGGGGGGGTGAAACCAGGGGGGGTGAAACCAGGGGGCGGGTGAAACCAGGGGGCGGGTGAAACCAGGGGGCGGGTGAAACCAGGGGGCGGGTGAAACCAGGGGGGGGTGAAACCAGGGGGGGGTGAAACCAGGGGGGGTGAAACCAGGGGGGGTGAAACCAGGGGGGGGTGAAACCAGGGGGGGTGAAACCAGGGGGGGTGAAACCAGGGGGGGTGAAACCAGGGGGATTGAAACCAGGGGGGGGGGTGAAACCAGGGGGGGGGTGAAACCAGGGGGGGGTGAAACCAGGGGGGGGGTGAAACCAGGGGGGGGGTGAAACCAGGGGGGGGGGGTGAAACCAGGGGGGGGGTGAAACCAGGGGGGGGGTGAAACCAGGGGGGGTGAAACCAGGGGGGGTGAAACCAGGGGGGGTGAAACCAGGGGGGGGTGAAACCAGGGGGGGGTGAAACCAGGGGGGGTGAAACCAGGGGGGGGTGAAACCAGGGGGGGTGAAACCAGGGGGGGTGAAACCAGGGGGGGGTGAAACCAGGGGGGGGTGAAACCAGGGGGGGGTGAAACCAGGGGGGGTGAAACCAGGGGGGGTGAAACCAGGGGGGGGTGAAACCAGGGGGGGGTGAAACCAGGGGGGGGTGAAACCAGGGGGGGTGAAACCAGGGGGGGTGAAACCAGGGGGGGGTGAAACCAGGGGGGGTGAAACCAGGGGGGGGTGAAACCAGGGGGGGTGAAACCAGGGGGGGTGAAACCAGGGGGGGGTGAAACCAGGGGGGGTGAAACCAGGGGGGGGTGAAACCAGGGGGGGTGAAACCAGGGGGGGTGAAACCAGGGGGGGGTGAAACCAGGGGGGGTGAAACCAGGGGGGGGTGAAACCAGGGGGGGTGAAACCAGGGGGGGGTGAAACCAGGGGGCGGGTGAAACCAGGGGGGGTGAAACCAGGGGGGGGTGAAACCAGGGGGCGGGTGAAACCAGGGGCGGGTGAAACCAGGGGGCGGGTGAAACCAGGGGGGGGTGAAACCAGGGGGGGGTGAAACCAGGGGGGGTGAAACCAGGGGGGGGGTGAAACCAGGGGGGGTGAAACCAGGGGGGGTGAAACCAGGGGGGGTGAAACCAGGGGGCGGGTGAAACCAGGGGGCGGGTGAAACAGGGGGGGGTGAAACCAGGGGGCGGGTGAAACCAGGGGGCGGGTGAAACCAGGGGGGGGTGAAACCAGGGGGGTGTGAAACCAGGGGGGGTGAAACCAGGGGGGGTGAAACCAGGGGGGGGTGAAACCAGGGGGGGTGAGACCAGGGGGGGTGAAACCAGGGGGGGTGAAACCAGGGGGATTGAAACCAGGGGGGGGGTGAAACCAGGGGGGGGGTGAAACCAGGGGGGGGGGTGAAACCAGGGGGGGGGTGAAACCAGGGGGGGGGTGAAACCAGGGGGGGGGTGAAACCAGGGGGGGGGTGAAACCAGGGGGGGTGAAACCAGGGGGGGTGAAACCAGGGGGGGTGAAACCAGGGGGGGTGAAACCAGGGGGGGTGAAACCAGGGGGGGGTGAAACCAGGGGGGGGTGAAACCAGGGGGGGTGAAACCAGGGGGGGTGAAACCAGGGGGGGTGAAACCAGGGGGGGTGAAACCAGGGGGGGGTGAAACCAGGGGGGGGTGAAACCAGGGGGGGGTGAAACCAGGGGGGGTGAAACCAGGGGGGGTGAAACCAGGGGGGGGTGAAACCAGGGGGGGGTGAAACCAGGGGGGGGTGAAACCAGGGGGGGTGAAACCAGGGGGGGTGAAACCAGGGGGGGTGAAACCAGGGGGGGTGGAACCAGGGGGGGTGAAACCAGGGGGGGCTGAAACCAGGGGGGGTGAAACCAGGGGGGGGGTGAAACTAGGGGGGGGTGAAACCAGGGTGGGTGAAACCAGGGGCGGGTGAAACCAGGGGGCGGGTGAAACCAGGGGGGGGTGAAACCAGGGGGGGTGAAACCAGGGGGGGGTGAAACCAGGGGGGGTGAAACCAGGGGGCGGGTGAAACCAGGGGGGGGGTGAAACCAGGGGGGGTGAAACCAGGGGGGGGTGAAACCAGGGGGGGTGAAACCAGGGGGGGTGAAACCAGGGGGCGGGTGAAACCAGGGGGTGGGTGAAACCAGGGGGCGGGTGAAACAGGGGGGGGTGAAACCAGGGGGGGTGAAACCAGGGGGGGTGAAACCAGGGGGGGTGAAACCAGGGCGGGTGAAACCAGGGGGGGTGAAACCAGGGGGGGGTGAAACCAGGGGGGGTGAGACCAGGGGGGGTGAAACCAGGGGGGGTGAAACCAGGGGGGGGTGAAACCAGGGGGGGGGTGAAACCAGGGGGGGGGTGAAACCAGGGGGGGGGTGAAACCAGGGGGGGGGTGAAACCAGGGGGGGGGTGAAACCAGGGGGGGGGTGAAACCAGGGGGGGGGGGTGAAACCAGGGGGGGTGAAACCAGGGGGGGTGAAACCAGGGGGGGTGAAACCAGGGGGGGTGAAACCAGGGGGGGTGAAACCAGGGGGGGGTGAAACCAGGGGGGGGTGAAACCAGGGGGGGTGAAACCAGGGGGGTGAAACCAGGGGGGGTGAAACCAGGGGGGGTGAAACCAGGGGGGGGTGAAACCAGGGGGGGGTGAAACCAGGGGGGGGGTGAAACCAGGGGGGGTGAAACCAGGGGGGGTGAAACCAGGGGGGGGTGAAACCAGGGGGGGGTGAAACCAGGGGGGGGTGAAACCAGGGGGGGTGAAACCAGGGGGGGTGAAACCAGGGGGGGTGAAACCAGGGGGGGCTGAAACCAGGGGGGGTGAAACCAGGGGGGGGTGAAACTAGGGGGGGTGAAACCAGGGGGGGTGAAACCAGGGGGGGGTGAAACCAGGGGGGGGTGAAACCAGGGGGGGGTGAAACCAGGGGGGGTGAAACCAGGGGGGGGTGAAACCAGGGGGGGTGAAACCAGGGGGCGGGTGAAACCAGGGGGGGGTGAAACCAGGGGGGGTGAAACCAGGGGGGGGTGAAACCAGGGGGGGTGAAACCAGGGGGGGTGAAACCAGGGGGCGGGTGAAACCAGGGGGCGGGTGAAACAGGGGGGGGTGAAACCAGGGGGGGTGAAACCAGGGGGGGTGAAACCAGGGGGGGTGAAACCAGGGGGGGTGAAACCAGGGGGGGGTGAAACCAGGGGGGGGTGAAACCAGGGGGGGTGAAACCAGGGGGCGGGTGAAACCAGGGGCGGGTGAAACCAGGGGGCGGGTGAAACCAGGGGGCGGGTGAAACCAGGGGGGGGTGAAACCAGGGGGGGGTGAAACCAGGGGGGGTGAAACCAGGGGGGGTGAAACCAGGGGGCGGGTGAAACCAGGGGGCGGGTGAAACCAGGGGGCGGGTGAAACCAGGGGGCGGGTGAAACAGGGGGGGGTGAAACCAGGGGGGGTGAAACCAGGGGGGGTGAAACCAGGGGGGGGTGAAACCAGGGGGGGGTAAAACCAGGGGGGGTGAAACCAGGGGGGGTGAAACCAGGGGGGGTGAAACCAGGGGGGGTGAAACCAGGGGGGGTGAAACCAGGGGGGGTGAAACCAGGGGGCGGGTGAAACCAGGGGGCGGGTGAAACCAGGGGGCGGGTGAAACCAGGGGGCGGGTGAAACCAGGGGGCGGGTGAAACCAGGGGGCGGGTGAAACCAGGGGGCGGGTGAAACCAGGGGGGGTGGAACCAGGGGGGTGTGAAACCAGGGGGGTGAAACCAGGGGGGGTGAAACCAGGGGGGGTGAAACCAGGGGGGGGTGAAACCAGGGGGGGTGAAACCAGGGGGATTGAAACCAGGGGGGGTGAAACCAGGGGTGGGTGAAACCAGGGGGGGTGAAACCAGGGGGGGTGAAACCAGGGGGGGGTGAAACCAGGGGGGGTGAAACCAGGGGGGGTGAAACCAGGGGGGGTGAAACCAGGGGGGGTGAAACCAGGGGGGGTGAAACCAGGGGGCGGGTGAAACCAGGGGCGGGTGAAACCAGGGTGGGTGAAACCAGGGGGGGTGAAACCAGGGGGGGTGAAACCAGGGGGGGTGAAACCAGGGGGGGTGAAACCAGGGGGGGTGAAACCAGGGGGGGTGAAACCAGGGGGGGGTGAAACCAGGGGGGGTGAAACCAGGGGGGGGTGAAACCAGGGGGGGTGAAACCAGGGGGGGGTGAAACCAGGGGGGGTGAAACCAGGGGGGGGGGTGAAACCAGGGGGGGTGAAACCAGGGGGGGTGAAACCAGGGGGGGGTGAAACCAGGGGGGGGTGAAACCAGGGGGGGGGTGAAACCAGGGGGCGGGTGAAACCAGGGGGCGGGTGAAACCAGGGGCGGGTGAAACCAGGGGGCGGGTGAAACCAGGGGGGGTGAAACCAGGGGGGGTGAAACCAGGGGGGGTGAAACCAGGGGGGGTGAAACCAGGGGGCGGGTGAAACCGGGGGCGGGTGAAACCATGGGGCGGGTGAAACCAGGGGGCGGTTGAAACCAGGGGGGGTGAAACCAGGGGCGGGTGAAACCAGGGGCGGGTGAAACCAGGGGGCGGGTGAAACCAGGGGCGGGTGAAACCAGGGGGGGGTGAAACCAGGGGGGGTGAAACCAGGGGGGGGTGAAACCAGGGGGGGTGAAACCAGGGGGGGTGAAACCAGGGGGAGGGTGAAACCAGGGGGAGGGTGAAACCAGGGGGCGGGTGAAACCAGGGGGCGGGTGAAACCAGGGGGCGGGTGAAACCAGGGGGGGGTGAAACCAGGGGGGGGTGAAACCAGGGGGGGGTGAAACCAGGGGGGGTGAAACCAGGGGGGGTGAAACCAGGGGGGGTGAAACCAGGGGGGGGTGAAACCAGGGGGGGTGAAACCAGGGGGGGTGAAACCAGGGGGGGGGGTGAAACCAGGGGGGGGGTGAAACCAGGGGGGGGGTGAAACCAGGGGGGGGGTGAAACCAGGGGGGGGGTGAAACCAGGGGGGGGGTGAAACCAGGGGGGGGGTGAAACCAGGGGGGGGGTGAAACCAGGGGGGGGGTGAAACCAGGGGGGGGGTGAAACCAGGGGGGGGGTGAAACCAGGGGGGGGTGAAACCAGGGGGGGGGTGAAACCAGGGGGGGTGAAACCAGGGGGGGGGTGAAACCAGGGGGGGGTGAAACCAGGGGGGGTGAAACCAGGGGGGGGTGAAACCAGGGGGGGTGAAACCAGGGGGGGTGAAACCAGGGGGGGGTGAAACCAGGGGGGGTGAAACCAGGGGGGGTGAAACCAGGGGGGGTGAAACCAGGGGGGGTGAAACCAGGGGGGGTGAAACCAAGGGGGGGGTGAAACCAGGGGGGGTGAAACCAGGGGGGGTGAAACCAGGGGGGGGTGAAACCAGGGGGGGTGAAACCAGGGGGGGTGAAACCAGGGGGGGTGAAACCAGGGGGGGGTGAAACCAGGGGGGGTGAAACCAGGGGGGGTGAAACCAGGGGGGGTGAAACCAGGGGGGGGTGAAACCAGGGGGGGTGAAACCAGGGGGGGTGAAACCAGGGGGGGTGAAACCAGGGGGGGTGAAACCAGGGGGGGTGAAACCTAACTACGGGCAACCTCCAGGTCCCTGTGTCTGTACTGTCTCCAGACCCTTATGAACACCAGGGGGTGAACATGAGTCGTTCAGGGACACCTTTGCCCCACCTGGAGACGAGGGCTTTGAGGGTCTGGGTGGAAAGCTTAAGCCAGGGCTGGGCAAACTGCACTGACAAGAGCGGGGCCTGTTGCTTGACGCTCCGAATGCAGCACGTCAGACAGCTCGGCTGGCCGCCCGGTTGTAGAAGGGTGCGGACGTCTAACGGTGGTTAAATAGGGGTTTGTCATTCACTATCTAAACATAATTATTTGGCCTGCGCATGTGCAAAATGTCTACTGGGCCTCCAGATCGCTGTATAGGTTGGTGTAGTGTTAGTTGATACTGTTCGACCTTCAGGTGTACCTCCTGTAGATCCCTATCTATGTACCACCGGCAGGTCCATGTGTAATTGTGTACCGCCTTAAGATCCCTATTTATGTACCGCCGGCAGATCCATGTGTATCAGTGTACTGCCTCATCATCCCTGTTTCTGTACCGCTGCATAATCCCTATTTCTGTACCGCCTGCAGGTTCCTGTGTGGGACGTCCCAGTGGTGGAGGAGGAGGAGGACCAGCAGTTGGAGGCGGTTGAGGGGGACGAGGTGGAGCAGGAGGACAAGGATGACCAGAAGACATCAGCAGGTGAGCCGTGGGCCTGTCAGGGAGTGTGGGAAATGGACAGGGGGGGGCCAGGGGGACACAGAGGCCACACAGGATGATGGTGAAACAGCTGGCAACAGCAACACAAAATAACATTTTCTCTTGCACACCTACCCTAGCTTCATCTGCATTCCTTTGTTTCTGATTTTTTTTCTGGATGTTTGGAACAGTGTGTGGCGCGGCTAGCAGCAGGACTAAAATGGGGCTGTGTGCCTGTACATGCTTGTAGTAGCTACCAAACATCCAAATGCCACCAACTTAATGCCTCCCTTGTCCTTACATAGGTGGCAATGCGGTGTCTGCTGCTAAGCTTGATGCCGACCATTTCATGAGGAAGTCTACGTGAGTACCTTCCGCCTGCTTCCTGCTCTGCATGGTATTTGGCTGCCCAGTGAGAGATATGGAAGCTCATGCTATTCAAGGGTGACCCCTGGTTGCAGGTATCAGTCAGCAGTCGGGACGTATCTGGAGGAGATGGCCAAGCCTGTCCAAAACAGCCCGGTTAAAATGGCCCCAACTGGTGGCGGCGGCGGTGCCCACAGCCCGCCCTTCGCTTCACGTCCCATGCTGCGGCCCATCCCCTCAGGCCAGGTGTTGGAACCCGAGCGCAGCCGACTGGCCCTTTCCGTGAAGCGGGACCACCTCAGCACTTCCAGCGCTCCAGTGGTAGCAGCAAGTGCAGTCAGCAGCTTAAGCAACTTCAGCGTGGGGACCAGTCCACTCAGTGCGGCCACGTTTCCTACTCAGGGTAAGTGGCCTGACCCCCTGTCGCCCAGTCCCCAGTCTCCAGTGTCCCATCCTCGTCAGGTAAGTGGCTCTGACGTGCAAGCGCCAGCTCCACTGTCATTCGGGATGTTTTTTTGCTACGAAAGGATGAAGACTAGGTGTGGACCTAACTCTTTCATAAGTAGTGTGGATGGTGCTTGTTTACTGGGTGTCTTGAGTCTGTCAGGCTGCCGCAGCTCCCGGATGCCAGTCAATGACGTTACACCTCTGGGCCCTGCCCATAAAGCTCGGCCGCGTGGGCGCCTAAATTAAGGGTTGGAAAGAAAGAACAAAACAAACACCAGGGGCCAGGGGGGGGGGGGTAGGAGAGGAAGTGGGAAATAAGGGAAGGGACAGACAAAAGGCTGGGAAAGAAAGACAAAAGAAGTTCCAGCCGCTGAAAAAAGTCTACCCCTCAACGATATCTACCACATATGCATATGCCAGTGAGCTGTGGCCAGCAACCTCAATACATGTGTGAGCCAGTCTGCTGCATGCAAGTCTGCTGCTTGCACGTAGTAGCAGTACCGCGCGTGTCTCATTGTGACTGACGTATGATGTATTTCTTGGACGCAGAGCCGGAAAGCCAGGCGCAGCACCCCAACCTCACAGGCCTGGCCCTGGCTAGGAACCTGATGCGGATCTCTAAGGGGGCCCAGCTGTATAAGTAAGGAAATTATCCTGATCAGTGCCTTATCAGGATGGGTGGGGCTGGCTAGACCCGTATAAGGTATATCTGCTTCCCATTTTTCGGCAGGGCTAGGGTACGGATGAAGGTCATAGTTCTCTAGGCTTGACTCTGACACCCTTGGGATACGCGGCAAGCTAATACAAGGATCTTTGAAACCTTCGGGAAAGCAGGGTGGCCTTTTTGTATACCGATCTTACTGGGGTAGAGCCTAACTTTTGGCCAGGTGCCATAACCATATACCGTATGCCCCCAATGTTTGTTTATAAAAGGATGGTGGTCTGTGTGACTGGCCGCCATGCCCTGTTGGGGTAATTGTAGGGTTAAGGGTAGGGTCATGCCCTGTTGGGGTAATTATAGGGTTAAGGGTAGGGTCATGTACAAGAACATTAACGCTGGCAAGAGTGCATGAGTCCATGCAGTCGATCCTCAGAGGAAAGAAAGGAATTTGCACTTGCCCTGGAGTGTGAAAGGGAAAGCAATCAACCCGATCGGGGCAGAGGCCTTGGCCACACTAGCACCTGCTGGAATGGTGTTGTTGATTTTCAGCCACGGTGACATATGTTTCCCGCTGTGCATTGGAGTGGATAGTTGGTGTTCTTGTATGGAACTCTTTTGGTGATGTTGTCAATTGGTGCTGCCTGAGAATTATAACCAAACAGTAACGATAAAGACGCATCATAGGCTTGTTCAAAATCCTTTTAAGGAAAAACCTCTTATTGCACCCATGGCACGAAAGCAATTGTTCCTGATAAGGGCTCAGTACGACACCTCAGATCCTCTCCTCTCTTAGAAACTCAACCATTACAGTGCCCTTCACAGCTGCCTTCTCAGCCCCCAGCCCCCTTAAACCCCAAACTCTCAACCTGCTTCTCGCCTGTTTGACCTGAAGCCTGACCTGCCCCTTCGCACTAGCACATGTACCGCGGTTGTACCTCCCCTTGACTCCTTCCCCTGTCCTTTGCTTGTGTCTCAGGCGGCTGATGGAGCCCTACTTGCCCGCGGTGGTCTTGGTCAGTCCAGAGCTGCAGATATCCATGCACCTCGCCACAACCAAGGTAAATGAAGTGCTGGAGGATATGATAAGTGCAAACGAAATGCTCCCCCAAAGTTTCCAACCCTGAACTCCAAATCCTGTCGCCCTAACCCTGTTTAGGCCGTAGAGACCTTCTTTTCCTTTACCAGCCAGACGTGATGCCTTGACCTGACCCATGGACTGAGACCGACTGCCGGTGTGTCCCACATGGTCCTTAAAGGCTCAAGACTCGAGAGGCCCTCAGAGATCTACCACAAGTCACCCTTAGAATCTGACCCCCTCGTGTGAATTTCCGAAAAGGCTGAGATGCCCACTCAGAGACCGCTGCCATCGTGTCTGCCGCCAAAGTGTAAGCCTGCCCGTCCGCCCCTGTACTGTGAGGCTGGCAGCCCCCCTGAGAGCCTGCAGCCGTCCGCTGCGTCCGCCCTGATCATGCCCTCCATTCCTCATGGCATACCTGCTGCCCTGATCGCAGCTGGTGGTGGAGGCGGTGAAGGAAGACATCAGTGACAAGGAGGAAATAAAGGAGGACGAGGACGAGGAGGCCGAGCCCATCCCTCTGCCAGCAAACCTGTGAGAAAGGGTTCAGGGGATAGGTTCAGGATAAGGCTTTGGGGCCACAGTCCCTGCACCCTACTAGAAATACTACCATTGCAGTTTAAGGGTTCAGGGTCTCATCTTGCCCCCTAAAAGCTATAACTCGGCGGAAGAACCTGCGTTGAATCATGCAATGCTTTCACGCCCTGCCTGCTTTGGTTCTGGTAATCTGGTCCGTAACATTGGTCGTCATGTGCTCTGGAAGTTGCTGTGCAGCTTTTACACAGGATCATAGCATCACATGCATGTTGCATTGGACAGGTGGGGAAAATGTTTTAGCACAAAATAAACTAGGCCAGCCAGTGGGAAATAGTGTCCTCCCTACTTGACCAATATTGACGTGCTGGCAGCAGTCAGGCTGACGTTCACGAGTGATACCGGCAGCACACGCACTTTGATGTTATCTTCCTCACATCATCAAGATCAAACGGTTTCAGCTAGGATGTGTGTCAGGCTCCCAATCCAGAGGCCTCAATTCCTTATTTGTGACCAATTGGATTTGCAGGATTTCTGTTGTCTCCACTATTTTCCTGTGTACCTGATGACCTTTCCCTGTATATGCCGATTGCTGACTATTCTGTCCACTGCTGTTGGCTCTTTGCCGCTGTGTCAGTGCTCCACTGCTGTTGGCTCTTTGCCGCTGTGTCAGTGCTCCACTGCTGTTGGCTCTTTGCCGCTGTGTCAGTGCTCCACTGCTGTTGGCTCTTTGCCGCTGTGTCAGTGCTCCACTGCTGTTGGCTCTTTGCCGCTGTGTCAGTGCTCCACTGCTGTTGGCTCTTTGCCGCTGTGTCAGTGCTCCACTGCTGTTGGCTCTTTGCCGCTGTGTCAGTGCTCCACTGCTGTTGGCTCTTTGCCGCTGTGTCAGTGCTCCATTGCTGTTGGCTCTTTGCCGCTGTGTCAGTGCTCCACTGCTGTTGGCTCTTTGCCGCTGTGTCAGTGCTCCACTGCTGTTGGCTCTTTGCCGCTGTGTCAGTGCTCCACTGCTGTTGGCTCTTTGCCGCTGTGTCAGTGCTGCCTTGTGGCCAAGGCGGTCGTCAGATCCTATGTAAAAGTGTATTCATCTGACAAACTGTCATATGTGGCCAGTGCTCACACTTTCCACTGCTGTTGGCTCCCTGCTACTGTGACAGGGCTGTCCTAGCAGCTGAGGTGGTGGTGGCTGGGAAGCCCAACGTGGTGTTTGACACATGCTTTGCCGCCGACTCCACCTTCCGGAAGAACATGGTAGACTTTGAGGTGCGGTGTAGCTGAGATATTTGGCTATAGCTCATGCCACAGCACGCTTAGGCAAACCAACCTTAATACGGCAATGTGTCCTTGTTTTGTGCATGTATGCAACTTCGTATTCTGAACATCACCTGCTGCATCAGCTGGGCAACCAGGCGGGTGCTCCTCCAGCCTGTGTGTCTGTTCCCCTCGGTTATGTTGTCATTTGAGGCCTTCCCGTCCTCTGACGTCTCACCAGCTAACATCATCTTGCTGTCCTTTAAACCTCAGAAGCTGCGAGACGTGGTGACAGGCAACTGGACATCTGACCCAGACAAGAGTCTGAGCTCAGGGTGAGGGGCTGGACGTAGCAGTCTGCCTGCTAGGTGGCCCAAGCGATCGTTGCTTTAGTATGATGCAAGGCCGGGGATACTGCAGGCCCTCTTCCCTTGGAAAGTGCCCTGCGGCAGTCATAGCTGCTGTCGGGCATTTTTTAGGGATAGAAGGCCTGCCGGGTCCCAGTTAGGGTTTAGCAGACCCGGAAAGCTTGAACTGCCCTGCCACTCTGTACCTCCCACATGCCCCCGGAACATATCTTGCCTTCGAATCAATCAATATTTACTTCAGTGCGTCAGACCACCTCAAGGGCTCCGTCAGGTAGCCACCGCTGGGCTAGTGGGAACCAAACCTTGACCGACCTACGGCTGGTGGCCCAGGCAGACGAGTTTCCTGCCCAAGGCCCCTCCGGACTGGAGGCGATCATGAGGCTGGAATATAGCTGAAGGGTGCTTCAAAAACATTGAAATGTATGGCTTTATGCATGCAGGTACAAGGGAGTCAAGGTCCGGCCCATGTCTTACATCCGCCCGCTCTCCATCCCCATCCCCATGGCGCCAAAGCAGTGCGACGTGCAAGAATTGCAATGGGTGCGTACCTGGTGCTGATCGTAATGTGCAGGCAGTACGCCGGGCGGGTCGGAATGTGGCTGAGGGACACCGGGTGTGTTCAAAGGGATGGTGATGGAAATTCTAAACCCACAACCTGGCTGAAATGTTTGGAAGATGTGCGTTGCGTTCGTTGTACAGTTCAGGGTGGACGGGGGGGGGGTGAAGGTCTCAGACCCCAACATGCAAGAATTGCACTGGATGTGTTTGGTTTAGCGTTGAGACGCCCCCTCTCCCTGCACTGGATGTGTTTGGTTTAGGGTTGAGACGCCCCCTCTCCTTGCACTGGATGTGTTTGGTTAAGGGTTGAGACGCCCCTCTCCCTGCACTGGATGTGTTTGGTTTAGCGTTGAGACGCCCCCTCTCCCTGCACTGGATGTGTTTGGTTTAGCGTTGAGACGCCCCCTCTCCCTGCACTGGATGTGTTTGGTTTAGCGTTGAGACGCCCCCTCTCCCTGCACTGGATGTGTTTGGTTTAGGGTTGAGACGCCCCCTCTCCCTGCACTGGATGTGTTTGGTTTAGCGTTGAGACGCCCCCTCTCCCTGCACTGGATGTGTTTGGTTTAGCGTTGAGACGCCCCCTCTCCCTGCACTGGATGTGTTTGGTTTAG
The DNA here is from genome assembly GCA_037349105.1 of Limnomonas spitsbergensis. Classification (NCBI taxonomy): domain Eukaryota; kingdom Viridiplantae; phylum Chlorophyta; class Chlorophyceae; order Chlamydomonadales; genus Limnomonas; species Limnomonas spitsbergensis. The sequence goes on from JAYJMM010000041.1 coordinate 10,231,571, forward strand.
CGTTGAGACGCCCCCTCTCCCTGCACTGGATGTGTTTGGTTTAGCGTTGAGACGCCCCCTCTCCCTGCACTGGATATGTTTGGTTTAGCGTTGAGACGCCCCCTCTCCCTGCACTGGATGTGTTTGGTTTAGCGTTGAGACGCCCCCTCTCCCTGCACTGGATGTGTTTGGTTTAGCGTTGAGACGCCCCCTCTCCCTGCACTGGATGTGTTTGGTTTAGCATTGAGACGCCCCCTCTCCCTGCACTGGATGTGTTTGGTTTAGCGTTGAGACGCCCCCTCTCCCTGCACTGGATGTGTTTGGTTTAGCGTTGAGACGCCCCCTCTCCCTGCACTGGATGTGTTTGGTTTAGCGTTGAGACGCCCCCTCTCCCTGCACTGGATGTGTTTGGTTTAGCGTTGAGACGCCCCCTCTCCCTGCACTGGATGTGTTTGGTTTAGCGTTGAGACGCCCCCTCTCCCTGCACTGGATGTGTTTGGTTTAGCGTTGAGACGCCCCCTCTCCCTGCACTGGATGTGTTTGGTTTAGCGTTGAGACGCCCCCTCTCCCTGCACTGGATGTGTTTGGTTTAGCGTTGAGACGCCCCCTCTCCCTGCACTGGATGTGTTTGGTTTGGCGTTGAGACGCCCCCTCTCCTGCACTGGATGTGTTTGGTTTAGCGTTGAGACGCCCCCTCTCCCTGCACTGGATGTGTTTGGTTTAGCATTGAGACGCCCCCTCTCCCTGCACTGGATGTGTTTGGTTTAGCGTTGAGACGCCCCCTCTCCCTGCACTGGATGTGTTTGGTTTAGCGTTGAGACGCCCCCTCTCCCTGCACTGGATGTGTTTGGTTTAGCGTTGAGACGCCCCCTCTCCCTGCACTGGATGTGTTTGGTTTAGCGTTGAGACGCCCCCTCTCCCTGCACTGGATGTGTTTGGTTTGGCGTTGAGACGCCCCCTCTCCTGCACTGGATGTGTTTGGTTTAGCGTTGAGACGCCCCCTCTCCCTGCACTGGATGTGTTTGGTTTAGCGTTGAGACGCCCCCTCTCCCTGCACTGGATGTGTTTGGTTTAGCGTTGAGACGCCCCCTTTCCTTGCACTGGATGTGTTTGGTTTAGCGTTGAGACGCCCCCTCTCCCTGCACTGGATGTGTTTGGTTTAGCGTTGAGACGCCCCCTCTCCCTGCACTTGATGTGTTTGGTTTGGCGTTGAGACGCCCCCTCTCCCTGCACTGGATGTGTTTGGTTTAGCGTTGAGACGCCCCCTCTCCCTGCACTGGATGTGTTTGGTTTAGCATTGAGACGCCCCCTCTCCCTGCACTGGATGTGTTTGGTTTAGCGTTGAGACGCCCCCTCTCCCTGCACTGGATGTGTTTGGTTTAGCGTTGAGACGCCCCCTCTCCCTGCACTGGATGTGTTTGGTTTAGCGTTGAGACGCCCCCTCTCCCTGCACTGGATGTGTTTGGTTTAGCGTTGAGACGCCCCCTCTCCCTGCACTGGATGTGTTTGGTTTAGCGTTGAGACGCCCCCTCTCCCTGCACTGGATGTGTTTGGTTTAGCGTTGAGACGCCCCCTCTCCCTGCACTGGATGTGTTTGGTTTAGCGTTGAGACGCCCCCTCTCCCTGCACTGGATGTGTTTGGTTTGGCGTTGAGACGCCCCCTCTCCCTGCACTGGATGTGTTTGGTTTAGCGTTGAGACGCCCCCTCTCCCTGCACTGGATGTGTTTGGTTTAGCGTTGAGACGCCCCCTCTCCCTGCACTGGATGTGTTTGGTTTAGGGTTGAGACGCCCCCTCTCCCTGCACTGGATGTGTTTGGTTTAGCGTTGAGACGCCCCCTCTCCCTGCACTGGATGTGTTTGGTTTAGGGTTGAGACGCCCCCTCTCCCTGCACCGGATGTGTTTGGTTTAGGGTTGAGACGCCCCCTCTCCCTGCACTGGATGTGTTTGGTTTAGCGTTGAGACGCCCCCTCTCCCTGCACTGGATGTGTTTGGTTTAGCGTTGAGACGCCCCCTCTCCCTGCACTGGATGTGTTTGGTTTAGCGTTGAGACGCCCCCTCTCCCTGCACTGGATGTGTTTGGTTTAGCGTTGAGACGCCCCCTTTCCCTGCACTGGATGTGTTTGGTTTAGCGTTGAGACGCCCCCTCTCCCTGCACTGGATGTGTTTGGTTTAGCGTTGAGACGCCCCCTCTCCCTGCACTGGATGTGTTTGGTTTGGCGTTGAGACGCCCCCTCTCCCTGCACTGGATGTGTTTGGTTTAGCGTTGAGACGCCCCCTCTCCCTGCACTGGATGTGTTTGGTTTAGCATTGAGACGCCCCCTCTCCCTGCACTGGATGTGTTTGGTTTAGCATTGAGACGCCCCCTCTCCCTGCACTGGATGTGTTTGGTTTAGCGTTGAGACGCCCCCTCTCCCTGCACTGGATGTGTTTGGTTTAGCGTTGAGACGCCCCCTCTCCCTGCACTGGATGTGTTTGGTTTAGCATTGAGACGCCCCCTCTCCATGCACTGGATGTGTTTGGTTTAGCGTTGAGACGCCCCCTCTCCCTGCACTGGATGTGTTTGGTTTAGGGTTGAGACGCCCCCTCTCCCTGCACTGGATGTGTTTGGTTTAGCGTTGAGACGCCCCCTCTCCCTGCACTGGATGTGTTTGGTTTAGCGTTGAGACGCCCCCTCTCCCTGCACTGGATGTGTTTGGTTTAGCGTTGAGACGCCCCCTCTCCCTGCACTGGATGTGTTTGGTTTAGCGTTGAGACGCCCCCTCTCCCTGCACTGGATGTGTTTGGTTTGGCGTTGAGACGCCCCCTCTCCCTGCACTGGATGTGTTTGGTTTAGCGTTGAGACGCCCCCTCTCCCTGCACTGGATGTGTTTGGTTTAGCGTTGAGACGCCCCCTCTCCCTGCACTGGATGTGTTTGGTTTAGGGTTGAGACGCCCCCTCTCCCTGCACTGGATGTGTTTGGTTTAGCGTTGAGACGCCCCCTCTCCCTGCACTGGATGTGTTTGGTTTAGGGTTGAGACGCCCCCTCTCCCTGCACCGGATGTGTTTGGTTTAGGGTTGAGACGCCCCCTCTCCCTGCACTGGATGTGTTTGGTTTAGCGTTGAGACGCCCCCTCTCCCTGCACTGGATGTGTTTGGTTTAGCGTTGAGACACCCCCTCTCCCTGCACTGGATGTGTTTGGTTTAGCGTTGAGACGCCCCCTCTCCCTGCACTGGATGTGTTTGGTTTAGCGTTGAGACGCCCCCTTTCCCTGCACTGGATGTGTTTGGTTTAGCGTTGAGACGCCCCCTCTCCCTGCACTGGATGTGTTTGGTTTAGCGTTGAGACGCCCCCTCTCCCTGCACTGGATGTGTTTGGTTTGGCGTTGAGACGCCCCCTCTCCCTGCACTGGATGTGTTTGGTTTAGCGTTGAGACGCCCCCTCTCCCTGCACTGGATGTGTTTGGTTTAGCATTGAGACGCCCCCTCTCCCTGCACTGGATGTGTTTGGTTTAGCATTGAGACGCCCCCTCTCCCTGCACTGGATGTGTTTGGTTTAGCGTTGAGACGCCCCCTCTCCCTGCACTGGATGTGTTTGGTTTAGCGTTGAGACGCCCCCTCTCCCTGCACTGGATGTGTTTGGTTTAGCATTGAGACGCCCCCTCTCCATGCACTGGATGTGTTTGGTTTAGCGTTGAGACGCCCCCTCTCCCTGCACTGGATGTGTTTGGTTTAGCGTTGAGACGCCCCCTCTCCCTGCACTGGATGTGTTTGGTTTAGCGTTGAGACGCCCCCTCTCCCTGCACTGGATGTGTTTGGTTTAGCGTTGAGACGCCCCCTCTCCCTGCACTGGATGTGTTTGGTTTGGCGTTGAGACGCCCCCTCTCCCTGCACTGGATGTGTTTGGTTTAGCGTTGAGACGCCCCCTCTCCCTGCACTGGATGTGTTTGGTTTAGCGTTGAGACGCCCCCTCTCCCTGCACTGGATGTGTTTGGTTTAGGGTTGAGACGCCCCCTCTCCCTGCACTGGATGTGTTTGGTTTAGCGTTGAGACGCCCCCTCTCCCTGCACTGGATGTGTTTGGTTTAGGGTTGAGACGCCCCCTCTCCCTGCACTGGATGTGTTTGGTTTAGGGTTGAGACGCCCCCTCTCCCTGCATTGGATGTGTTTGGTTTAGCGTTGAGACGCCCCCTCTCCCTGCACTGGATGTGTTTGGTTTAGCGTTGAGACGCCCCCTCTCCCTGCACTGGATGTGTTTGGTTTAGCGTTGAGACGCCCCCTCTCCCTGCACTGGATGTGTTTGGTTTAGCGTTGAGACGCCCCCTCTCCCTGCACTGGATGTGTTTGGTTTGGCGTTGAGACGCCCCCTCTCCCTGCACTGGATGTGTTTGGTTTAGCGTTGAGACGCCCCCTCTCCCTGCACTGGATGTGTTTGGTTTAGCGTTGAGACGCCCCCTCTCCCTGCACTGGATGTGTTTGGTTTAGGGTTGAGACGCCCCCTCTCCCTGCACTGGATGTGTTTGGTTTAGCGTTGAGACGCCCCCCTCTCCCTGCACTTGATGTGTTTGGTTTAGCGTTGAGACGCCCCCTCTCCCTGCACTGGATGTGTTTGGTTTAGCGTTGAGACGCCCCCTCTCCCTGCACTGGATGTGTTTGGTTTGGCGTTGAGACGCCCCCTCTCCCTGCACTGGATGTGTTTGGTTTAGCGTTGAGACGCCCCCTCTCCCTGCACTGGATGTGTTTGGTTTAGGGTTGAGACGCCCCCTCTCCCTGCACTGGATGTGTTTGGTTTAGGGTTGAGACGCCCCCTCTCCCTGCACTGGATGTGTTTGGTTTAGCGTTGAGACGCCCCCTGTCCCTGCACTGGATGTGTTTGGTTTAGGGTTGAGACGCCCCCATTCCCTGCACTGGATGTGTTTGGTTTAGCGTTGAGACGCCCCCTCTCCCTGCACTGGATGTGTTTGGTTTAGCGTTGAGACGCCCCCTCTCCCTGCACTGGATGTGTTTGGTTTAGCGTTGAGACGCCTCCTCTCCCTGCACTGGATGTGTTTGGTTTAGCGTTGAGACGCCCCCTCTCCCTGAAGACCTCCGTGTGACCTGTTTGCCAACATGTCCCCCGTCCTCCCTCTGCTCATTGGCGCGCCTCATTCACTTTGCTAACCCCCCTCTTCCAGATGATAGCGCGGGAGGCAGGCGGCTTTGTGCTCGAGAAGAAGGTGACCACCAACGCCCCCAAGGGGGACCTCTTCTACATGGTCATCCAGGTCACTGGGGCGCCTGTGCCGGGGATGGAGGGGACCAAAGTCACCACCTCCTTTAAGGTGAGCAGTGGACTAGGCAGACAGGCAGCCACGTTAGATTAAACAGACAGACAGACAGGCTAACAATCATGAAACTGTCCACGTTCATTTTAGTTGGCCCTACCTGTTTCAGTCGGTATCAGGGGAAATTCATGTGTTGAAGGGGATTGAGCAAGCCTTCAATTTAGGTTAAAGAATCAGGATTGGGAGGATCGGGACAAAACTGCCGAGCAGATCCATGAGAACATGAAATGTAATAGAACAGTGGGATCTGCGAGCCAGAAGCTGCCAGAAGCTGCCATGGGCATATCTTTAAGTAATGCCGACATTCATAGGCTTGTTTGTATCTAGAGCACATCGACTTGCCAAAAGCTGTTTTCTAGTTTCTAGATATGACTCTGCTCAATCTCTGTCGTCCCCCCTCCCTCTCTGACCTGCTCACCCTCCAGATTGAGTGGGTCAAGAGCCCAGGCTTCCTGAAGGGGGCCATTGAGGGGGGCGCCATCAGCACCACCAAAAAGCTGATTATAATGCTGGTGAGAAAGATCATAAAGATCTGTTGAGACCATCACCACGAAGAAGCTGGTTTTAAAGCTGGTGGAAGTTTGTTCTGCGCTGGGTTCAGAGGTCAGGTTGTTAACCCTTCATCTCCAGCCTCCACTGCTAGAGGTAGTTCGGCTCAGTCAACAAAATTCATCAGCACTGCTGATAAGCGCTGGGAGATCATGGAGGCATATCAGTAAATCCTGATCCAGGTCAACAGGTCCACCTTGCTGAGTCAGGCGTGTATGAAGGGCGCCTCCCACTGCTAGCTGTGTTGCCCCGCGCACACTATGGGCACTGCTGCTCATCCGCTTTATCCTTGTATCCAGTCGCCTTGCCTTCATAAGCCCTGGCCCATAACCCTGTCAGGCGGCTGAGATGTTGAAGGAGATGGGACCTCCAGTCGCCAGCAGCGGTAAGAAGAAGAGCGCAGACGCGGACGGCGCAGTCGGCCCTGTGGCCGCCTATGAGGCACCTAGAAATACAGTATCCGCGACAGCTGCTGGACGCGGCGCCGCTGACGTTGTCTCCCCGGGCCTCCAGATGCTGGTGCTGACTGGTGCAGTGGTGGCCCTGCTAGTGCTTCTGCTGCTCGTCACGCTCTCTCAGGTAGGAGGAGACTGCATGCCTGCATGAAAGGCGGACGACGGGTCCCAAATCCCAATGCCATTCATTTGGGAACCTGCCAGCCAAACAAAACGTTTGACAATTTGTTTAGATCCAAACCCGAGCAAGCCTGACCAGTCAGGCTTCAGTTCTTCGAATTCGAGCCACGATCAGAACCTCCTGATGTTGTGCTCCTCGGTGGGGGCACCCACCTGCCTACTTGTTGCCCTCCTGCTGCCTACTGGCTGCTTACAAAGTTCCTTATGTATGCCACTCCTCCCTAAGGCATCAGCGATGAGGTCTGCAGTGCGTTCCCTGCAGCAGCTGACCCAGGCCGCAGAGATGATGGTAGACACTGCGCGCGAGGCGCTGGGACAGCTGATAGAAGAAAGGGCAAAGCCAGCAGGATCCTGTGAAGGATTATAAGCAGAGACTTCTGCCTTGGCTGTGATCGTATCGATGATGTATTGATGATATATGGTTTGAAGCAGTGAATGTGCCTGTTGGATAGGAGAGTGGGCAAGAAAAGCCAGGGTCGTGATCCAAGTAAGACTCACGCTACTCTATCAGTCCCGTCGGCTAGGCAGTGATGTTTTTTTCAAGAAAGTGTTTATTTTAGTGCGCACCAAACCAACTTCGAGGGGCGGCTGGGCCGCCGTCCTGGGCTGATTGGGACCAACCCAAGAAGTCCGTCTGGTGGGTGTACAAGGCTCTGCAGTGCAGCAAGCCATGTTGCCCAGGCAGTAGGGCTTGCTGCATCAATCCCTGCTAGCCGCCATGGGCCGAGTTTTAGCTGTAATATTGCTGAAGCCCCACAGAATGAATCGTGCACCAGTATCAGTATCAAGCGTGTATGTACGGTATCCTAAGAAGTGAATTTTGTAAGTCTGGATTTGGGGGGATGAGGGTGTTGTATGTCATAGCGTGAATTGTTACACAGTGATTTTATCCAGCAAGAGCCAATCATGGTGAACCTGGTATTTGAATTACTGGTATACAACTGTCATTCGGCTCATCACGTGAAATAGACATGCAATGGGTTAGCTGAATGAAGACGGATACACAACTAACCAGGCGGCTGGACACCAGACTGAGTGGACTGTGAGGGATTATCTTTTGTATGTCTTCTGCAGGATATTCGTCCGATGTCCTGCAAGATCTGGATTCTAAAAAAATCCTATCCGAAACGTGGAAACTTGAAAAAATCTGCTCTTCCAATGGTCTATGTCCTTCTGTAGGTCCCTTAATAGTTTCGAGAGCGACCGCAAACCAGCTATTCCTCAAATGAGCCACTTTGGACTACACAACGCCAACGTCGGACATTCCGATTACCGATACTCGAGGCGGATCAGTTGGTGGAACATTCATGTAGGGATTCATGCAGTTGAACCCATGTCAGCGTAACCAGCCCTGGATTTGTAAAAAATGATGGTAAGTGGCACGTCCAAGTCGTTCGTGGCTCACGGCAGAATCGATATTTCCGACGCCCGGTAGCTACTAGACACGTCACAAAAAAGAGGCGCATTACATGATTCCGAGGTCGGTAGCACGCACCTGGTGGTCGGTAGATTTTTTCTTCTATCCTAGTGATCCTACACATGAAGTCCGCATTATAAGAAAATGCCTCCTCCCATCCGATCTACATGCCCGCGTATAAAGTATTAGTTAAGGAAGGTACGGAAACCCGATGCAAGACTGCTCCACCCTTCTACCCACAAAGTGAGTCAAGGCAATATGTGCCCGGAAAGTTACAGCATGTGTGATTGAGTTGAGGCCACACATGTAAGCATACCTGGAAAGGGACCAGCAGGCGGCAGCGCCAGCTACTGTTTTGCAAGGGAAGCTGGAAGAAGTTGACCTCAGAAATACAAAATACTAGGTCCCCATTTCGATGAAAACTTGCTTGAATGCTTGGCGTGTGAAGAAAGAAGTGGAAGCTGTGGGATAGACATAGCTCTTGGCCGAGGGACGAAATAACACTCACGCAATGGACTTCAATACTTTGGCCAATTAGAAAATGTATCTCCTAGTTGAAACTGCATTGGATTGCCATTGACTGCTCAATCTAACATGATCAACAGCCTTTTCATAAATCGCAGTTTCCAATGGCACATGCTTGGATGGCTCTGAATGCCTGCACATCTAAAAGAATTTCAGACACCATCCTTTCAATTGATTTGATTTCAGCTGTTGCTTCATCATTACACTCTTGTGCCTCTTATTTTCCCCTCAGACAGAGGACGTGACCCTCTGCTGCGTCGTCCCTGATACCACTAGTATCCATCTGGACAACCATACATCATCCCGAAGAGCAGCATCAGGTGTCAGTTGCCATTCGTGAGCAGCAGCTAGCAGCAGGCAACACTCAATCGTTGATCGCTGGCTGTGGATTCAACACCAGAGACGTTGATACACTAGCCGTGGGCACAAAGGATTATGGCAGCATTGGCCCAAGACAGTGAGGCAGTGAGTGCTTCGATTTCTGGTGTTGGAGCCAATGGCCTGAATTGTTTTTGATATCTCCGTGTACTTAGCAAGCACAGGCGTTCAGAGAATTTGTAGCCTTACTGGTGCAGAAATGGCCTCTGTCCATGCAGGTGTGCATGGGATGTAATGCACCCACTTGTGTGCACCCCCCCCTCGAACCCTTGTTTGCTGACAGTGACTGATCAGCTCCTGCCTATGTACATCTCGCTTCCACCTCCCTCCCCCACTCGTAGGCAGTGGCTGACCTGGTCTTGCCCCTGGTCTTGCCTATCATATCAATGTGCCATCCCCCACCTCCCCCTGCTTGTTGGCCGCTGCTGCCTATATCCTATTATTTCACCCCTTTCCCTCGACTCGCAGGCAATGGCTGACCAGCTTCATGCGCCTATCAATACCGGTATGGCTGTCTCCTCGACCCCGGGCCACAGCTGTAAGGACCGCATATCCTTGAGTGCAGAGGCCATGCCTCAGATGCTGCTGAATGCGGCCTCTAACAGCCGGTCCTGCAATGTGCCGCCAGGGGACTGCAAGCTGAGAGGCGTCACCAGGCACAGGTAAGCTACACCCAGGCGCCAACAAGCAGGAAACAAATAAAAACTCCGCTGGTAGCTCGAATATCAGGGGGGGCTTTAAAAGCATGTGGCCTCAGATTATGCTGCATGCATTGTATCTACCATGAGGCAAATGGAGCTGTCTTTCGCAGCCAGACAAGTGTCACGTTATAAGACAAAATGCCTACCACCGGTAGTGGCTGACATCAGCATTGCCCCGCCTGTTTGCTGTCTTTCCAAATTACCTGTTTCCCCCTGCTGCACCCACCCAGGCGGACTCAGCGATCTGAGGCCCACATATTGGAGGATCATCACCAGGTATGCTTGAAAGGGGGGGAATATAACTTTCGTTTTATAAGAAAGACAGAAAGAAAGACTCCTCCGCCGCCGAAGCAGGAGGCGTGAGAATAATGTTCGTTTTATAATGATGCACTGTTTCCTGACCTCCTTAACCCCTACACCGTGTTCTTCACCTTCCTGTCCCGGCACGTGTGTGCTGACCGCTTAACAAAAAGTAATGCAGTGTCAGGCGGGAAGAAAGGAAAGAATTGGGGATCAGCCGATCCTGCAGCCTTGAGATTGGGAGACTGACAGTCATGCTGGTCAGTGATGTATTGCCTGTCAATGCCTGTCAACCCAACCATGGCATGTTCCTGGAGTGCTGCATGCTGCTGAGCCATACCCCTTCTGATTCAAAAGCTCACGATCTTCTGGCTGTAAAGGCGCATGTCACCTGATGGGCACCTGCTGCTATGACTTATCCCTTACAGAGTGACCAACATGCTGCAAAGGCGCATGACACCCTGGCCCTGCAGAGTGGGCAGCCACTGCTTAACTGTGAGGCAGGAGACTTTGAGCTGATCCAGGCAGTGCTCAGCAAATTGTCTTCGGTGGGTGGGATCCAGATCTCAGGTTTCAGAATTGGGGCGAGGCGTTGGGCGCAAAGAATGAGCGGAGCATGTACCTACCATGCCATCCATGGACATGCTTCGGGCACTCCCGGGACAAATGTGAAATGTCCCTTGAGTACCTTCAGAGGTCCGCCGCTTGCAATATGTCAATATGTGTAAGCCTTTTAAACAGGCCGTTGGCGTGAGCTGCGTCAGCACGCCCGTCTCTGAGCATGAGCAATATGCATGCAGCTGCCTTACTTCACTGAAAGCTACCAGTCCCCTTAGTAAATCCCTAATGCACACAAGCATGAAGCACCACGGCTTTGAATGTGTTCCAGCTCTCTGTAATCTACCAGTACAGGTTGGCGAATGGTTCCCATCAGTACCCATCAAGCCTCCTGCTTCGGCGGAGGAGTAGTCTTTCTTTCTTTCCCATCAGTTCGACATGTAAGGCACCGTTTGAATTTGTTATTGGTCCCTTCCTCAGGTAGCAATCGTGGACCTAATGCGACGTTACAGCCAGGGGATGGCCTCAGCGGAGGGCAGGGCAGAGAGGCAGGCCCTAGCGGGCATAACATCCTTCTCCAGCAGGTCCGAGAAGCAGGCTATGATGGGGACTCCATCCCTCGCCAGGTCACCGGCAATGGTCCCAGCAGCAGCAGCGCCCAGGAGCAGACCGGCACACGCGGAAACAGCCTCAGGCCACAGCAGCAGAAACAGGGAACTGGAGGAGTCATCAAGGGCAGGCGCCCTGGTGACCTCTGGTCTGAGTTGGCCGCATCCATTAGACGGAGCTTCCAGTGTGAAGGATTTGGCCCTGGATGGAGGAGCGGGTATCATCAAGGAGGGAGGCAGAGGCCACCAGCAGGTCCAGACCCCTGCCCAGGGTATGGAGGTTGATCTGGAGAGAACACCTTCTTCCCAGCCGAGCGGCGCTAAGCGTCCCAGGAAAGAGACACCTGTTCTCCACCCTGACGAGCAGCAGGCGACGGGCAGCAGGCAGATGTTATCAGATGGGATCAGTGATGCCATGCTGGATGCGGGTCAGCATGTGATCAGCAGGAAACATCGATGCACCAGCGACAGTGTCCCGAACGGAACGAACACCGATAAGGTCGCTGCCGGCAATGGCTGCTGCGACGGAGGCGTGAAGGGGGGCAAGTGCAGGTCCCTGCAGGACAGCAGCAAGGTCCGCAAGGGTCGATTAGAGTCCGGGCTGGAGTATCAACCGTGGCTGCTATGGAGCGCCAGGCTGAGCCGCCGCTGCCAGAAGCAGAAGCAGAAAAGTCAGCTCCTCCAGAGGCATGAAATGAAAGCAGGCGGGGGGAAGACGCAGGAGCAGCAGCAGCAGCAGCAGCAACAGCAACAGCAACAGCAACAGCAACAGCAACAGCAACAGCAACAGCAACAGCAACAGCAACAGCAACAGCAACAGCAACAGCAACAGCAACAGCAACAGCAACAGCAACAGCAACGGCAACAGCAACAGCAACGGCAACAGCAACAGCAACAGCAACAGCAACAGCAACAGCAACAGAATCAACAGCAGCAACAGAATCAACAGCAGCAGCAGAAACAGAAACAGCAACAGAATCAACAGAATCAACAGCAACATAATCAACAGCAGCAGCAGAAACAGCAGCTGCTGCAGCAGCAACAGCAGCAGCAACAGGAGGAGGAGCTCCTGCTTCAGCAGCAGCATCTTCAGCATGCCTCCAAGAGGAGGGATAGGGACGTGGTGCCTGGGTCTGCAGGAAACCCAACAGGAGCAGCAGAGGATGACCTGCCCGATGCAGCAGCAGTGACTCATCAGCCTGCTGGACACGGCCTTCTGGCAGCTCTTGATAGCCCTCACGCCAACTCAAGGCGGCTTCTGTCAGGTAGCGGTGGCATTGATGGGGCCACAGGCACCAGCAGCAGCAGGCGAGCTGTTCCTGCGCCGTCCCCGCAGTGTCTGCTCGATCCCGCCTCCGCCCCAATGTCGACGCTTCCCAGCAGCCAGGGTGGCAGCAGTCCGCTGGGCGTGTGGAGCGCCAGTGCCGCCAGCGGCCTGCTGCTGCTTGGGCGTAACATCATGGCGCTTAGGGCTGCAGTGGCGGTTGCTCAGCTAGGTGGTGTTCCCGCTGCTTCAGCTGGGACTGCGGGACACATGGCCACCACAGCAGTGGCAGAAGGACAGCAGGGCGGTGGCACTGCTGATTCAGCAGTGACAGCGTGGCAACAGCAAGCAGCAGAGGCAAATCAGCTCAGCAGCCCGAGGAGGCCCTGTAGCGCCAGCTCCTTGCCTCGGTTGCAGCAGCAGCAGAGAAAAGGACTAGAGACGCCTTTGGCCGAGGAAGTTCATGGCTCCCTGGCTTGCGTCACCTCACCACTTTTCAGGTATAGATGAGGCGCTGCGACCAATGGTTATAGGTTTTAGACGGGATAGCCTTGACTCAATGTTCTTCAGGTGGAGATGCTGCTCTCTACCGTCTTTCCGAACTGCCCACATCTTGCTCTGACTGAAATTTTCAGGTCTCATATGTCTCAACCTCGACTTAAAACCTCTTCAAAAGCTGGAATTCTCGAAATGCAAATTTCATCGCTCAATTCCAACTGTGCAGAAAATTATTGGCGATGGAGATTTGCCTCCAATGTCTCAAATCCTTTAAGCTTCTAACATGGAATCCTTGCATCTTCAACTCCTGAAATGTGCACCTTGTCTCCTGAATTCTGCACCCCTCCAGGACGGTCATGGCATCAAGCATGCTACCTTCAGCAGTCATCAGCGGCGAAGACCCGGGCTGCAGAAGCGGCAACATATCAGCCACTGAGACTGCCGCCCTCAAATCCCTGATTTGGGAACGCTCTGACCACCTGCTCAACAGCCCCGCCCTGGGAAAGGAATTCAGCCACCCCTCCTCCTCCTCTCATCAACAGTTCCCTGGTAGCACCTCCCTCCTGTCCAGGTTCTCAGAGTCCTGCCCGATGCACCTGCTGGGTGCGCCCACGGGCAGCAGTCCCCGCGACTACCCGCCTGCCAGCAGCAGACCTTGCGTCCCCGCCTCCATACACTGCACTGCTTCTGACGACCTGTTCCCCCCACCAGCCGCTCCCAGCCACAGCAGACCGGAAACCGCGCTCGCCCCCCTCGACATCCGCCCGCTGCTGCTGCTGCTGTTGACACCTTACCCAGCCTCAGTTGTTGGTACTGGAGGAGACAAAAGCAACGGAACAGTGGAGGAAGCAGGGGAAGCAGCGGTTGGACCCTGGCAGCACAGCTCACAGGCGGCCACGGTGTTTGACCTAAAGGTGACCCTTTCAGGAGGCAGTGACAACCTAGCTCCGAGAGAGCCCTGCCGCAATGTCCGGAAGCACGCAGCAATAGTCAGCAGTCCCAACCCTCCACCTGGTGATGCTCCCCTTCCAGCCCCTCACCCCCCAGCCACTACCTTGCCACTGCTGCCAGATCGCAGTAGCATGACCCTGCCACCCAGTGCTGCACCCCCACCAGCCCCTCCCCCTCCAGCCCCTCTTCCCCCAGCCACTACCTTGCCACTGCTGCCAGATCGCAGTAGCATGACCCTGCCACCCAGTGCTGCACCCCCACCAGCCACTCCCCATCCGGCCCCTCCCCATCCGGCCCCTCTCCATCCGGCCACTCCCCATCCGTCCCCTCCCCATCCGGCCCCTCTCCATCCGGCCCCTCCCCATCCGGCCCCTCTCCATCCGGCCGCTCTCCATCCGGCCCCTCCCCATCCGGCGCCTCCCCATCCGGCCCCTCCCCATCCGTCCCCTCCCCATCCGTCCCCTCTCCATCCGGGCCCCGCTCCACCGGGTTGTAGCAGCAGCAGTGGCAGCAAGGGGCCCATGCCTTGGATAAAAATCCCCGCCCTGCCGACGATCAGCAGCAGTCGGCTGAAGAACAGGGCCTGGACTCACCCCTTCATCAGGCCTCTGAAAGCTCTGCTGCGCCGAAAGCTGCTGCTGGCACAGGGAGTGGGAGGAGGAGTAGAAGGGGGGGGAGAGAGAGGAGCAGGGGGCAGCCACATCCTTGAATGGGCCGGAGGTCATGAATCTCTGGCCACTGCTGCTAGTGCTGCTGTTGCAACTGCTGCCGCTCCTGCTGCTGCTGCCGCTGTTGAACCTGTCGCTGCCTCTACCGCACAATTTGCCTCGGGGCCTCGTGTTTGCCCAGCTGCACCGCCGTCTGCTTTGGCAGCTTGCAGCTCCGGTCTCACCACCATACAGCACTGCCTGCTGCTTCAGTCCCCGTCTCAAAGGGCTCCAGGGGAGATCATCTCTGAGGTGGCCGCATCTCCTCAGGCAGCAGCGGCGGCCAGGGCTTTTGGAGCCCTTGACTGTAGCAGGCGTGCAGCGGGGGAGGACGGTAGCAAGCCTGGCTGGGTGCTGCAGCCCTGCATGGTGCTGCTGCCTGCCAAGGCCAGCGTTCAGGAAGTGGAGGGCATGCTGAGTCCATTCGTTGTTAGCAGGATGGATTGAATGGACGCCACATCATGATGCCAGATGCTGCATACAGCAGCCCAGGACCATTTGGCGCCAAGACGTGAAATACTTCAATTCTGAGCCTGGTTGATCTTTTTTCATTTCAGGCCATTAAGCAGACACCCGATAAACGCATTATTAATACCATTTTGGCATGACAAGTTGTTCAGATTTAAATTTGTACCGGTAGATGTTCACTGGTGTTTTGGACCCATGATCCATGATGGATGTGGGGATTCTTTGTACGGATCCCATCCCATTGAATTTATGAAGGGAAGAGGAGCGCAAGATCCCAATGAACGAGCGGACGAAGCCAGGGGATGAGAGAGCGAGATTTTAACTGATGGCTTAAACAACATGGCATGTTGCACCAGGTCCCCACGTCCAGTCCGTGATATGGCTGAGATGTAGCTGGCGCACCCTAAAACAGACTGTGCTACACCGAAAATATTTACACAATGCTTCTTTGGGCAAGTTCTACTATGGAAAGTTGCATAATAATTCACGTGTCTAGACCCTGGTTCAACTCGGAAAGATCTCATCAGAACATGTGCAAACCCACACAAATCTGCCCCACCGTTTCTCACCGCCGTATGTAAAACCTTGTCAAAAATTAGGGTTGCTAATGGAGGACCAGAGGGCCTCTGGTCCACAGCGTGCCTATGCAACCCATAGACTGAAAAATACAGGACATGCACCAGATCATGTAGCTGAGCGCCTGGTACCGGATCACATACCATGTGGCTCCAACAAGGGTCGGTTCCGACATCTGACATACTTTTCTCAGACTTCACACCTCACGATGCCAGGCGAAACAAGCATCTGGAATCTGGATACATGCATTCATTGCAAACAAGGGGTACGCAGCTATGCAGGTCTAGCACCTCCCCACATTGGTGCCGCGGACTGCTGCCAGTAATCTTTTAGTGACTGGACACACTAGCTAGAATACGAGCCAGAGCACGAGAGGGCTACAATATGAGGGCTAAAACATCCCTGCCCGCACTGCCATGGGGAAATGGTTAAGTTCTACTCTAGATCCAGTGATCTCCTAGTGTATGGATTCCCCGACTAGAGCGCAAGAGGGCATATTCCAAACATGTCAAACATCAGTTGCCAGCGTGGCTCCCATTCCTCTGTTTGAAGGACCAGCTTATGCCCCAGCACTGGGTGATCAAAAGACATCTCCACGCACTTGAGGAACATGCCAGGGCTGTTAAAAGTGGGGCCAGCAAGCAACCTGGCAATGGGGATACAGGATACATGTATTCAGAGATATGTTGACAACCGGGAGGAGTGAGGAGACCGGAGGGACAGGATTACAAATGCGGCGAATAAATGGGTCAAGTAGCTGTAGTAAAGCGCAGGTAGTCGTCACGCACACACACACATGATGAGACAGCAGAAGCTGCTAAATTGAATTGTAGTCAATCACATCTCCTGATTTTGAAGCCAGGGAATCCAAGTTTTTGTGCATCATTGGATTGCGTGGCAAACAAACAAGTCATCAGGCAAACGTCATGCAAACAAAACATAAAACAAAGGGTAGTGATCCCTGACTGGAATGAAACCCTGCACCCTGTACAATCTCTGCCTGTCATGGCAACCTACCTGTTATGAGCCCTGTCTCCATGGTCTGTGTCTCCTATGATTGGACGATTGATGCGGTTCAGGTGTCGTCTGATCTGATGGAAGTGCCCGGTGTGTGGAACCACCTGCACGCGCAGGGCAAGGAAATAAAGGTCACAAAACCAAAAAAAGAGGTGGACAGGGGTCAGCATTGCTGCACCAAGAAGTACTTTGTTTTCCAGGTACATCTGGCAGATGCTACATTCCTGTTTCGGTCATTCCGGGTAGACTGCTGGAGAAACTGGCTTTGGCCGTGAAGATGTGCATCCGCTGTCCAGGTCAAGGCAGCCATATGCTTCAGCCGAATAGAGAGGCTTTCTGAATCCACGCTCCAGCTGGCATATTTATGTATACGCCTCCGGTGTCCAGAGCCTGGGGCCTGGGATGAAGTTGCGACATCTTACCTTGAGGAGGGAGAACCTGAGAGGGCGAGGACGAGGGGAGGGCATGGGTGAGAGATGAATCATGCGCACGGACCAAGCACAAGGAAAACCGTAAGCAATGAATGGGCTTTGAGATAAACCGTTCCATGATGACAAACAGCCGTACGGTATACTAAGCGATCAAACCAGGTTCATTATGAGCCGCAAGAGGCCGCAAGAGAGGCTTTTAGCAAGGTGAGAGAATTGCAATGCAGTTTATTTTTAGCGCAGCAGACTAGCGTTGTAGGGCTGCCGTGCGGCTACCACTGGGCCCAACTAGCGTTGTAGGGCTGCCGTGCGGCTACCACTGGGCCCAACTAGCGTTGTAGGGCTGCCGTGCGGCTACCACTGGGCCCAACTAGCGTTGTAGGGCTGCCGTGCGGCTACCACTGGGCCCAACTAGCGTTGTAGGGCTGCCGTGCGGCTACCACTGGGCCCAACTAGCGTTGTAGGGCTGCCGTGCGGCTACCACTGGGCCCAACTAGCGTTGTAGGGCTGCCGTGCGGCTACCACTGGGCCCAACTAGCGTTGTAGGGCTGCCGTGCGGCTACCACTGGGCCCAACTAGCGTTGTAGGGCTGCCGTGCGGCTACCACTGGGCCCAACTAGCGTTGTAGGGCTGCCGTGCGGCTACCACTGGGCCCAACTAGACCGAACCTTGACTGGCCTACAGATGGTGGCCCAGGTACCAGGGTCTCATGCACTTAGCCCTGCCGGCCATAAGCATCCCATAGAACTGTAGGTGAAGTACCTAAACCGAGCCGTCTCCTGATTTCCCCACAGCCACCCTTCCTCCAGCCCTTCACCCAGCCACCGGCTGTCACCTTGCCAAGGGGTATTTTCCAACAGGCACCAGGGCTTCGGCTGTTGCCAGTGTCTCGTACGATGTGCTGCATGCAGCGCTATCAAGCTCCTGATCCACAGTACCTGAAACAAAATGCAGGTCAAGTCGACAGATCATAGATTGAATACAGTTGGTGCGCTTAATACTGTTTGCACTATGACACAGGGCTGGCTGAGGTCTAAACAATACCGCTATCAAGAAACATTGTGATGCTATTGTGGCAGTGCCTGTAATGCCCATTTTAGCCATCATCCGCACACCCATGCATGCAGCATGCCTCAACAAGGGATGCCCTCGGTGACATCAGTGCTTGCTCACCTGTTGCATCAGCATGTCCCCGGCACATAGCAATGTACTTCTTTTGTATTCGCCGCTCTCGTGTCGCAAGCCCAAATCCCGACGCAGCCTCCCTGTGAGCAATGATGTGCCATTAGAAGTCAGGCCAAACCCAACTCAGCCTCCCTGGGTCTCTACCACAGGATGTGGGCAGACATGAGCTCAGAGGGCCTGATCCTTGCCTCTAAAACCACCTTATCCACAGCATCAGGAGCGCATCAGGCACAACAAACGCCGGCATGCCAATCAGGGAAGGTGCATCTTGTAAGCCAACCTGTATTACCCCCATTTTCAAGAATGGGATGAGATGGCAGCATCAGATGGCAGCACCAGGTTAACATTATAGCCTCTGTCCTTTCACTGCTCAGGCATTGACCCTTCCATGGACTTGGATGTCCATCCAATCATCCATAGACCCCAATGATGAATCTGTCGTCAGTAATCAGTCCTCGAGGTCAATCCAGAGACATCCAGATGATTCCTAATCCTGCGTCTGCTATCAATATGAGCCCTAGGACTCAAGCCAGAGACCCTCCTGGACGGAATCTGTCATACATCATCAGTCCTTGGGGCTTGGGCTCAACGCAGACACACACAAATAAGTCCCTTATCTGCATCTGCTATCAATGAGCCCCTGGTTTCAATCCAGGGACCCCCAAGATTAAAGTGCATATGTCCGTACTTGGTGGTGCAGAAGACGACCAACCCCGATGTGGGTCGGTCCAGGCGATGCACTGGGTAGAGGTAGGTTCCGCCCAGCTGCCTCTTGAGGAGCTTCATGGTGTTCTCCTCGGGCGGGATAGGGTAGCCGTCCTCAGGTGGGTGCACATGCATTCCTGGGGGGACAGGGGGGTGCACATGCATTCCTGGGGGGACAGGGGGGTGCACATGCATTCCTGGGGGGACAGGGGGGTGCACATGCATTCCTGGGGGGACAGGGGGGTGCACATGCATTCCTGGGGGGACAGGGGGGTGCACATGCATTCCTGGGGGGACAGGTGGGTGCACATGCATGCCTGGGGGGACAGGTGGGTGCACATGCATTCCTGGGGGGACAGGTGGGTGCACATGCATTCCTGGGGGGACAGGGGGGTGCACATGCATTCCTGGGGGGACAGGGGGGTGCACATGCATTCCTGGGGGGACAGGTGGGTGCACATGCATGCCTGGGGGGACAGGGGGGTGCACATGCATTCCTGGGGGGACAGGGGGGTGCACATGCATTCCTGGGGGGACAGGGGGGTGCACATGCATTCCTGGGGGGACAGGGGGGTGCACATGCATTCCTGGGGGGACAGGGGGGTGCACATGCATTCCTGGGGGGACAGGGGGGTGCACATGCATTCCTGGGGGGACAGGGGGGTGCACATGCATGCCTGGGGGGACAGGGGGGTGCACATGCATTCCTGGGGGGACAGGGGGGTGCACATGCATGCCTGGGGGGACAGGGGGGTGCACATGCATGCCTGGGGGGACAGGGGGGTGCACATGCATGCCTGGGGGGACAGGGGGGTGCACATGCATTCCTGGGGGGACAGGGGGGTGCACATGCATTCCTGGGGGGACAGGGGGGTGCACATGCATTCCTGGGGGGACAGGTGGGTGCACATGCATTCCTGGGGGGACAGGGGGGTGCACATGCATTCCTGGGGGGACAGGGGGGTGCACATGCATTCCTGGGGGGACAGGGGGGTGCACATGCATTCCTGGGGGGACAGGGGGGTGCACATGCATTCCTGGGGGGACAGGGGGGTGCACATGCATTCCTGGGGGGACAGGGGGGTGCACATGCATTCCTGGGGGGACAGGGGGGTGCACATGCATTCCTGGGGGGACAGGGGGGTGCACATGCATTCCTGGGGGGACAGGTGGGTGCACATGCATTCCTGGGGGGACAGGGGGGTGCACATGCATTCCTGGGGGGACAGGGGGGTGCACATGCATTCCTGGGGGGACAGGGGGGTGCACATGCATGCCTGGGGGGACAGGGGGGTGCACATGCATTCCTGGGGGGACAGGGGGGTGCACATGCATTCCTGGGGGGACAGGGGGTGCACATGCATTCCTGGGGGGACAGGGGGTGCACATGCATTCCTGGGGGGACAGGGGGGTGCACATGCATTCCTGGGGGGACAGGGGGGTGCACATGCATTCCTGGGGGGACAGGGGGGTGCACATGCATTCCTGGGGGGACAGGGGGGTGCACATGCATTCCTGGGGGGACAGGGGGGTGCACATGCATTCCTGGGGGGACAGGGGGGTGCACATGCATTCCTGGGGGGACAGGGGGGTGCACATGCATTCCTGGGGGGACAGGGGGGTGCACATGCATTCCTGGGGGGACAGGGGGGTGCACATGCATTCCTGGGGGGACAGGGGGGTGCACATGCATTCCTGGGGGGACAGGGGGGTGCACATGCATTCCTGGGGGGACAGGGGGGTGCACATGCATTCCTGGGGGGACAGGGGGGTGCACATGCATTCCTGGGGGGACAGGGGGGTGCACATGCATTCCTGGGGGGACAGGGGGTGGATGGCAGAGGGGGTCAACAGGCCAGCATCAGGGGACATCCTTAGGGAATGGGAAGTTGAGGCAGGACAGTTTAAAAGTTCAGCATCAGGTGCCACCGCCCCGGTTTCATTTGACTCTCCAAAACCAAATAAGTGTGATGCATTTGTGCAACGTTTGCATTGCCATTTTTATGCGTGGAGTGTGATTTACGTCACATACAGTGCACAACTATGTCTGGTTACCGACTTTCTAAAGCCAAAGCACGAATGTGTTATGTACTCATGTGCCTCCTCCACCTGGCCCTTTTAGTACCTCTGATGAGCCGCCTGCCATGCACCTGGATAGTACCATGCGCCATGCCGCCATGCATGTGAAAGTGGCCTTGGCGCCTTGCCCCTCAATCCCGTTGTATCTTCGAACTACCTGAAGGCTTCTCTATGCATATCAAATGCTCGTCTTGGTAGTGAATTTTGAAACGCATGCCGCTGAGCACTCTGGGCCTGCTGGCATCGACGTCAGACTCGTCTCCAGAGTAACTGAAGGCCTCGTAGCCCGGCAGCTCGGCAGCTGATGCTAGCATAACATTTGAACACCGTATTCTAAAGACGCGACGAGAGTCTGCTGCAATAGGGGGGCATCGAAGCCTCTGTCGGCCGCCAACCTGACAAGGCTGGTTTAAACCCCGATTTATTGACATATTCATTGCGATTTTATATTATGTTCCTAGGTGAAGCAATGACCCTGCAGAAGCTTAGAGAAGAGTATGGCACTGGCCAGAACATGTGGACCGGTTGCGCCCAACTGCTGCCCCGAGTCACACCTTTCCAACCCTGCTTCCAACTTGAGATCTGACATCAGGGTGGGACACCATGTGGGACCACTTATTGCATGTGACTGCTCATGGCCACAGGAACTGCAGTTGAACCACGGAAAGCAGGAAACCCAGAGGAGGAAAACATAGAACAGGGTCGCAAAAATCGAATTCCGTTACCTCTTCGCTCAAATTCCCTCCTTTCTTCAGCTTCAAACCAGTCTCTGCAGATCGTCACTCGCTCACATGGCCTCGCTCCATCCATCCCGATGCCTGTCCCACCAGCGTGCCAGCCAAAGCAGGTCAACGGCTCGGAAAGCTGTCAGCGTGCGCGCGTCTTCGATGTCAGGGGCCGCAAGTGTCGCCCGGAAACTTTTGTCGCCACAGGAGCTCTGCACTCGGGCACAGGATTTCGTAACCACCGGATCGGGCTACTTCACGCCTGCACGCCCTGAATTGTTCTCTGGTAACGGCGCCCTGCTGGGCTGCTCACCCTCATTCCGGTTAGCAAGGGATGGCTCACATGGCTGCAGCTCCGTCCAAGTATCTGACGATCAGGAGTCTGGCACACATGCTTCTCACATATGATGGCATGCTTGCATCATGTTATTACACTTGTCTGTTGCCCAAGTTACATACATGCCCTTATGATAGTATACAGTACCTGCATCTTACGCAGGCTACTGCACCATGTGTGATGTTTGTGTCCATAATCTTCATCCCCATGTTGCTTACCTGTGAATGACATGTGATTGCGTTCATTTGCAGAGGAGTTCATTTTCCGGGGTCCAATCGTTGGCCCCCTGAACAAGAAGGATTTCCTGAAGACTCTCGGAGGCTTTCAGGTAATTAAATAATCATCAGTGTTCAGAAGATCATGCCAAATGCATGTCTTTGTACGTGTTGATGTTAATGCACACCAGAACACGTTTTGCCGGCCGCTGGGCAGCAGCCACCACGGGGGGGTTGGGACAAAAATATTGTTTGCCTCCAGCTTGTTGCCCAAGCCATTGGGCACTACAAGGCACACTGATGGACCCGTCAAACATATTCAGACTGTGACCCCCAGAAACGTCGATAACTGTGCTTCATGCTTTCCTTTATGGGTGCAACAAGGGCCTGCACGGCAGCCACTACGCTCTGTAAACTCCCCAGCCACTTCCCACAGATCCCACACTTCCCTCCCAGGGTGAGAGGGGTATCCCTTCATTCAGCATGGCTGCCTTATTATGTCGGGGGTGCACTCCCGGTTGTCCCGCAGATGTACGAAACGTTCCCTGATCTTGCGAGCAACAGCTATGGCTTCTGCGTGGACCCGCATGAGCCGATGCGAGTCCGCTACTTTACCAGGTCAGGAGGACGCACTGGGAATTATTTCACTGGGCTTCTGCTCCGGCCAAGTAGTGGACTTGCTGGGCTGGTGTTGCCAGGCCACGTTGGGAACTCGTTCACGCCTTCACGGACTTTGTGTCAGATACCTTGGCCACATTGGGTCTGCCTTTCACTGCTGGGCTTGTTTCTGGTCATATCAGGATTACTTTTCAATGGCCTTGTGTCAGGCCTTTCCCCGAAGAGGGTGATGCTGCCGGGTCTAAAACATTGACAAGACTGATAGCTGATGCTTTAGACTAAAGAGCTAAAAACACACAAGTGACAGTCTGATAACGTCCAAGTGTGTGCTTGTGAGTGGAACGTAACACAAGCCTATTCAAGCCCGGGCCTAGGGTCATGCCATGCTGGCCATGATTGACATGTTTGTGTGACCACTGTTCACAGTTTCTTGTCGTGGCTCGGCTGCAGTTCAGCTGCAGTTCAGCTAACCCCGGCCAGTCATGCTGCTTGGGCCTGAGTCTTAAGTCTGCAGTGCTTATTTTAATGGAAACCTGGTCACCTTTGGGGGACTGCTGGGTAACCACCACTGGACTGATGAGGACCATAAAATGGCAGGCCTACGGCAGGTGGCCCTAGCTGCAGATCTTGATGCACCAGACCTCCCCTGCACCACATCTTGATGGAGATGAATTGCAGCTTCAGCACGCTAGAAGGAACAGCGGTAGGTCTGTTGAGGTTTGGTCCCAATCAGGCATATGGTGGCGGAGGGACAGCCCACAGAAGGTGGAGTTGTGGCTACAAAATGAAAGCAGTGTACTCTCTCGCAATGGCTCGACATATCTTCCTCAAACCCACTGACAGGATGAAGGGGACTCGCAGGGGAAATGTACATTTCATGAACTTCTACTCACTCCATCTACCTCTAACCCTTAATAAATAGGCAGACGGGGCATGCAACACCCGTCCGTATCATAAGCTTTCATGCCTGCCATATCTCCCTCTCACCCATGCATCTGCTGACAGGCAGACGGGGACTTGCACTGGACCCATCCGTGTCCTCGCCCCCTTGGAGATCCCCGCAACTAACAAGAAGGCTGTTGTGGCCACAGAGGCCTGCAGCCTGCTGTTCGACGACCAGGGCAAGGTCAAGCTGTGGAATGTCGGGTACTGTGTGGACTACGATGCGCCAGGGACCAATTCCGGGAAGCTGGCTGCTGCCTTTGGTAGGTGTCCATCACACTGTTTGTTTGAAAATGGTGATCAGCTGCCATTCAACTGCGTATTCATACACTGAATGGCTTACGGCTGGAGGTGGCCTGGTGCTGCTAGCCCTGCTACGCAGGTCATCGGCCGTGGGCTGGTCATGGTTTGCTCTCCATCGGCCCAGGGGTGGCTGCCAAAGGTGGTCTATTGCACACACAAATAAACAAGGTTGGAGAGATGGCCCATTTGCACAGTTTAAAGGCTGGGCCGAACGCACCGATGAGGCAAAACACGGATCGCCTGGCTGGGGCTTCAAACCCTTGTTTGGAAACTGCGCAGGTCTGCTGGCGGGCGCTGGTATAGAGTTGCCTCTGGGCAAGGTGTACTCTACTGCTCAGTGGCTGCTGACGCTGGCGTTTGACGCCGGCTTGGTGACTTCACCGCCTCGCCCCAGCAGCAAGTGGGAGGAGCTCCCGCAGTGGTGGGTGCACTCATAACGCAAATCGGGGGAAAAGACGGGACCACCTGCATGATGTGCATGTCTGGGACATGATGCGTCCAGATGGAAAGTAGCCAAAGTAGCCAAATCAAGCAGATGGATGGCAGACCGTGCCCATTGCACTCTTTACGACCTGGCATGATGCCTAAAGGATATTGGCAAGTGGTGTGGTGCCATAGGTTTTTGTGGTACCTCACCAGCATGAGCACACATGTGAAGACGTAGCGGTAATGTTTACAGTACAAATGTGGCCTCAGCCCAGGCTGCACCGTTCGTCTCACTCCCTCGCTCCGTAAGAGTCGCAGCTCATCTTTCTGTCTGTGATAAACTGACGAAACATGTACAGTTTGAACTCTCTTAATTCTTTAGCGCACAAGGTTCCTTTTTGGCCTGACAGGTAGCCAAAAGTGGGCCACTTGGGACCAATCCTAGACCAGCCTACGGTCGGTGGCCTCAGCACTTCAGCCGGAGGGCTTGAAGGACCTAGCCCAGCCGGCTGTTGGCCAGATTGTGGCTTAAGTGCAGCTTAAGGACTCTAAAATAAATGTTAGATACAGTGCGCGTGCTTCCGCCTTGGCGGTGAGTCAGTGGCCCACTGCACCAACCACAACAAATAGGTGCGTAACAATCTCATGTACACATGTAGCTTTTGCAGCATGTGTGCCACTGTCTCGTTTTTGTGCGGGTGAGAACACATTAGGCAGGCCGCTGGGTGGCCCTCATTGGCGTGATTGGAACAAACCTTGACTGGCCTACGGGACAGGCAAGAAGGCTACATGACCCACACCCCCAGGTTGAAATCTGAATCTGAATAACCGGTATATAAACTGCAAGAAAGAAATGTATGCCCACCGCTGCAGGTACAAGGACTATGTTCCTCGCCGCGCAGGCGCTCAGGGAGTGCCCGGCTTTTGATTCGAATTGCTGGTCATTCTGACATTGCCTCAAGGCCTGTAATGTTTGCTCTCGTTGGCACGTTGACACTCCCAGAAGAAACTGACAAGAGTGAAGATGAGCTGTCAAGTTGACGGAGAAGATCCGGGAAATGGGGCTTGACAGGAGGCTTTAAATGCTCTGAAACCGTCAGCATGGTAGTAGCATGTGGTTTTGTACATATTATGCAGACTGTTTTGGATCTATGGCACTAGGTACATGATGTATATTTGTTAAGATTTGCAGTTTACTTTCCGTAGATGCGCTATTTCTCTTGAACCATCTCTACCTCGCCCCGAGGGTGCGTATGTTTCTTTCCTCGTGGATATTTTAGGAAAATATGGATTTGATATTGTGCAGCTCACTGCAGTCCTAAATTGTACTACCCCAATTACGCAAATTAGGCAATTTCCCAAGAGGGGAGATTTATGTACTCTGTCCTCAAAGTTTGTGGACAATCTCTCTTACTGAGAGAGTGTTGCCTTCAATCCCCAGAGGTACATTCCTGGTCCCCCGAGGTTCAGACTGGTCGTTGTTGTTGGCCATTGGTGGGGATGGGCAGTTTTATTTTTAGTTCACTCGAACTCCTGTTCATAAGGCCCCGGCTTGCAGCAATTGGGTCTTAATGCAGCATGCCTCATTGCCTGTTGCTTAGGCCACAGACTTTAAACCGGTTATGTTTAAGCTCTGTCCCATATGTACACAAGTGCTGGCAGGCCTCTATCGTGGTGACGTGTTCTGGTACGCATTAATAACACCACTGCAGTTGAACCTTGCAGGGGTTGAGAATTAAAAATGCACCAGAACCGGTTGTTGAAATTTAATACCGGTATGGGCTTTAAAGAATGGATTCAACCAGTGAACACATCAGCTTGCTGCCAAGTTGGACCTTGCAGGGTTCTCATCACAATGATGAAGCTAGCAAGTTGTCCGATTTAACTTGATGCAGCAGCCTTGCCTGGGGCGCAACGCTTTTGTGTGCGAAAGGACTTACCTGCCTCACTGTAGGAACGGTGGCCTCAAGCCTTCGAGACTCTGGTGCAAGGCCAATTGGCGATAATGCAGTCCGACCCGTTGCACACCCAAACACGCATTGCAGGCTGATGGGCATCTCGTTGGGCAGAATGGATTCTGAACCTGGACAGATATACAGCCGGTGGCCCAACGGCTTGCCACTTGGTGACTATGAGCAATAAGACATCATGCTGGGAGTCCCGGCCGCATGCCATGATGTAGCTCGAACATAGCTGAAGCTAACACAAGCAGCCTCGGTACTGGGTCCGGCGAGAAATGTATTCAAATTTACAAAGGATAATTGCAGTTCATAATCTCATATATATACGGCTATGCCAGCATTGCCACACTGCCACAGTGGTACATTCCTCGTGCGTCAGCATGTCAATGACGTTACACCTCTGGGCCATGCACAATAAGGCTTTTTGTTGTTGTTTGCCCCCATTCTAGTATCTTCTCTTCTCCCTTCTCACCAGTGGGGCGCCCTCGCGGCCAAGCAGGGGTGTTATACGTTTGCTTTTGTGGACTTTTCTTTTCTCAGAGGCTTTGTTGAGGGCTAGTCTCTAGTGGATCTCAGGTGTCGGACTTGGTCTTCACTGCCTTCCCGGCCTCTCCTTTAGTTCCTTTCCCCCCCTCTTCCTTTCAGTGTCTCCTTTCTCCCTTCTGAACAGTTGGGCGCCCACGCGGCCCAGCTTTGAGCGGGCCCAGGGTGTAACGTCATTGACAAGAAGTCAAGAAGGCTCGGCCGCGGCATCAGCATGTATGAGGCAGTGAAGCCAGTCCCCTAAGTCTGGCCAACCCCGGGCAAACCAAGTTTAGAGCGGTGCATCCGTGTCATCGTGCGTATCAGCAGCCCACTTCTCCGGTAAGTGTGAACATGCGAGGCCCTAGGGAGGAGTGGATGTGATGCAGTCAGTTCCGTGCATTACACCTCAGATCTGGCCTGGGTATGATGCAGTCAGTGGTCAGCAATGGTGCTGCGGAAAGACATGCTGTCGCTCAGGAAGGTTAGAATAGTGTTTACCCGCCCAGGAAGTGTGTGCTTGATTTGGAGATGAACCCACCATCGACCAATGACTACGTTTGGTGCCGACCTCTGAATAGGTCCGACATGTCGGCTCTAGCGATATTCTTGCGCTTGGGGCAATGTCGCTGTCCGTGAAGTTCTACTGAGACGCGATAATTGCTGGTTGAAAACTATTTCCAAACCCCGTCGAATTCGCCGCAAGGCAGTTCGACAATTTCTGGACGGAGGATCTCACTATCCTCCATTTCCCTAACAGCAATACGCCAAGATTTCCGGTGAGTAGCACCCTTCACCTCGCTCAACCCGGAGTATCATCACGCAGCATCGTATTGATAGCCCTTAGCCATTCCACGACCAGGCCCTTCAGTGGCTCTTCACGTATGCATGCATGCATTTGCATCTCACACACCTATCGGGATCATAGTTCTTGGCCATTATCCCTGTCTCCCCTGGCCCTTCCTTCCTAGACAGTGGCACTTCTTGACAGCCGCCTGAGCATTGGCGCCTTAGTTAGGGTCCCTCCTTTACGCATAACGGTTGGCAATTTCGTCAGTCTTGCCACAAGATTTCTTCACCTATAGGCTGGCTAGTCTCCAATGGCTCTCTGACCACTCCCAACGCCAGCTCCACAGAAGTGCCCTCCTCTTTTTCGCACCCGCCCCTCCCAACGTCTCCATTGGGGCTTGAATAAGGACAGGGTATGGCACTTTTCTCCATCCTTTCTTGTGGACTCTTCCTCCCGCCCTCTCCCTCGGCTGTTCGTTATAACTCGCATGCATAGCTCATGCATAGCCTCCTTGACCACCCTTCTCCCAATGCCCTGCACAGCCCTCCCCCCTTCCCCAAGGTCACTCATCTTGGTCACATGTGGTTCACCTCCTAGTGCTCCGACCGTCCTCCACCTCTTTTCTTCCTGACGCGCATGCGGTCACTGTAAAGATTTGAGGCCTCCATGCCCACCTGCATCGTCAGGGTCTCATCTTCGCCTTACGTAAGGGTTCTGGCTACCTCCCTAACTCTTTCTTGGTCCTCACGGAATACCATGCCCCGTTTATGGTGCATGGTCAGCCCGTCACCACCCCGGATTCCACTGTCCAAGGCCCCATCGACTTCTCAACAATCTCTGCCTTGTTCCCCACCCCCCTCCCCTCATGACCCGGCATCCCCCTCTCATGGTCATACACTGGGCACTTGCATCACATACGCACCACTGTACAGCCAATTCACGGCTCACTTCTCTATGATAGCCCCACCCCTGTCAGTCTCCTTTATTCTCCCGCTTCGTTCGCTCCCACCACCCCATTTCCCCATCCGTCCTTCCCCTCTCCCCTCGCCTTTCCCTCCCCCATCAGCCCATGGCTCCCCACCATTCCTATCAGAACCTGGCCCCTTCCAAACTAAATGTACCGGTATCTTCACCGACCTCCGATGCTCCCTCATGAGCACGGTCACCTCTTTGAGCTATGGCACTCCCAGCCTCTGATTGTCCCCCTCTTGGGCCTCCTTTGTCTCCAGGGAACGTCGTCGCTCACGACACTCTCCTGCACCATATGGGCCACATCTCGGCCTCAACCTGATGGATGACGGGGACGAGTAAGGATACTTGTAACAGCCTCTACCCTGACTTGCCAGACGGTGACTTCTACGACTATATATATATAGGTGTGGCCCTTTGATTTATCCTTTTTCACCCTCCTCTCCTCCTCTCATCAATCCTATTCCCCTCCTCTTCTCGTACCCGGCAGGGTCCTCTGAACCAGGGGTGTCGGCTCCATCTTTTTGGTCGCTACAGTCACACGGCACGGGGCGTAGTCAGAGCCCATGCTGCCACTGCCCATGCCCTTTCTCCTGAGCTCGTTTTCCTTCTGCCCCTGTCTCTTTCATTTTGTTCTCCCTTGTCTATTATATCTTGAGTCTTCAAGACGCAAGATTGTCTGAGGACTAGGGGAGAACAAAACACATGACATAGACAACTTTCCGTGTGCCCCTGGCTGACCCCGCGTGATGTCCGCCCCCAGGGTAAAATGCCACTTGGGCCTAAGCGGTCCCTAGCGGAGACTCATGTTTGTGTGTCTCTCCCATGCCTATTCTGCCCTACCCCTAGTTTCTATCGCAGATTATTTCGCCCTTATCCTCCTCGCTCACTAGAAAGTGGCTTGGGGCCGGGGACCGCTCGCCTGCTACAAAGTGGCCTGGGTTTCTTTGGGGATGTGGGCCGTTTGCCAAAAGTGCAATGGAGATCATGTTACTCGACTCAAGCCTAACCACACATAGCAATCACGCCACCCTTGAACCCCAACGCCACACGGCACGCACTCCCCCCAGCCGCACCTCACTTGCACTCTTAATACTGCATACCGCGCCTCAGATCATGGTAGACTCAAGATTTGCAAACAAATACATGTAAATCAAAAGAGCTGTTTATGGTATTCCAATGGGGGGGGCGGCAGAGAAATACCGCTAACACACGCAACAAACATCAAATGCAGCACTTGGGTATAAGACGCTTTCTCCAAGCTGTATCGGGTTGATTTCATTGTGTTGCCTCAACTCTCTGTCCCAACTCTCTAGTCTCTGACCTTTAACTCTTTGCCACTGGCGCGCGTCTGCTGTCTTGCCATTTACGAATTTTTCGTTGTTGGCTCACTGCTTGGGTGTGGACGGTAATCAGAGGTTTGCATTATTGTGCTTTGGGTGCAGGTGGCATGTAGCAAGGTGGTATGTGAGGTGTTGGGATGCAAGTCTGAAAGAGTAGTGCACATGCTCAGCAATGTAAGCACATTCAATGTCAAACATGTATGCTACCTGGGTGGTGTGCCGTGTCTGGTGAATGTCTTGTAAATGGTTTTTGATGTGTAATATTTAGATGGTGTGATTACGGTAAACGGTTTCTATTTGCTTTTGTTAACCGGCTAAACAGATTTATACCAGACGAAGCGCATTGTTGAAAGCAGAGGGGGTCGGTGAAAGGTACATGGGGACATTGGGGGCATGAGGGCATCATTCAGCACGAAAGCGGCAGCATGAGATAGGCCATTCAAGGTAGAGAGGCGCCTATGGCCGCGTTGCATCGTGTCGCCGCATGGCCGCCAGGGTGTGTTTGAGGCATCATCTGCCTGCGCACATTCGGTTAGCGGCTGTCTATGCAGTTCTTGCGGCGAACTACGGAGATGTGGT
The DNA here is from genome assembly GCA_037349105.1 of Limnomonas spitsbergensis. Taxonomy (NCBI): domain Eukaryota; kingdom Viridiplantae; phylum Chlorophyta; class Chlorophyceae; order Chlamydomonadales; genus Limnomonas; species Limnomonas spitsbergensis. Next base: position 10,262,131 of record JAYJMM010000041.1, read on the forward strand.
GTGGGCCACTTGTCACCTCCGGCCGCAACACTGCCTCCGGAGCAAGATGCAGTCCAGCCTACTTCAGCACTTGCGCCAGGCTGCAAGGCTGCCTGCCTCTGCTGCCAACTAGGGATCATCATCAGGGAGCTGCAGATCCAGCCGTTACAACGAGACTGGTGGCAGCACGTGCTCTGCTTCTACAATGCAGCGGTGGCACCTGAAGCACAGCAAGACAGCCCACTCATGGCAGCAGGCATGGCGGCCGACATGCAGCTCGCGCTTCGTCAGAATATTTGGCGCGCATGGTGCGGTGAGCTGATGGAGGCGTTGAAGCAATTGGAGCGTGGAGCAGCTGTCCCCAACCTATGTGAGGCAGTCTCTGACATGTAGCCGCTCCCCGTCCCAGAGATGCTACACCTTGTGGACGCAGCCTACAAGCAGGTGCAGCTTTAGGCAACTGGCAGAGGAGACCCCAAGGACCCCGCCACCGAGCTAACCGAGCACTGGTCTGCAGCCGCCTACCGCGCTTGGTTACAGTCTACGGCGGGCGCCGTGTTGGCGCAAGCTAGGAGCCGCACCAGCAATAGGGCATGCGTTTGTGTGCGCACGAACTGACGGTTGCGGCTCGGTTCGGTCAGCACGGCTGACACGAGAGGACGGCATAGCGATCAACAACGTGAGACACGCTGCTAGCTGTCAGCGGTATTGGGGAAGGGGAGATAGAGAGCATGTGGAGGATACGCTGCATGTCTGCTTCCATTGCCCTAGCGTGAAGGAGAGGCTTAGGGAGAGAGGTTGGACAGGCCCTTGGAGGGCGCCACGGACTGTCAACAATTGTACTGGCTGGGCGGGGCAAGCTTGGGTGGGAGGCTCTGACTTTCGGCGACGGGCCGAGCCTTTTTGAGCAGGGCCCAGAGGTGTTATGTCATTGACCTAGGGACAATGATTCCATATGGCAGTGTTCAACGCCATGCGGAATCAGTGATTCAGCTCCAGGATTTGTTTCATGTACTTACCGGTACCTTGAATGTATGTATGTAGCTAATGTAGCTCAGTCTTTGCCTACTGGTAAATGACTTCCACGATACGCATGCATAGCCGACCTCCTTGCTATTTCGTATAATGCCGTGCTTCATACAAAGGACGGGTCGATCTGCACTTATCAGAGCAGACGAAGTCAAGTCGGCAGGCTCAAGTGAAGGTTTCCCATAGCGGGCGCTTGGGCGACGCGGCCGGGCAACCGACGCCAGCAATCCAATCCAGCCCCGGCCGCACGCACTGAGGCTGGTCGCGTAACGTAGCCGTCTCCATCATGCCCTCCTTCTTTGCCACCTGCTGAAACTGAAATACTGATGAGGCTCTGTCATCTGGGCTCATGCCAAAGATGGCGAAGGCCTTCCATCAATTGACGATGCGATGGGTTGACAAACGCGACATGAAGGAATGGTCCCCACCATCGGGCTCGAACAACTTTCAAACTATGCCCAATACTAACTTCGGGATATGGAAGTTCCCTACATGCGACGACCCAACCACTGCCCATATTTTTCTTTCGCCTTTTACTAAAGAAAACTGAGGGGTTGGGTCACGAAGTCGCCTTCAATATTTTTTGAGAGCCTCGCGCTCTACTATCGAACCTACATACCCTCATGCTGCGTGTTACACACACGTGTACGTATTAGATGCCACGCCTATACAGAATCTCCACACACCTACGTTTGCAGGCACTACAATGTCCTCCAGGATACCATCCCGAACCATGAAGAAAAAACCCCATTTTGCACACTCTCGAAACAAACCTACCAGGTCATGAATGCCCCCATTATTAAAACTGTTGAATTAAATGAACATATGGCCCTGGCGAACATGTTTAATTATTCTCTTGGCCACGTTGCTCACCTTTGGGCCTTGCTCATCAAGTTATTGGCTATACTGTCTGCCCGGCCGGTACATGAGGTGGTAGTCTGTAGCGCCGTTTGTGTGGCATGCCCAAGTGCCATAGATTCTTCTTGATTGACATTCGGACGTACTGTACATTTCAACATTTGCTTTGCCTTCCCTCATATGGCAGGTTCCATTTCATGATTTATGTTGGCCGTTTGGAACCACTCTGATCCCAAAACCAAAAAGTCAATACCGGTATACATGATCCAATATCCACACTACACTATTCATGCAATTCGTATGAATAGAAAGAATACCTGATCCTTTCTATTCATACGAATACCTCCAATAGTCCGATCCCTCTACAGTCGCCTCAAGCCATTGTTTGAAACACGCAACGATGGCTGGTAGATCTCACGATGCTTTTGAAGATGATATCCAATTCGATGCTACATGGATGTCGACCATGTAGCGAGGAACAAAGAGCTGATTACTGTGATTTGTTGCCATTGCGGCGTCATATGCTTGAAATTGGGAATTCATAGGCATATTTCCTCTCATGGGGCATGGTCATCCCACCTTTCTTTGGCCGTGAGGGCGCCCCACTGATCGGAAGGGGGAAGAGAAGAAACGAAAAACGGGGCAAACAACACGCCCGTACAAGGGTATGGCTTATAAATCAAGGCGACTATAATGCAATTTAGCGCTTGCAAATCCGGGGCATCTGGAGAGATTTGAGCTATTCGTATGTATTTAAGGGATCCTGTACATTTTCCGGTATATTTTCAGTTTTGGGATGGGAGCCTAGTTTAGGGTTTAGGGTTTAGCCTCCAAACGACCAACATAAATGAAGCCAACCACAATTAACGTTGTTTGGGGTTGAGTGATTCATGAGTTACTAGTTATCGATTATCAACGCTTGTTTCCTAACAGAAATTGAGAGTTTTGGTCGTGGTTTTGGTTTTGGTTGAAATGATATCCTGAGGGCAACATAAAAATAAACAGTTTTCACACCCGTGGGAAGGCAAATGGAAACTACGGTACTGAAAAGTACGAATAGCTGGCATCATTCCTTCCATTTTTTCTTTTATTTTTTGTACCTTCCTTGTCCCCCCTGTAATTTCTTGGAATTCCTTTTTCTTCCAACCGGGCCGTTTGGCACCCATGCGGCTGAGCCTCTCAATGAGGGCTGAGAGGTGCAACGGCCCTATCTACACCGAAAACCACTGGACTATTTGTAGGTATGAATATCATGCACTGGTGGTCCTCCTGGTCAAGAGGCTGGCTGCCATACCATGCAAAAGTGCGATGTGCCCATCCAACCAGATTAAGGAGCAATAATTAGTGCACGAAAATGTTTTCAAGCATGCATGCCTGCTCCACCAGTTATTTTTCGTTTACTTGCCATTTAAATACTTACCTACGGTATATAAACTCGGAGCTATAATTCTCATGGACGGTACATTCCCGATATCAAGCCGATCAGAAGTGCCTGACGGGGTGGGCACAGCAGTGATAATTGCTAGGTCTATCCCTCCGTTGTTTTGGCCCGCTTTGCACCTCGTGGCATCAAAGGCATCTAAGGCATCTTTTTTAGGCGTACAGGTCCGTACCATTGGATATCTTGAGGAGCGTCGTCCGCACTCCTCCCCATCATGCAGCAAACAACACTTCGTAATCCATCGCGGTGGCATCAACATAGTTATTCCTGAGTTATTCAGAAGTCGGCATCGGGCCATCGGGCAGGTTACTCCGCAAGTTACTCGAGTACAGTATTCGAAGATTTGCGTCACACTTTTCACAACCCGACGCGACCGCTTGCGCTTGGGAGTTGATGCCTGGTCGTGATGACTGCGTATGTGCCACTGAAGAGTGGCAATGATGGCGAGTGTGATCGTCACACGAACTTGTTTGATGTGCATCTCCCCGGTTTGAGACGATCACACTCACATGGTCCCAACAGACCGCGGCTTGTACGCACATGCTGTGGCGTACTGGCGTGCACACCCTGCAGTTAACAAGACACTCAAATGCACGCAAGTGCGTAGTGCATAGCAGAGCGGGTACACAGAGCCCACCTCGACACCCCATCACATACGAGCTTAATGAACCACCATCACAACATGAACCACCCCAAGAGTGGAGGCAGCGATTTCTCCAAAGAATGGATGGGGATCAATCGAAAAACTAGTAGACGGAAATCCTCGACTTTCAGACCGTGTATAGGGTGGGAACTGGTAAGAGCGCTTGGTGAGGGTGGTGGGTGGGATCCAAGGCCAGGGTGGGTGGGACTGCGCACGGCCACAGAAGACTGACGGTTTGCTGACGCTGTGGCCAGGGAAACAGACTAAGGGATCGCCAGGCATCAAATACACCTCGCAAACAGTATTCCTATTTGCTATCAAGAGCCCTCACTACTTGCAGTCCTAAAAACCCAATCATATCTACTAGTGTAACATTATCTCTTGTCCATATTTCCGGCATGGCATCGCTCCATTCCTCCCGACGCCCGACTTTCCAGCGTGCTAGCCATACCAGGTCCATCACTCGGAAAGCTGTTTGTGTCCGCGCTTCTGCTTCGTCAGAGACCACAGGTCTCACCCGAGCCGCACTGTCCTCCGAGGACCTGATTGCGCGAGCGCGCGAGTTTGTGACCACCGGATCTGGTTTCTTCACACCCCCACGCCCTGAGCTGTTTTCAGGTGCAAGGGCAACATAACTGGGCTGTTTTGTGTTCGGGCCTTGTGTATTCTAGAGTTGGGTGGCCAGCCTCCCACTTGGTGAAATCTAAGCAAAAGAAAACATAGGGGGGGGTGATTGGGTGAATGCACAGAATTCATACTGTGGAGTCCTCTGACATCATGAATCCTGTATGTATGATAAATTCTGGTGAACTGAACCCTGGATTATGTATGCCCCGGTGGCTTGCATGGGATCGTGTGTCCTATATACTGGTACCACGTATGTCTCTGTCTGTATTATACAAAAGTCCCCCCCCCCTCATAGTATAGGATAAGTGCAGGTACGGTACAGCGGTACTGCAGGGTTTGTTCAGGCTCCAACTTGAAATCATGCTGCCCTTTCCCTTCTGCGTCATGCTCCTGCAAGGCATACCTGTCTTTCTTTCCATTTGAAACCTGAAACCCCGTGGTGGCCATGCCGCTGCAAACTGCTACCACAAACGTATTCTGACTCATACTGACCCCCGTTATGCTTCTTGTCGGCCATGCACTTCCATGCAGATGAGTTTGTCTTCCGAGGACCCATCATCGGACCCCTGACCAAGAAGGACTATTTCAACACCCTCGGGACATTTAAGGTACAGTCACAAAGCTAATCGCCCGAAGACCGCGCTTTTAGTATGTAGGGCTGATAACTGGTAGTCTGGGTGTACCAGGCACTAGGGCACTGCCATAAGTCCATACCTGGATGGATATACCAAGTAAGGCATTTCCATCTGTTTGACTGAGCCTCACTGCCCTATTGCTGTGGTATGCAATCACAACACGCAGGGTGTGTATAATTTGCTGAAGCACATCTCATTGTGACTGTGCGAGATTGGGGAACAACAGTCTCGATGCTACGAAGGAGAGCAGTAACAAGGTCGTGATGTTTCTGTATCAACCCTTGTGTGTCTTGTCATGCTTACAGATGTATGAGACCTTCCCCGACCTTCAGAGCAACAGCTATGGCTACTGTGTGGATCCCTCAGAGCCCCTGAGGGTCCGGTTCTTCGTCAGGTGCGTTCCTGAATTTGATTTCCGATGAACTGCCAATGCTAAACAGGGGCTGCAAACCCTGCTGACTCAGCAAAGATGCCCCCTCTGGTGCTGTCCAGATCAATTTCAGGCACAAAATGTTTGTATTGCTTCCTTGACTCTACTTCTGCTACAGGCATCGCTCCCCTGACACTTAATCATAGGTCCAGGTCCGACCACTGAAAATTCGCCTATTTAAATTGATTTCTAGCGACATCGGCAAGGTGTCTGACGAGCCTCTTTTTTTTGACCTCTTCAGGGAGACCGGCACTTGCACAGGCACTGTCAAAGTGCTGTCACCAATGGAGCTACCGCCTACCAACCAAAAAGCTTTTGTGGCGACGGAGGCTCAGAGCATCCTGTTTGATGAGGAGGGCAAGGTCAAGCTGTTGAATGTTGGTTACTGCGTGGACTACGATGCACCCGGGAGCAACGCAGGGATGCTGTCTGCTGCATTTGGTGTGTCCTGGCCACCCTGCACCACCTTTGCCCTCCATGCTGTGGAATTACTCCATGCTGTGGTTATCTGTCATCATCCGTTGAAATGACTGTGGGACTTTAAGAATTGCTGATCTGTTATAATAATTTGGCTGGGGTGGAAGGGGGGGGGCCTTAAAATGAGATCAGTGCTGTAACTCTGTAAGCGGGGATTGTGAGACGAAGGCACATCAGGCGCATGACATGAGGGCTTCAAGATGGAAATGGATTCCCAACATGGGTGAGGCTGCCTCAGCCAAGCAGAGACGTCAGTGGACCAGCAAAGCATGCAATGTTTCACATTCCACTTAGCCTGCCTGTTGCTGAGTGGGCTAGACCTGCTTTGTACCACGAACACACATGTGGATGGTGCTGAGAGGGGAGCCTGATAATGGACACTGCGGGGTTACCATGTCACCCAGGCTCTCTTTCAGTTCCTTGACTAGCATGCCACTGCTCCAACGCAGGCACCATCCCATCCTGCCTGATTTCTTATGCCGCCTCGCTTGTGCCACCCTGCTGTGAACCCAGGGCTCCTAGCAGGTGCAGGCATCACGTTGCCGATGGGGAAAGTCCTCTCCTCGTCACAGTGGTTCATCACGCAGATGCAGAATGTGGGCGTCCTGGAATCACCGCGGGCTGTGAGCAAATGGGAGGAAGTCCCCCAATGGTGAGAGAGGGGAGGGACGTGCTGCCCGTACCTAAAAAGGACATTCCAGACCACCTTTAATAAGGATGCTAGGTAGCCACCATTGGGCGGATGGGTACCAGAACAAGTGGATGGGGAGGAGAACTAGCTCACTTTTTACAGTGCATGCTAGACATTGCTTCAGCATTCAGTGCGCACCCACAGCCTTCTTAGTGTGGGATAGCATTTTGGGAAATGTCTATTTCAGCTATTTTGGGAAATGTCTACCGTATTTAAAGTGTGGGGGTCCTACTGGTCAGGCTGGTGGAGTTTTTACAGTCCAACGGGGCATCACATTTGATGCATGGGACTTGTGTCTGTAAACCGGTACAGGCTTGTCACTGTCTAGTGTCTACACCCCTGGCTTAAACAAATGATGGCTCACAAAAGAAACGCTTGGTAACATCTTACTTGTTTGGTGTCAAAGATGCTTACATGCCAATTGACTTGCGCAACGTCTCTTGCATGCCGTGGCAGGTACAAGAACTACTGCCCTCGCCGCGAAGGCGCAGAAGGTGCTCCGGGCCAGTGATGTGTCCCTGGAGGAATGGTTGGATAAGGCCTTCCTGACAAATGGACTTTTATTATCAGTCCAGCTGCTGGTCTTGACCTCTTGAGATCAATTTGCGAACTAGATGACTTATTACTCCCGACTTTCTGATGTGACTGAGTCTCGAAAGTCCTGATAGATTATCTGTAGATTGGTCGGGCAGTCCTACCATGTGTTCGCCCCGTCATTTGCAGTCTTGTCCTCCCTCTGATCTTTGCAATAAAGGGAGATCAGGGTAATTGATGAAAGGCTAATGCAGCCACTAAATACATTTCATGTTTGTTTGCATGGCACTTGTACATTATCAGGCCAGTTTCACGTCCCTTCATTGTATCCATATTGATGTACGGTAGTCTCCTGCCTGGGAACATTTTGCGACAGGCACGTGCAGCGGTCTATCAGAAATACAGTGCACTTGTAAAAGGTAAAAACTGATAGATCATTCTTCAATTGTTAGCCTCGTCACAAAAAGCAGCATACTTTGTCCGTTCTACACTTAATGCCACTCAGGAAACTGCTGTCCAGGCCACTGGTGTGCAAGGCAACATCCAACTGAAATATGGAAAGCTGGCTGTCCCTGGCTTGTCCTTGGGTCCTTGGTTACCATCTAGATACACACCTCATCTAGTATCCTTCAAAGCTAGTTGTAAAGCCATGGAATATGAATTCCGGTATGGCCATTCCACCCACATTCGCCTTCACCTACAAGAAGGAGGCCAAATTCTGCGTTTCCTGTTCTTCTTCCTGCTGTAAGAGGCGAGCAAGCGCCTAGTCCTCATCTTGCACCATGCCCCCCAAGCCCTCTCCATCTGAGCAGTACTCCTCCTCTATTGGGTCGGGTGTTGGGCGGCCGCCGCGTGCCCCTCTGTCAGCTGTCCGACCGCCCAAGACACTGCGTGCCCCCCTGTCCGCTGCGTCACCCCCCAGCAGGCTCTGCGACACCGGCGCCATGCGCGTGGCCCGCCGCACCGCTCGTGAAGGCATGGCATCGCCTGCGGTGCGCCCCAGCTCATGCAGGGTATCGCGGTAGGTGCCTTGTCGCGCAGCCGCCGCTCCCCGTAGCCCTCCAGCAGCAGAGAAGTCCTGCATCCTGTTGGGCAGTTGCCGGCAACAGGGGCAAAACAATTTCAGGACAACAATTATGTTGCTACTGTGCACCAGGTCACCCTAGACAGGTCACTGTCAGCCACTGCTGGACCGATGGGCACCACACCTGAGGCAGCCTTCCGACGGTGGCCCAAGCAGCCAGGCATGCAGTGCCAAGCCTCCACAGCTGATAGCCACCATGCAGCTACATCCTAGATGAATCAACCTTAAATAAACAGTTGTGTGCATCAGCTGCCAGCAACATGGAGATAGCATACAGAAAAGGCAAGAAAGGGAAGATGTAAAGGTCAGCAGGAAACAAGGGCGTCGCAACCTCTGTTGCTTGAGTAATCTGCTTGCGGAATATCTGAAGTACCGACACATCTTCACAACCCCCTCCAAGTCGGCAACAGCCATAATACAAGTGTGCTCAGGCCCCCTCGGTATGGCTTGGGCCCCTCCCTGACCGCCACCTATCTGGGCCCCCTCCCTGGGCCCCCTCCCTGAGCACCACCTATCTGGGCCCCCTCCCTGGGCCCCCTCCCTCAGCACCACCTATCTGGGCCCCCTCCCTGGGCCCACTCCCTGAGCACCTCCTATCTGGGCCCCCTCCCTGGGCCCCCTCCCTGAGCACCACCTATCTGGGCCCCTTCTCTGGGCCCCCTCCCTGAGCACCTCCTATCTGGGCCCCCTCCCTGGGCCCCCTCCCTGATCACCACCTGTCTGGCCCCCCTCCCTGGGCCCCCTCCCTGAGCACCACCTATCTGGGCCCCCTCCCTGGGCCCCCTCCTGAGCACCACCTATCAGGCCCCCCACCCTGGGCCCCCTCCCTGAGCGCCACCTACCTGGGCCCCATCCCTGGGCCTCCTCCCTGAGCATCACCTATCTGGGCCCCCTCCCTGGGCCCACTCCCTGAGCACCACCTATCTGGCCCCCTTCCCTGGGCCCCCTCCCTGAGCACCACCTATCTGGGCCCCCTCCCTGGGCCTCCTCCCTGAGCACTACCTATCAGGCCCCCCTCCCTGGGCCTCCTCCCTGGGCCCCCTCCCTGGGCCCCCTCCCTGAGCGCCACCTATCTGGGCCCCATCCCGGGCCTCATTCCTGAGCATCATCTATCTGGGCCCCCTCCCTGAGCACCACCTGTCTGGGCACCCTCCCTGAGCACCACCTATCTGGGCCCCCTCCCTGGGCCCCCTCCCTGAGCGCCACCTACCTGCGAGCCCCAGCTGCCGTCCCGTAAGCACCATGCCTCTGATTCTTTGCCTTGAGAAATTGGAACACGCCCAGAAAGATGAGCAGTACTGCAAGGCCAAAGGAGAGGTGGGGGTTGGGGGGCAGTCAGCACGACCACGATATTGTCAACACAGCAGCACCAAGGGAGAGGCGGGAGCGCTTGTCACTGGCATGACCTCGAGACCGGCTGCGAGACGCGATATGCATGGCTTGTAGGTTGATTTTGAGGCCAGGGGAGAGGGGTGTGTGCTCAGCACGCAGGTTGAGTTGGCTGCCAAGCACTGCTACCGTTGACGACCATGCAGCCAGAGGCCCATGGAGGTAGACGATTTAATGGAAGGAAGATGAAGAAGGGAACTGGACTTGAGAATCCCCGACATTTGAATGCGTATCCATCCGCTGCCGCTGGAGAAGGGTTCAAGTCCCTGTCACCTCCCAGCTCCCCATCACCAGGTCATCAAAAAGAAAGCAGGACACCGGCCCCTCAACCCTTAACCCAGTACAGTAGGACAAGAGTCCCTACAACCAACGTAGCAGGACAAGAGTCCCTACAACCAACGTAGCAGGACAAGAGTCCCTACAACCAACGTAGCAGGACAAGAGTCCCTACAACCAACGTAGCAGGACAAGAGTCCCTACAACCAACGTAGCAGGACAAGAGTCCCTACAACCAACGTAGCAGGACAAGAGTCCCTACAACCAACGTAGCAGGACAAGAGTCCCTACAACCAACGTAGCAGGACAAGAGTCCCTACAACCAACGTAGCAGGACAAGAGTCCCTACAACCAACGTAGCAGGACAAGAGTCCCTACAACCAACGTAGCAGGACAAGAGTCCCTACAACCAACGTAGCAGGACAAGAGTCCCTACAACCAACGTAGCAGGACAAGAGTCCCTACAACCAACGTAGCAGGACAAGAGTCCCTACAACCAACGTAGCAGGACAAGAGTCCCTACAACCAACGTAGCAGGACAAGAGTCCCTACAACCAACGTAGCAGGACAAGAGTCACTGAACTCTTAACCCAGGACATAGCACGCCAGTAGTCCCAAAACCCTGAACCTAGAACCATGACAGCAGGACAGCAGCATAGGCTCACCTAGGAAGATGCCCTGTGTCCAGCCCTTGCTCTCACCTAGGAAGATGCCCTGTGTCCAGCCCTTGCCCTCACCTAGGAAGATGCCCTGTGTCCAGCCCTTGCCCTCACCTAGGAAGATGCCCTGTGTCCAGCCCTTGCCCTCACCTAGGAAGATGCCCTGTGTCTAGCCCTTGCCCTCACCTAGGAAGATGCCCTGTGTCCAGCCCTTGCCCTCACCTAGGAAGATGCCCTGTGTCCAGCCCTTGCTCTCACCTAGGAAGATGCCCTGTGTCCAGCCCTTGCCCTCACCTAGGAAGATGCCCTGTGTCCAGCCCTTGCCCTCACCTAGGAAGATGCCCTGTGTCCAGCCCTTGCCCTCACCTAGGAAGATGCCCTGTGTCCAGCCCTTGCTCTCACCTAGGAAGATGCCCTGTGTCTAGCCCTTGCTCTCACCTAGGAAGATGCCCTGTGTCCAGCCCTTGCTCTCACCTAGGAAGATGCCCTGTGTCCAGCCCTTGCTCTCACCTAGGAAGATGCCCTGTGTCCAGCCCTTGCTCTCACCTAGGAAGATGCCCTGTGTCCAGCCCTTGCTCTCACCTAGGAAGATGCCCTGTGTCCAGCCCTTGCCCTCACCTAGGAAGATGCCCTGTGTCCAGCCCTTGCTCTCACCTAGGAAGATGCCCTGTGTCCAGCCCTTGCTCTCACCTAGGAAGATGCCCTGTGTCCAGCCCTTGCTCTCACCTAGGAAGATGCCCTGTGTCCAGCCCTTGCCCTCACCTAGGAAGATGCCCTGTGTCCAGCCCTTGCTCTCACCTAGGAAGATGCCCTGTGTCCAGCCCTTGCCCTCACCTAGGAAGATGCCCTGTGTCCAGCCCTTGCCCTCACCTAGGAAGATGCCCTGTGTCCAGCCCTTGCCCATACCCGCATTCCCGCCCTCCATGCCGCGAGGTACAGGCAGCGTACTCTCCCACAAGCCAAGCTCGCCCCCACCCAGGGAGACCGCAACCAGGTTAGAGCGGCCCACCCTGGACAACACATGGGGCCAAGCTGCTGGAACAGCCTGCGGAGTGTGAGGTGAGGAGTCATCTATTGTGACAATAGGATGCAAATCCCAGCTGGTGGGGAAACACTCCGCCTGATTGTGATCGAACCAATCGGATAGGCATAGAATGCTGACCTGGTAGGGGGGACATGACCCCAAATTTGACCGTCGTTTACTTTCCAATTTGGAGCCGTAGCTCAAGGCTTCATACGCTTTACATCCAGCTACATGGCTCCACACCCTCCCCAAATCAATATGTTGTGCATCTCTCCTCCATCACCCCCCCCCCCCCCCTTCCCAGATTCGATACCACGTCACCTGCTGAGCGCCTCCCTCTGTCTCATCTGAGCTCATGTTGGCTATGCCCATGGCCGCTGCCAGCTCTTGAGTGGAGAAGGACAGCACCTCAGGCAGACCATCCTTCAGCAGTGTGGTGATGTTAAAGATACGCACCCTGCGCAAATGAAGGACGGGTAAAGAGGGTGTAAGTTGTGGAAACAATAGAGCTGGGGAACCGTCTGGGTTATGGGGTTATGAGTTCAACAACTGGCACGTACAATACCAGCAAGACATAGCAGCACTCACAGACGAACAGAAAAATCAGGCTAGAAAATATAAAAACGCACGAGGAGAGCTAGCAGGCATTCAAGCTCTCTAGTTATGTGAGGAGACAAGACCGCAGACGATACTTCACAAGGCGGAAAACCATTATGACTCTGCAGAGCAACAGTATAGGTGAACAAGAGCTGCCAGTTCCCTCCCTTACTTCCTCCCCTCGGTTTTCCAGGCATGCCAAATGTGGCATCCCACCCTGGATTATACTGGTTCATTTTCGCTGGGTTTACGGCTCTACCGTTTGGCCCAATCGAAAAAGGCTTTGGGGTGGTGGTTTTGACGCAGCAATAACAACCACTGTGAGCAGCACCCTCTCCCTCCTCTCCTGCCCCCCCCCCACCTGTCCCTCTGCAGCAGCAGCAGGTATCCCCTCAAAGCAGCCAGAGACGCGGTCCCCGAGGAGTACAGGGTAGGACGCACCGCATCTGAACCCACAGGGGCGGGACCAGGGCCACCGTGCAGATGTGCCCGCCTGGACACCTGAGGGTGGAGGGCTTCAGTTGACGTGTGCTTTGTAACATGGAACCTTGGACGTGCATACAGGTGCGACCACCTGGACGCCCAGTGCCAGTATAGGACAGGGGGGAGGCTCCATGAGGATGGTCCCATGGGGATGGGGATGGCCCCATGGGGATGGGGATAACCCCATGGGAATGGCTCCATGGGAAGTATGGAATGGAGGACAGGGGTGAAGCCATTACTTCTTGAAGCTGAAGGTGTTGCAAGCATTTCAAGAGCTGTTATGGTGATTTCAAGAGTGAACAGCTACGTCCTAAGCTCAAAGCCCTGCTGCTGCTGCTGCTGCATCCAGTCCTGTCCCTAGATTGCCATCCTCAACATGTGCCTCACAGCAATACCCCTTCTAGGCCGTCATCATTTATTTCAGAGTGATTCAGTTAAAATCCAGCTAAGATTTATCTACACTTCATCTACGATTCAGCTACATCATAGCTTACAGCCGGGAGGCTGGTGCAGCAAGCCCTGCCGGATGGGCCACAGGTCACAGGCTGGTCAAGGTTTTAGCCCCATCCGCCCAGTCGTGGCTTACCAGGAGCCTGCCAAAAGGTATTCGGGTTTCAGGTCAGGGCTATTGTGGCTACTCAGTCCGCCCCCCCTGTTACCCTGCTGAAGGGATTCATGAGATGCCACCATGGCTACTATGTCCTCCTCCCCTCAGAGCGGCTACCTTGAGACCCCTTCATTTGTCTGAGTGAATGAGTGATGTTTTAGGCAAGCCCCCCTCATCTTGCACAAGGTGGTGGTGGGCTCAAGAGTTGTCACCTTGGCCACAATGACCTCCTCCCCCCTTCAAATGTCTAGTGATGTGTCAGGCAAGGCCCCCCTCACCTTACAGAAGGAGGTGGTGGATTCGTGAGGTACCACCATGGCCACAATGTCCCCATCGTTGGTAAGGCCATATGCGCGGTACTGACGAACGGGATCAAAGGCCGCGGCCACCAGGTATGAGCTGTTGAGGCCCTGGGGCATAGAGGTGGAGGAGGAGGAGAAGGAGGTCAGGTCAGGAGATGAGGGGGGGGGCTTGTTGGGGCCCTGGGTCAGGAGGAGGAGTAGGGGAGTCAGGTCAGGTCTGAAGGCAAGGGAGAAGAGGGGGAAGAGGGGGGAAGGGAAAGTTGGGTCGGCTGTGCAAGGTAGAGGTGTGTGAGTTGTGGATTTCCCGCTTCAGATTAGAAGTTTCAGAACACCTTCTTGGTTGTTGCGATGATGGCATTGACCCATGATGGATCCTTCCGGTGTGTGTTTCACTTTCTTCAAAAGGTTATGCGAGACCTCTGCTGCGGGCGCATTCAACCAGTCCACAAGGGTTGCACACAGTTGGCCACATGGTGGGTGGACGCTGCCAGGACATACCTACATAAGATCGCTCCCAGACTGGACACCAGAGTTGGAGGGGAGGTCGAGGACACTAAACAAAACCAAACATAATGCCAGCCAGGTGCAAGGGTGTGTGAAGAACGCTTGGTGCGTCCCACGCTCATCTCATCTTGAGCCCTATCGCTCCCCAACAGTGCACTTGCCACGCACGGACACGCAGGGTGCAGGGTTCTTAACCTTACAATTCTAAGCTGGCAACTGTTCTGCAACAAATGAACCCACCCTTGTGTGGTCAGCACACCACAGGGAGTTGAGGTTGAAGCCCTAAAACCCTGAACTCCCCGTGGTGCACTCACCACACATGGGTATGCCAGGTAAAGGCTGAAACCCCTCACAAGCCCAATCCGTTAGGTTTTATATTTATATTCTACTATGTCCACCCTGTGTTCTTCTCACCACACATGGGTAAGTGCGCAGGTTCCCGTTGAGTGAAGCAGAGATGACACTCGCACGGGTGGCAGACAGCCCCACCAGCATCTTCCCACCTGAAAGCATGGTCAGACTTCAGGGTCCAGGATGAAAGTCGGCAAACAGCAGACAGCAGTACCAAGATGTCCAGCTGAGAGGGTTCTGCTCCCTATTCGGAACTTCAGGAGCAGCCGTGGGATATGGACAGGGCTGCAGAGGGGCTTTCTTCATTCTTTGTACCTGCCCGTTCTTTCAGATCCAGGAACGATTCCTGGAAATAAAATGTCTAGCAAGTCTAGCAAATCAGGCAAAGCAGCTGCAACAAAAAATAGACAAGCTAGAGGCGTTAGTATCGGCATTACTATTAGGCACTCAGGCACTGGCGAAATGCATCTTCCATTATTTTTATATTTGTCAGTTGGTTCATTTCATTCAGGTCATACCTAGGTGCTCCGTCCGCAGGTAGCGACGCAAATATTCCCTGTCCTGCACTTCCAGCCGAGGCCCGTCTGGCGTCCGTCAAAATGGATCAAGGCTTTTGGTTGGTGGTTTATAGGTGCCGCAATCCCGTAAACCCTCACTTACTGTTCTGCACCTGCAGCTGAGGCCCGTCTGCATGGCCTGTAAAGCGTACCGTCCCGTCCTCCCGTTGCACACGCAGCCATCCGTTAATGTCCCACACCGCAGATACGCGCTTGCCCGACAGCTTCCCCATGACCCTGCAGGAGAGGGGGCAGGGGCGGAGAGGTCAGTATGCAGCAGACTAGGCCGCAGGCACACGCTTGCCCGACAGCTTCCCCATGACGCTGCAGGAAAGGGGGCAGGGACAGAGAGGGGAGACAATATGCATCAGACAGGGGCAGGAGAAGTTGAAGCCGTGGCCGAGGGGGAGAGGGGTGAGGGCGGCAACATGCACTGAGAGGGCGGGAGGGAAAACATGTCCCAGGGCACTAGAAAGTTGTCTCTGCCAGGATAGGGAAGGGAAGGGGAACCCATAGCCTAGGCAGATGTGATAAACTATAAAACAACTCTTCTTACCGGAACGCAACAGTGTGCGCGATCCTGGCCGCTGGCATCATCTCCCTTGTGCCGGAGCTGATGTTGACCAGGCCATGTCCAGGTGCCAACACATGGTCCAGGAACATGCTGGCGATGTCCGCGTCACCGCGCGACTGAAGGCTACTGAACGCCATATAAACGCCATGCGTGCGCACCTAGGCAGGAATGCACACTTTAGGATGTTGGGCTGCTGTTGTTACAGGGCTTACAGGGCTGACACACAACAGCCTAGTGAAGGTTTCTCAGCAAGACAACAAGCCCCCCTGCCCCATGTCCATCAAGCATACCCTTTCCTCCACTCCGATGCCGCCCAACCAGATCCGCTGCCAGCCGCCCCCACCCTACTCTGTTTCTGCCCGGTCTACATCCCCACCTGGGCTTCACCTGCAGTAGGTTCAGCTGCTTGAATAACCAACCATCATCATAAGCCTCATCAAGCCCTCGCAACACCATGCTCGCAACACCATGCACGCAACACCATGCTCGCCACACCATGCTCGCAACACCATGCTCGCAACACCCTACTCGCAACACCATGCTCGCAACACCTGCCGGAAAACACCATGCCCTCTCATCACCATCAACCTTCCCCTCCCTTCCCCACCTCCCCTGCCTCCATCCTCCTCCTGCCCACCTCTCCATCGGCATGCCCCGTCACCAGCACGCTTTCGTTCCTCCTAATCATGTAGCTGGTCATTGCCGTGACAGGCGAGCGGGAGCCTGTGTCATACTGCATCTGCAGACCTCCTCGCGCACCATACATGAAAACGCGGCCGCTGTTATCTGCCACAGCGACGTGGCGTGGCAGCGTCCAGCTTCCGGAGGAACCAATGGCATGGGCGCCTCCGACCGCAGCCATTGGCGGCTCATTAAAGGCATGCACGCAGCTGACGCTGGCATTCGAGGTGACACGGGCCAGCAGGTGCAGGTGCTCCTGCCACCCCTCTGTCGAGGCACCTTATGGACAGGCAGCGCCAGCAGGGAGAGGAGAGGAGGGGCATGGCTTATGCAAGCGCCCATGTAAATTTGCATGGTTAGCCATGCGCCCATGCAAGGGACAAAGCCGCTTGAGCAAGAGAGCAGCCATGTGGCCATGCCGCCAACCAACCTTCCTTACGCTCCCAAAGACCCTAACGCACCTCGCCACGGCGGGACATTGCCAACTGCAGCAGACTGCGAAGGCTGGATCCCGTACAAGGCCATGAGCTTGGCTTCCTGTTGTTGGATGGCTGAGCTGAGGGTGGCCACGGACAGCTTAGCATCCGCCAGAAGCTTCTGCAGTTGCTCCAGGTTTCCCTTGGTGGTTGCTTCATCCAACTGCTCCGCATGAGCAGCAGCTACCGGTAAGGAAGGAGTCAAGGACCCTGCTATTGCTTCTGTAGCTTCACAAGCATCTCCGGGCAGGATCTGGCCACTGTCTGGTATCAGCTTCTGGTCGCCTTCAATTTTTAGATGCACAATGTTCGGATCGCCGAGAATACTCTGTTGTACAGTATCATCCGCCTGCTGGCCTATCGCCATTAGCGTGCATGCGCACAAGAGGAGGAGGCGCAAATAATGGAATCGCATGATCACCGCTGTAACATAGTCTCCGCCTCAGGGATGTCTGTGACGTGGGCACTGTCTCCACTAGTGTAGTTGTGTATCTGTTCGGGTGGGCTGGTTAGGGTTACGTTATTACGGCAATCACTGTGAGGTATTTCTGCGACAAGCGACCTTGACATACGACCCTCCCATTTCAGCATCTCATAAGTTATACTTGAATGGCACTCGAGTCTGGCACACCTTCAACTTCAAGACCAACAGATCATCCGGTATTCGGTTGCATACTACTTTTGAGATAGGGTACGGCAAATGGCTACCACGCATTAGACAAACAGCAAGCAGTCAAGGACGGAGCTCTACGCAGATCAGGCGGTCCGTCATCCTTGGCAGTGCACCGATTGTGTTTCTTGACTTGATCTGGTTGTGCAGTCTCGGGATATTAGATAGGGACCGATGCTGCTAACATGGCAGATGAGTGGGCTCGCACCCCCAAGCCAGGCAAGGTTGCAGCGTGCACGTTGCACTCCGTTCTCCTCATCTAAATGTAGAGCCAGGAGGGCTCCGCTGTTGATCCGCGCAACACCTCCAACTGGTGATGGGGAGCCCTCCAGCGAGGACGTTGAAAAGCTGAAGCAAAAATTCTTTGCCTCCCGGAAACCAGAGGGAGGCGCTGGCAGCGACGCTGACGAAGCGTCCGCACCCTCCCAGCCACCCGCGAAAGATAGCAGTAGCGGCACTGACTTGAAGGCCGTGAACCCCATCGAAATAGGCAGACAGGCCAGGCGCGCCTTCGACGAAGCAGAGACCGTGAACCCCATCAATCTGGGCCGCTCTGCGCGACGTGCGGTCGATGAAGTGTGGAAGCAGCTGTCGGCACTTTCCTCCCCCACGAAGCGCTTCTCAGATGACTTCGACATGGACCCCTCCATGAAGAGCTTTGAGGAGTTCCAGGCCCCTCAGGTACTGGTTGCGGCTGAATGACGGTGCACGCGGTATTGTGTGCGGATGCCTGAGGTTCAGTGAGGTCATCCAGGAACTGCATGCAGCTGCATGAGGGTGTATGAGGTCCATGAGGTACTGGGTGCAGTTGCATGGGGGTGCATGAGGTTACATGACGCTGCATCTGCATGAGAACACTCCCACATGAAATTGTGCTGTGCATGCGGTGTTGTTTCAGCCCTATCAATCCCCTGCTAGTAGAAGCTGCTGTGCAATCCTGCATGGCACCATTAAAACACCTGCATGCGCAGTGCTCAGTATTTTATTCAGGGCTTCAGTGTGCTTTGCATGATTTAGTTCAGCCCTAGGGACCATCAGGACGATCAGGACCAGGATAGTTCAGGCCTCAGGTCCCTCAGGACCATCATGCATAGTCCAGTACGGAGGACCATCATGCACTTCAGCCCTGAGGCCCAACAACAGGGTTCCACCTGAATCCTTCCTCTTATGGGCCTGGTATGGCAATTACCGATAGGATAAACAATGAACACTTACTTATGCAAACCAAGGATGGTCCTGCCATGACCACAAACTGATAGCCCACGTTCCGCCCATGGCCTTTGTCAGCCGGATGGGCTGTCAGCAGTGATTTGTTTTCAAATTTTGCAATTATTGAAAAGTGCCTGAGGTGTGAAAAAGTGTGGATGGGGGGTGCGGGGGTTTTCCCCCCCCGCCTGGGGGCCAGCGGCCCCCGGTTGGGTTGGGGGCAAAGCCCCCAAAGTTCAGATACTGTGCGTGGCTTAAACTCAAGATTGTTGTCCCTAATATTTTGTAATTTAACTGTGTTAGTCCAGTCAGTCAATGTTATGAGTGCTGATGTTTGAGTCTGCAAATCTATAATTGGCCTCAAAGCCACTCAAGCCTACTAGTTGAAGATAATTCAGGACTGAATACCGTATAAGCAAGGCCAATATTGATGATAGGCAAGTAGCCAGAACGTTCAACGACAGGTGCGGAGCCGACTGCAGAGCCGAGCTGCAGCCGCTTCGCGGCAGCAAAAAGCCCCTTTATTTTTTCAGTCAGGCATTTTTCTCTTTCTGGCAGAAATATGGTCTCAATTATGGCCTCAGGCCATTTATGGCTCCAAAAAATCTTTGGCTGTCAGTCCACAACGCAGCGCAGCATAATGTTTTGCCAAGTTGTTACAAGTCAATCCATTACTGCTCCGGGCATGCAGCAAAATCAGTAACAGCTCATCAGCACATCCGCTCACTGTGCTGCAGCATGAGCATGAACACTAAGCAGCAGGAGCTGCAATAGCAACAACATCAGCACTTAGCCGCTGCTCTACACCTTCTGATTTTTTTGTTTTTTATCTTGCCATTTGTCTACTGACTGTACCGCTTTATATGGCCGCATGGATGGTGGCACTGCAGGCCATCGGATACAGCACCACAGCATACACACAGAGGAAAACAGGGTTAAGGGTGTATGGTATGGTTTCAACCTGAACCCTTAACCTTTAACTCTGATAGGTACATCAGATGCACAGAGTAAAACAGTCCTGAACTGGATGCATGCGATTCCTGTGAGTGTGTTGCGGGTTACAGCGCGTGGTGTGAGGTAATAGGATCAGGGGGAACAGGAACACAAAGAGTTAATAGGAATAGCGGTAGAAGTTGTAGCAGCAGGAGCACTAGTAATAGCAGTAGCAGCAGCATAAATGGTAGCAGTAGCGGTTGAGTGGTCATGTTCTGTATCCCATCTGCTGCAGCTATATTCTTCGAGGACAGAGGAAGACAATATTTCCTTTGGATTTTGTTTCCTCCGGTTCTACGCCCTCACATATTGGCTACCGTGCAACGCAAAGGCAAGCCTTGTCTGTTGGAAGCTCTGTTGTGAGATGAGCGCTGTTTTCATGTCTCTGCTCTCAGGCTGCGTACACGACTGTGCTGGTGCTGGGAGCCACCCTAAACCCTAAACCCTCAGGCTGCGTACACGACTGTGCTGGTGCTGGGAGCCACCCTTAACCCTAAACCCTCAGGCTGCATTCACGACTGTGCTGGTGCTGGGAGCCACCCTAAACCCTAAACCCTCAGGCTGCGTACACGACTGTGCTGGTGCTGGGAGCCACCCTAAACCCTAAACCCTCAGGCTGCGTTCACGACTGTGCTGGTGCTGGGAGCCACCCTAAATCCTATGCCCTAAACCCTAAACCCTCAGGCTGCGTTCACGACTGTGCTGGTACTGGGAGCCACCCTAATGCCGATATCCTAAACCCTAAACCCTCAGGCTGCGTACACGACTGTGCTGGTGCTGGGAGCCACCGGACGTGTTGGACGCATCCTCACACGCAAGCTGCTGCTGAGAGGCTACAAGGTAGGTGTGGCGGCAGCAGGGTCTCCTTGCCTGTGTGGGGATAACCTCGGAACAATGCAACGCCCCGAGAACCTCCACTTATTCACCACATAAGGTGCTTGGGGTGACGGCGCGTTACATGTACGCGTGAATCCCTTTGGACCCAGGCATGGCCCCCCAAGCCATGTCATCTGTCACCATGAACAGGGATATGGCACTCAAAACATCATAGAGTCTGCTTTAATGTTACACTTTTGGTACTCCGATTCCGACAGATGTAGATGACAGCGTCTGCGCAGCAAGCCTGAATTGTTTTTAGAAAGCTCTAGGCTTTGAGAAGAGGAGGAACATTCACAGTCTCGTCCTCACAAGCTGTCCACCCACTGGCAGGTACGCGCATTAGTGCGCCGTAAAGAGGGCCGGCAAGCGGGTGCGCCCATCGAGGGTGTTCCTGCCGCCGTCGGTGTGATCCTGGGGGACGTGGGCGAGATGCGCGACTGCCAGGAGGCGGTCAAGGGCGTCACCAAGGTGGGGCAGGGAGGGAGGACGTGTGTTGATAACTAGAGGGACCTAGTAAATGTCCTCGGGAGGTGCTTGATAGGATGTACGGGTATCAGGTGCTACAGCATCTGTGCATCCATGTAGTCACCCTTTTTAATAGGGTCAGGCGAGAGCGCTTGGTGTGAATGAGGGCCCTCACGCCTGCACTGGTGTGCCTGCTGGAATGCATCGACTTGGGCAGGCTGGCCCTTTCGAAAAAGGCTGTTGGCTGGATGAGTTCTGGTAGACACTCATACAAGTTATCGGGTATGCAGGCTCTTGCCTGTGTCGAGGTAGAGGCTGTGATAATGAGAAGCCTGGGCTACACCAGCGCCTGCTGACATCAGGGCATCAGGCATGAGGTGTGGCGCTTCGCCCACTCCACCTGGGCAAGTTGTGTTTTATTGTTGCAGGGAAGCCATCGGGTTCACATGAGGAATGTGCATATGGTTTGTGCACTTCAGCTACATCGCATCTTCTCAATTCAGTGCACATCGGCTGCAAGTCAGCTAAATCCTGGCCTGCCAACAAGGAGTGTAGCAATCTTTGTAGCTTGGGCAAAGGGCTGAAGGGTGGTCGTGGTTTGGTCCCAATGGACCCAGGGTTGTCCGTCCATCAAGCGTCAAAGGTGGTCTTGAGTGCATGAAAAGGAACCCTGTTGTGTACGTGCGTGGCACACATTAGCTGATCGATGTCCTCCTCCCCCCCCCCCAATCCCTCAATTCATCTCTCCCTGCCCCCTCTGGCAGGTCGTCTACTGTGCAGCTGCTCGCAGCACCTTCACCGGGGAGCTCCTGCGCGTGGAGGAGACCGGCGTCAAGAACATCACCAAGGCATTCCAGGATGAGGGCGTGAAGCAGGCAGAGGCCAGTCGCGGCAAGAAGGTGCCGGGGAAGAAGATGCCCATGTTCAACAGCAAAAGCAAGCGGGAGCTGGCAGACTTTTCAGTTCCGTACCACCAGGCCAGGTAGGAAGGTAGTATTGGCAGTTGGGATGTGGTTGTAAATTTGTAATATCACATGGCCTCCATGTCGCGAATCCACCACTCGAGCCCCAGCTTGTTTATCTTCCAGGTGGAACATCATGTTTGTTGGAAGCACTGAGGACGAGGCCACGCTGACTCAGCGGTCTCGGGAGATGGCAAAGTACAACCAGGCGGTGGCTGAGATCAACGACATGGACAACCTCATCTTCGAGGGTGGGTGGGGGTGTTTTGGTGGAACCCTGAAGCCCCTATCTCCTCTCTTGACCCTATACCAGGAGGTCAAGGGCATGAAGATTTTCACCTTCAAGGCTCAGTGGAAGGGTGGGGTGTTGTTTTGGTGCAGTGCTCAGTTATGCATCAGCTACTTCTGCATATGTGCACAGCCTGAGGTACACGTCATCTGGGCGTCCTCATATGTCAGTATGGGTGAAGGGTGATGGTATATTTGTAATGAACATTCAGCTACATTTCAGGTTGAGAGTACTTGGTGTAGCTTGCAATGTTGCATGGACCATGGGATTGAGGGCGGTCAGGTTTGTGTCCTGATTGGCCTGTGGTGGGCGCCCAGCAGGTGCTGCCCCCCCTGAGAGGGTTGGGTGCTGACTAATAACAGCACTGCCACGTAACCAAAGTGAAAATTGCAAAGCTCCATGCCTGGCATGATGAGCCTGCAGCCCATCTGTTGTTGCCACCGCTGCCGCCGCCGCCGCCGCCGCCGCCGCTCATGAGTCTGTTGGCTGGATGGCTGGATCCTGATTGATTTTCATAACTTCTGCTGGTCATGTTGAAAGCGTTGAGTTCGCAGCATTTGAGATTCGTGCACAAGCAAGTTTTTTCACTGTGCACGTCCTGTAATCGGAACGCTTTTTAAAAATGTAGGCTTCCCTAGAGTGTGGGATTTGTACTGAACTCTTGCTGGCGTTGAGAGTGTTATTTCTTGTATGCACACAACCATCTTCAAGGGCTGTTGTGCAGCCTCCAGCAGACCTGCCAGGACAAACCCATGACCTGCCAGGACAAACTAACGACCTGCCAGGACAAACCCATGACCTGCCAGGACAAACCCATGACCTGCCAGGACAAACCCATGACCTGCCAGGACGAACCCATGACCTGCCAGG
The DNA here is from genome assembly GCA_037349105.1 of Limnomonas spitsbergensis. Lineage (NCBI taxonomy): Eukaryota > Viridiplantae > Chlorophyta > Chlorophyceae > Chlamydomonadales > Limnomonas > Limnomonas spitsbergensis. Next base: position 10,285,373 of record JAYJMM010000041.1, read on the forward strand.
ACGAACCCAGGACCTGCCAGGACAAACCCAGGACCTGCCAGGACAAACCCATGACCTGCCAGGACAAACCCATGACCTGCCAGGACAAACCCAGGACCTGCCAGGACAAACCCATGACCTGTCAGGACAAACCCATGACCTGCCAGGACAAACCCAGGACCTGTCAGGACAAACCCAGGACCTGTCAGGACAAACCCAGGACCTGCCAGGACAAACCCAGGACCTGCCAGGACAAACCCAGGACCTGCCAGGACAAACCCAGGACCTGCCAGGACAAACCCAGGACCTGCCAGGACAAACCCATGACCTGCCAGGACAAACCCATGACCTGTCAGGACAAACCCATGACCTGCCAGGACAAACCCATGACCTGTCAGGACAAACCCAGGACCTGTCAGGACAAACCCAGGACCTGCCAGGACAAACCCAGGACCTGCCAGGACAAACCCATGACCTGCCAGGACAAACCCATGACCTGCCAGGACAAACCCAGGACCTGCCAGGACAAACCCAGGACCTGCCAGGACAAACCCAGGACCTGCCAGGACAAACCCAGGACCTGCCAGGACAAACCCAGGACCTGCCAGGACAAACCCAGGACCTGCCAGGACAAACCCAGGACCTGCCAGGACAAACCCAGGACCTGCCAGGACAAACCCAGGACCTGCCAGGACAAACCCAGGACCTGCTAGGACAAACCCAGGACCTGCCTTCAGTCAGTGACCCAAGCAACACGCTTGAATGAACCCGGATTCATTAGCCACAGCACGGGATGCAGCGGATTTGTAGCTGAAGCACACTAAAACAGCACTGCTCCGCCACCAGGTGTGCTTTTTCAGCGAGGCGCCATAGCCGAGGTGGGTGCCAGCATCAGCTCCTTGATGCCGGGCGGGGACCACCGTACTGCCGGCACCGAGGGCATCGTGCTGAGACTGCGGGGAGATGGGAAGCAGTACACCCTTGTGCTCAAGACAGGTGGGCAGTACATTTGGGTTGACGGGGAGCAGTACACCCATGTGCTTAAGACAGGTGGGCAGTACATTTGGGTTGACGGGGAGCAGTACACCCTAACGCCCAAGGCAGGTGGGCAGTACATTTTGGGGAAACGGGTAGCAGTGCAACCTAGTGCTGGTGGGCATTATATTTTGGCTTTGTAGATTCCGCCTGCATGATGTATTCCGAGGGCAGTCATCCAGGCATGGGGTAGGTCACTGATCATTCAATTCGGTCATCCCACTGCCTGCACTGACCCACAAATGTTGAAGTTAGTGCACACCCCACCACAACCTTTGACAGGCGGCTGGCCAACCACCACTGTATACCAATGGGGACCAAAGCTTGACCGACCTAACGACTGTGACCCAAGGAGCAGGGCTTGCTGCACCAGGCCTGCTCAGCCGCAGACCGTAGGCTGTAATGTAGCAGGTGCAGCACCTCAAATAAGCAGTGCAGCCCGCCCGCCCCAGCTGTCCCTGGATGCCAGTACTGTCCCGCACCTCCCGCTGCTACTGTCCCTGATGCGTGCTCTGCATCAGACAGGCAACATTGGCTGCCTGCTTCCCCACCACAACTTCATATGTACTGACCTGTACCTCCTGCTGCTGTTGTCCCTGACGTCCGCTCTGCAGCCGACAGGCAAAGCTTAACTGCCCGCTGCCCCGATTTCCACCTCAGCTTCACCTGCACTGCCCTGCGCCTGATTCACAGCGGACGGGAACAACTTCGCTGCCCGCTTCCCCACACGCACGGGCTACCTGCACGTCCGGCTGCCCTGGACCGCCTTCCGCCCAGAGGTCCCGCCCTCCTGCCTCCTGCCTTCGGCCGACGGTGTGGATCTGCCTGTGCCGCCACAGCTGGACCCGGAGCACATCAGCTACATGGGAATCAGGTGGGGCTGGACTATGAGGGATCGGCGAATCGCCCTAGGGGGTCAGCGGGAGAGGAGGGAGGGGGGGAGCAGGGGGGAGAGTATCAAGCACTATCATTGCTGGGCACTGTCAGAGCTGCAGGCACGGTGGTGCTAAGGAGGCGACGAGAGGGCCTGTCATGGGCATTGGACAACGGCTTGTTTTTGTGGTTTCTGGTTATGAGTACCGTAACCAGGAACCAAATAATTAATTCGGCGAAGCCAAGGTTCAGTCGCGCGGTAACGAAAAACGATGAAATAAATTAGGATCGGGAAAAATCCAATGCTTGCATCGCACTCTTCACCAAGAAATTGCCTGCTTCTGGTAACCACAATTCATTTCAAATGCCATTAAAACAATCTCGCATCATGAGGACATCAATTGTATTGCCCTCCGCTATTGAACTTTCAATGGATAATCGCCCCTTGACTTACCGACGTCCAGCTGTGACTCTCCTCTCTGTGCGGTGACCTCGCTAGTGCTTCCTCCTTCCCTCAAGTACGGTGTGGATGCACTAGAAGGCCCTGAGTGCTCCAGTCTGGTGGGGCTCTGTGATAGCTCTCGAGTGGCAGGGCATCTGCACCGCGTCACTCCTAAACAGCGCTACTGGACTGCACTATACAAGCAGGCAGGGATGTTGTTAACACGGTATCTGTGTGCATAGGCAAGAGGTTACCCCTGAACCCATGCCCAGGTTTTGAGTCCAACGGTTCTCCTGTCACCCTGGTTCAGGTATGAGTTCCGCCGCTCCACAGAGCCTCGCTCCACGCGGGGTGTGCCGAGCGCTGAGGAGGTGGAGGCCATGAAGAAGGAGCGCATGTTTGAACTGGAGGTGGACTGGATCAAGGCGCTGCCGGGTGGGTAGGACAGGGCGGGGACTCATCTGGCGGGAAATACTATCTTGGGCTGAATCGGATACCTCAGCTTTAGGAGCCCCTCAAGCTGGCCTTAACCGATCTTTGCCCCTTGTACCGTATACGGTATTTAAAACGACCCAGAAGGCTCTTGTTGTCTTCAATCTGTGCCCTTTGCCGCACATACCCGGTGCTGTCATCTTGGCACATACTCCTGCAGGTTTATCTCTGCATACTGCATGATTGCCATCACAAACAATTATCTGAGGCACACTCTCTTATGTTTGACGAAAGCTCGTTAATGTAAATAATGTTATCATCAGCTGGTGGCGTGGAACCACACAGGGTCCTGGTCTCACGCCATTTGCAGCCAACGTGCTATTATCTTCACGTTTCTGTTCACTCCCTTCCTGTCCTTGAAGCTAATACTCTGTATCATGTCCTGCTCATGACGGCCAGGTGGTGTGGAACCCGACATGGTGTTAGTGTCCTGTGCGGGAAAGGCATCAGATCGGACAACAGCGGCCGAGCTCGAAAAGGTGCGCTGCGTAACCAGTGGGGGCTGGGAAGGTTTGCGGGCATTGTTCCCTCCTTTTCCCTATCACACGTTTTGCCAAGCGTGTTGCCCTACGCTGGCAGTTCGGAGACCTAGTTCTCTGGGCAAGGGGAGCCAGCCCTGAAGGAATGGATTCAGGCGGTCAGCACGGGATCTACCAGCAGGTGTCACACAGCAGGAGTTTGCTCGTGGGGGACTTAGCGCCAGAAGGATGGCACTTCAGGCATCATTAGATTATGGGAACTCCATACCCTCTCTGCTGGTTATGAAGTGGGGTCCCCCCCCCCAGGACACGTCAGAGTCATGTGGCTGCCACCCCCTCTGGACGCGACTCACAACTCCTGACCTGCTGTCCTTCACCTGTACTGATTGGTTTTGGGGCACAGGTATCGTCGTGAGGTCCCCTCCGTTTCTCAGCATTCCCCTTTGCATCTCCACGGGAAAGGCATGCAGAGCTTCTAGGTTGCTTGTTCGCATTGACTCCTGTGCCGCCCCTGGCATGACCCTGGCAATGCTCTCATTCAAACCAGCCAACCAATGTCCCTCTTATTACCCACACCCATGTCACTCTTACCACCCTTGTCACATATCTGCAGGTTGTTGAGTTCAAGCGGAAGGGCGAGGACATATTGAGGCTCAGTGGGCTAGGCTACACCATCATCAGGCCAGGTGAGGGCTGAGGGGCATCGAGGGAAGTTGTCGCGGGTGAATGGGCAGTGCAGGTGAATAGAAACATGTCCTCTGTTCGTTTTCCTGAACCTGCTGAAATTGTATTCAATCAATGGTTCGTTTTTGCTCCACAACCACTCAGAACAGCAATCACCATGGTGTTTTGTTGCCAAACTAATTCATTTGCAGTCCGAGGTGTTACAGTAGTTGTCGTTGGTGCTGTGATATGAGCTGCTGGTGCTGGTAGATTCAATGCCGCATCAACGGGCACCGGTGCTGTCCGATGAGGCGCTGCTGGTGCAGGTATATGTCTTGCCTTCGCTGTAGCAAGTTAATCAGCCACATTAAGCTATATTTTCACAGTGGCATAAGAGGGTGCACGCTGCCTGTGCGGTGAACAGAGCTATGCTCTTTGCAGGCGATTTTCCTAGGGTCTGAGACAATCGTACTCGTTTTTGTGTTCTTTTTCCGCAATCCCGCCTCGATCTTCGCAAGCAACTACCGCAAGCAACTACCGCAAGCAACTATTCATCTTCCTTATAAACGATGGAAAAAACAAATACTGATAGGTCCTGCGGTTATCCTGAACTAGTATCTCCCGCCTGCCAGGTTCCTTGGTGGATGAACCGGGTGGCTACAAGGCGCTCGTGTTTGACCAGTCCGGCCGCATCACCGAGTCCGTGAGTGCGGCTGACGTCGCCGACATCTGCCTCAGGTGAGCGGATGGGATGCAGGAAGCAGATTTGTGTTACAATGCGACCAGTTTGGGCGGCCGGCAGGAAGTGTGTTGCCTGCACCCGAAAAGCAGTCTTGGGCTCTGCTAACATGGGAAACAGATGACGGCAGGCAGGGTGTGTTCCTACACTGCAGCAGTCTCTCCTCCACCCTCAGAAAGGGTGGAAGCATTGCAGAGGCCGAGGAAAGTGAGTAGCCTGGCAGGAGGCTTTGAAGCTTTTCCAGGATGCCTTCATTCCATGATACATTAAGCACCACCTGTTTAGTGCGGAAGAACTGGAGAACAAAATAAAAGGGCCACAGCATCCTCTTTTTTGTGTGGTGTCTCCTAGTTCTCCTTATTAATCTGATGTGCTCAAGATCAGTTTAGCAAATGGAAGAACAATCACTGTATTGGCTCCCAGGTCACTCCACCAGCCTGATGTGCCCCACAAGGAATCCGACTTTTTACTGTCTTGGTCCATATGCTCACAGGCCCTTCCACATGCCTGCTGCGTGCAACAAGGCGCATGCATCTGCCACTAGTTTAAATCACAGCCCTTAATCCTGCGGTGTCTCCCAGGTCCCTCCACGAACCTGATGCGCGCAACAAAACGTTTGACGTCTGCCACGAGTTTGAGACGGAGGAGGGGCTGGAGATGTATGAGGTGGTGGCGCATGTGCCGACAGCGGACAAGGGCGGGAGGAATTACCTCACAGCAGCGGTGGCGGGTCTGGCCAAGAACACGTAGAAAGCGTACGGCCAGAGGACCGGACTGCTGTATCTTATTTTTTGAACCTAGAGACTCCTCAGCCCGGCTTATGTATGCAGGTTCCTGTGTTAGGCCTGTGGGGTTTTACAGGCTGCCGTGTTGGGCCTTGGCAGGCATTGTTGAGGTGCAGTTTAGCCGTCATATTTGAGAGACACTGCATGCTACTTGCTGGCTCATGGCAGGCAGCTTTGCGTGTCGTGGAGCGCTACCTATGAGCACACTTCCCGGCTGAGTCACATCGAGTGACCTGCTGTGTGCTGTCAGGACGGGATCATACTATCATGGTATGTCAATTTACAAGCTCAGCCTTTCGGGTGAGGCCCAGAGGTGTCATAACATAAACTAATCACACTGTAGTATGTGGGGCCCCTCGTGTCATTTTAAGTCCACTTAATCTGTCCCGGAGATGCTCTGCATTTTTAATATGAACAGTTTGATGGAATGGCTCTTGATTTAGCTTATTTATGACGTTACACCTCTGGGCCCTGCATAAATAAAGCTCGGCCACGTCGGCAAACATGAAGTTGATTTTGCTTGTATGCCACTGGGACGTAACTTCCCAAGGTCATGTTCGGGAAACAAATTCCAGCCTGTTGTGTGAACGGATAATCTAGCTGTCTCACAAGATGCATCCTTGTGCCGCTGGAAGCCTTAACCGCTCCATGACATATGTAGGGGCATAATTTCATAGATCTGAGGACAACTTCAAGCATTGCTGTCCTGGGGACTGTCATGCGAGGAGTAAAACTAGACATTCCAAGGGGCAATGCACATCCTGTCCATGAAGCCAGTCCTCCACACGTCCTGCTCTTCTGCGGCAGTGCGTCTTTTAAACTTGAGAGACATGGTGAACAGCTCAGCGACATTTTATTTTCTTGCAAGACCTCCTGCTGATGGATCACCTTGATCTGATTGAGAAAGCCTGATTCAAGCGAGAGGAAGAAAAGAGGGAGGTGGGAGGGAACCCATATTCTAATACTCAGCCCACTGTAACCTATACTATACAGTTCACATGAATTCGTGAAAGCCTGCCCAGCCACAACAATGTAGAGCAGCAGCCATCCTCTGAATTTCCAGATTTGCAACCCAGCCCCAAGCAAGGGGGATTTGGCTTGATTTGGTTCTTGCTGTCAGATAATTGAGATTTGAAGCCTATTCTTCGGCTCTTAGCCAAAGGAGATCTGGCTATGGCCACCGGGTGGCGCGAGCACCTTGGAGCTGGGCCTGCCTGTGATCTTGTTCCCCAGGTTCTGATTGCCTCCTGGACGTGCGTAGTTGTTGTTGGCCACAGCGGGCTCCTTGCCCTTGGCGCCACCACTAGACACCGTCTGATCAGTGCCGTAGGGGGCTGGGGTGCGAGCGCCTGCGTGTGGCAGGGGGCAAGACTTGGGACAAGGCGCGGGCAGCCTGATGGCAAAGCCACTCGAGTGGGTGGTTCCTGAACCACAAACTGGAATACCCTTGTAGACGAAGTTGTGAGGTGCAGTGGAGCTGCTTCCAGTGCACACATACAACAAGTACGGCATTGCAGAAAAACATTCCTTGCGCTTCACCATCAACTTAGCATGAAGCAAAGTCACACCAGGTCACCTGGTCATCTTGCATATCATGGGACATCAAAGGCAGGAAATGTGCAGATTCAGATTGAAACACCATCGAAGTCACAAGCATGCCAATAGCTCCCTACTAACGGACCGTGACGAGCCTTATCGACAGCCGGCCATTTCAGCTAGGGAAGCATTCACTTTGCATGCTACCGGTAGGGTGCTTCAGCTTCAGTTCAGCTCCATCACGCTTGTTGGGGCCTGGTGCAGCATGTTGAACCCTGCTGCTCGAGCTTCTTTCTCACGGTACGTTCAGTTGACTGCGTACTGCACAGATCTTTTATCATCCATAAGGTATGGTAAGCAGTACTGCTTATTACACACCAGGTCCACCCACCATGAAGGTTCATGGCACCCTGGACGATTGACGGCATGGCCGGGGGGACGCTCGGTCCCGACCCGTACCCTGACTCCTGCGGCTGGCTGTAATAGGAAGCTGCCGATGCCCTCTGCTGAGGCGGAGCAGCCTGCTGGGAGCTCATGGCTGCAGCCACGCTATTTGCAGGCGGGTTGGAGGACCAGCCACCTGGGGCAGCGGCAGGCGCCCGGTCACTCCCAAACGAAATCTGCAGGGAAATAAGGGATGGATTATTCATAAGTTTGGTAACAGGCCTAATCAGCTTCTCAAACGGCGAAGACCCTGATCTGGGCCAGAGGGGACGTGACGAGCTGAAATTATCACCATTCCCTTCAAGTTCTTAAATACAGTACGCACATGCTTGTCGTGATCACAATAATAACACTCGAGGATGAAGACGAGTGCATAATTTTTTTAAATGAGATGAGAGAATATGTGGCTTCCTTAATAATCCACACAAATCCTCACCTCCGGGCGTATCATATGGATGTTACTTCTTAAAGTTTGGGGGCTATATACTGGTAATTCACATCCTGAAGGTGCACTTGAAAAGTGGCGGAATGAAAGAAGGATTTCCCCCCTCAAACAAGTTTGTTTACCATACATGGTTCGGGGGTACATTATATTTGCCCTTGCCTGGTAAAATTACGCCCGCGCAAATCTCAAATTAAAATAATTTTGCTGGAGGTGAGTGAAGGCAACCTGTTTAATAGCCGGTTTTTATAGTATAAACAAAACCGGCTTCGGCCAGAAATGACAGAAAGCAGGTTAGAGACAAGGCTCTATTAAAAGATAGCAGGCTTACCTGTGAAGCTCCTCCGGGTGGCACCTTCCTCGACTGTGACTGCTGATCCGGCGCTCCCCCAAAAAACGAAATCTGCAGAGCCAGATCCAGGAGGATGCACCAGTCAGAAGTAGCAAGGCAAGGATAGTAGGCGGAAGGATGCACCAGTGAGCCGCAAGGCAATCATGAATGGCGGCAGGGAGGAAGTACCGGTGAGTAGCAGCAGAAAAAGAATGATTTGCGGCAGGGGAGTATTGGAACAAAAGTAAGGAGCCAATCTCAGGGACTGCCCGATGAAGTGCATGACAGAAGTTGCTCAGCCTGGGGTTTTCATCATTGCGGCAGAGCAAGGTCATGGTGATACCTGTGAGGGCCCTCCAGGGGGCACCTTGCCCATCGATGACGATTGCTGTGACTGATTCGGATTGCTCGCGAAAGAAATCTGGAGAACAGATGTGGGAGACATAGCAGTGTCAGACCAGGAGATGCGTAATTAAATTACTTCCTTCAAGGAATATCAGGATCGCTATGGGTGCACAACGGGAGAGGTTGTCACTTGTCAGGGTCCACTATGCACCCCAGCGCACCATGGACAATGTGGTGAATGTGGAGTGAATCATCTTTGTTGGTGGCTACACCAGGGGGCATGATCCCGCGTCGTGAAAAATAGCATGCATCGCCGAGTTCATGGCCATTCTTTTCCATTTACTGCATCATCCCCTTAGAACAGGCCACTCGACTGCCCCACGCACCCTATTTGACAGCCTCCAACACAGGTGCTGCGCATGTATTCTGGAACAAGTATGGCACTAGCTGCACTGTAGCAGGCGGTCTGTAGCCTACCTGAGAGGCTCCTCCGGGTGGCACCTTTCCTGCTGATGGTGCGGCCTGCAGGGAGCAAGGTAGGGTATCCAGCGTTCATACTTTGGTTCAAACACATAGAGCTACAAACATCTTATTGCTCAATACCACGGAGACAACACTCACTGGTGGTGGGCATCAAAGGGATCAAACAAATAGCATACATTATGCTTGCTGGTATGAAGTTGGGACTACTGGACACAGGGCATTGTTGCATATCATGACCACAGAGAAAACTGTTTGAGTGAGGAGCACACAAGACACGTTTTGTACATAAATGCTGAACATGGAAGGGGGACTTGACAAAAGAGAGACGAGCCCTTGAGAAATGTATTCATATCAACGTTATATGCTGTAGCGATGCTGCGTCGGTGGCCAGTGGGTGCAGGCTTGTGACGTTTTGTCCAGGAGAGCTGTTCCTCTCACAGTCTCACCTGCATCATCATCTCTGCGGAATACATGTTTTCACTTCCTGCTGCCGTGTTGACGGGAGCTGGCAGCGCCGTGCCACCTTCACATCAGAAAGGGTTGGAGAGATTTCAATGAGTGGACGGACCTTTGCCTCAGAGGAATGCTTCACAGCACATAAGATACTGAAAGAATTGGTCAAGATTTGCATCTTAGGGGTGGCCGCATTGTGCTGCATGCATCAGCAAGCTTCTGGATTATAAAATGCGAGCTCTTTTACATGGAATCAGGTTCTGAAAGCAGCTACTGGGTAGCATCACATGCGCACATCATGACTTTCAAGAGTGGGTTAGGGTCAGCCAATCGGCTTTAATGCTGATACAGCATCAATGTAGAAGGCGCAGGCCGTTGCTGTTACAGCATCAAAAGGCCTTGCACACATATGAACTAAGACCATTTGGTCAATTTAAACTGCCTGGGCATGTTATGGAAGAAATGCACCTGCCTTGCATGGTATCTTGCTGAATGGTAAATTCAAAATCCCTTGGCATGATTCAGCTGAAATACACCGACTCAAAATACTCTGATGGTTTCCTTTGCAACGATGTGTCTCATAGCTGCCCACTGCCATATCGACACCGACTGGCCACTGCTGGGATGTCGTCAAAAGGTTATTTGTGACTTACCTGTGGATCCGATATTGTCTTGCAATCTCACGCGCAACTCTTCAATGCCTCCTCCTGGGTTACAGCCGCGGGCTCTGAGCTGCTCGCGAAGGTCTTTGATCGTCATCTTCCTGATAATTTCGTCCATCTTTTCAGTCTGTTGTAATATGACGTATCGAGAGGGAAAGGAAAGCCGAGACTTCTTAGCGGCCTCACAGAAACCATCTTGAGCAGATGATCTTGAGGGCGAATTTGCCACGTACGGCAGTCTGGATCCCCCATGCCCTTGCTAGATCTCTGCACCTTACCTAAGATATTTTTGTTTCATGTGCGTTGACATTGTATGCTACAATGTCATGGTTGCAAGGCAACAGTTGTTTCCTTGACATAATTCTGTCTCCGGCCATTGACATAATTCTGTCTCCGGCCTTGGCTGCTTCATGGGATGCTTTCCACAAATGAGGATGCTTGGGGACAGTTCTAAATTACAGGCATGCTCCAGTAGTTGAGCCTTCCTTCTATCTCACAGCGCATGTCTTTACCCCGCATCAGCTGTATTATGAGTCATGGCCGGTTTCATGCTCAGAGTCACGGACAATTCACTAATTCAGTGAGCTATCTCACACATGCGCTCTGAGTCGTTGCATGTTAATGTCTGCTTGAACCATGTTGCACACCGTCATGACATGAACAGTGAGTCTAGTGTGCGCTCTTCACTTCTACCGGCATTTGATTACATCCTGGAGGGAACCGCTCCTTCTCATGAAAGCTTTGTGAATACCAAACAAAAATGAAATTTGTAACCGTAACAAAACTTCACAAGAACCAGGACTCTTTAAGCTATCTTCTGACTTCCCCCTCTTTACTACCAGTCACGCCAGCTGCCCTCTTGCCCCAGGGCCCCCCTATTGCACACAGGAGCTGACATCTCAACCTGCTGGCCACATCACTATTGAGCTTTCGATCCGGCGTCTTGATGAGGTACGCATCCAAACCTCCATGAGCCTCAACGATGCTGTGCAACAAACGAGAGGGTAACAAGACATAGCGGTCAGAAGCGAGGATCTGGGACAAGGGATTTTACAGGACAGTTGGAATGTCTGTCTAAGTACCAGCACCTGACATCTTGCCAGGGGGTTTAAACTTATGTTAGTTTCCATCATCTTAACCTTCTTCTTCTTTACAATGTAAAAGCAAATAGAAGCAGACCCCGACCGAAGGGGCCCATTCAGTACGGACGACAGTGGTCAGCATGCGCATGAGTGAAACGCCCACAATCTGCTGCCCGCATCCCACCTCAGCATCTCCGGTGAGATCTTCAGCGGCACAAACTTCTTGAGTATCTTGCTGTACAGCTTGACATTGTTGATTTGAGGCATCACGACAGAAATGCGCCTGAAATGTAGTGTGGGCATGCCATCGAGGATAAACATGGCGTCAGTTTCTGATATCCAGACAAAAATATGGGTTGGGTATGAGCAGAAATATGTATGGACAACTTTCTTGCATGGCATGCAGCTAAGTATGCACGTCATGCATGCAAAGTGACATTGGCTTCTTTTAGGCAGCCATGCATGATAAATGTGCTTCAGGAATGATACCAAGCAAGTACTAAGTGTTGACAATCCTTAAGTGCATCGTGTAATCAGCTGTGTGAGTGTTCCTTACACATGTTGTTTAGCTTTGCTGTTTTTAAAGAGCACTGAGCATCGAGCATCTGGAGACCATGCAGGTAGATTTTGTAGGCGGACTATTTTTTCAGATGAAAATCTCACTCACAAATATTACCCCTGATATTACCATGCATGTTGCATATGCTATTATGCTCTGTCCAGGCATGCGAGTGCTTTGATCATACAGTCATGCGGGTGCATGCCGGGGCATGTAGACCGCACACTGATCTCCTCTTGGGGTGCATGACATGGCATGGCAGGCTAGTTCATGGGGTGCATGGCATGTTGCATGTGCTGTATGCATGGAATGCTTTGTGTATGGCAGAACTTTTAAGACGCACTCTTCTTTGCTCTTCGGGTATTTGCGCACTCGAAGGTCAAGCTGTGTGCTGCCCCAAAACGTTGTGCGCTGCGTCTCCACGATCTTTTGCAGCTGGTTCACGGCAGAGGGTATGAGCTTGCGAAGGAGGTTTCTACCAGAGGCGCTCATGGCTAGACTTTCCCGAGCTCTACGATGAAGGGGTCAGAGCTGGGGTCAGAACCTCTGTAATCGACAAGCTTGCATGCAGCTGGAGGCAAGTGATCACAGTATGCCTATCTGATTAGTGTGCAATTGAATGTCCACTTGCGGATAATAGTGCGCGTATAACACTGATAGACAGAAAGAAAACACCGGAGCGTGTCTTTGAGTCCCATCTGGTCTTGAAGAGTACGGCATTTGAAATGCCGTACACCGATACAATATGAAATTGCAAGCAGATTCTATGGTTTCTAAGAGAGGTCGACAAGGAGGCCATGATGATAATAGCCATGATGGTTTTCCAGGCGATGACGTAGGCGTATGTGACTCTGGACAATGCATGCCAGATTTCTTAGTTTTTCAGGATGGGACCAATGATAGGAGACACAGAGCATTTATTTTGCTGCTGGGGTTAACACCAACAAACACACATCAACGTACCGCCAGGCGCCAGATTTGGGGCCGGAAACGGTGTCGTACTTTCTTCTCAGCGCCGTGCTCGTTTGCCTCCTGATCATCAGAATAAGCTCACCAGTTATTTCTTGTCACTGCATTATGATTGCCATGCAATCCGTGATCTGACCCACCCGTCGCCTCATAACCTAGACAGGTTAACCTTCTAACAGTTCCAAGGCTACCAGCTCGACATGGAGCGAATGCAGAGCACGGCCACTAGCTCTGTCTTCTCGGAGCTGACCTTCAACGAAAAGGCTAACTGCGAGGTAGACAGGAACATCGTGGTCGCCGAGCCCTTAAACCCGTTCAACAGCGCGGCGCCCATGGAGCTGAAGAACGTCATTGAGTATCAGCCTCCGGACTTGCCTCAGCCCAAGGGCAGCACGCCAACTCGGACCCTAAAGGAGCAGATGTCCATCAAGTCACAATCCTCGGGTGGCGGAGCTACACGCAGGGCTGTACCCTTCGTCATTGGCGTCTCTGGAGGAACCGCTTCTGGCAAAACGGTGAATTGCTTGATTTTCTGCCATGGACTTCCCACAATTGCCATGCCCTGGATCTAGGACTGGATCCTGTTATGGCAACACTGGATGTCTGGATTCATCATCCATGTTGCCCTTCGAATCTGAAATTGATGTGTGTTGGTATGTCTTCTGTAGTGTTACCACATGTGTCATGCAATAGGTCCAACTCTGGGTCCATGCAGCCATCTGAATCTGAACTCTGTCTGCGGTTCTGGTCTGTTGATCTGACTGCCACACATGTACCTCCCTCCCCCCCCCCACCACATTTTGGTCACGTTTCAATGCCATGAATACCCAAGCGACAAATGTACTTTTTCTTGATGTCCTCTGAGTTCATGCTGACCATGAGATGAGGCATGCCCCTATCACACCCTTCTCTCCTGTCCCTGGCCTGCTGGCAGCACTCAACCTCTTTGTCCTCCCCTTGACCGTTTCAACATAAATGTCCGCTTTAGTCCTTTTGTCCCCTCCATTATTGGATCATTTACTTGTGCCTCCCCCGCCCTGCTTGCTTACAGACATTCTGTGACCTTGTGGCCAAACGACTGAACGACCAGTGCGTCGTCATGCTCAGCATGGTATGCGGCTTATGATGTGACCCAACTTTGGGGGATGGGCAAAGGCTGGGCAGCTGGGGCAAAGGTTGGGTGGCTCGGGCAACTGCCGTAGCGCACTTCCCCTTGATCTCTGGTAGCTGCCTTACATGCTATGAGTGCCTGGGCTCTCCTTAGGCTTCATTAGCCTACCTGACACTTCTACAATTGAAGAGAAACAACTATGCCAGTAGGTGACGTTTTCCTCCTCGGCACAAGCAGGGCCACGGCCAGCCGACTAAGTAATGCCAGGATCGTCATTCACCAGTTGTTTTTAGCGAGTGGTATATCACTATCAGCTACAGCTCAGCTACACTGTGGCCCCTGGCCACAAGCCCCTGAGTTGGCCAGCCCTGCCTGCTTGGGCCACCAGCCAGAGGCCGGTCCAGGTTTGGTGTGACTCGGCCCAGGTGTGGCCGCGGGGCAGCCCAGCAAAGGTGGTCCCTTACCCACTACAATACACATTGTCATTCACATGTCCACATGGTCAAGTGATACAGCAACATGTGGACCCTGTTGCGCCTTTGCAGGACTCGTTTTACCGAAACCTGACCCCGGAGGAAATCGAGCTAGCTAAGGCAAAGAACTACAACTTCGATCATCCAAATGGTGTGTCCAGCCTGAATGGAATACTGATGCATGCACAGTGACTGCGTCCCGCTATACTTTCAACCTTATTTGTGAGGCATGCTTGAAAGGCCGCAGCTGCCTTGGGGGACTGAGGATGCTGGCAACATCACAGCTTGATTCACGGAGGAGATCCTAGCCTTGGGCATGCTCTAGCTCACCAACATGTTTTTAGCGCATATTTAGACATTGAGAGAGATGGTGGATGGGTGCTATCGCCGGCAGCCTCTCTTCCCACCTCGCCTCACCTCTCACGTGCCAGATGCCCACCCAGTATAAACCCTGAACCCTCACCCCACCTGATCTTGCCCATCACTTGCCAGCGACCCACCCCATGTACAGCTTTCACCCTTGAGGCCTCCTTCTCTGCAGTCTCCCCCTCCCCTCTCTTTTCACTTGTTATATCGCTTTCACACTCCCCTCCCCCTTGCCTGCCTCCCCGCAGCGTTTGACGTGTCTCTCATGATGTTCTGCCTCAGTGAACTTAAGGTGCGGCCTTGGGCATGCAAACAATAGCTGAGATCAATGCTCTTTCTAAAGCTCTGAATAAAGAGGCAAGCAGAGGGGTGTTGTAAGGTCGGGTGTGTGGAATCAGGTCACACATCATACCTGGCCGGGCATTAGTTTCCCCATTTCTGTAGAATTAGAGACTTAGACAGCCTCTTGGCCTGATGCTTGACAGCGCTTAAATGCCCCTGCCTCCCCAATCCATCGTGACCATGCCTCTCCTACTAGCTAGCAACCGGCTGGTCCCGGGTGCCTGGTTAGTATGGCCGCATGTCCAGACTATTGGAACCCTAAACCTCGACTGTATGTACCTGCTCAATCAGTGTGGTGGCTGGTCTAGTTCAGTGAAACCCTTACCCCTAAGCACCTGCTCTATACCGGTAAGGTAAACGCTAATGTAATTTAGTTCCACCCTAAACCCTTAATGCCTACTCCATCAGTGTGACTGCCTGTGCAGTTGTCTTCAACCCTGAACCCTAAGCACGTGCTTCATCAGTGTGGCCGCTGGTCTAGTTTAGATACACCTTGAACTCTGAGGCATACTCCCCTGCCCCATTAGTGTGGAAGGGCCGTCGACGTGCCGGTGTATGATTTCAGCAAGCATGCGCGTGACCCCTCGGCCAGCCGACGCATGGAGCCGGCGGACGTCGTGATCATGGAGGGAATTCTGGTGCTGCACATAGACCAGATCAGGTGGGGAAGGGGGGGATGTTTTGAAAGTCTATGATTATTACCAGTGGTACCGTAGATTTGCTTTGCCTTCCCTAATAATTAACGTTGTTTGGGGTTGAGGGATCCATTCATTTACTAGTTATCATTTGTCGACGCCAATTTCCAGTCAAATATGAAGAGTTTTGGTCGATAATGTGCCCTGGGGGCAGCATTAAAAGAAATCGTTTTTCAAACCCAAGGGAAGACAAATCAAATCTCTATATGTGATCATGAAGGGGGTCCTGGTGCTGCACCTGAGGTAGATCAGGTGGGGCAATACAGGGATATGCCTTAGTGGATGTGGGGGGGGGTGCCTCCTTTTTAGGTCCCAACATGGGTAGCGGCGGCAGCATGTCAGTGCTGTTGGGCGTACAGATTTTACCTGGAAGGGGTTGCCTGGTGGCGTCAACTAGGCCGATTGGGATCAAACCTGGACCGGCCTGTAGAGGGTGGCCCAAGCAACAGGGCGTGCGGCACTAGGTCTCCACGGCCGCCGGTCGGGATGTAGCTGAGATGTAGCTGAGTGATGCTCTGGGGCCCCTGGGCCGCAGGTTGGAACATAAGTGAAGCCGATGTGCACTAAAATTAAGACATGCAGCAACTGCTTGAGTAGTGGCGGTGGTGCGGTTGGAAGGCAGTTGAACGCTGGTGCCCCTGAGGTCTGGGAATACAACTGTTATGAAGCAAATACGCAGCACTACCAGCCATGTCCTGTCAGCACTACCAGCCATGTCCTGTCAGCACTACCAGCCATGTCCTGTCAGCACTACCAGCCATGTCCTGTCAGCACTACCAGCCATGTCCTGTCAGCACTACCAGCCATGTCCTGTCAGCACTACCAGCCATGTCCTGTCAGCACTACCAGCCATGTCCTGTCAGCACTACCAGCCATGTCCTGTCAGCACTACCAGCCATGTCCTGTCAGCACTACCAGCCATGTCCTGTCAGCACTACCAGCCATGTCCTGTCAGCACTACCAGCCATGTCCTGTCAGCACTACCAGCCATGTCCTGTTAGAACTACCAGCCATGTCCTGTCAGCACTACCAGCCATGTCCTGTCAGCACTACCAGCCATGTCCTGTCAGCACTACCAGCCATGTCCTGTCAGCACTACCAGCCATGTCCTGTCAGCACTACCAGCCATGTCCTGTCAGCAGAAGGTGTTGGAAGGCACTCGCTGAACATCAAGGTTTTGCGCTTGCTAGAAGCTGCTGAACATGTTTGTGTTTGTGCCTGCAGGAACCTGCTGAACATGAAAGTATTTGTGGACACGGATGATGACGTGAGGCTGGCGAGGCGCATCCAGAGAGATGTTGCGGAAAGGGGCAGGGATGTAGCAGGTGGGTGGGGAGGTTGTGGCGCAGAAAATAGGGGGCATATGGCAGAATGAGAGATGTTGCTGCTGGGCGAGTATGCATTTCGAGAGGCGTTTGCATCCGTGCATGTTTGTGCTTTAGTGTGCCGTGGAGATGAGGCATGATGCCGCTATCCCTGTGCCCTGCGCCCTTCCGTCTCCTGCAGCTCTGCCTGTTCCCTTCTCTGGCTTATGTCATCGGGCAGCTCACCCGTTATTTGAAGCCTGCTTCTGACCATGGAGCCTGTTATGGTGTCCCCCCTGTCAGGCGTCATTGAGCAGTACACTCGTTTTGTGAAGCCCGCCTTTGACCAGTTCATCCGCCCCAGCCGGGGATCTGCTGATCTCATCATCCCCTGGCAGGGCAGCAGCAACAACCTGGTGGCCATCGACCTCATCACAGGTAGGGTGGGTTGACAGGGGGTGGGCTGAGGGAGGGTGTTGCAGGGTGAGTGGACTGATCGCATCATCCTCTGGCAGGGCAGCAGCAACAACCTGATGGCTATGAACACCAAGCTGCAGCAGCATGAGTTGCACCCTCTCTACCCGCCACCCTGCCCTTCTCCCTCCATGACATTGCCTCCTGCCTCCTACCACCTGGCCCACAGAGCACATCCGCACCAAGCTGCAGCAGCATGAGATGAGGCGCTTCTACCCCAACCTCGAGGTCCTGGCTTCAAATTTCCAGACACGCGGGATGCACACCAGTGAGTGGGGGATTGCATAGTACTTAAGGGCTGGGGACTGGGGGTGTGAAGGATTGCAGGAAGACAAGAGTGTAGTTAGCGCAAGAGGGTTTGACGGCTGGCTCTAATTCAGCTGAGATGCTTGCTGACCAGTGGCCCTTGGCCTGCTTCCTAGCGGAATGTTTGCACACCTCAGAGGATTCCTGGCACTCTTCGGCCCTGTTCCTGTCCTGGGAAAGCTGGAGCAAAATGCTGGCCCAGATTTATAACCTTTTTGGAGGATGGATGCCATGAGGCATCCAATTTTTTCAGAAGCACTCGGATGCTGTACCAAGGATGCTGCTTGGCTCCCCATTGGCTCTGTTCCTTCCTCCGCTTTCGTATGTGGCGGCTTAACATCTGACGCAATAAATCAGACCTTGGTATGTACCCTGATGGGAGGAAGGATGTTGTGACACATGCATCTGGTTCAGGAGCACCCTGTATGTGTTTATGACCCTCGCTCTGCCTCTCCCCTCCACTCCTCAGTCATTCGCAACAAGGAGACCAAGAAGAACGACTTCGTGTTTTATGCTGACCGCCTCATCCGATTGGTGGGTGCTGAGGATGGCAGTGGCAGTGCCTCAGTGGGGAAGCCAGTCAGCCAGCCAGGGTCATACAACCTGCCAGAATTAAACAGCTTGTGACAATGTAGCAGCATGCTCACATCCCGTCAGGCAGCTGGTGAGAATGAAACAGGAGATCACAATCCAGCAAGCCTGGAAGAATCTAACATCCTGTGATGAAGTTGGATCTGTGACAACTAGAGTGAGGGAGGACAGCTGATGGAAAACAAAGTATATGGCTTTCGCAGGAAATCCCGGTGCACGTGGGCCTGTGAGTTGAAATTACAGTATAGGTTTACCTGATGCGCCAATGGACATAGGTTGATCGACTGGGTTGACACCTGATAACAAGCCATGGCCCATTTTGTGTCTACTGCCTGTGTTCGGTAAGAATTCCATGGCCCTGTTGGGGCATACGAGTTGGGTCAGCGGCAGCATTCTCAACTGGCGCAAATGGGCAAATTGGGGCCTGTGTTCAAACCTAGGTGTTGTCCACTCATGCAGCCCAGCTGTGACCCTCATCTCTTGTGCATGCCATGTGCAGGTGGTGGAGGCAGGCCTGAGCTTCCTCCCCTTCATAGAGCAGACTGTGATCACTCCAGCAGGCGTACAGTATGTGGGCGTGGAGTTTGCGCGCAAGCTGTGCGGCGTGAGCGTCATCCGCAGCGGTGAGGGAGAGATGGTGCTAACATATAATCGTAGATCATAGGTAATCTCTGCATAAATTTTAAAATCTGATTAGGGGTGGATGCAGACTCACAATTGGTTCACGTTTTTATCATTGTGCTTGATTCATGATGTTTAAACCGCTACAGGCTGCTTATTGAACTGGGTAGGCAGTTCAGTGGTGGACGAGCCCCTGGTTTTGTGTTGGTGAACATTGCTTTGTTTTCGGTCGCGGAGGGTGTAAGGACAGGTTCAGTCTAGTATTAAAGGCTGGCATCAGGGAGGCCTGCTTAGATTCTGGGTATGACATATCTGAAGGTGGATGGAACAACCGCACACACGGTCTAGTTGGGGCAAGGAATGCTCAAGCCCAACCGACCTCCTTAAGCCTACACCCTGCCCTGTCCTGCACCAGGGGAGAGCATGGAGAATGCATTGAGAGCGTGCTGCCAGGGCATCAAGCTGGGCAAGGTGCTGGTGCACAGGTGCGGGGAAAGGGCAGGGAAGGGGGGAGGGGCAGGAAGAGATTGCAGAGAAAGGGGGGGAGGGACAGGATGGGGCTGCAGGGATGTGAGGGAGGGGCAGGAAGAGGCTCCGGGGAAGTGTGTGTGTGGGGGGGGGGGAGGGGCTGCAGGGAACATAGGTGCACAGGTGCAGTGAGGGGCAGGGGAGGAAGTATGGTTGAACAGATGAATGTATGTGGTGAGGAACGGGAGGGGGCTCCTGGGGGGATGTTTAGATGCTGCAATATCTTGAGGGCTGTTGAAAGGAGTGGAAGGGGCAGGGGAAGATGGGGAGGAAGGGGGGGTGTCACGTGCTCAGGTGCGGTGATGGGTACGAGAGCTGCTGGAAGGAGTGGGGGGGGCGGGATAATGGATGTGTGGGAAACTAGGGAAAGTGTTTCAAGCGCTTGGCCCTGGCCCGGTGAATATGAGCAGGGTTTAGGGCGGAGAAGAACGGTGTTCGAGGGATCAGGATCATGGCCATGCGCAGGCTGAAGTAGACTTGACTTGCCTGAAGAACGCAGAGAGTGCCTTGTTTTTACATAGGCAATATCTGCTGCCTCAATTTTCGGTTGTTGGAGAGTGAGGATTGGGGATCCATAATCAATATTTCGCAGGAGCCAGCCCTGGAGAACACCTTTTGCTAGCTGGAAATGCGAAGCCCTCTTGATTGAGCTACTCCCTTCCTCACTGCTGCCCCACATCACCACTCCTTGTTGAATCTGGCGATATGAAACGCCTGACGACTCGCTGCTCAAAGACAACGATGTAACAGGCAATATCACCCGCCAGAAGATTTAGGGTTTTACAACTCGTACATGTGAACCCTCAACATCTCCACACTTGACCCCGCAGAGAAGATAATGAGACGGGGGACGTCACCTACCAGAAGCTGCCGGCCGACATAGCTGACAGACATGTGCTCCTCATGGACCCAATCCTTTCCACGGGGATCGCAACAGTCAAGGTTATCGAGGTATGGGGGAGAGGGGGGGCTATCTGGGTAGCTTGGTAGGGTTAGGGGGTGGGGGGCGTTCTGGGCAGCGGGGGAGAGTGCAAGTGTTGTGCGGGGGCGTGTGCTTGGCGGCAGGATATATTGCATGGTGTGTGAGTTCAGGAGGAGTCCCTTGCATATGGCACCAGCTTGTCCTCATGTAGTATTTTCCTTATATGGCGAAAGAAAAGCATGTCATCTTCACCCTACAATTCACCTGTCTCCTGGGATTTGATTGGGAGAGGGCTTGGGACTAGAATCAATAGAACCCCAGAACAAGTATGTCTCCCGGGATCAAACCCTTCCTTCATCGACTGCCTCTGCCCCCGCCATTCCCTCAGGCCCTGATCAAGCAGGGCGTCAAGCCGGGCAAGATCATCTTCCTGTGCATCATCGCCGCCCCCGAGGGGATTCAGCGCGTGTTTGGCAAGTTCCCCGAGATAAAGATCGTCACCAGCGAGATTGAGCACCATGTTGAGGGGGGATACTCAGTCATTCCAGGTGAGGAGGGGGCAGGCAGGGGCATCAGTGCAACTTAGCGCGCTTCGGCGCTTCCCCTACTCCCTGCTTCATCCACATTGTTGGCATGTGTTGGGGGGGGTCTTGGTGCAGCACGCTCTGCTGTTTAAGCCACACTGACTGTAGGCCTGTCAGCGTTTGGTCCCCATGGGCCCAGTGGTGGCTGAGGCCAGGCCTTTCCCCCCAAAAGGTGCTCTGGTGCACTAACACTTTCTTGCCTGATGGTCAGTCCATGTGAGGGGGGGACCCACGGTCATGTCAGAAGGTTACCTGGGAGAGTATTTTGCCAGGGCGGGTCAGGAAGGCAGGAGGTGTTGAGTGCAATCAGTGCATGTAGGTGACATGGAACACAGCATACTTAATCCGTCAGGTGGAACTGAAGCATACACGGCCTCGTCTAATCCACTTTATTCAGCTGGTTAGGATGAGGATAATTGATGCAGGTGCAGACATTCGACACTTGCCCTAAACCTCCATCCTCACACTTACTGATTGCAGGTGTTGGCAATTTTGGAGACCGCTACTTCTGTGATTAACACATGTCAATGGTATGAAGGCCGGGCCAAGAGACAGAAGCAGGCCCAGTAAAGTGTCTCTGGTACGCATGCTGCTTGCGACCACGTTTTGCATGCCCAAGTTCATATCAGTTACGCGTTCCTGATAGATAACCGCCCAGCAGAGGAAGAGCAGCCAGTGTCAGATTGGAGGCCCAGGAGGCGAACACAAGTAGAGATATCAAGTACTTGAGATTAGGTTCACGGTCCAAGAGATGCCGTGGGTAGTAGCTGAAGAAAGAAAGTGCTAGGACACGTACATACGCTGAGATGCGCTCACTTATTATTTTATACCGGAATGTGATTATTTCCCCACGAATACGTGGTCCTAGAGCTTCAATTTATGGATTCTGGCGACCGAACATAAGAGCCTGGCTGTTTGATCTTATTTACTTAAGTTCCGGAAGTGGTTTGATTTAATCTTCCCACCCCCTGGCTGAATGGACTGCACACGTATGTAATCTGATGACGCGTCATTTCCTGCCTGGCATGTCGGACAGGGCATAACAGAGGCAGAGGGGGCATACCAAGCATGTTGGCCAAAAGACATGACAAGCAAGATACCATTAATTAGAAGCAGGCAATGGCAGTGTACAACAAAGGACGGCAACATGGCGGGCAGATCCAACACGTGGTGCAAGAAAGCAGACATGGCGAGCAAGATTAGCATGGCAAGTTTCACATTCAATATACGGATAAGTAAGGAGAGTTTTGTAGAAGATATACAATTGTTATGTTTGATAATTAGTTTGATAATTAGTTAAAAATCCTGTATCATGGCCAGGGGTTTTGCATGGGGTCCAGGTGACCCCGTCCGCACCTGCGCCTGCCCTCTGACAAGTCACATACCCGACTGCTCTGCCGTTTTTCGTGCTGCGCAGCAGCACCTCTGATTACTTGTCATGGAGGCATCTTCCTCCTTCAACCCTCTACTATGGAAGAGTATAGTACATGCAGAAAACTCTGGTCTTGCACCCGGTCATGCACTGGAAAGTCGGGTATTCGAAGCACGATGAGCCAGCTCCACCATCTCAGGCTATAGTGCCTGGTTTTTGTCACAAAGGCTCCTCCGTTTTCAGTTGCAGAATCACTTGACCTCACCTCACAATCCAAGCTACATAGCCTCATCTCCTGGGGCCATCTTCAACGACATCACATGAAGCTGTGGCGCCTGTTTAATATAAATCTCTGCTGTGTCAATAATGTTACACCTCTGGGCCCGCTCAGAGCTCGGCCGCGTGGGCGCCCAACTATTCAGAAGGGAGTAAAGAAGGAACTAAAAGGAAAAGAGGGGGAAAGGAACTAAAGAAGAGGCCGGGAAGGCAAAGAAGACCAAGTCCAACACCTGAGTTCCACTAGAGACCAGCCCTCAACAAAGCCTCTAAGAAAATAAAAGTTCATAAAAGCAAGCGTATCCCACCCCTGCGAGGCCGCGAGGGCGCCCCACTGATCAGAAGGGAGAAGAGAAGAAACGAAAAAGTGGGCAAACAACAACAACAACAACAAAAACAAAGGACCTAAAGAGAAGGCCGGAAAGGCAAACGACACCGGCGCCTCAGAATCCCTGAGACTAACCCTCGACAATACCCACAGCACAGTCCACAATAGCAAGTGCATCCCACCCTGCTCAGCCTGGTACAACTGGTGGAAGTTAGTGGCAGCGCCCGGAGGACCTGCCCACCCCTGCTCCCGTAACTGCTCCCTGACAATAGGGCACTGGAAGCACACATGTAGCGCATCCTCCCCCTGCTCGCTATCCCCCCGTGCCCAACACCGCTGGCAGCAACGTGCCTCTCGCCGCTGACCGTTGCGCCATCCTCTGGTATCAGCAGTGCTGATCGCGCCGAGCCGCAGTCGCAAATTTATGCGCACACAAGCACACTCCCTCAGGCTAGTGCGGCTCTTGGCTTGCGCCAACACGGCACCCGCCGTGGACTGGAACCACGCGCGGTAGGTCGCCGCAGATCTGTGCTCGGTGGTAGGGTCCCTGGGGTCCCCACCGCCGCTTGCGTCCAGCCGTGCTTGCTCGTAAGCTGCGTCAAAGAGTGCCAACACCTCTGTGACGGGTAGGCGCTGTAGGGCAGCTGCTGCCTCGCGTAAGGTGGGGGTGGCTGCCCCCCGCTCCAGCTCCTCTAATGCACCCAGCAGATCAGAGCACCAGGTGCGGCCGCCAGTGCCCTGGCTGACTGCAAGCTGCATATCTGCTGCCATGGCTTGAGCCAGGACAGGGCTGTATTGCTGTGCCGCCGGTGCCACCGCTGCATTGTAGAAGCGGATAATATGGTTCCACCAGTCTCGCTCTAGTGGCTGGAGCTGCAGCTCTCTCAGGACTCCCCAACTGGCGGCTGATGTAGGTAGCCCCGCAGCCTGGCGTAGGTGCTGAAGCAGGCTGGACTACATTTTGCTGGAGAGACATTGCCGCGGCCGAAGGTGGCTGGTGGCCCACACCACGTCGCCGTAGTTAGCCGCAGGCGCTGCGTACACAGCTGCCAGCCTGTTGCGGGTTGGAAGTTGGCGCCTTAGGCCCACCTTGGCTGCCATGCGGCGAACACGGTGCAGCGCGGCAGCCAAAAGCGCCTCTCTTCTCTCCATGGCCCTCTTCATGCCTCCGCTTTCGTGCTGAGTGATGCCCAAGAACTTGAATTCTTGGACACGCTTCAACACGGCACGGTCAGTGCCGTAAACGCAAACATGCGCTGGCTTTCGGCGCTGCGCTGCTAAGCGGCTGCCAAACTCCATGACCTCTGTCTTACTGACATTGACCTTAAGCTGTTTATGTGCCGCATATTCATGCAAGGCATCAAGCATGCGTTGCAGCCCTGCTGGGGTGTGGGCTAGCAAGGAGAGGTCATCCGCATACAGCAGGCAGCGTATGCATCTCAATGCCCTCTGCCGGGCACTTGGCTGCGAGCATGGCCGGCAGGTCACTGAGGTAAAGGCTAAAGAGCAGGGGGCTCAGGGCGCAGCCCTGCTTGATGCCTCTGGTGCAAGGCACAGGACCAGTGCGCTTGTGGCCGTCAGTGAGCGTGTAAACTTCACCGGCATTAAGCGCTTGCACCACGCGTAACAGGCATGCAGGCATGTGAAGATGCTCACATATATGCCGCCACAGCTGCCCCTGGGGCACGCTGTCATAGGCCTTTGTGAAGTCCACAAAGGCCACATGCAGCTTGCCACGGCCTGCACCTGCCCGTTGAGCATGGACTGCATGCCTGAGGAGGAAAGCAGCCTGGAGCGTGCTACGGCGCTGTTGAAAACCAAACTGCTCAGGAGGGACGTGGCCGTGCAATCGTGCCCATTCATCAGTGATGGACTGATGGCAGTGAGCATGCTGGCATACAGCCGGTAAAGCACGCTAGTGATGGCGATGGGCCGGTAATTACCGGAATCAAGGGAGTCGCCCTTCTTGTAAACAGGCTGAATCCTGACTGGCTGCCAGGCACTAGGCATTCCCCCCCGCACCGCCATGGCAGTGAAGCAGTCTTGCAGCAGATCCCTCAGCACGTGCCGTTGCTCCCCCCAAATCTCTGCTGTGTGTGTGGATGATGGGTGGGGGGGGGCATTTTTGGCATGGCAATCCGCTCGGGACTTTTTGCTTTGGGACTTGAAAGGAGCCGATCAACTAGCCATGCAGAAAGCAAATCGGAGCCATGCAGAAAGCATATCAAAACCAGTAAGGAGGACATGAACCTGTGGATACAGAGCAAAAGCTACAAGCGCCCGAGCGAACTTGTTAGAAAGCAAAAAGGCTAGGAAGGTACTGAGAGGGTACTCAAGGGCCTGAAAGGGCCTGTGGGGAAGTCTGTCCGAAGGGCAGTCAAGCAGGTAAAAGCAAGCGGTAACTAGGCCAAAAGAAGTTAATCTCTTTACATCGGTGTACCGTATGCCGGCTCCTGTCCCGGACGCAAGTTCTCTCCCAGTTGTAGGTGTAGGTGCGACGTGGTAGGTACATCGGAGATGGCAGGGTTACAATCCAAGCAAAAGAAATCCGCGATAGGCCGTGCCAGGGCCCTGGGTGGGGGTATACTGTCAGCTAGGCACCCAGGGACCTAGCGGTGTCCGTGTTTTACCCTCACGGCTGCCCCTTCACCAGATCTAGTGTACCAGTCGACCTCAATCCGGATCTACTGTTTGCTCGCCTGTCACGCCTCACGAGCACCGGTCACGAACACTGGGTCACGAGCAGGGATATCCTCGTCTCGAGCATACGCATCAGTTAACGTTCCAAATATATTGATGCCGACGAACCCTGTTTTAAATGTCGGCCACCACACAGTAGGCCGCTTACTGCAGGAGTCTGTCACAGCACCGTCCTTACTACCTCCCAAAGCGGATGAGAATTGCGCAAGCTGATCGTCACCACGCCCTACTAGCCACATCATGTAGCCTGTTTGACGCGCTGTGTCTGACGGATGTGCAGCGAGGTCTGATTATTTTCCACGCAAATAAGGCGTCTTTCAGCAGGCAAGAGATTCTAACAAGCCTAGTGATATCGCCGATGATATCAATTTAAAATACTACTGCCCGTATGGCATGCTGAGTCAGCCCACATGGCCCTGCACTACATTGCATGAGTTGCAGCATGTGCCTCATGGTGCTCCAGGCTCATCCAAGAATGCATGGATGGGGTGGTGCCTTGAGCTGTCTCCTTAAGGCTACCTCCTGCATTCAGTGTTACTTTGCCTTCTTCATGCTGCTGCCGGCTGCATTGTGCTATCGTCGCACCCTCTTTCCAGAAGCATCCTCCATGCCAGCGCCCGCTCCAGAGAGCGCCGCCTACCGCCCCACATGGCATGAACGCCTGGGGAGGAAATACATCAGCCTGTTGCCCATGCAAGGGCTTGCCTTTCGTGCCATGCCATGCCTCCCATCCCATCCCCCCATGCCATGCCATGCAGCTGCCTGAAAACAAGCTCAATCGCATGCATGCATGAGTGCTTGAATGAGGCATGCGCCACATCAGGCGAATACGCTATGGGGCATTGATTAGGAGAGCCTCCATTGGAGCAGGCGTGGGACAGCAATCCGGTATTCAGAAGATAGTGCATATCCATATCAGCAGGCTGCCACCTTGTAGTTGCCTGTGGTGCACTGGTCTTTTTCAGTATGCTTCAGCTAGACTTCTGATGCATCAAGGCCTACGGCGGGGGGGAGAAGGGCTGGTGCAGCGAGCCCAGCTGCTGGAGTCGCCGGTCAAGGTTTGGACCCAATCGTCGCATTGGTGGCCGCCTGGCCGCCCCCAAAGGTGGTCTGGACATATTAAACGTTGCACTGATGTGATATACAAGCATCAATGTTGCCTCTCCATGCTTGTCCAGGTGCTTTTTCGGGGCTGCAAAGCTACGTCCTGGGAGGAAAACAGGGCATGATGAAAATGCTGCTTTCTGTCAGGTATGGGGCGCATCAGCTTTGATACCAGGCTCATATACGAGAAGCAGACTTGCAGACAGAAAGACCGGTGCAGATTGAAGCTGTCAACAAGTTGCACTACAAGCTACCAAGCATGGCCATGATGAATTAAGTCGCCAAACTGGACGCAAGCTTGCTGCAGGTCACAGGGAATCACAGCACGAGGAGCGCTTTAAGGCGCTTGCGAAATCTCAGCCACAGATGAGCTGTTCATTTCTCCGACATCTCACAAGCTCCCGTACCTATCACTCACTCCCGAACCTCCCACTCACTCCCCCACCTTAAGCTCAGTACCCCCAATGGGATACTGTAACCTACTTAATGTGTTTTTGTCTGATGCAGGAGCAGCAGCTCCATCAACAGCTCACTTCCGGGTCTGGGGTGTCATGGCCATCCTGCGACGTAGCAGCTCATGCCCATGGCTTTGCGAGGGCCGGGCTGCTTCGCGGTACCTCCTCAACAGCAGCCCGGCAGCAGCAACCACAACCGCAGCCACTGCATTTCCTTGGGGCCTTGAGACATCTCTCGTCAACCGTCAGGCGTGCTCCTCGCGGCAGGGACGCTCCTACGTCAGCGGAGGGCTCCTCAGAGGCAGCAGGGGATACATCCAGCACCAAGCATGCTACTGCGGGAGCAGCGGGGCCCCCAAGAGGGCGAGGGAATGCACAGGAAACAGGCCTCCTCTTCGGCAAGGAAATAGCTGCCAAAAAAGTCTCGAGCCAGCAGCATGGGCCACTGTCCGGGCTAAGGCTGCTTGTCCCCGAGGAGCAGGCACCCCCCTCAAGCCCCCAGCGCGTCCCCCCTCAGTCTCTGAGGCAGGCAGTCCATGGGCTAGACAGTGCCAAGCATGACACGCCCAGTCATGGCCACACTTTACACCCAAGGCAGGCCGGCAGAGAGGAGCTGCCGGTGCCGTTGCCTCATCCTCGTGATGCAGCTGCTGCTGCCCATGCTCCGCAGAGACCCGCAAACTATGATCCCAACAAGCGGGGGAAGGCACTCAGACGTATGCTGGCACAGTTGACGACGGTCGTAGATGCTGCGGTGTGGCTGTCCGGGCCTCAATCGCCTATGACGCCGGTAAATTCGAAGAGAGGGGCTGTGCATGATGCCCTTGTTTAAGCCTGCTACGGGCAGGGGCAGTAGCATTTTCCCCAGTGCACATCAAATAAATTTTGGACAGTTTCCATTGGACCAATTGGGACCAACCTAGCCATGGCCGGCAGATGGCCCCAGCAACATACAGGGCATGCTTCACCAGGCCAGGGTGTGGCGGGTGTCCCTGAAAGGGTGCTCATTGCTCAACATGATGCTGATACCCGCTGAAAGATCTCAGGCCACCAGCTGGGCACACGCTCTGCATGGCATTTGAAATTGCAATGTGGATCCTCGTTCAATTCCTGTCCCCTGGCCTGATTCCTCTTTGACACATTGCCTGGGCCTCTTTGATAGGGGGGCAGCTGAGAGGGGCAGCTGCTTGTCAACCTAGGGAAGACACATGGCTGTCCTAGCTTAAGCATGCTTATATCTCCTGTTGATACATTATTTTTTCTTGCTGATCCGGTCCACAGAGCTCGTGGATCTGTTTACTGCTCCTGAAAGTGGTCAATCTCCAGCTGGAATGGAACGCACACGTTATATCTTTGGGTGGGGCACCTGGGGGGAAGCAGCTGGTGCAGGAGGAACAGCTAATGTCGGATGGTCAGCAAGAGATGGGGCCTTATGGCTCGTCAAAGACGAGCGCTCATGGCAGTGGCGGGAGGAGTGGATACCTTGGAGACATGGGCGTCCAGGTGGTGAAAGGTGTCCACCACGAGCTGCCACAGGGTGGCGTAGCCGCTTCCCCCGTAACTGCTGCTGCTAGCTCTCACACTATGGACAGCGCCGTCTGTGCGCCGCTGGGCGCTGTTGAAGAGCAGGTTGTGTTGCAGGCGCTGCAACAGCGGCTGTTGGAGTTGTACACACCCACCAAGGATCCCACCCGCCCTGGTGCGCCGCTGACAGCCAAAAGCAAATCGCAGCTCCTGCTTATTCTGTTTGGAAGCATCGCGCGTGCCCTACAACCAGTGCAGGCGCAGCCTCAGTCGCCCGGTGTTCCGTCCTCTTCCTATTCCTCGTCCCCCTCCATCCCGGGACATGTCTCCGAACCCGAATACCTCCTCTATGTGTGGAACCAGAAATTGTTGACCGTGTCTCCAATGCAAGCTGCACTTGCTGTTGAGGCAGCCTTCAAGGCGCTCGAGGCCGCCGGCAGCTCCCCTGCGGATCTGGGGAGCGGGCCGCCTTTTCGTGGAGGCGGTCTTCACTTTCAAATAAGCAGCAGGGGCGCACCCTCTGGTGATGGGGGTGGAACAGAATCCGCTGGCGGCGGGCGGTTCGCACTCCGTGAGGACGTGCAGATCAGGTCCCTCACAGTTATGCTGGCCGCCCGTGCAGTGCTGGCAGGCCCCAGCTTGGTGCGGGAGTTCCCGGCCCGTCTGCTCCCCTGCCTGGCCGAAGCGCTGTCCGTACCCGAGGCCTTAGACCCTGTTGCACTGGAGCGGCTGTTGGGCTGGGAGTCCCTGATGCAGCAGGGCTATCCAGCTGGGACGACACACCCGGGCCAGTGGCAGCCGCCGCTGGTACAGCTGCTGGACATGGTGCCTGCCATGTCCCGCATCATCAGGGCAGTGGAGTGGTCGGGCAGCCCGCTGAGTGCCGACGATGAGGAGAAGCTTGGGGAACTGGCAAAGCTGGCCGGCCACCACATGGCTGCTGAGGGTGGGTTCAGGGTGAGGGTCAATGATAAAGGGTTTTAACCCAAGAAAACCTCGGCCCGCCTTGGCAGCTGCAGCCTTCAGGTCGTTGCTGAGGGATGGGGCCTGCCACTCATGTTGCCAATGAGCTGCATGGTCCTAGGGTAGGCACATGTCTTTCAACGCAATCGGGTAGCCTACCTCTTTTAATGTGCGGCCACCACGGGGTGGAACATGCAGCTTCCATCCGGTGAGCGTACTGCTGCCATATAATGCACATGACGTCGGCCTATGCTGCACTGTATCATTAACCCCACGCCCCTGAAAGTCTGCAAGACGTATTTGTATGTCACCTCCATCCGCCCCTGAGCCGTTTTGCTCTCACTTTGAGGCGTCTCGTCACCTGTTGCTCCCACCTTGGACCCTCTTGTACCAGCCACCAAGAACACGACTGGTGCCTCGCCCCTCAGCCTCGCTGCCACAAAAGTCATGGGGCTCGTAGCAATGCTGCGCGAGTGCATGGGGGAGGAGGGTCACCTGGCAGGCGGGAGGCCGCAAGCCACTAGTGTCCAAAGGGGCGAAGACTTCATTGAGGTGGGAGGGGGAGGAGGCCGGGAGAGGGTAGCCACCTCACTCATATTTTGAGTTTTTTCTTCACTTATCCAGTTTTGATTGCATCTTTTATTTAAATTGCCACCTCTCGGCCGAAATATGACGCTTCATTTAGCTGCAATGGCAAACGGCATTACATCTATTTGGTCGCCACCAATGCCTAAGCCAAGAAAATTCTCTTGTCCGTGAGAACTT
The DNA here is from genome assembly GCA_037349105.1 of Limnomonas spitsbergensis. Lineage (NCBI taxonomy): Eukaryota > Viridiplantae > Chlorophyta > Chlorophyceae > Chlamydomonadales > Limnomonas > Limnomonas spitsbergensis. Next base: position 10,315,970 of record JAYJMM010000041.1, read on the forward strand.
GTTGCATGACATTGTTTGAGCCATGCCTGTTGTCCAAAGTAGGATGCACCCTTCACCTGCTACCCATACCTCAGCTGGAAACAGATGTCCTACTTTGTCCGTGACCACAGGCTGTATCCCTTCTGGTTGACCTGAACCCTCCAGCACTAGCCAAATATAACCCTTACCCTAGGGTATCGCACATACTGGCAATATGCATTTCACCTTGAACCCGACGCTTTGACCGGACCTAAAACCAGATGACGGCTGTGCCTTAAGCATCATTGAAAAGCAAAAGCACCCAAGCTGATCCCCCCATGGCCCGCACCCGCAGGATGCCACCTCCGCCTTAGCTGCACAAGTGCTGTCCCTGGTACAATCTTTGCCAATGCATCAGAGCGCCCTCAGCAGCCACGGCAACAGCCCGGACCGCCCGATCAACCTGGACATCTACTTGGCCGGCAGAAGGGGTGGTAGCAGCAGTGGCACCAGCGATAGCCATCTGGTCGCCTGTGCTCGCTCCTTGCTAGAGGATGCACTGGAGGTGACCCTGCAGCTGGGGTGCTTGTTCAAGGAGAAGTGGGTGCATGAGCCACAGACGCGGCTGGGGCAGCTGTCGGACCTGGCCTGGGCTACCGCTGCGGTGGGAGTGAACAACTACAAGCTGGTAGAAGAGCTGCAGATGCAGGCCGCAGCACTGCTAACAGTGCCGCCGCTGCAGGAACTGTGGGCACAGCACTTGTGGTTAGATGCAGGAAATAAGGATCGACCTCAGCATGCAAGGGAGCTGCATCACGCTCAAGTGGCCCGGCCAGCTGGTGAGCAGCATCCCGGTCGGGCCCTCTCGCCTGCGAGGGAGCTGCAGAGCTCTGGTGGATTTCTGACGGCTGGAGAGTTTCAGGAAGCGGGCGGTGCACTCCAGATGGATCTGATGCTGGGTGGTGGGGTGGGGACGAGGGCGCATGTGCTGGGCGTCAGGACAGAGGTGGAGGCCAGGGCCCGCGATCTGGCCTCCCTGGTAGCAGCCGGTGTCAAGTGCAAGTTGTCTGGCACAAAAGCTCACAGGCAGCTGGCACGGATATTGAGGCAGGAGATAGAGGTGGGCTTTGGAATGCTGAGTGTGGGCTGGGCTTAAAGAGGCTTGCCCATCTGATGCTGCGGCCGAACACATGGCCGCCTTCATCCACGTCCCAGGGGGGTTGATGTACTGTAATGGCTACAAATCGGTATGTGCATGATGCATGACCTGCAGGCAGGACGAACAGCTTCAACCCCCACCCCCTGCCCCACCCCATGTGCTTTCTGTGTGTTTGTGTTGGGAGTCTGGGTGCTGGATGCCCTTTTCAAGCAGTGCTGCAAATTGGCCCCCCACCCATCCCTTTTCACTAACCTGTTTTTGCAGGCTCCCGGTCATTCCTCCTCCTCATTCCTCCTCCTCACGCCAGTCACATCCTCTTTGTCTGCAGGAGGCCCCCTCCGTCCCGGCAGCTGCCGCCAATATCTGGTCTGATCGCCCTGCCGACACTGAGGCCCGGCCCAGGCTCAGTCCTGCTGCCTCCGCTGCCCTAGCCGTGCTCAAGGAGCTCTCAGTCAGGCACTCAGGGGTGATCAAGCTTCAGGGGCGCGCACGGGAGCTGTGGCAACAAATGAAGGAAGTGGTGTGGAGGGACAAGAGTCAGGTAATGGATGGGGGACCCATGGAGGGGGGGGGCCTTGGGGACCTAGTGGGGCCAGGGGGGACGTGTTGGGGGTCTGGGGAGGGTCTGGGGTCTTCCGGGCCGGCTTGATCCGTCCTCATCCCCTGCTGCCCTCCCTGCTAAAGAGAGGCATCTGGCACCTGACCAGAGTGGAGGAGCATGTGGCACCTGAGCTGATTGGAGGTGAAGTCCCTTGCCGCCCGCCTGCAAAGAAATTTGGATTTTGATCCGAGTGGGGTGTACAGCAGGTCAGGGTTTGCTCTACGAGGCAGATGCCTGCACCCCGTATCTTTCCGCTCAAAACTCTCAGATACAAGCCCTCAGGACACACTTCCTCAACTCTTGTCCACCCCACCTTCCTCCTCCACTTGGCTGAAAGGCTGGGACCTTCTGACCCTCGCCCCTCTCCGTCCAGTCCCCTCCCCGCTCGTCCCTTCTCTCTCCCAAGTCCCACCCATCCTCACCTGCCTCCCACCCTCACTCCTCTCCCTCCCCCCTTTCCTCTCTCACCGTCTCTCCTCCCACTCCCGACCTTGTTTCTCACCTCGCAGCTCGGTGTTCAGGACCACCTCAGCATCGCGGCTTATGAGCATCAGCTCAGCCGCATGGCAAATACACAAGCCAGCAGACACCGCCTTGCCACCTATCCCAGCCGGCTTTCTCCTGGCTCCTTCACCGGCGAGCATCATCTGTACACTCTTGAGCGCCTGGTGGGTGAGCATGTACCTGCCAGCCTCAGCTCTATTGAGCAGAACAGCCTGGTGTCTGCTCGGTCTACGGCACTTCCCACAGATGCCTTCATGCAGCAGCAGGAGATGCTGGCGATGGCCGCGTTGCCACCTCACCAGGGGGGGCTCCAAGACCCAGCTGCAAACCACCAGGGGGTCTTGGCCCCCTCTGCCCATTCACGGCAACAGCTCCTAATACTGGACGGGCAGCTGCCTGCCAGGGATGTTGTATCCACCTCTGCTGTCGGCCCTGGTGCGGCTTTTACCGCCTCCGCTCCAGATCAGCCCGGCCGTTTGAGCTGTTTGTGGCCGTTGATTCTGAGGGAGACGTCTTCCATGTCTTCAAGGCAGATCTTCAGGCTGTGCCGCGCATTGCAGCGGTTGGAGCAGCACCGGCAGGAGATGAGCATCAGCTTATCTGAAGACGAAAGCAGCAGCAGCATCAGCGCAGGGGGAAGAGGAAGGAGGGGAGATAGCAGCAGCAGAGGGGGAGGGGGAGGGGGACGAGGTGGCGTGGCGGCGGCAGCTGAAGATATCCCAGATGATGTTTGGAGGCAGCTGTCGGCCAGGCTGCTGCTCTTTACAGATGTGGCTTCTCCCAAAGATGCGCTGTTGGTCATTGAGGTAGATACTGGTGGGGGGATGAAGCGCAGTCATTACCATTTGAATCGCTCAATCATTGGGGAGGCCTGGCGCACCAGCGTCGATGTTGCGTATCAGACTTGTGTAAGGAAGGTCTGTCAGGAGGTGTGGGCTGAGCAGAGGAGCAAGAGTGGGGTTGGAGACCAGGGTTCGGATCTGGCATTTTTTAGCTTCAAGCCGTTTAAGCCCTGCAGCGGTGCATCAGCCCCTCAGCTATGGCTCTGCAGAGCCTGCAAGGGGAGTGGACTTGGATTATATCTGGTCCTTTAAACAGCTTGAAACAAAACCTCAAGCTAGGTGATGGTTTACCACCCTTCCATATTTGCACCTTCATTCACATTCGCCTAAGGCCTTCCCAACACCGAAGATTTCTTGTCCCCACGCCCGTTCCTGGAATGTGCACTTTCTTCCAGAGTCCTTCAGTTGCAATTGATATGTGTCACGGCCTAGGGCTGTGTGGACCTGGGGCTGCAAGTCCTGCTGCTTGCACCACTGGTCTCCTGCCAGAAAAAGTTTGTTTTACATCTGTCCCCATGGTGGCTGAACAGCAGCCTGCTCAATGGGGTACGGTGCTCTGCAGCACCACCACTAAAATAAGCACCACTGGTTAGCCGCCCCCTTGGCTGCGCAGTATCTGCGTCCTCCCTCTCACAGGCGTCCTCCAAATGAAGGGTACTCTACATGGCACACAAGACTGCACACTTGCCTCCCCCCTTGCTGCGTCCCAGCCCTGGCAAGCTTCCTAGGACTTAACGGGACTGTCATGTTAGAATGCGCACTGCAACCCGCCCTGTCCTCCACTTGTCCCCCTCCATCGCTGCCTCCCTCCCCTCGCAGACTTTCTCCAAGCGGGCAGTGCTGGACCCGTTCTCCAGGGTGCTGCTGCTTCAGGCACACCACAGGATGATGGAGTTTGTCGGAGCGCCCACAGACGGGCCCGGAGACGGTAGCAGCACAGAGGGTGCAGGAGGATTCGCCATGCGCACCACCCCTCATGGCAGCATCGGCAGCAGCAGCAGCAGCAGCTGGCTGGGCAGTGTGGATGCCGGAGGGGCTAGATCCAGGAAGGCGGCGCCTGTGGATCTAGATCTCGCCTTACATGTCCAAGAAGACGGATCCGTAAGGGTGGCACAGATGCCTTTGGACGGCGCGCGTGGAGTCTACCCGGACAAAACTCCTCTAGACGACGCAGCTGCCACGGTAGGAGATGTTGCCAGAAGTATCATCAGCAGCAGCAGCGGTGCAACGTACAGCAGCAGCCGCAGCAGCAGCAGCAGCAGCAGTAGCAACAGCAGCAGCGGTGCAACGAACAGCAGTAGCAGCAACAGCAACAACGACGTCAGTGCAACAAATAGCAGCAACCGCAGCATCAATGGCAGTGACGGCGTCAACAGCAACAGCGATGGCGCCAGCAGCAATAATAGTAGCAACAGCCGAAGCGACAACAGTAGCGACAACAGAAGCAGGAGTGAAAGCTCCAATCCTAGCAGCAGCAGTAACAGCAACAGCAGTAGGTGGCGCAGCGGGTCCTATAACAGCTCGCTGGCTTTTACAATGTGTTACTCCGCTGACCAGCTGCTGGATGTGGCTAAGGGACTGGCGTCCACTATCGAGGCGCTCGACCGGCACCGTCAGGATATCCTTAGCCCTGCCTACCAAGATGTGCGCCAGCATGCGGAACAGCGTCCGTGGGTATTCCACGAATGGACCGAGGTTGACAAGCTGATTGACGTGGGTGGCTGAATCTGGGGGGAGGATGGGTGTGGTGGGGAGGGGGGGCAGAACCGCTGTCCAGATGTTCTGGGGGCTGGGGGTGGAAGGAATGAAGCAGACCTCCTGTCTAGATGGTATGAGTGCCCCCCTGAGAATGTCAGAGTGCACTGTGAGACAGGATTCAGTAATAGTGCTTTTAAGAGTTAACACTGCCCGCTCAGCGTGCAGGGCATTAGGATGCGAGAGCATACAGGCGAAAAGGCCAGGCAAGGGATCTGTACTGGATCTGTCGGGATTGTGTTTGATCTGCACCAGATCCAGGAGAATGCTACCGCCATCAGATCTAGTCACTGCTTGGTGTACATCGTAGGATTCACTTGACGACATCGCCTGCCTTCCTTTGCACCGCTGACGTACACAAAAGTGTGGGCATGTTTGTTTGTTCACCCCTTTGGCTTGCTGCATGCTCCATCCACCCACTTTGCCCTCCCTCCACGCATCCTCCACCCTTCTCTCCGCCCTTCCCCCGTCAGGCGATCCGCGTGACGCCCCTGGTCTTGACGGCCTGGTCCACGACGCTGCGCAGCCCTCGGCCACTTCCTCGCCGCCCGTTTGAACCGCTCCCAACTTCCCTGGTCGAAAGCGTGTCGGAGGCCGCGTTGGAGCAGCTGCCGGGCTTCGACGGCCACCGCCTAGGCAGGCTGCTGCTTGCGGTGGCCCTAGCGGGACCGGGTGATAGCAATAGCAGCGGCAGCAGCGGCAGTGGAACAGGCGACCTGTCCAAGGAGGGAGATGCAAGGACAAGGCTGATGGCGGCAGCTGCAGCCGCTCTGCCCCTGCCGCCGTGGTCCTCTCAAACGAATGCGGCCTGTCCACCTGCTGCTGCTGCTGCTGCTGATGATGATGATGATGACCCTGCCTCTGAAAGCATTCGCCTCAAGGAGTATCCTGTGTGGCTCCTCGAGCAGCCGTTGACGTCCTGGCAGCTGGCCGGTGGAGCCGATGTCCCGTCTGATGTGCTGCTGGACGTGCTGAGTGCGTATGCGGTGGCCGGGCACAGGGGAAACCTGGAGTGGGTGTGTCGGGCGGCCACACAGCTGGCGGCAAGGTGCGGTGCTGTTGTGGAAGGCATGTTTTGAACTGGGCCTATCTGCCTTTCTGCAGGCCGATTATACTGGTGCTGAGGAGCCTTTGAGACAAGGCTACGCATTCAAAAACAAACGAGCACTTGATGATGCAGCCAAGCCATGGAAACAATGCTTTGCTTTGGGGTGCTCACAGCTTAACACCATATGGTGGCATACAGAGAGTCACCTTCTGCCAACAGGACTGGCCGACAGGGACCGAATCAAAGGGCTGCCAGTAGGGGATTAAAGAGCTAAAGCTGTCCAGGTAGAAAACATGAAATAGCTCTGTCAAATGTTGAAGGTATGGCTGCCCATGTTGGACGCAGGTGGGACTTTCTGACGGCTGAACTTCCTCAGACAAGTGTGGGATCTGGGGGTGGACAGGACCGCAACGGCAATTCTCGAATCGGCGCCTCCACCACTTTGGCGGAGCCTCCTTTTCAGGCATCTGGCGAGCATTCCGACGGCTCCAGTCCCTTCGCGAAACCTTTTGCAGGCGCGCGATCCCGCTCTGCTGCACCTCTTGCTGTGCATGCCCCTGGCCAGCTGCCTAGGTCTCTTTTGTCGTATCTGGATGGTGGGGACATCTGCCGGCAGGGGACATCGCAGTCTCGGGTCGAATCATGGGAGGTGGAGGTCCGGGGCGTGGCTGATGGGCTGTGGGCGCTGGCCCGTCTGCTTGGGTCACACAAAGCCTCAAGGGGGGAAAACTCGCAAGAAATGGCGGCTGAGGGCAATTTCAACGCTGAGACCTGTCACGGGCCAATTGGGGGCGGTGATACAGGCAATGGCGGGAGTGGAAGCAGCGGGAGCGTCAGCGGGGGAAGGTGGTATGGGCCTAATGGCATCATGGGCGATGCTGATTGTGTCGGCAGCGGGGACAGCGGGCGTAGATCCACGGATGATTATGATGATGCTGGGAGGAGGAGGAGCGACCTGAGAGGCGGTGACGGGGATCCGTCGCGGGCTGTTGGTTCAGTTCACGCCAGGTATGCGGCACGGCGGGCGTCAGAGGCTGCGGAGCGCTTGCTGCTGGCGCTTCTGACTACAAAGCAGCGGGATGACGACCCGGACGGAGATCGCGACGGTGGCTCTGCTGGTGTCCGGTGGGCGGGTGACAGTCCCGATGTACCGGATCTGGCACTCAGAGCTGTGGAGATCTTAGGCAGCCTGACGGCTTTGGGGCAGGACGAGGGCGACCAACTGGCTGAGCTAGCTGCTGAACGTGTGGAGCATGAACTGCTGCTGCTGGGTGGGAGGGGAGACGACGCAGATGCAGACGCCGATGGAGTGAGTAGCGTTGATCGGCACCCCAGAGACATCAGTGGCAGCAACAACAGCCTTACTTAATGGCTCGATCCGAGCTAAGCTTTGAGGGGTAGCTGTGAATGGTCTAGACATCAGATAAGATAAATGCATGCCAGCAGGTCAGTGTCTATTTAGTAATTACGATGGTCGTGCATGCCGGGAGGATGCATGTGCCTTTTTGTCTTCAAGACTTGATGTGATTGGTCATTGGCTTCGTGCGCAAATAGATATGCATGACTTGTGGTTTCCCTTGTCCATTACATTTCTTTCGGTTGTTGCTGGCCCTATCCAACCGACTTTTTGTTTTGGAAGTTGTGGCTCCTACCTTACTCGCTCCAAACTCCTACCTGTCCAAGTTTGAATCGTGCGACAGCCGGTTTGCTTTGTGCCAGCCCATAAACCACCCCCGGACAGATAGAACCCCGGCGGATGGACATTATCTAACGGCACCGGATGCTAATGCAGGAAATGATGGAGCGAGCCAATTGAGCGTTGGCACAAGTGAGTTTCTTGGATCGCGTGACAGCAGTCCATCATCTGTGTTCGAAACTTGTGTTCATCCAACAGTCATGGCATACCAGTATCGGCACCAACTCGACCTGTGAACTTTCGCCATCTACAGGTTTGCCAATGCAGAGACGGCAGCTTAAGATCCCCGTATTGTTCTGTGATCGAACTCTTTCGACGAAGCACAAGATCCCGCCGGCCTTGCGACTGGTTCACGGTGATCATGATCACGATGCGACCACGAAGTTTTACAACAGCTGAAGCAGAATCTCGCTTTCGTCGGCTTGGCATATATGTCGGAACAATTCACCAGCTCCTGCTCTTCTTGGCGATGTTTTCCTCCAGCCTCGGTATGTGTCATGACACTCAATCGAGCATGTCAGTCAGTCAGTACATGCATGCGGCATGCATGTGCTGTCATCGAACGAACCCTCAATCCGGTCTGCTGGACCTAGGCTGCTGGTCCTTATGAATTGGGAGCGGCACAGAGGTGTAATTTGAAATTTTGAACATGATATCGACTGATACCACTTTGAATTTGAGCTTACTCTAAAATGTAGGCTAATACAGGTTGCCAACAAGAACCTGCCCATTGCCTGCCCTTGTGCATGCAACATTTTATGAAGGTCTCGCAATCGGTCGACCCATGCAGCCTATACCACATTCCTACCCAGCTAGACGGCTGCAAGCACCGCATGAAGATCTCCTCAGCCCAGTTTACCCTCAACGAGCAAGACAGTTGCAAGCAGATGCATCATCTCCTGGGTCACCCCAACGGCCGCCTCTACTACATCAACCACCTCAATCCCCTCAATCCCCTCAACCTCCTCAACTGCCTCAACCTCCCCAACCCCCTCAATACCCTCAACCCGCTCAACCCCAACCTCAAAGCCGCTCTCCCCCTTCTCGTCCCGCCATTCCAACTCCCCTTCCTCCCCCCTTACCACCACCTAATTCTGGGCCACCCACCAATCCACAACATCCTGTACTTCCCGAGCCCCACAATCCGCCTCGTTTGCTGCGGCCTCCCAGTATGCCTCCTAATGCTCCTGCCAGATTGCCCCCCGCTTATCCACCCAAGCCACCGCCCCTCCCCATCCCGTACCTGCCTCCTTCCTTTCCTACGGACTTTCCGCACACCAAGTGCTACCCTGGTAACTCAGTCAACAGCGGAGGCTATCAGACGGGATCTGGCATTCAGGTGGGACCTGACAATCTGCAGATAGGAAGACTATCATATCTACTAGCTGGAGAGGCAGATAAGTGGGCCTGCTGCCGCTACCTGTCTTCTGCCCTAGACTGGCTGGCAAAGGTTTCAATTTCTGAAATCTGAAAACCTGTCCATTGTCTGCAGCGCCAGAAACGAAGGGGCAGTTTCTGATCAGCATATTTTAGATTTTGAAGCCCTTGTCGCTAGCAGGCAGTCCAGGCAACCTTGCCTTTCTGTCCTTTCATGCTTACGCAGGCCAGTAGGCCACTCCGTATGAATTTTCGCCTCTCCTGCTGACCCATGTTTTGTGTTCCTGTTTCTCAGGCCACTCCGTACAAATTGTTGTATACCTCATTCGTCAACAGCAGCGTCACGCTCAAGATCATCCACCACACCTGCTCCTCCAGAGGCCTGCCCAGCAGGTGATCAATCAGAATCATGCGGTGGAACGAGGATGTGGGAAACAGGATGAGGTGGTAAGGGCACTCCTGCTAGGGCCATCCTCCGGCATTTCAACGACGAAAGCTATTAAAAGCCCCTGGATTGACTGTGCTGCTTTACTTATCAGTTTTTTTTTAATACCTATGCTGGCTGGAAACTGCTGCTCTTTGGATCTAGGCTCTTCTGCTCTTGAATTTCCAGGTTACCTGGATACTGGTAATCAGAACCAATCTTGGACTCGGCAATTGTGGTCCCCAGGGGGGGTGTACCGGCTCCAGTGGGCAGCTGCCTCAACCCTTGGGGCACTCATCCCCAGCGTCCACTGAAAACGTCTCTGAATAAGCCACTCACCTATTCGTATTGCCGGGACCCTCTTTGCAGCTGCTGCTCTATGGACATGTACAAGATTGAGATTGCCATCAACCCGTCATGTTGGGGGGCGGTAGCACATACCTCCCTGCTCGTCGGAGGATCACCAATGGCTACTTCGTACAGCAGAACCGCCGCCTACATGACCTTGCCTGCGGGATGGACGACGGACTTAGGGGAAATAGTGGTCTTCAAGGTAATGAGCTTTGCGGGACTAAGAACGGCTTAGGGTGCAACCCTGGTTTCCAAGGTAACGCGCTTTAGGGTTCAGTGTGTAACCCATGTCTTCTTCCGAGCAATCCTGAAAGAGTGGTGGGTGAGGAAGGTTGAGGTCATTATCCTCGTGCGTAAGGTCATGCACATGACAGTTTCAGGGTGAAGGACATAACCTTTGTCTTCAGTGTATTGCTCTCTCGTACGGTTTTGGGTTGAGGGTGCAGTCATGGTCTTTTTTAACGCTGGAGGGGATGCGGTCTAGGAGCAGGTCACCATGTCTAATAACGTTTCCCTGCTTGCTCACATTCCAACCCATAGATCACTGGCATGGCCTCCTCCTTGATGGCCGGGGGCGAGCTGGACATCACCTTCCAGCTCAACAGCATTTGCCCCACGCCCAGCGCTTTCTTCCTCCAAGGCAGCATGTGGTACGCCTACTTCAGCAAACTGGGTCAGCCAGATGCCTGCTGTGGCACCTCGGAGGCACCCATCTCCGCACTACGTTAGGACGGTAGGAAGTAAGACAGATGATTAAACTTGATCATAAAGGAATGATTGCCACTGGTCTGTCTGGCTGCTGGGACGATGCCACAACGGTGACCAGCTAGTATCAACCCTGAAGGACTGTCAGCAAATAACTCAGTATACGTCAGATCTTCAGCTACAAGTCAGCTTCATGACAGCCTAGACCGGGGTCCTGGTACAGCAAGCCATGCTGCTTTGGCTCCTGGGCGCAGGCCGGTCCAGGTTTGGTCCCCATCTCCCAGTATTGGCTGCCCAGTGGCCTGCTGAAATACCGGTAGTTTGGTGCATATTACAACACTAACTGGTCAACAAAGCCAGACTGTGTGCAAGGCTGCGAATGTGGCTTTATGTCTGGCATCGATTGTAGCAAGCATATGTATGACTTCAGCCATTCAATGATAGTGTGGTACGGTATACCCTCATTTACTTCCTATACCCGACCATTGTCTTTTAGGTAAAGCCCAATGTGAAATAAAATAGTGGTTTGGCAGGTAGGCGAGGCGTAAATAGTTCAGCAAGGTCAGGCTGCTTGCTGGGCATGTGGATGGAGGACCCAAGCCAATTGAGGCAGTGTATTGACATGACGTCTGGCATATTGATGGATACACGAGGGCAGGCTTGAAGTGGGGAACTGAAGATAGTTCCGAGTCCTGGTACTGGTGGAAGAACCATTGCAGCTCTATTGGCTGCATCGATTTTATTTCAGCCTCAAGACTCATGGTAGCTCTATGCCCATGGCATATAAACGTGTTGGGGGCAGTGTCTTTGCGCTTTTCAGTATCTGTTGGGGCGGAGGAGTTAAGGGCACATCACTGCTTAATTGAGCTGATGCTGCAGCTCTTGAATGCCCAGCATCGGCCGCAGGAGCAGCAGTCCCCGCCTGTTTCTCATCTGCACGGTGCGCTGCCACCTTGACTGCTGAGAGGAATTTTCTCGCTGCAATCACACTCATTGCCGATTGCCGAGGAGGCGTAAGAGCGGTGTCCTTGTGCTGGTCCACCCTCTAATGTGTCAGGATGAGCTGTGATGCAGCTGTCCAGCCAGCAGTGCCGACTGCTCCTCTTGAGCTTTTCTTTGCCTTCTTAAGGAAAAGGCTTGAGAGGGGCAAAGATACTTTGGGCTGCCTTTTCCTTTTGGGGGGGATATTTCTTTCTCCTTTGTGTTATTCTCCTACTTTTCCCTCAACCTGCAGTTTATTTTCTTCCAACGGGACAATTGTCTGCCCGCGCGGCCGAGCCTTTTTGAGCAGGGCCCAGAGGTATAATGTCATTGCCTCTTGAGCTTTGATCAGGGCAGCGAGCCTCACCTTATCACCCACCAGGGGAGGGAGAATCAGTTAAGTGGCGTTAAGGTTATGTTCTTAATGGCTAAAGTTTGGGTTGTGAAAAAGACTGGTGGCCAAAGTTGTGTTATAATAGAATAGTCAGGGGGCACATCTTCTGCTCTTAGATTAGGTAGGCCTGCTTCTGTAACCAAAATATCTTGCTGCAAAAGTCTCCAAATGTCTCCTTGTGCATCGACTCATCCCTGAGGTCTGATAAGATCCACTGTATACCTTGTCCCAATGTGTAATACTTGTGACGGCCACCTGCTGTTCGACGAAGGTGAAGTCACGATAATCTTTGTGCCTCATCGAAAGGTGGCGGGGGAAGGGGGCAAATCATTACTGGAAACACACCATCTCTAAAGTTGTGTGGAGCTTGATGAGAGCATCTCAAAGGTGGGTTAAATTTGTATTTGACCCAGGGGGTGGGTAGAAAAGAGGGGGCAATCAGCTGCTCCTATCCCCTGATACAGCGACACATGCAACCCCTGATGATATCGTTAAGGCGTAGACGCTCTCAGAGGCTGGAACTTCCTTTACCTTTATTTTCCAGCCTTTTGTTCTGTCCCTTCACTTCATTTCCCCTTTTCCTTTTTTTCCTGCCCCTATTACTTAGGCGCTTACGCGGCCAAGCCTATTCTTCGAGCACGGCCCAGAGGTGTAACGTCATTGACATGCGACCCCTGATGTTGCCTGTAATGTGCTGTACATTGTCCTGAACATCCCAACTACTCCAAGTTCCCTGCGTACATCCCATGGACATGATTCCTTTGTCTTTTGAATCGCCAGTTAATATTTAGGACACAGCTGCATTGATTGATACCAGAAGACGCACACTGTTAAGCTGATTAGATGAGACCCCTGCCCCCCTCAGAAGTCTGATTTGTGACTGAGAAATTTGGGTTCTGGAGGTGTGTGAGGGGGTGGGCAGCGTGGTTTTAAATTTATTGCATGATGGGTTTTAGCTTTTTTCAGCCCCCCCCCGGGTCTACTGGGAACACTACCGTAGTCACGGACGTATTTCGTTGCTTTAATTGTTCTTCAGGGAGCAACGAAATCGACAGTGAAAATGTTTTTGACTGGAATTTTTCACGTTAAGGTCACTACGGTATATGCCGAAATCAGCAGCTGCAGGATACACTGAACCATTACCGAAGACAACCAAAGGACCTGCAAAAGAAAGTCGAATACCGCAGAAAGTAATGGCATATAGCGCTACGCTACATTTACGAAAAATTTCCGACCGGAAAAGATTGGCGGTACAAATATCGAAAAATACCATCTTGCACGCCAGCCTACGTCCGGACCTTGCTTGCTGTATCCGGTACTTCGGCAGTGCCGACACGGGTCGCTTGACTCGACGTTTGACAGGTCGGCAGCTTCTGGGGGGGGCTTCAAGCCTGGCTGACGTGTTAGAAGTTCTAACACGTCAGCCAGGCAACACCTCCTGCCGAACGAACGACCCAACACCGACGTAAGGAACATCGGCATCGGAACTTGCAAGCAAAGTACTCGGATTATTCTGGGATCGATTCTTTTCTTTAGCTAACGCTGAGTGAAGCCTCTAGATCCGAACCCCTCCGGAGATGACCCCTGGCCGGTTCCTGGCCACAGGAAACGTGATGTCAGTGGCGATTGGGGGATTGGCGATCCGGAACGTCAGCCGTCGTCAGCACCCTTCCTTGCCCACGCCCCCCAGGATCGAGGTTCGCGCTCCGGCCACGGGACTGGCATAATTTTTACCGAAAAATCGCAAAAATGCGGGCTTTCTGGCTAGCCTATTTTGGCAGCGAACGGCCCCGTCTCCGAAAAGCCGTTTCAGTGCCGAAAACCATACCCGTGGGTCATACGTCTCGCCCAGGCCACGCAACGGGCCCTACAAGTTTTTACTGGCTCGCGGGATTTCGCACTTTCTCGCTCGCCCATTTGGCAGCAAACAGTGCAGCTTTCGAAAAGCTCCCCATTTTGTGGTTTCGGGGGCATAGTCTCGCTACAGTGACTGGCGTAAGTAAAGACTGGCGAAAATCAATCGATGGATTGGCGGGTTACATGCGAAAGACTCGATAAACTGATAGACCATCGACTGGTGAACATCAACTGTCGATAACGGGACAAAATCAAATGCTTCGCAAAAAGTGTCTGATAGGCTGTGGCGCCGCCAACGAAAGAGAAAGACCTGCGACAGCGAAAGTCAAGCGGACATCAGCATTGCAGGACGACGGGTACATCCCAGCGTTCAGTGGGACATTCGGACTTTTTTCGAGCGTCCACACTTTTTTACATCTCGATCTTGCCGAGCTGGACATGCACCTCACGCTTCATCCAAACATACCCTGATCCAAAGCACTAATCATTGTATCGAACGGAGAAGGAAACGACTTTTACTCAGTTACTTACCTACTTCCCTACCTACCGGTACCTATTTTACACCCCTGTAATCCCTGACGTTCCGTTTCACTTCACACGGGAATCTCGGCCTTGCCTGGCTGGCTGCCCATTCCAATATATTTCCCGAGCTTCGTCAAAAATGCTGCAGTCTTCCCGCCTTGCTTCCTTGAGGTCCCTCACCTCCTCCCCAGCACTTGCAGTGCGGGGCTACTATCCCTCCTGCAGCACACTGCGTCCTATCCGCACATGTCTCCAGCAGCAAACAACAAGAACCACTGCAGCATCGAAGTCCAATGCCGGTTGTCCAGACCAGCGTCCAGGCACCACCTTCCTACAAGCCAATCGCCTTCCTGCTGATGAGGCCATCAAGACAGCAGCTGCTGCTTGCCCACGGAAACCGGGGAAGAAGAAAGGGAAGCTCTTCTATTATGCAGTGGCGTATGGAAATGTCTCTGGTATCTTCGATGTCTTCATGACCAAACTGACTACCCATTCCGAGATCATCTCAATGGAACAAGTAAGCTTATGTATGAAAGAAAAGGCTGGCCTCTGGCCCGCCTCCCGAGTTTCCATGTTCCGTCGTTTCTTCCCCTCATCCCTAAATTCTGAACCTGGGAGTCTGAAAGGGCTTAGCCTAGACCCTGAGGAGGTCCTCCCGGCACAGGAGGTAATAAGCAAACAGGCAGGCCCATCTCCCTCGTGCGTGCTGGCAGGCCCCTCATACCCATCTACCGTTCTGCATCGGACGAGCAGACAACAAGCAGGCAAGCCCATTATCCTCAAGCGATTCTCAGCATGCTTCATCAACTACTGATACTGACATGCACACCAACTGCTTGGGCTTCACTCTTGATGACGTCAGGCATGTGATGCAGAGCAGAGCACCCAGCCCATGTCCAGTTGCAACTGGTTATTCCCAGTGTGCTGTGTGGGCACAGTGGGCTTCTCTCGCCTCCTGGCCTCATCCCCTCTGGAACATTATCAAGTGCTATTATCAGGACTTCTCTCGCCTCCCGGCCTCATCTCCTCTGGGATTGGCAGATCTATCTCCTGGACAGGTGAAAGCCATGTGGTGTCACACCACATGGTGGAAAGGCATGTGGTGCCAGGCTATGTAGTGCCAGGCCATGTGGTGTTATGCCATATGGTGCCACGCCCAGCCATGCCATGTGGTGCCATGCCATGCCATGTGTGCTTCACATGGTTACAATGGCAATGCAAAACTAGCACGCTGTGCCTCGGGCTCGTCACAATCAGCTTTTTTTTAGCAATGGGCAACTGCCAATTTTGGATGAACGCAGTCCCCCACCATGCATGCCAATCTATTTGCGGCAATCTCCTTCCTGCGAATGGCCCCAAATGCAAGTGCGCTATCAGCACCCGTCCAACATGTGTCTGGGAGCAGCCCCTCATTATTTGGAGCTTTGGAGGATTCATTGTACGCCGCTACACAGTGACGCCGTCCTTAGCTTACCCACTGCCATTTGGCACTGCTGCTTCTCAGGCGGTGTATTACGAAATTTATTACAAATTCAGCTACGGCAAGTTTGGCACCCAAGCAGAGGCTGACGAGTGGCTGGGCAAAGTCAAGGAGGAACAAGAGATTTATAACAAGATGGTTCCGCGTGAGTGTTTGGGATTTGGGGTAATGGGAACCGTTAACACGCAACACTCATAATCGCAAACTTGTGATCCCACGCCACAGCCTCTCATGAATCAGTGTGGCAGGGTTCAGGGTAAAGTATTTAAACCCTTGGCCCTAGGCCCTTGAACCCAAACAACAGTCACTCAAAATAAAAAGAGGATGGTAGTGCTTGGGATGACTCGTGGCGCCAGAGGATGAAGTGATCACGAGAACGAAATAGCAGTTTGCGACTGGAAACATGTGCATGCTGCAGTCACTATCAGTGCCCCTGTTGCCTGCTGCCTGCTACTGCCATCACTTACCCGTGTTGCCTGCTGTCTGCTACTGCCATCACTCACCCTTGTTGCCTGTTGCCTGCTACTGCCATCACTCACCCGTGCTGCCTGCTGCCTGCTACTGCCATCACTCACCCTTGTTGCCTGTTGCCTGTTACTGCCATCAATCACCCGTGTTGCCTGCTGCCTGCTAATGCCATTACTCACCCCTGTTGCCTGCTGCCTGCTACTGCCATTACTCATCCGTGTTGCCTGCTGCCTGCTACTGCCATTACTCACCCCTGCTGCCTGCTACTGTCATCACTCCCCCGTGTTGCCTTCTGCCTGCTACTGCCATTACTCACCCCTGCTGCCTGCTACTGTCATTACTCATCCGTGTTGCCTGCTGCCTGCTACTGCCATTACTCACCCCTGCTGCCTGTTGCCTGCTACTGCCATTACTCACCCCTGCTGCCTGTTGTCTGCTACTGTCATTACTTACCCCTGCTGCCTGCTACTGTCATCACTCCCCCGTGTTGCCTGCTGCCTGCTACTGCCATTACTCATCCGTGCTGCCTGCTACTTTCATCACTCCCCATGTTGCCTGCTGTCTGCTACTGCCATTACTCATCCGTGCTGCCTGCTACTGTCATCACTCCCCCGTGTTGCCTGCTGCCTGCTACTGCCATTACTCATCCGTGCTGCCTGCTACTGTCATCACTCCCCCGTGTTGCCTGCTGTCTGCTACTGCCATTACTCACCCCTGTTGCCTGCTGCCTGCTACTGCCATTACTCATCCGTGCTGCCTGCTACTGTCATCACTCCCCCGTGTTGCCTGCTGTCTGCTACTGCCATTACTCATCCGTGCTGCCTGCTACTGTCATCACTCCCCCGTGTTGCCTGCTGCCTGCTACTGCCATTACTCATCCGTGCTGCCTGCTACTGTCATCACTCCCCCGTGTTGCCTGCTGCCTGCTACTGCCATTACTCACCCCTGCTGCATGCTACTGTCCTCACTCCCCCGTGTTGCCTGCTGTCTGCTACTGCCATTACTCACCCCTGCTGCCTGCTACTGTCATTACTCATCCGTGTTGCCTGTTGCCTGCTACTGCCATTACTCACCCCTGCTGCCTGCTACTGTCATCACTCCCCCCTGATGCTTGTTGCCTGTTACTGCCATCACTCACCCGTGTTGCCTGTTGCCTGCTAATGCCATTACTCACCCCTGTTGCCTGCTGCCTGCTACTGCCATTACTCATCCATGTTGCCTGCTGCCTGCTACTGCCATTACTCACCCCTGCTGCCTGCTACTGTTATCACTCCCCCGTGTTGCCTGTTGCCTGCTACTGCCATTACTCACCCCTGCTGCCTGCTGCCTGCTACTGCCATTACTCACCCCTGCTGCCTGTTGCCTGCTACTGCCATTACTTACCCCTTCTGCCTGCTACTGTCCCCACCCTATCAGCTCACCTGCTGCCAGGGGGGGGGGGATAAACTCCAGGGTTTCTTTAAGCGTGTGCCAAGCTTCCTTGGGGGCCGCTACACGACCACCACTTCTTGGTGCATTGGGACCAAACCTTGGCCAGCCTCCAGGCCAAGCTGCAGGGCTAGCTGCCCCAGCCCTCCCACGGCCGTTGGCCGTTATAAATCGCAATAGTATGTGACGCGCATTCGAGTCAACAGGGGTTCACTTGATTATTTTTTGCTGGCTGCAAGACTAAAGCTTCAGGAACATGGGCTGTAGCCAGCAGGGCCTGAGTCAGGTCTCTTAGTCTACGCCACATGCTGGCAGAGGTGCAGACCCCATCGGCCCAGTGGTGGCGGCCCTCCAAATATGTATAGTACGCACATCTACTAAACACATGTGGGGCTAGAACAGCATATGAACAGGAGTGTCTGACGGAGTTGTACCTCTCAGACTTGTACTGACTGTTGTCTGCTTGCTCTGGATTTTGCAATAGAGATGGCCAAGAAGCTACTGGAAAGAACCAGGGTATGCAGGTGAGTGCAGGTGCAGGGGATGCATATGCACGTGCATGCTTTCACACTTCCATGCATGGGCACGCTCTTACGTCTCCATGCACGGACACGCTTTCCATGCCTGGGCTTGCTTTCCCGCGTCCATGCATGGGCACGATGTCACGTCTGCTCTTTGGAAATTACTTAGAAGCTGTCACGCCTCCTCTTTGAGAATGAAACCATGATCAAATACATAGGCGTGATAGCGTGATTTCACGCCTTCATATTTGAGCATGCTTTCACTTCCTGAGGCAGGGCACGCATGACAGAGATCCATGGTAATCGATCCATGCTAAGAAGCCATGAATGAGCACCATGTTCATTCAGCATGAGCTGGTATGCCTATTGGACACCATGCAGCAGCCATGCCATAGCTTGATGACTTTCGGGGCTGCCGGGCGGCCACCAGCCCACCACTGGGCCGTTGGGACAGAAGCTTGATCGGCCTACGGCCGGTGGCCCATGGAACATGACTCATTGTATCACGTCCTGCTGGTCGTAAGCTGGACTGAAGCTGGAGTTTAAATAGCCCTAGAATAAGCATTGGCAGATACAAGGTCAGGAACCCAATCAACAAGCCTGTCATTTCACCGCATCCAGACATGCCCTTATACAAAATGTACGCATGCCTTTTACCAAATGAAGGCATGTTCTTATAATGAATGAAGGCATGCCCTTATACCAAATGAAGGCATGCCCTTATCCTTAGGAAGACATGCCCTTAAACCACATGCAAACATAACTACATACTGTATGAAGGCATGCCCTTCAACTGCATCCAATCTCCTTATCTGACACACCGGCCAATGCTGAACTGGGGTGCCCTCAACCCGCAGGGCCAGGCTAGGCCTCAGCAAAACGTATAAGCAGATGCTGTCTGCAATGCGCCGAGCTAAGGAGCCCCTGCGACGCTGCCTGAGCCACCATCGACAGGTTTAGCAGAATTCAAATGGACAGCTGGAGCATTCAGCTGCACCCTGCGGCCCCTGCAACGCGCGGCCACCAGTAGAAGGCACTGCCACAGCCATAAATCCCTGGGGGATGGTGCGCCGGATGGTGGTGCTGGGTCTGGGGTCTGCAGAGAAGACCTCTGAGGACCGATATTGCAACCCAATACACCAGGTGGGCCTGCCATGCTGGGAAGGAGGACCAGGGGAGGGGAGGGGGGCATGTCATGATGGGGAAAAGGCATGCCGGGAAGGAGGACCAGGGGAGGGGAGGGGGGCATGTCATGATGGGGAAAAGGCATACCAGGAAGGAGGACCAGGGGAGGGGAGGGGGGCATGTCATGATGGGGAAAAGGCATGCCAGGAAGGAGGACCAGGGGAGGGGAGGGGGGCATGTCATGATGGGGAAAAGGCATACCGGGAAGGAGGACCAGGGGAGGGGAGGGGGGCATGTCATGATGAGGAAAAGGCATGCCGGGAAGGAGGACCAGGGGAGGGGAGGGGGGCATGTCATGATGGGGAAAAGGCATGCCAGGAAGGAGGACCAGGGGAGGGGAGGGGGGCATGTCATGATGGGGAAAAGGCATGCCAGGAAGGAGGACCAGGGGAGGGGAGGGGGGCATGTCATGATGGGGAAAAGGCATGCCAGGAAGGAGGACCAGGGGAGGGGAGGGGGGCATGTCATGATGGGGAAAAGGCATGCCAGGAAGGAGGACCAGGGGAGGGGAGGGGGGCATGTCATGATGGGGAAAAGGCATACCGGGAAGGAGGACCAGGGGAGGGGAGGGGGGCATGTCATGATGGGGAAAAGGCATGCCAGGAAGGAGGACCAGGGGAGGGGAGGGGGGCATGTCATGATGGGGAAAAGGCATGCCAGGAAGGAGGACCAGGGGAGGGGAGGGGGGCATGTCATGATGGGGAAAAGGCATGCCAGGAAGGAGGACCAGGGGAGGGGAGGGGGGCATGTCATGATGGTGAAAAGGCATGCCAGGAAGGAGGACCAGGGGAGGGGAGGGGGGCATGTCATGATGGGGAAAAGGCATACCGGGAAGGAGGACCAGGGGAGGGGAGGGGGGCATGTCATGATGGGGAAAAGGCATGCCAGGAAGGAGGACCAGGGGAGGGGAGGGGGGCATGTCATGATGGGGAAAAGGCATACCGGGAAGGAGGACCAGGGGAGGGGAGGGGGGCATGTCATGATGGGGAAAAGGCATGCCAGGAAGGAGGACCAGGGGAGGGGAGGGGGGCATGTCATGATGGTGAAAAGGCATGCCAGGAAGGAGGACCAGGGGAGGGGAGGGGGGCATGTCATGATGGGGAAAAGGCATACCGGGAAGGAGGACCAGGGGAGGGGAGGGGGGCATGTCATGATGGGGAAAAGGCATGCCAGGAAGGAGGACCAGGGGAGGGGAGGGGGGCATGTCATGATGGGGAAAAGGCATACCGGGAACGAGGACCAGGGGAGGGGAGGGGGGCATGTCATGATGGGGAAAAGGCATGCCAGGAAGGAGGACCAGGGGAGGGGAGGGGGGCATGTCATGATGGGGAAAAGGCATGCCAGGAAGGAGGACCAGGGGAGGGGAGGGGGGCATGTCATGATGGGGAAAAGGCATACCGGGAAGGAGGACCAGGGGAGGGGAGGGGGGCATGTCATGATGGGGAAAAGGCATGCCAGGAAGGAGGACCAGGGGAGGGGAGGGGGGCATGTCATGATGGGGAAAAGGCATGCCAGGAAGGAGGACCAGGGGAGGGGAGGGGGGCATGTCATGATGGGGAAAAGGCATGCCAGGAAGGAGGACCAGGGGAGGGGAGGGGGGCATGTCATGATGGGGAAAAGGCATACCGGGAAGGAGGACTAGGGGAGGGGAGGCGGGCATGTCATGATGGGGAAAAGGCATACCGGGAAGGAGGACCAGGGAGGGGAGGGGGGCATGTCATGATGGGGAAAAGGCATGCCAGGAAGGAGGACCAGGGGAGGGGAGGGGGGCATGTCATGATGGGGAAAAGGCATACCGGGAAGGAGGACCAGGGGAGGGGTGGGGGGCATGTCATGATGGGGAAAAGGCATACCGGGAAGGAGGACCAGGGGAGGGGAGGGGGGCATGTCATGATGGGGAAAAGGCATACCGGGAAGGAGGACCAGGGGAGGGGAGGGGGGCATGTCATGATGGGGAAAAGGCATGCCAGGAAGGAGGACCAGGGGAGGGGAGGGGGGCATGTCATGATGGGGAAAAGGCATGCCAGGAAGGAGGACCAGGGGAGGGGAGGGGGGCATGTCATGATGGGGAAAAGGCATACCGGGAAGGAGGACCAGGGGAGGGGAGGGGGGCATGTCATGATGGGGAAAAGGCATACCGGGAAGGAGGACCAGGGGAGGGGAGGGGGGCATGTCATGATGGGGAAAAGGCATGCCAGGAAGGAGGACCAGGGGAGGGGAGGGGGGCATGTCATGATGGGGAAAAGGCATACCGGGAAGGAGGACCAGGGGAGGGGAGGGGGGCATGTCATGATGGGGAAAAGGCATGCCAGGAAGGAGGACCAGGGGAGGGGAGGGGGGCATGTCATGATGGGGAAAAGGCATGCCAGGAAGGAGGACCAGGGGAGGGGAGGGGGGCATGTCATGATGGGGAAAAGGCATACCGGGAAGGAGGACCAGGGGAGGGGAGGGGGGCATGTCATGATGGGGAAAAGGCATGCCAGGAAGGAGGACCAGGGGAGGGGAGGGGGGCATGTCATGATGGGGAAAAGGCATGCCAGGAAGGAGGACCAGGGGAGGGGAGGGGGGCATGTCATGATGGGGAAAAGGCATGCCGGGAAGGAGGACCAGGGGAGGGGAGGGGGGCATGTCATGATGGGGAAAAGGCATGCCAGGAAGGAGGACCAGGGGAGGGGAGGGGGGCATGTCATGATGGGGAAAAGGCATGCCAGGAAGGAGGACCAGGGGAGGGGAGGGGGGCATGTCATGATGGGGAAAAGGCATGCCAGGAAGGAGGACCAGGGGAGGGGAGGGGGGCATGTCATGATGGGGAAAAGGCATACCGGGAAGGAGGACCAGGGGAGGGGAGGGGGGCATGTCATGATGGGGAAAAGGCATACCGGGAAGGAGGACCAGGGGAGGGGAGGGGGGCATGTCATGATGGGGAAAAGGCATGCCAGGAAGGAGGACCAGGGGAGGGGAGGGGGGCATGTCATGATGGGGAAAAGGCATGCCAGGAAGGAGGACCAGGGGAGGGGAGGGGGGCATGTCATGATGGGGAAAAGGCATACCGGGAAGGAGGACCAGGGGAGGGGAGGGGGGCATGTCATGATGGGGAAAAGGCATACCGGGAAGGAGGACCAGGGGAGGGGAGGGGGGCATGTCATGATGGGGAAAAGGCATGCCAGGAAGGAGGACCAGGGGAGGGGAGGGGGGCATGTCATGATGGGGAAAAGGCATACCGGGAAGGAGGACCAGGGGAGGGGAGGGGGGCATGTCATGATGGGGAAAAGGCATGCCAGGAAGGAGGACCAGGGGAGGGGAGGGGGGCATGTCATGATGGGGAAAAGGCATGCCAGGAAGGAGGACCAGGGGAGGGGAGGGGGGCATGTCATGATGGGGAAAAGGCATACCGGGAAGGAGGACCAGGGGAGGGGAGGGGGGCATGTCATGATGGGGAAAAGGCATGCCAGGAAGGAGGACCAGGGGAGGGGAGGGGGGCATGTCATGATGGGGAAAAGGCATACCGGGAAGGAGGACCAGGGGAGGGGAGGGGGGCATGTCATGATGGGGAAAAGGCATGCCAGGAAGGAGGACCAGGGGAGGGGAGGGGGGCATGTCATGATGGGGAAAAGGCATGCCAGGAAGGAGGACCAGGGGAGGGGAGGGGGGCATGTCATGATGGGGAAAAGGCATGCCGGGAAGGAGGACCAGGGGAGGGGAGGGGGGCATGTCATGATGGGGAAAAGGCATACCGGGAAGGAGGACCAGGGGAGGGGAGGGGGGCATGTCATGTTGGGGAAAAGGCATGCCAGGAAGGAGGACCAGGGGAGGGGAGGGGGGCATGTCATGATGGGGAAAAGGCATACCGGGAAGGAGGACCAGGGGAGGGGAGGGGGGCATGTCATGATGGGGAAAAGGCATGCCAGGAAGGAGGACCAGGGGAGGGGAGGGGGGCATGTCATGATGGGGAAAAGGCATGCCAGGAAGGAGGACCAGGGGAGGGGAGGGGGGCATGTCATGATGGGGAAAAGGCATGCCGGGAAGGAGGACCAGGGGAGGGGAGGGGGGCATGTCATGATGGGGAAAAGGCATACCGGGAAGGAGGACCAGGGGAGGGGAGGGGGGCATGTCATGATGGGGAAAAGGCATGCCAGGAAGGAGGACCAGGGGAGGGGAGGGGGGCATGTCATGATGGGGAAAAGGCATGCCAGGAAGGAGGACCAGGGGAGGGGAGGGGGGCATGTCATGATGGGGAAAAGGCATACCGGGAAGGAGGACCAGGGGAGGGGAGGGGGGCATGTCATGATGGGGAAAAGGCATGCCGGGATGGAGGACCAGGGGAGGGGAGGGGGGCATGTCATGATGGGGAAGAGGCATGCCGGGAAGGAGGACCAGGGGAGGGGAGGGGGGCATGTCATGATGGGGAAAAGGCATGCCGGGAAGGAGGACCAGGGGAGGGGAGGGGGGCATGTCATGATGGGGAAAAGGCATGCCAAGGCGGTGACGTGTGAATGCACTTTCTCTCTGTGTTGGAGGGTGGGGCGGAGGCAGCTGATCTTGACGTCACGGAAGGGGATTGCAGCGGCGGGGAGCGGGGAGCAGGGTGCGAGGAACAAGGAGCAGGGAGTGAAGAGCGGGAATCAGTAAGCGAGAAGCAGGGGGCAGGGAGCGGGGTGCGGGGAGCAGGGTGCAGGGAGCAAGGAGCAGGGAGTGGAGAGTGGGGAGAGAGGAGAAGGCATGCACCTCCATCTGGGGCTGAACAAACAATGGTTTATGGCCTTTCCAGGGAGCAGGGAGCAGGGAGACTACAGGGCATGCAAGGACCTTGGGCAGGCTGGTGCTTCACTTCCCGCTCCCTTCCTTCTTCCCCGTAGGCCCCTCTCAAGCTTGCTTTTGCAATGGCTCAGGGTGCTCCTAGGCCTGGTTGTGAATCTCTGCCTCCTCCCCTCCGGCCTGCCTACCCTCGAGAGCTTGCTTTTGCGCTGGCTCTTTGGCCTTGTTGTGAATTTCTTTCTCCTCTCCCTCCAACCTGCCCCTCAACAGCTTGCTTTTGCGATGCTTCTGAGGCAGTTGCTGCCTGGCCTCACTGCTGCACCCGAGGCCTTTGACCCATACTTTACCCCGGTGGACAAAGGTCTGGTGGAAGCTGCTGGAATGCAGGTGTGAACGAGTGTGGAAATAAGGTGTGGATTAGTGCATAATGCAGGTGTGAATGAGTGTGGAATGCAGGCCAAGGGTGGGCAAGCTAGATGGGGATGATGTGCATAATGCAGGTATGGAGTATGGACACCTAGGTCCTGGGCAGTGGACTCCAAGGCCACAGAAGCCTGCCCAACCATGTAGGTATTAGGTTTTAGGATAAGGGCTTAGGGTGCAGATTTCTCAGGCAGGCGTGTCTGAAAGGCTGCGTCCCTGTCTGCTTGCAGGTGATGCCAATTAATGAGGACGGCCGTACGTTGGCGCTGCAACCGACGATGTTTTACATGCCATACTGCCCGGTGCGAAAGGGAGGGAGGGTCTCTGCATTACAATTGGCGCAGTGTACGTGCCAAGAAGTGCAGCTTCAGGTCCCATCAGAGAGCCTTACATGCGTGTCTGAAGTCTGCACGATGTGTAGATTGTGAATGGTTGCTATCAATTGTGTGAACAAAAAACTGGAAGCAAAATGGAGACCTGATACTGAACTAAGTACTGTAGGGCCGTCATGCAATCTTCACTTCAATGCACTGCCCGCCACAGTTGGACTTGTCCGACCGTCTACTGAAGCACAATGAGGAGGCGGGCCTGCTGCACAATGTTATCCTACTTGGGAACAGCCATCGGGAGAATAGCAGCCACCGGGAGCTGGTGCGAGCCGGTGAGAATGACGGCGGGGCTGGGCGGGGGGGCGCGCCTTCTGTATTTGGCCCCTGCTCCTTCCTGCCCGAATACCCCAGGGTAGGGGCATGCAGACAGGGAGGCGCAATGACCAAGTAGGCCATGTCTGTGGCACCAGTTGTTGCGTCAGCTGCGAGCAAGTGTTGCAGCAGCAGCTGCAGCAGCTGCCACTGATTGTACAGACATTCCCACATTTCACTAACCTTCTCGTCTACTCTCTCAATTATGTAGGTGGTGCACAACTCAGCAACTCAGCGTCAAGTGTTTATTAGGGCATGTCTGCTGCATTATGGGGTTCATTCCCTCGCCACTCGCCTGGGGTTGCGTATTAGCTGCTGGCCCAGGGGGTCGCCATTTTTTGCTCTCTGTCCTAGTTTATTTTGTGCTTGCACCAATCTGCATCTGTCCCAGGCATCGAATGAGATGCCCCATTGGACACAGGTGTTGGCCACCCACTGCATTATTAGCTGCCGGCAGCGTGCACTGTGTGAGGCCATGCCGAGGTGGGCAGGCCCTTGCCCTCCCCGCCTCCTCTGTGATGCCCCCTGCCCACTGATCGTATGTTACCCGCAGGCCACATGGTGGAATTGGCAGTGCCGTGCAGTCAGGCGCGCGCCGAGTATTACGCGTTTCAAGGCCTGTCGTTGCACATTTTTCTACCGCGTGGCGTTTCCCCCGCTTGATGGGATAGGCGGGCTTGTCCATTTGGACCGATGCAACCCTACCGGTAGCGTTGCCTATCGTTATATGTACTGCCGGCGCATTGTCTGTTTGGAGGATCCAGAGGTTTCTAAACCCTAGAATCCTCAACCCTGTCCTTCCTGGTGCTGCCCGCATAGTATTTGCTGCAAGCTGATGGAGTCTCTCCCTGGTCAGTGCCAGTGAGGGGGGGTAAGAGGGCCAGGGGGGGCTGTCTTGATGCTGATGCGATCACCGAGTGTGAGATGATGAGTCCAGTGTCAGTCTTAGGTTTAAGGTTAACTAGGGCGAAGGGTATTCCAGTAGGGTGAAGGGTTTGGGTGCGACAACGGAGTGTGAGGCTGTGAGGCCAGTGGGTCAGTGGGCAGTTGCATTGGTGCTGACACAAAGACTGAGTGAAAGATAGCAAACAAAGCAGGACGCAGTCAACTAAACAATTGTAACTTGAAGCTTTGGCTGGGCGCAGTCATTCAGCATTGGCGGGCGTCAACCGCTGTCAAAGATGTTGGGCAAGAGGAGATAACAAGCATGTGGAGGAAGCGCCACATGCTTTCTTCCTATATCCTAGCGTGATGGAGGATCCAAGGCAGCGGGGATGTGCGGGTCTACCGGGCGATGCAACAGACCTTCGCCAATTTTACCAGAACCAGCTTAGGTCATTGGGGTGGGATGCCCTAGGTTTTGGGAACCGTTGTCTTAAGCAAGGTGGGTGGGCATAAACATTATGCATTTCATCGTCCAAAAGTTGTTGAGTTTAATGAGAGCCGTGCACATGCCGGTATTGAGGAACGTTGTAGCAGTATCCGTTTTGCTGGATGTAGTCTACCGGTAACAACACGGATGTGGCATCAGCCCCCAACCGCTCCTCCCTCTCAAATCACGCCCACATTGCGGCTGGAAGTTGCGTTGTGCGTCCTGGCGTTATTACATTTATTTAAGTACACCTGACTTGCGAATGTCTAAGCTGGCCAGGTAGAGACTGCCCTAATAAAGAAAAGTATGTATGGCAACAAACCCGAAACACCGCACAGCAGCTAGTACAACTAGCCAGATGGCTTAACATGTGGAGCTATCATCCCTTCTATTGCTGCCCCCCTCATCGGGCCGCTGTCACCAACACATACAGGTTCTGCAACACCTGATTGGGACCGCAAGGGCTCAGTCCGTGCGCCTGTGTCGAGATAGGAGGGAAAGGGCAGCATGGCAAAGACCAAGAGCAGGTCAGCATGTAGTCCAGACGGCCAGGGGGAAGGAGGGCAAGAGCAGGAGCAGAGCAGCAGATATTTCATCCCACCCACATGCTGACGTTTCATTTCATGTAACCGATCCCTACTCCCTCATGGAGCATGGCTGGTGTGAGCAGTGTGGTTGATGCTGAGGCGGGTGCACCCCTCCCACCCACCTGAAGCAACTGCTCGATGTCTTTGTTGAGCAGGTGCACCGCTAGTGCAAAGCGATTGCAATCGCCTCCCCATCGTGTATCATCGGAAAACAAGGGCAGGACTAGCGGCAGGCAAGGACGCAGCAACGTGTGCGGTTGCTGCTGATGCCCGGCTGCCGTCTCCCACCCGCTACCACCACCCTGCAGCGTTGCCTGCTGGCGCTGCTGCTGCCACCCGCCTGTTGCTTCATCTTGTGCAGACGGCAATGTAGATCCATGGGACCTCGTCGTCTCACAACCCGCCACTAGGTCGGACCAGCCTAGGCGATCGCTGCCCACCCCTGCAGCAGCAATCGAGGACCCGGGACGTCGCCAAGGCTGAGTGAGTGCTGCTGCTAGCTTAGCCAGACCGCGGCTGAGCATCCCGCCGTCAGTGGCCGGCTCTAGAACCACTAGGGGTGAGAGGTCTCGGAGCAGGCTAGTCGACATGCGTGGCAGCAGACCATACCTAGGGTAATAGAGGGGGGAGGAAAGGAAAAAGAGAAAGGGGGATTTGGATCGATACAATTTTCAACATTGATTTTCAAAGGAGTTTAAGTGAAGCAGAGGCGGAGCAGTGTAGGGTTCCCTGGCATAAGAAGCGCAACAAGCATCGTCGAGAAGTGCTTCAAGTTTGTTTAAGATTGAACGTGATGTTTGCAATGTCACACTTTTAAGGAACTTTTCGAATAATCAAGTCACATTCATAACATTATCCACAGGGCAGTTAATTCCACGGTTTCCAGTTTCTCGAGGTAAAAGGAAGCGGTGCCCGAAGACCACCCCAAAGAGGTATCTGTTAGGAGGCCAAAGATTCAATTAAGGGCACTGAACAGATGCAAGCAGACTTTTGAGGCTGTTGGCACTTAATCACTGACTCCAATTGTGGACGTAAATAAAAAGTAATTGTAAGAGGAGGCATGAAGACTTACACGGGCACAACGAGGGGTCTTTTAACAACTTGACTGGGAAAAGTCATTTCTTGGGGGTATGAACCTCCCTGTCCCCACTCTCCAGCCCCTCACCCGTGATGCAGAGCTTGATCCGTTCAGGCTGCACATCCATGCCCATCAGGAACCTGGCACAACTACTTTGTTGCAACCCCTGCATGCATGTGTGCCTGCATTGGGGCGTGTGCGTACCTTCGTGTGTGCGAGTGCAAGAGTGCAGGAACCAGAACTAGCTCTCACCTAAGTGGCACGTCTAGATAGGTCGCCATTCTGTCCACAATGTGCATCACGTAACCCAGCGCCGCAGAAATGCGTGCCTCCTCATCCAGGCTGCCTGCTCCCCCCAGCCCATCCTCCCCGTGCAGGATGCGCCTGATCAGGTTGGATGGAACTTCCAGCCCGCCAACAGATAAACGCGCAGCAGCACCACTCCCAGCCGCAGCGGCATCAGCGGCGGCGGCAGCACGGCCGCGCCCTGCTGCCACCCTGCTGTCCCCACCATTGATTGCCGCAACAGCAGCCAGTGGCAGCCCACCCTGCCCCCCCAGATTCAGGCTGTTGCCGCCTTTCCTCCCAGAGCCTCCTCCTCCAGCAGCACCCAAGGAGGGAGAAGAGAGGAAAGCCAGCGACCCCCCTTCTGCCAGCGACTGCGAGGACAGGGAGGAGCTGGAGGCGGATGGGCTGAGTGGATCGATGCTGCCGCCGTGGCCGCCCACCATCCAGCAATTGTCAATATGCCGTTCGAGCGCTGCCGCATGCCCCACGTCCACCTCACGGGGCGGGGGCAGCTGGCTGGGGCCAAGCTGAACAGTCCAGCAGGAGACAGAGGCCAGGGGGAAAAGGGAGGAAGGTTTATACATGAGTGGGCTTGTGTGCCTCATGCCATTTACCAGCACTGTACGTCCAATAAAAGCCCACTAGTAAACCCTCTTAAACACCAATCCAATTCCAGGCGCAGAGAAATGCATTGGACTCGAAAAACCCATATCAGCTCATATGATGAAGCATTGCTTCTATTTCACTTGTTATATACTTGTGATGGTCGCACAATTGAGCCACAATTCAACCACATCATGGTGTGTGGCCGCGGGGGGCGTGGTGCATCACGCCTTGCCCTGTAGACCGGTCAAGTGTGATCCCCTTGGGCCCAGGCTGGGTCTCCGATCAGCCACCCCAAGGTGGACCGGTGCGCCCTTCAATAAAAACTGTTTATACTTCCCTTCCCTCAGGGTACCTGATATGCGTCGGCCAGCTCTGTGACGAGGGTGTTGCGGCGCCCTACCAGCTCATTCGTGATGGCCTGCCACCGGCCCCTGCCCTCCTGTCCATGAAGAGCAGTCTCAGCATCGCTCCGCCTCGATTCAGCCCCCTAAGTCGGCGGCAGCGGGTGCAGAGGAGCAGGCCAGTGTCAAATGCAGGGTGCACCCCACACCAGTATTGGCCGGGTAGCTTCCACTGGGTAGACAGGGACCAAAGCTTAACCGGCCTGTAGCCTGTTGCCCAGGCAGCTGGGCTCACTGCACTAGCCTCCGCCCAGCCATTACGTGATATAGTAAACGTGTCGCTGATGTGCCCTGATCAACAGTGGGTCCTACCCTCATGAACCCGCCTCAGGCCATGCCATGGCGGTGGCATGGCCTGAAGAGGCTTCCTCATGGCAGATTCACAGGCACAGCTGGGATGGAGTGCTTCAGCCTCCCCCAACAACAACAACAACAACAGATGAACGTTGCATTCCATATACCGTATAGTGAAGGAAGGAAAGTGCACGATGACACCCGTAACTGCGGAACTCGTTTTTGCCTTTTGGGACTCGAAATCCCATGGTGAAAAACTTGAAAAAGGGAGGTGGCAGGAATGTGAGGGAAGGTGTCCGTGGCAAGAGATTGTCTGTGGCAGCCCTCATCAGACATCTCGCCACACAAGCAATCGTCTATCCCAACTAACAGGCCAGCGCCAGAGCGTGAAACAAGTCCATAACGGCACCCTCACAGCTGAAATATGGTTGAGGGCTGAGGGTCCAGGTCTCAGGCTAAGAGGTTCGCAACCCATACCCCTCTCACCTGCAGCATGGACAAGCAGCTGCACAAGGCCTCCGCCTTCAGCAGTGCCGCCCTCTGCACAGCGCCTATCTCCGCCTTGGCCCCTGCCAGCCTGGCAGCCATTGCATCAGCAGCGGCGGCGGCGAGGGCAGACCGTCCGCGCTGCTGTTGCAACTGATGCTCCTGCTGCTGGCGATTCCGACGAAGGTCCAGAAGCTGAAATTTGCAAGAGCACCCAGGGCAGGAGGGAGTAAGACGGTGGCTACCAACACCAGCAGGGCTAAGGGCAGTGAGGTACCACATTCATTCGGGAGAAAAGAGTAGCAAGAGGGACCGTGCAGTGGGGCACTGGGAGTATGAGGACCGAGGAGGGTAAGGGTAATTGCACTAAGGGCAACAGGGCAGCTAGGGTAAGGGTAGATGTATCTATGCACTGGCCCTCAGCATGCACCCACCTACCGCACAGTCGCATGAGCCCTCTCACACTGCAGCCGGGCCAGCACCTGCTGCCCCCTCAGCATGCACCCACCTACTGCACAGTCGCATGAGCCCTCTCACACTTCAGCCGGGCCAGCACCTGCTGCCCCCTCAGCATGCACCCACCTACTGCACAGTCGCCTGAGCCCTCTCACACTTCAGCCGGGCCAGCACCTGCTGCCCCCTCAGCATGCACCCACCTACTGCACAGTCGCCTGGGCCCTCTCACACTTCAGCCGGGCCAGCACCTGCTGCCCCCTCAGCATGCACCCACCTACTGCACAGTCGCCTGAGCCCTCTCACACTGCAGCCGGGCCAGCACCTGCTGCCCCCTCAGCATGCACCCACCTACTGCACAGTCGCCTGGGCCCTCTCAAACTGCAGCCGGGCCAGCACCTGCTGCCCCCTCAGCATGCACCCACCTACTGCACAGTCGCATAAGCCCTCTCACACTTCAGCCGAGCCAGCACCTGCTGCCCCCTCAGCATGCACCCACCTGCTGCACAGTCGCCTGGGCCCTCTCACACTTCAGCCGGGCCTGCACCTGCTGCCCCCTCAGCATGCACCCACCTGCTGCACAGTCGCCTGGACCCTCTCACACTTCAGCCGGGCCTGCACCTGCTGCCCCCTCAGCATGCACCCACCTGCTGCACAGTCGCCTGAGCCCTTTCACACTTCAGCCGGGCCTGCACCTGCTGCCCCCTCAGCATGCACCCACCTGCTGCACAGTCGCCTGGGCCCTCTCACACTTCAGCCGGGCCAGCACCTGCTGCCCCCTCAGCATGCACCCACCTGCTGCACAGTCGCCTGGGCCCTCTCACACTTCAGCCGGGCCTGCACCTGCTGCCCCCTCAGCATGCACCCACCTGCTGCACAGTCGCCTGGACCCTCTCACACTTCAGCCGGGCCTGCACCTGCTGCCCCCTCAGCCTGTACCCACCTGCAGCACAGTCGCCTGGGCCCTCTCACACTTCAGCCGGGCCTGCACCTGCTGCCCCCTCAGCATGCACCCACCTGCTGCACAGTCGCCTGGGCCCTCTCACACTTCAGCCGGGCCAGCACCTGCTGCCCCCTCAGCATGCACCCACCTACTGCACAGTCGCCTGGGCCCTCTCACACTTCAGCCGGGCCAGCACCTGCTGCCCCCTCAGCATGCACCCACCTGCTGCACAGTCGCCTGGGCCCTCTCACACTTCAGCCGGGCCTGCACCTGCTGCCCCCTCAGCATGCACCCACCTGCTGCACAGTCGCCTGGGCCCTCTCACACTTCAGCCGGGCCTGCACCTGCTGCCCCCTCAGCATGCACCCACCTGCTGCACAGTCGCCTGGGCCCTCTCACACTTCAGCCGGGCCTGCACCTGCTGCCCCCTCAGCATGCACCCACCTGCTGCACAGTCGCCTGGGCCCTCTCACACTTCAGCCGGGCCTGCACCTGCTGCCCCCTCAGCATGCACCCACCTGCTGCACAGTCGCCTGGGACCTCTCACACTTCAGCCGGGCCTGCACCTGCTGCCCCCTCAGCATGCACCCACCTGCTGCACAGTCGCCTGGGCCCTCTCACACTTCAGCCGGGCCTGCACCTGCTGCCCCCTCAGCATGCACCCACCTGCAGCACAGTCGCCTGGGCCCTCTCACACTTCAGCCGGGCCTGCACCTGCTGCCCCCTCAGCATGCACCCACCTGCTGCACAGTCGCCTGGGCCCTCTCACACTTCAGCCGGGCCTGCACCTGCTGCCCCCTCAGCATGCACCCACCTGCTGCACAGTCGCCTGGGACCTCTCACACTTCAGCCGGGCCTGCACCTGCTGCCCCCTCAGCATGCACCCACCTGCTGCACAGTCGCCTGGGCCCTCTCACACTTCAGCCGGGCCTGCACCTGCTGCCCCCTCAGCATGCACCCACCTGCTGCACAGTCGCCTGGGCCCTCTCACACTTCAGCCGGGCCAGCACCTGCTGCCCCCTCAGCATGCACCCACCTGCTGCACAGTCGCCTGGGCCCTCTCACACTTCAGCCGGGC
Source organism: Limnomonas spitsbergensis (assembly GCA_037349105.1). Taxonomy (NCBI): domain Eukaryota; kingdom Viridiplantae; phylum Chlorophyta; class Chlorophyceae; order Chlamydomonadales; genus Limnomonas; species Limnomonas spitsbergensis. Next base: position 10,348,691 of record JAYJMM010000041.1, read on the forward strand.
CTGCACCTGCTGCCCCCTCAGCATGCACCCACCTGCTGCACAGTCGCCTGGGCCCTCTCACACTTCAGCCGGGCCTGCACCTGGCGCTGCCTCATCTCTGTCAGGCGCCTAATATGAGACCTCATCTCCCCCACATCGCGGCACCGCTCCCAGGGACCCGCAGCAGGGTCAACCTCAGCGGCAGTGGGGTCCACGTCTTCAGGCTCTGAGGTGCCTGCCAGCGCAGGCTGACCCAGCGGCAGGTAAGAGGCTGAGGACAGAGCCGAAGGTGCAGCTTCAGCAGACGGGGGGGGGGCAACAGGCCTGCATGTGTGTGAAGGAGGGAAAGATGCGTCAGTTTGGTTTCGTTTCAGGAGTGATATCCAGATGTATTGCAGCTGCGGCCTTTGTGGATCAGACCTTCGGTTATGGCGCTCTGAACACACTTGCTGCCTGTGCCTGCATTTCAGGATTAACTTGCTGCCTGTGCCTGCATTTCAGGATTAACTTGCCGGGAGTATAAATTCCGCGCACGTTTAGACACAGGTCACATAATGAGATAGGTGCCCCTTTATTATAAACGTTGTGGACGCAGTGCTGGATTTGGCTAGTCTGCACTTGCACCTTTTCCGTATGTCTCACGCCCCACGGAAAACCCCCGTTCTTTTTAGCTAGACTCCCGATGGAAGAAAACCGGAAATTGGTGGTCTAAATGCCGGCACTTCAGGGTCCATGTTGAATCACCGCAGCTGAATCTACGCACCATCTGCAACCTTTCCATGTTCAACAGCCTACCGGTGTCACATATACCACATTGCTTAAGTCCCGGACATTCATGATGGTGTCTGTTTCAGGTTCTTACTCGGATGGAGAAGAGGATGATAAGAAGATGGGAGGAAGGGTGCCAGGTCGCGAACAGCTCCCCCAGCTGAACCCTAAACCTAGAAGTTTCAGATTTTTCATGACAAGGTAGCAGTGTCGCACCCCCTCCCACGGTTTCAAAAAGGTTCTGCCCGTAGGGTTTAACCAGAGGCCTAGCAGGGACAGGCATCCTCAAATTAGTAGGTGCGCTTGCCACTATGTGGGCATGAAGGTTTCCTGTATTGCAAAGGGAACCTCCATGCCCACATAGGTTACCTGTGTTGCCACACTGGTTTGGAGGAAGGCTGATGGTTTTATACCTGTGTGTGCTTGCCGCCCGGTCGTCATTGCCCTGGCTGTGCATCAGGTCCGTGCCATCCTGAAGCGTGCAGGCAGCAGGCAGGCAGGCAGCCGACCCAGGCGGGTCCTGGTTGGACGCTGGCAAGCCTGAAGATGGTCTGCGGTGATGCGCTGGTGGGCGGCCTGCCCCGGGGCAAGCGTTTGCAGGCAAAGCACTGGGGGGGGCAGATCGCTGCTGCAGGGGCTTGAGCAGTCGGCCGTCCCTTGCGGGCAAGCCAGAAGAGGCTAGGGGCAGGCCACGGAGGGACGGGTGATTGAAGGAACCCCCTCCGGTGCGTGATGTAGAACTTGCACACTGCTTCTGCTTCTGCTCCTGCTGCTGTGGCGGTGGCTGGTTGGGCAGCACTGCGGATGCGCTGCTGCTGCGTGAGTGCCGGATGACCCGTATGGCAGAGGTGCTGGAGGGGCCTGTCTGGCGGACCTGCTGCTGCTTCCATTCCAGGCGGCTCTGCTCCTCACTCCAAGGCCCAGAGTCGTGGTTGTGTTGTCGAAGTGGCTGCAAGGAGGGCATGGAATTGGGAAAGGAGAGGTTAAGGCGGCACACAGTGTTCATTTTCTTGTGACTCAGCCACATGTCAGCTAGAGTCCGGCCTCTGGCCGGAAGCCTCGTTTACGGCCATCCATGCTACCTTGGCCAACAGTCCTAGGCTGGCCCAGATTTGGTCAAAATCAGGCCTTTGGCGGCCTGCAGAAAGTGGACTAGTAGCTGAAAAAGGAACACTGGCGGCACATGGGCTAAGGGTGGCGATGGAAAGCTTGTGCTTCATGGTTTAGGTGTGTGTTTAGAGAGGGTTCAGGTTAAACCTCGACAGCGGTAAATAAAGGCGAGATAGGGAGAAAAATAAAGTTGTTTTGAGAGCTGCTGAATCTGTGTAAAGAGACGCATTTCTGAGGAATATACATATTATGATATGGCGGACTCCTAACCTGGGTCTGACACTGCACATGCCCTCGATCACCGCAATGCTCCATCCATCCCATCCTGCTCTGAAGGCAAAACTGAATCGTCCCGTCACACTTATGTCAAACTCTGAACTATTTCCCCAGCTTCATCTCCCAGCATTGTCAAAGCTTGGCCTTGACAGACACAGCTGGAAGGCGCTACTGACTCGAGTCCAGGGTGAAAAAACAACTGTAGCTTATTTCAGGTGCTACACTTTAGCTACCACTGCGCTTGAGCTTTGACCTGGTCAGCGGCCGTCTGGTCTTAGTGCAGGAAGCCCTGCTGCTCCCCAAACACTGACCCCCCCCAAAGAGCTGACACTTAGACCCACACCTGCCCTCCGAATAGTGTGCCCAGCACACCTCCAACCTGCCCCCCTACAGCTCACACCCAGTCCCCATACCGTGTTCTCCAAACAGTTCACACCCGACCCTCCACACCTGCCCTCCAAACAGCACGCCCAGCACGCTCTGCAGCTTTGCCAGCTCAGCGCCCACAAGGCTCTGTTGCGCCAGCCAGGGCCGGTCGGCAGCTGCCGCTGCGTACAGCAGCGCCCGGTGCGCGGTGCTGGAGGTGCTCAGCAGCTGCTGCTCAGCTTCCACCTCCAGGCTGTCCTCGGAGATAAGTGGCTGGACCACGCTGCCGCTGTCAAGCAGCCACCTGGACATTGGGCGGTGCACCCTCCACTTGTGAGGCAGATGCATATTTTGAACTTCCAGAATACCATGACTGGTACACTGGGGTCAGGATTTGTTGAGTGCCAACGGGGCTTGTATCATTCAAAACTTTGATTCATATAGCCTGTTTTGCACATATAGCACCGATCAAGGTGGATGGGACTCATCATAACACAACTTAAATTGTGTTGGATGAAGAGATGCACCGGAAGCAGCCCTGGTGGAGATCCACTGGGTACCTATGCCCCCTGTCCCCCTTTTCTTTCTTTTCTCCTCTGTTCCAGATAGTAGAGTTGTACTCGCCAAGAGAACAGTGACAAGGCAGCTGGCCTGATACATATTCCGACAGCATGCATCACCTGAAATATGCCCCCCCACCTGGACAGCTGCTGGCTCTCCGTCCGATGATGTCCCCTGCCCCCCGGGGGATGCCCAGCAGGCGACGAGTTCCCCGGACGGGCCTGACCGCTTGCTGAAGAGGCGGCCGGCTGGGCCAGCAAGCCTGCTGCAGCCCAGGCAGCGTCCAGGGTCCAGAGTGGAGATCCAGCTGGCGCCACCACCGCAGCAGAAGCCAGGGTCGCTAACCCAGCTGACGGCAGCGTGCTCCCCAGCAGCTCCCAGACCGCGGCTGCAGCAGGCAGTGCGAAGGTGCGCCCACCCGTCGCGCGCACGAGGAGGACGTTGACACCCGGCCAGAAGGGTCCTGTCAGTATCCGGGACGGGTCTGCGTCGTGGGCGATGCGGGAGGACATGTGTGGGGGAGGAGGATGCATTGAGCGCAGGAGCATCTTGGAGGCGCAGGTCGACGAGGGACATTAGGGGATCCGGGGTACTCTTTTCTCCCTGACCTACCTATATCTTTCTATATATGATGTGTGGATGTGGCTACAGGCCCCATGCGCACGTTAGGGCAGCGTCAACCAGACAGTGCAGTGGCAGCTGAACAGTGTTTTCTCCACCAAGGGTCACGTAGCCTCCCAAGTCCCTACCCACCCCCCTGGCCCCTAAACCTCACCTATTACTACCAGCTCGGACAGTCGCAGGTGCTGCTCCAGGACCACATGCCTGTCCAGGTCCATTTCTGACCCCATCAGCACCTGCTCCACCGGCGTGCCCCTCCCGCTGCATCCTGCCTCAATGGGCAAGCAGACGGGGCCGCCGTTGCTGCACAGCCCAGGCCTCGCATCAGCGCTCACTCCTGCAAACTCTCCAGACCTGCTCCTTGGCGCATCGTCTAAAGATCCAGATCCAGATACAGATCCATGTTCAGATCCTGGCCGCTGGTCATCATCCCACAATCCACTAATTGGAGTAGCCTGCTCTCCGGAGGTGGCCACCACCCTCGCAACAGCAAGCGCAGCCATAGACGCAGCACAAACCCGCTCCAGATCCACACCTAGCGGGACAACATCTGAGAGGTCTTTGCGCTGACTCGCAGCGCTGCAGGTCGCCTGCTCTGACCTCGGATCTACATCTTGACTCTGATCCGGAACCGGTATTGACTCTGGGATCCGGACAGGATCCGCATCCGTGAGATGCAAAGCTCTGACGGCTCTACGTGCCACTCCTTGAGGCCACTTGACATCGCGTGGGGCGGGTCTGGGGCACAAACCCTTCCGGCACAGCAGCCGGACGCGTAGCAGCGCCCCACCCTCATCGGCGCCACAGCCATGGTGTGGTGCACCCTCTGTACTGCACGAGTCTAGTGTAGGATGCGTTGCAATAGCGCCCGCACCAATCCCATCTGAAGCAGGTGTGGGTGGGGCAGCAGGTCCTCTTGAAAGGTGTCGGGGGACCGCGTCCCACTGGAGGCTGAAGTCCTCGGCCACCTGGGCAAGCAGAAGCAGTGGAAGCAGCGGAAAATGACAGGAGGCAGGTGGCAGGTGGCACCAATGGGACGTGCAGCAAAAAACAGATTTGTAAGGCTGTGTTTAGGATGTTGCACTGGTCTGCTGCAGACACAGGTGCAGGTGATATGGTGCCGCCACCTGACAGCGTCTACACATCCACTCATTCACAGTAATCTACAGCTGTCTTCGAAAAAGCCAGACTTCGCAAATACTTGAGCCAGAGCAATTATAGATTAGCTAGCTCAGCTGCTGCCGTAGCAGAAAAGGAAAGTCGATTAAGGTTTTTTTGCCGTACATTTTTGTAACATTACAAAAAAAATCGTTTACTGCAGTAGATTGGAGGCAACATAATGCCTCACAGCTCTTAAGCATGAATGCAGGGCGAGGAATGCAGATCCCATGCATGGCCATGCGGTTTTGATTCCAAGTATTGCCATGCGGGCAGCACTCGCTGGTCACCCCATGCTGGTCATGAACTCACCTCCTCGCTGTGGTGGACCGTGCACCAGCTGCCATCAAGGGCGTGCATGCTTTGGATCTGGTAGGAAAACAAACGGGTGTTGGGGGCAAGGGTGCTCCTCCCGGCTAGCTCGCGAGCCAGCGGGGGCTGAACATGGAGGTTCAGGAACTCGACTGACTCGATGTGCCGTAGCAGGAGCATAGTCGGAGCCATATCAGCTAGAGGCGCCCGCTGAGTTTGAATTGCAATTCACTGTTGCTGGCGACGCGCGCATGCGGTGAAACTTGGATCGATCGATCGTGGTTCCATGATCAGGGACGATGTGCGCGTACAATTGGGTCACTTGAGCACCTAGTGATGCATGTTGCGAGGCTATGATAAAAGGAGGGGAGTAAACGCGCGGAAGGTTTGTCTAGGAAACGGTAACTAGATCTGACAGTAATCGTCAGGGGTAACTAGGATTGTGACTAGGATTGCGTTCCAGCAGCTGAGCCCCAAAGTGTGGCACGAGGGCGAGTGGATGGAAACAGAGAACTCTTTCTAGTAGGTACAACAGCAAAACTGTGGCTCTTATTCCTGATCGAGGAAGCTATACCTCAAGACACGATTCGGTGTTTTCTTTGTTTCCCTTGCCATCCAGCATATGCACATCTAGCAGCACCATATTGATAGGAATGAAATCCGTCCTCCTGTTCTACACCCATCACTCCCAGCCGGACCTCTTCTGACAGCTGACTCCTAGGACCCTCATCGGCATGGGTAGCAGGATGGAAATACTGAGCATGTATCGTCATATCCTGATGCTCCTAATGATGCCGGCTCGCTTTCCCAGCAGAAAGCGAGCCGGCATCATTAGGAGCATCAAAGAGGAGTTCCACTCAAACATGGTGGGACCCGGCAATGAGTGGGACTGGCATGCTGACACATAGGATATGGCATGTCGCATCAGCCCCCCTGCCGTGTGCCTGACAGTGCCCTGCCTTGCATGCGAACATGGTCGGACTAGGCAACGAGTGGGAGCTTTCATGGGGAAACATACCAGCTATCATGTTTGCCAACCTGCCCTGCATCTGGAGACTTGTTGTCATGTCATGCATGTGTCATAGCTCCCTGCGTGGATGGGTAACAAACAGCTGGATGGCCACACTTCCATGTGTCCCTTTTGAAACGGAAAACAAGCAATGTATGAAATTACCTCCGGGCAGCTACTCATGGGTCTCTCTCACCCATATTGGCATCCTGCCTATGCACAGGCTTAGGCCATGATTGTGCTTTATTGATGGCTGGCAGATGTTCCAACTCAACTTACAGCACATGTAGCCCTTAACCATGCTGGCTTGCTGGACAGCATTAGTCTTGAGATGCACGTTTTTTACCCCTGTTTACCCAGACATGCAGGGCCTGAGGGAGAATCTCAGCGTTCATGGAACTTGGTTAATGTGGTTCCATGCCAGAAGCTCAGTCGGGTATTTTTTGCACAGTGATTCACTTGGCACAGTGAAACACCGTGAGAACAGCATTCAGCTTGCGCAGCATTGCCCTGCACCCCCTCATGCAGGCTCTGACGGACTCCAAGAAGGTCAAGGGCTGCATTGCTGCCGCCCAGCGTTGCCTAGGAGACCTGAGGCCTATATGCTGACCAGATGACACGAGGAGGAGGGGACAGCTAAAATATCACCGACCCAAAGGGGCGACCACGGACTGAGAATTATAATCACACCAACTGCACACTAAACATCTCACGAGGGGCTACGATGTCAGGATGAGGCCTTGAGCCTTGAGCATGAAATGTGATCAGGGTGCGAGAAGGAGACCTGAAATCAAATTATGACTGATGAGTAGGAGCTGTTGGTCGGTGGTGGCTGTTGGTCGGTGGTGGCTGTTGGTCGGTGGTGGCTGTTGGTCGGTGATGGCTGTTGGTCGGTGATGGCTGTTGGTCGGTGGTGGCTGTTGGTCGGTGATGGCTGTTGGTCGGTGATGGCTGTTGGTCGGTGGTGGCTGTTGGTCGGTGGTGGCTGTTGGTCGGTGATGGCTGTAGGTCGGTGATGGCTGTTGGTCGGTGGTGGCTGTTGGTCGGTGATGGCTGTTGGTCAGTGATGGCTGTTGGTCGGTGGTGGCTGTTGGTCGGTGGTGGCTGTTGGTCGGTGGTGGCTGTTGGTCGTCGGTGATGGCTGTTGGTCGGTGGTGGCTGTTGGTCGGTGATGGCTGTTGGTCGGTGGTGGCTGTTGGTCGGTGATGGCTGTTGGTCGGTGATGGCTGTTGGTCGGTGATGGCTGTTGGTCGGTGGTGGCTGTTGGTCAGTGATGGCTGTTGGTCGGTGATGGCTGTTGGTCGGTGATGGCTGTTGGTCGGTGATGGCTGTTGGTCGGTGGTGGCTGTTGGTCGGTGGTGGCTGTTGGTCGGTGATGGCTGTTGGTCGGTGGTGGCTGTTGGTCGGTGATGGCTGTTGGTCGGCGGTGGCTGTTGGTCAGTGATGGCTGTTGGTCGGTGATGGCTGTTGGTCGGTGATGGATGTTGGTCGGTGATGGCTGTTGGTCGGTGGTGGCTGTTGGTCGGTGGTGGCTGTTGGTCGGTGGTGGCTGTTGGTCGGTGATGGCTGTTGGTCGGTGGTGGCTGTTGGTCTGTGGTGGCTGTTGGTCGGTGGTGGCTGTTGGTCGGTGGTGGCTGTTGGTCGGTAATGGCTGTTGGTCAGTGATGGCTGTTGGTCGGTGATGGCTGTTGGTCGGTGATGGTTGTTGGTCAGTGGTGGCTGTTGGTCGGTGGTGGCTGTTGGTCGGTGGTGGCTGTTGGTCGGTGATGGCTGTTGGTCGGTGATGGCTGTTGGTCGGTGGTGGCTGTTGGTCGGTGGTGGCTGTTGGTCGGTGATGGCTGTTGGTCGGTGGTGGCTGTTGGTCGGTGATGGCTGTTGGTCGGTGGTGGCTGTTGGTCGGTGGTGGCTGTTGGTCGGTGGTGGCTGTTGGTCGGTGGTGGCTGTTGGTCGGTGGTGGCTGTTGGTCGGTGATGGCTGTTGGTCGGTGGTGGCTGTTGGTCGGTGATGGTTGTTGGTCGGTGGTGGCTGTTGGTCGGTGGTGGCTGTTGGTCGGTGGTGGCTGTTTGTCGGTGATGGCTGTTGGTCGGTGATGGCTGTTGGTCGGTGGTGGCTGTTGGTCAGTGATGGCTGTTGGTCGGTGATGGCTGTTGGTCGGTGGTGGCTGTTGGTCGGTGATGGCTGTTGGTCGGTGGTGGCTGTTGGTCGGTGATGGCTGTTGGTCGGCGGTGGCTGTTGGTCAGTGATGGCTGTTGGTCGGTGATGGCTGTTGGTCGGTGATGGATGTTGGTCGGTGATGGCTGTTGGTCGGTGGTGGCTGTTGGTCGGTGGTGGCTGTTGGTCGGTGGTGGCTGTTGGTCGGTGGTGGCTGTTGGTCGGTGGTGGCTGTTGGTCGGTGATGGCTGTTGGTCGGTGATGGCTGTTGGTCGGTGGTGGCTGTTGGTCGGTGATGGCTGTTGGTCGGTGGTGGCTGTTGGTCAGTGATGGCTGTTGGTCGGTGATGGCTGTTGGTCGGTGATGGCTGTTGGTCGGTGGTGGCTGTTGGTCGGTGGTGGCTGTTGGTCGGTGATGGCTGTTGGTCGGTGGTGGCTGTTGGTCGGTGGTGGCTGTTGGTCGGTGGTGGCTGTTGGTCGGTGGTGGTTGTTGGTCGGTGGTGGCTGTTGGTCGGTGATGGTTGTTGGTCGGTGGTGGCTGTTGGTCGGTGGTGGCTGTTGGTCGGTGGTGGCTGTTGGTCGGTGGTGGCTGCTGGCCGGTGGTGGCTGTTGGTCGGTGGTGGCTGTTGGTCGGTGGTGGCTGTTGGTCTGTGGTGGCTGTTGGTCGGTGGTGGCTGTTGGTCGGTGGTGGCTGTTGGTCGGTAATGGCTGTTGGTCAGTGATGGCTGTTGGTCGGTGATGGCTGTTGGTCGGTGATGGTTGTTGGTCAGTGGTGGCTGTTGGTCGGTGGTGGCTGTTGGTCGGTGGTGGCTGTTGGTCGGTGATGGCTGTTGGTCGGTGATGGCTGTTGGTCGGTGGTGGCTGTTGGTCGGTGGTGGCTGTTGGTCGGTGATGGCTGTTGGTCGGTGGTGGCTGTTGGTCGGTGATGGCTGTTGGTCGGTGGTGGCTGTTGGTCGGTGGTGGCTGTTGGTCGGTGATGGCTGTTGGTCGGTGGTGGCTGTTGGTCGGTGGTGGCTGTTGGTCGGTGATGGCTGTTGGTCGGTGGCGGCTGTTGGTCGGTGGTGGCTGTTGGTCGGTGGCGGCTGTTGGTCGGTGGCGGCTGTTGGTCGGTGGTGGCTGTTGGTCGGTGGTGGCTGTTAGTCGGTGGTGGCTGTTGGTCGGTGGTGGCTGTTGGTCGGTGGTGGCTGTTTGTCGGTGATGGCTGTTGGTCGGTGGTGGCTGTTGGTCGGTGGTGGCTGTTGGTCGGTGATGGCTGTTGGTCGGTGGTGGCTGTTGGTCGGTGGTGGCTGTTGGTCGGTGATGGCTGTTGGTCGGTGGTGGCTGTTGGTGGGTGGTGGCTGTTGGTCGGTGGTGGCTGTTGGTCGGTGGTGGCTGTTGGTCGGTGGTGGCTGTTGGTCGGTGGTGGCTGTTGGTCGGTGATGGCTGTTAGTCGGTGGTGGCTGTTGGTCGGTGGTGGCTGTTGGTCGGTGATGGCTGTTGGTCGGTGATGGCTGTTGGTCGGTGATGGCTGTTGGTCGGTGATGGCTGTTGGTCGGTGGTGGCTGTTGGTCGGTGGTGGCTGTTGGTCGGTGGTGGCTGTTGGTCGGTGGTGGCTGTTGGTCGGTGGTGGCTGTTGGTCGGTGGTGGCTGTTGGTCGGTGGTGGCTGTTGGTCGGTGATGGCTGTTGGTCGGTGGTGGCTGTTGGTCGGTGGTGGCTGTTGGTCGGTGGTGGCTGTTGGTCGGTGGTGGTTGTTGGTCGGTGGTGGCTGTTGGTCGGTGATGGCTGTTGGTCGGTGGTGGCTGTTGGTCGGTGGTGGCTGTTGGTCGGTGGTGGCTGTTGGTCGGTGGTGGCTGTTGGTCGGTGATGGCTGTTGGTCGGTGGTGGCTGTTGGTCGGTGGTGGCTGTTGGTCGGTGATGGCTGTTGGTCGGTGGTGGCTGTTGGTCGGTCATGGTTATATCCCAATGGGCCTTGTGGGGGATGCCCGGCAGCCCCTCGTTGGTCGTTTGAAGCAAACAAAACAGAAACTGGATAGTGGTTACGGATATTGCAGAGAGAGAAGGAAAGCAGGAGGACGATGGACAGGAGTACAGGAGGTCCAATTGCTCCGCCTCTTTGGCCTGGGCTTCTCCCTGGTTTTGCAGGTTGGTTTGGGAGTGGGTTGTTATTGCAGTGGGTTGTAGTGAACGTTTTTTGTCTTCGGTTAATGATATGAAGTCTGGGCCCTGCTTGAACGGCAGGGCCCGGAGGCGGCCCAACTGCACGTTTGTGACATAATAAAGTTGCATGGAAATTGGGGTAGGCAGGAAAGAAGAAACGAGGAAAGGAAAAAAAGCTACCGGAAAGACCACAGGTTGGAAGGGGCTTTTGCCTAGGGTGCAGATATTAGTATTACGTACGCGCTCCTTTTTGTTCAGGTGTTGTTAGGATTTGTTTACTTGACTTGTTTTCTTTGGCCTCCGTTTTTTGACTTGTTGCCGGACCCTTGGCTCACTTGACTTACCTTTCTTGGCTTTGTGACTTGTTTTTTGTGCCCCCAGTCCATCAGTCTTAGTAATTTGCTTTTTAGTCCCCTTCGATGCACGGACAATTGCACTCGGCGAAGACGGGCTGGAAGGAGGAGCAAGAGCTGCCTCAGGATAAAGTTTGCATGATCATTGACTTCCCCTTCAAGATGAATGAGGATTCTTTAGGTTTCGTTCCTTGTGAAGATGATGGAGTGTACGCTGGTCAATTACAATGCATATGTGCCAGGCAATAACTTGCTGCACATGAGGTACTTACACTGATGTGAGTTCCGTCTCGGGTGTTTTAGTCTCCTTCAGGCATGTATAGTAAGCTGGGGTGGACAGCCTTGTCTGTATTTGGCTTTCTGGACACATTTTGTGTTGACCACCAGGTCCACCTTATAACAAGCATCGTCACTTGCCTTTGCCGCGCCTGGATTCAGCCCACCGCAGGCACCGTGCTGGCACAGGCAAGGAGCCGCACCAGCAAGAGGGAGTGTGCTTGTGTACGCACAAACTTAAGGCTGCGGCTCGGCGCAATCAGCACGGACAGCCCTAGGGGCAGGCGCAGCTGTCAACAGCGAGACACACGCTGTTGCCCGTTATGTTGGGCAAGGGGAGGCGGCGAGCATGTGGAGGACACATAATATGCTTCCATTGCCTCAGCATGCAAGAGCACCTTCGGGAGCGGGGATAGGCAGGCCCCCAGACGGTGCTACAGACTTCCACGCTTTGTACCAGGGTAGGCTAGGGTGGGATGCTCCGCCTTCTGAGAGGGGTGTGGTAGCTTTCGTTGAGGTTTTGTTTCAGAGGCCGGGGCTTCCTTTCTCTTACTTTCCCCCCCAGCCATTTGTGTGTCTCTTTACTTTGTTTCCGCTTTCCGCGTTCTCCTGGCCTTCTGTCAGGTATGTTTCTTTATTTTTATTTCTCTTCGTTCAGGGCTAGGATCTGGACGGGCTGGAATTCTTTGGGACTTCCTTCATTTTATGGGACGGGCTGGAGTTTTCCCGGACATCCTTCATTTCATTTCTTCCTTTCTCGTTGTTTCTTCTGTTCCTTTCGTTTCTCCTCTAGCCTCTTTTCCTCCCTATCAAACAGTCGGGCGCCCTTGCGGCCGAGCCTTTGCAGCATGGCCCAGAGGTGTAATGCCATTCATTTGCCTTGGCAAGACTTTCGGTTCCATTGGTCCCAAATCATCACACCCCGCTTGCTTAATGAATAAAATTCCATACCGTTATTTCAGGAATGAAAAATAAAACAAAACAAATACGGAATCAATATTCCATACAGTTTGCATCATGACGGACTTCTGGCATACAATAGTTCAACAGTATTGTAATGCCCGCTCTTGCCATTTTGTTTTCATCGCGTCAGCTTTTGTCTGCTACCCTCTCTCCCCACCTACTTTCCATTCAAGATAGCCCAGCCCACCGTGACAACAGGAAATCACCCCTATGCCTCTGGGCTCCTCATGAACGGGGTGAAAATTCTTGAAAGCAACAGTGCTGGATTCTACTTTATTCACAGCCCGTGTTGGTGAGCGTTTTTTCAGCACCAGTGAAGCATAAACATACCATCTTTCATGTGCGGCCAGGATGCCCCTACTGGGCTGATTATCGGCCGCTCCCCTGTGGCCCTAGCACCAGCCCCATGGCCTAAGAACGTCTGTACCTCAAGTGCGTCTGAAGTGCGCTCAAAGCAACAATGTTGAGCACCCACCCTCAAGGCGCAGAAAAAGCTGAAATCTGCAGCCTCATCCGTCACTGCTATGACATGTGTGTTAGTTGGGGCATCAACGGTGGGGAAACTGATGCATGCATAAGGGCAAGACCTCCTGGACGCAGCCCAGGTGTCAAGCACCCTTCTGGATCCTCTGAGCGCCTTGAGAGTGTAGACAGGGTCATGGGTGGCGGGGACTAATGCTGCGAGCACGTGGGCTGGTGCCTATAGGCACACCCACAGGTGTCCAGCACCGTCAGGTTTATGCTGGTGCTGCATGCGTTGCCTTCATTAGTGAGGGTCCCAGCAATCAATTGTAAGTATGGAAGCATGGGAGGGTGCTGGACCGGGGAGCTGGACGGAGCGCCTTCGTTATTTGAGGACATGTGCAGGGTTCTCCTTTGTGTTCTTCTTCTTCTTTCCCTCTTACCTTCAGTTTATTTTCTTCCAACGGGACAGTTGGGCGCCCACGCGGCCGAGCCTTTTTGAGCAGGGCCCAGAGGTGTAATGTCATAGACAGGCAGGGTCTAACAGTCCCACTGGCCTCTTACCGCCCCATGAATGAAACCATCAACCAATGAAGTCCCATGCACCTCTTGGGACACCATGCACACACTGCATGCATGACCCATGCAACCCCAAGCTGCAACTTAGGCTGCCCATCCGCTCCTGCCCCGCTCCCACCTCCAGACTGGTTGGTGACAGGCCGAACATGAAGTTTCTGCAGACCTGGCTGCTGGCCTCCACTCCTCAAATAGCACAGAACGTAGCACACGAGGAGGTCAGCTCCACACACTCATAGGCTGCCTGCTCCGTGGTGACAAACATCGCGATCATACGCATGAGGAACAGGGAGAGGTCAGCACAGACCCCCAAAGTAGGTTCCGGTGGGGCGGTGGGGTCAGGGTATGCGGAGAGGTCATACAGAAGGAGACACAGGAGTTGCAGGTTGAGGCTGCAGCTGGTGGAGTAGGGATCGGAGGGGAGGGAGGACTTTGAAGAGAAGGGGAGGGAGGGGGGATAGGAGGAGGGGGGATAGGAGGGGAAGGTTAGGTTGGTGGCAGACGAGGTGGGAGAGGATGGGGAGGAAATGGGGAAGGGGGGGGAGGAGGGGGGGAGGGGAGGAAAGAGGTAGAGGCTTGGGAGGAGGGGAGGGGAGGAGGGGAGGAGGGAGGAGAGGGAGGGGGAGGGGGGGTGGGAGGAGGAGGAGGAGGAGGAGGGGAGGGGGGGAGGGGGAGATGGGGAGGTAGGAGGGGGAGACAGGCCAGGGGAGAGGAGGGAAGGGAGGGGAGGGAGGAGGAGGAGGAGGAGGAGGAGGAGGAGGGGTGGGAGGAGGGGAAGGATGAGGAGGGGAGTGAGGAGGTGGGGAAAGAAATGGGAAGGGGGGAGGGGAAGGAGGAGGTGGGAGAGGTGGAGGTAAGGGAGGAGGTAGAGGAGTTGTAGGGCATGGTGGAGGTAGAGGAGTTGTAGGACATGGTGGAGGTGGAGGAGATGGAGGGGAGGGTGGAGGTGGAGAATGAGGAGGGGGGACAGGAGGTGAGGGGGGACGAGACTCTGGGGACGGCGACATGTTGACTGGACAGCAAGGTGGAGTTCCCTTGTCCAAGAAGTAATAGTGGGGGGAGGATGGGTAGGGGCCGGGCCAGGCCTTGAAGAATTGGGTCATCATGGGGCATGCCACAGCCGCTGACTGGAAACAAAACTGCAGAGGTGAAAGGGTGGAACTTTGGATTTGATACCCAGCGCACCACCATACCTGTCCTTCATATTAGTTGATCCAAGGGCAGGCATGCAGACTTATGTCTCAAGACATGAACTCATGACATACAGACAAAGGGCCATAGGCAATGGCCAGCATGTAGCTGTTTAAATGCTTTTCTTAAGACACTGATGGTATTCGTTTTGAAAGGACTGATGCACAATGTGATGCACCCTGTGGCTATACCACTCAGCTGATCTCCGGGCACCCAGGTGCGCCTTATACACTCTGCCTACTTTTCTCTGTGTCATAAGTTTGATGTCAAGAACCTGTCGAAGTAAAAAAACGAACATATGCTCGTCCTCTCATATCCTCACCTGTGTCCCCGCCGGCTGGCGTGATGACCGTGCTGTATGCCTTCATGATGGACCCAGATGCGTAGTTGAGCCACTGGACGCCTGTTGCCTTCAGAGTACCATTGACATAAACATCGTTGAAATCTGCCTGACACTTGGGACCTACATCATGCAGGGAGGGATTTTCCAACTACACGTTTTTTCTGCATATCACGTGTGTGAAATCTGCCACCATGGTAGAGCTCTACCGGTATGTCATAAAGCAGCGCTGAGCAGCAGGTCAGAATGTCTGTGGCTGGATGGCGTGGGAGGTCCATCCCTTGCTTGTCGACTCGTTCAGTTTTCTCATCCGTCAATCTCTCCACCACCTGGCCTAAATGAGCAGTATCGGTAACACAGCTGTCCGCCTGGTGATAGTGGTACTGCCTACATGGCATCCTCATCCAAAGCAACAGATTGGTTACCCCGAAATGAAGCCCGATATCGGCCGGCAGGCACTCTGCTGATGTGTCTGAGTGCACAACTCTCATATGACATAGTTCATGGCCGGTCCATGCAAGCACACATATCTGCTGGACCTTTATTTGTTCCCTTCTGAAATAAAGGAAGAGATGAAAAGGAATAAGCCCCTTGCCGCACACCATCACGGTTTGGTGTGTTCACACTTTTCACCACACTTTTGGCCAGGAAAACATCATTACCGGTACCGAAGTCAGAACAAATGAAATGTGTCTGCCGCCCGACAGAAACAATGAGACTGGCTACCGCCCATCATTGACAACAGGCATCACACTCAATATGTCCCTGTACTAATTTACAATTGAAATTGTGCTGCCAACTCACTGACTCCAATGGACATCCGTGTTACGCCTTTTGTGGCGAGGGTGCTGTAGCAAGGACTCGGGGATGCAACATGGTCGAGGTACGATAGGTCGGTGCAGTACATGCCAGGCTCTATCTCCACCGGTGGGCTGAGGCGGCACGGCATGCTGGATGGAAATTAGTCAGAGCAACGGCAGTATGGAAATATGTCCGCCGAAGACTGCTGGACGGATGAACAGAAAACGGCTACCATGAGGGAGAGTGCAGCGGGGACAAGGGGTGGCTGAGCCGGCTGCCCTGCTGGACGTCGTCATCCAGAGGCAGCCGCTGCTCTTGCTGCTTTTGCTGCCACTGCTGCTGCTGCTGCTGCTGCTGCTTCTATTGTGAAGTTTTTGTGAAGTTTTTACAGTCCAACGGGGCATCACATTTGATGCATGGGACTTGTGCCCGTAAACCGGTACAGGCACTAAATATGCTAGGACAGCGAGCAAAAACCAACGACCCCCCTGGGCAAGCAACCAACACTCAACCACCGAGCAGTAGCGTGGGAATGAACCCCATAGTGCAGCAGATTAGCCCCAGCCATAAAACATGACGTGGGTGCAAAAGAGTTCGGTTGGACGCCTCCTAGGAAAGACAAGTGAGTGTCGTAAGGGACAGCGTTAGATTCTAATTGAGAAGGAAACAAGAAAGTTTTAGTGAAATTTTATGAGTCTGTGTAAAAACTGTGTGATGTGTAAGCGAAACTTCATTGTGTTTAAGTGTTTTAAAATGTGTGAAATATGTATGAAACTGTGTGACACATAACTTAAGTGAGTTAAATGTTTAAAAAGTGTGACCTGTGTGTATTAATTATTGAGATGAGTGTGTGAAACTTCTGAAAGTGAGCCATTTCAATGTTAAATTAGTGATTCAAAAACGATGATACAAACATATGGACCAGAGATAGGAATTGTGATAATCAAGGTGATAGTCATCCCAAGTCAAGACTCCCCCTTAACCTGACATATGAAAGCAAAAACTCATGCGGCCACCTCCACCCCATCGACAAAGAGCCGAGCACGCGTGAAAAACACCCTCAACTTCATCTCCTTGGCAAACTGGAACTTGGGCCAGAGCTCATGCCGTGCCGACAACTCTGCAGGGGACATATCATCCCAGATGGTGACACCCTTGCCTGCCAACTGAATCCTCCCATACACTATGCTCTCGGCCTCGCTGCGATTGCCCACGCGGAACTTGATCTTCCGCATGAACTTGTTGTTGGGATCCGGCTTGCCCATGCGGAAGGCGCTGTTGACATTGATAGTGATACCCATGAGCTTGCACACTGTCTCACACACCAGAGCCGCACAGTCCTCCCCCAGACCACCCTCTGGCAGGCCAGATATCACGAAGCTGGAATCCCTGCTGTCATGCATGGCTAGCGGAGCAATGCCGTTGGCACCCATGCTGGTGCCACCGCCGCACGATGTTGCAACCGCCGGGGCTGCTGCCTGACGCTCTGTGTTGTTGTTGTTGTTGACGCTGCTGCCGTTAGATCGTTCGGTTTCTACCATCAGTGTAGTTCCTGCTGTTGCTGCTGCCAGTGTTGCTTCTGACACCATCTTCTTCAAAACTGCCTTCACATAGACATGCTCCTTCTGCATCGCAGCTATCACGACATAACTGTAGATGTGTAGCCCCGCCAAGCTTTCAACTGCACACAGGCAGGCAGTAGTGCTGAGCAGTGAGCACCCCTTAAATGAGACGAATCCAGTCATAACTAGATGGTGAGATTTTTCAGCGCCCTCCACTACGTGCCCCTCCGCGTAGTGAGGAGACCTCGCCTGCAAGCAGGCGAGGTCCCCTCACCTAGCGGAGGATCACCGAAACCTGCACCCCACTGTGTGGGTAAGCGGGTTTCGGTGAGAGGTGCAGGTATTGTAACCCTTTGAGCGCAATTTGGATCCCAAACGGTAAGGACGCGATGCGCTTTGGAGAATTATCGGGGTAAAGTAGACCCCCCTTCTATTTTTGGGGGGGGGATGTTTACTGTCCATAAGACACCAAATATACAGTGGATTTTCACCCACGTACGCTACCCGCAAATCACTGCAGGTAACCCTGAAGGCTGAAGCTGAGAGCGCATGACCCTTTTCCCCATAAAACGTCATCAGTCTAATGGCTTATGGGCAGGTGATGGACTGAAGTAATTGAACTACCAGGCAGCACATCTAGATAGTGCAGGATCTCAGAAACGTGCCCAAGCCAGCATGGAAATTTTAGGTGGCGTAGATTGTTAGGTGGCAAACTGTATAGTGTGGGGTGCATCCGTATAGTGTGGGGCGAATCCGTGTGGATGCGGCGAATCCGTATGGTATGGGGCGCGCGAACAGGGGCGCGTTCACGTTGAGAAGTCAATATCGATATGCGGACGATTTGGTGTGGACGATATTGAGGTGTGGATGCGCTCGTATTGAGCTCATATCGAACGCATATTGAAGTGTGGTTCACTGTGCGAAACTTAGCGATAGCCAGCTCACTGCCAGATCACTGCCGCTCATTGCTGCTCTATTCCTCTATTCATTGACACTGGTCGTCCTCAATCAAGCAGGTGAGGGTCAGGCCAGTCTTCGAAAGTCGGTCAGAGGCGAGAATTTCAAAGCCAGGTCCTGAGGCCCTAATAAATACCCTGCCATGCCTATTGAGCTGCCAGCGCATGGCCGGTCCAGGTTTGGCCCCGATTTGGGTTTTTGAGGCTTCAGATTGGGCCTCCGAGGTGGCCTCTGAGCCGGAGAAAGAGGCACCAAACATGGTGGACCTGCCAAAGGTTAATCTCTAAATTGGACATAACGACAGAGGCAGCGTAGGAAGCGAAGGGAGCTGAAATGTTGGTGACGACTGACACGCTGGCAATATTGAGCTAAAAACTTGGGTCGAGGGCAAGTTTTTGGATATGACGAATCGAAGTCAAATTGAGTCCATATCGATTCGATATCGAGGCCATATCGAGGTGTGGCCGAAAATATTCACACAAAAGTCGTCGGTTACCAGCCATATCGCGTCCATATCGTCCAACGTGAACGCGCCCCAGGTCCTGGTTTTGCGAACCGGAAGTTGGTTGGCGGTGGTTGGGAAGTTGAGGAGGCTAGTTGGGTACTTGGGTCTTTGTTAGCGGTGGTGGCACGTTGTAAGACTAATGAGATGGCTGGATATCGCCCGGATTTCGCAGCTTTTTTGCGAAATCAGAAGGCGGTTGCAGGTTTGTAGGCAGCTTTGTTGTCGGTGGACCCACACGCGCCGAGGTAGCCGAGGGGCAGGTATGTGCCGCCTGCGAACGACGCGTTTTGGTCCGTCGCGCCTTTGGCTGGCAACTAACGTCCAGGTTCGGTCGCGGGCCATCAAGCTGTATATGCACCGCAATTTGGCTCCTGTGAGTTGGCAGTTGTCTGGGAACATGTGCTGTTTGTGTGTTTGGTGCTGAGTCGTGGTTATGTGCGTGCGTTGTGTGTGCTGACTTAGAGTGACGAATTGTGTAGGCGGGGTGTCGGTTGCAATCGGTCATCGCACAGCGGCCTGGCGAGCAGATGTAGGAGAGTTTGGCTCGCACTCTGCCTCTGAACATCTTCAACGTGTCGGGTCGCAACCATCAGTGCTTGCTCAACGTGTTGCAACGTCACTTTGAAAGCTTACATTTTTATAGGCTTGCAGAACACAATTTCACCCGGCACAGAGGAGCCGCTTGGCCCAGTGTACCCGCTGAGCACTTTGCTGACGGCCTCAGACGACAACATGGACAAACCTATACAGTATTCTCCCACACGGTATCGTCCGCAATGACAACTATTATCATGGCGCACCATAGTATGTATGGTGGGCTTGCAAATGGGAAGCTAGGGATTTGAAAGTAAGGCAGACAAGTACATGCCCTACGTGCAATCGTGCATGAACCGGTAGGTATACAATCCACCTACAAGGCATACCAGTTCATGCATACAAGGCATACCTTGTAGGTGGATTGTATAGGTTGATGCAGAACCGGGACCGATGCGCTACAGCGGATACCAACCGGTATCAGGGAGCAGTCAAGACGTTATGACAAATGTCGGGTACGGTACTGTAGGACCATTTGACTCACTACTATTAATCAATCATTTTTGGGTGCGCGGACGAGCTGCGTGATAAAATTAATTCAAAAATCGCTGCTGCGTGGCAAGTCAGTCACGGCCAAAACAAATATATCACGAGTGCACGGACTAATTTACGGCTGGCTGATTCGACATCTGTTCATTGATTACCCATGCTGAACGTGTACTGTTCTTCCAGGTATAAAGCGAGGTTTTTGACTGAGTTGACTGTACGGTAGCTGTTACAAGAGCTGCGCAGACCTGCATTACAGGTACTGGTAGGCTAAACCATTCGGATAGTCCATTCCAATTATCGTACCGGCTGCGTGCTCGGAAAATGAATTATTTTAACAAATCGCTGCTGCGCGGTGCGCAGCGCTACCGGTATGTGTTCTCTGCCTGCGCGGAGTCAAGTAGGAAATCATGCAAAATAGGGGGAATGAACCCTGCCCGGTTTTACAGGTAAGGTAAACCATGACCAGACCCTGATGACTAGAGAACAGCAAAAGTACAGAAATTGCAATAATCATACCGTGATAACATCTCAGATGCCATCAACAGGTCCTGAGTAGTTCCCACCTTTTATTTTTAGATGTTAAGCTACGATTCAATATGTGGCATTGGGTGACATGTTGCAGCCAGCCATGCAGCTAGGGCTGCCGGCCTCCGACGATTGGTCCACATTGGCCCATCTGTGGCTGAACAACAGCTTGCCAAGGGTGATCTACTGCGCACGATAAAAATACTTGCAGCTTCAGTGTCAACTAGTCATTCCCACTGGTTCGCTCTGCCTGAACCCTACACCCTGACCCTAAACCCTATAAAATCCATACCCTTAGGATGGATGTGTTAGCGCAGTAACAGCAACGACTTGTTAGCAAACATAGAGCCATGGTAGCATAATACAGCACAATACGGCACAGGTTTAGCCAGATTAGTCAGCTCATCCATGTCGACCTTCTACAACTGTACTGCCTCCAAGTGCAGCCAGCCACTCACAAGCCACAAGTCCAGGCTGGACTGTCCTGCAACATCAGTGTCAGCTCCACCATGTTGCCCCCTCGGCTGCCTCCCACTCTCTTGAACCCCGCAGCCTCGAAGAAGCGCATTGCTGGCAGGTAGGAGGCAGCAACGTCTGTGACGATGCGTCTGGCTTGCTGCCCGACCGCTTGTGAGCGCAAAGCCTGGACCAGTGCCTGACCCACACCACACTTGCGTTGGTCGGCCCACACCACTAAGCTCAGCAGGCACACCTCGCAGCCCCCAAGCTCCGGTACTGTCGCTTGCCCCTGGCCTCCTTGGACGGCCAGTCCTGCTGATGCGTCTCTCTGGCTGCTGTTCTCTATGCTGCTGGATCTGGCCAGATCTAACGGATCCAGCTGCGCTGTGAACCAGCCCAGCACCTCTGACGGGTCGGCATGTCCGCATGCGACAATGGCTGCAGTGTCGCTCCTGCCGGCTGAGGCATGCGGCAGCATCTCCTCAATGCTAGTCAGGTCCGAGCAAATATGAGGACGCCGTCCAGCTTGGCAAATTTGTGGAGCCTTTGAACTGACGGCAGGTGTTCATGCGTCATGGGGCTGCATGAGAAGCCATTGCTGCCGCCGCTTCTACTGCTGCTGTACATCACTCCTTCCAATCGTGTCGTGAGGCCTGTACGAAAGGGACACCATGAAAGGTAGCTTGTCACGGGGTGTATACTCCCCCATGCATCATGCCGGTGCAAAGCCAGGCGTTTGTCGATTCAAATTCAGCGAGCCCATATTTCTACTTATAGATTGGTGTATAATAATGGTTATATTTATCGCAACTGTCGCTGTCATAGATACAGGTGATAGCCTGGCAGGGCAACATAGCAGATTCACAGCTGTTATTTGCCGTACAACCGAGGTGGAGCACTGTCAGCTCTGACTGTCAGCTACTGAAGAGTAGCGTCTCTTGTAATATCAGCTCACCCGCGCCTAAAATCTTCATAAATTAACACTCGGATTTATGTGTCCCCTTTTGGTAGTCACGGCGCTGAGTTGAGACCCTTGTGTCCTTGATCTGTTACTGCGCTTCAAAGCTGGACTTGCGAACAAAGATCGTGCTTCACTCATAGCTTCCCTTTTGCCTCATGCTGAAGCCACTGTCGGACACATGCCATCAGTGAGCATGAAGGTGCAACTCGGAGATGCACCCTGAGAAGAAGGGACGTGGACGACCTGCCAAACAGCCTAAGGTAAGACACGCCAACACGAAAGCATGCCCATGCTTCGATCTCGCTTTTGTGAGGGAGGCACCCAGCCCAGCCCAGAACTCATGTGCGACTCATGGAGCAGGTACCACCTCCACTCCCCACACCCCCTACGCAAAGCTCGCCCGGGCCCTCGGAATGGACCTCCAGCAAGGTGTTCAGCTCAGGATGGTCACACCCAAAGGCAGCAGCCATGCAGCAGATCGTGAAGCCAAGTTCCGCCGCCATGCTGCACCCCATGCAGCCTGCTGCCGGCACCAGCACCACCACGACTAGCAACCAGCAGCAAGCACAGCAGCAGCAGCATGGTGGTTTTGGCGATCCGCCAGGGGTGTTGACTCAATCTAGCAAAAGCCAGCAGCTACAGCAGCAGCATGGTGGGAGTGCAGATCCGCCAGGTTGTTCGACCCAGTCTAGCGGCGGCTTCAAGAGCCTTAAGCGCAAGTGGATCCAGGACCACTCACAGGAGCAGATGGATCGGGAGCGGAGGATCAAGGAGGAGGAGGTTGCGAGGCTGGCCTGCGAGCAGGCTGTGCAGGAGGCTAAACTCAGGGTCAGATATTTGAAGGGTTTGGGATTTAGATAAACCCTTGACTAGGTATGACTGGCCTGAGAGCTGACGCCTCTTAAGACTAAACTCATGGTCAGTACTGTCATGCCGCAAGCTTGGAATTTAGGCTGAATACTAGTTTCACAACAAGGCACTCAAATCCGATGGTCTGGATGACATGAATGGCACCTTTCCTGCATGGCAGCTTACCTGCATGGCAGCTAACTTGAAGATGGATGCTTTTCAGCATGAAAGTGAGCATGTCGGTGCTTGCAGAAGTTTAATTTCCAATGATTGTCTTATTTTGGAGGGTTCAAATCAGTCATGCATTCCAATTATCAAGCTATATGGGCTTGAGGACAGTTCAACGAGCCAATTATCATGCTGTCTTTTGTGTTTCAGGACATCCATGCATGGAGAAGGGAATGCTGTGTGTAGGTGTTCAGAAGAGTCCAATATGCTAAATTTTGATCCCATGTATGCTCTGTAGGAGGAGCAGCGGCTTGCCCAGGAGCGTGCCGACCGCGAGGCTCAAGAGAGGCTGGCTCAGGTAATTTAGCTGAAACCTGGGGCTGGAATGGAGCTCGTCTCCTGCACTCCTGCTATATCATATGTTCGAGCCTGGATTATTTTTTACCTGTTTACCAAGTCTGCCTGCAACCATGGCTGTGGGAAAGTTTCAACAAAAACTCAGCCCCCTCCGTTGTCTTGCCATTCCCCGTCACACCTTACAGGTATTTCAGTTAGAGCCTGCTGTGGTCCATGGTTGAAACATACCTGTGATATCTCCTTGACAGGCTGCCCACTCGGAGGTCATAATCCACCAAGCATTTGCTCACACATATTCCAGCGATGTGTGTTGTATTGCCGTGACATCCATTCATCATGCAAACAACACCTGCCCTGTCCTCTCCTTGGCCGTCCATTCCAGGAGGCACGGCTCAAAGCGGCAGCTGAACAAGCGGCTGCAGCCAAGCTGGCCGCTGAAGCAGAAGCAGCGGCAGTGGCGGCAGCGGCGGCGCAGGCTCAGGCAGAGGCTGAAGTTGCAAAGGCAGTGGCGGCAAAGGCAGAGGCAGCCAAGGTAGAGGCGGCGAAGGTAGAGGCAGCCAAGGCAGAGGCAGTTAAGGCAGAGGCGGCAAAGGTAGAGGCGGCACGGGTGGAGGCAGCAAAGGTAGAGGCGGCGAAAGCTGAGGCAGTGAAGGCAGAGGTGGCAAGGGTGGAGGCAGCTAAGGCGGAGGCGACGAAGGCTGAGGCAGCAAAGGCAGAATTAGCAGTTGCAGCATTGGCAGCAGCAGCAGCAGCAGTGGTAGCGGCACGCCTGAAGGCGGAGTCAGAGCCACTATGTCCAGCTCCCGTCAAGAGAACAGTCTCGGCCGCCGTGTCGTCCGCCATGGCTGCAGAAGCAGCTGCAATCCTCAAGGCCTCACGCGCTCAGGTGCTGGATGACTTTGAGGACTCGCTGTTCACACCCCTGCTGTCCACAGCACCCTGTGTGACGGCGACCACCGCCGCCGCAGCAGCAGCAGCAGCAGGGACGTCCTCAGGCACCCCCTGGACCTCATTAGCAGGGACAACAGCGGGGGGTGCTGACGAGGCTGTGCCACGCGCAGGTAGC
This sequence comes from Limnomonas spitsbergensis, assembly GCA_037349105.1. Classification (NCBI taxonomy): domain Eukaryota; kingdom Viridiplantae; phylum Chlorophyta; class Chlorophyceae; order Chlamydomonadales; genus Limnomonas; species Limnomonas spitsbergensis. The sequence continues at coordinate 10,372,592 of JAYJMM010000041.1, forward strand.
GGTGTCAAGGCAGCTGACTGGAAGGCCAGCAAGGATGCCTGCTTGCCAGGCAAGGAGCGGGGAGGCGGCAAGCGTACCCGCCGCGCCTCAGATGCGCTGCGCCAGGCCAGCAAGCTGCCCAAGGCAGCTGAACCGCTGCTTCAGGCCCACAGCAGCCTGACGGGGTCCTCGGACGGCAAGCAGGGCTGCGATGCAGGGGCTGACAGGGCTGCATCCACCGGCACTCGCAAGCGGGAGGGCCAGGCAGGGAACATGGACCTGCACGCAGTGGCGAAAACAGATGCGGTAATGGCAGCGGCGGCAGTAGGGGGTATCCCTCCTGGCCGGCCCTCTCCAAGCCAGGCTTTAGGGGTCACCAGGGAGGGGCCCAGTGCCAAGAAGCCACGTATGGGGCAGACCCTGCTGCCGGTGGACGCTGGAAAGGCAGGCCCGTCTGGGAGCAATTCAGTCGCTGACAAGGTGGGCGATGCGACCCAGAGGAAGCAGAAGCAACCGACATCGCCTGTAAAAGCTGCGGCCCAGCAGCAGCAGCTGGAGCCGAGCAGTAGCAAGCAGGGCGCAGGTGAGGGGGACGGTGGTAGGGCAAGCTCGCCTGATGAGCCAGGTCCCTGCCCAGCTGGGCCCTCGGCTGTGCCCCTCAAGGGAAAACACCGGCAGCTCCAAACAGGGAAGGTTTCTGCAAGTAGGCAAGCCGCCAACACTGCAGCAGCAGCAGCAGCAGCAGCAGCTGCGGCGGTTGCTGCCACGGGCGTTTCTAAAGGCAGGGCTGCGCCCGATGGAGACCGGCCGGGCTCTTCCACGCCTGCGGTGGTCCAGAGGTTGCAGAAGGGTCAGAGGCACCTCGGCGGCCTTGGAGCGGTCAGCAGCAGCAGTCTAGGACTCAGCGACAGCGGTGGCGGCGTTGGTGGGAGCGGAGAAGCGCAGCCCTCTAGGAGCGGCCTGTCGGTTGACGCTGGATGCCCCGTGGGCTCGTCGGGGTGGGGAGATGACGACAAGGGTCCGGTACAGGGTGAGGACTGTGGCGGCAGGCAGGCTCATCCTGGCGGGCACAGCAGAGCGCGGAAGGAGCAGCAGCAGGGGGTGCTGCCGCTGCCGTCCGGAGGTGGTGGTGGTGGTGGTGGTGGCCCTCAGAGGACTGAGGCCAAGCGGCAGAGCCGCCTCAAGCGACAGGTGCTGACGAAGGACCTTGAGCCAGCAGCCTCGGGCCAGTGCGCAGAGGTAGCCGAGAGCAGCGGGGGGCAGGCAGCAGGCGGCGGCCCACCACCAGCCGTCCCTGCCGCCGCCGCCGCCTCTGCCGTGACAATCGGCCACACGGCCACTGGGGGGGAGATGCGGTGTACGGACTCTGAGGCAGGGGCGCCCCTGGGTGGGCGAGGTGGGCTGCATTATGCCGTGGAGTGTGCGGTGGAGGGCCCCACTGGGCAGCGTATCACGCTGGAAGTGGACATAGGTGAGCTGTGTTTCTGAACTCTGGGAGCTTCGCCCTAGCCCCGCCCCAGCAGGCCGGCCCCGAACCTCCAGGCAGGGGTCTTGGGCGCTCCCCTACTCCCCTCTCATGAGGCCTGGCGGCCTAGGTAACACATTGACACTGCTGGCTCCCATACAAGCAAGTCCCCAATCGAAAATTAAACACTTACAAATATTAGTGTTTGGCCAGGCGGCCACTGCATGGTTCTTCATGCAGGCAGGAGAGGCGCACACACGATTCCCCACACCTTGCTTGCAGTGTTCAAACACTTTGAATCCCATGCTGTTTGCACCGGCCAGTGCCGGTTGTGGCTGGCTGCCAGTCTGTTTCTCACCTCAGCTGCCCCTGATGCAATGCTGGCTCTCCCCCTTCCCTACACAGCTGACACCCCACCTCATTTCTCACCGTGTGCACTGCCCCTTCCATCTCCCCCCCCCACCGTCCCCCTAGGCAAGCTGCACTCATTCAAGGAGCTGTGGAGTCACCTGAGTGCAGCACTGCCCTCAGGCTCGATGCCGGACCGCCTGGATGGCAGGATCGTGTACATGGATGTGGACGGGGACTGGATGCTTGCCATGCCGGATGAACACTGGGCCTCCTTCATCCACAATGCCATCAAGGTGCTGGTGTGCAGCAACTGCTGATAAGGCAGCCTGGCGGGCAACAACTTAAGCAACAGCCTGGCAAAACCTGCAGCAGCTGCTGGGATGAGCGCTGTGCCTCCTTGGAACACACTTCCATTGAGTTGCTGGTGTGCAGCATCTGCTAATGTAGCAGCCTGCTTAGGTATCAACCACTGTTGCAAATAATGATGCAGCAACAACTTGGGCTACTTGGGCTACTTGGTTGATGGCCTTGCGTATGTTACGCAGGATTACATCCATTGATGAGGACATTCTGGAGCGCACCCAGACAAATCACTTGTTGTGACATATATTATTATTATCATTGTAAATGCTGTTCATGACATGAGTGCGTACCAGGCGTTAACTTAACCTTCTAGGCGAGAGGTCTAGAGTATCGTTAGTTAAAGGCTGGTCTGCATGATGCGGGTAAGGCCCGCCCCTGAACGTGCATGCTCCTTAGACGCATGGCAATATTGGTGGATATGGTCTACACCGCATTGCAAGCCAGTATTGGGGACTTGATGAGGCAGTAATGACCGGTTGCACATGACAAGGTGGACCAAGTGCACATGACATGGCGGCAGGACATGAGGCAGGTATGGCCGGTATTTGTAGGTGACTGCTGTTGCCTCTTTGACCATCAATACCAGGATTATAGTCCATGGTCTGTTTTATTTTTTGCCCCCAAAACTGGTACCAGCATATGAATTGATAATCAAAGAGACCATATACCTTGTTTGTTTGGCAGGATGTGTTAGTTGCTAGCGAAGGACCTGCTGGGACTGAAGATGGCGGCGACCGCCGGGGCCATGCAGGACCCCTTAGGACCCTGGATCTTGTTCACTCATGCATAACGGGGGCAGGCAAGGCCGCATGTCGTACGCTTATATGGTGTATACTGCGCCTATCTGGCCGCATTGAAAGGGATCACAGTTTGGAGCGTGGGCATAATAATCTAGCACTGGTGAAACTCAAGCTGAGACCTGTGGGCTACGGCATCCGCCCACGTCACGAGCTGTAGTCCATGGCTGAAGTCCAGTTTAGGGTTTAGGCCTGGCTATTCAAGTTACTTGTGCGTAGGTGATGGTGGACCACATCGTACAAACTTATGTTGCTCCATGTTGACAAAGAAAGGACTTCACAAACGGGTGACGCTCAAAATGCTTGCAAACACGTCCGGATGACGACCTTCCTAAGGCCTGCATTTGACTGTTGCTTGTAAGTATGCAGCTTGTAACACAACATGATAGTCTACATCACCGGGTTCCGTCTACATCACCCGTCTACATCACCGGGTTCCATGTTCTTGCCCCCCTCGCATGTGAGGATGGCATAGCTGCACCATAGTCCTAGCTGTGCATGGTAGCTGGAATTTAGCTATGCCATTCCCTACCAGCCCCACGCGGCCAAGCGTTCAGTAGGGCCCAGCGGGTATGCACTGTTTTAAACATGGCTGGAGTCAATGACGTTACACTTCTCATGAAGGCTCGGCCAAACTGTCTGGTTAGGAGGAAAGATTCCTGAGTGCAAGGGAGGGAAGGAAAGAGAGTAACACAGCAGGTAAAACCCCCAAGTATGAAGGACATTCCAGCCCCTTCAAATTCTAGCCTCAAATTAGTCGAACCTAAAAATAGGAAAGAAGCCGAAAGAGGACGAAACAGGAAGAGATGTCGCGGCACAGAGGTGCACCCTAAGGAATGGGTGCACCAAGCGAAAAGAACACAAGACATTAAACAAGTACTAATAAACTCTTACAGAGCTTATAGTAAGAGCTTCTCGATCCACTGCTGTAACTCAGTGAAATCAGCTCGATAACAGGTGATAGCTCTTGCTACTTCACCTGGACTTCTTCGATACTGTTGACAAGATCTCGTAAAGCCTCGACACTTGAGGTACTTATGGGTTTCTTGGGACGATCTTGGGCGATGGTGGCCGTTGATCTGTGGTGATGAGTCGCTTGCTTGGCGACTTCTGATGAGTGAAGATATCTCTGATGAATCAGATGGTCGACTTGGAGCCAAAGGAAAGGCTGTAGATTGGAGGTGTGATGGTGGGTTGGTGGTAATATCCAGATGTAAAACTGGAGATATGCCTTGTTAAGAGGCAGGAATAACGCTAATTGCTGCAGATGGTCGACTGTTGGCCTAGGTGCTCTGCCAGCTTCGTATCAGGAGACTTGTTGATGCTTATAGAGTCGCTGTTGGCCTAGTTGCTCTGCCAGTTTCCCCTTAGTAAGACTTGGATTGACGATTAACTTGCAGATTGATAATCAGGAACAATAGCTAGAAACGTTAAGAGTCTATTGTAGGCCGTGAGATTAAAGTAAGAAAGAAAAAGTAAAGGACCCAGATCGGAATCCTTTAAGTCGGCACCCACACTTGTTCAGGTTCACACATAACTTCCAACCGAAAAAGCAGTTGGCGCAGTCAAACGCACGGTGCAGTCATACGTCGTGACAGAGATTCCCTGAGGGGAAGGAAACCAGATTATCCAGCCCCGCTAGACTCCATACTAGTAATTAGCCCTTAAACGGTATTCATTTACGATGTTCCCGGTATTCATTTACGATGTTCCAAGGGGCGGTGGAACGTGGAACGTGAAACGTCGACGTTCGAATGTATGTAGATAAAGCTCTCCAAACATGGCATCTCTTGGCGCTGTATGCAATGACACGCACGCTCAGGCTCCTGTTTCTTTCCTTCTTTCGTGCAGTATGCATTATATCAAGTGCAGCCATTTCATACGCTTCCAATCCCTAGCGCCCGCAAAGCCCCAGTTCCAGCCCGTTTCATAGGGACCCGACGACATGGGTCTTTCCGACCCAATCATCATGCAAGAACACGAGCACCACCTGTTGTCATATATGAACAATCCGAGGTGGAGTACAGGGGACACGACATTCCTGCCAGGGTCGATGACCCCACTATCCCTGGGCCGCAGTATCCTCCCAATATCGGCGTCCACATCAAGCAAGGCCCATGCAAAGAGTGTTTGGTCCGGCAAGAGGACAGAGTTCGATCGGCCAGCGCGATCACCCGCCCATTGTCCCTGTGATATTTAACTATATATGGTGTGCCTCTCAGGCGCATCGAAATGAGCATCAGATATTGCCTGTCTCGTCATACCCAGTGTCTCGTGCTGCTGGTACAGTATTACACGATCCATTCCCTGAGGTGCAGGTGATAAGGGTTCCGCTGGTTCCGCTGAGGATTGAGAGGCATCATCATTTTGTACCAATGCTTAACTCATCGAGAATGAAGATTCCGAAGAAGCGAAGCACCTTACAGGCCCATGCCTACAGGGTTGCGGTCCAACGTTTCGAATACGGTATCAGGTTTCACGTTTCACGATCCACGGCCACCATGGAACATCGTAAATGAATACCGTTATAATGATGTGTACCATATCCTACCTCCAGAGGCTCTCTGCCTCCCACTCATGCCTGCCCCGGTGCAACTGGTGAAAGACCGTTATTACGCCCGCTGGCAGTCTGGCAGTCTCCGACACCAACCCAGCAGGCTCACCCGTCCGGTCCACCGGGGGTCTCTCTGGTGTCAGTCGTGCTAACTGAGTAACTGCATCGAGCCGCAGCCCGCACGATTAAGTTTGTGCGCACACGAGCACATGCACTGTCGCACTGTTGCTGGTGCGGCTCCAGGCATATGCCAGCATACGGCTCATATTGCGAAACTTGGGGTTTGGTTTCAGATGGGAGAGGCTCGTAAATTGCTGAAAGTTCCTCAGGTACTCACACGTTCCCGACAATGTCTCGACAATTTCCTTCAAAATTCAAATCACGTCCTCGTCACGTCAGGTCACGCGATTTCCCTGCCGTACTTTCTCAAAATCCCGTCAACATACACTTCGTAGCTCTGCTATCTTCCTTTCATTTCTACTCTCGGCGTAAATCAGGCGAACTTGGAGCCCTTATATATTCTAGCCTCGCGCCCCCTTACATATCTCCCCTCATCGGCCAGTTGAGCTTAGAGACGGAGCCATGGCGCCCAAGCTCTTCCCGGGAATGATCATAGGCAACAAAGAAGAGGTCCCCTACAACGGCCCGTGAGTGATGGCACCATGTGTAATTGATGGCGCACAGATTACAATGCACGGGAACGCCCTACCAATCTGCCATCCACGAACTGACATCGGATACCCCAGCGAGCGGATACCCTATCAGCCTGACTTCACGCTTCTTTCTGCGACATGCGCAGGGATCCCGGTGCGAGCTATGACGCTGCGGAGGTCCCGTCGAGCATGACCGAGTCTGAGCGACAGGCCGTGCTGCGCTCTGGCCGGGGGCAAGCCCTGGACGCGAACAGCGAGCCGGAGTTGAACCCTCTGCCGCTCATCCTGCAGGTAAAGAGATCGAAATGGCGGGAGGCATCAAGGGAGGGTCCCACATCCAGAACGGACAGGCATGCGATCCCTGGCGCACATGTCAGGGTCCATTGAGCCCCATGCATGGGTCTCGACATGGGTCCCCTGTCCATTATCCAGGCATGCAGATTGTGTTATTACGGTGCCAGTGCAGCCACCTTCAAGCTTTTTTGAAAGGGCCATCCTGATCTAATCGGGAAGATAGAAAGAAAAGAGGAGCTGGAAATATTAGGTTAGTCCAGTGGGGATTTCAGGCTAGGGTGGCAGGCCTGGTCTGCCCAAGATAGAGGGGGCCTCCTGGGGTGGGACTTTTAGGCCACAATGATTGGGAATCCAGGGGTGGGCGTATCAGGCATACCACCAAATGCCTGTCCGTGGCCACAGGCTGTGACGCCACACATGTCAAATGCATGCATAAAATAAGGGGTAGTTGGTCGTATGGGACCCTGCCTAGCTCTTGCTGCCTGGCCCTTTCAAAAAATGCCGTTGGCTGAATGAATGGGCGTTGTATCGACGACTTTCTCCTTCCTCGGTTGGAGACCTGTTTTGACATTGGAAATCCAAATGGCCATGAGGACTGAGCCATGATACTCATGCAGCAGCTGTTGAGACTTAAGTTGCTGTTGTTTCTTCTCCTGTTCATGCTACTGCTGCTGCTGCCTGCTGCTGCCACTGCCTGCTGCTGCTGTTACTGCCTGCTGGAATCGTTTCTGCCAAGGGCTCGCTGCCAGCAGCAGAGACCTTTCAATTATGCTTACTGTTACGGGTGACGCCAATTGGCTGCCATGGTCGTGTTGCCTGCTTCAACAGGCACGTATCCTGTGCCCTGCCCAATGCGCTGATATGCATCTAATACATGATAATCAGCACTTGCTCTGCTTTTGATCCAGCATCTATTGGTTAATTCTCTGCCCTGGATCCGGCTTGCCTTGGATCCGGCGAGCCTTGACTACTGCATACCTGGCAGGCTGCCCCTGTTGGAACAAGAGTTCATGAGCATCTCGGGTCGCAATGCCTGTGACGGCTCTGCCCCCCCCACGTGCCTTAATATCGTGGTCGCAGCCACCCTCAGACCCTGATCAGTTTGGTCAAGGCAGAGCAACAGATATGCTTAACCACTTAATGCACAAACCATTCGGCCCCATTGCCTCCTGTCCTGTGATTGAGCATGGTCCGGCCTCCCTCCTGTGTACCCTTCCTGCAGTCTGCCACAATCGGCCGGCCGTTGGCAGCTACCAAGACAATGATGTACAACGGCGGCTTTGAAGGCACCTGCGCATCAATAAACCATGCTGGAAATGTGATTGTCATCGGGGGGCGCAACGGCACGCTGATGGTGAGGGACGCAGTTCATGGTGGGGTCATGCAGCTACCTCATGGCCTTTGGCTCATGGTTCATGGTGCAGCATGCCTGCTGCCCGGACTCCGGGCTGTAGGCTGGTCCAGGTTTGGTCGCCATTAGCTCAACAGTGGCTGCCCATTGGCCTACTAAAAGATCAGTTGCGCATTAAAACAAACACTGATAAGATCAGAAGGGGTGTCACAGGTGACATAGACCTCAACTGCTGACACATGCCCATGTACTAAGGGCCTCAAGACCCTTGCGGCCAGGTTTGGTTGCAGCGGTTGCATGAACACGAGTTGTCCAGAAATGCAGGGAATCGCCATGGCCATGCCAAAGAAGAAGCAAACAATTTCACCGCAACTCAACTCAGAATGTAGGTGGTGACAAAACGGTGAGGTTGAAAGCTGGACAAAGATTATATGAAATTATGGAGGTTATGAACGCTAACAGGCGTAAGAGTTTCAGAACCAGTAAAGCTTGAGTCCGAGACCACGTCTGCTTCACACTGATCAACAGCATCACCGTTGACTGCGCCACATTATTATTTTGAACTCCCTTACCCCTTGACACAACTCACAGCACCCATTCCACGCGCACCCAGTTGTGCAACCTCCTGTCTTCCGCAGGTCATTGACGCGCACTCCAAGGAGACCATGGGCATCATCGACCTTAATAAGGAGATCACGGCTGCGGCCAAGATTCAGACATACGGCGTTGTGAGGCTGGCACCCTCGTGTACTGCAGTGCGTTACCTGCCTAGCAGTAAAGGGGCCAGCCAAGCCATGCTGCTGGTGTCCATGGTGAGGGGCAGGGTGTGCTGGCAGGGCTCGGGGAGTGTGCTGGCTAATGTGGATTGAAGTGCACATTATAACATCTCTGGCAGCCCACTGGGCAAGCACCATTGGGCGGATGGAGGCCCAGCCTTGACTGCTCCCTGTCTGGTGGTTCAAGCAGCTAGGCTTGCTGCACATGCCCTTAAGGCTGTGTGCCGTGACGTATGTAGCTGAATTGTAGCTGAAGTACCCTGAATAAACAGGGGTTTTGGTAGGCAATGTGGACCGTGTGGCTGGAGAAAGCTTTGTTGCAACATGGCCGTATCCACCCTGAGACCTGCAGGAATGCCGCTATCCTTTTAGCATACATAACTTGTGAGGATGCAGCTTTGGCCCGCCCTCATCAGCCGCACTGCCTCTCCCTGGACTGCCTCTCTTCCCAATGGTTGCCATTTTCTTTGACTGAGATCCATACACAACACTACATGTTTGTCTTTTGGCCCATCATCCTGCTTCTATTCAGCCTTACCCGCTTTCTCTCTTTCTTGGTCTGTAGGGTCCCAACCTGCTGCACGTGCATGTGAGCACAGGCAAGGTCATCAGCACCATCAACGAGGCAAAGAATGAGATCAACAACGTGGTCATCAGATCTGATGGGCAGGTGAGATCCAGTAGAATGAGATGAACGAGGGGGTCATCAGATGGTATGGCCCCTACACCTGCATGCTCCTCAGAAGGATAGGCTACCAACATTTTTTCAAGTGTGGTCATACATGATTCGCAAGTGCATGCTAATATGCCCAAAATGTCCAGTCGATGAAATTAAGGAATGTTCAAGGAATCGAAGGCAGATTACCGGTACCACCATTTATGAACAAATTCTTTCATCTGTGTTTACCTTAATGAGCAAATGTAAGCAAAAACAGTGTCGAATCTTTATTAGCAAGCCTGGATGTGTCCACTCTGCTTTTGAGGCTGAGTTTAGTGGATGCACTGGCTAGCTGAACATGTGCCATGTGGTTTAATGCAGCCTTTGCTCCCTTTGCCGTTATTGTTTCATTCATCAGACCATCTTCCCACTGTCCAAATCCTTAACCACACGTATTGGGCGGATGTGTGAACGCTGTCCTAACCCTAGATCTACCCCCCCCTGAAGAGCACTGGTTGCTGAAAAAGTCAGCTCGCCAGCGTATGAACGACCGGAATAGAAATGATCTTGAGTACCTTGAGTACCCACCCTCTTTCCCCCCCTCCCCCCTACCTTCACTATGCGGCACGCCCCCCCCCTTACTTCCCCCTCACCCCCTGTCTTCCTAGGCCTTCTGTACGACCGGATCTGACCACTGCTTGCGGATCTATGATGAGCGCACCAGCCAGCTAACCATGACCCTCGATCATGGAGACGGAACAACCACCACGGGTCACTCCAACGATGTGTTTGGGCTGGCCTGGAGCCCGGATGATCCCAATGTGAGCGCTGAGCTGTGCAAAGACTGTGCAGGGGCAGGGGGCCGTACACTATCAAGGCTGTGGTGGGTTGCGTTAACTTAGTGAGAACAACCATCACGGTGTTGCCAGCAACCAGTCCTTCCACGAGGATGATGCATTAGTGGGTTCCTTATTCTCACCGGCCACGCCATACAGGGCGCCCTCAGGTGCACTGAGGGTAGCTAATGCTCCCTGGGGGATAATGGGGGGCTGGAATATTTTGACCAGGAAGCGTGAGTTCTGAATTGTCTATCACCATAGAGATGAGAGCTGGGCTGTGCTCGTGCAGAGGATGTGGGGCGTGTGTCCCTTAGCTGTGACGAGGGCTGCAAAGTATGAGCTTGAAAGCCGTCTTTGTTTGTTTTGGATTCACAACAGCTCCCGCTGCTGCTGCTGATGATGATGCTGCTGTCGGTTGTAGCTGCTCTTGCTCATGCTGAAGCCTCTGTTTGTTGCAGCTGCTGGTGTCTGGCGGATGGGATCACACGGTTCAAGTGTGGGACGTGAGGCTGAACCGCTCGATCAGGTCCATCTACGGGCCTTATGTGTGTGGGGACTCGCTGGACATCAAAGAAGGGGTCGTCCTTGCTGGTGAGCAGCCAGGGGATTGATCGAGGATCCAGCCTGACTGGGGTGGGGATTCCTTGGACATCCACGATAGGGCTATGAGTCCACGTGAGCAGCACTAGGGTTCAGGGTCAGAGTGCAGGGTGAACCATTTGGCAAAGCATGGGTGAAGACTACCTGGAAATCTAGGCACAAGCCAATCTGACAGGTGAGCATAGAGGTTGAGGGTTAAGACTGGGTGATTTAAAGGTTAAGACTTTTGTGTGTGGGGCTCCTGGGACATCAAGGAGGGTCCATCCTAGCAGGTGGGCACCACTAGGGTGGGGGGGTGATTAGGGTTAAGATGGTTGGAGTTTGCCTTAAGCCCTTAGCTAGGCTTGGAGGGGGACAGGGGGCCATCCTAGCAGGTGGGTGGAACTATAGTAGATTTGCTTTGCCTTCCTTCATAATTAACGCTGTTTGGCGTGAGGGATACATGAATATACTAAGTATCGAGTGTCAACGCCAGTTTCCAGTCAGAAATTAAGAGTTTTGGTCGCTAAGCTGCCCCGAGGGCAGCATTGAAAGAAATCATTTCTTCATACCCGAGGGAAGGCAAATCAAATTTATGGTACAGGGTTTGCCTTAAACCCTATACCAGACTAGGAGGTGGACTGGGGGACCTCCTAACAGGTTTCTATCACTAGGGTCGTAGGGTAAGGGGTGAATACGGGGACAGGCTTGGCACTTCACCGTAAACTAGGCTAGCAAGGAGCCATCCTGGCAGGTGAGCAGCAGCATAGGTAGCCAGTGGCCGCATCTGCAGGGGTCTGCACTGTCCTATTCACTATCGTTCAATACCATGCAACCAGTGTGTCTTTGTTTGGCTACGAATCCACCCTATTGGGACCAAACTAGGACCAGGCTACAACTGGTGGCCAAAGCAGCACTGCTGGCCACAAATGGGGTCGCCGGTCAGAGACCAGAGTGTTGCTGCTATGTAGCTGAGTCGCGAAAAAGAAACGCTGCAGGCAACCCTGGGTGCAGAGATCAGAAGGCAGCTGCCACCCCCTGTTTAAGTGATTGCGTTTTTCGACACAGCCTGAGCCGCACAGTGTCAACAAAAGTCGTCATGGCAATGTCAAAACATGTCGTGGAAAAATGTGAACTCTGTTTAAATAATTTGTTGAGTTGGGTTACCCATGTCTTTGCCACCTTATCTTCATAAACTCAGTAGTTACCTCCTCTATGTCCCCACCTCCTCTGTCACCTCCGCTCTTCCGCTGCTGCCTTGGGCCCCTGGTGTCTAGTGCTTATCACCTTCATTTGCAGCCTTATCAGCTCCCACCTCTGCCTTGGCTGCTCGCAGGTTCCTGGCGCCACACCAGCCCTCTGGAGCTGTGGGACCTGGGCAGCTGCCGCCTCATGACACGGCTGCCCTTCCACCAGCCGGAGCTGGACGCCAGCATGATCTATGCGGCCAAATTTGGGCGAGGCGAGCTGGAGAGCTGCATCATTGCGGGAGGGAGCGGCACCCGCCCGTGTGTCAAGCTGTTCTCAAAGGTGAGTGGCTGGGCGGCGGAGGAGCGGGGGAGGCGGCACTGTTGTGTCCTTGCTTGCACTGGAGACATGCTGCACCCAGTGGCCCCTTCGAACCCTTAGGCCTGACGGACGACCCCAACACGCTCGTTAACCTGAGGATTGAGGAGAGCAAGAACAGAAGCATGGCCTTGTGTCCATGCCAGAATTATCTTGGGCGTAAATATGTTACAGCGGTCAAACAAAACAAAGCGGATAGGGGACTTACAATGGGGTGGGGATAGGAGGATGCTTGGGGTAAGTATTTCCTCCCTTGAACTCAACACACAGCAACACACCGTGCTGTTGCTGTGTTACGGATCTTTGTAGCTTCTCTAATGGATCCAGCGAGCAAGTTGTCCCCTTTTTGAAGTCAACACACACCGTGCTGCCGCTGTGCTCACAGAATGGGGAGCTGATTGGCACCATGCCCATGACCTCGGCGGTGCAAAGCATTGACTCTGTGGGCCTGGTTGACGACCGCTACATCAGCATCTGCTGCAGGGAGGAGCTGCGCATCCTGGACCTGTCCTCCTAAGACTCCTGACAGGAAGGGCTTGTACAGCTGCTGGGATACAGCTCCTAATAGCCGAGGACCAGCAGCACATGTCCTGGGCACCCTGGACTGCAGCTCCTGGGCTGCATCCACCTGCTGGGTTGCAGATTAAGCCCCATTGTCCGTTGGTGTTGGCAAGTGAGGCGTCATTTTTTTAATGCAGCCCTCATAAACCAGCGCTCCATTTATTTATATTTTTACTAAAGGAGGTGATCATGGTGCGGCCGAGACCTCAGCCCATGCCGCACTGTTTCCTTGGAAGCTCATGCCCGTGAGGGGCATAGCTTGGCTTTTTACAAAGTGGTTTTCGAAGCTGGTTTCCAGCAGGTCGAAGAGCTATGCAGGACGGTATGGAATATTCACACTCTGAATCTCATTCCTTACCTGCACGGGTACGCCACCGCACCTTCGTGAAGCTAAATGGCCGCAGATGATGTCTTTTTCGAAGAATGGCCGGTCTTTGTTTCTAGATATAGATGTATTGCAGAAAGGTCGTCCTGATTTCGAAATGTCCTATGTCATGCTGGTGAATGTCCCTGTTCCTGGTGCTGGTAAAATACAAACTCCGCCCGAACCTTGGTGCAGGATAACAGTTTGTGGTGCATAGGGAGTTGAGGGGGGTGAACATATGGCCTCCTTAGCTGGCCCTTAAACAAAGATGGCTTGCTTTACTTTCCTGCTGTCATCTATGGTATGTGCAACAAATATTTGCGTACTAAATACTAGGCAGCTTCTTGTTCGCTGGTTGGTCCTTTGGGTGCATGCCTGACTTGTCTTGATTTGTTCTGGTTCCCAAGGCTTTACCCATGCTCCTGGACCGCCCCCTTCGGCAACAAACCCCCTATCGATTTTTGAGTCCCCTTCAATCAGGCTTGTCTGAGATTTCCCTCCTTCTCCGGCCCGTGGCTTTACATGGTAGGACAAATGGAGCGGGCCCAGAGGTGTAACGTTATTGACATGGTAGGACAAATTGCCAAATTGGTAATACGGCTTGTCAAAGGTGCCTTAGCCATGCTTTCCTTGGGCTGCGCCCTTGGTTCGACACTCGTATGCAACGAAGAACCCCCACCTTGCACAGTTGCAAGAGGGCTAGTACTTGGCCTGAGTGTGAAGTGGGCTCTTTCTCTTCACGACCTCTTTCCTTCCTCTGGGATGTGCATGTTTGTGCATTTGTTTTTGCTGTGAGGCCCACCCCCTGGACAGGTGGAAGACCTGAATCCCCCCCGCACAATGATTGATTATTCTCTGTTTCAAGTTCAGTTTCAAGCAATATCTCATATCTGTACTCAACTGCAGCCGGAGGCAAAAAACCCGGTCACGTGAGGGGTCTGCAAGGGCCACCTCATCTGTTTGCCCATACCTAAGGTTGCATACATGGTGGCTCACACGCCTCTGCCATCCTTACACGGGTGAGGCTTTCTTTAACCAATTCGTGCCAGATAGCAGTATCCAGAATCTGCAAGAACTTAGTAGTTTTTGGTAAAAGTAACGAGGGCGCGTCAATGGATAACAGCCAGCATCTGTACTTTTGAGTATTTTGGGCTTCTCGGTTATTTTGTTAGCCAGGTCAGAACAGTACATTGTCCAGAAATCCGGGCTAGATATCACCTGGCAGAATGGTCCATTCACGGATGGTGATCGCCAGGGAGGCAGGCAAAAGGCCCTCGTTCGGAGGGAGGCAAAGCTTCGACAGCAGTATGGGATTGAGATATATTCCATGCTACGACACAATCATACCCGGTACAGTAATAACGCAATAGTTATGATAAAACAGAGCCATACCAAAATCCTTGAAGCCCCAGAGATGATTCATTCACAGGTGCTCATTTGGGCAGATCATATTTGACATAAGCGAAAGATTCCAGGACAGATGACGGCAGCATTCATACCAAGGATACATCAAAGGGCATTGTTGTATAATTATATACTTATGTGCAAATGATGAAACCAGTTTATGATGCATTTTGTGCATGCTAAACGACTGTCAAATGGGAACATGTGTACCAGTAGTCAGACTAAATCAATTTATGGCTAAGCAATATCGGTAATCATTTTGGGGGAGTTATTGGATCTCGAGTACAATTTTGTCGTGAGTCACAAGGATTGTTTTGCAACATAACTATGTTTGCCCTGCCTCCTAGGCAGCCCAGGATTGTCAATTGAGGGACTGCCAGGATGACTGAACAGCACTCCCTCTTGTTTCAGAAGGCACTGTGGAGACTTCCCTCCTGGCCCATACTGTGTATACCGTCCATAACTACAAGCAATGCATCTAGCACCAAGCAAATGCCTGGTGAGACATCCAGCCAGAAGCAGGCCAGAGGGCGCCAGTGAGGATGGCGCCGTCATACCAACAACACTGATATTCATCAGGGAGCGATCTCAAAGGTGCACCGATCTGCTGAAACCCATCCTAGAGACTGACCACTCGAGGTTTGTTATATCCCTATACAGAAGCGGTCAGGCATACCTGCACTGGTACCACCTCATGGCCATGCTATGCTATTTGCGCAAGGTAGGCTGAAATTCCTTCCAGCAAAACTTGGCTCTTTGTCCGCGATAAGGTCCTTCCATCGCGCGCTCAAGTTGTGAAACGGCGCTGAAGGCTCGTCCGAGGGGCGGACAAACCAGAGCCCCAAGTCAGCCGCGACTCTAGCCTTGGGCTCTGCACCTGTTGAGAAGAAGCCAGCGAACTGGATCGGGCCAATCGCAAAGCAACCGCTTGCTCATGAAAGACATACCATATCAGACAACAGGATATCCTTTTTCATGAATGGGTCCAGCAGCAAACATAATCTGCTATTGCGTGGCACACAAGAAGGATGAGATGCTTGGATGAACACGGCCTGGCTGACAATCCTGACAGGGCATCAATATGGCAAGGACCTTACAGCTACTCGAAAGCTACGAACATAAGCTGCTACTGACTAGGCTAGTCCTGGCATTTGTAAAGCAAACACCCCTTTTCTTCATCCTAATCAGAGGTCTAAACAGTGACAAATGCAACGAATGCCTCTGAAGTTTGCATGCATTCAATTCCTGGCTATATGCCGGTCATATTGTGTCCCAACCCACCCAGCAGCGGTGTTCCATCCACCCCCCAAGGCGGAATGGTCACTGTTGCCTGTTAAGAATAGTCCTGGTGGCCAGGCGCCTCACCTAGAGCCGGTTTACCAATCATGTGAATGTAGGCATACTTGTCATCACATAGTGGGCTCTGTGTGTTCTCAATCGCACGTCCGTGGCACGGAGAGGTCCACAACGCAACCTTGTCCCTGGCCACCAACGCTGGAGTCATGAAACACACACATACAGAGGCAGAAAGGCATGTTAATGGACATATTAATATGCCCACCCTGTGGTTCAGTTGTCAGGTTTCCACACCTTCATGCCCTCATACTCACTTTAAGGGTGCAATATGGCGTAACGTAATGCGATACAATAAGGCACACAGTGCATCCTACAAGTAATTGCATCCAGTGCAGCGGCTGTCCCTAGGTAGACGCATTCAACAACAAGGCAAACACATGACCCGCTTGGATCCTGTCACCGGGGCTCCTGCGTGGAATTCCGTAAAGTACTATATCCTAACGCAACTCCTTTTCAGGCGGCATTGCAGCCACAACGTGCATACACGCTTGCACAGCGCATGACAGCACCAGTAGCGCCTAGTGCACAACATGACTGGTAGCACACAAAACATGACAGCACCAGTAGCGCACAGCACATGAGGATTATAGTAGCGTACAGCGCTTGACAGCACCAGTAGCGCACAAACATGAGGATTATAGTAGCGTACAGCGCTTGACAGCACCAGTAGCGCACAGCACATGAGGATTATAGTAGCGTACAGCGCTTGACAGCACCAGTAGCGCACAGCACATGAGGATTATAGTAGCGTACAGCGCTTGACAGCACCAGTAGCGCACAGCACAGGACAGTGTTTGAAAGTGGTGAAAGGCGTACGAGATGCATGGGTGCACAAATCATGACAGTGCTAATAGCGCATGGCTCAGGACAGCATTTTATTGATATGGCATAGCTCATGCAGGCGTCCACTGACCTTTGCACCTCTGGGCGTCTTTGCATGCCAGCCAAAGAATGTCATAAAGCAGGTTGAACCCTTTCTGGTCCGTGCTGGTCTCCCGAGTGGGCAGAGGCGCGGAGGCGTCTAGCGAGTCAGAAAGAAGCTCGCGTGATGTGTGCCCAACATGGTCTGAGGTCTGGGTCTGCCTGATGTGGATCTCTGAGTTCCTCTCTCTCCCACCGCCCTTCTGCTTCTTTCTGTCGGGTCTCTGCTGCTCCCTGCTCCTACCCTGGGAGCGGGAGGCTGCCTTCAGCGGGGCAGGCTGGGTGTCGTAACCAGAACGGATCCACTCAGACAGCAGGCGCAACGTCCGGGCGTTTGAGCGGAACAGCATGTTACCCGTATTGACGAACTCTGTGGCAGTTAGGGGGTCAGGAGTCAAGGTTAAGGGTTTAGAGGCACAGGGAGCATCCCAGCCAGTGCTTCACCAGGGATCCCATCAGCAGCCACCCCAGAAGGAGCATATTCAAATTTTGGCATGCAAACTCCAGCAGGAGTCAGAGGATTGTGCTGTCGAGGCCGACATGCATGGCAGGGGTCATAGTTTGAAAGAGCATGACTTGCAATGCTTCACAGCCTGACAATTTGATGGATCTTGTATTGCATTTCCATATCCCTTCAAGCAGAACACCTTGATACCTGCTCTTGGGCTATTTGGTCATTTATACCGCCATAAATAGTCATGTTGACCTGGCATAAATCTGAATGCCCGTCTTGTGCCTGAGCTAGGCATAACTAAAACACCCAAACCACCCATGATATCTTCAATACGACCAGGCGGTTTTCAACAGCGGCCAAAAAGCTCCCCGCCCACACACACATTCATCATGCACTCAGCCTTCCTCTTACCCTTGCCCTTGTCTGACATGCCCACCACGTCCGCCTCGTGTTTGTCTAAGGCCCGCGTCATGGATGTCACGGCGTGCTTGACCCAGACCGTGTCCAGGTCACTGAACAGGACCTTGTAGCCAAGCTTCAACACGGCTTCGATCAGGAGGGGTTTGGCCCATGTCAGCTGCATGCACGCGGATAGGGTGAGGCGAGCATGGCCAGATGGCGAAATGGGACCAAGCATACACCAGACTACGGGCTGCAGCCCACGCAGCAGGTCTTGCTGCCCCAGACCCCCCACAGGCTGTGACATGGCCAACTTGCAGCTGATGCATCCCCATACAAACAGTGCTAAGAGTGTGACATACGCTAAGAGCGGTCTCACACTCCTGGGACAGCCATCAGGAATTGCAAACGTCCCAAGCACCTCTTGACCACCCCTGTGGGCTCTTAACTACACAAGCACACCCCAGCGAGAGTATCTTGTTCTCTCCCCTGGCAGCCCCCAGGTTGCGGGATATAGCCGGCAGTTGGCAGCAGCAGGAGCTGAACGCAGCCAAACAACTAGGGAAGCGGCCCGAGCTGGCCTCACGGACAAACGTCACTGTTGGGATGCCTGGCGCCGTCCTTCCCACACAGCTTCCACCGCCTTAGCGTGACTGACTAACGGCTAGGTGGCGGCTGCAAACACAACGGTGGTGGTGGACACACCTTGCGGTAGTCTGGCTTTGTGTCCCCGTTGTCAGGTGCAACGCTGTCAGCCGTCAGGTTTTCTTTGCTGCGGAGCAGGAGCCTTCCGTCGTAGCATGCGAAACCGAGTGAAAGGCACATGGTCAAGGAGTCGGGGTCAAATGCTGCAAGCAGCACCTCTTTGCCGCCCCCGTACTTGGACAAAGCATAGTACCAGTTCTGCGACGTCACATGTTGGTTGTGTCTGTGAGTGCAATGGGCTAGAGAGCCCTTTGACTTGAGCTCAGAGCTTCAGGAAATTGGGGGGAATACAGGCAGACCATGAGGCAACGCACTGTGCATGTATGGCAACCGCTCCATGCGCCTTGCCGCGCCATGGGCATGGCAGGAGTGTGCAAGCATGCAGCTTTGATAAATGTCCTGAGTTTGAGATGGCCATGCATTGTCCACAAATGAATGTGTGGCTATGATGCTGCGCCCAAACATGCATGCGGATGTTCGCGAATATGCCAAGCCCATTGTCTGCCACGAATATAAGGTAGGTATTAAGTCACTCACTGTAGCCCATTTCCTGTACGCGACATTGAAGACGCCAACAGTGACGACATCGTCAGATACTGCGAAGCGGGCGAGCGATCCCAGGTCTAAGACTTTGGATTTGAGGAATACGTCGCGATCCTCAGTCATCGCTGACCGATGCCCATTTGAATCCCCCATTATCACTCTTGGATCGGATTCCGATATTCTGCTTGTTGCATGGTGCGTAACGGGCGTCATTATGAGAGCGAAAGCCAGTGTCAGGAACCGGCCTGACCTCATTTTTGATTCGCAGCTTAAGCTACAACATCACTCCTATAGTAATTGGGCGCCAGGGGCACGAGTAAATGTTTAACTTTTGTTTATATGAAGTGTGGACTCGGATCAGATCCTGAGTTCGGTTCGGATCCTGAGCTCTGGCTACAGCCATGGCTGCCAAGATGTCGAGTTGGAAGTTTGGAACACCTTGAGTGATGAGCCTGATGAACAGCAACCTTGCTCGTCAGCATAGAATGATAAAAAAAAATCTTATATATTCTACAGGAATCATGCCACTCATTGGTCATTGCTTGTGTATTGGCTGCTGTCTTGTTTGATTTGTCGCTTGGAAAGGTTTACAGGCTACAGTGTGCCCGCGTGGGCTGTGGCAGCTCCACCCGCTGGGTATCATGGGCAGGCTGCTGCATGGCAATGCGCGCCCGCAACGTCATGATGGGGACTGGAGCTCGCCACCAATTTGGCAAGCCATGCTGAGTGTTAGTGTAGTGACATTTTTGCAGGGCTTTTGCCATTCATCAGCCTCAGTTCAGTAACATTACCGATCAAGCTGTAGCTTCAGGTGATCAAGCCAGCTGTAATACAAGTATGCAGCAAAATACGGTCGTCAAAATTTGTGTCAGAACTGGTCTTCATTGTGCAGCATCACCAGCATGATTCCAAAGTGCCACTTGACAGCGCAAGTCTTTGCATGGGTCCTTCAAAATCAAAAGAGATCTTTGTAAGGCAGAACTAAATTAAATTCCGGCATCATGCCCAAAGAAAAATGAACCCTAGATATGCACCCAACATTAATTGTTTTACAGACAAACGGGTCAGCTATCTTGCCGTCACTTGCTGCTTTCCCCCCTCGATACCGGTATATCTACGGTTTCACCGAACTCAATTGAGAGATAATCATGCCACATGTCTGTCCACACATGCTGAGCATGCCCATGCTCCATCCACCTGAGAATTCCACAATCAAGTAATGGGCCTACATATCACTCCAGTCCGAGTTTCTTCACGCAACCCTCCCTACCGCCCCAGCCTGGCCAGCATGTCGTTCCTCTCCTGCAACAAGTGCCATATCATTTGGTCCTTCACCTCTAGCAAGCGCCCTAGGCTGGCCAGAGCCTCAACAGCTTCGCGACACTCGGGCTTGTTGCACTCCCCGCTACTCTGCTGGCCGCCAGGGGCCTCGCTCGCTTCCACTGACGGCGGCGATGCGTGACCTGGCGACCCTGATGCCACCTCTGCAGCATCGGCACGCTGAGCAGAGGACCACCACGAAGATGTGCTGTGCAAACGCTCACGTTGCTCCTGATGCAAGCCTCGGCCAGCTCCCTTGTCTGGTTGCAAGCCCCCGCCTGATCCCTCACCAGCCTGCCCCAAGCTGCCCACCATATCCTGCTGGCTGCGTTGCTGCCCGTCAGTGTTGGGCCCCTGCCATGGCCTTCCTTCCGGTCCCGACGTCAACCCATGCTGCTCCCGCTTCTTCTTCTGCTGCTCCCTGATCTGGCCCTGGGTCATGACATCTGTTGGAACATGTCCATGCTGCAAATGCTGCTGCTGCCAGGATCCGGCTCCCTGCTGTACACCTCCTGGGTGTTGCTGTTGTTGTTGCAAATGCTGCCCAGATTCCGCTCCTGGCTGTACACCTCCCTGATGTTGCTGCTGCTGCCATGATCCAGAACCTGGTTGGGTCCCTCCTTGTCCATGTTGTTGCGGCAGTTGCTCCAGGTACCATGCTCCAGATCCAGCTTGGGGTCCTTCCGACTGCTGCTGCTGCCAAGCGGGAGATGCAGCAGTGGATCCCCCCTGCTGCCGCTGGGCCTGCTGCACCTGTCCTAGCAAGTGAACGATGTCTTGGCCACCCACGCTGCGTCCGTGAGGATGGCGAGTGCTCGGCTCCGACGGGCGGAACGATGACGCGCCCCAAGGACTGGGCAGTAGTGAGGGCTGGGGAGGAGGCATGAGCAACGCACGGGTGGCGGAAGAGGCAGGGTGGAACGGCCCGGGAGCACCGGGCACTAGGGGTGCTGCCGGACTTGGGGTGCTCAGCGGCTGCGGCTGGTGCGTCACTTGCTGCTGGATTGGCGGTGCGGCATGAGGGTGTGGCCACGCATCACGTTGCTCTGACGTCTGGGTAGATGCAGGGGGGGCCGCAGGCGCCCCATGCTGCTGCTGCTGGTGCCAGTAGCCCTGCATCTGCTGCCGCAGGTGCGGCTGATCCGGAACCCGGGGATGTGATTGTTGCGGCATGTCTGGTGGCGCTGCCATCACTGAGCCCTGCTGGGGATGATCAAGGTATCCCGGTGGGGTGAACATGGGCAGGCAGACTGTCGGACCAATGGGCTGCTGCTGCTGTGTCAGAAGGGTATATGGCTGCTGCTGCTGCTGCAGTGGGTGATTGGCATACGGCTGTAGCTGTGGAGGACCCTGCTGCTGCGACGGCAGCTGCATGAGCCTAAGCTGCTGAATCTGCATCTCGAGGGATTGCATATATTGCTGATGTTGCAGTTCCTGCAGCTGCAGCTGTGGGCGGCAGGAGGGCTGGTTCGCCGCATGACAGGAGGCGCTGACGAGCTGCGAGCAGTGTCCATGGCCAGCGGGTGGCGGGCAGTGAATGTCGCTCGGGAAGCATCCGGGAGGCTCCAACATGTGCATGGACATGTAGGGGTTCATCATGCCCATGCGGCCTGCATGATTCAAGTTGGAGTTGTTACAGCTACATATGTGTTCACCCCATGGCCTTCCAAATTGGCCCGGCATCGTGGGAGCGGCCATGGGTGCACCCATGACTCCAACAGGCTTGAGCATTTGCAGGGCGCTGATAGGGGAGCTCGAGATGGTTGGGTCTCGGCGAATGCAGGCTACATGCATGGGTCTCACCAGAGTGGACCCGAGGTCGAGATTTTTCGCGCCTGTGGCGCTCCCTGGGAGCTGCCTCTCGCTCTGACGAGTCAGAGGATGCATCCTCGCTGGTTGCGGTAGTCCTTGACTGAGATTGTGATCGACCTTCGCCTTTTATGCTGTCTGTCCTGAATTTCTCGTGACTTTTCTTGTTGACTCCAGCCACTTTCGGACCTTTAGGGAGAGCGTCTTTGACAATGTCGTCTCCCTGCTCTTCCATTTCTACACAAAAAATTGACACGCATCAGAATTCAACATGCTTACTTTTATGCCCCTGTGTTCACTATGTCTTCAGTGCCGTTACCGCTGAGGTGAGGATGCCAGCCAGACCCCGGATGCTTCCGAAACCAGATCTTGATCCAGTTGAAGGCAAGCTGGTTAGCTGGCTGATGACCAGACCCCGATAGACTCACCAGGCCTACATTAGCAATCAGTCGTAGCACGTATACACATATCACTAATTTATGTTGATCTGAGCACTGGGGTTGTACAACCGCCAAATTTGAAAATTTCGTCCTCTGACGAAGCCAGTGCTCGGAACATCAGCGCGTGAGCAGACAACACATCAGTTTCTACTCTTCGGTCTAATAACGTCTAATAACGTCTCGGCAATACCATGGAGGATGATGGCGACATGGAGGGTGGAGAGACCACATCAAAGCACGTCTTCTCCAGCTATAACTGCTCCGTGGCTTGTGGACGCCCTCACCCTGGGGATATTGCTGAGGCTGCAAGTCTCAGGTGGGAAGATGTTAGGACCGTTGAAAATAGTCCTCTGGGTGCAAGCATGTCTGTGTACCGGCCACTCGGCCAGCACAGGTCATGCATGGACGTCTTAGCTCGTCATGTGATCCTTGATAATGGAAATATCAAACAGCTGAGTGCGGCCGAGAATGACTTAAAGATCTGTGTAAATGAAGGGCTTGGCTGCAGCTTACCGAAGTTCCGCGGCTTCTCACGCACTAAACTTCTCCGTGGATAAACCTCATGCAGCCATACCTCAACAATCAACTTACCATGTAGGGATCATTCTCATGCCCTTCCTGCGGTTGCAGATTCGTTTCTTCCATTCAAATGATGTATATTTTCTTGTCTACCAGTACAGACCACCACAATCGCAGCGCCGCCCCGAGACCTCAAGCAGCGCCTTCAGACACTCTATTTATATGATGTCCCCTTCAACAGCTCAGCAATCTTCTGCTCACAATATTTCTCCTCCTTACATGCAGCGCCGTGCAGCTCCCCCCCACTACCTACCCCCTGTGGGACTCTCTGCCCCCCGAGCTTGTCTCTGGAGGCAAGCTCAGCTCCCTGCAGCTGGAGGGCATTCTATACGCCTGCACCATGCACCAGAAGCTGCTACCAGGCTCAGGGGAGAGGGCGGGCTTCTTCATTGGTGAGACACGCGGGTCATACAGACCCACTCTGCAGAGGAGCAGGCAGGCCTGGCAGACCACCTCCTCCGAGGAGACACAGATGAGCATGGCCATCATTGCGAAATGCTCAGTTTTCTGTGCCGCTCTCCATCGCACTCGTGCGTGCTTTCACTTTCGTTCCTATGTATGAAATGGGCCTGATGCCTGCCCTGAGCACTCAGGCCTGCCATTCGCCCTCTGTGTCCCCTGCTCACACCCATGCTTCCCTTGGATGCAGGTGATGGAGCTGGGGTAGGCAAGGGGCGCCAGATCGCAGGCACCATCATTGACAACTACACCCGTGGGCGCAGGTGTGCGTGTGGGAGGGTGGTGAGATAATGGGGCATGGCTCACAGGTTGCAGGTATGCTGGGGGGACGGGGGGAGGAGATGGAGCATGGCTCACAGGTTGCAGGTATGCTGGGGGGACGGGGGGGAGGGGATGGAGCATGGCTCACAGGTTGCAGGTATGCTGGGGGGAAGTGGGGGTAGGAGATGGAGCATGGCTCACAGGTTGCAGGTATGCTGGGGAGACGGGGGGAGGAGATGGAGCATGGCTCACAGGTTGCAGGTATGCTGGGGGGACGGGGGGGAGGAGATGGAGCATGGCTCACAGGTTGCAGGTATGCTGGGGGGACGGGGGGAAGAGATGGAGCATGGCTCACAGGTTGCAGGTATGCTTGGGGGAAGTGGGGGTAGAGATGGAGCATGGCTCACAGGTTGCAGGTATGCTGGGGGGAAGTGGGGGTAGAGATGGAGCATGGCTCACAGGTTGCAGGTATGCTGGGGGGAAGTGGGGGTGGAGATGGAGCATGGCTCACAGGTTGCAGGTATGCTGGGGGGACGGGGGGGGGGAGGAGATGGAGCATGGCTCACAGGTTGTAGGTATGCTGGGGGGACGGGGGGGGGGGGGGAGGGGATGGTGCAAGGGTCTGCTGATTTGTTCATGGAACAAGTAGAGGTGTCATGACTCATCAGGTCTGGATTTGCGTTTGTTGGGCCTGGATTGGTCTGGATGGATCTGAAACCTCCGCAAGCCTGGTTGCACTGGCCGTATAATGGCAAAGACTGCAGGCTTTGAGGCTTAGGTCTAAACCCTCGGCCTCGGCCTCTCACCCTGTCTGTCTACCTCTCACTGGCCTTCGTACCACTTCCCTTGTAGACAGCCCCTGTGGGTATGGAGGTCAAGCTCCCACCCTCTCTCTCTCTCCCTCTCCCTCACCCTCTCCCTCTCTCTCTCTTCCTCTTGCTTTCATCCTGTGCTTTCATCCCTCCATCACTTCTCACTCCCTTACTTGGAGGCTGCACGTATGGGTGAGCATTCACACAAAATTCCACTTGGACGTGACAGGTGTGGCTCTGGAAACAAAACTCCCACCCTTCATCCTTCACCTCTCCCTATCTTACCTTCGCTTTCCACTCCTCTTGCAAGCAGTGCGTCTGGGTCAGGAATCAAAGCTACCACCCTCTTCCCCTCTCTTTCGCCTTGTTACGACTTTTGCTCTCCATGTCCCTTAACATGCAGGCAGCACGTGTGGGTGAGCATCAGCACAGACCTGCATCTGGACGCGACCCGTGATTTCCGCGACTTAGGCTGCCACATCAACATCATCAACAACTGCCAGTCACTAGATAAGGAGACCAAGACATTAGGGCTCAGCAAGGACTTCCAGGTGAGGGCAAGGGGGAGGTGAAAAAGGAGCATACTTGTCATGTTACTTTCCATTAGAGGCTAATCAGGTGAATGAGGCTTGCACCTGCTGACCAGTGCAAGCATTCACACCACATAGTTCAATCAGCCATGCCCTTTGATCCCCAATGGAGCTTCACTATGCTGCGAATCAGTCGTAGCAAAAGCCACTACTGAAATTAGGACCGTAAATGAAGAGGGATTGGGCGGGCTGGCGATATGGTTTGATGAGCCACAAGAGGATCCTGCCCTGCAGTCAGGCCTTCATACGTTGTCCTTCTGAAGCCCGCTGATTTGTCCACAGATATATGCATTTGTTCAATCTGGTGCACTAGTGTTGGTGTACTGTTGTCTGCGTGTGTCCTCTTTTTCATGACCGCGGTAACTTTCACTCGTGGACGTGGTCCCACGCGGCTCTCAGCACCCCAGAGAATGTTAATTAATTTGAACGGAATGACGACCATCATGCACATGTTATGATTTAATCCATTGTGTTGGCGTGCCTCTCCTCCAGCAGCTCCTCCTGGCTGTGTTTGTGTATCCTGTGCATTGAAGCTATGCGGGCCTTATCCTCGTTGCCCTGTCTCAGGAGGGGGTTCTATTTATGACCTACTCCACACTCACCGCAACCTCAAAGGGGCGAACCAGGATGCAGCAGGTGCGCAATTGAAGGCGTAAGCCTTTGCCTGATGATCTGGCAGCAGGAGCGCATGTCGGGACTCACAACTCTTTCTGATGCTGGCACTCAGGCCTATGCACGCAATGTCCCTAAACCCTAAGAACCTGCCACGGACTGGTCACACCTTATGTTGGGGCAGCCTTTTGTGTGACCTCGGCACTGCTTGTGTCAGGGCTGCATCATGTACCTTGCTTCTGATGTCTCTGTTCTTTAAATTGCACCGCTTCACCCTTCAAAAGGCCACAGTTCAGTGCATGCGGAGTGGCTGTTACAACCACAACACTAACATGCGCACTGCGCAGGTCATTGACTGGCTGGGTGGACCCGCTTGGGATGGCGTCCTGGTTTTCGACGAGTGGTGGGTCTTACACAAGTTGCTACAATATTTCTTTGGCTGTCCATGGGGGGCCTGGTGGCGCATGGGGCCCAAGGTAACAAGTAGCCAGCAGGGACCTTGATGGATGGTAGGACACCAGATGTAGCTTTATTCTGGGTGAGCAGGCTGGGCTGCGGAGGCAATGGATACTTCAATGAAACAAGCCATGGCTCATGCATTTAAGGCTGCCTTGAGCATGTGCTTGGTGTGGCTAGGCTTGATGTGGCGGCCCTGCCTTGGTCTCATCAGCATATTGATCCCATGAGAGGACATGCCCTGATGCCGGCGGCCCCTCTGACTCGACCCACCCCCCCCCTGATGCCGGCGGCCCCTCTGACCTGTACCCTCCCTGATGCCGGCAACCCGTCCGACCAGTCCCCCCCCCCCTGCCCCTCCTTGCCGACACCTGCTGTCTGCAGTCACAAGGCTAAGAACTTTGCCAAGGAGGGCGCCGGCACCAAGGTGGCGGCTGCAGTCATAGAGCTGCAGCAGCGCTTGCCTCTGGCCAGGGTGCTGTACTGCTCTGCCACAGGGGTTTCCGAGGTACGGTTTTGTGTGGGGGAGCTTCACATGTGCGAGCGTGTTGTGCACGTGTTTATACCGCGGGATTGTTCTTGTGACATGTGAATAAGGGGCAGTGGCATGCTCGTGTGTGTGCATGCAAAGCACCCGGAGCAGGAGTGCAAGGGTTCAGTGATTGTGCCCTATAATTCCCTAAACCCTTTATTTCCCTAAACCCTATAATTCCCTTTACCCTATAATTCCCTAAACCCTATAATTATGTAAACCCTATAAATCCCTGTGGAAGCAAATGCAAGGCTTGGAAGGAGGAAGAGAGGCAAGAAGCTGTCTGGCTGTTTCATGGAAAGGACAGTCCGCCCCCTGCCCGGTGACCTGCATGGCCCCCTGACCCGCATGGCCCCCTGACCCGCATGCCGCCCTGACCCGCATGGCCCCCTGACCTGCTTGGCCCCCTGACCTGCATGGCCCCCTGACCTGCATGGCCCCCTGACCCGCATGGCCCCCTGACCCACATGGCCCCCTGACCCGCATGGCCCCCTGACCTGCATGGCCCCCTGACCTGCATGATACCCTAACTTGCATGGCCTCCTGACCCGCGTGGCTACATGACCCGCATGGCCCCTCCCTGTCCTGCAGGTGGCCAACATGGCTTACATGTCCCGCATGGGGCTGTGGGGGCCAACCACCGCGTTCCAGGATTTTGATGCGTTCCTGGACAGCATGAGGAAGAGGGGAGTGGTGGGTGCAAAGGAAACTTGTCAGTCTGGTGGGATGTGTGTAACTTGAGGGGCCATACCCACCATGTAGAGGGGAGTGCAAAGGGGACATACCAGTCTGGTGGGGGAGACACCCTCACCATCACTCTTGCAACAGCTAGTTACAACTGTCACGATGTCAGCTGATCCCACCCTGCCATGTCATTGCTACTTTACCATGACCACTGCCATGAAAGAGCTGTCTAGCTGATGGAGGCACTGCATCAGGTGGACATAGCAGGTGCTGCATCTGCTTTCTTCACCCGTTCAATTTGCACTGTCTGGTCCCTCCAGTAAAAGCTGGCAGGTGCATGTGCATATGCTGTTACAACAGACGTTATCAATTGAGTTACTTATTCCATTATGGGAAGCAAGTATCTTCCAGCTTGGTCCTGAAGATGCTAGCGATGTTAAAGATCTTGGAGGTCCTGGAGATCCTAGACATACTTAAGATCCTGGAGATCCTGATGAAGGAGGTGCTGACGGGTGTTGCCTTGTGGTGGCAGGGAGGACAGAGTCTGGTTCAACGACCTCCTTCTTGAAGCCAATATTTCCCTCTTTTACCTCCTCCCCTCTCCCCCTGTGTTGCCATGATGGTCCATTGTGCTGTCAGTCCTTTTTGGAGCTGCTGGCTATGGAGATGAAGGCTGAGGGGAAGTACGTGGCAAGAGGACTCAGCTTCAAGTGAGTGCCTCCGGGAGGCTGAGCGGGTGGCAAGGTTAGGAGATAGCACAAGGCGGGCAGCGGGGTGGGTTGAACAACACAGAGCAGGCGAATATTTTATAAGATTTTAAAAGTCTTTATATATTTGTATTTAAAGTGAGGAATTTTCCAAGTATTAGTTTCGCGCGCTTCGAGCGTTAACGTCCGGGAACCACAATTACCACGAAGGTTGTAATTAATAAGTACGATGTCCATTTTTATTTAGTAATTATAAAAAAAAACTTTTTATAAAAATTAGATAGAACGAATAATAGGTAATTGAGAAAATACGTGACTAGAAGGTGTAGCTGCTAATAACCATTCTAATGTAGTAGCAGTACGAGGGTAATCCGATGTAGTGGTACGCTCGGGTACGAAATTAATAGGACCTGCTAACATTAAAATCGGTGAAGTTCTTGCATTATTTAAACACAAATTATAGAAAATATCTAATATATTTTGCTTTGGGGGCAGGAGAGGAGAGGCTGACTGGGCCTTGGGTTGCTGAAATTCGTGCAGAGCAGGTGCAGAGGGGGCGGTGACGGGCAGAAATAGTACAGAGCAGGCGGTTGGGCGCGGGATGCTGAGAGGATGGTGGCTGGCAAACACAATGACGAACAGGGACGTGGTGCCCTGTCTATGCAGGCTGCAACCTTGCCGCCCTTCCACAAGGTTGCGTCCAGCTCTGCTTGTATGCTTTCAACTTTCCTTACCGTTGTCGGCTCATCCACCCCCCTGCAGACCTGATGGGCCTGGCCTGGCTATCAGGCCTCCAGATCCTGCATTCAGCTCCCTCCAAACATATGTCCAATGTCTCGCTATAGTTTTGCCTCATCGATCCTGCCGACCCGCCTCCTTTCCCTGCTGCCTGCTCCTTTGCATTTTTGCCCCACTTCTGTCAAAACCCTAATCCCCTAACCTGGTCCCGGGAAGGACAAAATCCATGGCCCTCCCCCTCCATACCTCTTTCCTCCTGCAGGGATGCTGAGTTCATGGAGGTGGAGACAGAGCTGGAGGACGGCCAGGCGGTGGTGTACGACGAGGCGGTGAAGTTCTGGAGACTCCTCAAGAAAGCTCTAGAGCAGGCGGAGCCCCTCATGCCAACAGCACCGCCTTCAAAGAGCGGTGAGGGACACGATGGAACCTCTCACAATGCGAATTTTCAACGCGTTATGAACGCTGGTTTGATATGCATGATGTAAACGCTCATGCCAGCAGCGCCGCCGTCAAAGGGCGGGGAGGGGCGCGGTGTATTAAGTTCACGCAAGACCACCCATGAGAGGGGGCCGGGCCTCCTGCCATTGGGCTGAGGGGAGTCAAACCTAAGGAGGCCTATGGCAGGTAACCCAAGCAGCAGGGCTTGTTTCACCAATTTCCCTCGGCCCTGGGCTGCAATGTATTTTTCAGTTGTAGCTGAAGCACGCTTAAATGGATACTATTGAGGGGCACTGCAGAAATTCTCAGAACGCATGTTTGAAACTCTTTTGAATCCCTGTTTGTTATACCGGTGCCTGGACCACCTTATCGCTCTGCTGAAGGAGCTGGCGGCCCTGTTGCAGGGGTAGCAGCCGCTGCTGATCGCGCAGGCGGCACAGGGGGCGGAGATGCAGGTGCGGCCGCGCCTGTAGCCACTGGCAGCAGCAAGGAGGTGTGGAAGGCCTACTGGGCGGGGCAGCAGCGGTTCTTCAAACTGCTCTGTGTTAGCATGAAGGTAAATTAATGAGCAGATGAACAAGGTGCCCTAGGGCTTGGATTAAGAAGCTGCAGCACTGAATGGGCAAACATAAGCATGAGGGTCATAAGGTCCAGGGCATAGGACATGCTGGGTGTGCTCCTTGTACATTCCATACTGTGTATGGCAGGGTGTTTCCTGTGTGATGTTCCACCCCCCTGACACAGTCCAATCAGCGTGTTGAGGGGTCTCAGGGGGTGCGGTGCCTGCTGGGGATGATTCAAATCTGGCCGAGACGTTCCTAGGCTACATTAATAGTTTGCCCCACAGCTTTCCACTAGGGTGGCAAAGGCACGTTGTAAGGCTGGGTGTAGGGTTTAGGGTGCCTCTTCTTTTTGTAAGGCTGTGAGGCTGCCTCCTCCTTCTTCTCCATCAGGTTCCCACTGCAGTGGCTGAGGCGCGTGCAGCCCTTAAGGCCGGCATGTGTGTCGTGATCGGGCTGCAGAGCACTGGCGAGGCGGCTGCAGATGCCATGTGCCTGAGTCCAGGGGAAAGCCTGCCTGGTTTTGTGAGCCCAACCAAGGAGATGTTGCACAGGTGGGGGGTCCATCGAGGGAGGGACGGAGGGGGGTAGGGCAGAGGGCACGTGCCAGAGATTGTTTTGAGAGACTGCCGGGCTTCATGAGCCCAACCAAGGAGATGCTGTTCAGGTGGGAGCTCTTCTTGAAAGGAGAATGGCAGCTGCAGATATCATGTGCCTGGCCTCAGGGAAGTATCTGTCTAGCTTTGCGAGCCCAACAAGAGATGGTTCACATGTGTGGGCTGCTCGAGGGGGGGGGGGAGGGGGATAAGGCAGACTAAGGCGCTGATGACTCGATTAGTCATCTCTGTCAGGGGCGTTGCGCCTAGGCTGCTTTAGCAGAACTTTGTCTTGGAGAGCAATGGATGCTGAAACACTCGCAACAGGTCAAGCCGGCTGTGATGATGGACTCACTTATGGAGACCAATTAAAGGCTCACTGTATATGGATTGTCCTCTCAGCCCTGGGCGCCAGCTAATCCCCCTCCCTCCCCCACTTCCTCCCCTTGCTGCCCAGCTTTGTGTACGTACAGTGTTGTCTCGGCTCTGGGTACCAGTTGGTACCCAACTTATCCCCTCCCTCCCCTCCTCCTGCCCTTGCTCAGGTTTGTTGACAACTATTTCCCCGTAAGGGCCAACCAGCAGCTGCCAGGTGTGTGTTCACATCTCGCCACTGCTATTTTAAGACAACACATCAGGGCCCCGCATGCCCATGGGTAATTGTGTGCCAACTGCTGGTGAAATTCCAAACTGATCTTATTTACTGATCGCCTCCCGCTCCTCCCATCGGTGCCACTTCATCCACTACTCTGAACTCATTGATCAATCAGACAAGCAATGCTCATTGTATGTTCATACGCCACTCTTGCGCCGACCACTTGCTTGCATAGCACACCGGCGAGGGAGTGATCAGTGGACTTGACAGGTTTAATGTATGAAGAATGGCTGACCTGAAGGGGGTCAGGGCCTGGCTTTTCCTGTTTTGTTGTCTGCCACAGCCAGTTCTCGTTTGCAGCTGCAGCTTAACTGGTTGCTGGTGCAATTGCCATGCGCCTCTTGTCACCCCACTGCATGGATTGTGAAGTTAATGAAAATTTGAAGATTGTTGAGGAACACCTGCTTCGTGCTTTGCACGTTTGTGGTGTAGAGGATTTGGACGCCATGGGTGTCCCCTACGAGCAGACGGGCCGGTCCAGTCACCAACAGCCGCTGCCACAGCAGCCGTCCGCCCTGTCCACCCTAGGCCCAATCATCCCGGAGCTGCAGCAGATGAAGGATGAGCTGCATGCCGCAATCGAGGTGCTGCAGCTTCCGGCCAACTTCCTGGACCTCCTCATTGACGAGCTGGGAGGCCCGGCACAGGTGTGCCGCTGTACTAGTGTTCAGGGCCCCGGTGTAGGCTGAGCTAGTGGCTGACAAAGATAAGGTGTTGGAGGTTCCTGTCTAGAGGAGGATGAGGGATTGTGAACACATTCAATAACCGCTTGCATTCAAAACGGTCGGCTGCTCAGGCCCAATCTTTTGATATAGTTTGCGAAACTTCAATTAATTAATGCCTGGTTTCACATCCCGTCCGTCAACTTGCATCGATGCGCTCTGCAGTCTGCATTAACATGAACCCTAGTCAGCGGCGACCTGAGGCTGCGGGCCGGCAGGCCCTGGAAGTGTGAACATGTTCTCACCTGGAAGATCTGTCCCTGAACCTAAAGCCTCAAACCTGAAGGTTGGATGTGTGGGAGGCTGGGAGCTAGGGCACCTTAGCTCTAATGTGACCCGCGGCCTTGTCACCTCATTGACTGAATTCGCAGGTGGCAGAGATGACTGGACGTAAGGGCCGCGTGGTGCGGGGTGCTACGGGGCGCCTCAGCTACGAGCTGCGTGCACGCCCAGAGACTTCGGACATGGACTCCCTCAACGGTGAGGCAACGGCTGAGGTTGATCGGAGGAAAGCTACGGATAGTGCTGGGCGTGAGGAAGGGGCAGGGGGGTTGCAAGAAAGTGGGCGCCAGAGGGTCATGAGGGTCCAGGCAACAGTAGCCTGCACAGAGGACGAGTGAGACGGTAGTCCAGAGACAAATGAGGGAGGGAGGCATCCCACAGGGGCATGAGGGTCAAGGGGGCAAGAGGAAATGATACTGTCCATAGGGGCATGAGGGTCGCGCCCCTGAAGTGTTTCTGACAGCTTTGTTCCAGAGAGCATTGGCCGACCATCCCAGCTGTGCTAATCAACAAGACCACCACTGGAGACACACACAGGCAGGCAGGCTTGATTGTGTGTGGTTAGCGGCGTGGAAAATAGGCTTAGCTTCGAAAATAATTTGCCGGACATTCCAGCTACTTTGGCTTTCCAGCGCGGAACCATTGCAGCTCCATGCTGGCAGGCTTACTTCACCATGCAT
The DNA here is from genome assembly GCA_037349105.1 of Limnomonas spitsbergensis. NCBI lineage: Eukaryota > Viridiplantae > Chlorophyta > Chlorophyceae > Chlamydomonadales > Limnomonas > Limnomonas spitsbergensis. Next base: position 10,405,456 of record JAYJMM010000041.1, read on the forward strand.
TGCCTGCACACGTGGACCTGAATAACAATGGTGGATTCTGAAGCGCTGCCTGACGTATACTTGTTACGTCAGGCAGCGTCTAATCTTTGATCTGATGGAGGTCTTAGTGACTCAACCCTATATCCTCGGCCCTGACCCCTTCATCCTATCCCTGAAACCTGACCCCCTCCCCCCTTGCAGTCCGTGAGCGTGATGCCTTCATGACTGGTCGCAAGCTGGTGGCCATTATCAGTGATGCCGCCTCCACTGGAATCAGTCTGCACGCATCCCTGTCAGCACGCAACCAACGACGCAGGTACACGTGGGGGTTACCTGGCACACCCTACATACCCTACATACCCTACATTACAGCAGCCAGCCTGGCGCAGCTGTATCTTGGCAGGGGGGATCTTCTGTATTTAACAAATCCCTCTGAGGGCCTAGAAAATACATAATGACATGAGATATGTTGAGCTTTTTGTGGAGCTTTCTGGAGTAACAGGATGCCTGCCTGCCCCTGGAAGCAAAGGCCACATCCAGGTTCCTAGAAGCTACTCCAGGGTCGCAAGTTAATGTTGCGGTCCCCCACCTGAGTTCCACCGGCACCTATCCCCGAGCCTTAGTTCCACACGTCCTACTCCATGAGCTCACTCACCTTGTCTTGGCTCCTTATGCTGGGTGCTGTGGATGGTGCACTTCTCCCCCCCCGCCTCTTCCCTGCCCTCTCACCCGCCTCTTGCCCTATATCTTGCCCGCTGCTCCTTAGGGTGCACTTGACTGTGGAGCTGCCCTGGTCGGCTGATAAGGCCATCCAGCAGTTGGGCAGGACACACCGCAGCAACCAGGTCACAGGGCCCATCTACAAGTAAGGAGGCCAAATGGGTCTGAATGGGAGGCGCGGTGAATCTGCACTGCAGGGTGCGCTTCCTGATATAGTCTGAAATGAGGTCATAAGTGATGTTGGTGGGTGGGGGTTAAATGATGTGAGATGAGGTTGCTGGAGTGGAGGGGGTCAGGAAGCGGATGCTAATGGCACACAATCTACATGTTCCAGATTGCACACTGCATAAGGGGCACAATAATGCAGCATCACCAGTCTGAACGTATTAAGAAGCAGTCGAAAGCCAGAAACCATGAATTTCAATGTTTTTGAGCTCACTCAAATCTGAGGTCTAGAAGCTTGCAGCATCAGCACCACTGAGGTGACACATGCCCCAGTCTAGCCCGCGGCCCGCTCTGCCTTATCTCCATCCCTGCGTGCAGTCCGCTCTGCCTTACTCCCTTCAGGCTCTGTGTGCGCATGTCCCTCTGTCCCCAGCCCTGACTGCTGCCGCTCACCTCCTGATCCCCAACAGGCTACTGGTCACGTGTGTGGGAGGCGAGAAGAGGTTTGCTGCCGCTGTTGCAAGGCGGCTACAGTCCCTGGGGGCCCTGACCCGAGGGGACAGGCGGGCAGCAAGCGGTGCGGGGGACGGGGCTGAACCCTGGATATGGCCATGGGGGGACAGGCGCCGGGCATGCCCCAGAGCTGATATGCCTGGTTTGAATTTCTGCTTATAGAGAGATTGTATTCACACTTCTACGCAGAGCAATCACAGAGCAATCACAGAGCCCACAGATCCAGCAGTGTTGATTTCAGGGTACACCAAACCCCTGCACCTACCCCCTGCACCAAACCACACTTGGCAGACCGATGGTCCACCGCCAGTGGGGACCTGACCTGGCCTACGGCTGGGGCCCAGGATGCAGGTTCCTGTATCTCGTTTGAAGGTGAAGCACTCTACAATAGACAGTGTAGTAGTGTACCACATGCATGGATACAGTGGTGAGGGGAGGATGGGCAGGTGCGCTGTCCTGGTGGCGCACCTGGCCTCCCAGCAGGCAGCAATGCTGTGGTGGAGCTGAATGGGGCTAAAGTGTGGCTCCGGCCCGTTCTCCTTTCCTGCCTTGCACCCTTACCCTCCCTGGTGTGGGCCTGGGAGCCAGGAATGTCAACACCCCTCTGGAACGCCAGTCCCTCACAGCCCTCATGCACTCGTAAGATTCCCATGAGCCTCTTTCCTCCAGGTTCATTCTTTCACACTTCTCCCTCCCTTCCTCTCCCCAGGTGTGGACCTCAGTGCCAGTAATGTGGACACCCCACTGGGTCGCAAGTCTCTCCGCCGTATCTATGACGCCATTGTGTTAGAGAGCCCCGCCCTGCCACCTGGAGTGAAACTGGAGGATGTGTACAGAGACCACCCGGTGGGTGGGCCAGGGAGGTATGAACAAGTGTTAACATGCTACCGGCCAGAATGTGACAAGTGTGGACCTGATGTTGGTGATGTGTGAGGCTATGGAATGGAAGCATGGCAGTGCATGTTTAGGTTGATTCACCTGTAATTTAGCTCTGACACGGCCAACGACCCGGGAGCCAAGGAGGCCTGGTGCATCCAGCCTGGCTGCTTGGTTTGATCCCCATCTACACAGTGGTGGCCCCCCAGCAGCCTGCCACAGGTGGCCTGGTGCCTACTGAATATCCTGATATACACTGGAGCAGGGAGGCTTGTGTGAGTGCAGCCGAGGCCACAGTCTTCGCCATATCCCCCGGGGCTGCTGGGCTGAGGGAGGGGAGCAGGGAGGCTTGTGTGAGTGCAGCCGAGGCCACAGTCTTCGCCATATCCCCCGGGGCTGCTGGGCTGAGGGAGGGGAGCAGGGAGGCTTGTGTGAGTGCAGCCGAGGCCACAGTCTTCGCCATATCCCCTGGGGCTGCTGGGCTGAGGGAGGGAGCAGGGAGGCTTGTGTGAGTGCAGCCGAGGCCACAGTCTTCGCCATATCCCCCGGGGCTGCTGGGCTGAGGGAGGGGAGCAGGGAGGCTTGTGTGAGTGCAGCCGAGGCCACACTCTTCGCCATATCCCCCGGGGCTGCTGGGCTGAGGGAGGGGAGCAGGGAGGCTTGTGTGAGTGCAGCCGAGGCCACAGTCTTCGCCATATCCCCCGGGGCTGCTGGGCTGAGGGAGGGGAGCAGGGAGGCTTGTGTGAGTGCAGCCGAGGCCACAGTCTTCGCCATATCCCCCGGGGCTGCTGGGCTGAGGGAGGGGAGCAGGGAGGCTTGTGTGAGTGCAGCCGAGGCCACAGTCTTCGCCATATCCCCCGGGGCTGCTGGGCTGAGGGAGGGGAGCAGGGAGGCTTGTGTGAGTGCAGCCGAGGCCACAGTCTTCGCCATATCCCCTGGGGCTGCTGGGCTGAGGGAGGGGAGCAGGGAGGCTTGTGTGAGTGCAGCCGAGGCCACAGTCTTCGCCATATCCCCCGGGGCTGCTGGGCTGAGGGAGGGGAGCAGGGAGGCTTGTGTGAGTGCAGCCGAGGCCACAGTCTTCGCCATATCCCCCGGGGCTGCTGGGCTGAGGGAGGGGAGCAGGGAGGCTTGTGTGAGTGCAGCCGAGGCCACAGTCTTCGCCATATCCCCCGGGGCTGCTGGGCTGAGGGAGGGGAGCAGGGAGGCTTGTGTGAGTGCAGCCGAGGCCACAGTCTTCGCCATATCCCCCGGGGCTGCTGGGCTGAGGGAGGGGAGCAGGGAGGCTTGTGTGAGTGCAGCCGAGGCCACAGTCTTCGCCATATCCCCCGGGGCTGCTGGGCTGAGGGAGGGGAGCAGGGAGGCTTGTGTGAGTGCAGCCGAGGCCACAGTCTTCGCCATATCCCCCGGGGCTGCTGGGCTGAGGGAGGGGAGCAGGGAGGCTTGTGTGAGTGCAGCCGAGGCCACAGTCTTCGCCATATCCCCCGGGGCTGCTGGGCTGAGGGAGGGGAGCAGGGAGGCTTGTGTGAGTGCAGCCGAGGCCACAGTCTTCGCCATATCCCCCGGGGCTGCTGGGCTGAGGGAGGGGAGCAGGGAGGCTTGTGTGAGTGCAGCCGAGGCAGCAATCCATGACGTAGCCCTCTGGTGTGTGCTGGGATACCAGAAAGGGCATGGAAGAAAAGCGGCCTGGCTTGTCCACCCAGGCAAAGGGCCTCCCTTTTATCTGCCTCATCCTCCCGCTCCCTTTCTCACAAGTCCTCAAATCCTGCTTGCATCTGTGTGGTCCTGGCAAGAGGCAGTATGGCACAATGAGAAGGCTTGCTCTCTCCTCCACCTAGGTTCTGCCCAGATGGGATGTCCAGCTGCACACACTCCTTGCCGGCACACTCCTTGCTGGTATGTCTGCCTGCGCCCTTGTTGCTGGCACCCTGCTCACCGCTGTCCCAACATGCCCCACGAGCCTGTCTGAGCCGCCTTCCTTCTTACCCTTTGCTTCTTTTTTGCCGTTCACAGACAACACGCCTGCTTGTCTGAACATTTTCGCCCCTCGCACCTGCTCACCCCCCTCCCTCCAAGCATGCCCCGTCCGCATGTCTCAGCCGCCCTCCTCCTCCAACCTGGCTTGTCTCGTCCCTCCTTCCCTTGCCTTGCAGGACGCGCCGCTGTTCAAATTCGACGACCCGACTCTAGCCTCCCGCCATATCGCCCGCCTGCACGTGCAACTGCGGGAGCACTGTGATATCATGGGGGTGGGCCTGGTGCCCTTCAGCGGCCACAAGGACACAGTGGCGGAGTCTGACAAGGCAAACAAGGCGGGGGAAGGTGAGCGTGCCTGGATCCGGGTGGGTGTTGGGCACAACAGGGTATGTGGAGGGAGGGGGTTAATCCTGCCGCAACATGGCCATTGCTTTTGTCACTGAGATGTGGACACAGCATGGCAAGTGGATAGGGTGGATACAGTCATGAGGTTGAGGCTGCCCTAATTCGTGGAGATGGCATCTCTTGCCGCTGGGAATTCTGGTGTGGGGCCTGGCTGGGTAAACCAGGCTTCTTCTTTTCACTGTGCCCCCCAATTTCGAAGACATAATATTGGGTGGGCGCGTTGCCACACTGACTTCAACTCCTTATACTGTGCCCATGCATTGACTGGGCTGCGCTGCCTCCTGAACGCTTACACTCAGACTACATCATGTCCTTTGAATATGGTCGAGTAGTTTTCTTCCTGATCATGAACCCTGCTAGTGCTCTGATCCCTGCTGACCCGCTGGCCTCAAACGGATGAGGAGGATCTGCGCCGCTTCCTCTTTATGCCCCAGGGACCGCTCAGATCTGAACCTTGAATTCGCATTTAATTGTCAGACACAAATATGGACCTGCCTTTTCTTCTTGCCCATGTTGATCTGCTGGCTTCAGACAAGGATCTGGTTATTGTGTCTTATTCGAAGCCCTTTCCCCCTTCCCTCTGTTCCTCTGCTGCCCAGGCAAGGATGTGGGTGATGTGCGCCGCTTCCTCAACCGCATCCTGGGCCTGCCACTCATCGACCAGAATCTGCTGTTCTCCTACTTCGCGGCAACGCTCGCTGCGGAGATCAAGTGAGTGGTTGTTGCTCCCTGTTGCTCCCCCCCCCACCCTCATGCTCCTGGGTTATGCCCCCCCCCCCAGTGTGTTCAGTATCGTTGCTGCAGGCTGCTTCACTTCCTTCATGTTGCACCTGTTACATCCTGCTGCAGATCCTGTGTCCCTCAACTTTGTGCCCCTTGCTGCCTACTCAGGGCCGCAAAGACAGAAGGAAAATATTCAGAAGGTCGGTGCAGCATGAATGCGTTTTGGGGTGAAGGGTCGACGATTCAGTGTACACAAGATGTGTGCTTGGAGTGTGTGCATAGCCTGGCCACTGAACCCAGCCCCTTTGGATGGTACATCAATGTCCTGATGGGGACTGAGCGACGTTGTGCCCTCGCTCACGCGCTGAGGGCTGACAGCTGGCTTTTTTTCTTGTGTTAGCTGGATGCCTGCTGCAGGGGCAAATTGTGTTTCGTCCTAAAATGCAGACTCTTGACCCTGAACCCCATGTCTGGCTGCTGGCAAGCGCTTGGCTCGGTGCTCTGTTGCAGGCAGGCCACGGCATGCAACCTGAGAGCTTGTGCTGAGGGGGGGGCACCTTCAGTCCGTTATCTTCCCTTGTGATTGTTGCTATCATGAAGGCCTGTCACAGCTTTCATGACGGCAACCTGACGCCTTCAAAATGTGAATGGGTCCATCATTTCCCTTAAATCCAGATAACAGAACCCTGCACTCCCCTAAACCCTTGATTATAAACCCTAACCCCGCCCGAACCATGGAATCTGAGCTCTGAACCCTGCCCCCTTTACTCCCCCCCTTCCCTGCCGTCCCGCCCCGCAGGCCTGTCTGACCTGCCCTCTGCCCTCCCCCCCTGCCCTGTCGTCCCGCCCCGCAGGCCTGTCTGACCTGTTGGGTCGCAGCGTCAAGCTCGTCTCCTCACACACGGTGTGGACAGATGCCGGGAGCGGGCTGCTGACCAAGGCCAACATCTTCAGCATCGACAGGGGGATCAGCTTTCAGGTGAGGAGCGGGGATCTGGGCTGTTGCAGACACGACCTTAGGAATAGCTGTTGGGGCCTCTAGGCACATGCTACACACATGTTGCAGCCAGTGATCTTAACCCTCCACTCTCAGATAGGAGCCCAGCCAGGAGTGCTGAGCTGGACACGAAACTACGAGGCCTTTACCTCAAGCCTTCAAACCGCAAACCCTTCAAATGCAAACCCTTGATACCAATGTCCCTAACCTCATATCCTGGTGTCATATGGCCATGCAGTTGTTGGTGCACGAGGTCCTGCAGGTGAAAGCACTGAACTTGGCAATAAGCGGAAATTTAAACCACCCACCAGTACCCTAGAATCACAAACCCTCAATGCCTATCTTCCTAACCGCAGGAAGCCACCCGGCGGTTGGAGCATGAGGCCCTCCAAGGAGATGCACTCAGCGGCTTCCGGCGCGCCAAGCGGCCAGTGCACGCAGGTGCTGCCGCCATGCTGGTCATCCAGCGACCAGGCGCTGTGTCGGGAGGGGGCAGGCCCGGCCTAGGGGGCTTCAGCGTCATCAGGCCCAGCACAGGTGAGAGGCACTGGCCCGCCCTCAAAGACCCTTAAACCAGACCCCTACCCACTGTCATGCGTGGGGATGTGCATAGCTTTGCCCGCTATTTCGACCCTTTTCTTCCCGTTACCCCCCTCCCCCCCCCACCATTCCTTCAACTATTTTCTTCTCGTTACCACCCTCCCCCCCCCAACATTCTTTCAACCCTTTTCTTCCCGTTACCCCCCTCCCCCCCCCCCTCCATTCCTTCAACCCTTTTCTTCCCGTTACCCCCCTCCCCCCCCACCATTCCTTCAACCCCTTTCTTCCCATTACCCCCCTCCCCCCCCCACCATTCCTTCAACCCCTTTCTTCCCGTTACCCCCCTCCCCCCCCCTCCATTCCTTCAACCCTTTTCTTCCCGTTACCCCCCTCCCCCCCCCCCACCATTCCTTCAACCCCTTTCTTCCCGTTACCCCCCTCCCCCCCCCACCATTCCTTCAACCCTTTTCTTCCCGTTACCCTCCTCCCCCCCCACCATTCCTTCAACCCCTTTCTTCCCGTTACCCCCCTCCCCCCCCCCCACCATTCCTTCAACCCCTTTCTTCCCGTTACCCCCCTCCCCCCCCACCATTCCTTCAACCCCTTTCTTCCCATTACCCCCCTCCCCCCCCCCACCATTCCTTCAACCCCTTTCTTCCTGTTACCCCCCTCCCCCCCCCCTCCATTCCTTCAACCCTTTTCTTCCCGTTACCCCCCTCCCCACCCCCACCATTCCTTCAACCCCTTTCTTCCCGTTACCCCCCTCCCCCCCCCCACCATTCCTTCAACCCTTTTCTTCCCGTTACCCCCCTCCCCCCCCACCATTCCTTCAACCCTTTTCTTCCCGTTACCCCCTCCCCCCCCCTCCATTCCTTCAACCCTTTTCTTCCCGTTACCCCCCTCCCCCCCCCCACCATTCCTTCAACCCCTTTCTTCCCGTTACCCCCCTCCCCCCCCCCACTATTCCTTCAACCCTTTTCTTCCCGTTACCCCCCTCCCCCCCACCATTCATTCAACCCTTTTCTTCCCGTTACCCCCCTCCCCCCCCCCACCATTCCTTCAACCCTTTTCTTCCCGTTACCCCCCTCCCCCCCCCACCATTCCTTCAACCCTTTTCTTCCCGTTACCCCCCTCCCCCCCCCTCCATTCCTTCAACCCTTTTCTTCCCGTTACCCCCCTCCCCCCATCCACCATTCCTTCAACCCCTTTCTTCCCATTACCCCCCTCCCCCCCCCCTCCATTCCTTCAACCCTTTTCTTCCCGTTACCCCCCTCCCCCCCCCCTCCATTCCCTCAACCCCTTTCTTCCCGTTACCCCCCTCCTCCCCCCCCCTCCATTCCTTCAACCCTTTTCTTCCCGTTACCCCCCTCCCCCCCCCTCCATTCCTTCAACCCTTTTCTTCCCGTTACCCCCCTCCCCCCCCCCACCATTCCTTCAACCCCTTTCTTCCCGTTACCCCCCTCCCCCCCCCCTCCATTCCTTCAACCCTTTTCTTCCCGTTACCCCCCTCCCCCCCCCCTCCATTCCTTCAACCCTTTTCTTCCCGTTACCCCTCTGCCCCCTTCCCCCCCCTCAGGTGTGGGGCTGGACATGGATCGCGATGACCTGGACGCCAAGTACCTGCGTGTATCCCCCGAGGAGGTGGAGGAGGAGTGGACGCGCGCCTACACCTCAGCCCTCAAGCACTGCATACACGGGCCGGATTGCAAGCAGGGCCCGACGTGCTCGGTGAGAGGGCAGCCAGGACTTGCCTCATCTAGCCTGAGTATCATTCTGCCCCACTGCCTTTTCCTGCTCCACCTAGCCTTATGTCATAATTTTGCCGCCCCTAAGCAAACGGTCAGCAGCTGCGACAAGAGTAGAGGAGGCAGCAACAGAAGGATACAGCGGTAGAGCCCTCAGTGTCAGGTAGAGTCAGCGCTGTGGGACTCGTTTTCCAGCTTGCATGTCTGGCATGTGTTGTGCCTTGCCCATACTGTATGCACATCGCCCAAGCGCAGCGCCCCGCATGCACAACGCCCTTCATGCATGCGCATTTCCCTCAAGCATGAGCAGCGCCCCGCACGTATACTAGCACTTCCTGGTATTCCTATCGCCGGCCTGTTTGCACAGTGCCCTACCGGTACTTGAATCCGTAGCACCCGATCACCTCATGCGCATGCAGAGCACCCCGCCCGATGGGCAATGCCGTCCATATGCCTCGCCGTCCTGCGGATTGGTGTAGTGCCCCACACACCTGCAATGCCCGCCCGTATTATTTACCGTGCACAGCGCCCGCCCGGATTACCGTGCCCCTCCGATGGGCGTAGTGCCCCACCCGCATGCATAGCACTTGCCCGTATGGACAGAGCCATGCAAGTGGGTGCTACGCTCTTTCCAGGGAGACTGGCTCATGAGGGTAACGCATTATGAGGTGCAGAACAACAACCCTAAACCTTCACCGGTGTGCACCGCAATCGCCCATATTTCCAGTGTCCTACCGGTGGGTGCAGCGCTAAACCGGTGGGTGTACCGCTTCATCGGCATGCTTCGCAACGGCCTGTATTTCCTGTGCCCTACTGGTGGGTGCAGTGCTTCACAGGCATGCACCCCAACCGCCCTGCATCCCGACATTGTTGCGGGTCTGGCCTTCAGCCGCCTAAGCTAGCCTAGTGGGGTGCGACATAGCCCATTGTGGCACTGCCACCTCCCTCCCCTAGGGCCCTTGCCACCTCCCTCCCCTAGGGCCCTTGCCACCTCCCTCCCCTAAGGCCCTTGCCACCTCCCTCCCCTAGGGCCCTTGCCACCTCCCTCCCCTAGGGCCCTTGCCACCTCCCTCCCCTAGGGCCCTTGCCACCTCCCTCCCCTAGGGCCCTTGCCACCTCCCTCCCCTAGGGCCCTTGCCACCTCCCTCCCCTAGGGCCCTTGCCACCTCCCTCCCCTAGGGCCCTTGCCACCTCCCTCCCCTAGGGCCCTTGCCACCTCCCTCCCCTAGGGCCCTTGCCACCTCCCTCCCCTAGGGCCCTTGCCACCTCCCTCCCCTAGGGCCCTTGCCACCTCCCTCCCCTAGGGCCCTTGCCACCTCCCTCCCCTAGGGCCCTTGCCACCTCCCTCCCCTAGGGCCCTTGCCACCTCCCTCCCCTAGGGCCCTTGCCACCTCCCTCCCCTAGGGCCCTTGCCACCTCCCTCCCCTAAGGCCCTTGCCACCTCCCTCCCCTAGGGCCCTTGCCACCTCCCTCCCCTAGGGCCCTTGCCACCTCCCTCCCCTAGGGCCCTTGCCACCTCCCTCCCCTAGGGCCCTTGCCACCTCCCTCCCCTAGGGCCCTTGCCACCTCCCTCCCCTAGGGCCCTTGCCACCTCCCTCCCCTAGGGCCCTTGCCACCTCCCTCCCCTAGGGCCCTTGCCACCTCCCTCCCCTAGGGCCCTTGCCGTCCATATCCCGCTGGACCCTGAATCTGTCCACAAACCCACACATGCCCCCCGCCCGCCCCCCCCCCCTCCCTCTGATGACTTGCTGTCTAGCCCTCATTAAGACCTCTCTCTCCCCTGCCGTCCCTCCAGATTGGTCGTCGCCTGACCCGTGTGACGGTGCTGTCCGGCTCTGTGGTGCGCGTGTGGGGGGTGCTGGACGCGGTGCTGACAAAGCATGAGCATCAGCTGAGCAGGGTTGACAAAGCAATGTGAGGGGGGGGAGGGGGGGGGGGGGGCGATCACATCAGATTCATTACTGCCTGCTGGGTTGCAGGAGGCTGCCAATGGGCTGGGGTTGGGACAGGGGTGAGGACAGGGGTGAGGACAGGGGTTAGGACAGGGGTTAGGGCAGGGGTTAGGACAGGGGTTAGGACAGGGGTTAGGACAGGGGTTAGGACAGGGGTTAGGACAGGGGTTAGGACAGGGCTTAGGACAGGGGTTAGGACAGGGCTTAGGACAGGGCTTAGGACAGGGGTTAGGACAGGGGTTAGGACAGGGGTTAGGACAGGGGTTAGGACAGGGGTTAGGACAGGGGTTAGGACAGGAGTTAGGACAGGGGTTAGGACAGGGCTTAGGACAGGGCTTAGGACAGGGCTTAGGACAGGGGTTAGGACAGGGCTTAGGACAGGGGTTAGGACAGGGGTTAGGACAGGGGTTAGGACAGGGGTTAGGACAGGGCTTAGGACAGGGGTTTAGGACAGGGGTTAGGACAGGGGTTAGGACAGGGGTTAGGGCAGGGGTTAGGACAGGGGTTAGGACAGGGGTTAGGACAGGGGTTAGGACAGGGCTTAGGACAGGGCTTAGGACAGGGGTTAGGACAGGGGTTAGGACAGGGGTTAAGGCAGGGGTTAGGACAGGGGTTAGGACAGGGCTTAGGACAAGGGTTAGGACAGGGCTTAGGACAGGGCTTAGGACAGGGGTTAGGACAGGGGTTAGGACAGGGGTTAGGACAGGGGTTAGGACAGGGGTTAGGACAGGGGTTAGGACAGGGGTTAGGACAGGGGTTAGGACAGGGCTTAGGACAGGGCTTAGGACAGGGCTTAGGACAGGGGTGAGGACAGGGCTTAGGACAGGGGTTAGGACAGGGGTTAGGACAGGGGTTAGGACAGGGGTTAGGACAGGGCTTAGGACAGGGGTTTAGGACAGGGGTTAGGACAGGGGTTAGGACAGGGGTTAAGGCAGGGGTTAGGACAGGGGTTAGGACAGGGGTTAGGACAGGGGTTAGGACAGGGCTTAGGACAGGGGTTAGGACAGGGGTTAGGACAGGGGTTAAGGCAGGGGTTAGGACAGGGGTTAGGACAGGGCTTAGGACAAGGGTTAGGACAGGGGTTAGGACAGGGGTTAGGACAGGGGTTAGGACAGGGGTTAGGACAGGGGTTAGGACAGGAGTTAGGACAGGGCTTAGGACAGGGCTTAGGACAGGGCTTAGGACAGGGGTTAGGACAGGGCTTAGGACAGGGGTTAGGACAGGGGTTAGGACAGGGGTTAAGGCAGGGGTTAGGACAGGGGTTTAGGACAGGGGTTAGGACAGGGGTTAGGACAGGGGTTAGGACAGGGGTTAGGACAGGGGTTAGGACAGGGGTTAGGACAGGGGTTAGGACAGGGGTTAGGACAGGTGTAGGGCAGGGTGAGCTGGGGGTGGCAGATAGTAGCAGGTATGTGACAGCCTGTGGGCAGAGGGAGCAGGGGAATGTGCCGGGCCAGCCTTCACCCTGTTTGTATCTGTTTAGAAAATTCCTGGCCCCTGCTTCTAGGTTTGCTAGGTTTTGCTGATTATTTTTCCGTGTTCTTTCAGTTTACACGGTCAGGCCCTTACAGAACATGCTAATGGAATTTACAAATGGCTTCACCTCTCCTGGTTGGGAGTGTACAACATGTCTTTGGTGTCTGAGAGATGTGGCCCATTCTTTCATGCCCTCAAACCTTAACCCTCCTAAGGTTTAAAAGCCAATTATTTGATCCCATAGGGTTGTAGCCCATTATTTTAGGCTCCACACGAGGAGCCCATCATCTCATGTTCTTTGCCTCCTCTTCCTCATTTCCAACCATCAAACCTGTGTCATGCCCTGGTCAATCGGTGTCATGCCCTGGTCAATCGGTGTCGTGCTCTGGTCACCTGAACCCCTTTTAAACCTCATACCCATGGTCCTGCTTAGGCGTGTGGTACGAGTCGAGCTGGACGGCATGAAGCAGTTAGCAGGGCAGGATGATGAGGTGGTACAAGCGGCACTGGACGTCGAGGCGGTACAGGCAGCGGTACCTGCCGGTGACAAGGCAGTACAAGTAGTGGCAGACGAGGCCCAGGCGGTACATCGTGCAGTGAGAGCAGATCACCTTGTGGGTGTGCGCTTCCCCGGCCAGCTGTTACGGGAGGTGGTCCCGATGCTGATCTCTATCCAGGTGCAGCAGCAGGCGGTTCAGGCGCAGCAGCAGGCCATGGGCTCCTGGGTGGCATCACTGTCTGCGGCGACGACTGCGGCGGGTGGGGGGCCCACGCAAGCCAAGCAGCAGAGGGCGGCCCCAATAAGCAGCCTCGTGCCCGGCAGCGTGCAGCCAGCAACGCCTGTTGACGCCCGGGCGCTGCTGAAAGCCTTCAAAGCGCCGAAAACAATCAAGGACTTCTTTAAGAAGACGGAGCCGCGGTCGGATGCTGCAGTGCCGCCGCAAAAGCAGCAGCAGCAGCGGTATCCGGCCCCGCCCCCTGCCCCTGCAGGGCTTGGAGCTCTTCCTTCAGCAGCCCCAGGTGCGGGGATCGCGGCAGCTGGGGCAAAGAGAGACAGTACATCTGCCTCCCTACAAGCCGGCGGGCAGCCGGCGTTAAAGAAGCCCCAAGCTGCTGTGCGGGGAGGGGGGACGTCAGCCTTTAGAAATGCAGGCAGCAGCAGCCTGTTTGGGAGCTCAAGGGGTCAGCGGCCACAAAACAGCACAGTGCCCCATCCTGCAGCCGTGGTGATGGACGTATGCAGCAGCGATGAGGAGGAAGTGGTGCGAGGTGGCGCTGGCGAGGACAGGGCAGAGGGGCAGCGGGCCAGTGGGGTCGATGAGAGGGGCAGGCAGGAGGGGGGATGCAATGCTACTGATGCTGGCGAGCGCATCAATCAGGGCGTTAGCGGGGTGAGCCACCAGGCGGAGCGGCCCGCAGCTGTATCGCACGCTGCTGATACTGTCATGGATAGGAGCAATCTCAAGCGAGGAGGTTGGCGATCCGCTACCCAGACTGTGGCGGACACTCCGTTGGAGGCCGTACACAATGATGATGATTTGGAGATCGTGGATGAGGTGGACGAGGACGATGGCGACATGGGGGACGAAGAGTACAGGGTGGACAAGGAGGAGGACGTGGAGGAGGAGGACACTGCAACAGCGGCTGGGGAAAGTGTGGGTCGGCGCATCGGGGGTAGAGACGGGGGCAAGCCCGCCGCTCCTCCATGGCCTTTGCCGTCGCCTGCTGCAGTGGGAGCGTTGGCACCATCTGAGTCTGCTGCGGCTGCCGTCAGGGAGGGTGGGGCGCTGCGGAGACTGCTTACAGGCGCAGCAGGAGGTGCTGTGTTGGTGGCAGCTGTGGAGGGTGCTGTCTCCAGTGTGCCCGCCCCGGGGCCTGTCTTTCTGCGCTCTGGCGGCGCCTTGGCTGCTAGCACGCCTATCCGGCTTCCTAAGAGCGAGGCCATGCAAATGCTGGCGGGCATGGGGTTTGTCGGCAGGCAGGCAGAGCTGGCGCTGTTCATGGCACACGGGGATGTGAACCGGGCTGTAGAGCTGTGCTTGGGAGGGAAGGTGTGAGCAAGGCGAGTGGATAGGGGCATGCCAGGGGTGGGGCGGGGAATGGCAGGCCTGCTGCATTTCATATGAGTTCCCCCTCCATTTCCCCCGCCCCATTCAGAGAGTTTAGGACCTGGGTTAGGAGATATTTAGGGACAGTAGCCGCAAGCTTTCTATTTTTGTCTTACTTGTATTCAAAGGGTTGCATACGGTACAGATATGGCTGCTGCCTGCCGCACTTCTGCCATGTTCGGTGAGTGACAAATCGCAGGGGCTAAGCCAGGATTTATTTAATTTGGGGCGTCTTCATGCTTGTTGACTGTATTCTCTAGGGTTTGTCAGGCAGAATCTAAATCGGAACCAGCAGGTGGCCGGTGGCTTCAATCAGAAGCCGCGTATGATATATTTGAGTGCAGGGATTTGACTGCCATCATCCTGCTGTTAGAGCCTTCGTGCAGATCTGGTTTGCACTGGCCTGATGCCCTGTCTCCACACACAACACCTCAGCACCACTGGGATCTAAGCTGCATGCTGCACATTATTTGCGCAGCAAGACGTGCGCTCTGCCGTGCAATGGCAGAACTGTGAGCTTTACCTCAGACATTCTACAGTCCTGCTCCTTGCACTCCGGTAGCGCATCCCCAGCTGCTGATAGCCCCTGATGTTGCTCAAGCCCCTCAAGCTGCCGGGAGATACCATGGCCTCATCATCTTGGCACGGAAGCTCAGTTGACCTGCTCGAGCTGTAGCGTGAAGCTGACCGTGAACACCCACCAGCTGGGGATGCTTGTAGATAACGAAGATGTCCAAGCCTGCAATGTCGACACTTCGCAACTTGCAATAATATCTGGAATAAGTGGGGCTGTCCTGGTGGCACCTTGAGTTGGACGAACATTCTCCCACCAAAGTATGCTTTGGACCTAGCTGCCTCACTCTCTCTGGAGCACTGCAAGTGCATGGACACCCCTGTCGCTACACCTGCATTCCATCAGGAACTGCTCCGGAATCAACTCGTCCTAACTGTACGGGCACCTTCCAGCGTGACCTGGAGCGCATTTGCCCTGGGCACTAACAAGACTGAATGTCCATTGCACGAGACTATTACTGTACATGGATCGCACAAAGTGGAAGTAAACATATCTTGCCGCTCTGTTGCTGCTATGGACGTGTCGGTCCTGGCCATGACCGACACCTGCTTAGATCATAGCAATTGCCGATATACTGTTTGAATCAAGCATGGGCAGACAAACATCAGTATTCCCGGTTGCAGAGCCGCCCCCGTACCCTGCCAATGAGTGAGGTGTTTATGCATGTTATACTTTATGATACAGATCAACACCATGTGCCACGAAGAATGCCAAAGCCTAGCTAAAGGCTTGATGTACCGTAATGCTTATAAATATATATTGTTTTACAAAAAAACGGTCCTTTGTCCCCCCCCATGTATCCCCCCCCCTGCTCAAGCAAAAAACATGTGTGATCCAGATGTGGAGGCTCTGACTGATTTCTACTGACTTTTTACACATTTCTACTGACTTTTCACACATTTGATATTTCACTTGTACACTTTCGCATAAGTTCTGAATTTTGTAGACGGTGGTGCTCAACTTAACCCCTTTGCACCCACGTCACGTTTTGTGACCGCGTCTTATCTTCCACACTACCATTTACTACTCGTTCAGGGCGGGTCGTATGTATCGTAAAAACGTGGACAGGCCCAGCAGTGCAAGGAGGTTAGGTCATGACTTGATATCAGTTACACATTGACTGTGCTCTAACCTGATTTCTAGCAGTGCACTAATACTGGTAGGCACCAACTGTCCCTTGAGATAATCAAACGCAAACACTATGGGCTTAAGGAGTCCACTTGACAGAATCACCAACTCCAATACATTTATGTTTTGAGATAACTTGGCCATGCTGAGGGGCCTGCCTCTAATTTTTTGAGGATGTTATATTGCAGTGCTGGCCTCCATAGCTGAAGTATTACCTGCTGTAAAGCCTAGGGTTGTGGCTCTGAAACCACCAGTGCTGTTTTTTTCCATCCTCTCGCAAAACCAGTCCTCGGCAGATCTGGCTGGCTCAGCTCAGATAAGAAGGGGGGCCTGGAATAAAGGACATGAAAATCAAGATGTGTGAATAAAGAGTGGATACCTGACTTAAGGCATTCTGGAACTCAGTGGCAGTGATATGGGAGCTTGCATGGCTGAGGGGCTGCATGGGGCAAGGGGCATGGCTTCCTGACAAGCCACCTTTGCCCCAAATTTGCAGCCTCTGGAGTGGGGAATGGTGCAAAAATTGCGAGGGCAGTCTTTAAGAGCTAATCTCAGGCTCTCTGAATCACCAGACATCATAGCAATCAGACTGGTATGGAGTGAATTCCAATCCATCAAAGACAGCCCTGATGTGGGCCACATGGAAGGCCATATCTGCATGTTGGATTGGCCAAATGACACAGGGAAGGTGGCAATGCCTCCGTCTATGGCCCACCTACACCCACTTAAGGATCTACCTTAACCGGGTTTGACCACTTTTCAGGCTCAGCCGCCGCAAGTTTGGTACCCAACGGGGCAGTTTTCGGCATCCAACTGCCATTCGGATTCAAATGATACCCCAACAGACCTCAATAAACCGTGTATGGCAAGCTGATTACAGCACTTGACGATGTAGCAACACACCAGGTCGATCGAGGCAGTTCCTAGAGAGATTACTTCAAATTGCAGTTGGTACTGCTAGTGTGAACCAGGTTGGGACGGCAGGTCAATCCTCAGTACCCCTAAAACGTGTCGATACATCTGACCCGCCCTGTTTGTGGTTGTGTGTTGGTCGCTTGCATACTATGATAGGGGAGACACAGTCTTTTTGCCTGTGTTCCTAATTTACTAGGGCCGAAAGTAAATAATGCTAGAATATATCATTCACTCTGAAGTCTCATACGGTAACTTCATGATTTTTTGGTTTCAGATTCTGATAAATTCATTTGGGCTTCAATAACGCTTAAATTAAAACCGAGCAAAATTCATATTTCCACATTCTTCAGCCCCAAAGCCCAGTCACACAAATTGCATTCATTTGCATCATTTCTCGGGTTCCTCACCAAAACAAGCCAAGCTGTACCGTTACTCGAAAATGCTCTGGATTGCTCTCAATACCAGTTGTCTTGTGATGTCTAGGGCTGTGAAGCATCTGACTGCTGTTACAGGGATACACAATGGACATTTATAACACCAGCAGTTTGTACTAACAGCAGGATGTCGAAACCTCCTGTTTCACGCAAGCACGTTTTAGGGGGGGTAAAACAAAACTTGATTTACTAAGCTCTCTAGCTCAGAGTCTCTGCACTACCGGTATAATAGGTTGCTTGGATCACTCCTAGCCACCCTGGGCCAACGCAGGAAAACGGCAGCAACCTCTCCACAAGAGTCGTAAAATATGCAAGAGTCGGCCATGGGTTATCAAATAAAAACCCCACGCTAAAATCTCACCCACCTGCCGTCCACCCAACTTCCAACAGATTTTTGCCTGCGGGGGTGCTTGCTAGTCGGGCACACCGGTCGGGCAGCTGTTGGTCCCGGAGATCCGAAGTCACTTGCCGTAACCTTTTGCAATTTGAAGCGCATCTACCCTACTTTTATTCCGAAACTAAAATTACCTAACAGGCCAGAGAGTCCTACTTCGCTGTGACATCCCTCAACGCCATGTCGACGCAAAAGCCGAGCCGCCACATCGATGACGACGCCGCGGGCAGCGATCATCAAAAGCGCGCAAAGCTTTCGAATGGAGATGAAACCGCGCCATTTTTTACGACTGAGACGGACTCGATTGTGAACCAAGCCTTGCTCAGGGAGGCCTCTCGAAAGGCCCTGCGGGAGGAGTTCACAAGTGCGCAGGTGCGGCGTGCGACCGTAGGATCTGCAAGCAGCAGATTCGAATGGTATTTTCAGCTGCTTCTACACCTCCTGTTGTGGCAGCTAGTAGCCACCAGCGCAGGTGCCAGATGCATGGGGATGGCGTGTATGGGGAGGGCTTGCATGGGGAGGGCATGCATACCATGTGCACGCATGCGTGTCTGCTTGCATGGAATAGGAGCAGGATTGCGTCCTAGAAGCTCGGAATTGCCACCCCTTGCCCACATGCATGGTATACAAACATATTATCCTATTAACCATGCTCAGAGACCTCCACTTCAAACATACTTATCCAATACCCAAGCTCACAGACCGCACACCGTCTAGGTAATGAGCCTCTCCCATCTGTACATGTATTCCAGCTGTACACCCAAGGATGTACGCTATATCTCTGTCCTCCTGTCCTCCTCCTCCTCCTGTCCTCCTCCCTCAGCCCTTGTTACCCAGGTGCCACCTGGCCTTCAAACTGAAAGCGTTGGCCGAATGACCGCCCAATGCTCACACCCGCCCCTATCTTGCTGATGTGCTTCCAGCCATACAACCACTGCGTGCTCCGCGATATATTCGATGCACCCTCCCTCGCGCTCGTCCGGGATGAGATTATCAACAACATCCAGGCAACCTACAAGGAGACGGACCTCTTCAAAGTAAGCCATGCAAACACTGATTTGAAAGCAGGTGGGAATCAGAGTAGCAATATTTAGTTTAGGATATTTGAGCTACTGTCCAGGCACATCCGGGCAGGATGTAAGGAGACGGAAATGTTCAAGGTGAGAGTGGGCAGGTACTGGTATTTTAAGACAAAAACATGCAAACCACATGGAAGGAAACGGATCTCTTGAAGTGAGAGCGGACACTAATTTTAACAGGCAGGTGGCACTTTCTTCTGTGGGGTGCTCATGCTATAGTGCAGCTACATCCAATCAGCATGGAAGGAGACATTTTGAAGGTAAGAGGGCAAACACTCCTATCAAACCAGGCTAGCGGTTTCCATTCTGCATGCTTTCAGAGGATGGGCCATGATGCCAGAATGGACATGACACTGAGCAATGGGCCATGTAGCAGTTTTCATTTAGTGCGCACCAGATTGCCGTTTTAGGGCTGCCGGACAGCTACTTCTATGAGGACCAAACTGTCACCGGCCTGCGGCCTTTGGCTCCTCAAGCAAACTAGCTTCCTGCACCCGGCCCTGCAAGCTGTTGGCTGGGTTATAGCTAAAGTGTAGCTTGTGCATAAATAAACTGTGTCAGGCAAGCTGGCAGTCCGGCAGAAGTACACTGCGGAAGAGCGTGTGCTTCATGCCGCGTGACATTGTTTGGCCAGCCGACAGCTGGGAGAAGCATCAGTCTTTACGTGCCCTGATATAATTCCAGCTTCGGTGAGCCGCTGGGCCGCAAAACATTGACTGGCCTATAGACACAGCTCCATGCAGCATGGCAGGCTGCGCATGGGGCCTCTGTAGAAGCTCAAGCCTGTCATGCTGCCCATGTCAGTGTTTGTATTCTCCATGGCTCTGCTACAGTTCAGCTACAGATCCACACGTCCTGCAGTACAAAGGTCACAGGCTTAAGCTGAGGATCCTTGGCTTATTAGGGTAATGAGAATCTTGAAGCTTCACACATCAGCGGTACTGATGTTCCTACCCCCCCCCCTCCCTTATAATCCCCTCCCCTTGTCCTAGGTCTTCCAGACTGGGGACCTGGGTAACCTCGCCCGACTCGATCCGGAAGCTGCTGCGAAGCTGCCCACCCTGATGCGCCTCAAGAGCGCGCTGTACTCTGATGCCATGCGCTCCTTCTTCCGGGACATCACCGGGTGTGGCGAGCTCTCAGACAAGATTGACTGTTCTTGCAACGTGTACGCGGACGGCGGGCATCTGCTCTGCCATGATGATGTCATCGGTGGGTCCATGCCTCTAGTCCATACGGATGACTGGTGTTGGGTAACTGTGCTATATAATTCAAATCTGCTTAGGGTGAAGGGTTTCCAGATAGGCATCTGCTCTGCCACTATGATGACTTTTGGGATCATGGGGATGATTGGTATTGGGAAAAGGGTCAAGGGTGAAACCTGTCAACTGCTGGGTAAAGGGTTTGCGGATGGGCACTTGGTCAGCCATGCTGACATGCTTGGTGGTTCCCCATGCAGATGATTTGTTTAAGGTTCTGGGGTCAGGATGATCAGACCTGTTCAGTGCAGGGTTCTAGGTTGGCGATGAAGCTAGTAACCCCTGCATGCAGTGGGGGCGTCAAAGACCCTTCCGATGCAAACCTTTCCTGCCCCAGCGGGTCATCGTGTGCGCCCATGAGGGGGGGCATTGAGGTGGGGAGGTCAGGGTTTCACCTGCAGCCTGGTCAGTAACATCACCAACCCGTAATTTAAACCCATTGCATTCATGCGGGGGTGGCATTGCAGTTTAGGTCTTTGCCTGAAGCATGCCCGTAATACGGCAGGGTATGCCTAGCAAACAAAGAGCAGCAGTGCTGCCAAGCTGTCAATTGTGGCTGTTATAATTCACTGCGTTCCTTCCTTCAGACTTGGAACCACTGCATAGGGAACACACTCGTACAGCTGAACCAGGCCCTGACTCTGTTGGCATTTGTACCCATCTCGCTGCTTAGACCCATTCTGTGCGCCTGATCCTTTGCTGCTCCGTTATCGTTCCCTCAGTGTTCCTGCCCTGCCCCCCTCCTTGCTGATCCCTTTCCCGCTATCAGGCACCCGGCGTGTGTCATGGATCATCTACCTGACAGACCCTGATGACGCGTGGACTGCAGAGGATGGCGGAGCACTTGAGCTGTACCCACAGTCGGCAGGTAGACAAGCAGGAGAGCAAGCAGGGTGAAGGGGCTTGCGTGCTTTGGACTGAAATGGCATACCCGCTTTGGGTGGAATATTGCTCCAGGGCGGAGGGCATGCCCTCTTTTGTACCAAATGCTGCTCCAGGGAGGAGCGGCATGCCCTATATGAATAAAATGCTGCTCAAGTGCGGAGTGGCATGCCCTCTTTAAATACAATATCTTGGATACAACCCTAGAGCCACATGCCGACAGAAACCTTGAAATTGCGAATGACATGAGAATATGCAATGTGGGAAATCCATGCCACCTTTGCCCTGACCCCTCAGACTCCCCCTCCCCCCCGCAGGCCAGCCCCACACTCCTGATGTGTTTCCCACGGTCAATCTGCTGCCCACATTCAACACCATGGCCACCTTCACGGTACAGCCGGGGAAGAGCTTCCACTCCATTCAAGTGAGTGCTATGAGTCTGAATGGAAATGATTTTAACTCACATCTGCCGGGTAGGATCTTCCACTAGATCCAGTTATGCTGAGGAAGATACGTGATTACAATATCTAGTTTCGTCCGGGAATTGTTGCAGTGTTGAAACTGTGGACTGTAAGGAAATTAAGCAAAGAACAGAACCGGGAGACTTGGCCATGAATTCCTAATTTAAATACCGGTACATGCGTGCAGAGGAATGAATTTTGAGCTGAAATATACGAGTGCCAGAGAATCAAATAACTTTCAAATTTAGAGGCGCCCCGGAATTAAATACACATTTAATCATGCTGCCCCTCCTTCCTGACTACCCCCTTTATGTCGACCATTCTACCCCTTTCTGCCTCCCTCCCCCTCCGCACTGTACGTCCCATTCTCCTTACCCTTCCTCCCCTCCTCCCTCCCTCCCCCTTGTGTCCATCAGGAGGTGTTCACCTCGGAGAAGCCGCGGATGAGTATCTCGGGCTGGTACCATGCACCCCAGGTAAGAGGGGGGAGCCACACTTTGCCCAGTGAGCCCAGGGCCCGAATCCTGGGCTGGCATGCCCTCAATTTCAACCTTGAAATCAAGTGGAGACATGCATCGTTTGCCCCGGCCCCGGGACCGTATATCTATTTAGCGCCTTGCATATCACATTTGCAGCATGCACCCGATCGCCTTCCAGCCAGGCAGGGGTGACAGCGGCAGGGTTGGTGTCAGTGCCATTGTTTGCCTGAAGCTCTATCTTGTGTACGTGAACATGCTTCAACAGCACTGGTCAGGTACCTCATTACAGAATGTGGTGCGCCCTGCCGGGCAGTGGGCAGCTACCGTTGGGTCGCTTGTGGACTAACCTGGACTGTGATGTATCTGAATTGTCGATGAAGCACTGCAGTGGAGCAGGCAGTGATTAGTGAGGGATGTCCTGTGTCCTGCTGGGCAGCAACCACTGGGCCGATGAGGACGAACCGGGACCCGCCTCCAGCCAGTGGTCTAAGCAACATGGCTTGTGGCACTAGACCCCCCCACTAGTCATGAAGCTGAAGCACTATGAAAGACGCAGTGCCCAGTGAAGGATGCCGCATGGCCTGGGGACCCACTGTACCGCTGGATGCACTCCTGGAACAAACCTGTTTGATTGGAAGAAATAGAAGGGCGCAGAATCCTGCAGTCCTGCCGCATGCCAGTGCATTGCATGTGTTAGCTTCATCAAGCAGGCTCTGTCAGGGCCATGCTGTTGGGCTCCTGCCTTCTTCTGACACCCTATTGTTTCTTTCCCCAGCAACGAGGCCACCTTCGGCAGGTGGCCCAAGGGGCAGCAAATGTAGTAGGACAAAACCTGGACCAGCCTGCGGTTCAGCCGCGCGCAAATGAACACTGCTGTTTTGCCTGCCTAATGAGTCCCCACCCCCCTTTTACTTCCGCTGCCTTCAGGAGCCAACGGATGCGTCCAAGGCGTCCTTGCAGCAGTTGCAGCAGCTGCGGGCTGGGGAGGACATGGAGGGACAGACGTACGAGCCTTTCTCAGGTGTGCTGCACGGTGGATGTACGTTGTTGTTCTAGCGCCAGCACCTAGATTAGCTCAAGGTGGAGAGGGCTGTGGACAGCTTGTGATTAACGTTTCTTTTTTGCGGCCGAGCAAACGTTAATCCACAGGTCAACTACCTATCTGCCTCCAACCAGAGACCCAAGCATGACCTATCATGCCCTTGGTATGTGAGCGATAGGGGTGTCTTGGACTTATTCAGGCCTTTTGTGGCTGGGTTGCGACCCGCCGAAGGACAGGCCTCGGAGCCAAAAGTAAACACTGTATGTGGCATGTAGCTCTGGCCTGTGTGCTACCTCCGTAGGGTGGTGCTGAGAGACGGAAACATTACCACACCGTTCTCATTTGTGGCTACTCTGGCAGAATGACGTCACATGCCGTACAGCAACCAACACAAACCTCATGGGTGCATGGGTGCATGGGTGCATTATTGGGAATTGCCAACATTAAAACAATGATCCTCTTAGCGGTGCTGAAATCATGGATGATGGTGCAGCCCTTGCAGTCTGCCCGCTGGCCTGGGATGCTTTCAGTGCGCACCAGACCCCCCCCGGGAGGCGGCCTGACAACCACCACTCGGCCACATGAGACTGAACCATGACCGCCTAAGCAGCAGGTCCTCCTGTACCCTCCGGTACCTTCCGGCCACAGCCCAGGATGGAGCTGAAATTTGGCCTAATCAGCGCCGGGAAGTCCATGCCTTGTTTGCTGCCTCCCCTGCTGCAGGGGCGGATGAGAGCACCGAGCTCAGTGACGACGACCTCTCCCTTCTCATCCGCTTTGTGAACCCAAGCTACCTTTCAGAGGACAACTGGCCCAAGGTGCAAGCCAAGTTTGCCGAGGATGGAAGTGTGCAACTACAGGTGGGCTAAGGATGGAGGGTCTAGGGTTGAGGCTTACGATCTTACCCAGGTGGGAAGCACGCAGCTGTAGGTGGTTGTAGAGGATCAAGGGATGCGGGCTCAAACCATGCTGCTCTGTTTCCTTAACACCCACGGCCTCGCGGGGTGGGATTCTTCCTTGTGTGTTTGTTTATTTGCAAAGGATGGAAGTGTGCCGGTGTAAATGAAGCGCGAGGTTCGCTTGGTTCATAAAAACAGATCAGAGATATGCAGCCGATAATGAAATATCCGCTGCCCTGTTTATTTGCGTGCTCCAGCTACCACTCGGCTACATCACATACAGCCGGGAGGGGCATGGTGAAGCAAGCCCTGCTGATCCGCCCATCAGTCAAAGGTGGTTAAAGGTTTGCCGTATTGGCATAGTGGTGGTCGCTCGTTTCCCCTTTAGGATGGCCTGGTGCGCACTGTAATAAGCATAACTCTCCACCTGCAATCCTCTCCAATACCTGGCCCTGCTGGGGCATGTCTCTCTATTCCTTTTCAGCGCACTTTTCACACCTGATATCCCCCATTTGTATAATTTTCAGAAGAAATATGGGATTTCCCCTCGGCTCTCACGCTCCAAGGGAGGCTTCGTGTGCTTTCTAGCTTCCTTCTGTGTTTTTCCAGAGCTGAAATGACCCTCCATATAATATCTTCCAAGTTTATACCCCCTCTCCCTTCTTTGCATTTCCTTTCATTCAATCTTCTTTCCGTAGAACTTCCTCAAGAAAAATGTGGCGGAGCGGCTGCTGAAGCGGGTGGTTGAAGAGGACCAGCGGGACGGACTGGGCGGGGGCAACAGGCCGCGGGATTACCGCGTGGGTTTGACCGACAGCTGGGCGGCCGTAGGTGAGACCCCCTGGGTCATGAGCACTGACTGAGTAGGGGAAGACTCTGATGGGTCATGATCCTGGGTCATGAGGGGGCGGCTAACCAGGGTTCTCGCAGGTGTCAGCGATACAGCGGACTCCAGGGACACATGCTGACTAAATGGTGTGATTGATTTGGTCCAGTAGTTTGCACCGCTTGATATCGGTCTTCGTTCCTCCTGCCTGCACTGTCAGCAGCCTTTATCATAAGCATCATAGGACATGGATGGGTACAGAGACGCTGTGAATGTGATGCTGCATAAGAGGCTGTTGGTGCTCACATGCCTTGATAGGGTGCTTCTTCACCCAGCCTGCACTGGGGACAACAGCTGTGGCTCATGCCCTGTCGCTTACCCCATAATGCCCAAACCCTAACTCTGGCAGGCCCACCGCACAAACAGCGGTACTTGCGGTACGACGGTGAGGCAGCGAGTGCCTCCACCGCTGAATCAGCATCATGCGGTGCACTTCTGGCCCAGGTGGGAAGCTAGGTGGTCCACAACCCCAAACCCTTGACATAAAATGTTTTAATGCGATGCTAGGCAATATACAACTGTAAAGCCCCAAACCCTAGTATAATGCCAGGAGTGCGCAGCGTGCATCCTCTCCACGGCCCCCAACTATGATTCCATGCCATCTGCAATGTCGCTTGTCTGCATGCATCCACTCCATAAAGTCAGCCGTCCCTGAGTATTGTTTTCTCTCCCTTCTTGTAGGTCAAGGAGCAGCTGTTTGCTAGCGGGGCCTTTGCTCGCCTGCTGCGTAAGTTCACCACCCTGGGCATGGTTGGGCAGCGGGCAGAAGTGAGACGCTTCCGGCCAGGTGAGCCAAGCTGCCAGCGGTAACAGGGGGTTGACCCCAGACGCATGAGGCTGCATGTGCTCCCCAAGGAATGGCTGCCAGGTAGAGTCCGTTGGCAATCTGGTGGTGCACACAGAGGGGCAGGAGTGGGGATGAGCCCTTAAACTCCTGGCTCTGCTCTCTGCGTTTAACTTGGTAAGGTGGCGGAGCAGGTTTGTCCCGTTAGTCCCTGCCAGCGTTGCTTCCTTCATTTTCCTGAGGGCCTGAGGGAATCCTGCGGGCCTCTGTCTTCTCCTCCCGCCACCTTCTCGGTTGTCGCTTCATCGTCAATGCATCCACCCAAAAGCCTGTTTCGAAAGGGTCATGCTGAGCAAGCCAGGGGCAATCCGTCTCATTCTTCTGCCCCTCCTCCTGCAGGGCTGGACTACACGGTGGCTCATTACGGCATCCTCACCAAAGTGAGAGATGGAACAGTTCACTGGGGTGGTGTGGGCCAGCTAGTGTGCACACATGGACACAAAACAGATTTCCAAGTACCGGTACACACACATACATACATAGAAACGACATGGAGCATTTGCGTACATCCTGTCTTCTGGAAACTGAGAGGCACACACGTGGCTCGACAGGACTGCTGCCCTAGCGGATGCTCGTGGGACATGAGTTTCGAAGCCCAATTCAATCGTGATTGGCAGGACCCCAGGCTGGATGTCTTGCTGTGTTGCTGCACCAAACTCTGCTTGCCTTAGGCAAGGTTGTGGATGAATTGTAGCTAGAGCACTAATAAGGAGCATTGCTGATTCACAGGACCCCAGGCTGGACGTGGTTCTGTGTTTGGTTGACTCATCGCCGTCACCCCCGGCCCCTCCCTCCAGCTCTGCCGCCGCCACCGCCGCTTCGTCTGACCAAGGCCCGGAGGCAGGGTCCTCCGTGTCTGAGGTCGACGGAGGCGGCAAGGCAGCTGCCGCAGTATCAGTGGACAAGGCAGCAGAGTGGGACATGGGCGAGGTGGGGGGCTTTGAGGCCTACCTGCTGGCCGACGATGACAAGGAGGGTGCGGCGGCAGAGGACACGTACAGAGCGGTGAGCCCCCGGAAACACTCCAGCTGACAACCAGTCCAGACCCTGCGCCATAGCCTTGGCCCTTGTCCCCCAATGCCTGCCCCTGCCCCTGACAGCAGAGGACACCTTCACAGTGCACATTCTTTGTGGGTGGGTTGCCTGCAGCAAGGATGTGGGGAGTAGGGGAAGCATCATGTGCCTCCCCCCACAGGAGGGGGCTTGCCACATGATGCAGAGTGGCAAGCACCCTAAACCTGAACCTCAAAGCTGAACTCTGCTCCTAGGCCAGCCCCTGCCCCTGGCCCCTGATCCCTGATGCCTGACCCTGCCCCTGGCCCCCAATGCCTGCCCCTGGCCCCTGGCCCCCAAGGCCTAAGCCTGCTCCTCACACTCGGTCCATTCACATGGAGTCGGAACATCATTAACGTGATAACGACCGTGACATCATCGACACGGGTACTGCCTTACAACCACACTCAATTAGCCCACTGCCTCATGTCTGTCCGGAAAACCGAAACATACAAGCCAGAGGACTCCCCTCCTCCCTCACCTCCCTCATCTAGATCCTCTCCCTCTATCCATTCCCACGCAGTCGGAGGCTGAAGAGAGCGGTGTGCTGAATGTGTCAGCAGCTGCCAACTCCCTCAATCTGGTGAGAGCTCATTAGTGGAGGGTGCTACAGCAACAAGTCACCTATATTGCGGCCAGGGACCAGGGCGGGCTGGGATATCAAGCATGATTGCTTGGGCCATTGGCCATGGGCTGGTTAGGGTTGTGTCCCCATCAGCCCAATGTTTACCACCCATCAGCCTATCAGGGGTAGTCTTGTGCGCACTTAAGCATACACTGGTGCATATGCTCGACAGCTGCACGGAGCCTATCGCTTAACTTTGGTAGTTTGTTTGGAGGGCAGCATAGAATCCACCAAAGTGAAATAGGACAAAGATCATGTTACTGACCTGTTGCTGACCTTTCAAGGACATGTGGCTGACCCGTTGCTGACCCGTTGTTGACCTCTAGCTGACATGTTTGTGACCTGTTTGTGACCTGTTTCTGACCCGTTTCTGACCTGTTGCCGACCTGTTTGCTGTTGTTGACCTATTGCTGACGTGTTGCTGACCTGTTCCTGACCTTTTGCTGTTATGTTCCTGACATTTTGCCGTTATGTTGCTGGCCTGTGGCTGATCTGTTGCTAACCTGTGGCTGACTTGCTGCAGACTTGCTCCTGACCTGTTGCTGTCCTGTGGATGCAGGTGTTGCGTGATGAAGGGCTTATGAAGTTTGTCAAGTGAGTTGCAGACTACAGGAAGCCTGGTGCTTTTAAGCTGTCCTATGAGAGGATCATACACAATATACAAGCTTGCACACCTGCAAGGGGTTGGGGATGCTTATTGCAAATTAAAGTGCGTCTTGGTCAGCGTTCTTCGAAGTGTGCACCTTGGGTAGGCCGAAAGACAACCACCACACGGCCGACGGCGACCAAACCTTCGCCAGCCGTAGGTCCTCTGCAGGCAGCCCAATAGCCCATGTAACCGGGCTGTCCATAGGCCGTACTGTTTTTGAACTGCAGGTGAGGCAACCTAATAGATACAATGGACTTGGTTTCGTAATGCACACCTTCGCCTAATATCCTGGGATTCTGAAGTTGAGCATGCCATGTGTTTTTTTTGCTGGTGCAGGTATGTGAGCTACCATGCACCTAGCAGCCGATGGGATCTGGCCATGGAGTGTATGCCTGAGGATGACAGCAGTGATGAGGAGGAGCAACATGAGGATGCGGCAACGGGTATGGGGGTTACAGAAGCATTGCAGCCGGGGGCAAGGTGTAGTGACAGCTAGGTAGGTGAACAAATTTATTTATTTAGTCCAGTCCAGCTCTTTTATGGGCCACACGATGCCAAGAGACACATTCAGTTACTTGAAATACGAATTGAATGTGATGCTTCGCTGGACTTGACTAAATAAATAAATCTTACCAACTAAATTGAGCCCAGCTGACCGGGTAACCTACCGCCAGCTTACCAGATAGTACGGTATGGCTTTTTCATCTCAAAGTTGTCGAGCTTAATGAGAGCATTTCAAACATGGTCGTGTTTTTTGGCCCGGGGGGGGTAGATGAGGGGGGGGGGTCACCAACAGCAGTACTTTAAGAAATAAACACTTGGCATTGTTAATTGTTGTGTATTTTGAACACCAGATAGAGCTACACACCGTTGCATTTTAGTGGCAAGTGCTGTCGATTTGCACATTAAATGAAGTTTGTGTTAAAACCAGATCCCCTATCATCCAATTTTGGCATGGGGTGGCTCCGCAGCAAAACATCACTGCCCATTCTCTTGTCAAACGTGTACCAGTAGTTGCTATGATCTAAACCATGACTACCTTCGAGTTGTATTCAGAGGTCTATAAATTCACAGACAACGCACGCAGTTGCCCTGAGGAATCACCGGTAGTGGGCGGCGTGTTAAAAAGGGGTTGAGAGGCTGGCCAAGGAGAAATCGTTGCACATGGACCATTGCCACGCGCGAGCGCAGCTAGTGTGCCGTACCATTGCAGTTAGTTTTAGCTTGACTGCAGCCCCGAAGGGCAGCGAGCCAACCAGAGTAGCAGGAATCCATGCTGGCGGGTGCTGTGTGCGTGCAAGGTGCATGTGCTTTTCAGGCCCGTGTGCCCGGGCAGCGGGCCCTAAGGCCCCACCCGGGGCCCCACAATGCACGATAACAACATTCTTTTCCTCTCCTAGTTAGTCTGATCCGGCATATCTTGCACCCGCTGTTGCCTAGGCTGCTGCTGCTGTGAACACTAGCGCTCCTGCAGCGACAGAAGCCATTCTTTTTTCCTAGTCTGTCTGCTCTGGCATACGTCGCACCTGCATCTTCCGAGGCTGCTGCTGCTGTCGATACTAGCTCTCTTGCAATACCATCAATTATGCTGAGGAAACACCCGAGAGCCCGCCGCAAGTGCCATCCCGGATGCAACAACACAAGCAAACCCTCTGCCAAAGTTTGACATTTGACATTTGTGGACCAGCTACACTGAGCGACACCATTAGAAGCGCACTGTTGAGCTGATTGAGAATGGCCCCTGCCTCCCCCGAGAGCTCTGATTTTTACTGAGAAATGAAGGTTTAACCTCTGGTTTAACTCGAGAGGTTTCTGGTTTAACTGAAGATGTCTCTGGTTTAACTAGGTTCTGGAGGCGGGGTTTTGGCGGGGTGGGGAGAAGCCAGGGGACATTGCACATTTTGGGATGATGGGACTTTTGACATTTTTGCCCTACTCGCAAGGTAAGTATAGCTGTGTTGGCATAAACGTCAGATGTGACGGCAAGAGTCCCCCTTGGAGACTGTGCACCGGTATTTGCATCTTGAGACGCGAGATCGATGGTCCATGACTCCAAATTAATGACCTTAGGGGGCACCTTTTGTCCAGCCATGCCTACAGACCTGCATGGAGGTGCATGGAGATGTCATTGAGAGGCAATTTTAGACAAGGAAAACAAAACGACGAGTTCGGTGTTGTCAGGGGGGTGTTGTGAGGCATGGCAGTGAGGCATTGCTGAAAGGGAGGCCGAGTGGCTGACTAGGGACCTATGAGAGATACCCACCAAGTCGTAAAATTCCATATGGTTGGAGATTGCGATCACGCGCTCTTCATCAGCAGGGCGTGGCTGTGCGTTGTCGGTGGCATTTCGGAACTTGCGACTTTGACACGCAAGCAAGCCGTGACTCCGACCTGTCAAAATCACTGCTGATGTGGCGCACAGGGTGCCAGTGCGGCACCGACCCCCCTGTTATTTGGAAGCGGAACAAAGATAGCACTGCTGCACAGGTATTTGGATGCGCCGCGGCCGTTTCGTGCTCCAACCGGAGACATACCACGGTGCCATTCCGGTGCCAGTCTCCGGTGCCGGTGCCTGTCTGATACCAGCCTGGTGCCCCAACCAACTCATCCGACAATGTGGAAGAAGTGACGAGGAAGTTTCTCATCCTATTTGTATGAACGCCCCCAGATACACGCACGCACACGCGCATGTGCCTCGGATCGACAGTGAGCCCACAAGGACGATAAACCATACAACAGAGAAAGGATCGGCATCTACATCTAAGACAGAGCTATGCAAAGCTGACTGTGTCGTCTCCACCATGGCATACCTGGACGAAGCCCATCCCTTCCGTCTATGGCTGAGTGTTGTTGCGGCAGTCTTAGGATCGTTCCAATCAGGTAGATGGCCTCCGATATCAACTATCCCGGAATGTGATGCGAGCGTATTGGGCAGCTTTGGATGGAGGAGGGGATTACTCCGCCTACCCGACGCAATCGCGAGAGTATCTGCCCCACCCCGCATGGCTGCTGCTTGTGCGCAGGGTATCAAGTTGCAGTGCTCAATACCGCGCTTGAACACATCGAGGTTTTGGGTATTCATTACAGCGGATCTGTGCTCGCGTCGCCGATCTTGCTTGGTGCAGTTGTGGGAGCTGCATCCGCTGGATCTGTCGCAGACCGATACGGCCCCAGGAGTGCGCAGCTGATCAACGCGCTGCTGCTGCTGTTCGCCACGCTGCTGTCCGCGGTGCCCTGGTGGGCAGTTAATCAAGACCATTTCGAGCAAAGCTTCGTGTTCAGTCGATGCTTGACAGGTTTAGGTAGGTTGCAGTCGATGGTAGCTTCGGGCTAGAATTTGCCACATGTAGATCCAAGTCGACCTAGCATTGCCATGGCATGTTGCCATATTAGAGGATTGCTTTAATAAGGCACATGTGGGTCAGGTCTGCTGGTCTCTGTCTATTGCTCACGCCGGGCACAGGGGACCCCTAAATGCATGCTGCATGGTGGCATGAAAGCACAATCTGGCTTAACCTGCGTTGTATCGTGCTGTTATGTGCTGAACTGTAATGTGCTACCTTGGTAGTAAAATCCGGCTTAGCCTGTGCTGTATTGTGTTACCTTGGTAGAGCAATTCAGCCAAGCCTGTGCCGTACGGCCGTACCGTATGGTGCTATTTTGGTGGTACAATCCGGCTGAGCCTGTGCTGTGGCGTGCCATACCAATCTACCATTCCTGGTGGCTCATAGGGGTTTTTGGCTGTCTTTCTTTGGTGCGCGCCAACTCGGACTGGTTGACACCGTACCTCCTGACTTCCCTGGGCGTCTCTAAACCTGGTCTCCATGCCCTTCTCCTTTATTTGCATGTTCATGCCGTCACTTGTGCCCACTCCCTTCTTTGTTTACGTCGTAGCCTTGAACATGGACCTTTTCAATTTCTCCCCTGTTTCTCCCCTGAGCCTGTCGTTCTCCTTGATAACCCACCCTAATCCCTTGTCCACACCCATAGGTGTGCGCCAGGTAACCCATTCCGTACTCCCTTGAAATCTACACTTTTTAGCGTCTTTCTTTCTTAATCACTCCTGAATCCACGCATTAATGGGCGTTCTTCCTCTCCTTTCCTTACCACTGGGATATAACCTGGACAGGCCTGCGGCCATGGCTCAAGCAGCAGGGCTATACCTGTCAATGGTGCATTCAAACCTGGGCTCATAGATATTTTGGCCTTCAGGCATGCATCCTTAACGTGTCCATGAGCATGCCACATAGCATCCCCTGGTCGTGTCTTACAACGTCAATGCTTGTGTGGTGCTTCAGCTCCATTCACCTACATTGCTGCCTACAGAGGTGAAGGCCTGGCTTTGCAAGCCCTGCCGCTTGGGCCACTGGCCGTAGGCCGGTATAGCTTTGGTCTCAGTGGGCCCGGTGATGGTTGTCAGGTAACATCCAAAAGGTGGTAAAGGTTTTGCTTAAGCAGGAAGAGAGGTGCACTGCCTGACTGCCAGCTCCCCTGCCAACCAGCGCAGGCACCATCTAGGCTGGAGTAAAATACTGGATCCACCTCTGGATCCAACGTTGGATCTGCCGGATCTGGTCCACATGCCTTTAAGTCTGTGTTGCATTCGCTACACCGTAACAGCATGCTCCCCTGCCTCAGTACAAGGGCCGATGCGGCCTCCATTCTGGCCCCACATTACCTCCGGGACATCTGCCCACATGAGCTGCACGGTCAGCATCAATTGTCAAGCCTGGCTGCTGGTCACACGCGCTAAACAGCATGCTCCCCTGACTCAATGTAGGGGCTGGCGCGGCCTCCATTCTTGCCCCACGCTACCTCCGGGACATCAGCCCACGTGAGCTGCGCGGTCAGCTGTCAAGGCTACCCGTGGTGAGTGAGTCTAGCCTCTAGCTTTCATGATTATTTTGAGAATACAAGAGCCACATGGGGCCACTTGGCCAGTGCCTGATGATGCCAGGAATGCGCATGAGTTGCGGGGTCAGCTCGTATGGCGAACCGTGGTGAAATGAACGTAGCTTGTAGCTTTCATGGGGTTCCCAAGGCTGACTAGGACCTGGGCATGCTGATGCATGGGACGCCTAGGTGGCCGTTTGTATACATACCCCCCTTCATTGGTACAGCCCATGGTGCTCTTAGAGGCCCGAGAGGACTTTGTTCGCCTATTATGCACGGAAGCTAGGGCGGATGTTTGAGGCCATATTCCCCTTCATTGGAACAGTCGATGGTGCTCAGGGGCCCAAGGGGCATTTGTTGGCCAAGGTGCACGTGAAATAGTGTGGATAGTTGAGGACATATTTGATTTCCCCCCGATGTTTGGCACAACCCATGAAACTCTGAGAGGCCATAGGCATCAAATCAGCAGAGTTCAGATTGTGCCCCCCCTTTTAGATCGGTCAGTGCGGTTATCCTGGTTGTGTATGGTTCGGGCCTGTCCGTCTGGTTCCACCTTGGTCGCTTATGACCAGGACATTGCCCAGGTGGTGTTCATGGTCACGAGGAAATGATAGAGACGATAAACAAAATGATTAAGATTGTGTCACTCTCCCCCCCCCCTCTTTCAGATCCTGTGCTTTGCAGAGATCCTGGTCCCTTGTGCTGTTGGCCTGCCCTCTGGTTCCACCTGCGTGGCTTATGGCCAGGACATCGCCAAGTGGTGATGGATGGTCATGAAGAAACGATACAACCCCAATGTGATAAAGGTTGTGCCCCTCTTCCCCCCCTGTTTCAGATCCTTTTCAGTGCGGGCATCTTGGCTGCATACGCGGCGGGCCTGCCTTTCTGGTTCCACGTTGAGAGCCTGCATCTGTTTGACCGTGACGTGCCCTGGTGGCGCTTCATGGTGGCGGGAGGTGCGCTGCTGGCCCTGCTGCAGGCCGCCTGCCTTTGGGGATGCCCCGAATCGCCCAGGTGGCTGGAGACGTGGGACAAGGAGAAGGCGGATGAGGCATGCATCGCGCTGTAAGTGGAAGGGTGGGGGGCAGGGGGGACTGCTCAAACAGGGGAAGGATATGGAAATATAAATACAAATAGTAATCGCAGGATCGCTGGTACTTGCCACCTGATGCCTGTGGGGTTGCTCTGAGTTGGAGACGTGCATGGTACCAGGAGGAGGCGGTGGCTGAAGTGTTACACTGAGAAGGGGGGGCAATGGACGCGGACAGGGGTTCAGGGGCAGAGGGACAGACGGGCAAAGGGTTGCAGGGGTACAGGGACAGAGGGACAGAAGGCGGCAGAGGGCGGCAGAGGGCAGTGGAAGAGGGGTAGAGGGGTAGAGGGGCAGAGGGGTAGAGGGGTAGAGGGGTAGAGGGGCAGAGGGGCAGAGGGGTTGAGGGGTAGAGAGGCCGAGGGATAGAGGGGTAGAGGGGCAGAGGGGCAGAGGGGCAGAGGGGTAGAGGGGCAGAGGGGCAGAGGGGCAGAGGGGTAGAGGGGCAGAGGGACAGTGGGGCAGAGGGGTAGAGGGGCAGAGGGACAGAGGGGTAGAGGGGAAGAGGGGAAGAGGGGTAGAGGGACAGAGGGGTAGAGGGTCAGAGGGGTAGAGGGGTAGAGGGGCAGAGGGATAGAGGTGTTGAAGGGCAGAGGGGCAGAGGGGCAGAGGGGCAGAGGGGCAGAGGGCAGAGGGGCAGATGGGTAGAGGTGCAGAGGGACAGAGGGACAGAGTGGTAAAGGGGTAGAGGGGCTGAGGGGCAGAATGGTAGAGGGGTAGAGAGGGACTCTGGAACGGAACTCCATAATTTTGAGCCCTGAATCTAAGCCCCCATCCCTGTGCAGTTGGGGATCTCGAGCTATCCTGTATGAGGATGAGGAGGAGGATGGCATGGTTGGTGCCCTCTTTGAACAGCAGCACGAGCGGAAACCACCGGTGAGTGAGTGGCTGGAGAGAGGGAGAGTGAAGAAGGTGGGTTGCCGGTCGGATATATTTTTTACACAGGATGTCAAGCCGGGTTGCTGTTGGAGCAGGAGCAGGAGTTGAGGTGTGTGTGCGTGTGTGGGGGGAGGTAGCGGTAGGCATGGGCGTTTTTACAAAACATGGGTATATACCAGTCTTCTAATATTGATATTCAGGATGGCACGTCAGGTTGCTGTTTGACCGCAGCAGGAGCGGAGGGCGGTTGGGTGGGGTAGACAATGGGGGGCATGTGTGTGGTACGAAATCAGGGTGGATACCAGTCCTCTAAATTTAAGATTTGAGATGGCGTGCCTGGGTTGCTGTTTGAGCAGCAGCAGGAGCGAAGGCCGGTGGGGGGAGGGGGGGGGGGGGCAGGAGGCATGCCCGTTAGGAAGCAAGGGTGGATCCCGGTCCCCTGTATTTGATATTTAGTATGGTACGCCTGCTTGATTGCTGTTTGAGAGAAAGCTGGCGATGAGCAGGTGGGGTAATGGTGGGACAGACTGGAGACAAATTAAGGTTTATACGATGAATATGCTTGGGGGGCATGTTCATGGTATGTATGCGACCATTCACACATGTGCATTTGTCGACCATTCACAGTTTGTTTGAGCAAGGTCTACAAGACACACCTTGGCCAAGGCCTACCCGGCCCCTTATGACCGCCCTGTACCCTCTGCTTGGTCGTCTAAATGCATTGATCCTCAAATCCTAAACCCCCTGTTTGGCTGTATGATCATCTCCGCCTCTCTTACCAGAAACACTCTGTTTGGCTTCAAGATCATCTCTGACCCTCTAACTTGGATCTTCTCCCTCAGCGCTCTAACTGTGACTGAACCCTAAACCCTATACAGTACCCTACTACCCTTCACCCTAAACCCCGACCTACTCTCTCAGCGCTCCTCTTGTGACTGAACCCTGATCCTCTCTCTCAGTGCCGCTCCTATGACAAAATATATGACCCCGTAACCCCGATCTCTTTTCTCAGCGCACCTCCTGTGACTGGCGCGGGGAGAGTGGAAACTCCGTGGCCCCCCCGCCTCAACGCAGAGTCGAGGTAGCATTGCCTATCCAGCGAGCGACTAACAGCGACACCCTCACCGCAGCTTTGCTTGGCCTTGAAGAGGTGCGAGTGTAGGCAGGGGAGATGAATCTTCTCTTGCTCTCTCACTGGGGTCTGTGGTGATGAAAAGAAGGAAAGCAGTGCCCTGGGGGAGGCGTGAAAGTTGAGTTGAGAAAATGATGCAGCTGGGCCGAAACCACATCCACACCGTTACCCTAGCGAGGCTTTCATCGTCCCTCTTGAGATTGACAACGAGCTGGATGATAATTTTGAAATAGTGGCCTTGGCAAAAGTAGGGTGACATTTTTGCTGCCTCTTTGCCCTGTGTGGGGGAAGTGGTTCATAAGGCCAGTGTGGCAGAGGTGCCTGTGAGGATGAGGTGAGGTTGTAAGGTTAATGCAAGGATGACGCCTGCCTTGATAGTGTTCGTGGTTGAGGGTTGAATCGCCAGTCTGGAGCTCATTGAAGGGCGACGCCCTCAGTGTGGTTTTGTTGGATTTGGAAGAGGTGTTTGCCGGGATGAAACCTGTATGCCCAATGTTCTTGGATGAGGATTGGATCCATCCCTAATTTCTTGGTCAGGTCAGAGTGTCTATCAGCTCAGCATCTGATCAGCCTGCCTGGTTAATCAGGCCTGTGAGGAAGAGGAGCTCTAAACTATTATGTTTCTTGGTTGAGGGTTGACTACCTGCCTCATGTCTAATAGCTCAGCACCCGTCAGCTCAGCACCTACCAGCTCAGCACACATCGTGACTCTTTTAAATAAGGGGGGCACACCACCATCGGACAGTACCAGTACCGGCATGTGCTGATGCCCCGGCGTGCATTGGTTTGCCTCTGTGTAGTAGGCGTGACGTACCATCATCTGGTGGTACCAGTACCTGCGCGTGCTCATAGTTGCGCTGGGCCTGCCTAAATGGTCCTAGCGTCTCTTGACCCCACCCTGTTTGATACTTTTGTAGGAGGCATGGCATACCACCATCTTACGCTACCAATATAGGCGCGTGCTCATGCTGGCGCTGGGCCTGCCCCTGGTGCAGCAAGCCTGTGGCATCAGTGCGGTTCTCATGTATTCAGCAGAGGTGAGCGCAGGGAGGTGGGGGTACAGTGACACTGCAACTGACAGGATACTGCTCAACACACGCGAGGTGACTCCTGGGACAAGAGATTTGGGAGCCGGGTTACAGAGGGTTAATGAGTCGTGCGCCAAAGGGTTTGGGAATGGAGTAGCAGATTCGTGCTGTCGCTGGTGCTGTTGCTGCTGCTGCTGCTGCTGCTGCTGTTGCTGCTGTTGCTGCTGCTGATTCCGTCCTGAAGCTGCCCCCTGTCGCTAAATTCTTGCACAGATCTTCCCACAGCTGGGTTTCGATCACTCCACCATATGGGGCTGTCTGATCATTGGTGTCGTCTACTTTTTCGTCACTACTGTCGCTGCACCCCTGTCTAACCTAGTGAGTCAACTGGGCTCGGTAGGGACTAGTGTTGTGCTGTTGCTCCAATATCGGTCAGTCCTTAACCTCACACGCTCTGACACTGTGCCCATGTTGAACCCTGTTACTCATCAGCACTTTTGTAGGCCTGACACGGATCCTGTTGCATCCTGTAGCTGATCAGCACTACATCCTGTTGCTCACACCTACCGCTTGTTGGCAATGCCTAATGCATCATGTTTATGTCGCCTGCTGATCCCTGTCACGCCCTGTTGCCCTTCCTTATGGTGGGTTCCTGTGGTGTCCTCTTGCTCCAGGTGGGTCGGCGACCAGTCATGATCATCAGCTATGCCGGCATGTCAGCCTGCCTGTTTGCCATCGCCATCATCACCTTCTTCCAGGACCTGCATCATCCGCTGCCTGCACCCCCTGGGATGTTGCCGCCGCCGCCTGGGCCGTCCGGGTCGGCAGCACTCATGCAACCGCCGCCGCCGCCACTTGCCAATGGTGAGACTCTCGTCTAGGGTGCAGGGTGTGGGGCTAGAGTTCACCACCCGCTGTCGGGATCCCCCAGGACATGGCCGCCTGGCCAACACCCCTCAGGATGGCAAGGCAAGTGACAGCAGCCACTGAGGGGGCCCCGCCGGGGTTCCTCAGCCGAAGCTGACATATGACAACGGTGAAGCTCTTATTTAGGGTTGAGGTTGAAGGGCGCTGGTTTTCCACCCATGGCTTGTTTGTGATCAGCATTGAACCTTCTCTGAACACATGCTCCCCCCGCTGCCGGCATCGCTGGAACGCCCTTGGAGCCAACAATTGCCACCTAGGCCACCAACACTGCTGCAGCCCTGCCAGTGCCACTTGCCAGCTGTGAGATTTGAGTCTGGGGTTCAGGGCTTAAGATCACCATGTGCTCTGCCCCCCCCCCCCCCATGGATGTTCCTTATGTCACCTCAGCTGCCTGAGCCCCCTCTAGCCGCCGCCGCCACTGGCCAGCAGCGTTAGGGCTAGAGATCAGCACCTGTTGCCGGCACCCCCCTGGGATGCCCCTGGTTTCAACTCCGCTGCCTGGGCTGCCAATACTACTGCTGTCGCTCCTGCAACATAGTGGGACTGTAGTTTATGGTGAAGGGATGGGTTCCTTTCAGGATCAGCACCCCCTGCTACAAGCACCCCCTCGTGCTGCCACTTTTGCCGCCAGGGTTGCCTGGTCCGCCTGGGCTGGTGACACCGCTGCCGCCACTTGCCAGGAGTGAGACATTCGTTTAAGGTTGAGGGCTAGGACCCCCGTCTTTCTTCCAGCACCCTCTGGAATGCCCTCGCTGCCACATCAGCAGACATAAGCCAGCAATACTGCTGCTGCCGCCGCCGCCTGCCAGGGGTGATAATCCAGTTAAGGGTTCAGGCCAGTTTAGGGTTTTGCGAGCTGTTCCTTTTTGAAGGTGGGGTTCTCGATAAGGGGTAAGATCTCAGGTTCATGTAGACTGATTTTTACCTGGTACGACTGATGCAACACGCATGACCCCTGACAAACAGAAGCTGTTTTGTTTGAACGCATATCGTACTGCTCTTGGTTTGAATTCCCGTTGCGCCCTGTTGCTGTACATATGCAACATTCAGGGAGTGAAGTGTGCAAAAGCTGGGCATTGCGAACACTTTGCTGCTTGGTGTGTACATCGTACTGCCCCCGCTTAAATTCCTGTTGCACCCTGTTGCACCCTGTTGCTGCGCAGATGCAACACTCAGCGACCCCAACGTGCAGAAGCTGGACATTGCAAATGCTGTCCTAGTCTTTCTGTACATTGCATCACACGCGCTGGCGGCAGGACCGCTCACATGCCTGTACCTCGAGGAGATCCTACCCACTCAGATCAAGGTGCCAACTATGGGTTGGAAAGGCAGGGGGGGGGGCATGCTGTTCATACTCGACGTATTTGCCGGCCTCTTCAACATCATTTAATGATAAATTCAGTCATAGGTTTCAAGCCGTCTGAATACCAGCTTCACATAAGTTTCATTCGGACCTAAAGTTCATAGTGATAATGCCCACACATAAAATGGTGTGGGTGTGTCTGTATGGAGATCCTGCAAATTGCAATGCATTTGCTAGTGTCTGAGGGCAGTTCTGAGGGCAGTTCTGAGGGCAATTCTGAGGGCAATTCTGAGGGCAATTCTGAGGGCAATTCTGAGGGCAATTCTGAGGGGCAATTCTGAGGGCAATTCTGGGGGCAATTCTGAGGGCAATTCTGAGGGCAATTCTGAGGGGCAATTCTGAGGGCAATCCTGGTGTGTGTCTGTGGAGGGCAGATCTTGTGTGTGTTGCGTGGAGATCCTGGCCATCTTAGTGCATGTATCAGTGGAGGGAAAACCATGTGTGGCTTTGTTGAGGTCATATCCCGGTCCACAGCTTGAATGCAAATACTTTTTATAAATCGCTCCTACAGATTGATTCATTTGGCAATCTGACACCTGCAGCCCCTGCCAAATGTGAACTCCTAATCGCACCCTCCATGTTTTTTCTGTTACGCCCTGACCTGCCCCCCTCCCTCCCCCTTGCAGGCCTGTAGCTCTTAATCCTGGACCCCTCTGCCCCCCTCCCTCCCCCTTGCAGGCCTGTAGCTCTTAATCCTGGACCCCTCTGCCCCCCTCCCTCCCCCTTGCAGGCCTGTAGCTCTTAATCCTGGACCCCTCTGCCCCCCTCCCTCCCCCTTGCAGGCCTGTAGCTCTTAATCCTGGACCCCTCTGCCCCCCTCCCTCCCCCTTGCAGGCCTGTAGCTCTTAATCCTGGACCCCTCTGCCCCCCTCCCTCCCCCTTGCAGGCCTG
The DNA here is from genome assembly GCA_037349105.1 of Limnomonas spitsbergensis. Taxonomy (NCBI): domain Eukaryota; kingdom Viridiplantae; phylum Chlorophyta; class Chlorophyceae; order Chlamydomonadales; genus Limnomonas; species Limnomonas spitsbergensis. Next base: position 10,445,435 of record JAYJMM010000041.1, read on the forward strand.
TAGCTCTTAATCCTGGACCCCTCTGCCCCCCTCCCTCCCCCTTGCAGGCCTGTAGCTCTTAATCCTGGACCCCTCTGCCCCCCTCCCTCCCCCTTGCAGGCCTGTAGCTCTTAATCCTGGACCCCTCTGCCCCCCTCCCTCCCCCTTGCAGGCCTGTAGCTCTTAATCCTGGACCCCTCTGCCCCCCTCCCTCCCCCTTGCAGGCCTGTAGCTCTTAATCCTGGACCCCTCTGCCCCCCTCCCTCCCCCTTGCAGGCCTGTAGCTCTTAATCCTGGACCCCTCTGCCCCCCTCCCTCCCCCTTGCAGGCCTGTAGCTCTTAATCCTGGACCCCTCTGCCCCCCTCCCTCCCCCTTGCAGGCCTGTAGCTCTTAATCCTGGACCCCTCTGCCCCCCTCCCTCCCCCTTGCAGGCCTGTAGCTCTTAATCCTGGACCCCTCTGCCCCCCTCCCTCCCCCTTGCAGGCCTGTAGCTCTTAATCCTGGACCCCTCTGCCCCCCTCCCTCCCCCTTGCAGGCCTGTAGCTCTTAATCCTGGACCCCTCTGCCCCCCTCCCTCCCCCTTGCAGGCCTGTAGCTCTTAATCCTGGACCCCTCTGCCCCCCTCCCTCCCCCTTGCAGGCCTGTAGCTCTTAATCCTGGACCCCTCTGCCCCCCTCCCTCCCCCTTGCAGGCCTGTAGCTCTTAATCCTGGACCCCTCTGCCCCCCTCCCTCCCCCTTGCAGGCCTGTAGCTCTTAATCCTGGACCCCTCTGCCCCCCTCCCTCCCCCTTGCAGGCCTGTAGCTCTTAATCCTGGACCCCTCTGCCCCCCTCCCTCCCCCTTGCAGGCCTGTAGCTCTTAATCCTGGACCCCTCTGCCCCCCTCCCTCCCCCTTGCAGGCCTGTAGCTCTTAATCCTGGACCCCTCTGCCCCCCTCCCTCCCCCTTGCAGGCCTGTAGCTCTTAATCCTGGACCCCTCTGCCCCCCTCCCTCCCCCTTGCAGGCCTGTAGCTCTTAATCCTGGACCCCTCTGCCCCCCGCCCTCCCCCTTGCAGGCCTGTAGCTCTTAATCCTGGACCCCTCTGCCCCCCTCCCTCCCCCTTGCAGGCCTGTAGCTCTTAATCCTGGACCCCTCTGCCCCCCTCCCTCCCCCTTGCAGGCCTGTAGCTCTTAATCCTGGACCCCTCTGCCCCCCTCCCTCCCCCTTGCGGGTCTGTGGCTCATAACCCTGGCCCCCTCTGCCCCCCGCCCTCCCCCTTGCAGGCCCATGTGTTGTCCCTGGGCGTGATCCTGGGCTGGTTCTGCAGCCTGCTGGTGGCAGTCATCTTCTTGCCGGCCCTGCATGGCATGGGCATTGGGGGCATCTTCATGATCTTCGGGGTGTTCAGCGTGCTGGGACTGACCATGGTGGTGATGATGGTGGTGAGAGGAAGGGGGGGGAAGTGGTGAGGGCGGAAGGGAAGATGGCAAACAAGTTCACACACAAACAACATTTGTAAGATATGTTGCCCATATCGGGGTTATTAGAGTGGCATAGGTGGGTTGTTGTTACTGCAGCTATTTTCACCCCTGTTGGTCTTGCTGCTGAATTGTTGTTGCTGCTGCTGTCGTTGCTGTTTCTCCTATTGCTCCTGCTACCGCTATTGCTGCTGCTGTTTTTTTTGCTGCCTCTGCTTTTGCTGCTTCTGATCTTGCTTACGTTGCGGCTATTACTGATGCTGCTTTGTACACTGCTGTTATTGCTGTTGCGGCTATTCATGTTGTTGATGCCATTGCTGCTTTGCTGCTGCTGATATTGTTGTTGTTGTTGTTCCTGCTGCTGTTGTATCTTCTATTGCTTCTATTGTTGCTGCTGCTGCTGCTGCTGCTGCTGCTCCTATTTCTGCTGTTGCTGCTATCAATGTTCCTTTAGTTTTTGTCGCTGATGCTTGTGATGTTGATGTTGCTGTTTTCTTGGTATTGCTTTTGCTGCCATTCCTGTTGCTGCTGTTCTTGTTGCTGCTGCTGTCTGCTGCTGCTGCTGCTCAAGTTCATGCTGCTTCTGCACGGGAGGTCCTCAGCAGCTTAAGCCCCTGTTAGACCGTCCTCTTGTCCTCTGCCCCCTCCCTGTCACCCTAGTTGTCCCATTAGAAAATCACGAAGGAGGTTCTCAGCAATTTCATCCCTTGTTAAATCTTCTTCCTCCTTCCCTCCAGACCCCCTCTCTCAACTTATTGACATCCCTGATGTCACTTTGTAACAACAACTAGGCTGAGATGAGAGGGGAGCCCTCAGCTGAGCTGAAGGGTATCTTGAACATTCCTCCTGCCCTACCACCCCTGTTGTGACTAGCTTCAGTCACGAGAGGATTCTTCAGCTAAGCTGGAGCCCTTGTTGGTTGTGCCTTACACCGTTTCAAATCCGCCCCCCTCTTTGTCACCCGGGCAGGATGAGTAACGAGGGAGGCCTACAGTTGCTACCTCTGTTGGTCCTTCCCCTGAAATTTAGAATACGCCCCTGCCCCTCATTGTCACCCTTGAAGGTTGAGTCACGCGGGAGATCCTCAGCTGAGCTGGAGCCCATGATGGTCATGTCTGGGCATACAAGTGTTTCATGTGCCCCCTTCTCTTGCCTCCACGCAGCTTCCTAACCTACGCAGAAAGTCCTCAGCTGAGTTTGAACCCCTGTTGGTCCTGCTCCTCACAATGTAGTATCAGCCTCCCCTCTGATGTCACCCCTGTAGGTTGAGTCAAGAGGGAAGTCGTCAGCCGAGCTGGAGCCCCTGCTGATCCTGCCCCCCAAGCCTCAGCTACGAACCCTGTTCCCTGGGGCCTTGGTGAGTGTCAAGGGCACCGATTTTGATGCAAGGCAGGTATCTCGGTAAACTATTTGCGTAATACGTACCAGTCAGAATTCGAATTACCGTATCCGGTGTTCCTTTTCTGTCTGGGTTGAAGGAATCACTTCATAATTCTGTTTCTTTTTTATTCAATTTCAGGTTGGAAGCTGGGAGTTTTACAGTCACTATCACACTTTTGCTTGAGTCTCAGTCAGAATGTCCTTTCCAGTCATTTATCCAATCCTGCCTTCAATCTATAATCATGTCAGCAGTCGAATACTGCTTATACATTGATTGATCGTGTACCTTAGAGTATAGAGGAGTAATCTAGTACACGAGAGCAGTGTACAGCTAGTCCTATATACACATATAATAGCGAAGGGGGTCCAAGCAGGGCGCGCAATTTTCAACCTAGCCGCATGCATGGCCACAGCCATCGACTGCCACCGCGCACTTCCACTCGACACATAACGGCTGCGGGTATAATCTACAACCAATTTTAGTCACCCACTCCCTGCAACCCCTGCTCCCCGCGTGTACAGCATAAGAGTCCTCCCTCCTAGCTTACATGCCGTGCCAGGTAGGGATGTCGGAAGCCGTGCAAAAACCCTCTTCATGGCGGGCAAATCTGCACCCCTTTTCAGTCCATTGACAATCCAAACACCGAGGCTGAAACTGCGTTGTCAATCAGAAATAAGAAAGAAAGAAAGCTACGTCCTATCAGGGTGTGGAGATAAAGGAAACAACGCAGCTTGGGGCCGTAGCCACATCCGCGCCGTTACCAAATAGATACTTAAATGGCATTGGATACTTGTATTTTTCCGGATGAGCCCCCCTGGGAGGTTGTAGGCCACTAGGGCTCTGCCTCACCCTGGGAGGTTGTAGGCCAATGGGGCTCTGCCTCACCCTGGGAGGTTGTAGGACACTGGGGCTCTGCCTCACCCTGGGAGGTTGTAGGACACTGGGGCTCTGCCTCACCCTGGAAGTTTTAGGCCACTGGGGCTCTGCCTCACCCTGGGAGGTTGTAGGCCACTGGGGCTCTGCCTCACCCTGGGAGGTTGTAGGCCACTAGGACTCTGCCTCACCCTGGGAGGTTGTAGGACACTGGGGCTCTGCCTCACCCTGGGAGGTTGTAGGCCACTGGGGCTCTGCCTCACCCTGGAAGGTTGTAGGCCACTGGGGCTCTGCCTGCCTCAATCCATATCCGTCCGTTCATCCATCTGTCCGTCTGTCCGTCCATCAGGAATGTTGACTAGGCCCACTGGCCAAGAAAATTGTGAACTACAACATGTAGCCTTCAGCACATTTTACACCTTGACCGCCGGCTGTGGGCCTTAGAGGTTTGATTTTTCAGCTGCCTTGTCGCGGTATCCCACAGGCCATTTGTCTAGCACCCATTGAAAAAAGAGAGGCAAGCTTGCCAGCCGCCACCGCAAGTTAACACAGGACGGATGATGTACACGTCTCGCTTCAAGTGCATTGCATAGGCGCATACCCAGCCTTACAATGACAGGAAGGCAGGGGAAAAGTGGCATTTTTCCACCTGTTGTCCCCATTTCCCAAGTGCACCTAACACCTCATACGGTATACACACATACAACCAAAAAAATGGCACTCGGGAGGTCACGCCAGGCTAGCCTTTCATATTTAATAGCTATATCACTAAATGTGATAGCGGTCAATCAGCCAGAGTTAAAAATAAAGTATTGAGCTACATTCAGTTGAAATCCAGACAATCAGGCAAATGTAGTGAGGCAGGCATGGGACTGACGTTGATGTGCTACGATGCAACACAATTGCTTTCATTTATAAACGACCCCCCCGTCAGAGCTAGGAGGCGGAGGCTGCGTATTGAAGAACTCAGCTGATCGCGATAGATAGCAACATTCAAGATTGTGACACAATGACGAGATTCAGCGTCGGGTTGCAGGGTGTGAAGTGCACATCAGCGCTTTGGGTGCGCTAAAAATATGTGAAAATTTGCATTGAGATTATGGCTCCTTAGTCTCCCTGAACAAAGCTTAACCTGCTCTGGCTGTATCCCCACAACTGTTGATATCATGTCATGTGGCTGCCCCTGGCGAAACGCACACTGAGCATAAAACAAAGTTACATGGCAGTTATGTTCCCGAGGAAATATGTTGAAATGTACCGCACCAATCAAAGCAAGCAATGCCATTCATTTCGCAGATGGCATAGTTCCGGTTTGCGTTGCTATCACGCGTATTGTGCGCGGTGACAGCATGCGACCACGTCTTGACTCACGCTTGGCCCGCAGGGACCGCAAAGACGGCAGCCTCTATAATCTGAAATCGCGACATGGCTTGTTTCATGACCTTGCACAGCCCCCTCGCCATTGGGTTTCAGAGGTATGACGAGTGCATACGGCCATGCAAAGAAGTGATGCAAGAGATTATGGACCCGTAGGATCAGATGGGACCCAACAATATATTGTGCCTGCTGGATACTATGGGTGCACTGCAGCATGCCCAACTTAGTCTGTCTCATTTTCATCTCATATCCAACCCTCCTGAACAAGCTGAGAATAGCCCGTAAGGCCGTCCTAAGGCATGCTGTCATACAAAGTCCTAAGGCATGCTGTCATATAAAATAATTACTCTAAAAAACGAACTAGAGTTCCTGAATTCCGACCGATATGCAAGATCCATCCTTAATGCCAGTTTGGATCAGGAAGTAGGGGATTCATGATGGATTTGCATTAAGAGCATGTTTAAATGAAATTATAAACTTATACTCGAGGGAAATCAAATCAACGGTATGTAGCTCACATAGTATGTATGTTGATTACAAAACTCAGCGTACTGGAGCTCCTGATGCGTCCACCCATGATCTCTGGCTCGCTTGTGTTCACGCCACTGTTCAAAACTCTGTCTACCTCATTGTTCATGGAGCACAAACATGCCACCTTGCACACTGCGGCCTGTATGCTCGGTTACTGCATTTGGACCAGCCAATACCGTAATACTGTGAATAGATTCTGCATGATGCTAATGCCGTCGTTATGTGTAAATCAAGATGTATCGATTCTACTTCTCTCTCTCTCTCTCTCTCTCTCTCTCTCTCTCCCTCTCTCTCTCTCTCTCTCTCTCTCTCTCTCTCTCTCTCTCTCTCTCTCTCTCTCTCTCTCTCTCTGTTTTTGTGCATTTTTTACAAAAAGTAAGGGTGTCGAGCGCCTTAACCATGTAGCTGCCCGTGGAGTTGCTGTATGTCTGCGTGGAAGGTGCCCTGACAGAGATTGCCATGCTTCAGAACGCTGCCGACGGTTCGAGTTTTTCGAAAAATGCTTTAAGGAAATGTAAATCAAGCACTTTCGTATCTTGCCTTCAAATAAAATTTGGTGTAGGTGGGGTTAAGGGTGTTAGGCTATCAATACACCATATGGAATGCCTCCAAACACCATATGGAATGCTTCCAAAAACTAGGCGTTGTTGTGCCCTCAGGAGATGAGTGTGTGCTAGGGTTGCAAATCCGGCTTCCCTTCATGTGGGAAAGCAGGGACAAGAGCATGAATGGGGATAGTGGTATGATGTATAGTACTGTAGTGCACTCCGGCTTAGCCTATGTCTTCATGTGTATCGCTTATAATATGCCGCATTGCTTGTGTGTCGGTTTATTTGCATGATTTCAAGCAGGTCGCGTTGCGTGTGTAAATGCGTACCTGAAAATGGACCTTAATGTTGTTCTAACTGTGCATGCAGTGCACTGCATTTTTCTTGGGAGGGCCCATCGCTGGACTTGACCACCAAGTCTTGTTTGGGGGACATAGTTTTTTCCACCTCCGCATTGCTTGCCCCCACAATCTGGTAGCACAACCCGGATCAATGTGTGCTTATCATGCCGTCGTGCTTCCTTGATCGTATAATCGGTCTAAATGGGTGCCATATAAAGCTGTATCGTGCTAACACGGCCTTAACGAACTGTTTGTCATAGCAGGACACGTCACTGGACATGTCAAACAAGTTCCGAGGAGGTGGCAACGGCCTGGGTGGAGACCCGTCATGGCACAAAGCAATACCCGATCAGCGGCAACAACAACACGGGCAACTGTGGAGCGGATTGACTCAGGGGGGGTACCAACAAGGGGAGGTGGTGCCAAGCTCGTTGTAGTGGGCAGAAGGTCTAGGTGGAAAAGATTATGGTCACAACATGGGTGCAAGCTGCGAATTTGGTGCAGTATGGGCTGTTCCCCGATCAAAGCACAACGGCTTGGTCCGATAATGAGCTCTTCCAAGGAGGTGGTGCCCAATTCAAGGAGGTGGTGCTTAACGTTCTGTAGCAAGCCGAAGGAGAAGATCGCGTTAAATATTATCACGCATGAGGAGTTGTTAGAGAAAAAATGCGTAGGGTTAGAGGTGGCGCACGTTTTTGTTTACTAAGGCAGGGGGGGAATTTGATGTATACTGTCTTAAGGAGCCTTCTGTGGTGGTAAACTGCTATTATGCGACATGTTATACATTCCGCTCGTAAGCTCGTTTTGCTGTCGCTACTTTATTTTGAGCAATAACAAGTTAAGTGGAGTACAGAAGTGTATGGGACACATATCTGACAAGCTTATATATTGGTGTCAGTTGCTCACACTGAGTGAGAACATAAAAGTACAGCTCTGATCCTGAGCGTGTCCAGGGACTATCTTGGTAGCTCAATTTATATTGTCCATATGTTTATGGATACTGATGTTTGGGTCGGGTATTGACCAGTTCTTCTCTGTGTGTCCATACAATATCTGAATATTGGATGGAGCCGTAAATTCTGGACATAGTGGGTAAGATTGAAATACAAACTGCGAGAGTGGGGCAACGATCGGGGTCAGGGGGTGAGAGTGTGAGACCCCCTGGTGGGCCGGGGGTTTTAGGGCGAAACCCACGAAGCTCAGAAACAGTGAGTACGACAACGTGTACTGTTATTCATGGCTGAAATCATTACTCAGTCTGACTCATGTCAGCAATTAAAAAGTATTCAATTCCAGAAATCTGCCCATTAGACGGTGAAAGGGAGTGTCCCATCAGTTCCAATGCTCCACACCTCCGGTGTAACGCAAGTTACGAAACGGACTTGGGCAAAGGCTCTAGCAGCGGCACGCTATCAAGTGCCCCTTCAAGTACAAGATGTCATATGCGGTTGCTGAGAGGGGTTCTGCCACCAATCCTTGCACCAGGAAACAAGTGTCTTGCACCATCTGCGGGAGCATCGCGGGTACTATCCGCCCTTATGTGTGGGGGTATCACTTCCTAGATCACGTGGAGCCAGCCGACCTGGTCAGGAGCTGACGGAGGCAGATGCGACGAGGTATGCCATCAGCGGCAAGGAGCTCCCGACGAAGCAGAAGACCAGGCTTCTGAAGCAGCACATCATCACGCTCAAGTTATATGCTAGTTTGAAGCCAATCATGCGTGAGTCCTCTCGTTTCTGGAGCCTCATGGTCTCTAGCGAAGATAGGTAGCTGGCAGGTGGTTACTTGAGCAATGGTTAATTCTTTTGTTTCACCGCTTGACATTTGTGAACCATCTACGTTTATCGACAACATAAGAAGCGTACTGATGAGCTGATTAAAACTGGCCCCGCTCCCTTTCATGAAATTCTGTTTTTTGACTGAGAAATTAAGGTTTTCCAAGGCTCTGGAGGGGTGGAGGGGGGGAGCGGTAGCCAGGGGTCGTTTGACATTTTTTTATGATGGCGTGCGAGTGGCATGTTTGACTATCTTTTTTGCCCCCCCTCCCCTCCTTGGGCAACGGTGCTAACTAAACGGTTACACATATATGCATTTCGTTTGTTTGCACCATCAAGATGCACCATCGTCATTCCAGTGGTATGCAGATGCTTGATTTGTTATAAGTTATTAAGACTGGAAAGCAGTTGATGTGCACAATCATCAGTGTGCACCATCATTTATACAGCAGGGCCCAGCGGGTACTCATCGTTCGAAGCACTCCTTGTTCGTTACAAAAACAAGAATGCAGTCTACATGCACAATCATCAGTATATACCATCAGTCCATCAGCATAACAACATAAAGCAAACTCTTGGTTCCTTACCATTGCCGGATTGGACTTATTTTTGAATACCAAGTCGATATCAGCACCGGTAATGTATGAAGCATCATCAGCAACAGCAACATCATATCAACGGTATGCAAACTGCCAGTCCGTGATCGTTTCAAGCATCCTGCTTATATGCACCAGCATCAACGTATGCTGTCATCATTACTACGGGGCAAACTCCGGGTCTGTAACACCCAACTTCTTCATTGCTGCGGACACTGTTTCCTTTTCCTCGCTGCTGAGCTGCACCTCCTTTTTGCCAGACTTAGCCGCTCGCAGCCAAGCATCAGTGAAGCTAGAGTCAGCATGTTCCAGCAGTGCCAAGGACTCAATAATACAGATCAATGAGCGGGCTCTCATTTCATCCACCTTGGGCTCTGCTGCTCGTAGCAGCTCAGACACAAACACTTCGTCGTGGTGCCCGAGTGTCGCAAGGGCAAGTAATATGATGCTCAGGTGTTGCACAGATAACTTCTCGGGCAGTAGCGGCCGCAGGCGCTGCAGCAACGCGGCCGTCAGTGCCTCGTCTGGATGGCCAAGCTTTGACGTCCCATAGAGTGTCCATACCATGTCAAGCATGTTAAAGTCTGAGAGATCAGCAGATGCCTTCCCCTGGAGCGCGGTGGTCAGCTCCTCATTATGCACGTCCACGTCCGCCAGGGACTTCAAGCAGCCCGCAATATCGCGCGGACTCATTTCCGGCACCACTGCCAGAGACAGCTGCGCCAGGCGCTCAGCGAGCTCTTTCACACCTTGCGCCGGATGGAACCTGGCGAAGGACTGGAGTTGCAGGAGCGCAGTAGCCATGTGAATATGGTTGAATTCGTGTCCGTAATTGTTGGTCAGCTCCTGCAGCTTGGCCACGTTTCGGCTGCTCTTGAGCCTGGAAGTTATCTGCTTGGGGGTCAGCGGCGGAGCGAGGGAGCTGGTGGCCATGTCGCTGTCCCCCTCTGCGGCGGCAAGGACGGCTGTGGGGCGGCCCATGCGCGACGTTTGGATCACCACGCCGCTCATGCAGATGGATGCATGAAATATATCCTGCGTGGGGATGACAGGTATGCATGGGGGCGACCACGACGCACGGGGATGGTAGGGGCGCACAAGGACGGTAGGGGCGTATACGAATGTCAGGAGCATAGTGGAACGTCAAGGGCATACGGGGAGGCCAGGGGCACACACGAGCTTCAGGCACATAAGGAGGATGGGCGCATTAGGACATCAAGGACTCATTGGTACGTGAAGGAGCATTGGAACGTGAAGGAGAGAATGGTCGTCAATGGAGCATTGGGACGGGAAAGACGCAATGGGACGTGATGGACGCAGTGGTAGGTCAAGGGCGTATGGGGACATGGAGGCAGCGGGACGTTAGAGGCAGATAAGGAGGGTGGGCGCAGGGGGCTGTCGAGGACGTATTTGGACATAAAAGCTGTATGGGGACACTGAAGGTGAGTGGCGACGTCAAGGTCCTATGGAGAAGTCAGGGACATAAGGGGGAGGACAGGGGTGAATGGGTCATAAGTTGCACATGGAAGTGTCAAGATTCCGTAACGAGGGCAGGGGCGCATGTGGTTCGTAGATGTCAGTGTTACGTAATGGGACGTCAGGGGAGATGCATGGGGATGATGGGGGCGCAAGATATAATACAATAAAAGTTGCTCCGGCATGCATCCCTGCCTATGCTGCATGCAGCAAGCTTCTCTTAATGGTGGAGATTTGGCACGGCCACAGTGCAAGAACAAATGGGCCCAGGTCTAGGTGCTGGCTGGCGCTGGCCTGCTCATGGCAGTACTCACGGGATGGGAAGTGAAAGCTATACGCCAGACAACCTTATGTTAGGAAACATCTCAATCGAGCCGGGATGTTCCTTGCGGCGTCTCACGCCCAATGAATAGGAAATCTTAACCTGGATCTCACACTGAAGTGGCGGAGGCCGGTAGATATTCGGGACGATGAGCATGGTGGTGAGGCGACCACAGGGAGCAGTTGCGACCTGAAGTTGCGGACAACCGATGGGCAGCCGGTGGAGCCTCGCCGAAGTGAAGATGCTAATGATTGCATGAAGATCAACGTTATATCAGCAGTGGCTATAATTTGGGCCTGTAACTCAAGATCGAAGAGCGAAAGAAAGTGCCGGAAATGGCTGCGGCTGCGGCTGGAACACGTCTTGAGATCTACGGGAATTGAAATGCCGTACATCTAGAAGGATACCCAGAAGGTAGTCTCTGCCAGTGGTAGGTTGATGCGTCACATCATCAGGTGGGACATGAAGAGTAGTGTCCTCATTTGCCTACCAAATAAATGAAGAGGCTGCTGTAGGTGCTGCCCACTACTTTTCAGCCGTGAAAATAATTGTAATTCAGTATTCGGTACTGTATGACCAACGTGTCACGACGTATGGGTGCACCGCACGTCTGGGTGGCTTGCACCGCTTTTGGTTTCGGATTTCGTCTGGTTTGTGGTACTAAGAAGATGCCTGGCTCACTCCAGGCATTCTTCTCTTCTTACTCAAGTAACATACCGAAGTTGAATCACCCTGCTACTGTAACCTGTTCTGGGATTAATGTCCACTAGCGATATTACGGCCCTTTATTAAGGCTAGGACACTACACTGATCGGAGATCTCTAGTTAATTCTACACTGATCCGTTCTCTCTAAGACCACCTCATCAAGTATCATGACCTGGCAGCTACACTGTGCGAATATCTCTAGTTAACAACTACACTTATTCGCTATCTCTAGCTCCAGCACCTCTACTTCCATCCCTCTCAACGCTATCTCTTGCTTATAACCCTACGCTGTGAGCCTTATCAACTCTATCTCTAGGATATAAGTCGACACTGTGAGCTCCTACCCAAGCCTTTCCTGCCTACCAAGTCGACCTACTGCTCCAACAGTCGATCTTGCTTCCCCATCAAGAGGCGTCTTTTCGGTTCAACATCTCTCATCACTTCGGCTGTTTCGTCCTCAAGTTCGCTCCTAGCCGTCTCCTACTGTCACAACTAGCCCCTCTATCTGGGATCGAGTTCACTCCGTCACTTCTGTCAACAGTAAGAGAAGAATCATCAAAGGTTAGTGCAGAACCCCTAGGATTAGTCGAGGATAAACTGTCTGCCAGCAGTTTGTCGCTCCTGCACAAGCTAGTTAACCCTTATAAAGGGCACTTAGCACTCCAATAAGAGTGTCCTCTGTGCGCAATGATACTTCAAGATCACTGCTACCTCGTAACAAACGGAGTCAATCAGGAGCTTCAAGGCACAAGTTTTTGTGTATGCACACCTTTGACGTCTGCATCGTCATCTTCATCAACCACGGTTGCACCGGCCTGGCCACGTCCAACCGTTGCCTGGCCACGTCCAGCCGCCGCCGGGCCAGGTCTGGCCGCTTCCCGGCCACGTCTAGCCACTGCCTGGCCACGTCCAACCGCTGCCTGGCCTCGTCCAGCCGCCGCCAGGCCAGGTACGGCCGCTGCCTGGCCAAGTCCAGCCGGCGCCTGACCATGCATGGCTGCCATCTGGGGGGCCTGGGGCCCTGGGCCAGACCGTGTCCGGCCGGACCCACGGTTGGCAACTGGCAGATGTGCCAGTTGTTGTGCCTTTGCTGCCGCTCGTTGATGACATAGTCCAGACTCTTGCGTTTCTTGCGTAGTTTATTGAGGTGTGTCCTATACGCATTGCAGTCATCCTATTAATGTACATCCAGACATCCACAGAATGTGCAACCGGCCATGCATGGCTGCCATCTGGATTGGGTACTCAATCAGCTTTTCTGGCCACACCATGGACCTCCGTACCTGAACCTTTCTGAAAATAGCATTGGAAACCATGCGTCAAGCACCCTTGTGAAGAAGAGGCGCTTTGCCTGAGTGATTGACAAGTCAACATTACTGCGTTGTGCCCCTGGAGAAAGCTCTAGTAAACATTACGGTACATGTCATGCATGAGTCATGGTTGGAACCGCATGGGTGGTAGCAGCTTCTCTTCTGAAAAAGAAGAAGAGAAGCAGTCATCAGTTGCATACCTCTGGATTCTGCCATTGTCCTGTCTCTGCCGGGTATGGAGGTGGGCTTAGCGCAAGTGAACCGGGTGAATCATGCGGGGCATTACTGAGCCGCAGTGCCTTGTCGACGGCAATTTTATGGGCTCTCCCCAGCTTTCTGATTGCTGCATCGGCAGACATCTGAGCCATCCGATTCGCGTATTGCTCAGGCGTGCCACCTTCGGGATTGAAAGGGGGTAATCCCTGCATGGTGCAGATGTACCGGTTCTCTTTTGGGAAATTTCCGTTCCGATTAGCCATCGGATGTTCACTGTGAAGATGGCTGCGTGAGGGTTTTCATTTTGAGAAACCTGGTCTCGGTCCCCTGGTCTCGGCCCCCTAATGTCCAGGTAATATATTATATATCTATCCTCTAGACCTCTACCTCGCTGAATGTAACCTCTATTGGCCAGATCTGGATATTTGGGGAATTTGCACAACTTCTAGGGTGGCAGCCAGCAAACCAGCAGCAACAAGCTAGCAGCTGCCAGCCAGCTGGCAGCAGCCAGCCATCTAGCAGCAGCCAGCCGGCAGCAACAAGCCAGTTGCGGCCAACCAGCATGCATCAAGTATTAACATGCATCAGCCAACCTGAGTCGGTAGCAAGCTGTTGTGTGTCTGCCAGGCTTGCCTCTTCGTTCTGCAACAATCTAGCATGCCTCAAAATAGAGCACCCTTTTAGAGGGTGCCCCGTCAAAGATGATCCTGGGCTGACAAAGCCAGCTGAGGGAGGCAGCAGCCAAGAGGATGAGCATGAAGGTCAGGGACTTCAGCGCAAGGGACTACCTTGCGTTCCTCAGGAGGTTAGCTCATGGTTCAGAAGTTTGATTTCATTTCAAGATATGCGAGATCCCCTATGCAAGAAATATCATTGCCCTGCATGAATCTTCCCTCATCTCAGCTGCATGGATTCAATTTTAATTGCTGAGTAGCTGTCGCCCTAGGCCTGTCGTTAAACAGCCCAGATATGGCATCTAATGACCCAATGTACGTATGAACATTTGAAGAACTTCATCCTCGCTCGTAGGTTAATTTTTTTGCAGCGTGGCCGCCGCCTCGGGCTGGCGTTTAAAACATCATGGTCTGGCACCTGGTGCTCCGTTATCATAGGACCTTGGACCTTAATGGATGTTTTCATCATTGAAAGGTCAGCAAAACTGAAGGGAAATACGATCACGGCCAGGGCTGGTAAGATCTATATTTAGAACAGGAAACCCAAGCGGAAGATAGCAACTAGAGTGCTCTTCAAGTACAAAAACAAATCCAAGATGGACATGGACAGCACCTTTCGCAAGGACTTGGTGACACTAGCTGATCAGGCTTACTATCACTTTCGTCCCTTTAAAAGGACACTTTCGATGGGGTGTCGATGAGGTGAGAAAGTATGCACGGGACTTCTCTCTCGGCGGACTCAGTCTCCTTGAAATTGGCCGCGAGGTGCACCCAGAGGCTATGCGCCGATTGGAAATACCGTAGATTTGCTTTGCCCTTCCTTATAATTAACGTTGTTTGGGGTTGAGGTATCCATGAATACACTAGTTATCGATTGCCGACGCCATTTTTTGTCAAAAAATAAGAGTAGTGATTGATCATTTGTCCAAAGGGCCCGGGCAGCATTGAAAGAAATCGTTTGTCCCTACCCGAGGGAAAGCAAATCAAATCTACGGTAGTGGTATCTACTTAGCCTGGTAAACTAGCCTGGTCTGCCGTTGAGTCCACGGTGACGAGGACAAGGCGCGCTGATTGCGTGGCTTCTAGGTTTCTGGGTTGGGACCGTCTTCAAAAATTCCAGGTCACACCACGCTCCAAGTGCATAGAGCAGACACTTGATGATGCTAGCTGTTCAAGCTAATACCACTTAAGTCCCTTGAAAAGCATGGTAGCACAATTTGGCTGAACCTGTGCCGTATCGAGCCGTATCGTGGCACTTTGGTAGTACAATCCGGCTAAACCCGTGCCGTATTGCGCCATATCATGCCATATCGTGCTACCAAGTTGAAAATAACACGTTTTGGACTGATGCCATAGAGGGGCTTAGGGCCACTGCGGGACTTGTTTCCTTTCAAGGAGCCGCAGAGGCGAGCTCAGTTCTCTAGAGAACTGGTTGCAAGAGGGCATTGTAAGATCTTACGCCACCACATGGGGGCATCCATACCCAGAGGTTGAGGGATCGAACCCGCCACACGATCTTCTCTCTCCCCCCGCCTAGAGCGCCGGGTTCCATGTTCCTGCCCCCACACATAGGAGGATGGCATGGCTGCACCATGGCCTAGGCTGTGCATGGTAGCTGGAATTGAACCTAGTCATTTCCTACCAGTCCCACGTGGCCGAGCATTCAACATGGCCCAGCGGGTATGCATTGTTCTAAACATGGGGGCTTATTGAAGTATTATATTTTGCTAACCTGCCTAAATCTTCCGGTTGTACTGGCCGGATGTCTTGGAATGCTCGCTTGTCGAAGGTTGCGTTCTCGGGCTGGTCAGGTTCGTCGGGCAGATGCTCACGGCGCTGATATGGCTTTGCTTATTTAGTACTCTTAGGACTATCTCGGCCTCGTGCTAGCCTTGACTAATCGTGAGGTACTGGCTGTACGGTAACTTTGTATTGGAGGCTCGAGGAGCTATACCGGTAGTTGTTACAATATGAAGCCTGTCATTTTAAAGAGACTGAAGCAAAGGACGAAGGTTGCACGATACGGAATGATAAGGCGCAACCTGAAACCCTAAACCCTTAACCCTTAACCCTAAACCCTAAATCCTAAACCCTAAACCTGAAACCTAAAGCTTAAAACCTAAAACCGTAACCCTAAACCCTATCCCTTAACCCTATACCCTAATCTGGTTCAGCCAGATTGTATTACCCTCACCGGCCTCTAAAGGTGGCGTTGTTTGCTAGTTTGCCTCGCTTTGGGACCGGCTTCTTTGGCCGGCCAGGCTTCCGCATGGGCTGGATCTCTAACGAACGTGTCAATATGTTACATATATATATATTTGGGACATATACATATAATACATTGCGGCCACGGCAACAATTGTTCTGGTAAAAGACGATTGAATCGAGCGTTGATGGCCCAGTTTCGGCGACATTGCTGCGGAAGTAGTTGAGAAAGGCACTTCGGTACTAACGACAAGTGATTTGAATCGAACGCTGTCAGTCTAGCCTCTGTCTCACCTTTAAAGCAGGTTTCGGGCGGGGCGGCGTGCAATCTTGTAGCGCAACTAATTAAAATAAAATTTGCTTACCGCCCAATTGAGCATACGCGAAGCCGAATTGATTGTTTCATTGTAACTAGTTACAACTAAAAAAACCCTGCATGTGACTACCGGTAGCTACCACTGGGCCAAGGAATGTGCCCAAGGCCCAAGCTTGTCGTTTCCATGTTTGTGCGTGCTTGGTACCCCTTGAGCAAAGCTGACTTCGCAGTGCAGGAGTTGCTCTGAATCAAGGCTTTTCTGCACCTTCCCCGATCAGCCATTTGGCCAACACTCATCAGCAGGGCATCATATCTGGAACGAATGTCAAACACGCACCGCATGCTCTATATTTACAGTTGACATTATTGGCATCCAGTCTAGAGGGCCCCCCCCATGGGGTGGAGGCAAGGTTACCCAGTACGGGCCGTATTGGCCTAAAATCCCGTACCGTATCCGTACCGCACCGTACCGTTTGCAACACGGCCAAGTACGGTCGCCATCTCCTGCACTGCATGACTGCATGAGAGCATAAGTGCAAAGAACAGCCATACATATCAGATATTATTCCCAATGAATAGTGACCAGACCCTCCGAAATAATGGGAACAACCGGTGGCATACGGTAACAGGGGTCTACAATGAGTTTGGGATCTCAAGGGGTTAGCCGGACACGAATTTTTCCCTCTCCGGTCATATTCTCCGAACCGGCGACGTGTTAATTTTTGTCCGGCATTTCCGAAAGTGCGAAAAATGTGAATTTTTTTCTCCTGATTTTTACAAAATGTTTTTAATCGACACACTTCTTGGTTAACAGACACACTCTTTAAAGGTAAATTTGACGCATTTATTACCACACAAACACAGATGCAGGCCACCAAAAGTGTCATTGTTCAAGACGCCTAGCAAGAGTCAGCTCCACAAACCTAGCTAGGGGCAGGTCGTCGTCATCTGACTCAAAGGATCTGGATCTGCGTCATCCTCATCCTCTTCTTGTAGCATTGGTTGCGCTGCCTCCTCCTCGTCTGCCTGCCCCCCCTCTGCCTCATCGTCACCAACACCCTCAGCCAAAGACGTGCCCCTGAGAAAGGGGACTTGAATGCCACACACATCAAGGGCAAATTTGGCCAGCAGAACTAGAGGCTTGTCGCCCAGATGCAGGGGCTGCTTGTTGGACACCTCAACCGCTGAGATGATAAGATCATCATGAGCACCCATAGCATCAAAAGAAAACGGTTTAACCAGCATTTTTACGCACATGAGCGAGTCCACGGTGACAACATCAAGCATGCTTCGCAGCTGCGTCTTGATGAGCCTGTGGATGCTGAAACCACGCCCCACCTCAGGGGTGTGCACCACAAAGACAGAGTAGCAATAAACAATCAAGCTTGACAACTAATGTGGGGGATCAAGTGGGCAAAGTTGGGGATAATCCAGCTCCATGCTCCAACCATAACATCGGAGGACATACGAAGACGTTGCACCATGCTCTTGTGCCTTTGCTGGGATGGCCTCTGGACTGTTCGCTATCTCAATGTGTGTCTCTCCCAAGGCCGGCATAGGTTCGGTCGGGACCAGGTAAACTTTGACAAGTTTGATGGGTTCGAGGGCGTCAGGGAGGGCGTTTTCTTGAACGAAGATTGCGAGGTGGATCAGACGCGAAGGAGTCTCTGCCGCATCGGTGAGGTCGATCTTTGGTATCACTTCGTTCGGCTTGTCTTTCTTAGCCCCCTTCAACCAGGACTGGAAGTTGAAAGCGGCGGAACGCGGCCTCTTTTCAGCAGCTGGGTTTACGCCAGCCATTCGGACAAATAGATGTTATAATTAATAGCGCAAAGCTTAAGTCGCAATAGAAAGAGAAACAGCCGGAGAGATTATACGAGCCGGACTAGATTCCAGGGCATCCGGCCCCTAATGACCCAGCCGGAGAACATCCACACTTCCTCTTTTTTTCTCCGGCTTCGCCGGAGAGCCTTCCAGCTGTTCTCCGGGTTTTTTTTAGGGATCTCCTTCATGGGAGACTGTAAAGAAAGTGTGCCTAGAAAAAAAAAGTGACTACAAAAAAACGCGCGCAACAGAACCTACTATTCCGGCCTGGACGGCTCACGACGCTCAGCAGGCACCAGGCAGGCGATCAAAAGATGCGGATTATAATATATAAAGATTGACAATGTGATTCCAATGCACTCAACGTCGGGTGTAGGCGATATGTATTTGAAAAGTTATTGCAGTCGCTGCGAATTGGGGGCCGATGACATCTCTCGCCGGCCAACCACCTATGATACATACCGAAACGAGTGGCGACGCTCGGCATGCACGGCCTGGGTTGCAACGCAGTGTTCCGCCGCAAGTGCGCCCTCGATTGAAAGCAGAGCATTAGCAATGTGGTTATATTGTACTCAACGTCGGGTGTATGCGATGTGTATTCGAAAAGCAATCGCACATTATGCGCTGCGCGGCGATGCCGTCGCTCACCGGCCACCCACCCAAATTAACTGTGAGTAATGTCGTACACGTGTCAGTAGCTCATTGCCTCGCACAGACGAGACTTATCAAGTGAAGGTCGCGAGTTCGATACCTGCCGGTTGCAGAAATAATTATCGCATACTGTGCGTTATAGCACTGACACGTCGATGGTTGTTCAACCCTGAAAGAGTGCGAAGGGTTCAATAAAAAGAAAAGACACAAAAAGAAACCCGGGGAAGGTTGCAAAGATTCCCACCTTTTTTTCTTTTGTCCAAAAGTCCCCGGTAACCGGCCGGTTTGTAGAACCCCGTGACGGTAAGGATGTCTAGTCTTCCTAGTTCGAGCGTGGGTCGGATTCAAAGCAAGAAAACGCCAGAGCGTGCCTTGAGCGATTTCTTGAGCCCCTGGTCTTGAGGATAACCACATGACGACATTTGAAATGTCTTACACCCAAAACAATCCAGTCAGAATCAGATAATTCGCCTCTGTAATTATAAGTGTACTCGCGTTGTAAGCCCGTGGGAACGTTGAAATTAATTTATGAAATGTGAACGTGGATGTGCGTGCGTGTTGGCGCGCGCTGTGCACCTGGGAATTGGTGGGGGGGGGCATGCGCGGTCTCGGAGCCAAAGCAGGGGCGGTGATGTATGAATAAGCACTGAAACGTTTCAAAATAAACGAGACAAGTGTTTAGCGTTGATGGATGTTGCTCCGAAACACGTCACGCATGGCTTAGCATGAGGTTAGCATTGCGCATGGCCATGCATGCGTGGGCGCGCGCCTTATCCTCACCGCGGTAGTTTGCGAAGCTTTGAGCATGTGCATGGCAATGAAGCTTGCTCTGGTTGTGTGAATGGAGGAGAATTGCGAATTAGTTGGCAAGGTTTGCCCTGACTTGGGTCCCATGTGGTGAGCCTGGCCATGCGCGGCATGTTTTGCATCGCAATAATTGGCGAAGCTCTGAGGCAGAGCGTGCTAATAAAGCGTGCATGTGTTCATGTAGCAGTCATGTATGACTGGCCAGAACATGGCGGAGAGCTGCGAATTAATTGGCAAGGTATGACCTGAATTGCGCCCCATATGGCTTGCATGGCCATGCGCGGCATGTTTCGCATCGCAATAACTTGCGAAGCTCTGAGGCAGAGCATGGCAATGGAGCGTGCATGTGTTCATGTACTGAAGATGTATGACTGGCCAGAACATGGCGGAGAGCTGCGAATTAATTGGCAAGGTATGACCTGAATTGCGCCCCATGTGGCTTGCATGGCATGGTGCCTTGGGTGATGGGAGTGGGTGCGGCCCTGAATATGGTGCTCCTTTATGATCCAGCATATGCTGCCTCGATGGAACGACGCCCATTGACAGTACCTTCATGGAGCACTGTCCATCGGCACGAGGCGCGGCCGGGTCGGAAAGTTAGAGCACAATTGACCTTGCGATGTGGGCCAAAAATGTCCCTGGATTCTGCAAGGCGCGGCCCTTCCGTACTTTGTCGACGCTGAGGTTGTGCATGTTTGTCACATATTGAAAGAAGCCCCTTTGCAAGACCTTTCCAGTGCAATTTAGGTCGGCACCAACAGCGCTTGCGTCGACAAGTTAAAGCACACACAGTCCGTCGCGGACTGCACGGAGGTGCTGGGTGGGATGCTGCACGGCGGAGGTCGTTTTGTCGATGCGTCCTGTGCTCCCAATCCCAATTTTTACGTATCGAAAGATGCGCCTTTGAAAGACCTATCTAGCGCAATTTAGATCAGCGCTGTCCGATATTCCGTCGTAAAGCTAGGCCCGTCGCCGTGTGGCCTGGGCACATCCAGCAGTTTCCGGAAGCTTCGTCACGCCCCGACACGGCGGGGGGGGGGCCCAACCGTCGGGCCCGCATTTGTTGCACCGGCAATTGTTTATGCACCGCTGCTGATTATCACGCACAGCCCACACATGTTTGCGCCACAGTTGTATCAAAGTCCGGCCGATGCAAATCTCTCGCCCCGGCCGAACCAACGTTCGGTCCCGTTCAAAAAGGTATAGCACGGTACCCGCCCGATTTGTCGGTGTTGCACGCAACACGTCGTGCAGCACATCGGCGAAAAAGCGTTGCGGACGGACAGACAGACAGACGGACGCACACGTGCCTGCTCCTTTAAGATATTTTCTTTTCTTTTCTTAGTTATTGGTGTGTCGCCGAAACTGCTGCATAAATCTTGTATCCTCCCCCGAACTCGGAGAGAGAGAGTGCCTATGCAGGGGGTGGGCTCACCCTCGGGTGGGGTGGGCTCCTGCTCGGTTGGGACTTCGGGACGTTGGTTGGGGAGGACCGCGTACCGGTCTGGCACCGACGTGGCTATTCCGACCACAATTCCGATATCCCACATCGCAGTATATGTTCTCAGCATGATAGCTTGAATGCATTCACGCGTTCGTTCCTGGTTCCTCTCATTTTCACATTCCTGTGAGGCGTCACGGTGTCGACCCAATCTCTGTCACTCCCCTAATAGTCCTAGTACATCCAGTTCCCATTCGCGCTTATTTTTTGGCTACATAATCTATATTCTTCCAGCCCTTATGCGCTGAGGAGACTCCACCGTCGTGGTGCGTTGGGCGCCCTTAACCGCAGAGGCGCCTCGCTAATGGCAGTGCCACTGAGGAGGCAGTTCGCCTCGCTGTGCCTAGTGTGGCTAATCCTCTTTGAATTCGGTGAGCGAAAGCGGATGAAATCTGCAACATGAAGATCGTAGCTTGGAGACCGTTGCCGGCGACACTTCAACTTGCCCCCAACTTCTGCTGCAGCCCCGCTTCATCTAGATGATCTAGAAACCTAAACTTGCATGGGGGAACATGCTGTCCCACATGCCCCCCCGACACGCTACCCACACACCCTGTTTATGCCTCATAATGATGTCATCCTTCCTATCATGCCCCATGTTGGACCCATCTCCCCCCTTGTGCCCCATGCACCCACTCTCCCTCGAGTGCTCCATGCTGGATCCCTCCACCCCTGGTAGCGCCCCACGATGAACCCTGCAATGCCTTGTTCCTACCCCTCCTCCCCTTAACCCCAATCCCTGTATGTATCTCTGACAGGGAGGATGCAACCTCCAATGCAGTCCAACTCCCCAGGGGTCATCCTCAGGGGAGTCATGGCGGCTAAGGGCTCTCACATGCACCTCCCCACCACTGGGGCCCATCAGGCGGATGAGGACACAGGAGGCAGGGGCGTCTACCTGCCTGCACCCAGCAGCCCCCTTGTGCTGCACACCCTCCCATCCAGCAAAACACCGCCAGCTCAGCAGCCAGTTCAGCAACCAGAGCAAGAGGCTTTGAATATCCCTCGCAGCAAGAGAGATGATGCATGGGAAGCCACTGTGGGGCGTCGGCGACTTTTGAAACAGAGCCCAAGCCCCCCCCCGGAGCTACCACCCCCCTCTCCACCTCCATCTCCCCCTCCTCACCCACCGCCCTCTCCACCCCTAGTCCCACCCCAATCACCTCCTCCTTTTCCACCACCTCCTCCCCCACCTCCGCCTCCCTCCCCTCCTCCTTCCCCACCACCCTCCCCTCCCCCTTCCCCCAGCCCCTCCCCTCCCCCAACCCCTCCCCCATCTTCACCTCCCCCCCCTCCTCTTTCCCCACCACCCTCTCCTCCCTCAACCCCTCCCACATCTCCACCTTCCTCCCCTCCCATTTCCCCCAGCCCCTCCCCTCCCCTAAACCCTCCCTCATCTCCACCTCCCTCCCCTCCTCCTTCCCCACCACCCTCTCCTCACCCAGCCCCTCCCCCATCTCCTCCTCCCTCGCTTCCTCCTTTTCCACCACTTTCTCCTCCCCCCCTTCTGCCTCCCTCCCCTGCTCCTTCAACCCCTCCATTCCTTCCACAACCACCCCCTCCTTCTACCCTTCCCCCCTCTCCTCCCCCCTTACTTCCCCCCTCTCCTCCCCAGCCACCTCCTTTATTTCCACTCCCTTCCCCTCCCCCCTCCCCTTCCCCTGCCCCCCCTGACTCCCCTCTCCCCTCCCATCCTCCTTTAACCTCTGCACTCCCTCCTCCGCTACCACCCCCTTCCCCCCTCCTCCCCGTGCCTGCACCCTCAACTTCCCCCTCACCCCAAATATATCCACCACCCCCCCTCCCACCCTCCCCTCCCCCCTTGCCGCCCCCCTCTCCTCCTCTGTTAACCCCTCCATTGCCACCTCTTTCCCCTACCCTCCCCCCCACACCTTCCCCTCTCCCCTTCCCTCCTCCTTTCCCCCCTGCCTCACCTCCCCCGTCACGCCCACCTTTTCCGCCCCCCTCCCTTCCCCCCTCTCCTCCTCCATCAGCTCCAAACTCTCCTCTCACATCCCCTCCTCTTTTTCCGCCTCCATTCCCTCCTCCCGTCCCCCCTCCCTCCCCTTCTCCCTCCCTCCCTCCTTTGACCCCACCATTGTTTTCTTCTTCCCCTCCCCCTTTTATCAACCCTTCCCTTCCCGCCTCCCCTTCTGCCCCCCCTCCTCCTTCCCTCCCCCCCTCGCCTCCTCCCTCCCTTCCCCCCTCCCATCCTTCCACATCTCCCTCCTCCTCACTGCCCGCCTCTCTCCCATCCCCTCCCCCTGCACCCTCACCCTCAATTCCCGCCCACCCTCCTCCCTCCCCCCCTCTTTCCCCTACTTCTTCGTTTCCCCCTTCTCTACCTTCACTCCCCCCCTCTCCTCCTCCCTCTTCTCCTATCTCTCCTCCCCCCTCCCCCCTGGCCCTTCCCCTCCCCTCCCCTCCCCCGTCCCCCATGCCATTGGCTTATACCTCCCCTTCTGCCCCTCCTCCTCCATTTCCTCTTATTTCTTCTCCTTCCTCTCCCCACCCCTCTCCTCCTGCCCCTCCGTCCTTCTCTCCGCCTTACCTTCCTCCCTCTCCTCTCCCCCCTCCACCTTTCCCTCCCCCTTCCACTTATTCCACTCCGTCTTCGTCTCCTGCCTTCCTTCCCTTCTCTCTCCCCCCCTCCCCTCTTCCCTCCCTTCCCCCCTCCCTTCCCTTCACACCTCCCTCCCCCCCCTTTGCCCCCCCTCTCCCCACGCCTCTCCCTTTTCCCCCTCCCCCGTCAAACACCACCCCCCACTACCCTGCCCCTCCTCCTTCCACTCCCCCCTCTCCACCTCCCTCTTCTACTTCTTCCCTTCCTCCCTCCTCTCCCCCCTCCCCTCCCTCCTGGCCCCTGTCACTTCCTCCCCCCTTTCCTCCCCTCCCGTCCCCGCCACCAACCCCGCCTTCTGTCTCTCCTCCTCCATCCCCTCACCCCCCCCCTCGCCCATCTCCTCTCCCCACCCCTCCCCCTTCTCCTCCTCCCTCCCCTCCCCCCTCCACTGCTCCATTACCACCTACACTGTCCCCTTCCCCTTCAACCCAATCTACTCCCAACCCACCTCCTCTGTCCCCTTCCCCATCACCCCCATCTCCTCCCAACCCATCTCATCTACCCCCTTCCCCTTCACCCCCATCTCCTCCCAACCCACCTTCTCTGTTCCCTTCTCCATCACCCCCATCTCCTCCCAGTCCACCTTCTCTGCCGCCCCCTTCTCCATCACCCCCATCTCCTCCCAACCCTCCTCCTCTGACCCCTTCCCCATCACCCCCATCTCCTCCCAACCCACCTCCTCTGTTCCCTTCTCCATCACCCCCATCTCCTCCCAAACCACCTCCTCTGCCCCCTTCCCCACCACCCCCATCTCCTCCCAACCCACCTCCTCTGACCCCTTCCCCTTCACCCCCATCTCCTCCCAACCCTCCTCCTCTGACCCCTTCCCCTTCACCCCCATCTCCTTCCAACCCACCTCCTCTGACCCCTTCCCCTTCACCCCCATCTCCTCCCAACCCACCTTCTCTGTTCCCTTCTCCATCACCCCCATCTCCTCCCAACCCACCTTCTCTGCCCCCTTCCCCATCATCCCAATCTCCTCCCAACCCACCTCCTCTGTCCCCTTCCCCATCACCCCCATCTCCTCTTAACCCACCTTCTCTGCCCCCTTCCCCATCACCCCCATCTCCCCCGGACCCACCTTCTCTGCCCCCTTCTCCATCACCCCAATCTACTTCCAACCCACCTCCTCTGTACCCTTCCCCATCACCCCCATCTCCTCCCAACCCTCCTCCTCTGACCCCTTCCCCTTCATCCCCATCTCCTCCCAACCCACCTTCTCTGTTCCCTTCTCCATCACCCCCATCTCCTCCCAACCCAACTTCTCTGCCCCCTTCCCCATCATCCCAATCTCCTCCCAACCCACCTCCTCTGCCCCCTTCCCCATCACCCCCATCTCCCCCGGACCCACCTTCTCTGCCCCCTTCTCCATCACCCCAATCTACCTCCAATCCACCTCCTCTTTACCCTTACCCATCACCCCCATCTCCTCCCAACCCACCTCCTCTGCCCCCTTCCCCTTCACCCCCATCTCCTCCCAGCCCACCTTCTCTGCCACCCCCTTCTCCATCACCCCCATCTCCTCCCAACCCTCCTCCTCTGACCCCTTCCCCATCACCCCCATCTCCTCCCAACCCACCTCCTCTGTTCCCTTCTCCATCACCCCCATCTCCTACCAACCCACCTCCTCTGCCCCCTTCCACACCACCCCCATCTCCTCCCAACCCACCTCCTCTGACCCCTTCCCCTTCACCCCCATCTCCTCCCAACCCTCCTCCTCTGACCCCTTCCCCTTCACCCCCATCTCCTCCCAACCCACCTCCTCTGACCCCTTCCCCTTCACCCCCATCTCCTCCCAACCCACCTTCTCTGTTCCCTTCTCCATCACCCCCATCTCTTCCCAACCCACCTCCTCTGCCCCCTTCCCCATCACCCCCATCTCCTCCCAACCCACCTTCTCTGTTCCCTTCTCCATCACCCCCATCTCCTCCCAACCCACCTCCTCTGCCCCCTTCCCCATCACCCCCATCTCCTCCCAACCCACCTCCTCTGCCCCATTCCCCATCACCCCCATCTCCTCCCAACCCACCTTCTCTGTTCCCTTCTCCATCACCCCCATCTCCTCCCAACCCACCTTCTCTGTTCCCTTCTCCATCACCCCCATCTCCTCCCAACCCACCTTCTCTGTTCCCTTCTCCATCACCCCCATCTCCTCCCAACCCACCTTCTCTGTTCCCTTCCCCTTCACCCCCATCTCCTCCCAACCCACCTCCTCTGTCCCCTTCCCCTTCACCCCCATCTCCTCCCAACCCACCTTCTCTGTTCCCTTCTCCATCACCCCCATCTCCTCCCAACCCACCTTCTCTGACCCCTTCTCCACCACCCCCATCTCCTCCCAACCCACCTTCTCTGTTCCCTTCTCCATCACCCCCATCTCCTCCCAACCCACCTCCTCTGACCCCTTCCCCTTCACCCCCATCTCCTCCCAACCCTCCTCCTCTGACCCCTTCCCCTTCACCCCCATCTCCTTCCAACCCACCTCCTCTGACCCCTTCCCCTTCACCCCCATCTCCTCCCAACCCACCTTCTCTGTTCCCTTCTCCATCACCCCCATCTCCTCCCAACCCACCTTCTCTGCCCCCTTCCCCATCATCCCAATCTCCTCCCAACCCACCTCCTCTGTCCCCTTCCCCATCACCCCCATCTCCTCTTAACCCACCTTCTCTGCCCCCTTCCCCATCACCCCCATCTCCCCCGGACCCACCTTCTCTGCCCCCTTCTCCATCACCCCAATCTACTTCCAACCCACCTCCTCTGTACCCTTCCCCATCACCCCCATCTCCTCCCAACCCTCCTCCTCTGACCCCTTACCCTTCATCCCCATCTCCTCCCAACCCACCTTCTCTGTTCCCTTCTCCATCACCCCCATCTCCTCCCAACCCACCTTCTCTGCCCCCTTCCCCATCATCCCAATCTCCTCCCAACCCACCTTCTCTGTTCCCTTCCCCATCACCCCCATCTCCCCCGGACCCACCTTCTCTGCCCCCTTCTCCATCACCTCAATCTACCTCCAATCCACCTCCTCTTTACCCTTACCCATCACCCCCATCTCCTCCCAACCCACCTCCTCTGCCCCCTTCCCCTTCACCCCCATCTCCTCCCAGCCCACCTTCTCTGCCACCCCCTTCTCCATCACCCCCATCTCCTCCCAACCCTCCTCCTCTGACCCCTTCCCCATCACCCCCATCTCCTCCCAACCCACCTCCTCTGTTCCCTTCTCCATCACCCCCATCTCCTACCAACCCACCTCCTCTGCCCCCTTCCCCACCACCCCCATCTCCTCCCAACCCACCTCCTCTGACCCCTTCCCCTTCACCCCCATCTCCTCCCAACCCTCCTCCTCTGACCCCTTCCCCTTCACCCCCATCTCCTCCCAACCCACCTCCTCTGACCCCTTCCCCTTCACCCCCATCTCCTCCCAACCCACCTTCTCTGTTCCCTTCTCCATCACCCCCATCTCTTCCCAACCCACCTCCTCTGCCCCCTTCCCCATCACCCCCATCTCCTCCCAACCCACCTTCTCTGTTCCCTTCTCCATCACCCCCATCTCCTCCCAACCCACCTCCTCTGCCCCCTTCCCCATCACCCCCATCTCCTCCCAACCCACCTCCTCTGCCCCATTCCCCATCACCCCCATCTCCTCCCAACCCACCTTCTCTGTTCCCTTCTCCATCACCCCCATCTCCTCCCAACCCACCTTCTCTGTTCCCTTCTCCATCACCCCCATCTCCTCCCAACCCACCTTCTCTGTTCCCTTCTCCATCACCCCCATCTC
This sequence comes from Limnomonas spitsbergensis, assembly GCA_037349105.1. Lineage (NCBI taxonomy): Eukaryota > Viridiplantae > Chlorophyta > Chlorophyceae > Chlamydomonadales > Limnomonas > Limnomonas spitsbergensis. Next base: position 10,472,701 of record JAYJMM010000041.1, read on the forward strand.
CTCCCAACCCACCTTCTCTGTTCCCTTCCCCTTCACCCCCATCTCCTCCCAACCCACCTCCTCTGTCCCCTTCCCCTTCACCCCCATCTCCTCCCAACCCACCTTCTCTGTTCCCTTCTCCATCACCCCCATCTCCTCCCAACCCACCTTCTCTGACCCCTTCTCCACCACCCCCATCTCCTCCCAACCCACCTTCTCTGTTCCCTTCTCCATCACCCCCATCTCCTCCCAACCCACCTTCTCTGTTCCCTTCCCCTTCACCCCCATCTCCTCCCAAACCACCTCCTCTGTCCCCTTCCCCTTCACCCCCATCTCCTCCCAACCCACCTTCTCTGTTCCCTTCTCCATCACCCCCATCTCCTCCCAACCCACCTTCTCTGACCCCTTCTCCACCACCCCCATCTCCTACCAACCCTCCTCCTCTGACCCCTTCCCCTTCATCCCCATCTCCTCCCAACCCACCTCCTCTGCCCCCTTCCCCATCACCCCCATCTCCTCCCAACCCACCTTCTCTGCCCCCTTCCCCATCACCCCCATCTCCTCCCAACCCACCTCCTCAGCCCCCTTCCCCATCATCCCAATCTCCTCCCAATCCACCTCGTCTGTTGCAATATGCTTATAACAAACCGCTGTTGGCTTTCCCGAGTGGAGATCGTTACGTAACGTCTGCTGGCGGGGCAGGCCTGATGGTGGAGGTGATGGTGGGCAGCCCTGTCAGCTTTAGAGGTGGGCCAATCATGATCGCCATATCTGATCATAATTATTGGGTCCAGGCTTAGTTTCCTGGATTCGACGGTATTCATTTATTTACTTATTTACGCATTAGGTTGGCGACCACGCGACTCCTTCACGTTTGTCGCGGTTGCGTGATTTCAAACGGTTCCAGGAAGCCAATGAAAACGTGGTGGGTGTGGCTGTGTCTTACTGTGTGTTGCCGTATGGGAAATATTTCCCTTATAATTCCCTTGACGCGGGGGAAATGAAGAACGTCAGAGTCGTCAAGGTCGATCAGACACGCAACGAAACAATGCATTTATGGCGTTCGATGTACCGTATTTCGAAGCGCCCAGTTGATCGGACTGTTTAGCGCGCGCACAAGTCAAACCTAGCGGGCAGGCTCAGGACCAGACCTTATGCGCGCCCAGCACGCCCTGCGACGAGCTGAGCTCTATTTTTTCTTTACATAAGTTTTTAATTTATCGCGTGAGCGCTGGACTGGGCAAGTATGTCGACAGCCACCGTGTCAATCTGGTCGACATCGCATGGCGCCATAATCGTCATTTTCGTCCCGATAAGCCTGGGTATTTCGAAGATGCTCGTGAGAATGCGCATGTTTTCCCTCCTGTCATATTGAAAACTCTCCCATGACCTGCCTCATACTCCCCCATGTCATGCCTCATACTCTGCCGTTGCATGCCATGTCTCCTACTCCCCCATTGCATGCCATGCATCCTCTCTCATGCCATGCACTCTCCTTGATGCCCAGACCCCTTCCCTCTGTTCACAACATCCTCCCTGCATATCCTTCCCCTCTCTCATGATATGCATCCTCCGTCATGCCTACCTCCCCCTCCCTCATGCCATGCATCCTTCCCATGCTTGCCTTCCCCTCCTCCATGCCTACCATCCCCTCCCTCATGCCATGCATAATTACTCATGCCTGTCTTCCACTGCCTCATGTCATGCATCCTCACCCTCATGCCATGCATTTTTCCCATTCCTGATTTCCCCTACCTCATGCATGCCTTCCTCTCCCTCGTGTAGTCTTGCCATGCATCCTCCTCCATGCCTGCTTTCCCCTCACTCCTGCCTGCCTTCCACTCCCTCATGCCATGCATCCTCCTCCATGCCTGCCTTCCACTCCCTCGTGCCGTGCATCCTCCTCCATGCCTGCCTTCCACTCCCTCCTGCCATGCATCCTCCTCCATGCCTACCTTCCACTCCCTCATGCCATGCATCCTCCTCCATGCCTGCCTTCCACTCACTCCTGCCTGCCTTCCACTCACTCCTGCCTGCCTTCCACTCCTCATGCCATGCATCCTCCTCCATGCGTGCCTTCCACTCCCTCATGCCATGCATCCACCTCCATGCCCTGCCTCCTCCACCCCATACTCAACATCATCCTTATGCCCTGACTCCTACAGCCCCATGCCCAGCATCCTCCCTAATGCCATGTCTCATCCACCCCCATGCCCAGCATCCTCCCTCATGCCCAACCTCCTCCACCCTCATGCCCAGCCTCCTCCACGCTCATGCCCACCCTCCCCCACCCCGCATGCCCCGCCTCCTCCAACCCATTGCCCAACATCAGGTCCAGCTTCCTCCACCCCGCATGCCCAGCATCATGAACAGCCTCCTCCACCCCTCATGCCCATGCATGCCCATCCCTGATGCCATGCCTGTCCATCCCTAATGCCATACCTGTTCATACCTCACGCCATGCCTCTTCATACCTCATGCCATGCCTCTTCACACTTCACGCCATGTCTCTTCATACCTCATGCCATGCCACTTCACACCTCACGCCATGCCTCTTCACACCTCATGCCGTGCCTCTTCATATCTCACGCCATGCTTCTTCATACCTCACGCCATGCCTGCCCATCCCAGATGCCATGCTTCTTCACACCTCAAGCCATGCCTGCACATCCCTGATGCCTTGCCTCTTCACACCTCACGCCATGCCTATTTATACCTCATGCCATGCCTGCCCATCCCTGATGCCATGCTTCTTCATACCTCACGCCATGCCTGCCAATTCCTGATGCCATGCTTCTTCATACCTCCTGCCATGCCTCTTCACACCTCACGCCATGCCTGCCCATCCCAGATGCCATGCTTCTTCACTATCTTTACAACTCACACCATGCCTGCCCATCCCTGATGCCATGCCTCTTCACAACTCACGCCATGCCTGCCCATCCCTGATGCCATGCCTCTTCACAACTCACGACATGCCTGCCCATCCCTGATGCCATGCCTCTTCATACCTCCTGCCATGCTTTTAACACCTCACGCCATGCCTGCCCATCCCAGATGCCATGCCTCTTCACACCTCACGCCATGCCTATTTATACCTGATGCCATGCCTCTTCATACCTCATGCCATGCCTGTCCATCCCTGATGCCATGCTTCTTCAGTGCTCACGGCATGCTCGTGTGCTCTGACAGTGCAATTACTTAACGTTTGATTAATATAGTATTTATTGGGGCTTGTTATTCAAATTCACCCCCCCCCCCCACGAGTGGACAGGCACTGCCATTTCCATCAGTGGCATGGATGGGTCTGGCAAAGCTTTTCGAATGCTATTTGTAAACATATTATTCCTTATGGTACAGTAAGAGCTACTCAGGTGGTGAGCAACGGTGGTTCGTCACGGGAATTCTGGGACGCGGGGCGGGTTATCTGTTTGGTGACACTTTGACCCGATCCAGCATGGATGGCCTTTCCCTCGCTTTATTTTCTCTGTTTCTTTATCTTTTCCCTCTCCCTCTCCTCCCCTTCCCCAACACACGCACATTTCCCCCCTGCTTAGGGCCCAACACACAGTAAGAAAAAAACCCGTGTGTGTGTGTGTGTGTGTGTGTGTGTGTATGCGTGTAATTGTCTAGTGGTGTGTATTCAGGGAGTGTGTAAGTTCCGAAAGGGTGAGCTTGTTTCCCGTTGTTGCAGAGAGGCAGGCCGAGCTTCCTTTTCTGCAAAGGCTGTCAATAATAAACAATACTACACTTAGGGTCGCCCGACCATGACTCCTTATTGCTCCACTCTGCCTGAGACATGCTGCACTGCAACACTCCCCTCGTGTGCAAAGCTATGTAGATGCCACCCTGTTCTGTCAAAGTGGCCTCACCCCGAAGGAGTCCAGTTGCCCCGTTAATGTCGTTAGGGGCATAAGCCTCAGATTTTTCTTGGAAGCGCTGATCACTGCATCACTCTTCTCGTATGCAACCCGCAGATGCGGCGACTGTGTGGTACTGGTGGACTCTTTACAAAGGCGTCCATTGCCCCCTTCCTGTTGTCAGGGCTCTAAGCCACTGATGATGTGGGAGCTTGGATCAATGCATCACTCCCCATGTGTGTAACCCTGCAGTCGCAGCGGCTGTGCGGTGCTACTAGACTCACTCCCAAACAATCCATTGCCTCCTTTGTGTTGTTAGGGGTCCAAGCCACTGATTATTTGGGGGCCCTGATCACCGACCGAGTGGTGCTATCTTGGCCGGAGGGCCAGGCATACCCATTGATGATGGATAGCCCGACGCCTACCGGGCAGCCCTACCTCCTTTACTACAATGTCAATGATACATATGGGGGAGCGGCAATACAGGCTTGTGTCAAAGTGAGTGTAGCTGTTGGAACTAGGCTGCTGGATATCGGGCAAGAATGTGTGTGGCTTCTGTGCAGCCTGGCCTTCTTGAAAAATGCCTTCTAGGTGGCTGCCCTGATGCTGGGACAAAAACCTAACATAGAGCCCTTGTCTCCTTGTACTGCCTGCATGGCTGCTATCAATTGATGACAACGTTAATTTATAAGGCGGCAGCGTTTATTTGATCGTGGACCCAACCCACCTTTGGGGGGCTGCCAGGTGGCCAGCAAGGAACCAAGGGGGGCATTTTTGTTAATAAAATTTCAGATAAATGGTTTTACGAGTTTACGAACAAAAAAAACGAATCCTAAACATTAATTCCATGTTAGTCAAAACAAATCTGGATTAATTCCTGGCTGAAGGCCGGTGACACTTTGTCCAAGTCTTCACTGGCCTTCAGCTAGCCGCCCAAGCATTGGGGAAAGAAAGAAAACTAAGAACCCCTAGGGGCGTGCAGATCAAGGGAGCAGCGCAGCTCGGAGCCAAGCAGCAGGGATAACTGTATCAAGCCCTGCCGCCTGAAGGCTGGTCTGTAGCTGAATCACCGCAGGCTGGTATGTAGACAAATCATAAATCAGCTCAGCTGAATAGCTTAAGCATATGTGAAAAATAGTGACGGGCAGCCTTCCCCCTCTGCTGCTGGAGTCTGTTGTATGGGTTCATGGTCATGTGGTTTGCGCGTAAAAAGGTGCAACGAGCATTGGCCCCGGTGACCTATCAGGCGGCCCTTGCCCCCTTCCGCCCCAGGTGTCGATTGTGTGTGACTTGGGCACTGTTACCTGCGCGTTGCAAGGAGCGACAAGCATTGCGTCCAGCAAGGGCGCTTCTCCAAAGATGGCCTGCCTGCCGGACCTGCAGTGTCAGCTTCAGAACGCTGCCTCAGGTAAGCCTAGACAACCAATGGCTCCCTATGCCCTGAGACATGGATAAAGGGAGCCTCGGCTCCTCTTTGAAGCGTTTATGTCATGAACTTAGGCAGTATTTTTTTCCGTGACTCAGCTACATGTCAGCTACAATCTGGCTTCTGTCCAGGGGGGATTTTTGAAGTCAGACATGCTGCTCTGGCTACCAGTCATAGGCCGTTCCAGGCTTGACCCCAATCGCCCTTTCCCGGCCGCGGGGCAGCCTGCTGAAGGTGGACTTTTAGCCTGAAAAACAACACTTGTTTTCAGCTTGCCACTGTGTAATATGAAGGTGCATCTTTCCGGGCCCCTGAAGCAGCTGTCGCTGTTGCCACCATTCACCAAAGGTGGAGGGATCGAACCTGCCAAGCGATCCTCTCTCTCCTCTCCGTCTAGATTGCCGGGTTATATGTTCCTGCCCCCGCACATAGGAGGGGGTCATGGCTGCACCATGGTCCAGGCTGTGCATGAAGGCTGTAATTGAGCTAAGTCATTCCCTAGTTTGCAGTAACGGTGCGGATGTGGTGTCGGCCCAGGGTGCGCTATTTCCTTAACTCTCATGCCTGCCACGGTGCATTTCTTTCTTTCTTCGTCATTCTCGACCAGACCCATGTGGTCGAGCGCTCAGCAGGCCCCGGCGGGTATGCACCGTTCCAAACTGTTGTCACCAAGGTGGCAATGAAGCGTGCCTCTTCTAATGGGCCTTGGAACCTGTAGCGTGGCTGTCACTCGGGCTTGGATGAGAAGTGCATGGCACACCATGGATCAAACATTCAAAACCATACCCATACCCTATCTGCATTATGGGTGCCCTCGGCCCTTGGATCTGTATCTGGTCCGCCAAGCTTGTCGCCTCTGCAACTCACTACCTGCCCCTGGGTCAGGGGCATGAGACAAGGCCACCCTGTGCCCTCATGCCCACGTGTTAGGAGTGGGGAAATCTGACCCCAGAACATGCTCCCTGTTATTTGGAGAATATGGCGGATCTGCACCGTGTGCTTCGATACTCGGGGTGCAATCCTCAAGGTCTTGGTTTAGGGTCTTGCATGCCCCCCAAACCCCAAGCCCGACACATCCACCTCGTGTTCCTTCTCTACCCGGGTCCCGCTTTCCCCGCAGCTTCGTGAGCCCATGCATTCCAGCAGGGCGCAAACATCTTCCTTCCCTCGTAACCCAGCCGCATCCCCCTGCATTGCCCCTGCCCACAGACCCCCCCGCCGCAGTTCCCAGGTCCTGGTTGGCGGTGGCACCCCCCCTTCAGCCGGTCATCATTCTCAGCCTCATCGGACCCCCCTCGGTGTTCCTTCCCCTGGGCACGACCTACCTTGCATGCACACCTCAAGACCCTCTGACCGCCACTTGCGACCGGGGGGCCTCGGCCTGGGAGGAAACAACGGGCCGCGACATGAGCTGGCAGGTGGTTGCCTGTGCAGGCATGCAGGGCCTGGACACCGCATCCTTCCTAAGGACGGGAATATCCCCTTGTGATGTGGACCCATTCAAGGTGACAAGGGCCAATGATGCCCTGTCGAGGGTTTAGGGGGGGTAGGCCTAGGGTCCTGGTTCAGTTTAATTTGGGCCTGTGCCTCAAAGGTGATGAGCATCCATGGTAATTGATTTAAAATGATGGCCAGGGTATGGTAACGGCGCGGATGTGGCGTCTGCCCAGGCTTCGCTGTTTTCTTAACACTCGCGCCTCCCCCGGGGCGTGGCTTTCTTCCTTTCTTTGATGGCCTGGGTTTGCGTCAGGGAAGGTCAGGGATGTACATATAGGCAGGGAGGTACATACTTGCTGTGGGGCATCACCCCTTCAAGGTGGACGAGTGTCGAGGATACGGCAGCACTGTGGAAATAATATGACACAATGCGGCACGGGTTGATCGGGATTGTGCAACCATGGTCGAGGATGTGGGTGAGGGTGTGTGCAAGGAACGGCAGGGGACCAAATCCACGTCTTGTACCTGTTAGCACGGCTCAGATGCACAGTTGTATTGCAAGAATATCATCCTTCAAAGTTCCGTAACGTTGACTGATAGTTCCGTCAGGGTCACAGGTTACGAGAAACGGTTTGGGCCGTCGTTTGTACATTCAGGTTCTGGCTGGCTGAGTATTTGTTTTTAAACTGCTTTCCTTATTTTCCATTAATCCGCTCATCCATTCCTTCACTTTGCTGGCACTGGTTCATTTTCAACGGCCCTAAATGGTTTCTACTGTTACTCCCTGTCACAATACAGGCTGGTACATATTTAGTCACCTTCACTCTTATGAGCATGGCGTCAGTCGGTACCCAAGTTTCTTCTGTCTCCAGGTGGGCTGCGCTCATACCTTCTTGATCACCTGGACTCTGCTGTACTAGAATTTATGTAGGACGCGGGTCCCCTTGCCATTTCGATTAGGTCATGCCCTCCTGGCAGCTCATGCTGCCAGCCCTTATGTTATGGCTACGAATCCACCTTCGGCCGACCAAGGGTACAATTGGCGCCAACTATGTACCGACCTATCCAAGCCGCCCAAGACAAATACCCTAGGCCGGCAAAGAACGGTCACTTTGACCCCCTTCACAGCCCTAGACCTACCGATCCAGGCCCCATTGCCATTGCCGGCCGCCAGTCTAAGTCCAGCTTGTGACTGAAATGTTGCTGAAATGTAGCCAGGGGCCACGAGATAAACACTGATACCCACCCGCTAGCTCATTGCCACCTAGCAGCTCCGGCCCACATGTCCACTTGTCTGTGTCTGTGTCCCTTAAGTGTGCCGGGGAAGCACCCTCCTCTCCACAGCATGGGGTCATGTTTTTGAACATTTTGTTTGCCCGGTTCTCGCAGGCGGATCACCTTCACCTCATCTGCGTGTGGGTTGCAAGCATCGATGGCACCAGGCATGACTGCTGATAGCCTTTTAACCGGCTTGATGGGTGAGAGGGGGGGGCTGTGTGATTAATTTGCTGAGAGGCGAAGAGGCCTGTGGCGAGGGGGGTCGATAATGACTAATGAAGGGGGGGGGGGGGCAGTGTGGGTGATACGCTGCAGCCTGTGGGGCTATGAGCTACATCATGTGGGTCTAGGAGTTGCATCCTGTGGGGCTAGGCGTTGCATCCTGTGGGGCTAGGATTTGCATCCTGTGGGGCTAGGAGCTGCATCCTGTGGGGCTAGGAGTTGCATCCTGTGGGGCTAGGCGTTGCATCCTGTGGGGCTAGGAGTTGCATCCTGTGGGGCTAGGCGTTGCATCCTGTGGGGCTAGGAGTTGCATCCTGTGGGGCTAGGCGTTGCATCCTGTGGGGCTAGGAGTTGCATCCTGTGGGGCTAGGCGTTGCATCCTGTGGGGCTAGGAGTTGCATCCTGTGGGGCTAGGAGTTGCATCCTGTGGGGCTAGGAGTTGCATCCTGTGGGGCTAGGAGTTGCATCCTGTGGGGCTAGGAGTTGCATCCTGTGGGGCTAGGTATTGCATCCTGTGGGGCTAGCCGTTGCATCCTGTGGGGCTAGGAGTTGCATCCTGTGGGGCTAGGAGTTGCATCCTGTGGGGCTAGGAGTTGCATCCTGTGGGGCTAGGAGTTGCATCCTGTGGGGCTAGGAGTTGCATCCTGTGGGGCTAGGAGTTGCATCCTGTGGGGCTAGGAGTTGCATCCTGTGGGGCTAGGAGTTGCATCCTGTGGGGCTAGGAGTTGCATCCTGTTGGGCTAGGAGTTGCATCCTGTGAGGCTAGGCGTTGCATCCTGTGGGGCTAGGATTTGCATCCTGTGGGGCTAGGAGCTGCATCCTGTGGGGCTAGGAGTTGCATCCTGTGGGGCTAGGCGTTGCATCCTGTGGGGCTAGGAGTTGCATCCTGTGGGGCTAGGCGTTGCATCCTGTGGGGCTAGGATTTTCATCCTGTGGGGCTAGGATTTGCATCCTGTGGGGCTAGGAGTTGCATCCTGTGGGGCTAGGAGCTGCATCCTGTGGGGCTAGGAGTTGCATCCTGTGGGGCTAGGAGTTGCATCCTGTGGGGCTAGGAGCTGCATCCTGTGGGGCTAGGAGTTGCATCCTGTGGGGCTAGGAGTTGCATCCTGTGGGGCTAGGAGTTGCATCCTGTGGGGCTAGGAGTTGCATCCTGTGGGGCTAGGAGCTGCATCCTGTGGGGCTAGGAGTTGCATCCTGTGGGGCTAGGAGTTGCATCCTGTGGGGCTAGGCGTTGCATCCTGTGGGGCTAGGAGTTGCATCCTGTGGGGCTAGGATTTGCATCCTGTGGGGCTAGGAGTTGCATCCTGTGGGGCTAGGAGTTGCATCCTGTGGGGCTAGGAGTTGCATCCTGTGGGGCTAGGAGTTGCATCCTGTGGGGCTAGGAGTTGCATCATGTGTGGCTAGGATTTGCATCCTGTGGGGCTAAGCGTTGCATCCTGTGGGGCTAGGAGTTGCATCCTGTGGGGCTAGGCGTTGCATCCTGTGGGGCTAGGAGTTGCATCCTGTGGGGCTAGGAGTTGCATCCTGTGGGGCTAGGAGTTGCATCCTGTGGGGCTAGGAGTTGCATCCTGTGGGGCTAGGAGTTGCATCATGTGGGGCTAGGAGTTGCATCCTGTGGGGCTAGGATTTGCATCATGTGGGGCTAGGAGTTGCACCCTGTGGGGCTAGGAGTTGCATCCTGTGGGGCTAGGAGTTGTATCCTGTGGGGCTAGGAGTTGCATCCTGTGGGGCTAGGAGTTGCATCCTGTGGGGCTAGGAGTTGCATCCTGTGGGGCTAGGAGTTGCATCCTGTGGGGCTAGGAGTTGCATCCTGTGGGGCTAGGAGTTGCATCATGTGGGGCTAGGAGTTGCATCCTGTGGGGCTAGGAGTTGCATCATGTGGGGCTAGGAGTTCCATCCTGTGGGGCTAGGAGTTGCATCCTGTGGGGCTAGGAGCTGCATCCTGTGGGGCTAGGAGTTGCATCCTGTGGGGCTAGGATTTGCATCCTGTGGGGCTAGGAGCTGCATCCTGTGGGGCTAGGAGTTGCATCCTGTGGGGCTAGGAGTTGCATCCTGTGGGGCTAGGATTTTCATCCTGTGGGGCTAGGAGTTGCATCCTGTGGGGCTAGGAGTTGCATCCTGTGGGGCTAGGAGTTGCATCCTGTGGGGCTAGGAGTTGCATCCTGTGGGGCTAGGAGCTGCATCCTGTGGGGCTAGGAGTTGCATCCTGTGGGGCTAGGAGTTGCATCCTGTGGGGCTAGGCGTTGCATCCTGTGGGGCTAGGAGTTGCATCCTGTGGGGCTAGGATTTGCATCCTGTGGGGCTAGGAGTTGCATCCTGTGGGGCTAGGAGTTGCATCCTGTGGGGCTAGGAGTTGCATCCTGTGGGGCTAGGAGTTGCATCCTGTGGGGCTAGGAGTTGCATCATGTGTGGCTAGGATTTGCATCCTGTGGGGCTAAGCGTTGCATCCTGTGGGGCTAGGAGTTGCATCCTGTGGGGCTAGGCGTTGCATCCTGTGGGGCTAGGAGTTGCATCCTGTGGGGCTAGGAGTTGCATCCTGTGGGGCTAGGAGTTGCATCCTGTGGGGCTAGGAGTTGCATCCTGTGGGGCTAGGAGTTGCATCATGTGGGGCTAGGAGTTGCATCCTGTGGGGCTAGGATTTGCATCATGTGGGGCTAGGAGTTGCACCCTGTGGGGCTAGGAGTTGCATCCTGTGGGGCTAGGAGTTGTATCCTGTGGGGCTAGGAGTTGCATCCTGTGGGGCTAGGAGTTGCATCCTGTGGGGCTAGGAGTTGCATCATGTGGGGCTAGGAGTTGCATCCTGTGGGGCTAGGAGTTGCATCCTGTGGGGCTAGGAGTTGCATCCTGTGGGGCTAGGAGTTGCATCCTGTGGGGCTAGGAGTTGCATCCTGTGGGGCTAGGAGTTGCATCCTGTGGGGCTAGGAGTTGCATCCTGTGGGGCTAGGAGTTGCATCCTGTGGGGCTAGGAGTTGCATCCTGTGGGGCTAGGCGTTGCATCCTGTGGGGCTAGGATTTGCATCCTGTGGGGCTATGAGTTGCATCCTGTGGGGCTAGGATTTTCATCCTGTGGGGCTAGGATTTGCATCCTGTGGGGCTAGGAGCTGCATCCTGTGGGGCTATGAGTTGCATCCTGTGGGGCTAGGAGTTGCATCCTGTGGGGCTAGGAGTTGCATCCTGTGGGGCTAGGAGCTGCATCCTGTGGGGCTAGGAGTTGCATCCTGTGGGGCTAGGAGTTGCATCCTGTGGGGCTAGGAGTTGCATCCTGTGGGGCTAGGAGTTGCATCCTGTGGGGCTAGGAGCTGCATCCTGTGGGGCTAGGAGTTGCATCCTGTGGGGCTAGGAGTTGCATCCTGTGGGGCTAGGAGCTGCATCCTGTGGGGCTAGGAGTTGCATCCTGTGGGGCTAGGAGTTGCATCCTGTGGGGCTAGGAGTTGCATCCTGTGGGGCTAGGAGTTGCATCCTGTGGGGCTAGGAGTTGCATCCTGTGGGGCTATGAGTTGCATCCTGTGGGGCTAGGAGTTGCATCCTGTGGGGTTAGGAGTTGTATCCTGTGGGGCTAGGAGCTGCATCCTGTGGGGCTAAGCGTTGCATCCTGTGGGAATACTGCAGCCCCTCCTGATGCAGGGGGCAGTGTCACCACCTACACATATTGTTGCAGGAGTTGCATCCTGTGGGAATACTGCAGCTCCTCATGATGCAGCGGGCAGCCTCTCCTCAACGGCCAGCAGTGGTGGGAGTGCTGCTCTGGAAGCAGCCTCAAGCCTGCTGTCGTCATTAGGTCTAGGGATCAAGGTGGGGGATGCAGGGGGGGGGGGGGGGGGTGGATTGTATTCTCACACTCTGCCCTCCATGAGCATGTAGTGCTCATACTGTTTGGAAGTTCCCTGTCTCATGCAACATCAGTGATGTTGGCTGGACTGTTAATGTCCACATGCCATGAACCACCTAGGCATATGAGGATAACAAGCTTTCCTTTCTACTCATTTGTTGTACTTCTCGATTATGATGCACAGGATGAACACTGAGAACCTCCCTGACAAATGGATACTTAATTAATTGCACGCAGGCAAGTGCAACATCTTCGGTGTACGGGCAGGTGTCGACGCATGGCTCTTACTCGGTCAAACTCCTCACTTATCCAGGAGTAGGGAACGTTGTGAACGTCAAGCAGGTGGGACTCTTTTGATATCACCTGTTTTATCCCATGCCTTGTTTTGTCTGCATCACATATCTCGGGTTTTGGGTGGTTGCGTTAGCTTGGCCACAATAATATATTCGGATATAGGACATGTGATGAGTATCAAGAGGGTACACTTGGTGCAGGGCACGTTAAGGATAGAGGAAAACTCTCAACCCTGTTGCTGCCTTTCACACGCACCGGCATGCAGGGTTTGTGTGACCCTTATTTGTTACCTGTCAGCTCACATCATGCCAATGGTTGTTCATAGCAGGGTTCATACCATGCCGAATGCCAGATCACCCTCACCCTCTGAGACTTATTCCAATCGTTCATATTTGCCACATGATGAATCAGGGGAAGGGGCCTGTGACAAGGGGGGTCGGACTAGTCCCCAGACACCCCCCTGGCTTATAATGCGACTCCATGGTTGGCGCCTTAGCACACAGAATAATCGACTGGCGTCCAGGACTTAAGCCATTGAATACAGAATGGAACATCGCTTTTTTGTCTGGTCGATTCTTCGTTGTGCAAAGGCTCCAACCAGGCACTAAAAGCCCCTGTTTGGGAGACTAGTCCGACCCCCCTAGTGTCAGGCCCCTTATCAGGGGTCCCTAACCTTTGAAAGCTTAACCCCGTATCCGTGTTTAAATTATGACACTTGTGCCCCCGGCCCCTGTTCCAGTCCCGACAGCAGCCTCCCCTTATAAGATCCCTCACCCTTGCTCACAATCATTTATCAGGGTTCCAAGTACGAGGCTTGTTCCCCTGGGACAGTCCCAACATCCGCCTCCCCTTGCGAGCCAGGAGCTGTGGCCAACGGGCCTCAAGATAACGGCGCCTCTGTATCTGCCAGTCTTTCAGCCAAGGTGAGGGAAGGCAGGAACATAATAGTGTTTCTTTAGCGGGAACCAGACCACCTGTAGGGGGCCGCCGGGCAGCCACCACTGGGCCAATGGGGACACAATCTTGACAAACATATGCCCGGTGGCCCGAGCAACAGGACCTGCAGTCTCAGGCCCCCGCGGCCAAAGGCTGCAATGTAGATGAATTGTAGCTGCAGCGTGCTAAAAGAAACACTGGAACCTGATAGGATGGAGGCAAGGAGCACAGACTGTTCCCTACCTCAAGCTAGGGAGCTGTTTATCATCTGATCATGTCCGAATTTGACATGCCTGGATTACAACTTTGGGATGCAGGGTTTTGTGGTGGTGTGGTGTGGGGGTGTGGTGTCCCTGCCTCCCTGTTATGGCTGGGCGGAGGCCATGGCCGCGGGTCTCAGACCGCCTTCTCGACTTTGTGTGACCCAGATGTGTCAGGTTCATTGCTGTGTAATTGTGCCGCAAGTCGGATATCGCTGAAGTAGTTACGGTCCCTTGCTGGTCAAAGTAGCTGATTTCGCCTTGAAGTCATGGTGACTGAAACTTAGGTAGGTAATTCAGCCACCGGAAGGACCGTCATCGGCACAGCACTGGTCTGGTTGCTGCCAGGAGTGCACGTGTGATTCTGGGGAGAGGCGTTGTGGTTTAGGGTTGACGTGTGACGCTTAAGAGAGGGGCAAAGGATATAGAAATTCCATCAGGTGCATGTGTCCCCGACTCCCCAACTTCTGAGTGACATTATATTCAACCTTCGTTTTATTGATTTCGGGTAGTTATTGCTGGACATGGCTGTAATCAGTCGTCTGCAATGTCTTATGTGTAACTCCTGCCAGTCTGAAACCGACCTGTCCTGATTAATAAGGGAACGTTGCACATGTGTTCCTCCTGACTTTCTGCAACTGGCCTGTGTTATATGAATTGAGGGAATGCCGCTTTTGTATACATTATCCTGCAGGTCCTAGCCTGTCCTCCACTGGCCTGCATCCTGTTTGGTTGTAAGGGGCACGAATTTGTCACCAATGGAATCATCGACTGCAACATCAACACCAGCATGCCCATCGGCAGTAGCCAGATGTGAGTCTAGGCTCGGCGGTAAATCTGTAGGTGGATCTTTAGGTACGTTGAGGCAGATCACTGCATGTATTGTATTTGGCTGGATGTTTTTTTTAATAGTCACTAAAGGGATCAGCGCCTGCAACATCTACACCAGCATACCCATCGGCAGCAGCCAAATGTGAGTCCAGGCTGCGCAGTAGTTCTGAAGGTAGATCTATAGTTATGTATGTTTGCAGGTCTTTAGTTAGGATACGGCAGATCCATGCATGCGTTTCCTTTTGGAAGTGAATCGAATTCTTCGCCACCAGGTAAGCATCAACACCACCAAGCACATGGGTATAAGTTTAATGTGAGGCCAGCCTGGCGGTTAGATCTCCTGGTAGTTCTGAAGATAGATCTAGGCAGATCCGTGCCTGTACTGCATTTGGCTGCAATGGTCATACATTTCCCAACAGGATAACCAGCAACTGCTACATCAACGCCAACTGCCATCTTAAGCAGCACAATGTGGACCCATGCGAATGAAATATCTAGATATATAGAGAGATATAGATGTAGGTAGATGCGAGGCCAGGCTGGATGATATATCTGAATCTAAATCTACTTAGATCCCAATCCAGATCTGGGGGGCCGCATGGCAGATTTAAGATCACGCCCACTTGCCTCCCTCATGATACACCTGAGATGCTGTCCCCCTAACCCTGGCTGCTGTTGCAGCATGTGGTTTGTCCTTTTGGTGATGGCCAGTGGAGGGCAGGCACATGACCTGGTTAGTATCATGGTGCAGCGGGCCGTCGTCATCGTCAGCCCATGCAGCTCTGGACAGTTTGTGTGTGGCAGCCCACCCAAGTGCAGCCAGGTATGCTGGGAGGCCTGCCGCGCAGCATCCATATGGGTTTGGTGCAGGATAGCGATGCCGTGTGCCATGATCTTGGGCAGCCCATGCATCCCTTGTGTGCGACAGCCTGGCAGCCCGTTTGAAGTGCAGGAGGGCTGGGATTTTGCTGCGTGCTGATGAATGTTTTTTTTTGTCGTGCTAGAAACTACTCCCTTTTTGTTCCCATTCAAAATTGTTTGGATCTCTTCAGCTGCTTTATCAACCCGCACCTTCTTTCAGTTCAAATGCTCTTAAGTGCAACACCCGTGTGCGTAGTTAGGCGATAATTAACCATGCATCTAACGAGATGCTTCCATGTGACGGTTGATTTCCCGCAGGTCTCATGCTCGATGGCTGGGCTGTTGGGCTCTTTGGGCGTGTCTGGTGCAGGTACTGCCAGCCCCAGCAGCGTGTGGACAGGCCCCGGAGCCAAGATTTCCCCGTCCATCAACATCACCTTCAGCCCCTGGTTTGCGCTTAATGCCGCACCCTTCACACTAGATCTACCGGGCATGAGGGCTGCGGGATCTGGATCCGTCGGATCTGGTCTCTTGGGACCAGATGTAACAGATTTTGTGAGTGAGGGAGGAGGTCGCAGCATGGCACTTTTCTTGTTTCGAGACTCAGCTACGTGTCGGCTGCATTCCGGCCTCTGGCCGGAGAGCCCATTGCTGGCCGGCTATGCTGGCTTTATCCACCAGTCGTAGGCCGGCCCTAGTTTGGTTCCGATCGGGCCTCTCACGACCGTGGGGCGTCCTGCCCGAGGTGTACTGGTATTCGAAAAAGAAATACGGCAGCATGACCTCCTGAATCCTGCCCTAAATCACTGCCTTAAACCCCAGGCCAGAACTCAATGGAAGAATGGTCAATCGGAAGATACGACAGTGCTAGATGTCTAACGCGTTGAGGGTTCAGGGTTTTTGGGCGGCGCTTGCTGACTAGCAGTGATAAGGCAATGTTGTGATGAAGTACACAACTGATCCATTTGGCTGTGAGCAGCCCCTTGGCCGGGGTGGCATGGCCTTCTCAACTGCCTCCATTGGCCGAAGCAGCATGGCGCCCTCAGCTGCCTCCATGACCATGATGATCTGGTAACCTGGTCGTTTGCAACATGATCTGAAAGCAGAGCATCATTTGAAAGCAAAGCATCATTTAAAAGCAAACATCATGCGCTTCAAATATTCATATTGATAACCTAAAAGGATGTCACGTCTGCTTTACTTGACACCTGCTGCGCTTTTCTACGCACACATCTTCTGAGCTGGGCTTCCCTCGTTGGTTTTTATCTTTCTTTGCTGACCGCTTGCTTCACCTCTTCCCTGATATCCAGATGAACATGATCCAGACGGAGGGCATAGCCCTGTGTGTCATATTCGACAACAGCACCGCCTTGAGAACCAATGCCGATGGCAACACTTCCATTGTGACGTTCATCACAATGGGGACTCTGATAGTGCCTTTTGGACACGAGGTGCGATCAGGGGGCAGGAGGGCAAGCAGGGGGGGGGGGGAGGGGGCAGGCGAGCAGGGGGCGGGGGGGAGAAGGGGGGGGGGGGGGGGGGGGGGGGGGGGGGGGGGGTAGGGGGGAAGGGGAGTATGGGGGGGGATGGGAGCAGCATATCTGGCTGCCTGGTTTTCTGCAACATCATCTGTGAGGACAAATTCCAATGGCAGCGCGTCCATAGTGGCGTTGATCACAATGGGGACTCTGAGAGTGCCCTTTGGACATGAGATCTGGGGCTGGAAGGCAAGCAGGGGGGTGGGCAGGGGGGCAGGGGAGAGGGGCAGGCAGACGAGCAGGAGGGTAGGGAGGCAGGGGGGGTGGGGAGGGTAGGCAAGCAGGGGGGAGTGGGCAGGGATGCATGGGGGCGGGGTGCAGGGGGGCGAGAGGAGGAGGAAGGGGGGGGGGGGGGGGGGGCAAGTGGGTGAGAGGGGGAGGAGGAGGGGGGGAGGGAGGTTGGAGTCACAACCTCCCACCTGACTGCCTGGTGGGGAGATACCGTTCCTGTTCTCAAACAGGTAGACTCGACTAAACCAGTTAGTCAGCACGAGGAATCTCTTGCTAGGTTGTTGCTGGGCATAGCTAAATCCCCCCCTGCCCCCTCCAAGAGAATGTACACCGCTGCAACAGCCACCGACCCACAAATTAAGTTTTGCGGTTGTATGTGTAATGCTCATTTCGGTCCCCAGCAGAGATAAGTCATTATCTCTGCATTTGAACAAGCATACAATCAGTTACTCTTTCAGTGGTTTCCTGATTTAATTGTTTAGTTTCAAAAGCCTCCCAACGCGCTTGCTGCATGCGCGATTGTTTGACAATTATCTGATTTTCGTATTTCAGGATGCTTTCAATTTTGAGCGACTGCGCTCAGCTCGAAGACCTTGAATTGTCCCATACCATATTTCAATGCAAGTTATACTCAGTTCTGACTAAAAGCTTAACTGCATGCCATCCCACCTCTGCTGCCCGCAGCTTCCGTTTTCTCTGCTGCCGTGCTTGGCAAACGAGTTCCTTTCAGACAGCATCTCTTCCTCTTCGACCCAGGGCTGTGGTGTGAAAGCCTCGGACTCCACTGGTGGATGGCTGCCCTTAATGGTGTCCATGGTGCCTGTGAGGGACGCTGCTCATAGCCCAGGGGCACTCACCTTCAGCTGTGAGCCCGCGGCGGCCATGAAGGGTCACTGCTTCCCGGGCACGTACAACCTTTCGTGAGTGCTGCTGGGCAAGAGAGGAGGGGGGGAATGTTATGCAGGCTAGCGGATCGCAGTGTGGAGAGACGTGGTGAATGCAGCTGGGCAAGAGGGGAGAGGCAGGTGGGGGGGGGGAGATTGTTTTCAATTGGTCTCTATCTCACAAGGAAATAGGGCATGAGGATTCCGATAATGAACTGGATTATTGATTAGCATGGGCTGGCCATTACGGGGTTTCCATAACCCCTGAAGAGTGCCTTGTCCACCACAGCTGTCTAACCTGCAATAGGGAGATAGATAGAATTGAAGGTGTCTCTATCTCGTAAGGGATTTAGACGCAAGGGTTACGGTTGAAGAGAGGGTTCATGACGAGCAGGGTTTGTGGCCAATGGAGTTTCCATTGCCACTTCAGGACGCCTTGCCCACTACTGCTGCCAATGTGGCTGTGTTAACTGTGTATGGCAAGCCAGGAACATTGTTTATATGGCATGCAAGACTAGTCGGACGGGGCTATTGAAGGCTTTTCAGCTACATCATCTATAGCACCAAGGAGCTGGGCAGGTTGGCTGTTGAGGTTTAAACCCCAGTTTATTTGTTATGTACAAAAAAAATGTGCGAAGGTCCTCTCCATACAGGTACACTGTGTACAGCTCTGCTGGAGTGCCGTTTCTAAGACGCTGGGCATAGTCCTGCTGGTGGTGGAGTTTGCCACCCTCCTTGTTTGTGTATATGCAAATGCAGATGTGTGAACCTTCTCCACACAGATACACTCTGTACAGCACTGTCAGCACGAAGGCCCTGGCTTAAGTCCTGCTGGCGGTGGCGTTTTAAATCCTTGGTTGATTTGTGTATGTGTAACTAAAACAGTGTGAACATTACCTACACAGGTACACTGTGTACAGCGCTGCTGGCACCAAGACGCTGGCCTGGGTCCTGCTGGTGGTGGAGAGGCGGGCAGCGCTCATGCTCCAGCTGCAAGCAGAATCAACATGTCCCGAGGGGCCCTCCGCTTTGGAGTCACAGGTACACAAGTGGGCGGAGCAGGGGGGAGGGGGGGGCTTTGGGTGAAGCTGAACGCAGGGGCGACATGCCCTGAGGGGCCCTCCGCTTTGGAGTCACAGGTACACAAGTGGGCGGAGCAGGGGGGAGGGGGGGGCTTAGGGTGAAGCTGAACGCAGGGGCGACATGCCCTGAGGGGCCCTCTGCTTTGGAGTCACAGGTACACAAGTGGGCGGAGCAGGGGGGAGGGGGGGGCTTAGGGTGAAGCTGAACGCAGGGGCGACATGCCCTGAGGGGCCCTCCGCTTTGGAGTCACAGGTACACAAGTGGACGGAGCAGGGGGGAGGGGGGGGCTTAGGGTGAAGCTGAACGCAGGGGCGACATGCCCTGAGGGGCCCTCTCATTTGGAGTCACAGGTACACAAGTGGACGGAGCAGGGGGGAAGGGGGGGCTTAGGGTGAAGCTGAACGCAGAGGCGACATGCCCTGAGGGGCCCTCCGCTTTGGAGTCACAGGTACACAAGTGGGCGGAGCAGGGGGGAGGGGAGGGCTTAGGGTGAAGCTGAACGCAGAGGCGACATGCCCTGAGGGGCCCTCCGCTTTGGAGTCACAGGTACACAAGTGGGCGGAGCAGGGGGGAGGGGGGGGCTTAGGGTGAAGCTGAACGCAGAGGCGACATGCCCTGAGGGGCCCTCCGCTTTGGAGTCACAGGTACACAAGTGGGCGGAGCAGGGGGGAGGGGGGGGCTTAGGGTGAAGCTGAACGCAGGGGCGACATGCCCTGAGGGGCCCTCCGCTTTGGAGTCACAGGTACACAAGTGGGCGGAGCAGGGGGGAGGGGGGGGCTTAGGGTGAAGCTGAACGCAGAGGCGACATGCCATGAGGGGCCCTCCGCTTTGGAGTCACAGGTACACAAGTGGGCGGAGCAGGGGGGAGGGGGGGGCTTAGGGTGAAGCTGAACGCAGAGGCGACATGCCCTGAGGGGCCCTCCGCTTTGGAGTCACAGGTACACAAGTGGGCGGAGCAGGGGGGAGGGGGGGGCTTTGGGTGAAGCTGAACGCAGGGGCGACATGCCCTGAGGGGCCCTCCGCTTTGGAGTCACAGGTACACAAGTGGGCGGAGCAGGGGGGAGGGGGGGGCTTAGGGTGAAGCTGAACGCAGAGGCGACATGCCCTGAGGGGCCCTCCGCTTTGGAGTCACAGGTACACAAGTGGGCGGAGCAGGGGGGAGGGGGGGGCTTAGGGTGAAGCTGAACGCAGAGGCGACATGCCCTGAGGGGCCCTCCGCTTTGGAGTCACAGGTACACAAGTGGGCGGAGCAGGGGGGAGGGGGGGGCTTAGGGTGAAGCTGAACGCAGGGGCGACATGCCCTGAGGGGCCCTCCGCTTTGGAGTCACAGGTACACAAGTGGGCGGAGCAGGGGGGAGGGGGGGGCTTAGGGTGAAGCTGAACGCAGAGGCGACATGCCATGAGGGGCCCTCCGCTTTGGAGTCACAGGTACACAAGTGGGCGGAGCAGGGGGGAGGGGGGGGCTTAGGGTGAAGCTGAACGCAGAGGCGACATGCCCTGAGGGGCCCTCCGCTTTGGAGTCACAGGTACACAAGTGGGCGGAGCAGGGGGGAGGGGGGGGCTTTGGGTGAAGCTGAACGCAGGGGCGACATGCCCTGAGGGGCCCTCCGCTTTGGAGTCACAGGTACACAAGTGGGCGGAGCAGGGGGGAGGGGGGGGCTTAGGGTGAAGCTGAACGCAGAGGCGACATGCCCTGAGGGGCCCTCCGCTTTGGAGTCACAGGTACACAAGTGGGCGGAGCAGGGGGGAGGGGGGGGCTTAGGGTGAAGCTGAACGCAGAGGCGACATGCCCTGAGGGGCCCTCCGCTTTGGAGTCACAGGTACACAAGTGGGCGGAGCAGGGGGGAGGGGGGGGCTTAGGGTGAAGCTGAACGCAGAGGCGACATGCCCTGAGGGGCCCTCTCATTTGGAGTCAAAGGCACAGAAGTGGATGGGGTGAGTCGGACAGCGCTCGTGCTGCAGCTGCAAGCAGAGGCAACAGGCCCTGAGGGACCATCCTGTTGGGAGTCAAAGGTAAGGAAGTGGACGGGTTGGGGCGGAGTGGAGTGGAGGGGGGGGGCGCAGGGGGGGGGGGCAAAGCTCATGTTGCTGTAGCTTGCAGCGGAGGCATGCCCAATTGGCCCTCTGATTTGGCGCTAAAGGTATGGGCGGGAGAGGCGGGGTAGGCGGGGTGGTAGGCAGGGTGAGTTTGGTGGGCAAGGCAGACAACGCCCATGTTGCAGCAGGTGGCAGAGGCAGCATGCCATGAGGGGTCCTCCCACCTGCCATCAGCAGTAGGAAGGGGGCAGATGGGGTCCGGCTTCTGGTGGAAGAGCGGTCACCACTCATGTCGCGGCAGCAAGCAGAGGAAGCTTGTCCTGAGGGGTCCTCCTATTTGGCAATAAAGGCAATTAGGAATCTTAGGATGAGGGAGCGGGGGAGGGGAAGGGACCGCTCATGTTACAGCTGGGGAGTATGCCCTGAGGCCTGTCAACTTTAACCCTATACCCTGAAATTACTGCTGGGAAGTGCGAAGACTGTGCAATGCTTCCCAATGCAATTTATGGAATAGGGACCTCTGCACCTCATATACCGGTTGGGATATGCTGTACATTATCGGGATTATATTAAACATGAATTTTAAGTTCCTCTTTAACAGATGGTGTCAGGTACAAATACTGCATAACCTTACGCTTGACCTCAAGTTCCTTAATCTTGAATATTGACCCCTAAACCCTGCTCCCTATAACCTGCCCAGATGCTGAGTAACGGGCAACTGCTGCTGAAGGAGCTCCTGCCCTCCTACCTTCCCATCATTGGCCTCAAAACCGCCGGACTGCGCTGGGCATCTCTTGTCAACGTAACTGCCGAACGCAAGGACACAACTTCAGGGCAGCTGCCGCCAGGTCCTGCACCGCCCTCGCCCTCGCCCGCCTCCCCGCCCTCCTCGTTGTGCCTGGTGAACCTGACTGTGGATGTTGAGGTCGGAGCTGTGCCTGAACTCATGCCGGGGAATGATGAGCTGGGGAGGATCCTGGCTGTGGGCTTCACCTCCTCTTCCGCCAGGAGGTTACAGAGCCGGGAGGTTTCGGATCCAGGCGGTGGTGGATCCAGGCGGTTACCGAGCGAGGATTTTACAGATCTGGTGGCAGAGGTTACTTATGCGGATCAGCGCCTCAGCCTGCTTGCCAGGTATGGTGGTGCGGCGACACGTGAAGGTTCATCCGCCCCTGCTCCTCTCGCCACTGAAGTCGAAGAGCTGCTCCTGGCGGCTGTAGCTGTGGAGCAGGCACGCGAGCTGCGCGGCCGCTTGCTGAGCCAGGCGACCACGTCCAGCTCCGGAACCTTCCCATCCGGCCTGGCCACAGCCATCCAAGTGACCAGCCCCCTTTGTCCCGCGCTTGTCACCTCAGGCATGCCCGCAACATTCACTGCCTCCTCTCCTGGCGCTGCATATGCCTTCCTGCCGGCCCGTCTTGTAGCTGCTAAGATCGCGCCCGGGCGGCAGGCGGCAGCAGGTGTTGGTTCTTTCCGGTCCGGGTGCAGTGAGGTCACACCGCCGCTGAGTGACACAATGGCCATCGATGCGATCCTGAGCTCCAGGTAGGTGCAGCAGATTTACGACACATCCCATTTATTGGAGGCGTGCATTTTTTTAAGGATTTAGTGTTATTATGAAGTGGATGTCTCCCACCAGTTTCTCCAACAACCCCCCTGGCACTCAACAACACACTTCCACATCTCCCATTCTCCCCTCAATCATCCCTCCTGAGTGCATGGCCCTGCCTCCCACCATCCCTACCAGTTTGTCCAACACCCCCAGCCTGGCGCTCAACGCCACTTTCTCGCGCATCTTGGGGCTTGTCGGCCTCTTTCAAGACCTGGACGTAGACTACACGCCATTGGTGCGATTGGTGGTAGCCATATGGAAGCTAGGGTGTTGCTGGGCAGTAGCATATGAAAGCAGAGGGGGAGCTGGGGGAAGCTGGGGGTGGATGGGGTATCTGTGAAGAAGCTAGGGGAAGGTGGGGTTAGGTGGGGGAGGCTGAGATGACTGCCCAAGTGGAGGAAGCAATCGCTTTTCGATTTTGAATTTGTTGTTCGCAGGTCAAGGCATACCTGCTGGCCGAGTTCACTGCCCAGGTGGTGGAGGCGCGCGCTTTTGCCAGCATCTGTATCGCCCTGCGCATCCCCTTGTATGAGTGTCCGTCGGCAGATCTGCCTCAAAAGGGTGGCATTACGTGAGTGCAACTCTACAGCATTGCCACCCACCCGGGTCTGAAAGGGGTGGCTTTCGAGGGACAGGAACAACTGCACCCTTCAGCCACCGGGTCATGGCCACCAGTCCAGGGTGGTGCTGATTTTGTGTGTTTTGTTAATTACTTGCCGAACACACGTTTTATTGGGGTGAGGCGGAATGCCCTGGTGTCAACAGGGTTCATGTTTCGTTCATTACATGTCAAACACACGTGTTATTGAGGGGCGGGCATGTGGAATTGTGGATCCGGTTTATCCTCAAGGGGGGTTTGTCCAGAAGTGTATGGACAGGGTTTTCTTGGCTTGATGTTTCCATCTTGATGAGGATTGGGTATGCTGACTCTGGCGCTGCTTCCTCCATGTGTGTGGCATGCAGGGAGGAAGTGCCCAGTGGGGGGAACTCTCATTTGAAGACACAGGCAAGCAGTGCCGACAAGAAGTACACTCAGGTGTGGGGTTGTGACAGCATCTATGCATCATCCCAATGGCCGTTGTTTCAAATGGGCCTGGCAGTGCGGGCCGGAATAACATGTTTTTTTTGACACTGATGTGTCTTGCATCCACCCTGGCCTACCACCGTCTCCACATGTATCTACCAGCTCAAAGCTCAAAGCACGAACTTCACATCTAGTTGTCATTTGTCAGCATGTGGCTCAGGACCGCTGTTTTGAAGCTTTCAATTGTTATAATAGGGGGTGCGCTCCTCTCCCCCTCCCCTGCCCCTCCTCTGCCTCAGGTGTCTTTCGTGATCTCCCCACCTTCTCCCCCTCCCCTCCTCCTCTGCCCCACCTTGCGGTGCCTCAAGTCACGCACCCCCCTCCTTCCCCCCTCTCCCCCCCTCCCCTACCTTGAGCACCTTTCGTGAACCCCATCCTCTTCCCCACCCTGCACTCCTGCAGTGCCTCAATTCACGCATCCCCCTCTTCCGCACCTTCTTCAAAGTCAATCACTACGGGGGAGCAGATGCACCCACCTCAGCCTCTTCCTCGCCTCCTCTCAACGGCCGGAAGCTCTACAGCATCAATGTTGAGAACCCTGAATCCATTGGATATCCGGTGAGTGCTGAGCATGCATCCACCTCAGCCTCTGCCTCGCCACCTCCCACCGGCCGGAGCTTCAATAGCATCAACACTGGGAACCCATTGGACACCCGGGGAGTGGTGAGCATGCTGCAAACCATCGGGGAAGAGGGGAGTGCAGAAAAGGGCGCACACCTTTGTGTGTGTCTGTGCGTCAGCGTGTGTATGTGAACGAAGACAAATGTACGGAGGGCAGGGCTTAGTTGCAACAAAGCTACAATCGGATAAATGGCTACAACCCTGGGTGGGGAGTATGTGTGTCAGTGTGTGTGTGAGAGAGAGAGGCAGGATTTGAATCCTGAGTGTCTCACATGTGTAATACAATGCCAATTTATATGGGGGGGGGGTTCCATGGCGATCCTTCCTCTTTAAATCCTCTACTATGGAGGTATGTAGCATAGGAAGAAAACCCTGGGTGAGGAGTGTGGCAGTGTGTGTGTACATGAGAGAGAGGGGATACTAAGGTAAGGAGGGAAGGGCATAGGCGCAACAGGTGGGGTACCTGAGGTGGTTCAGCTCATGTGGTTCGTGAAGCCGCATACTCTCAAAGACAACTCACCCCCCCCTTTACACAAACACACTTGATTGTGGTCATGTGGCGGGGACTGTGATGCCCTAGTCACACCTTTCACACACAAAACACCACCCACCCACCCACCCACCCACCCTTGATTGTGGTCAGGTGGCGGGGACTGTGGATGATGCCTAATTCACACCTTTCACACAAAACGTAAACCACCACCCACCCACTCTTGATTGTGGTCAGGTGGAGGGGACTGTGGATGATGCCCTAGTGATGGAGCAGGTCCTGAGCAACACAGCCAGAGTGGAGGAGCTGCGGTACGCCCTCAGTGGTGCCACTTCCGTGAGACGCCGGATCGTGGCCAACTCGGGGAACCTCGTGATGGGGGGGCTGATGCTGAACCAGGTAACTCATCCAGCCATCCACATATTAAGGAGTATTGCATTATGGTTATGCGGAGTGTGGTTAATACATTGATGGCGGGGAGAGAGGGGGGGGGGGGGCGGGAGGGGGAGGGGGGGGGGGGGCTGATGCTGAACCAGGTGAGCCATCCAGCCATCCACATATTAAGGAGTATTGCATTATGGTTATGCGGAGTGTGGTTAATACATTGATGGCGGGGAGAGTAGGCGGGGGGGGGAGGAGGGGGGGGGGGGGGGGGGGGGGAGGGGGGGGGGCTGATGCTGAACCAGGTGAGCCATCCAGCCATCCACATATTAAGGAGTATTGCATTATTGTTATGCGGAGTGTGGTTAATACATTGATGGCGGGGAGAGAGGGGGGGGGGGGGGGGGGGGGGGGGGGGGGAGGGGGGGGGGGGGGGGCTGATGCTGAACCAGGTGAGCCATCCAGCCATCCACATATTAAGGAGTATTGCATTATGGTTATGCGGAGTGTGGTTAATACATTGATGGCGGGGAGAGAGGGGGGGGGGCTGATGCTGAACCAGGTGAGCCATCCAGCCATCCACATATTAAGGAGTATTGCATTATGGTTATGCGGAGTGTGGTTAATACATTGATGGCGGGGAGAGAGGGGGGGGGGGGGAGGGGGGGGGGGGGGGCTGATGCTGAACCAGGTGAGCCATCCAGCCATCCACATATTAAGGAGTATTGCATTATGGTTATGCGGAGTGTGGTTAATACATTGATGGCGGGGAGAGAGGGGGGGGGGGGGGGAGGGGGGGGGGGGGGGGGGGCTGATGCTGAACCAGGTGAGCCATCCAGCCATCCACATATTAAGGAGTATTGCATTATTGTTATGCGGAGTGTGGTTAATACATTGATGGCGGGGAGAGAGGGGGGGGGGGGGGAGGGGGGGGGGGGCTGATGCTGAACCAGGTGAGCCATCCAGCCATCTACATATTAAGGAGTATTGCATTTTTGTTATGCGGAGTGTGGTTAATACATTGATGGCGGGGAGAGATGGGGGGGGGGAGGGGGGGGGGCTGATGCTGAACCAGGTGAGCCATCCAGCCATCCACATATTAAGGAGTATTGCATTATGGTTATGCGGAGTGTGGTTAATACATTGATGGCGGGGAGAGAGGGGGGGGGGAGGGGGGGGGGGGCTGATGCTGAACCAGGTGAGCCATCCAGCCATCTACATATTAAGGAGTATTGCATTATGGTTATGCGGAGTGTGGTTAATACATTGATGGCGGGGAGAGAGGGGGGGGGGGGGGAGGGGGGGGGGCTGATGCTGAACCAGGTGAGCCATCCAGCCATCTACATATTAAGGAGTACTGCATTAAGGTTACATTGATGGCGGGGGGCAGGGGGGGGGGGGGGGGGCGGGATGGGGGGAGGACGGGTGTGGGGGTCTGATGCTCAACCAGGTGAGTGCATCCACGTATGAAGAGATCTTACGCCCAGGCTTTGAACAACCACGCTATAATATCAGGCTGGTCCAACCCGCTCGCAGCTTGCCTGCCTTTGGCCTGGAAGGTGGTATGGCGAGCACTTCATTACACAGTGCTCGGGGTCCATGCTCTGGAGGTATTCCCAGCTGTACTTATGCAGAAGAGTGTGGGGCATCAATCACCCGCCACTCTGTGCTGGCCTGTCTGCCCCTTGGCCTCTGCCAGGAGTGACTGCCTGTTCCTGTCACTCTTTCCTGGCCTGCCTGTTCCGGTCACTCTTTGCTGGCCTGCCTGTTCCTGTCACTCTTTGATGGCCTGCCTGCTCCTGTCACTCTTTGCTGGCCTGCCTGTGCCAATCACTCTTTGCTGGCCTGCCTGCCCCAATCAATATTTTCCGGCCTGCCTGCCCCAAACAATATTTTCCAGCCAACATGCCCCAATCAATATTTTCCGGCCAACCTGTGCCTTGGCTTTTGCCAGGTCCGTCTGTCTTCCTCATCAGTAGACAAGCAGTGTGACCCCTCCACACCTCTGAGGGCGGAGCTCACAATGTGTGGGGCCTTCTCGCCAAACGTCATTGCAGTTCAGGTAAGTCATGAAATCTGATGCGTTGAGCAAGGGAATCCTCTTTGCTGAATCGCAGGTCGTAGCTTTTGAGCACGACTTCGCAACAAAATGTTGAATTCAATCAAAACACGGTGCTGTGCGTCAATTCTAGGCCCGGGTACCTGATAGGGATGCAGGCATACTGGGTGTATATTCATGTTGAAGCAGAGGGTGGTTTCGGCTACTGATTGAGCCGAGTCCCCTTACCAACCCGGCACTAGCTTTCCTTTCTGAAAGAAAAAAATATACACCCTGAGGCGTTTATTAAGGAAGGCACCCGATCGGCCGCAGCACTGAGTAGCCTACCATCTAGCTTCATGTGTGGTTAACCGGAGTACTGGGCTCTCGTTTAAATACATTTCACATGTCTCCTCTGCTGACCTCCCCACCTGCGCTTCAGGCCTTGCAGCGGCAGCTGTTGGACCACACCACCAGTGGCGGCATCAGCTCGGGCATTGGAGTCGATCCAGTCTACCTACCGTTGTGAGTCCTTTATTTGAAACATATCCTAAGCTTAGTCAATGTGCCCTCAGATACAGGGCTCCATCCAGTCTACCTATAGACGTGAGTCCTGCGGATGTATGATGAAGGGGAGGACCACAATATTGAAATAATTTCATTTGACATGCTTAGTTAAATGGATCATCAAACCTTTCACGCAATAGCTTGCGCGTGAAAGGTTAGATGATGGTCGGCAAACAACAAATCTGCTACTCTGATCCGACACCCCTTGAGCTAAAGCATGATCATCCACCAGAAGCCCTCCCAAAGCGGCTGCTAAACGCCTCCACAACAGCCAAAAAAACGGCAGCCAACCAGCATGAGACGACAAGAACCGGACAAGAAGCCAGGGAAGGAGCTGCTAGGACACTAACAGGGAAAGGGGCTTAAAGAGTCGCCCAAAGCCCCCCCCCCCCTTTCCTACCCACAAAGACACAGCTCGCTTGAAGCAGTATGCAAATTTGAAGTCAGTCAGGCATGTTTTCATACTTTCGGTTTGTAGCCTTGTCTGACTACAGCCTGGCCCTTGCAGGCGTGGACCGGTGATGTATCTGAATCGTGGCTGAAGCACCATGCACCCAACTCTGTTCCTTACACCTGCTCGCTAATTAAGCCTGAATGATCCGAGTCCTCGCGGTGATGTAGCTGAATTGTGGCTGAAGCACTCAAATTAACACAGCCCCTCATGCCTCCTCCTTGCAGCTCTAGTCTGTATGATTACAACCAGGCCCTGGCAGGATTCGATGATTACTACAACACCACGAAGGGGTCCGGCGAGCTCAATGTCAACGGCCAGCCGTTTGGCTTCTTTTCCTTCCGCCTCCCAGGTGAGGGCTTGACTGCTTGACTGGTTAATTGGTTGACTTCTTGATCGGTTGATCAGTTGATTGGTTGCAGTCAGAGAGGAGAGTGGGGGGTCGGGGAGCAGACGGGTATTCAGGACTCTTGAGCAGGGTTACTTCACCAGGTCACCAGGGGGAGGGTGGGCGAAAGGGGGAGTCAGGAATGAAGGGTACGGGCTTCCAGCCAATCCCAAGCAGGGTTAAGTCATCAGGGCAGCAGGGAGGGGGGGGGGGGGGGGGGGGGCAAGGGCTTGTGTCCATCCCCTTCAACGAGCTTGCATCTGCATGCTGAAACCTCATATCTCAATTTTAACAATATACACTGGAATGGAAATGAAGAGAACACATAAGATATTTTCATATTCCTCACTCCTCCTGCCCCCCCACTCCTGCTCCCACAGGTCAGCCCCTGAGCTTCCCCCTGGTCATCAGCACGGTGCTGACTGAGGCCCGGCTGCCTATCATCCTCACAGCTCTACAGGAGGGGGTTTATCTCAACAGGCAACTCACGGAGAAGGTCACAGCAAAGGTGTGGAACAGGGGCAAGGGTGTGGATCAGGCCGCTCAGAGGCTGCTCAGGGGTGAAGGTGTGGAACAGGTTACTCAGAGGCTGCTCGGGTCACAGCCTAAAAGATGGCAATGCCAGGGTACAGCAAAATATGGCCTTGGAGCTGCCCCGGTGCCACCCTGCCCCCCTACCCCTGCTCCTGTACCCGCGCCTGCCCCTGCTTCTACGCCTGTGCCTGGCCCGGTCCTGATGTTTCCACTTCCTTCCTCTGCCTTATTCCTGGGCCTCGGTCTCACCCACCCCTCCTGTATCCTAGCTGTAGATATTTCCCCCCAAACAAGCTCATTTAGGATTTCCAGACTGCCATCTCATCCACTCACCCACCCCTCCTGTATCCTAGCTGTAGATATTTCCCCCCAAACAAGCTCATTTAGGATTTCCAGACTGCCATCTCATCCACTCACCCACCCCTCCTGTATTTTAGCTGGAGGTATTTCCCCCCAAACAAGCTCATTTAGGATTTCCAGACTGCCATCTCATCCACTCACCCACCCCTCCTGTATCCTAGCTGTAGATATTTCCCCCCAAACAAGCTCATTTAGGATTTCCAGACTGCCATCTCATCCACTCACCCACCCCTCCTGTATTTTAGCTGGAGGTATTTCCCCCCAAACAAACTCATTTAGGATTTCCAGACTGCCATCTCATCCACTCACCCACCCCTCCTGTATTTTAGCTGTAGATATTTCCCCCCAAACAAGCTCATTTAGGATTTCCAGACTGCCATCTCATCCACTCACCCACCCCTCCTGTATCCTAGCTGTAGATATTTCCCCCCAAACAAGCTCATTTAGGATTTCCAGACTGCCATCTCATCCACTCACCCACCCCTCCTGTATTTTAGCTGGAGGTATTTCCCCCCAAACAAGCTCATTTAGGATTTCCAGACTGCCATCTCATCCACTCACCCACCCCTCCTGTATCCTAGCTGTAGATATTTCCCCCCAAACAAGCTCATTTAGGATTTCCAGACTGCCATCTCATCCACTCACCCACCCCTCCTGTATTTTAGCTGGAGGTATTTCCCCCCAAACAAACTCATTTAGGATTTCCAGACTGCCATCTCATCCACTCACCCACCCCTCCTGTATTTTAGCTGGAGGTATTTCCCCCCAAACAAGCTCATTTAGGATTTCCAGACTGCCATCTCATCCACTCACCCACCCCTCCTGTATCCTAGCTGTAGATATTTCCCCCCAAACAAGCTCATTTAGGATTTCCAGACTGCCATCTCATCCACTCACCCACCCCTCCTGTAT
Organism: Limnomonas spitsbergensis; assembly: GCA_037349105.1. NCBI lineage: Eukaryota > Viridiplantae > Chlorophyta > Chlorophyceae > Chlamydomonadales > Limnomonas > Limnomonas spitsbergensis. Next base: position 10,503,125 of record JAYJMM010000041.1, read on the forward strand.
TTTAGCTGGAGGTATTTCCCCCCAAACAAGCTCATTTAGGATTTCCAGACTGCCATCTCATCCACTCACCCACCCCTCCTGTATCCTAGCTGGAGGTATTTCCCCCCAAACAAGCTCATTTAGGATTTCCAGACTGCCATCTCATCCACTAGCCCACCCCTCCTGTACCCTAGCTGGCGATCTTCAATCCCCAAGCAAGCTCATTTGGGATCTTCACGGCCTCTTGGATCTGGTCCGGCGGCCTCATCACTGCTCGATTCGACGTTGTGGTGCTTCCATTCAAACATCCATACATGTGGGGCAGGACAGATCTGAAGGTACGCAGTCTCTACGCACGTCTAAGGGAGCGAAAGGTGGGAGGCACTTGGTGGGTGAATTTACTAATGATCGTTTGTGTCCAGTTTCCAGTCGTAAATATAGAGCGTTTGTCGACAATTGGCCCTGAGGGCAGCATACAAAGAAATGTTGTTTTGATGCCCGAGGGAAGGCAAATCAAATATACGGTATACAAACGTGTCTCTCTGCACTTCTTGCGGACTCCACCAGAACTTGCCTCATGTCGCCCTACCCGGAAGTCCAAAAGACTTCACCCTTCACTATCTTTTCCCGCGCCACCGTGGTTCTGTGTTGGTTGCGAGCTCTGGGGGTACTGTTTTCCGCTCACTGTCCTAGTTTGTGTTGTGCCCAATTTTTTTTGTGGGCGCCTGTCCCATGCATAAAATTCGATGCCCCGCTGGACTTAAAAAACTTCACATCCTCCTCCTCGCCCGCTGGACTAAGGACATCCTCCTTCTTCCCCCGCCCTCTCTCAGATGTTGTCTGATGTTGCCGTCATTGTCCTGGTGGCCTTGTTCCTGATGGCCTGGTTTACAGAGCTATCAGTATTGCTGCGCGAGGCGCTCTCTGCGAGTTACCACTCCTTACTGCTACAGAAGAAGGTCTTGCCTGTGTATGAGGATGCTAGGGAACCCAATGGGAACAGGGAGGAAAGTAATGAAGCGGGTGAAGCGGGTGATGAGTGGCTGGACCAGCCCTCGCACCACATGAAGTCGATGTCCGTGAAGGCGGCCAACCATGTCTGGGCCGCAAGCTACAGTCTGCGAGGGGGCCGAGGGGAGGAGGCAGCTGGCTTGGACTATGGGGACCATCAGAGTGGGCGGGGCGGCCATGGCTTGGGGAGCGTGTTGCAGCCTAGCATGGTTGGCGGGGCGAGCGGACTGGATGTGAGCGGGCCGGACACTGCGGCGGCAATGCGGCTGCCGGGAAATCGGGTCAAGGTATGGGGGGCTGGGGAATCTAGGCACGGTGGGGCTGCCGGGAAAACTGGTGAACTGCAGCTCTCCTGGGGAGGGCTAGCTTCATACCACAGGTCTAGGATGGTGCATACACGCCGGGATCTGCTGAACACTTGGCTCCGTGGATCTAGCTGGGGATGAGCTTAATTTCAGCTAGACTGGGCAACTATGACCAATGGAACATGGACCATGGTGCAGCCATGCCGCCCTCCTATGTGAGGGGCAAAGGGACATGGAACCCAGCAACCCGATCCGAGGTGCTGCCAAACCATATCCTAGGTGATGGGGCAGGAACTTGGGACTCGGTGTATGAGACTGGGGTAGAGAGAGGATCCCTTGGCAGGTATACCTCCTATGTTAACCTGATGTGTGTACCTGACACCTGCCACAGGTGTCAAGTGCACACATACACATCAGGTTTACATGCGGTATGGCCGTATGATATGATATGGCTCCACTGACTGCGTCACGTTGTTGCCCCCTTTCTTAGGGTGCTGGCCAGGCCTTGGTTCACGTTCATGAGGGCATTGACGACGCCTCCGAATTTGAGCCTAGCGGGGAAATCCAACACGGTGGGTCCTGAGTGAACCACGGGCCTTTCAACCTTGTAATCTGTAACACTGCCTGAATGGAAGACATCACTGAAACTGTTTTAAATGCGATCATGCAATCTCTTTGCTTCTATAATCAAGTAAACCCCCGAAACTTAAAAACCTCCAACCTTGACCCTGTTCTCCAGACTTCGAGAGCCCAAGGCACACGGCATATACGGACCACAGCCATGACGGTGCCGCCAACACCGACCAGAGCCATGACGGGGGTCGTGAGCAGGTGAAGCCCGGGGAGGGAGTTGCACTTGAAGTCTGGTACCGGTATCTGCTAGGCTCTCTCATGTAGCAACTTCACGTCTATTTGGACGGGGATGGATGCACAAGCTCTCTCATGCATGCAAAAACAAAAAAACTGAATGCCACCCAACAACACCGTCTACATTCGAGCGGGGATTGCGAGCGCTCTTCAGCATGCCACATAAATCACCGACTTAATCATTTGCACAGGGATGAAGGTTTGGGTTTGAAGAGCACGTCCTGCTGCCATTGAGGCGCTGAGTAGCTAGAAGTGGGCATAGGATGTAGCAGCAGCTTGCTGTGTTGTTTCCCAGCTAAATAAAAAACACGTGTCGTTGTGTCCTATCGAAAAACTACGCTGTCGGCCGCTAAGGACATCGCTTGCTTTGTCGATAACTTGTGGACGCCTGATCAAGCTGGCAAGATCGATCAGGCCAACCGCAGTACAACTATTTTTAAGTCGGGGGCCTTCGAAAGCATGTCCAGTGTCAGAGCTACCCAACTTGTTACCAACTCTGACCTGTTGCCACGTCATCCCATTCAGGGGTCACAAGGCGGTGGCTTACCTTGGGGGCCCCTCACCTCCCAGCTGATGCCCTCGTCTGCGCAACACTGGAAAGGAGGGCCCATCACCTCGCCGGGCCTGAGCCTGCGGGGCCTGAGCCTGCAGGGCTTGACCAGAGAGGGGAGCTTCCACCAGGAGCCCCCGGGGCAGATGAGTGGGCGGTGGACGGGATCTGAGGATGGACCGATGGGCAGAGCTAGCTTTCACTCCCCGCCATCCGGCCATGCGTATGGGCAGGTGCAGCCCAGGGCCACGCCAAGCCTGGAGATATCAGAGGCGGGTGTGGAGGCCGGAGAAGGCACTGCTCCGTGTGTGCCCCAAGGATGGAGCAACGCCCGTGCACTGGGCGAGGGCCTTGAGCTGGGGGAGGGGACTGAGCTGGGGGAGGGCACGGAGGCCTTCTCGTCATCAACAGACCAGCAGCGGACTTTGATTGTTTCCACGCCATCAGCAGCTTCACCTGTGCGATCTAGATCCCGTATTGGGTGGAGTATGGGTGGCAGGGATCTAGATCTGTGCAACGAGGTGCCTGGTCAGCCTGGTGGCATGATCAGGCCCCTGGGCGTCCGTATGTCCTCAGCCAGGCAAGGCGGCAGCATGGTGCCGTTGAGCGCGTCGCAGCGCCATGACACGGCCTTGAGTCATGTCCCCAAAATCGCCTGGGGCAACTCCTCTTCCTCGCCGGTGCCCTTCTCCCCTACAGCAGAGAGCAGCCCGAGGTGAGGCTGCAGCTGTCAGGCAATTGACATGTGTTGTGTCGGCATCTGAATTCATTCTCAGACACCAGTGGTACCCTGGCGGTTCCTATGTGCCTTCTTGGCGGCTAGGTACCCGATGAATTTAACAAGAAACAACAAATATGAGCTGATATTGGCCTTTGACCTGCGATTCTCCCTTGGCCCTGTTGACTCATCACACGAACCACACTCATATGATGTGCTGTTCCACCTGTGGCCCGGATCAGGATGAGATTGCTCAACATGTCTGTGACGGAGAAGAGGGTGAGGTGGAGCGGCAGTGGGAGCATTTCGACGACAGGGCTAGCAGCGTCTGGCCCCACCATGCAAGGCATCATGCAGCGCTTGTCCAAGAGTGGGCTCGTTCAGTGGGGCGCTCAAGGCGGGTCGCTAAGACAGGCTTCGATGTCACACAGCGGAGTGGCACTGAACTTTCCCCCTAGCGAGATGGTGCATCGGATTTCGAGCGAGGTGACCCGTCGTGCTCCGCCCAGCGGCGCGGCTTTGTACGTTTCGCAGGGCGGGGGCAGTAGTCCCGTCCAAGCCGACCTTCGGAGGAGGTTCGAGAGGAACCAACGCTTTAAGGTGCTATCACCCGTTGAGCAGGATTTGGGGTACACGCTGAGACCCCTATCACCGTTCAAGCCGATGCGCGCTCGGCGGAGCGACGGTGCCGAGTGGATATCGACGAGCGGGAAAGCGAGCCATTCTCCAGGGGCACTGCAGCGGTTGAGCTCGTCTAGGAAGCAGTCGTCAATCAGTGGCCAGTATCTGAATCAGGCAAGGTAGGAGCGCAAGGTATGAGAGATATAGGATGAGATCAAGTGCTGATGAGGCTGGCGAGCCGAATCATAAGAAATAAAGTATGACACTCTAAGCAGAACCCCTGAAAGTTGGCTGAAACCATTGATGAAACACCCCTGGCCTGCTGACAAATTAAGTTTCAAGTTTAAATCTTGAGATCGTTCTTCAGCAAGCGTCCATAATCCAAGTTGTCAAGCCAAAGCCCCCTGGACCAAGCAAAGATATAATCCTAGCCTGCACCATTCGTGGTCAATGGGTTGCGTGTGGCCAACGGTGACCATGCCTAGCAGCCCTACATGTAAGGCTGGCCGCCCAACCCTTGAAAACCTGAGAGGCTAACACGAAAATACGCCCCGGCTGCGCTTGTGGCACTCGTCATCAGCTGAGAGAAGGCTCTTGCATCTTGGCTTCAACGGAACTGGAGGAACCCGAAATACGACACCGGTACCGGTATACAACTGGCCACTGATCAACCGTTCTACCTGACCTGCCCAGGTCTCTACGGCAGATATTTGCTGACAGTGAATATGGACATCAGCAGTCACTGGACGGACAAGAGGGCAAGGGCACTGGGAACGGCGGGGTGGCCAGTCCGCGGTACGGAGACCAGGGACTGGAGGGTGTGGGTACTGTGTTTTTGAGCCATGTGGATGACTGCAGCCTCTATGTTGGCCTGCTGGATCTTACCTTGTGTTTCTGACCTTGTTGAACCAATCTGAAAGCGCACAGGATCAAAATAAAACTAGGCTGGTTTGTGAGGAACTAGGACAGGTGAATGGATACCTCTTTGGCCTGAGGCGGGGATTTCGTTAACCACTCACTGATGAGCACAGCAGCTCCTCAACTTCAGTGGTAAGGAGGACTTCATAATTAAACCCTTTATGCTTTTCAAAACCCTGCTCCCTTAATTCCTACCTCATTCACACATTATGGCTTCAACCCCGAGCCCTGAATAATGCTGAGCCACGCACAGGACTCTCCACTCCTACACCCGGCGGATCCAAGGTGCTGGATCTAGCTACCATGACCTGGCCATGATGCGACGGAGTGCCCAGGTCAGTTTGGCAATCCATCTAGTCAGTTATGTACTGATGTGCTACCTGTTCGGTTGACTAATTTATTTAAGGTGCCGGGTCTTGCTACCCTGAGCTAGACATGGTGCAACGGAGTGCTGCTGTCAGAGGAAATGCATTTGAATTTTGTGTCAACTCATTTAGCGTTAAGTTGTGAACCCTTAAGGGAAGGATACCCAACATATGGACCGCTATGCTATGGCTGCTTTTGTCCTTAGCTGTGGGCCAGAACCGGTTGTGGATGAGGGGGGGGCATAAGTGGCCTCCAACACAAGGACCATCGTTTTTTTTGTAATCTTCCGCTGAGAAACGAAACAGGTTGTGGAGGAGGCTGCTCAGGAGGCGGCGATGCTGGCTGCTGATGCTGGACAAGAGGACAACGACATTCAAGATGCTGCAGAGGCCGCAGCCCATGCAGCCCATGCCAGGTAATGATTAATGCCACATAAGAATAGCCCATGCCGGGAGATGCCTGCCAAAGTAGAAGAGCCATGAGGCACACACATATCTAGGATTTTGCCGAGGCCGCGTCAATTGCGGCACATGTCTGGTGATTCAAGCATGGCTCACAATCTTATCCCTCGCTGACAAACTGCTTGCATGCATGAGGATAAGGGCGTGAGGAAATGCCTTGAAGGTCGCCGCCTGTGCGGCCCATGCCAGGGAATGCGAGCTATGATATAGGCCTTGGCCATGTAAACAAGCCATAGCAGTGACTCACTGCAAACATGCTGTCCAGCCTCCTGCTCAACACCTCCTTCGGGAGACATTGGGTGCCGGCCTGACAAGTTTGCCAGACACTTCATTTCCATTCATTGGGGCTGAACATCATTTTATATCCACCGTCGCTCTTTCACCTGTGAGCAAGGGGCCCTGAACTGTTCCATTTGGCCGCCATCGCCCCTGAACCCCCCCCCCCCTGTGTGTTGGTGTACAGGGAGCAGAAGGCTGCGCAGCGCTTTGCATCGACAGGCGTGGGCGGCAGCCAGTGGGTCTACTTGTCTTCTGAGCTGCAGCCTGTGCTATTTGACGGCGCCCTGGTGGCCATCATGATCGCCGCGATCGTCCTGATGCTGTGGTATGTAGATAGGTCGCAGGAGGCGCTGTCAGCTGCTTCCGGAAGTTTCCGCGTCTACGATGCTGACGGGTTTGCCGCCGCACGCTTCTTTGCGCTGCGGAAGGTGCAAATGGTGGCTGGGGTCAATGTCGACACCACCTCAAACAGCAGTGACAGGGATTCAGCAGCAGTGGAGGTTGCATCTGCTGATTTGTTCCCCGGTGACCCCATGCGCTGGACTCTTCCAGAAGACCCCTCTGGCCTGCTGGACCTAGCGCTCTTGCACGATGAGCTCAAGGCCTTGCTGAATCTCCAGGTGAGGCTCGAGTTGCATGGTGAGGGTGTGGGGTGCCTGGGGGGAAGGGGGGCTGAGGGTTGCATGGAGTCGCTGAATCCCCAGGTGGGGCCAGGGGTGTGTGATAGGACTGGTGGCAGAAGAAAGAAAGAAAACTACGCCCCGCAGGTGCGTGAGGGTTAAGGAAACAGTGCAGCATGGGTCAAGGCCGCGTCCGCGCTGGAAACATATACAACAAGGAACCCCACACAAATCTTGAATGCGGGCAAACACAGCATGCTGACTGGCATATACACTCGGATGGCTCACTCACACATCCGATGTGCCCTGCACCCTGTATAACTGGAGATCCTGAACCCTGAACCATCAGTTGCACCATCCCACTACACCCATATATCCCCCCCTCCCCTGCCGCGGCCATCCTTATGAAAATTCCCCTCTCTGCCCCTCTCCGCCAGGTGACGTATTGGATTCTTCGGTTTACTGTTTCCTGAACGCTGCTCTCCTGCTCGCCCCCTCGTTCCTCTGTGACCCCATTCTCTTTGCCCCCCTCCACTAGGTGACTTATTGGATGCTTCAGTGTGGCGTATTCTTGGCGTTGCTTGTGCGCATTATCGGTCTGGCCCGTGTTCAGCCCCGCATGGCCATCATCCCCCTCACCCTGTATGAGGTGGCCAAGAACCTAGTGTACCTCCTGGCCGTCATCGTGCCCCTGGCGCTTATGTGGGCATGCATGGACGTGGTTGTGTGTGGGAGCAGGTGAGGGACGGGAAGCTGGAGGAGGCCGGAAATGCAAAGAAATCCGGAATTAACGAACATGTTGAAACTCTTGACATTGAACCCTATAATAATCGTATGAGCAAATAAATAATAAATGGCGTTCTGTCCTTCGAATGGTTCTACAGAATGAGATTATAACTCCATGCTGCACATTTCAGCCATGCGGGGCGAGGTTAATGGATGGGGGGACTTTGCCGCCGTGCTGATTACTGACTTGCGTGGTTCCCTGTTTTGCATATCTGAGAAGATGGCCAACATTGGGGAATCCTTCTACATCTTGATCGCTGGCATCCTGACAGCGAACCATCTGATGGAAAGGGATGTGCTGAAGCAGGTATGCAGGGATGTCTCATCTGATAGAGAGGGATGAGCTGAAGCAGGTGCGTACAGGGAGACCTCTTTGGTGCAGCAGGGCAGCCAGGTGCAGAAACACCTCATGCGTTCTGGGGGCAGTCAGGATAAGGACTGCTAGGCAGTATTTGTTAGTGTTTGAAGGAATTGATTATTCCGCACTGCAATCAAGCTGAGGTGCGCTGCAGGGGGGCGGGGGGGTCCAGTTTCTCAGGGTTATGCTTTTTTTGTAGGCTGTCCGAATATTTTCAGTAGTGAGTGACTGCGCTCGACTCCAAGTAAAAATTAGTCCGATGCCTTTTTTCATTATGAGTCCTTCTCAGCGCCACCTACAATAATCACTGATGGTAGGACCGCAGTCTTGATGCCCGCTGTATTGTGAAACACGGCTGCATTAGTTGGTGGGGTGTCTCCTAGTTGCGGATTTTATGTCATGTCTTGTTTCATGTCGCTGGTTTCTCCCCGGCTCGCCCTGCCTGGCCCTTTCGACAAAGGCTTTTGGTGGTTGCGGCGACTTTGTAATAAAACCACGGCTGTATTGACTGTTGCCATGGCAGTGGTAAACTGCACATCCGCCTGCCTTTGATGACAGGACCAATAGGACCCAGCAGACCGAACATAAAATAAGGTGTAGGGATTGATGATATATCATATATGGAGGTTTTGTCCTGCGGGGGTCAAGCAGGGGACCGTGGTAGTGGCTGTGGGGGGTGGCCCTGGGTAGGAAGGACCAGATCAGACATATTTGCCTTCTTAGTCATGTGCATGTTTTTCTCTTTCAGGGCTGGGGGGCCCACCTCCTGGTCAGGTGGTAACCCTGAATTACCCAAAAGACCCGGACTTGGACAGGGAGGTCAGATGTATGGAACCTAGAAGGAGGGAAGATACCTCCTGCGTGGCCCCCAGGTCAATACGACATCATAGTTTAGGAAACAGCGCAGCTCGGTAGGTGGCTCACTATGATGCCACACCTTGATCCGTGTGGGTGCATCAGCCTGAGCGCAGGTCTGGTCTAGATGACAGCTAAGTCTAGGCTTAAACCCCCAACCCACAACTCGTCAGCTAAGTCAGCTGAGACGCCTGCCCCTCCCCTCTTCTGCTTCCCTCAGTGCCTGGAGACCCTTCCCGGGGGGCAGCACAACCTCCTGGTGATGATCCTCTGGGTGGGCCCGCTCCTCTTCATGATTGTCGGATCCATCATGCTCATCTCCATCCTCATCAACGCCTTTAGCAGGCTCAAGGAAACTGTGAGGGATGTGAGTCAAGGGGAACACGAAGGATTTGATTTCGTTATGTGAGAGAAGATTTGGGGCCCACAGGGAAGGTGTTGCCTCATGTCCATCTCCATCCCTATCAACGCCCTCAGCAAGCTCAAGGAAAGGGACGTGAGGGACGAGTGTGCAAAGGGAGGATTAAGGATTCAAGTCAAGTATGGGGGGGCGTTTAGGCCTGAAGGGTCCATCATGTCAAATAGTGTCAATCTTCAAACTCATCCACACATTCATCAGGCTGAAAGCAACGGTCAGGAATGTGGATGGAGGGGGAACACTTCAGATTTGTATTTCGTCCTGGGGGGGCATTTAGGGTTTAGGGGGTCCTGCCACATAACGTCAATCTCCATACTCACGAACGCAGTCAGCAGGCTTAACACCATTGTCAGGTATGTGAATGTGGGGGGTGGGTTTGGGGTATAGTGTGCGTGGAGGGCTTGACGTGAGTGGCAGAAGGAGATGGGTCTAGCTGGCAACCTAGGCATACAGGCAAATGGAGTGTGAATACTTCAGGACACAACATTGTCTGATTGCCGGCACCTGACTTATCCTAGAGGGGATCCTGGACTTGGTTAGAGAGGCCTTTCCTGGCAGAGGAGGCAGGGATGTATAAAAAATGATACACCCTGAGGCGTAGATTAAGGGGGCCACCAGTTAAGCCGTAGCACCAGGTAGGCTATGAGGACAGGACTATATGTCAGCCACATAACCTGATGACCTGTTGACGGCCTGACGGCTTGGACTTGTGCTGCCCTTGTCACGCAGGATGTGAGCATGGCTAAGGAGGCAGGACTATACCGGTATGTTAGCCACATGAATTGCATTTACCCACCAGTTGCCTGACCGCTTGGATGTGTATTGTGGTTGTTGCGCAGGAGGTGGGCATTACAGAGGAGGCTGGCACCATCATGGGCTGGGCGATGCAGCGCATGTTCCACGGAGCCCCCAGCAACCAGCGCATGAAGCGGATATTGATACACCTCACCAACGTGACTCAAGAGCTCCGGGGGAAACGCAGCGGGCCTGAAAAAGGAGCCATGCACAAGGTGAGCAAGGGTAAACCCTGGACCTAAACCCTAACTAATGCAGTGGGCCAGGCACAAGCCATGCCAGGCACAAGCCAGGGGGGTCCAGGGGGGGTCCAAGGGGGGGATTCAGCCAGGGGGATCTAGCCAGGGGGGTCTAGCCAGGAACAAGCCAGGGGGGTCCAGGGGGGGGGATTCAGCCAGGGGGATCTAGCCAGGCACAATCCAGGGGGGTCCAGGGGGGATGATTCAGCCAGGGGGGTCTAGCCAGGCAGAAGCCAGGGAGGTCCAGGGGGGGGGGGATTCAGCCAGGGGGGTCTAGCTAGGCACAATCCAGGGGGGTCCAGGGGGGGGGGGGGGGATTCAGCCAGGGGGATCTAGCCAGGCACAATTCAGGGGGGTCCAGGGGGGGTGATTCAGCCAGGGGGGTCTAGCCAGGCAGAAGCCAGGGGGGTCCAGGGGGGGGGGGGGGGGATTCAGCCAGGGGGGTCTAGCCAGGCAGAAGCCAGGGGTATTCAGGGGGGGGTATTCAGCCACGGGGGCCTGGCCAGGCAGAAGCCAGGGGTGTTCAGGGGGGGGGGGGGGGGGGGATTCAGCCAGGGGGGTCTAGCCATGTAGACGCCAGGGGGGTCCAGGGGGGGGGGGATTCAGCCAGGGGGTCTAGTCAGGCAGAAGCCAGGGGTGTTCAGGGGGGGGGATTCAGCCAGGGGGGTCTAGCCAGGCACAAGCCAGGGGGTCCAGGGGGGGGATTCAGCCAGGAGGGTCTGGCCAGGCATAAGCTAGGGGTGTTCAGGGGGGGGGATTCAGCCAGGGGGGTCTAGCCCGGCACAGGCCAGTGGGGAGCCAAGGGTGCCTGCTTTATTCATATTGGCACTGGTGTTCATATTCATGGGTTAAGGGTTTTGGGGCAGGTTAGGATTGAGAGAAGACTGAGCATGGGAGTATGTGTTCATCGTTCCCTCATGTGTGTTGGTAACAGTGTGGATGATCACACCCTTCCGGCACTCACCTTTAAACACCCTTCACCTATCACCTCTCAACACCCTGCCCCACCCTGAGGCTATCTTTGTTGCCCTGTCCTTTTGAAGGGGACCTGCGGTAGTCCCTCCTTAACTCTCCCTCAACTCTCCCTTAACTCTCCCTTATCTCTCCCTCAACTCTCCCTTAACTCTCCCTTAACTCTCCCTCAACTCTCCCTCAACTCTCCCTCAACTCTCCCTTAACTCTCCCTCAACTCTCCCTCAACTCTCCCTTAACTCTCCCTTAACTCTCCCTCAACTCTCCCTCAACTCTCCCTTTACTCTCCCTTAACTCTCCCTCAACTCTCCCTCAACTCTCCCTCAACTCTCCCTCAACTCTCCCTTAACTCCCCCCCTCAACTCTCCCTTAACTCTCCCTTAACTCTCCCTCAACTCTTCCTCAACTCTCCCTCAACTCTCCCTTAACCCCCCCTCAACTCTCCCTTAACTCTCCCTTAACTCTCCCTTAACTCTCTCTCAACTCTCCCTTAACTCTCCCGTAACTCTCCCTCAACTCTCCCTTAACTCTCCCTTAACTCCCCCCCTCAACTCTCCCTCAACTCTCCCTCAACTCTCCCTCAACTCTCCCTTAACTCCCCCCCTCAACTCTCCCTTAACTCTCCCTTAACTCTCCCTCAACTCTTCCTCAACTCTCCCTCAACTCTCCCTTAACCCCCCCTCAACTCTCCCTTAACTCTCCCTTAACTCTCCCTTAACTCTCTCTCAACTCTCCCTTAACTCTCCCGTAACTCTCCCTCAACTCTCCCTCAACTCTCCCGTAACTCTCCCTCAACTCTCCCTCAACTCTCCCTCAACTCTCCCTTAACTCTCCCTCATCTCTCCCTCAACTCTCCCTCAACTCTCCCTCAACTCTCCCTTAACTCTCCCTTAACTCTCCCTTAACTCTCCCTTAACTCTCCCTTAACTCTCCCTCAACTCTCCCTTAACTCTCCCTCATCTCTCCCTCAACTCTCCCTCAACTCTCCCTCAACTCTCCCTTAACTCTCCCTCAACTCTCCCTCAGCTCTCCCTTAACTTTCCCTTAACTCTCCCTTAACTCCCCCCCTCAACTCTCCCTCAACTCTCCCTTAACCCCCCCTTAACTCTCCCTCAACCCTCCCTTAACTCTCCCCCTCAACTCTCCCTTAACCCCCCCCCTTAACTCTCCCTCAACTCTCCCTCAACTCTCCCTTAACTCTCCCTCAGCTCTCTCTTAACTCTCCCTCAACTCTCCCTTAACTCTCCCTTAACTCTCCCTTAACTCTCCCTTATCTCTCCCTCAACTCTCCCTCAACTCTCCCTCAACTCTCCCTCACCTCTCCCTCAACTCTCCCTCAACTCTCCCTCAACTCTCCCTCAACTCTCCCTCAACTCTCCCTCAACTCTCCCTCAACTCTCCCTTAACTCTCCCTTAACTCTCCCTCAACTCTCCCTTAACTCTCTCTTAACTCTCCCTCAGCTCTCCCTTAACTCTCCCTCAACTCTCCCTTAACTTTCTCTTATCTCTCCCTTAACTCTCCGTTAACTCTCCCTCAACTCTCCCTCAACTCTCCCTTAACTCTCCCTTATCTCTCCCTTAACTCTCCCTCAACTCTCCCTTAACTCTCCCTCAACTCTCCCTTAACTCTCCCTTAACTCTCCCTCAACTCTCCCTCAACTCTCCCTTAACTCTCCCTTATCTCTCCCTCAACTCTCCCTCAACTCTCCCTTATCTCTCCCTCAACTCTCCCTTATCTCTCCCTTATCTCTCCCTTATCTCTCCCTTAACTCTCCGCCCTTGTCTGTTAAGCTGCACTGCCCCCCTCCCTTTTGAACACTCCACACAGCTGATCTTGTCCTTATGTGCGGAGGTCAGTCACCAGCCACTACTTTGGCAATGGTGTGAAATTGTGAATTTTCACACCCTTCTCTCCCTTACCGCATGTACAGCTCATGATGTCCTTCAGTGCCAGGCGGAAGTCCATCTCCAACCACAGGAGCGGGGAGGCGTCTCGTGGGCTGTCAATGTTTGTGATGGAGAACTTGGGGCTGCTGGGGTACAGCGAATCGTTCTCACGCTATGGACGCGTTCCCGAGGTGGGGAGTCCGTCGGCCTGGCCGGTACTGCGGCCTAACAGCAACAGGTGTGGGGCGCAGATGCTTACGTTGTGTGAATGGTGCTCTGAGGGAGCCAGAGCTGCTGATTCAGGTCAGCTGCCATCATTTGAAAGGCTCTTTGGGCCCCCATGCACTTTACCAGCCTGACTGGATTTTTAGACACCGCCTGCTTGGAGTCCACCTGGTGCAGCTCTGTCCATGTAACTCCCGGCTATGGCCACCTGGACCCTGATGGACTGGTTTAACTCCAAAGAAAAGGGATGGGTGAACAGTACTAGCGTCCTTTTGGACATGCTGTGTGATTTTTGCGTATTTAGGCTCGGATTTATGACCAATTTAATGACGTTTAAGGATATGAGATGCTAACATGTCATATTTGATCAATTGCAAGATCGCAGTGGCAGTCCAAATTCGTTTTCTCTGCGTTCGTTTTTGTGTCAAACCTTATTTTGCCTCAGTCAAGCTGATCATTGTTTTGGTTCGTATTTCTGATCGGAAGCTGTTTTCGTTCCCAATAAACGGTTTTTTTCCTCCCTAGCCACTAAAAACAATAGCTGGTTTCTTCCCCACCGAAAAAACTATTTAAAATACAATACCGGTAATTGCTTCGTCTTCTTACATATGATGAGATACAACTGAGATCATTTTTTCGTTCCGGTACCAATAACTATCGAAATTAACCATACATTGTTTAGAACATGATCGATAAAAGACTCTGGGTGGGAGCATGTCGTTGAAACAAAAACAGCCATGTGAAGGCGAGCCGTAATCCATGTCTTGTGCTGAGAGCGCCGTGGGGCATGATCAAGACAGGGCATAGGAACATCATACAGAAATACCAGAGCCCTCAACCTGTGACCTGATACACAGGGGTCTGAGGCGTGTCCACTTGTCCCCTCCCCCTCCCCCCCGCAGGCGTGCAGACGATGCTGCCCGCATGTCCAAGAGCACTACCGAGGATGCAGCCCGCGTGCTCACAAGCACTGCGAAAGACCTTAGCCTGTCCCCTACGGGCATGGAAACGCCGCCCCTTGTCTCGGACAACCCACTGGAATGCCCAAACAGCCACTCTACCAGCGCATGCCCCAAGGCCTTTGCATGCTCCCGGACGTTGTCCAACCAGCAGTCGGCAGAATGCTCGCTGAGTTCATTCAGGAGGGCCCCGATCGATGCCCTGCCCATGCCGCTCATCAGCCCACCTCCTGCACCCATTCCCTATCAGAGGAATATTGGCAGCATGAGGAGCCAGTGGACGGGTCTGGGGGGGCGGCCAAGCTCCCCTATGCCCCGTGCAGATATCACCTCATCTGCATCTCTGGCGGGAATACTGAAATCATCCTCATCCCGAACGCGTTGGGCGGATCAGGAGGGACGGCCAAGCTCCCCTATGCCCCGTGCGGGTATCACCTCACCTGCATCTGTGGCGCCCTTACTGAAATCATCCTCATCCCGGACACATTGGACGGATCAAGACTGGCCATCAACTGCATGTATGCCCAGTGAAGCCACCCTTACACCTACCTTTGCAGCGCGCACTTTGAAGTCTTGCCTTTCCCCCACGCGCCACCGCCACAGCGAGGCCGACGCAAAATCCGCCCGGCTGAGGATGCTGCAACGGACCGGGCTCACTACCTTAAGCGAGCAGGCTGCGGAGGATATCAGCGGCTCAACCACAATGACAGCAGCCCCTCTCTGGGCGATCACCAGCCGCGTGGCCTCCGACCCCTTCCTCTCCGTCATCCAGCAGCCTGAACCAGCGGCCGGCCGCATGAATGCGCCGTCACGCGGGCTTGCAGCACAGCTGGACAACGGCTTTGAAACCGACAGCCAGGACTCCCTGTACCGCCTCCTTAACCTGCCGGAGCTGCAGCACACTGCAGGCCATTTGCCGGGCTCCCCCACTACTTCCCACAGCGGCAGCCACAGCGACGCTAGGGGGAGCAGCATTAGCTTAACCCACGGGAGCAACGGGAGGGCCAGAGGGAGCCACTTCAGCGGGGCCCAAGGCAGTAGCTGGAGAGGGAGCAATTACAGCATAAACAGCAGGTTTCTGAGTCAAAACGGGCTGGCCAGCTTCCTCCCTCGATCTACAGCGCCCAGCAGATCAGGCCCCACCGCAACGGCTGCGCCCACAGCTGCCACCAGCACCGACTCTGACTCGGGCTATGAAGCAGAACCAAGCGGCACTGCCAGCCTAGCGGAGCTGCTACCCAATGAGCTCTCCATGCACCACACGCTGACCTTCAACAGGCCCTCCATGGCCGGGCAGGCGCCGGGGGATGCTGCCCAATGGGAAGGCCTGGAGGGACCGTCAGATGAAGCTGAAGGGCCCATGGCCCGCCCGGTTAAAGGGTTCAAGAGCTCACAGAGCTTGATGGCCCTCATTGTGGCCCAAGTGCAGGTGCAGCTGGAGCAGGCTGAGCTCATGCTGAGGGATCTCCAGGTAGGGACAGGAGAAGGGCCAGAGGGGCTGTTGGTGTCGCTTGTGATGTGCTTTACCTTGTTAAGTTTTGGTGGGGGGTTTACAGCCCAGCGGAGCATCCCATTTGATGCCTGGGACAGGTCCCCATAACCCGGTATGTGTAAGAAATAAACTAGGACAGCGAGCAGAATAGCAGTGACCCCACTGGGCACCCTGAAATTGGTTGCATGAGCAAGTCCTATCTTGTTGGAATTAAATGAATCGGCAAGGAAGCTTGTGAATTGAGGGCGCCACCCATAATGGCCAATGCATGGGACATGGCCACCGTACATATACATTGTAGTCACCTCTGATCACCCTAGGGACTGTAAACAATCAGAACCCTGGAGGGCAAATGCTTGGAATGGGTTGTCCCCAACTCCTGCTAGGGCGGCCAGGCTGACAGGCTTTCTGTGTTTACGACATACTTTGATAATAAAGGGTTGTTGGAGGAAGATGATGCGGCCATGGAAATTGTCTTCCTCATTACCGTACGCATGTGAGAAACTCAGGGTTTCTAGTCTATCACTTGACAGTGCTTGCAACAGAAGCACAAAGCTAATCACCAAATTGGGTGGGTGGGACGGTACTCAAGAGGTGCGACAGAGCACCAAAAATATAAGAAACTCACCATTATAAGCGTTATATGAAGCTTCTAATCTCTGTATTAGTTAGGTATAGAAACAACAAGTTTCCTGCCCATAAAAGGAGTAAGGGCTTGCCGCAGCTCAAACAAAGGTCGTGGTTCAGGTTCATTATTCCACGAATCAAAGTTATCAAAGTTATTAAAAGAAAATAAATATGGACCATTCGGCTATTCCAGATTCCAGACGTACCGTAGATTTGATTTGCCTTCCCTCGGGCATCAAAAATGATTTATCTTAATGCTGCCCTCAGAGCAAATTGTCGACTAAACCTCTAAATTCCCGACTGAAATCGGGCGTTGACAATCGATCAATAGTATATTAATGCATCCCTCAACCCCAAACAACGTTAATTATGAGGGAAGGCCAAGGAAATATACTGTACATAAACTAGATTATCTGCATTGCATGAAGACAATCTGTATCCCTGAAGACCCGTGCCCAGGGTCTAGGGCGTGTAATGTGCACTGAGGGCCGGCAAGATGAGCAGATCAGTATATCACAGGCCTTTGGGGGCTCTTGTTTGGGGAGGGGGGAATATTCCCGCGGTCCCCAACATGCACCCCTTCCCCATTCAGGCCGCAATCACGTTCAATGAGGCATTGAACACCCAAATCGCCATCTGGCTGATCTTGACACCTGTCAGGCCAAAGTGGAGGAAAGGCGGCAGCAACTTCACGGGCATCTCCATGCGCCGGCTTCCACTCGCGGGGAAAAGTGCAGCCGGGCAACGGAGGAGCCTGCAGGCTAGAGGTGGCGCTTTCTTCGATAGCCGGCTCAGTGTTGGGTCAGCCGCCAGGTCTCGATGGACCCCTATCAGGAAGGCTTCTAACCTGGGTCCGTGCTCTGCCTTGGATGCAGCCCAGCCGTCCAGGATTATCAGCGCCCCTCGAGGGCTGCCGCTGCCAGCTGGAGCTTCCTCTGGCTCTGGACCAGGTCCCTGGCCTGGTGAGCAAGTGTTGCTGTGTGGGGAAGCTGCCAATGGTATTACCACTGCTGCCAGCCCTCAACCAAACGCTGTTGCTACCAGTCCTGCTGCAACTGCCGGCCCAGCTACTGCTGCTGCAGTTGTTGCTGTATCTGACACTGACACATATACCAATGCTGCTGTTGCTGTCGGTCCTGCTGCGGCCATCTCTGTTCCTGTCGGCCCTGCTGGTGCTTTCGGTCCTGCGGTTGAAGGTCCCACTGTTGCGGCTGCTTCTGGCGCCGAGGGAGCATGGGCAGGTATGTCGCCGGAAAATAAGGCGCCTTTGGGACTTTGGGTCAAGGTGGATTGCTGGCATTTCCACATCAGGAGGATGCACCTTTGATGCCTCCACTTGTGCATTATTCCCAGCTGGGGCCGCGCTGCATTGACAACTGCCTAGCTAGAGAAGTAGGAGAAGAAGGGGGCCATCAGAAGTGGCTTTGGCACCATGAATGGAATGTCTCTAATTGTTCAAGGGCTTGAAACAAATTGGCAATGAATATATTAAATAAACGAAGCTTAGGGTGCGTGGCATTCATGCATGAGCCCTGACCCCTGACCTTGAGGGTTGAGCCTGAGAGGTGCTGCCGTTTGCACAGCAATATTTTTTGGTACAGAAAGTGTAAGTTTTAACATGAGGTCGATGTTTCGTACTTTCCATCGATTCGAATTCCGTTTGCAAGCAACATAAACAACGCATCGCGTCCCTGCAGGTTTCCAAGCAAGGCACAGCCATCTTGCCTACCAACCTCCCTGACCGAACGCTGTTAAAAGATCGTGCTCTTGAAAATATCACAAAGCAGACAATTGCAGATGGGCGATGTTTCCAAATTGCAAATAAGCTCTGTTACACCACCTAACTCGTCCTCTTATGGAGTACGCGACACGAGCCAGAAAAGTCCAGTCTCGTGTCTTGTACTCCATGAGAGGACAAGTTAGGTGGTGTAACAGAGCTTCCATACGTATTATATGGCTGTTTATCAGTGGCTGATCCTAATCTGCAGCTGCTGACAAGATTAAATTTCATCCAGAGGCCACGGTCACTGCTTCATGTCTTTATTAACGGGCGATGTTTCAAAATTGCAAACAAGCTCTTTCTGTGCATCTGACCATGCATCTGATGGTGTACGCGCCACGAGCCAGAAAAGTCCCGTAGAACCCACACATTTCCCCCCAATATTGCTGTGTGTTTGGTACCCTGCTGCCCCTATCTGACACCCACTGCCCTTTCATCCGCCCATGCTGCAGACTCTTTCCACCCACAGGGTGTGGCGGGCGCTGAACCTCAGCCTCCTCAAGGTGTGGAAGACGGCATTGGCCGCGCATCCTCCCTGCTGGTGGGGGACATGTCTGCCCTGGAGGCTATGATCACCCAGCATGTGCACACCGCCCGCAGGCCTCACTCCGCTGCCCCCAACCGCCCCTCCACTGCCTCCAGCCGCTTCTCGGGGCGCATTTGCGGCCCTATCTCTGGGGCCACCCCTGGCCAGACGACCCCCCAGAGCTCCCAGAAGAAGGTATCTGACCCGGCAGGTTCCCCACCATCCCCCTTCCGGGTTACATCCGCTTCAGCAACTGCGTATCATGGGGCTTGGAACCCACTTGCTGCACCTGTCTCCGCAGCTACGGTCCTGACCGCAAGCAACGTGATGGGAGGAGCATTTCCGCCAGACGGGGATGTGTCATCCGTCACGTGCAGTGCAGCGGCCCCCGGGCCTTCCTGGCTGGAAGATGATCTTTGGGTCTCAGCCACAGCCTCAGCCAGGGATCAACGGCTAGGCAGCCTGTCTGCAGGTGCTGCGCTCAAGCTCACCATGATGAAGCCTGATGCCGCTCAACTACCGTTCCCTGAGTCGATGGACGGCTCTCACCAAACTATTGAGCGATCTGGAATTAGGGCTGGTGGTAGCAATCATATGGCTGCCGGGGGCCCTCCTGGCAACCAGGCACTGCCAGGCCCTGGACTTTGCAGGCCTACACGTGCTGGTACCATCAGGAGGCCTGGGCTTAGCTCTGTAGCTGAAGTAGCTGTTGGTGGTGGTGGTGGCGCTTCTGCCGCGGGGACCCGCCAGGCCACGGCTGCCCAGGTGCCTGATGGTGCTGCCTCACTTTCTGTCGGCGCCAGGGCCCGCAGGTTTGAGAATGTTCACATTTTGTTCCGGGCCCATCTGTCCAGCTTGATGTCACGACACCGTGAGAAGGGGTCCGAGGATGATGCCGATAGCCAACATTCACGATCGACTGTGTCTTGCTCCTTCAAATGAACGGTCTGTTGCTGACAGCGACTGGCAGCTGCAGTGTGCCATGCAGGTGCCATCAGTGCCGTAGGAATAGATGTTGGCATTACAAGCTCATCGCCTGTGATGTTTTATTAACTTTTGCAGTCCAACAGTACATCACATTCGATGTTTGGGGCATGTGTTCGCTCATGATTCATGTTTGTCTCATGGTCGATGAAGCGTTCGATTTTATGGAGGCTATGCCCTCCCTGTGGTGGATTGACCCTCCCAGTGTGTGACATGTCTTGCTTAGTATCTTAATCATGGCATTTTTGTGTCTTGGACATTTATATGTACTGGTATGTGTTTTCTTGGGTCCCTTGGGGCGCTGTTTGTGTCGAACTGCCCTCCTGAAGAAGGCCTCTAATTGGGAGAACCAAACGACTTGGTCATATCTTTCTGGATCAGGTGCATCGAATTATGTTGTATGCACCCATAATATGCTGCCATTGAGGATTGCCATTAAACGGAAATCAGAGTGCTGGTATTGACCTGTGTCGTGATCGTTATTTTTAGGCACCATGATATTTGTTCAATTATGTAGTGCGTGTGTAAACTCTAAACCTAAATAGCGCCGGTACCACATTTTTTCTTATGTACCTCTATGGGGGCAGAGCTATCCGAGTATGGTGATCGATTTAGTGAACTCATAATTCCCGTTACCGGCACTCTTTGGTAGGTCAATACCAGGCAGTCTAGAACGACAGGATTTTGTGATTGAAGCGATCACCTGGCCCGGCTGACCTCTTTGCATATTTTCACTGGTGTGAAGTTTGTGAAGTTTTACAGTCCAACGGGGCATGTCACGGTATATTACAGTATACGTGCCAGAACCGTTTAGGCCGCAGTTAGCGACCACGGAGACTTCGCAGCTTCCCTGCGAATCCTCCTTATTTGAACAGGAACCTAGAAACCCGCTTACGCTAGGGGTTTAGCTTTCCCGTACTCTGAATTGGGGTTTACTGATTCAATATATTTCTCGGCAATAGCCAAACTAGCTACTTCGTCCCTTTCAAAAGGACAGATCATCTGTAACAAGCCGCGGCCATCATCCAGTGTGAGACCTAAGGTGTTCCAGACGTCAATACCTTCAGCGAGTCAAGACTAGATCAGCCTCCGCTGAGATAGCTGGAGAACAAGACCTCAGTGGAGGAACGAGATCCCTGCAGAACAGTAGTTCGCAGTCTACGATCCCGTACCCTCACCGCGTGTGACGCGGTAAGTGCACTTGATATTGCCTACCTGGATCGCGACCAGACGGCCTGAAGGCCTGCGCCAACCCTAGCTATTGCCTGACATACAAATCCAAATCTAGAAGCTTAACTCGTTGAGCACCCGCAGCCAGTGAGTAGTCACGAAGCCTGCCCGTAGGCGCCCATCACTATCGTGAGGGGGAAGTCCGCCACGGACCTGAAGCGCACATCGCGTGTCCTTTTGAAAGGGACGAAGTAGATTGAGCCTGATCAGCCTGATTTGCCAGTTCCTGCAGAAGGTGTTTGTGCTTCAAAGATTTGAATTTTGCTTGTCAGCAAACAGCCTGGAATTTGGTGCTTGAACTGCAATTTGGCTGAGGTAATCTCCAGAGAGAGATTGCCAAGTTAAACCCTGTGAATCACTGTGTGTGGCAACACAGTGCTGGGTCCAGGAGAGGCTTGAAGAATTGGCTGTGGATTTATACACCCAGCAATTTGTACCTGTGTGATTGAAGATTGTGATCAGGTGGATACAATCTGTCATCATTGACAGAAGTGAACTTGTGGATAGAAGATCCAAGGTTGATTTTTTTTGGGGGTGGGTCAAAGCATCCCCGCAGGACCACAAAGCTGAGCGAACACCACGCAAGAAGCTACATCCACGCAGGGCGTGTGACACCTAGAAGCTGCCCAGCCAGAAAGGTGGGAAGTGCTGAAGGCGACGGAGGATTCCGCCAGATTCTGATTAATTAGCAAGAAAAGCAGGAAGGCAGGGCCTGTCCTGTTTTTGATGTACCTGTCATCTTGACCTGACTGGCAGACCCTCACCATGCTGCAGTGGGTACGAGAGGCAGAAGCCTGAGTGTTAGCAGATCATGTTCTGGTGTTGCCGGCACATTGCAGGATCGTGTGGATCGTATAATTGTCTATATGAATGGCAGAGTGTAACTTGCACCCTGATAGGCACCAGCACCCCGACGCCCGACGCCGTAGTGGGCACGTGCGGGGGCTGGAGCCAGGTGAAGACCTGACAGAGGTGGCTGATTCACTGATTGCAGAGGAAGCCCTGCGGATGGCGGAGAAACTGGCAGGGCCAGTGGATCCGGCCACAGAGGCATGCAGGGTATCATGACCTGACCGCTTCCTGCCCAGAGAGGCAGGAATGCTGGCCGATGGTGCTGTGTGCGTAACAAGGACAGGCATTGGGCGAGGAGGCCCACTGCCCGCTGATTCCAGGAGCAGCCTGGAATTTGAGCAGGGTCCGACGCAGGCGGGAACCCCAGACCTGATCTTGGATCAGGTGGCTGAGGTGTCTCAGAGCAGCGGCATACGGTGGGACAGTGGTCCAGACACCGCTGCGCAACAGAATCCGCCCAGGGTGGCAAGGGTTGCGCGGCGGGTGTTGGTGGATTCCTGCCAGCCGGAACACAGTGCAGAGATCGCTGCAGACCCAGAGGGGCTAGCAGGCCATGACAGATTATAGCCAGGTGGAAAGGAAATGGGAAGCAAGCGAGTGCTTGCAGTGGTCAAGCGCGAGGGGGCAGGTGCCCAGCCAACGGTGACCAGGCAGGTTTGGCAGGCCAGTGCAGAGCCGCTGGCAGCATTTAAAAATTCAGCGGTGCCGGTGGGAAAGCCTTGGGCTGACCTGATATCCGAGGAGGAGATGTCAGATCCAGCCTAGGAGGAAAGGGTGCAGCGATCCAAGGCAGGGATGAGGCATGTGCAGCAGCTGCGACATCGCAGAATGCTGTTTAGAAGAGGAGCAGGTTCCACGGTCTACGGAACACCACTGTCCAGGTTTCCACCCAGTGTGGGTAAACCGGTGCAGCGATCCAAGGCAGGAGCGGGCAGCAGGATCCGGACAAGCACCAGCAAGAAGAGCAGCCTGTATGGATTCTTCCACAACCCAGCTTGGGCACAGGAGGAAAGCCCAAAAGATCCAGAGAGATCCAAGGCCAGGACTGTGGTAAAGGTGGAAGAGGCAATCGAGGAACAGCCGCAGCCGTTTGGCTGGGCAAGCATCTTGCTGTAAGCAACGCACCTGTGGAAGCAGATTTGCTCAAGGACGTTTGCTGATTTCAGTGACCATGTTGCAGCAATTGAGGAGTTCAAGGCCCATCACCTGAGGGAGTGGGCGACAAAGGCCATGATCGGTATTCCCCATACAGGCCAGGACAGGGCGACGCTGTTAGCCGCCCTTGGACAGGTGTCCAAGGGAGGGGCGGAGCACGAAGCGGCCCTGGCTGTTAAGACCTTTGCAGACGAATGGTGTAACGGCGTGACAGGAGATCAGGAGGAACCTGGATCTGAGCCTGAGGATGAGGAGGATCAAGGGTGGGAAGGATTTGAAACAGTGACGCAGCGGCCTGAGGAACTCAGAGAGGTCCACATGTGGCAGCAGCAGGCAAGGGCTGCGCCAACGCCGATACCCAGATCAGAAGCTTTTGAGATCAGCAGTGAGCCGAGCCTCAGGGGGCGGCCAAGAGGCGGGGAAGCGCCCAGGGCCAGCAGCCCAACTGCCAGTGAAAGGGCAGAGCTGACTAGCCGATCGCTCGCCATGATGGCAGAGCAAGGCGTAGACACGCGCAGAGCCAGCATACAGGAGTCATATGCGCTGATGCGCATAGTGGAAGGCAAGGAGAATATTTGCCAAGAGGTGCAAGTGGACCACATCGAGGAGGTCTTGAGGAACAGACAAGTGGGACCAGCAAAGGGGACCCTGCAGGAAGTTGAACCTGCAGGCAGCACTAGGAGCAGCGGACCCAGAAGGCAGGAGGCCAGGGAGGAGACGCGATCAGACTCCTATGCCAGAGACTATACTGGTGGAACACAGCCAGGCAGGCAGTACCAGGCACCGCCCAGGGGGCAGGCAGGCAGTACGGAACAGCCAAGTGGATACAGCCTGGAGCCGCCCAGGGAGCAGGCAGGCAGCAGAGAGCAACATGATCGGCAGAACCGAGAGCCGCCCATGGGGTAGGCAGACGGCGCGGATCAGCAAAACTGGCAGGGCCAGGAGCCGCCCAGGGGGAAGGCTGAAAACAGCGGAGCAGCGCAGCAAGGTTGGCAAAACCAGGGGCCGCTCATGGGGCAGGCAGAATCGGACAGAGGAGCACAGCCTTGGAGATCCGGCCCTGTGGAGCGGCAGAGCAGAAGTGAGGCGGGGTGGCCGCCACCTGCAGGGAGCAGAGGCTCCGCAGGAAGGGCAGGCAGACGGCCGTCTGGAGAGAACCATGCTCAGGAGGAGCCAGATAACAGACACATCGGATACCAGCAGGATCGCAACCCATCAGGGGGCGGCGGAGATGGATCTGGATCACACTCTGGATTAGAGGATTCAGGGTCAACTGGAGCAGACAGGCGCGGGCCATGGGCCATGCGGGAGTCAGGTGACCAGGAAATGAGAAGGCTCGATCGGGAGCAGGCAAGGAACAATCTGCAGCTGCAGCAGCAGATGAACCTTGCAGTTGGCAGGTGTTGCCAAATTTGCCAAGATCCCCACAATCCAAGGCAATGTGCCGGTGCTGGACATGTCGCACCCGGGCGCGGTTGCAGCCAGGACGTATTGCCAAGCTTGTGGCTACTGGGGTTCACACAACAGGCTGGCGCTGTCAGATGAGCCGCCAGCACTGGCTGTGGTAGCAGGGGAGATTACAGGATCGTGTCAATCGCCATCAGCTATGGCTATGCTGGTGAAGTCACTGGTCAAGTTGTGGGACAGCAAGCCTGCATGTGTGGGGCCGCTGATGTCGGCCATCAGGGCAGCGCCCCACGCAGGAGAAAGGGCTGCCAGAGAGGTGGACAAGATCAGGGATCTGTGGACTGCCCCAGTGGGGGAGCAGTGCCGCGAGACATCCCTGGTGGGTGAAAGGTGGGTGAAGCGGGTGTGCCTGGTTGGTACGGGGTGTTGGGCTGGCAGGTGCAGAGGTGAGGAGGGCTGGCAGGTGCAGAGGTGAGGAGGGCTGGCAGGTGCAGAGGTGAGGACTCTGATGTAGCAAGGTGATGGAGTCTTGTGCCCGGGGATGGTAGTGGTCCTATGCTCTGTAATTTTCATGTAGGTGATGAGGCTGGGCTTGGGTACCTTCAGACGAGCATGATGCATGGTAGGCCAGCCAGCCTAGTCCTGTGGTAGCAAGGGACATAAAGGGTGCATTCTTTATGGCATGGATGTACGGGAGGGTATGTGGGAGAGTCTAGGAGAGCACATGGGGGTACTGGATGTGGCTGGACCTTGACTGGTTGGACTTTGAGTGGCCGGACCCTGAATTGTTGGGCAGCTGTGGGGGATCTTTGGCATGCAAGAGCTGGGCAGCTGAGGGGGAGAGGTGGACTGCTGGATCTAGGCAGCAAAGGGGGATATGTGGACTGCATGAGCTAGGCAGCTGAGGGGGACAGGTGTTTGGGGAGGGGGTTCTGTTACTTTGCCTTGATATATCAGGATGGTGGAGTCTTGTGCATGGGGACATGTACTAGTACGCTGATCTGATAAAAACATGGAGATGGAGTCGTGTGCACGGGGACAGGTACTGGTACTTTGCTCTGTAATTTACTTGTGGCTGGTGGCATGGGGTGTAAGCACGAGGGGGGGGGGGGGGTATGGACAGGCTAGAGGGCACATGGCCCAGGCTGTAGGGCCATGCTGGAGGGACACGCTGATACTTGCCTTTCATCCAGCAAACAGCAGGAAGGTCGAGTCGAGTGGTCGTGTGGTCGAGTGGTTGTGGGACTCTGCTCGGATGTAGCAAGGTGATGGAGTCTTGTGCACGGGGGATGGTAGTTGCTGGGCTTCTCGATCTTCCTTGTTCTTGCGTTTACGATGGCGCTTTGGGGATGCGTGGGGATGTCGGCCCCCGGTGTGTTGGGTACCTGACGGTACGCATGAGGAAGATGCTGCTTATACATTACATTGCGTATGAGTACAACGCGTTACTCAGAGGAGTTCATACAAGATCCAATCCGTGGCAAAGCATGATCGGGCATATCAAGATGAAGTTGGTTCGCCATCAGAGCGTAGCATTACGTGTGCTACCAAGCTCACCTGAATTGGTTGATCTTTCAAGAAGGGACTGGTACACTGGTGGGACTGAGAAATGCATTCCAGATCGTCGACAGGTGGTCCTACAAAGTGTGGAACGTTGCCCCATGGCTGTGGCGTCGAGACGTACGGTCTCCAGGCGTATCATGGCCGTCTGTTGAGATTGGCAGTCCTGGTGTAGGTCTACAAGATCAACCAGAGGTTTCGCTCAACATCATGCAACACCATCTAGTAGTAATCCTGATCGTGGAGCTGTAGGAGCGGCGAGGTACGCTTTGCATGATTGCTTTATCAGATGCACTGCAATCGCGCTGGGTGTGCCCTCCTGCCACCTCTTGTTGCGCTCAGGCAGCATGGCTGGCGAGGGCTGCGTGGCCAACCTGTAGACGAAGCAAGAAGATGGGAGATCGGAGTGGTGCGGCGTGGCTTGGACGCAGATCGGTAAGATGTTGTTGCAAAAAAACTGATGGGTGAACATGTTGTTGCTGTCACCTGAGGCATCAGGCGTGTATGGCACGTTAGATAAACAGTGTTCGAAACAACAGAAAGCGGCGTACATGCGCGCATGCGTGTCTTGGTAGGGCGGCGCTTCGTTCAAAAAGACAGGCTGGATGTTGAAATAAAAAGACTAAAACTAAACCCTAAACCCTAAACCCTAAACCCTAAACTAGTCCCACATGCGGGCGCCCCACCTGTCGATCCTCCACTGGCCCCGCGCTGGCTGGTCCCTCAGCTCCACCAGCTCTGCCTCATAGGTCCATGAACCCACTCCTTGGAACAAGGGATGCAGCGTGCCTGCTTCCACAGCTGCAATGTCACGGCGTGAGCCTGCCAGTGTGGCATCACACTGCTGGCCCTGTCCTCCTGCCAGGCTCTCCTCTCCTTGCGCACCCACTGCTGCACACAGTCCTCCAACCGTTCTAGCGCGAACGGCGAGCGAGCCAGCTCAAACTCCCCTTCCCACATGGATCCGCTGTGAGAAGCTGGTCTCTCCCCGCATGGCCATGTGGGGCACTCAAACTCCGCATGCGCCCACTGCGCTCCAACGCTCCACACCTCTTGCATGGCTGCCGACATTTGTCCAGGCAGCATGGTCCTTTGCAGCACCATCATCATGACGGTCCACACTGCTGGATCTGCACCCCTGGCGTACTCGTGTGCGTGGAACTCTGCCTCGTCCACATTGGCACACCTGACAATGGCTACATTCTCCTCGCTCCTTGCGAAGAAGAATACCGGCATGTCATTCCTGGAGGCGTGCATGTGGATCCACGCCTCTGACACCGGGATCTCTCCCTCCTGCACCTCCTCATAGTAGTACGACACGACCCGCTGCACTGGGATGGCTGCCCTGGCGTCCCCAGGCGCCAATCCCCATGGCACAGCCTGGCCTGCTACCACCTTGGGTACGAGGATGGCTGCCTCAATGATTTTCTCAACCCTCCTGGGCTTGCCCCCATGGCAGAGCCCCGCGCCTTCATAGGTTCCCTCGGCCGCCTCACTGCTCCTTCCATACGTCCCTGCGGCTACTGCCTGCACGGGCACGTAGAAGGCGCAGTCCCTCAGGCTGGGGTGTCCCAGCAAGCTGTGGGCACAGTGCTGCGCCCAAGGCGCACTCATAAATCCCAGCTGCGCCCCTTGCCACACCCCATCGGTGCGCACGTTGTCTGGCACCTCCCATCGCGCCATGTCCGCAGCAGTCACCGCTGTTACTCCCTCTTGGCACAACAGGTGCACGGCTCTGTCCACGCAGTGTGACCAGATGGGATGCCTCCACTCTCGCTGCATCAAATCAGCCATCACCGTGCTGGGCTTGATGTACCCCTTGAGAGCTGCGATCAGCAGTACCGCCGTAACTGCGTCCCATGGGAACACCAGCCTGGCTACTGCTTGCATGGCCGCCTGCCGATTGACGCACACCACCTCACGGCTAGGCAGCAGCCTGTGGTTTTGGATCCTGCAAATCCCATCCTGGGAATCCTCCGGTACTGTGAGCATCGCCTCAGTAGCTGCTGACCCTGGCAGCTCATCGCCCAAGCGATACCGAAGCCCCTGCCCTCTGGCTGGCCCGGCGGTATAGGCCTGGGCTGGACATGCTCCCTGCCGCTGGCTTGGTCGCGGTGGCCCTCACCGTCTTGGTCATAAGCCGTATCCTAGTCCCTTCCGGCGGACCACCTGTCGCTGACACCCCTGCTGGGAGGCCCACTGGCCATCTCCCCCCACCCTCCAGGATTGTACTTGGATGATGTGCAGCGATGGCTTCTAACGGGCTCTGCCGTATCGCCTCCCGAGCTCCTCGCTGCGGCTCCCTGAGCCCATCGGTGGCGACCAGTCCTGCTGACTGACACCCGAGCCCTGGCGGCTGCCCCGATTGCCGCGCTTCCGATATGCAGCGGTACCTCCGGGGTACCTGGGCATGGTAATACAGACTCCTGGTCAGGCATGGGAGTGTCTTCCCGGGAATCCGACCCTCTATTGGAGTCAGCGGAGCCATCCTCACTGGGACTGGCCTCCCCCTCCTCATCATCGTGCTGGTGCATATCAGCATGTGCCACCCTGTTGGCCTCATTCATACTATCATAGTGATCTGACAGCTTCTCGATCAGAAACCTCTGCAACAAGTTGGGCCAATCCTCACAAGGGGCTGGGCACCCCCTGCGATGGAGGTCCCTCAGGATCCCCCTTGCATGGTGGATGGACCTGGCTGATCATGCGGGCATTATGCCGTAATGGTTCATAGCTAATGACTCCATCACCGCCTTCCAGTGGTGCTTCTGAAGGGGCACCTGCCCTTCTAGCACCCACTGGGTGTCCCCCGGAACCTCTGCCACCTGGTTTCTCTGAACCTCTGGGTTGTGCCGGCGGCCTGATCAAACCCCCCATGGATCGACACCAGGCACGTGTGCCTTGCGAGACCTTCCCACCTGGGAGCATCTTGCATCATTGTGCCCTGTCGCCCTGGTGGCCCAGGCAGCCCTCTCTGGCCTGCAGCAGCCCTCTGCGCCTTCCACTCCTCAAAGGAGGTACGCTGCTCGGCCTCGTAGACACTCCTTAACCTGTCCTCAGGACCCTCCAGGCTGTGGCCTGGTCCATCAGCCTCCACACCCCTCTCTGGGCCGGCTGGAACCCTAGGCTCGTCCAAGCGGCCGCTGTTGCCTGGCATCACCGGCCTCCAGTCTGGGCATTCGCTGGCGTAGTGCCCTGGCTGATGGCACTTGAAACACACTCCCCCATCTTTTGGTCCCAGATGGGCCGGCTTGGCTGTCCGTCCCTGTCCAGCCGGGGCCCTGCCCGGTGGACTCCGGTCGTGCTAAGGGGCTCGCCTTCCCCTTCTGGGTCGCTATCCCACGGGGACGCGGGTAGCAACGCCTCCTGGACGCTGGCTGCCAGCTCCGGGTCCACTGGCACCCTGTTTTGCGGCCTCCCCGCCTGCAAGTCCCCAATGGCCTGATATAGGCCTGGCAGCTGGTCTGCCCGCAGAATATACTCCTTCTGCACTTCTGTCATGACGCTATCCACGGACTTGATGTCACCCCACCTTGCCATCTGCAGGCGTAGGTACTGCACAAAGGCCGCGCTTTGTTGGTACAGCTGCACCTCCATGTCCTTTAACGCCTTCTGTGCGAACCGCTGCTGGTAGCGCAGTCTATCCAACTCTCTGGATTCCCTGCTGCGCAGCGCCCCCTGGGGCTCCGCCTCCCTTTCGCAATCTTCCTCCTCCTCCTCGTCCTCACTGCCAGACTGGCCCTGGCTGGGGCCTGCTTCCCCACTCTGGGCTGCTGCGCCACGCGTTGCAACCTCCACCTCCGGGGCGACAACCTTGTCAGCCTCCAGGGCACCTGGAGCTGGCCTGCCCCTGCAGGCCTCTTGTTGCATGGGCTTTGGCGCCTCTGCTCGCAGCCCTGACTTGCTGAGGTCCAGAATCCTGATGTCACAGCACTCCGCTGTGTGCCACCCCTTTGCCCCGCACAAGGTGCACGGTGTCTCCTCGCTAGATTTATGGTTCCTCCTCAGGAACTCCTTCCTGACTACCGGCATGGTCGCTGCCAGGTGTGCTGTGCGGATATTCTCCGCCATGTATGCAGCGGCCCCCGCCTGTGGCTCTGCGTGTCTTTGCTGAGGCTCCTCCGCCTGCTTGTGCTCACGCCTTTCCTTGGGCGGCGCTGTCGCGGGCCCCACCGGCACCACTCTGAGCGGCTTCTGGGGGTCCCGCGACTGCTGCGGTTGGCGGCTGTGCAGAGGTGCCTCCTGAGGCCCTCCACATTTGCTCCTCCCAGCCGTCTGCATGCGGCCCTTTGTCATATTTGTTGCAGCCCTCGTGGCTGTACCTGCGTGATGAGCCATGGCATGCTGTAAGAGGGGCTTATGCTCTTCCTCAACACTTGCCGCGGGCCATCCTCCCTTCTCGGCGAACCCACACTGGATCCCTGCCCACGCGACAGCCGCTGCATGGTATCCCCCCACTGGGGATGCCAGCTCCAGCGGCAGCATAAGGTCCATGGACCCGCGCGCCCCCTGGGCACCCTCTCTGGGGCGTAAGGTCAGCCTTCCTGCTGCCTCAAGGACCCCATCATACTTGAGAAACTCAGGGTTCCCCACCAGATGTTCATATGCGTCAGGCGGCGTCTTCACCACACGGACCACTCTGGGCTCCATGATGGCGTTAGGCCCTCCGTAACCATACACCACATAAATAAACAGGATACCATACAGGTCTGCCCCTGCATTGTCCGTGGTACGGATCTTCTCATCCGTACGCACCAGCTCAGCGCCCATGGCCACTAGCTGTTCAGCAATGCTCACTGTGATAACATGGCAGGAGCAAGCAGAGTCCATCAGCGCTTTCTGAGCCACTAGGACCTTGCCCTTCACCATGAGACCCACACACTTCTCCAGGCTACTTCTGTCATTCCGGAAGTACTGCAGCTTTGGCGTTGCTGACACCACCATGCTCTCTTGCTTGCCCCTACTGGCCTCACCACGCTGGTCAGTTCCCATGGGTAAGGTAGCGCAAGAGAGCGACGACAACCTCTCGTTCAGCTTGAACACCTGCAGACGGATATCAATCATATCGTCAGCCAATCGGCTCAACACCATCCTCTTTTCTCCTTTCCTGGAGGCAGGTTCCTTGAGATACTGCTCAGGTTCCTCCTTCCGGAAAGGCTCGGGCAAGAATGACTTAGGGCGGGCGTTGTGAACCGCCTGTTTAAATTCCACAGGCTTGGGCGCCAGCCCAACCTGCGTCATTAGGGCCACCGAATCGCTGAGCATCTCAGCCATCGTCTGGTGCCAGCCCTCAGGCTAAACCTGCCCTGTTGGGCTAGTCAGATGCGACACATGTGCCGCCTGCTGCGCCTGACCACCCTGGCCTGGCCCTGGCCTTGGATACGGCATGTTGCCCTGGTTCCGATCATACGGCCTGCCAGCCGCCTGTCCCTGCGGCGGCCTGGGCGGTAGAGGATACTCCTGCGGCGGCGGTCTGGCCTGCCCCGCTGTTATGTCGGTAGCTAGCGGTGTTGGCCTGCGCTCATCCCTGCGCTCATCTCTGCGCTCATCTCTGCGCTCATCCCTGGCCATGGGCACTCTGCAGTCCCTGGCCAGATGCGCTGTGCTACCACACTGGTAACACGCCTTGGCTGTTCCCATAGCGCCCCCTGCGCTGTTGTGCTGCGCTGC
The DNA here is from genome assembly GCA_037349105.1 of Limnomonas spitsbergensis. Classification (NCBI taxonomy): domain Eukaryota; kingdom Viridiplantae; phylum Chlorophyta; class Chlorophyceae; order Chlamydomonadales; genus Limnomonas; species Limnomonas spitsbergensis. The sequence continues at coordinate 10,534,597 of JAYJMM010000041.1, forward strand.
GGGTTGGTCTGCCCAGGAAACTCCTCTGGGTTTACCCTCATTCCGCTGTTGCTGGGCTGCAGCTGGGCCTGCGGGGGTCACTGCCCCATCAAGGCGCGCCCGCATCTCCCACTGTCCAGTCCGCTCTCTCCTTCCTCTGTTGTTCTGCGCCTCGCCCTGGCCAGGTCCACTGTTGGCTACCTGCCTCAGGCTTGCTCCTCCTAGGTCCCCCATTTCCAGGGCGAACTTCTCCCACATCACCACCTGCTGAGTTAGCACTGTGATCTGGTCTTCATCCGTCATACTCAGGTACCCTGGTACCGTGACGACGAATTCGCTGAGTTTTGCTTTTACGTAGCTGCTGGCAGCCCGTCATGAAACATGTGCGAGACTGAGTGTCGCCTGCCAAAGTGGTCCACTGCATCCCTCGAGATCTGCAGCAACTGCGTTGTTGACAGCAGGGTACATTTCCGAATGGCAGCAGGGGATCGGGCGTTTTCGGAACCCGACTCAATTTCAGCATGTAACGTCTTTATACGAAGCTTTATAAGGTTTTCGCATGGATGCAGTTCGATTATGTCCCGCAATGCTCCTACTGCAGCGCTAGCTGCTATAAAGGTGCGGACTCAGTCGAGCGAAGTACGGTACAGGGGGATTTGTGCATATGTGTCGACCGTGTAGGCTATCGGTTTTAATAAATACATTATTGCTGTCGCCCCGGAAGATTTAGTCTCTAATGCTTCATGATCGGCGACGAGTCAGGACATCTATGTTGCCAAGTACCTTGCCACCCAGCTACAGGCCTTGAGTTAATTTAGTCATGTCAGAAAACCATTGGCGAATGGCGAATATGCAAACGAACAGCACATCGATACCGTCGACGAGCGACAAGTCCCACGAGCTGAAATACCTGCAGAATCGTAAGTGTAGCACGATCCCGGGGCATGCATGACCGGCTTGGCGAATCTCAACCTGGATAGTGCGACTAGCTTGTTACTCACATTGCAGTTAAATGGACGGGGTCGACATGGGTCTCGGGCGGGGAATACATTTGGCATGCAAGTTGTATGTTGCAATTCAAGACACACATTTGCATACTGTGTGACAACCAACTGAACTTTCACTCATGCAGCATGCCACGTTTATGACAGTGCGCACACGCCCCATAAAATACTCAGTTGAAAACTATGGAGTTTCTGTACACAGTCTCAAGCAACATTTGCACCCCAAACCTGCACCCCAAACCAGCCCAGGCCTCTTACCCGCGCGTGCCGTCTGTCGACCCTTCCTCTCCCGCCCCCTAACGACTCCTTCTCTCACACCCCATCATGCCCTCCTTGACCTGCTGGGGGTCAGGGTGAAGCACCTTAGCCCTGGTAAACCCTTGACCCTATCATGCCCCATGTTGACCTCCTCGAGGTTAAGGGTTGCCCTTTGTTTAGTTCAGGGTAAAGCTCAAATACTACCTGCTGATGAACTGTCTAATCGCACCATGCATTTTGTTACCTTGGAATTTTGCTCACTGGAATTTCCTCCGTCGCCCTCTCATGACAGCCTTCAGAAAACTCCTCAGTTTCTTTTCTTTCACCTCCTGATGCCTTTGACAGGAAAGAGAGGCCATGGTGTGTGCATGAGCACCATGTCGTGCACATTGACATCAAGATCGCCCCCCCAGTCCTAGCAACATGCACATTCCCAGCTGGACTACCACGTGTAGTACTACCTCAGCCAGCTGTCCTTGCCCTACTTCACACCCGTCGTCTCTCATCTCCCTGCTCACGCGCTCCAGCTCCTCCAACAGGACTGGGTGCTTTTGGCGCTCGTCAAATTCTGCATGCCAAGCTGCTTGGCAGGCACATTGTCAGCTTGGAACGCAACCAAAAACCGATGATGCTTCGCGCCGAGCCGCACGCGCCGCCACACTCTGGGCCGAACGCTCATCTGCCCCACCGGAGGGGTCTCGGTCCCCCCACCCAGCGCTTGCTGAGCCACGGCATCAGTGGCGGCATTGGCAAGCCTCAACTGCTGCACATTAGCCGTACGGCGACAGCCCCACTTACAGAGCGGGACCGCCTACTAGGAAGTTGGTGCGGCGGCAACAGTGGCCTCGCATACGGGTGCGGGCGCACTCGGCGACAACATCTATGCCACTGCTGCCATGGCAGCCGCCGCCACCTTCATGGCAATTGCCGTCGCAGCGGCCGTCGTCGTAGTCAGAGTCACCGCCACCACCACCACCGCTGCCACCACCGGTCGGTCGGCGGGACCGGTCGGCGCGGCCAGGTATGAGTTGTGTACCGATTTTGTCACTGCCCTGACATTTTTAGCATGGTTGCATGTTCATGTTATGTTTCTTAACAATGTTTCCTGGAAAAGAAATGTTGTCATGGAAGTGTGGAGGTTGCAGCACCCCATTCTCCTTGACGCCGGGGTCATTCCCGCAACAGGGTTCTTGCCTGTTGCGGCAAGGACCCAAATGCTTGGGCCCCGGCTGGTCGGCCAGACTCAGATTTGACCCCATCGGCCCAGTGATGGCATATTCCTGCCACCCTTGAGAAATGGTCTGGTGCAATCTACAAAACCTGATTTATGTCTCGCCCGGTGGGCATCCCCTCCAGGTATATGCTGGATAATAATTCAACCCTCAACCCTCCATCCTCAAACCTCGACACGGACCCCCCCCCCACCCCAGGTGGCTGCATGCTATCTTGGCGCCCATCCAAGATATTGCGCTGGTGACGGCATCGGGATATCAGCCATCACCGGGGGGCAAGAGGCCACCAGCCTGCACCCATACATGCATTCACATAGGTGAGGATGTTTCATCGAAAACCATGCACCATGCACCCATGCGCACAATATCTGGGTGGGGTGGGGTTTGAACATTTTAACCCTTAATCCTGCACCCACACATTTAGTACCTGGGGGTAGGGTTTGGAATCTATAGCCCTGCACCGATACGCTGCACACGCAATATCTGAGGGTAGGGTGTGTAATCTGTAATCCTGATCCCTGACCCGCACACACAATACTGTCTAGGGACAGGTCGCAAAATATCATTTGACCCTGAACCCCTACATCCAATACCTGAGGGTAGGTTTATCTGTCATTCTGAACCCTGAGCCATACATGTGAAACCTACAGGCCGGGAATTCGACAAGATTTCATGCTAAATTGGGGGGGGGGTTAGTTGAGGGTTGAGCAAAGATACCCACTGATAAAGCGTCTCCTCGCATTCTGGAATTGGTTGCCCTAGCCTTTGGTACCCTGCAATTTAGCACCCTGGAATTCCATCCGTTGCCCTCTCATGACAGACTTCAGAAACCTCCACAGCTTCCTTTCTTTCAACTCCTGATGCCTTTGACAGGAAAGAGAGGCCATGGGTGTGTGCAAGGACGCCACGTTGTGCACATGCACATCGAGATGGGCCCCCAGTCCTAGCAAAATGCGCAATCCCAGCTGGACTAACACGTGTACCTATACCCGCACCTTACTTCGGCAACTCATGAAGTCCTAGAGTCCTTTTATGTGAATTAGAATGCTCCTGCTTGGCTCATGAAACATGTGCTACGTTTCTTGGCGTCCACGCGTCATGTCTCTCAGTGTGGACTCGACGCCCACGTGTATAATGCTTGATTGTCTCTTACTCGAGGGCGGTTACGGATATAGAGTGAAGGATTCAGGCCCTAAGTCTAGGGGTACAGTGCATTAGTACTTTGACGCCGGTCTCATTCCTGTTGTAGGCACTACTTGGAGGTTGACATGACTTGAACCTCAACCCCTGTACCCCCTGAATTTGGTTTCAGTGTTGCTGTATGCGCTACTCTTCGGGCCCTTGTACTCGTCAACCCTCAAACCTTGAGGACTGTCTTCGGAATCTTCGGAATAGTTTGTATGTACGATCTCTCTAATTTAGGACTAGACTCTGGAGGGGCTGGGGACCCTATGGACTTCCTTTCCCTTGGATTGGGGTGGGCTCTTTCCTTCTCTCCTCTACCCCTCTCCTCCTATCCTCTCACCTCGTGCCTCATGTCTCCTTTGGGCGCCCATGCGGCCCAGCATTTTTTTAGTCTAGACATGTGACTTACTCCAACCCGACTGAGGATGAGGAATGCATGTGGATTCGCTATTTCGGAGTGAACTAGGATTACGGCTAAGAATTAGTCGACGTCATCACGAGACAATCATTGGAATGTACCGTAGCATCAACCGATAGTCAGGGACAGAGGCAAACAAGGATTGTGAACTCATGGACCCATGACTCCAGTGCTTATAAATAGTGTGATGTGTCTTGACATTGTCATGTCACACTATTTTGGTTGAAGTGGGACGGCGGGCCGGAAGAGGAGGGGGCATTTTGTAGAATTTTTACGCATGAGTTATTGCGGCCGTAATCCAATCTAGTCAGGGAAACGACTACTTCGAACGTGTGATTCATGACCACAATCCTGGGTTTCACGACCTCTCTGGTGTGCTGCACGTTAGCCCCCACACACAAACTCTGTATCCAATAGACGCATTTTTTCTTCCACCCTTCCTATTATTAAATACAAAATGAGCTCGATACCTTCGGTCGCCATGACCGCGGGAGGGTGGTCGATCACGTCAGACTTCCCAGCCTACGGCACACAACACCGTCAGCTGGACGTCATGTTCGACGCGTACATCTACGTCCTATTTTATGTGCTGAGGTCGGCCCACGCCCTTAGTGCAGCAACAGCTGGGGAGCACCAGACATTTCCAGTTTCCGTACTGGTGTGTGTGTGTGCGTGTGTGCAATTCAGATTTGTGCCACGCCTTTAACACCACTCGTGGCCTCACCTCGTTCGCTCTGTGTCCACGAAGGTCGGTGGAGACACGTGCACCATCCTGGTTACAATGAAGATTGGGGAGTGTTGACATCAAGAGTCTGTTCGGCCCGCTGACACAGGTAGCACATTTTCGTTATCATGTGTGGACCGGTCTTGCTTGGAGTCATTGCATGGCCTTGCCAGAAACAGGGGGCATGGTGGGATGGGGCTGGGCAGTGTTTCGGTGCATGGAGAGTGCTTAACTTGCAAATTTGTGTGACTAGTGAGTACCAGTATACAACTTCGTATATGGACCCCCCTTCCATGTAGGAGACCCAGCAAAAGGTTTGGCAAGTCCTACAATTTGAGTCAGCCGAAGAGTGCTATGGTCGCGTGAGCCGAGCCACGGCAAAGATTGTGAGGTGTAAGGTAGGTGCCATGCATCATTAACATGCCCAAACTCCGACAAACTTGCATGACTGTCCCTTCCTTTAATCCCCATAGGATGTGTTTCACCAAGCCTTGGTCAGTGAGAGGGATCGCTTGAACAGTTTGGCAAAGGTGAGGCAAGATTACACTAGAGGGTAATGCCTGTGGGGAAGAGCGTAGTGCCTATGCCAGGCTTGAGGTAAGTGTCTATGGGTTGGATTGTAGTTCCCACGAGATACAGGGCAGTGCTGAGGGGTTGCAAGTAATCATGCCTCCCACATTTTGCTCAAATGCTAAATACTTCCATGACTAGTCAAGGATAGTCACCTATTTTAACTCATAAACTTTGTTGTGTTCATGACAATGCCTAAGCTCTCATCACCTACACCTGCAGGATGTAACTTCCAGGGCAGAAATCTTCAGTAGTCGCCAAGTCTATGCTAGGCGAGGCACCCCTAGACCTAGTGCTAGGAGTGCCATCCTCGAATGGACGATGGGAGGAGATGGTAACGACGTCAACACGTCAGGATACAAGCTGGTAAGTCTTTACCGTCTTCAGTCAAATCTGAGATCTCGAGTCAGTGACACGAGCCATAGTCAGAACAACGAGCTAGTGCCGCGATGCAGATGCCTTGATGTCCCAATGCTTATGCTAATTCCTGGATGCACCAGTGCTGATACATGGATGCCTGGATACCCCAGTGCTAATGTTGTTATGCTGACGCTTGGATACCCCAATGATTATGCTGTTATGATGACGCTTGGATACCCCAATGCTTATGCTGTTATGCTGACGCTTGACACTGATCGGGTGTCTATCAGGCCTTTGGATCGTCCTTTCTCTGTCGCTTGTCGTCCGACCTGATGTTGCCGTAAGGAACATGTACGGGACATATGATGCCGAATTGTTTACCATGGTTACATACCTGGTCATGTACTTGCTCTGTGGATCTCTCTGGACACTCCACATTATGGTAGCCAATAATCTCCTGCTATTTCTATGACAAATAGGGGGCATGATACATCGTACGAGAGCATGCACGCCATATACAGGACAGGCGAGGAGGCCGGTCATGTGACGGAAAACAAGGCACGAGATTGTAACATCCTGAACTTGGGATTTTCTGCCAACTGTCATAGCGTGAGTTTAGACCACCATCGTTTTGCTAATTTAATGAAAGCATGGTCTCGACTTGTCGGACCTTATTCTTGTCTTTAAGTGTCATGCCTAATAATGCAAGACGCCAACGGCTCAAAACTGAAATTGCTCTCGCTCTACATGCAATCTGATATATCTATATCTTGGACTGTTGTGTGCGTATGACTGCACCACGTGTCTCAGTGTGTCGTTTTTTTTTATTAGGGGATACGGGCGGTCCACACTCTGCAAGTCCCGCAATATATTAACACGACTCTTTGGTTGAGACACCCGAATGCTACTCTTTCTGTGACCGCCTTTCGACCTGGGTTTATTGACTTGCACCCCCCTCCTGCAACTATCCACTGCCACGTTCTTTGCTTTGCAGGAACAGCATCGGGAGGGAAACGTGGAGGCATACAAGGGGAGCCGGTCAGGACAGGCTGACGGGTTGGCAAGTTTCATGAACCCTGTGTTGAACGAAATGGCCCGCGTCATGCCCAACATGGTGAGACTCCATGAGGACGCTTGCTCAGGTATTGGAGAATTCCGATTGCCGAGCTTGCGTATTCCTTTCTCATCAGCGCATTTGACTCGCAATGCTTCTCTCGTTTCCCACATCGACGAGCGCGACCAAAGTGCTGGTACAATCATCATGTGGAGTGAAGATGCGCACGCCAATGGTGGATGCTTTGTCCTCGACTGCTGCATGGTGAAAATAAAGCTCTCTGGTGTCACTATCGCCAACGTCAACTCTGTTCATCATTTGCATGGTAGCACGAGCCCAACCAGGGGATCCAGGATGGGTATTGCCTTGGTGCACAATCAGTGCACCGTCACTAGGGCTCGCAATATGGCTAGCTCATGAGTCACGTAGTATTGATTCGAGCTAGCCACAAACGTGACAATTTGTATGAGAGAATACCATGCTCAATGGTTTGCCCTTTGATGACCATGGCTCCCCAACAACGCTCTGTCCTAGATAACGATTCGTTTTATTTTCACCTACTGGTGGACATCAATAAACTCCTTGCAGCGACACCTATGTTTCACATTTTATTACGGTCACTAGTCCAGTGCGCCGTTAGCGAGGGGAGGTAGTGGCCTGGATTATTTACGAGCTTCACATTGAATGGGGTATTGAGCACAGGATGGGATACACTAGGTCAGTGAGCCATCAGCGAGGGAAAGTAGTGGCCGGGGTTCTCTAGGAGCTTAAAACGGATGGAGGTATTGAGCAAAGGATGGGCTAAGCTAGTCCATGGAGCCATCAGCGAGGGGTGGTAGTGGCCTGGGTTCTCTATGAGCTAGACACTGAATGGGTTAGTGAGCATAGGATGGGCTATCCAGTCCATGAGCAATCAGCGAGGGGAGGTCGTGGCATGGGTCCTATACGAGCTTGAAACTGAATGGGGTATTGAACATGAGATGGGCTACACTAGTCCATGGAGGCATCAGCGAGGGGAGGTAGTGGCCGGGGTTCTCTATGGGCTTCAAACTGAATGAGGTATTGAGCATAGGATGGGCAACACTAGTCCATGGGGCCATCAGTGAGGGGTGGTAGTGGCCTGGGTTCCTTTACGAGCTTGAAACTGAATGAGGTATTGAGCTTATGATGGGCTACACTAGTCCATGGCACCATCAGCGAGGGGAGGTAGTGGCCTGGGTTCTCTAGGGGGGTGAAACTGCATAAGGTAGTGAGCATAGGATGGGCTACACTAGTCCAGTGAGCCATCAACGCGGGGAGCGAGGTAGTGACCTAGGTACTCCTGGAGCTTGAAACCGAATGGGGAATTGAGAAAAGGATGGGCTGAACTTGTCCATGGAGCCATCAGCGAGGGTTGGTAGTGGCCTGGGTTCCTTTACGAGCTTGAAACTCAATGGGGTATTGAGCATAGGATGGGCTACACTAGTCCATGGGGTCATTAGCGAGAGAAAGTTGTGGCCTGGGTTCTCTAGGGGCTTGAAATTGCATGAGGTATTGAGCATAGGATGGGCTACACTAGTGTATGGAGCCATACGCGAGGGGAGGTCGTGGCCTGGGTTCATTAACGAGCTTGAAACTGAATGGGGTATTGAGCATAGGATGGGCTACACTAGTCTAGTGATCCATCAGCGAGGGGGGGGGAGTCGTGGCATGGGTTCCCATTAGTGCTCTAAACTGAATGGGTTATTGAGCATGGAATGGGCGTCGCTAGTCCATGGGGCCATCAGCGAGAGAAAGCGGTTACCTGGGATCTCTCTAGGGGCTTGAAACTAAATGGGGTATTGAGCATAGGATGGGCTACACTAGTCCATGGAGCCACCAGCGAGGGGAGGTAGTGGCCTGGGTTTTCTAGGGGCTTGAAACTATTGGGGTATTGAGCATAAGATGGGCTACACTAGTCCAGTGAGCTATCAGCGAGGGGAGGTAGTGACCTAGGTATCTAGGAGCTTGAAACTTAATGGGGTATTGAGAATAGGATGGGCAACAATAGTCCATGGAGCCATCCATTTATGAATGTTAACAATTTATTGTAACATAGGGACCCAATATTTCCCTCTTTCCAGCCATGTAGGATGAAAATAAGTCAATGCCATAGCAACTCCAGGCCTTGCACAAAAAGGGTTAGCCGCGTGGGCGTCCAACTGTCCCATTGGAAGAGAAGAAAAGAAACTGAAGGTAAGTGGGAAAGGAGGAGAAGGACACACAGGAGAAAAACATACTGCCCCAAAAGGAAAAGGCAGCACGAAGTATCCTTGCCCCTCACAGCCTATTTCCCAAGAGGCAAAGGAGAGCAACAAAAACTAGGCCTAAAACAAAGCGTAAAACGTCAGAGCCTCCCATCCAAGCCTGCCCCGATACAACTGTTGAAAGTCTGTGGCGCCCTCTGGGTGGCCTGCCCAACCTCTCTCCCTAAGTCTCTCGTTCACGCTAGGGCACTGGAAGCAGACATGCAGCGCATCCTCCACATGCTCGCCATCTACCCTCAGATGAAAATAAGAATGGGCATGATATCAAAAAGAATTTTGCACCGTGCTTGTTAAAATCTAGATGCATGGCCAGACGTTTTGTGGCGCGTCAATGCACATGTCTTGCACTCATTGCATGTCATCATCTTCACCCTCAGGCCCACCGTCCTCGCTAACAATCTCTGCAGTCTCATCATTTCCACCAACGTTATATGCGTCAGCATCGTCACCACTGGCGTCGCCTACCAATCGCTGTTGGATCCGCTCGTGCTCCTCGAGTGTGAGCATGTATTGTCCTTTGTCAGCTTTGGATCTCGATGTGTCCTTGGCCAGGATGACATTGATTGCGATGACGGAGTGCGCTTGAACAACAACTTTATTGGCATGGAGTAGGCGTAGAACCAGGCCATCATAGTTGCTCGAGGGCCCAGCTCCACTGCTGTCAAGGGGGGGGGTGATTTTTTCGAAGTAGTAACCGACGAGAACAAGGGATCCACGGCGAAATGACTTGACACCATCTTCAATAGCTGCCTGGATCCCGCCCTTGTTGTTGTGATTCTCAGTCACTTTCATCAAGTAGTATGGGTAGTCGGCAAACTCAGGGTCGGCATGCCTACACCAAAATGAGGGTTGAGAGTTGAGGGTTTAGGATAGGCAGGGTGAGGTGCCAATAGTGCAGATTACCCTACCATGATCATGGCCATTCGAGACACAATATTTAATATATTGCCTGTCCAGAGCCAAGGAGGCACATGAGATTTGTGCAGTGAAAACAAGGCCTTGCCATCCCCACATGTATCAAGACATTCACCGAGCTAGCAATCACTCAAAGAAGTGGTTGGCATAACTCTCAATCCTCTCACCTTAGGGCGACTATGCGCTCAGTGCCTGAGGAGAGACGACCCAATCCACGAGAAAGGAAAACGCCGGTCTCGTTGGCGGTGCGCTCCTTGCCATTCTTCTCCTGAACACACTCTGCCGTGCGCTCCATTTATGTGCCAAGAAAGCTGTGGTTAGGGCATGAGTGTGTCGTGTCTACGTAGCTGTCACCAAGACCCCGGCAAGTTGGGCAAAAACAACTGCGATACCTCATCTGCATGACGCCATGGGGCAGAA